>CM041218.1:22279831-23711030 GCA_023065735.1 Coffea humblotiana
TTTGTTAGGGTTTGTGGCTGATCCAGGGTTAGAAAATCAGCCGACTTCCCTGAGCTACTGGTAGTTCTAGGAGATGAACTAGAGTATGTGCTTGATACCATTGGAAAGACTTTCGAGTCTAGTTTCCAACGCCACCGACAGCACCTAATTCCAACCTTCCTACAGTGAGATATGGCCGTTTTACCGAGACTGCGCGGGCCCGACTGTTTTACCCGCAAATAACCTTTCAAGTTTGAATGAAACTTTTCTTTTGGGCAACTTTCTTACACTTGTTAAACTTGTTTTCTCATGAACTTTTACTGCATTTTAGGCCTACATTTCATGGTGAATTGAGTAGATTTCACCACTCACTTAGTCACCTAATGAACTCACTTTTGGTTTGGAATTTAACCTAGTTATTAACAATTTCACTCGTTTACCCTAGGATTGGAAAACAATGGTGAACATAACCACATGACTTGACATTTGAACTCAACTTTGCTTGACAGGTGAGTGTTCCACTACCTGCTACCTGCTTATATGAAATATCTGAATACTTGAATTACGACTGTTTGAGCCAAACCATGTTTTGATAAAATGGAGGCGAGCGTGTACTTTATCGCACTCGACCTCCTCTTTTTCCACTGTGGCTATGTATACTGCAATTATGAGAAATGAATTCTTTATATGTGACTGTACATGAGTTGTTTGGGTGATACCCCATCAATTACTGTGACTGTTTGGGTATCCAACCTCATAGGTGAGTCGGTCGAATTGAGCCAGCAAGGGCTTGGTCGAGACGGCCGATAAACCTTGGGGACTATTTACTGATCACTGAAAATCGATATACTCGAGTATTACCTAACTACTGTTATGGAGTGCGGGCCCGGTAGGGGGTTGACTGGTGGACGGAGATTGGAGAAAGTGGTGTTCTACGGACTTTATATTCTTTGAATGCAAGCGTTGACGGAAAGTCAACGGACCCTGGTATGATCAAGGTCAAGAGGATTTGGCTTTTGGAAGCCACCCGTATCCTTGAATTGTACTGTGATTAAATTGTTATTATATTATATGGTGTTTAGTTGATTATATTATGCCCTTATTTGGCTATATGCTTACTTATTTTATTTGGAATCTCACTGAACTTTAGTTCACCCCACTCCCTTTGTTTTCCTTAACAGATCGGGGATGGACTTGTGGTCAAGAGCTTCCTTAACTTTGTTTTGCGTTGAACTTGTATCTAGGGCTTGTAACCTTTTGTTTAAAATGACTTTACTTTTGATTCGTGTAAATTTGAATTCATAAGTTTGACTCATGTTATGTAATTGTAGTAGGGAGTGGTAAGTGTGATTTTAGCTTGACAATTTAAGTTTGGAAAGTTGGCTTGACGATTGTATGCCATTAGGGTTTGTACGCTCTGATTTGAAGTTATTCCACTGGTTATCTTGAGTTACTAGTTCTTTGATCGACCGAACTCCGGCGAGAGTTGGGCAGGCAGTCCGCTGATACCCAAGGGTTCGCCCTAGGGAGAGGTGGAGTTGTCACAGGTGGTATCAGGGTTTAGGTTTGAATTGACCTGGGAGAGTTAGAAATTGTCGACTTGAGGATTATATTTGATTATTTTCCTTAAGAGTACTTAAGTTTATCCCTACTTTGAATAGGATGGACGGATCTAGTAGCTCTAACGATAGACCGGTTGGCGAGACGTCCTATGAGGACTTACCGATGATTAAACACCCGACCAGACCCGGAGGAGCTAGAGTCTATTGGAGCCAATCTGACCGCTGTAGGCGTTGCGAGTGTCGGCATATTTATACTTATCCTAATGAAGTAGTTCTGGCCGTTGTGAAGGAGCAGAAGGTCCTAACAAGGGAAAATACTAGGGTTGGAGTTAAAGTGAATTATTTGAAGGAAACTATTAAAACACAAGTCGAGCGGATTAAGGAACTTGAGAGTGAAGTAGCCGAAGGCCGAGAAAGGGTTGATGATTTGTGCGCGCAGCTTGGAGAAGTTCAAGAGCGCATGGTCAAGAGAGCCATGAAAGTGAGGAATAGAATCCATTCTGAATGTTTGTGATGATCTACTAGGAGAAGCGAGTGATAAGACTTCTCACATTGGAGATGGTACGGGAGTTGAACCCGCCGAGGTTGGGGGGGTCAGCTAGTCCCGCTGCGGATTAAGACCTTCACTACTAGGTCACTATTGTTGATGATTTTGATTACTGTACATAGAAAGGATAGGGGATGTAGTGATTTGGTGGTTGTACAGCTTTCTTTTGACTACCTATACTAGGTTTTTACTTGAAATGACTATACGACTGTATCTATACTTTTGAAACTCATATTTGATACTTTTGGTCTTGATATCTTGTAAATGACTGCTATGAACTTTTGAATGTATAATACTGTAGCTGTTGACTTTGTCTTTTGCCTGTTGACTTTGACCTTGACCTTTAACCGTTTTGTTACAATTGAAAGGCGGCCAGAATTCGACCACTTTCTGGCCGGATTTGTAGCCAGATTTGCTAGTTTTCTTGTTTGACCAAGGTTCTTAGCCACCTGATTTTCAACTGTTTGGATTTCAAATACTTGAAGTGCCTTAAAACTAATATGCTGAACTTATTTGTGACTTGAACCTTTTTAGTCGAGTGTGCTTTTATGTATACTCAATTGACCTGATTTGACAAAATATTTGATATTTCATTTTTGCATGAGCAAGTAATTCGATTTGTAGATGACCGGTGTATTTACTTGAAATATTTGGAACACTTGAGAATATGAATTGTTGGACATTACTTGTGATTTAATTCTGACTAGGCGAGTATGTCATTATCACACTTGGTTTCTTTTTTTTGAATGATCTTGTACTCACTTGAACTTGATTGATCTGTACTTATGTTTGTGCTTGTATTTGACTTGCAAGTACTGAGCGGTCGTATATACCACACTCCATCCGAGTGGGAGGTACTTCTCATCCCGTCTCAATACCTCAATCCTGTTTTGTCGAGTGCAGTGTTATCTCATCGACTAATTCGTATGTTCGAATATTACCACCACTGTTGATTTCTAAATACGGAGCGTTAAGTGATATCCAACTTCTCTAAACTTTACTGTGTGAGCGTTGGACAACAGCCAATGACTCCAATCTTGATTACTGAACACTGGGACTATAAGCCATATCCTGACTTACTGTATATCTGGGACTATAAGTCCAACCTAGAGCTAGTTGGTCGAATCATGCCTATTATAAGTGTAAATCCTTTTTCATGGTATTTGGAGAAGATAGATATGTACGTCAGGTAGGAATCTTTGATATAGGTGGTTTAGTCTTGGGACCGACCGGTTCGAGTTGTGAGCTATCTTATATTGGATTCTTGTACTTGAGTACCACAAACAAAAAGGAAAAAAAAATGGAGAGCACTAGAATAAGGGTTTGTATCTTGACTGTACATGAGAAGTTTTGGACTGATTGAGGTAATGGATCTTGGAAGGTTATTATGGACTAATCTAGTCATAGTTTGGTTAGGGTTTCTATAGATAGTGGTCAGATTGTAGCATACGTCGAGAAATTTGTACTGAAAACCTGTTTACTTTTCCTATGACTGTGAGAACTTGATAAGTGTTTATTTGATTGAGATGCGGTATTAACTGCAACTATATGGGTATTCCTACCCCTCTTGTGATATTTGACACCGTAAATTTGGTTATCGATGAACTATCATTGCCTATACTTCCTTGATACCTACTCAATGATGTCAAAATATGGGTTTGCTTGATTATTATCGTGTCGAGATCGAGAGTTTTGGAATTATGTATAGGGATTTGAGAAAAGAATTTGGGTTCTTTACTTGTATGCAAAAAACTTGAGAACAAAATATGGAACCTTTGATATACGAAGCATGCTTTAGAGTTTTGTTATTTACATAAGTGATAAGTGGTATAGTATCTTAAGATATTGCTCCATCTATGTTCTACTTTCTTGTCCATCTCATTTGAGAATATCTAAGGTTAATCTTCCGTGGTTGGATAGGAGGTGAATGAACTTAACCGTTATATGGTTGGAGTTTCAAGTGTACTTAGTTAGCTATTCTGATCCAGTAAGTTGCCGGCAGGCTATTACTTGAATTCAAACGAATCGGTGAAATGACACATTTGAGTGATATGTATAAGGAAATAGAGATCGTTCGAAAGGAAGTAGAGTTCCAAAAGAAATTAGGTGAGCACTGGAAAGGACGACGGGGATGAGAATACTTGGAGAAAATTGAATTACTGCACCAGAGCATAGAGTTGAAAAAGAAATACGAAAGAATTTCAGAAGAGGTGTGGAATAAGTTTGAATTAGTGTATTTGCCCAATCGAATAACATCTCAAAACATTCATAGTCAAGTTAACCCTTAGTGAGGTCTTGCCTGAAATAGTTGTGATCATTGGATTTTGCGTAGTGAAATTTTATGTAGTAAGCTGTATTCTCGTTAGGAATAGTGGATTTGGTACCTATTATTTTAATAAGTACTATTAAATATTGGTGGTTGGACAGTATTGGACCCTTCTCCATGAGTCTATTCCTATAATTTAGTCTTTCAATTAAGTGAAAATTTTTCGTTTGTAATTCGAAAGGAGGAAATTATTCAATGTACAGTGTATGGATTTAAGAGTTAGCAAGAATAGCAATCAAGTTGTAACTCTTCTTTTCATCAAAATTAAAGTTCGTGTCACTTCTTACCTTTTGATATCTTCACTGATTTTTATTAGTATGGTGTTTTAGCCATTGCATTATTTCGATTTTCTCTCTAGATAGACTGTGGTAGTGGCATGAGTGGAGAGATTTTTGAAGGAAAAGAATTAAACTTCCATCTTTCTTGAAGGTACAAGGTAACTTTGGCAATAAATTTTCCTCTACTTCAAATATATGCAAACTAGTGGTTTAGGGTTTCAATTTTGGTGGTTTCCTGAGATAATTTCATGGTTTGAAGTTGTGATGTGAAATTTTCAAAATTTTATGGTAATTTTCTGTCTGCACATAATGCTTAAGTGTTGGCCATGATTTGATAGCTTTGCAATGTGAAATATCTAGTTTTTATATGCTAGTTTGACTTGTCTAAAGAAAATTTCAGCTTGTGATTAGGAATTTCAACTCAGAGTTTCATTTCCTAATTGAGTAGGTGATGGTTATATGCTTGATTTAGTGAATTGTTGGCTTGATATGTATATATGCTTGAGTTGAAGCTATTCCGTGGAAATGATGAAGCCTTGGATTGGTTGGAAAAAAATTAGTGAAAATAAAGGAAGTGCCGCTGAAAATTTGTCTACAGGGAACCGTGGGCAGTTTTAGAAAACTTGTCATGTCTTGATGAAAAAAAAAATTTGATTTCTGTTTGTTGTATTTGAAACCAGATTCAGAGTACTATCAACTCTGAAAATTTTAGCCTTGTTCTCAATTTCCATGAATATCTGTGATTTTGTAAAATTTGACTGAAATTGCATACCTGTTCTGTCTTGTATTGGGTGAAACAAAAAATTTATGTTGGAATTTGACTGACTTGTGGATTAGATATTACAATGGTACCTTCTAGAAAGCTGTAACTCTTTGAGTCTATTTTCTGACAATATAAAATCAATTTTGGACTTAAGAAACTTGAGATATGATTTTCAAATGCCATCGTGGAAAACTAGAAAATTTTTATTTTCGTAGGACTGTTCGTACTTTCATTTCCAACTTTAGGAGTGGAGTTGATAAATTATTTTGAGAATGGTTTATGAGTAGAATTGAGTTTAAATGAAAGGAAATGAGTTTCTTCAAATCATTTTAGATCGGATAATTTCCAACTTTGTATTTTGAACATCTTTTCTAATTTCTCCAAACGTTTGACTATAAGTGAGTCTCTTGTGCTCCAAATGACTTTTGCAACATTGATTAGTAAGTACAAGAGGATTACTCCTTGATTGAAACAAGCAAATATTATATTTTGATAAGTTATACGAGTATAAAACTTTAAATTGATGCATGTTCTAAATAAAGTTTTGGAATCTCAATTTCTTTATATATTTTTGTTTTGTAATTGCTAGTCTTTTACTATAATATGTAACCACAGGACTCGAGAGAGTTCAAGAGAACATTCGTGCAAAATATTCTAAGCTATTCAGTGATCAATGTGAGAATTTCGAGAACGAAATTCTTTAAGGGGAAGAGAATGTAAGAATCCTAATTTTTCACATGCATTTCACTCAAACTTTCTTTGTTCAATTCTAATTGATTTTCATTAAATTCATAGTTTTCAAGATTTAGTTATTTAATTATTTGTTTAAAGATGGAATTTACTCATATGGTCCTTTTATATTGATAAGCAAGAATTTAAAGTCAAGTGTTTAGTAAATCTCTTTTAGTTGGAATTTTAAGGGCTATAGTGAATGATCTCAAGAATTGAGGTTGTTTAGGGAAATTTTTAAGCAATGATTAATTAAGGTTTAAGCATGATTATGAGAAGATTAGAGAGCAATTAAGGGAGACAAATCATCTTGGATTAGTACAAGATTGTGACATTTGTCACCGTAGGATTTAATCTTGAAGTTTAGTTGACTTTTGACTAGGGTTTGACTTGACTCTAGAACCTTCAAGATATAACTTGAAGATTGGAGAGTTTTCTTGTCTTGTTTTATTCCTTGCTTGGCCAAACTCAAGAGAGAGAAGAGAGAGTTGGAGAACAAAATTTTCTCTACCAAGAGACTTAGCCAAAACTTGAGAGAACTTGAGAAAACTTGAGAGATTCAAGACTAGACAACTTCTATCACCAATCTTAAGTTTGTGAACCAAGATCTTGGAGGAAAGAAAGGAGCTTGGAACTTATCTTGTCTACTTGAAAAGTTAAGAAGGTAAGTAATCTTGGGAACTTGAATTTTCTTGAAGCTTTGGGTTTGATTCTTGTAGATCTAGATAGATCTAAAGATATTTGTGAATATAGACCTTGATATGGCTATGAGTTAGTAGAACTTGTAATTGATACTTGATATATGAAGAATTTGGTGAATCTTTGATAGAAGATGAGGCTTTATGGTTTAATGTGTGGTATGTGAGCTAATTAATGGTTTAGTGTAGTTGTAAGTTTGAAAAGATTGAAAATTTCAGTTTTATCTTGATTATATCACCCGAAATATTTGATCTACTTAGAAGCATAATCAGCCTTAGCACAAAATATGAAAGTTGTATATAATTGAATGAAGATTATACCTGTAAATTTTCAGCTCAATCGAAGCACTGTAGTATATGAAATAACCAAAATAACCCTGATGCCCTGTTTCTGTCCGAACTGATCTTTTGCCTCTGTAATTGGTCATTTTGACCTAGACGATGACTGATTTAGCTCTTGATGTCTTCTTAAGAATTATAGCCCTATATCTTAGCTTTCATGTGCCTTTGGAATTACCTGAATTGGACTTGTGTGCATTGAATTATGCGTAATTGAATCAGGCCTGCCAGTTAAACTGACAGTGAGATTCGAAACTACGAAACGGAAATTGTTTTGGTAAATTCGACCTAATTAGTGTGAGAATTGGATCTTGATGTCTTCATAAGAAATGTAGGCCTATATCGTATCTTCAAAACGGTATAAGGTTCTTCTCAATCCAATAAACATAACTCCAATTGTGACCAAAATACTATAAGATGTCAAATCTGGTGTTTAGCTTTTGTCTTCAAAGCTAATTTCCGATTGTGTTATTACACTTGTGTTGTATTTTGAACTCCAATGATACTAAATGAATCAACCGCCAATATATGATCATTAGAGGACTGATTTGGGTAAATTTGAATCCAAAACAAATGAAGTTAGCATGAAGAACTAGTGTGCATTTGTTAGGGTTTGTGGCTGATCCAGGGTTGGAAAATCAGCCGACTTCCCTGAGCTACTGGTAGTGCTAGGAGATGAACTAGAGTATGTGCTTGATACCATTGGAAAGCTCTTCGAGTCTAGTTTCCAACGCTACCAACGACACCTAATTCCAACCTTCCTATAGTGAGATATGGCCGTTTTACCGAGACTGCGCGGGCCCAACTGTTTTACCCGCGAATAACCTTTCAAGTTTGAATGAAACTTTTCTTTTGGCCAACTTTCTTACACTTGTTAAACTTGTTTTCTCATGAACTTTTACTGCATTTTAGGCCTACATTTCATGGTGAATTGAGTAGATTTCACCACTCACTTAGTTACCTAATGAACTCACTTTTGGTTTGGAATTTAACCTAGTTATTAACAATTTCACTCGTTTACCCTAGGATTGGAAAATGGTGGTGAACATAACCACACGACTTGACATTTGAACTCAACTTTTCTTGACAGGTGAGTGTTCCACTACCGGCTACCTGCTTATATGAAATATTTGAATACTTGAATTACGACTGTTTGAGCCAAACCATGTTTTGATAAAATGGAGGCGAGCGTGTACTTTATCGCACTCGACCTCCTCATTTTCCACTGTGGCTCTGTATACTGCAATTATGAGAAATGAATTCTTTATATGTGACTGTACATGAGTTATTTGGGTGATACCCCATCAATTACTGTGACTGTTTGGGTATCCAACCTCATAGGTGAGTCGGTCGAATTGAGCCAGCAAGGGCTTGGTCGAGACGGCCGATAAACCTTGGGGACTGTTTACTGATCATTGGAAACCGATATACTTGAGTATTACCTAACTACTATTATGGAGTGCGGGCCCGGTAGGGGGTTGACTGGTGGACGGAGATTGGAGAAAGTGGTGTTCTACGGACTTTATATTCTTTGAATGTAAGCGTTGACGGAGAGTCAACGGACCCTGGTATGATCAAGGTCAAGAGGATTTGGCTTTTGGAAGCTACCCATATCCTTGAATTGTACTGTGATTAAATTGTTATTATATTATATGGTGTTTACTTGATTATATTATGCCCTTATTTGGCTATGTGCTTACTTGTTTTACTTGGAATCTCACTCAACTTTAGTTCACCCCGCTCCCTTTGTTTTCCTTAACAGATCGGGGATGGACTTGTGGTCAAGAGCTTCCTTAACTTTGTTTTGCGTTGAACTTGTACCTAGGGCTTGTAACCTTTTGTTTAAAATGACTTTACTTTTGATTCGTGTAAGTTTGAATTCATAAGTTTGGCTCATGTTATGTAATTGTAGTAGGGAGTGGTAAGTGTGACTTTAGCTTGACAATTTAAGTTGGAAAGTTGGCTTGACGATTGTATGCCATTAGGGTTTGTACGCTCTGATTTGAAGTTATTCCACTGGTTATCTTGAGTTACTAGTTCTTTGATCGACCGAGCCCCGACGAGAGTTGGGCAGGCAGTCCGTTGATACCCTAGGGTTCGCCCTCGGGAGAGGTGGGGCTGTCACAGTAGTCATCATGCACCATAGACCACTGTGTTTGAAAATTCGAAGATGTATACTTGCTAGCATTCAAGGGATAGTTAGGAAAAAGCACTTTTAACTCTGTTTTATTGCGAACAGTAGTGCGTCAAAGTATTAGACTCAAGTCATAATTTGTGGAACGAACATCTGTACTAAGTTCCTGTGAGGGAATTTGATAAAACCCGAATTGCCGCACAAATCTATATGGACTATATGGGTCAACAAGGAAATCTCCTTCAGTATGCAAAATCAAGTAATTTGAACAGAAACTTATAAAATAACTTAGTTCTGGATTCGCTAACTTGCCATTATCAACAAAAAGTTCATTTTGATTCTTCACAAGAGAAGTTGTCCCCCAAGTTGCTCTGTCTCCCTAATGAATGAGGTCGCGAGCACTGTTTTCATCAAAGTATTGTGCGTCATCCTCTCCAGAATAATTGGTCATTGTTGGTCCAAGTATGGTATTTGGAGTTAAATAATGGATAGAGAAATAACTCGCTAGCCAAACATATACGTAATGCACCGAAAAAGCTACACGCGCACACCTTGGGGTAGATGAATTTGAAATTTTATTGAGTCCGCGATAGATATTTAGCAAGACAGGAATAGTAAGGCAAGTCTTACGACCGGTAGCCATTATACTAGCCATTTTGAAAGTAGATGGCCTAATATAATAGAGATCCTCATCTGGTAAAGCAAAGACGCAGAGCCAAAAAGATATAAATGCTGTAAGATAGATCTTTTTTCGCAAGTGAGATTTAACTCCGATGTTATCAAATACGCCATTGTCTTGACTTGAAAACTTGTGTGGTTGTCCAATTTTCTCATCCGAATTTTGGGTCGTTTGAGTATGAGAGGCTCTCTTTATCCTTCTTTGTTTTGGTTTTGAATATCTCGTTTTACCTTTAAACCAAAAGGTAATCCATTGGTTAGCAGAGGCTCCAACTTTGTTGGATTCTTCATGTTGAAAGTGATGCAAGGTATCGAACAAATATTCACAATTTTGAGGAATATGTCTTTATTTATGTTCGTTGACTCCAACTAGCTCCTCTGTGCATGGGATTATCTCTTCATAAATACCTCCGATGATTGGAAGTCCTCCTAACTTGTGCAAATTCCAAAGTGAGAGAGACAATTCTCCTCAAGATGTATGCAAGGTATTGGTGCTTGAGCATTATATATCACAAAATGCCCTAAGTACATGAGAATTCCTATCGTATGTGAAAAACGAAATATATAAGGCGTCAAACAAGTGATTTTCACGGAGCACTTGTTTGCTCCTTCCGAGAATATCCTCCAACCACTCCCAGTAATTTTTGATATAACTAAATTCACCACTAAGTTTCAAGAAAGGATCCCAATGTGCGTCTCCGTCTATGATTCGCCTGCCAAGAGTTTGAAAGTGAATTGTCCTTGGCTCCTTATTATGAATAAGGGATTTCAAGGAGTGAAATTTCGTGCCATCATCTTGAGAAAGTTCGAGTGACCAATCCTTCAATTCTGGGTACTGGTGAGAAGGCGACTTACCAGAGTAAGTTCTTTATATAGGAGGATGCACCAATAATTTCGTTCCTTTGTCATCAAAGTCATCATTGCTGTCGGTGATAAGGAGATACTTTTTGTTTGAAGATATGACTTCCTTGAACATCACCATTGTATCAAGATCAACCTGCAACAAAAGCAAGAAAAAGAAAATTTGGTTAAAATAGCATGATCAAAAATAGTAAAAGGGCTTCTCGAGTTTTGATGAGCTCTCATTGAAGTAGGTAATCGCGCCTCCTTCTTTGTACTCTTCAAGTCAAAATAGGCTCTTTTGGGAGTTTGCGGTTGCACATTTTTCAAATTTTGGCTGTGCCTCCTTCTTTGTACTCCTCAAGCCATAATAGACTCTCGTGAGAATTTGCGGTTGCACTTTCTTTATTGTATTCCTCAAATCATGACAATACTCTCGTGGGAGTTTGCGATTGCACCTTCTTCAAATTAAGTATCTACCATATCTGTTGCGGCGGGTAATCTTCCTTTCTTGTCATGCAAAAAAAAAAAAAGAGAGGAAGGATTGGCATTGACAAGAAGTAAAAGTCATGGGGTAGGTGAATTACCTAAATACTCCGAGTGATAAAATTCTCGATTATAGAATCACGGGCACGATTGAGTCAAGGATGCAGCTTTGTTTGCAAACTTAAAAAACAAAAAAGATGGAAAGAGTATAAATTTCCCTTGAATAACGTATGCCAACACAAGGTGCAATCTGAATTTTTTTTCTTTTCTTCTTTTCCTTTTTGGTGATCGTTGTTTTGTAAAGGAGAAAATTCAAAAACAAAAAGAAAAAATGACATGTCGCATGCATTGGTGGGACAAGCTCTTCTGGTGGGCTATATTCGTCTCTAATGTCAAGTGTGACATTACTTAATCACTATGGTGAAGGCAATGCAAATGGTCAAAAAAATAGATCAATTAAATCCAAATCAAGCAAAATTCACCAATTTCGTCATGCGAAGAGGACACGTTAATCATTGAAGTCTTTCTAGATTTCTAGTTGCTACAAAGTCACTTGACTATGCTACATGAATTTGTTGGATAGACACATTCAGTGAAGCGGGAATTGGCATGTGCTTTAATACAATTATATGTGTCGCATATGCATTGAGCTAATTTGACAAGTAGCTAAAGGACATGAAGAAAGAATGCAATTTTCAGCAACTCAGTTATACTGACAAAGCCCAGTTTGAGGATTTTAGTCCCACAAACATGAAAATTATCACACGTATCTAGGAATTCAAAGTGGGAGCAAGTAGATTTGTAGACCAAGTTGGGCAGGGGAGGTTCATGAGTTAGGTAATGCTAAACAAAAAAAAAATTAGAATTACTTGAAGAATGTAGAGCCTAGGTGATGTGTTCGTCGATGCATTACCAACTCCTCTTAATCAGATGTCAATCGAGCTGAGTTGCAAGCATCTTCTTTAAATAATGGTTGTGGGGTTGTAAAGAGGAAGTTGGATGATTCTCTTTAGAAAGCTGTAAGTTTTGGAAATTTGAAACCAATATGGAAATTGCCGAAGTTCCTAATGCATGATGATTGGTAGTTGCCAGTTTGGTTTGGAGGAAAATATTCCATGTGAACTTTAAGAAGTCACGGTGGTCTTTATTTGCAGCTTAAGCTTGTGAGGTGAATTTGCCAATTTGTTAATGTCTTGAGCTAAGTTTTTGCCTGCAGCCTACTTACGTGTCGCGTATGGTATTTGTTTTGGAAGCATTAGTATTTGGAGACTAAGGTAAGTAATAACCTTCTCCAAATATGTATTGCTTGATTTGAAGTCAACCGCAAGTCAAAAGGGAAGTGGTCTTGTGAATCTTAAAATATTGAAGGCACAGGAATCATGATTCTATGCCCAAATCAACTTGGTTTAGTTGCGGAGTAAAGTTAGAGTACAAAGCCACACCATGAGAATTTTAGTAGCTTGGGTTCGATTTCCAAACGGAGCTACGCTAAAGGAATTCCAAATTGCTCAATTTCGAGACAAAAAAAAATAAAAATCAAGAATAAAACTTCAAGCTTGGTCTTTGGCAATTGTCAAGCAATGCCTCACCAAGTCTTGAAGTGGGGGCATTTGTAGACAAAGAAATTTTATTTAATTTATTTAGTCAAGATTTATTTAAATTAAATTGATCTTGATTAAATTAAATTAAATCATAGAAGTTCATTATATTTTGGACTGACAAATTAGGCCAATGTTATATGGGCTATCAAATCAAATTTGTAATATCCATTTAAATTGCAGTGAATTAATTGAATTGATTTATTAATTCACAATGGACTATTTGGGTTTGCCTACTATTTAAGCTCAACCTAAATGGATTTCTTGAGTTACAAGTTACCCAAAATGCAGGGATGTTCTAAGGATTTTTGTTGAAGACTTAGCCTACATATTTTGGCTATAAATAGAGGTCTTCCCTCAAGACAAAGGGACGATTTTTTTATTAGAGAAATTCCTAACTTCCGGAGAAACGCTTTCAAATTCTCTCAAGAGTTTTCTCTCTTAAATCCAAGTCCAAATCAAGTCAAACAAATCCTCTTGTTATCGGTGTTTAAGACTTACGAGTTTCAGGTATTCGACGCCATCATCAAATCAATCGTTTTCCACACTGAAATTGTAGGAAACATTCTTTCGATTTGAGAATAAGCTTTTTAGGCCCTTCGGTTGAACTTATTCAAAGAAAAGAATCAAGGGATTAATTTCTTTGGTGGAAGAATTTTCAGAGGTTGTAACCCACTTATTATTTGATTTAATAAATTTGATATTTGTGCAAATTTTTTGTCTTTTATTTTAGGCAACCAAATTTGTGCATACAGTTACCTTCTAGTAATTTCTAGTTCCAAATGTCCCAATTCTTCCTTGTTGTACTAAACTCCCTCTTTTTACAAAGTTTCCTTTCACCCCCACAAAAGAAAATCGCATTTAACCCACTCACTAACTCTCACATGTAAAAATTGAGAAAAGCATTAAGACAAAATTCATTATCAAATCAATAAATAAAGGAATAAATAACTCAATGAAGAAAATGCAATGTGGTTATACTAGGTAAATTGAAAAAAAAAATTTCTAGGTCCTCACAAGTAATCTATAACCCATAAAACCTAGAACTAAAAGCTATAGATAACCTTTCTCTCCAACCAAAAAACACTTCTAAAAGAGGCACAAGTGTATGTCTTGCAACCATACCCAAAGAATGCAATACTTGCTTATAAGTTGGATTTGATGGCCAGAACTATCGTCCATCCTGTAACTCCCTAGGCAAATGAAAAAATAAAACTCAAAAATGTAACCAAAAAATACAACTACCTTTTTTACACCCCACATATAACAAAAAACTCCTATATTCAAAAACGTTTATGAAGTACTTCTAAAAGCAATTTACAAGCTTCAATCACTAGTCTAAGCAATACGACACTAACAGAGATGAACAAATATAAACAAAAGTGGTAGACAGAATGTTGACAAATAATTGGAATATACCTCTCTTGAGTCCTGACCTTTCTTCCAATTATCAATCCTTACTTAAGAAGTAAACAACTCGTTTCATAAATATTCCTAGTCATAGACTTGTTTTGCTTTATTTAGTGGACCAAAATAGAAAACTTTATTTTTAAAACAAAAATCAAAACTTAAACCGAGGTTAAGAAAAAAAAGGTAAGAATAGATAGTAAAATTAGTAAACTTACTCAGTGAAGGAGAATGTAGCACAACATAAGCTATAAAAATTTCCTAAAAAGAAAAACAAACATATGAATGATACTCAAAGTTAACAATAACCATAATATCAATATAAATATTCCATAAGAAGAGAAAAATAATGCCATTCAAAAATTGCAAAAATTGCTTATCGTAAGAAGTAATAACATTATGGAGAATGCTATAGATAAAACAAAAATAAATGATCTTCATTATATCAGGTCTTACAGAAAGAATCTTCAATGGTTTCCTTATAATATATCAGAGGACAACTATCATATTTTGATTTTCAAAAAAAAAAAAAAATTTAACAAAATGGAGTAATCTAAAGTAAGTAGAAAAAATTTTCACCTTTTCTCCTCTTATTGTTTGTTAACTTGATCTATTAAGAGGAGATAGGGTCGATGACCATGGAAAGAAGAGTATAGGCTCCAACAGAGAAAGAAAGAGGAGGAGAAAATTCAAGGTTTCCTTATCTATTAAGAGTGTTGGGCAAGGTGTGTTGAGAGTTACGGAGAGAAGAAACCGGCACTAACAGAGAAAGAATGAGAAAATTCTGAGATAGAAATTTCTGATTAACAGAAAATCAACGAAGAGAAAATTAATTGACCAGACATAATTTGATATCCAGTGGATAAATGAAAATTGATGATATAACTGTACGAGAATAGCAGATGGAGAATGCATTGTCAAATGTGTGAGAAGTGAAAGAGAAGGAAAAAAGCATGGCTTTACTTGCAATAATAGTACAAATGAAAGAAAGGAAAAGTTACAGTCAAATCAGGGAGTTTCTTTTAACAATTGTTCACATTTTACAAATATGACCTAAGGCTAACAAGAATTCTATCTCTTAAAATGAAGATAACGAAAAGTCCAAAACAAAGTAATTCATCTTTCAATGATGGACAAAATTGTAAAATAAGCCCTCTTACATTCAGTCCAATACAATCATAATTGTTATGGCAATCAATTACATCAACACTCCCAATAGATCTGACAAAAGTTGAAACACAAAAATAAGCCAGCCAAAATTAAGGCCATTCTTGTTCTCAACCCATGACCAATATGAACTAGAAGCTTTCTTCGTAACCGTTTTCTTCTTCTGCAGTTTTTTTAAGTGGAAGCACATGTAATGCTCATGACAAGGATGATCACCATCCCTCCAATTGCAAAGCAACATGTCAACAAAAAACCAAATATTTTGGTATACCCCTTTCACACTTAGTACATATGTGTTAATAAGCAGAAGAAAGAAAATTTTTTTAATCATTTCATCTAATGATATAATCGTAAGTTAAATGCAAATGATTGAAAGCATATATTATTGGACATAAAGAAAGGATAGAGCTGTCTAAAATGACCTTGTAATCTCTTATTGATGATTTTACTAGATTTTAAGATAATGCTACAAGATGAAGCAGAATTTTCTATTTTGAGAATCATACATTGCCAAGGGGAAAAAATACAAAAGGAGAAAAAAAAAGATAGAATAAGTAAAATCACAAGTGAATTAAGAATAATTTTGAATCTTGAGGAAACCTTCACAAATATTGATCCCTCACTTTTTTGAAGACCACTAAATAGGCTTAAAAATGTAGAAAATTACAGCACACTGCATGAAAAAAAAAATATGTGAAAAAAAAGAAGCCAAGAGGACACAAAATCATCAAAAGTACCTTCAAGACTTCACAAACAAAAGTAGCCTTCTTTTTTTTTTTTTTGTTATCAAAGAAACACTCAAAATAAACAAACATTAGTAAGATCAAGTTTTATATCGAAGAAAAGGAAAAGACAGAACTTTAGGTCATCACTAAATAGATTTAACTATTTTTTCCCCAAAGTAAGGGAAAAAAGGAGACTAAATAATATTCACCTTGAGAAAAGAATGTTCACAATCCTCTATATTTTGTTGTGTGGATCTTAATATGTCAAATTGTAAAAAACATATGGAAGTTATTAGGAAATAAAAATAATTATAATTTTTACACTAGATCATTAGATATAGCATAGGGTATATCATAATATGAAGTAAAACAATAGGAATGAAATGAAGCACTAAACACCTAAATGTATTTTCAAAGTTTCAAATCCAGATCACACCAATGCAAAAGGGAAACCATAGTCCCTAGTGTCACCTTTTGAAGTAAAAAAAATTACTTAGTAACTTTACTAAATAACAAAGGAACTAAAGCTCAAAATAGCAAACAATTAAGCCTAAAAATTTTGAAAGTTACTTTTATTACATCACATGTCAATAAATGAAAAGATTGGGCTACCTTATGCAAATAGACCAAAATGCAGTCAATTGTATAAAAGGAAATATAGAATGACATAAAAATGCTAGTAATATCTTGATAAGCCAAAAAAAGAACAAATTAGAAGAATAAATCAGCATTCTATAAAATCTCTTTGCACTTCTCATCACAGTAGAAGAAAGTTACCAAACAATATGCTACAAAATTCTATAATCCACATTTCCAAACAACCTAGTAGAATCATATTAAGATATAAGAATAATGGGCCTATATGGAAAAAGAAATAGATCTTTGCATCCATCCAACAATATAAATAAGCAGGAAAACCCTACATAATATATGTTAGAAAACCAACTATTATCAACTATTCATCAGTTGAATGAGGATTATAAAACCAAATAGCTGAAGTAGTCAAAGTATGATTACCTCAACAAAGTTGAGTGTTTCAAATGGCACCAAAAACATTTTGGTCTTGCAATAAAAGGATTAAAAAACTGAACATAACAACAACTTAACATCATTGACATCTTAAGATATAACTTATCCATTGCAAGCAAGAAAGGAATGCACCAAATACTTGGAATCATCCATGATTCCATAATCAAATAACCTAAATATATTTATTTGTGTAAGTCATATTTATCAATTTGAGGATGATTGATATTTTCTAGATAGCAAGTCATATTTATCTGGGCAACATACAATATAGATTTGTCATATTTTAGGTATTTCATTTTAGAAAGTTCATAAAAGGGTCACTAGTGGTCGTCTATATACACATAGTATACTAATTAGTTTTTAGAAAAAACCTAAAAATACTAGAAATCATCCAAGCTATTTTTGTGAAAAAACTGCAAAAATCTCTTCTAAACTTGAAAATCAAGAAAGCTACCGATCAATAAAAGTAGTTCAAGAAAAAAAATCAACAATAGGCACTTGATTAAGAAAAAATCAATGATAAAAACTATTAAACATAACCTCAAGCCTAAAAAAGATGCCTCCTTTATCATTGCTCCCTTGCTCTATTAGGAAAAAAAAAAAAAAATCACTACATGGGTTTCTTCAAAAAGCGAAAAAAAGTACGAAGAACTCAGGCACAAGAAAGCAAAAGGCTTGCAAGATCCCATTAGGTAGTTGGAGGTAATTTCCAATTTTTCACTTGCAACATCAGAAATATGAAAAAAAAAACCCATTTTTTTAAAAAGAAAAAAGAAAAAAGAAAAACTTTCCATTGCTGAGAAGAAGAAATAACCAATTCATTGAGCATTAAAATTTTGGAGTAATTTACATACCCCAATACTTAACTGGAAAAAATTTTCCCACTATCTACTTTTCTAGACATAACTCTCAGTAAAAAAGTAAAATTTACCAAATTAGATCAAGGAAACATCCATAGAAAAAGAATATTACAGTTCAAGTTGTCTTTTCCCTGTAAGTATGGTAGTATACTCTAATAGAATAAGAGACAAAAGAAATTCAAGGGATGTGAGCAAATTTCTTATTAACAAAAATTTTAAAAAATAAAAAACTTGAGTAGAATGGACCTGTAGAGAACTAAAAAGAATGGTGCAGATCTGCAACTACTGTATCTTGTCAAATAGTATAATAAAAGAAGTGGGTACCATCTGCATCTTTGTTCCTGCAAAGATAGTGATATAAACAAGAAACTCAGATAAAAAATTAAGAGACAAGGGAAAAAAACCTTTCCGAGCACCGGAAGATGAGAGATAAAACTTAAAAGATCAAAGGTCATGTTAGCATAAAAAAGAGCAAAAGGCAAAACTTTAGTTCTGTGATTGGAGCAAATAATAGCCCAACTTTTGTCACCTACAACCACAAAAAATGTAAAATTTAGATTAGTAATAGAAGGAAAAACAAAAAAAATGAAGACAAAATTACATTTGCATAAAAAAAGCTCAAACATAAGAAGGAGAAAATTTTCAAGGTAAAAAATATCAGATTCAATGTTGATGAGATATCTCCTAAAAACCTAGAAAAATCTCAGAATTATCTTTGCTAATTGTCTATCACATGCAGATAGAATGGAGAAGCGGTGAAGGAAGAAGAGATTTTTGACACAAAAAAACCCTAAGCTGACTTAGGTAGATTTGCTTGTGAACTATAAATATTGACAGACACTAAATGCGCCCCAACCTTCGTCAACTCGTCTACAACCCAATTCGCTTCCCTGTAACAATGGGCAACTATCACAAACAAATGACGCATGTTCATTAAAGCATCTATATCCATCCTAATTATCCATGGGCATGCCGAGCTGCCTTGAAGAATATTCACAATGACAAGAGAATCCACCTCCAAGTGTATGCGTGAGTAACCCCATAAAAGACATTGTTGAACCCCAAAATGAAGAGATTTAACCTCAACTTGAGCACTTGTGAGGATTTCCAAAGGAATGGAAATACCAAACAAGAAATCTCCATTCAAATCCCTTAGAGCTCCACCTCCACCACTTGAACCCGGATTGCCTAATGAACAACCATCCGTGTTCAATTTACAATGCCCCTACATAGGCTTCACCCAAGTAACCAACTCATAAAACCAACGACCCTTCCATGTAGCAATATTGGAATAAAAGGCTTGCCAGGAGGCACAACCAATTCCCTACCTCTAAAATTTGTTATTAAGCATCCCCTAGCAAATCCAAAAGAATTCTATCACAAATGGTCTGTCTACGAGTACATCCCTCTCAAAATGCGCATAATTTCGAGCCTTCGAAATATGCCAATAGATTAAGCTAGGTAATACATTATTCAAGGTATCCAAGAAAATGTTTTGCTTGGGTTGACACCACCATCTAGACAAGCGAGCACGAATGCCAACCCCTCTATAAGAAACTCCCGCAACCTTCCCAAAATAGACCTAGAGATACCCAGCCAACTCTTCTTCAAAGAACACATGACCTAAAGGCTTAGATTGTGACTCCAAACAACAAAAACATTTCGACAGACCTTGAAAACCATCTATACATTGAAGACCTTAATGGCAACCAGTTCAACAGCAAATGTGACATGAAAAAGGAAATTTTTATAGGTATTAAACCATGCCAAACCTTATCAAACGTAAAGGAAGCAGGCATTGGAACCTGAGTCACCTGATAAGAGGATGCAATCAAAAAATTCCCAGACTCTATTAAACACCATATAGCACAATCATTCCTCTCCAAAGATGACGGTGATTTACTTAGAATCTCAGCGACAATATGCTCCGGAACCCACTACCTAAGCATATGTTGATTCCACCTACCATTGACAACAAAGTCTATTACCAAGTGATCCAAAACACTGTAATCATTGCCATAAAGGACTAGACCCAAGCCAATTGTCAAACCAAAAGTTACATCAGCTAGATCGCAGTAGTTAACAAATATTATCTTCCGCTATCTCCCTAACCTGTATTATTTGCCTCCACATATATGAGCTACCCCTAGTCATGCCCACCATACACGGATAATTCTTCCAACAATACTTGGCTCTCATAAATTCAGACCATAAGCACTGACACATCCGAAAGCGCCACCATAATTTTAACGAGAACGCTCAACAACCTCCTACTTGACTGATAGCCTATTCCTCCTCGAGCCATGTCATCACAGAGATCTTGTCACTTCATCCAATGGTACTTAAAGCTCCCATCTCTCTTCCCCAAAGGAAATTTGCCATAACATATTCAACTAGTGAAACCACACCCTTCGGCTGACATGAGGCAACAAGTATGTGAGTAGGAATTGCTGACAAGATATGAGGACTCAAGTTTTTATTCTTTATTTAGTCATTTTTATAATTATTTGCCCTAATGTTATTTAATTATACTAGTATTGCATGAATTGCCCTTAAGTTTCATTTTATCATGTTCGCGTTGAAAGTTTCTCGAAAGTCACGCCGGTATGTCTAATTGAAGATTTGAGGATTTAATACTAGACTCGTAAGTATGAGTAATTAAAGTGTTAGAGGAATTACCTTGGAGGATTAGTGTATAAGTGTATCAATCAAGAGAGGAAGTGGTGGTGCACAACACTATTTTGCCACTATTAAGAGTTGACTTTCTTGCATAACTTAAAGCTACTTTTCTTCAATCTTCCTACACAAGATTCATCACTCAAACACTCCCTCACTCCCTCATTGTTTCGGCCGAACCTAGAGGAGAAAAAGGGAAGAGAAAAGCTTCAATCTTCTTGCTCCAATCTTACTCAAGTTCTTCATCCAACCATCAAACCTCTTGGAGTTTCACTCTAACTTGAAGAAAAGTGCCATCTTGTGGAGTTGTTTGGTGAAAAATTGGAGGAAACCTCACTTACTACTAGGGTTTAAAGCTTGGAGAGGGTAACCATTTCATCTCCTTTAACCTTTCAAATTTTGCTAAGATTGATGGTTAGTTTTCTTGGGTTTGAAACCCTAATCAAGTTTATAGGCTAGCAGACTTAAGGAAACTTTTATCTTATTTTAAATCCTAGGCTAGCGATCTTAAGGAAACCTTTAGGTAGCTGACTTGAGGTCCTTTTGTTTGATTTTTGTTGTTTATGTGGTGAGTGATATGATTTTGGCTTGACAAGATGGGAGGAAGTTGGAAAAATCGTGAGAGAAGAGCTGGCCGAATTTTTGTTCTGGTTGTCTCGCTTTAAATTAGAAATTTTGTTGCTTATTTGGCTGCTAAATTGATTGATATATGTTGTATTATGTGTATAGAAAGTGTCTTTCGAAAACCATCTCAAATGGTTGCACAAAACTTGAGTTTTGGAAAAGTTCGAAATCTGAAAACTGGTTACCAGGATAGCCGGACAGGGGTACTTTGTTTGAACATAACTCTTTGTACAAGAGACAAAATTGAGTACCATTTGTGGCATTCAAAACTAGACATTTAGAACTTTCCAACGGTATAATAATCCCCTGCTAATTCGTTTTGAGTAAACCGTAGTGAATCGGTAAAGTGGACTGTCCTGTTTTGCTTGTCTGTTCGAGAGAAACTGGGAAGCTGCATCTTGTGGCTCGATTTTGTCTTAGTTGTGAAAAGATTTTTAAAACAATTCCTTCTGATGAATTGTAGAATTTTGAATCTAGTTTCTAATGCCATAAACCATTTTCAATTTGGAGTTGTGTAGAGTTAGATATGGTCTGATTTCAAAACTGCATCAAAGTAGGAAATTGAAAATTTTCTGAACAGGTTTCGAAAATCAGCCAACTTCAAACCATTATTTCTTGTTGCTCAAAACTCCGAATTTAGTTCCGCTTGTAGTGTTTGAAACTTGGTTTGGAACTCTTATTGTGTTATAAATTTCAGAGGTTGATTCACTTCCTGTGAATTTTGCCGAATTTCCAAACATTGTTGAAAAACTAAGACTGGTTCTGTCATGTCTTCATGAAGCAGCAAATTTGAGCTGAAATTCGAATGCTTTCTGGTTGGAATCTTGGAAAAGTGTCTTCATGGAAGTACTTTGAATCTAGTTTCCAACGGTATCAAGTTTTTCATTTTTGGACTTACCAAACTCAAGATTTGATTTTCCAAGTTTTATTGTATAAAGCTGAAAATTTCTAATTTCTTAGGAAAGGAGTTTTTAAGAACTTTTCACTTTCTTTCGATATTGATAGACCGTTTTAAACTCGATTTCATGGAGTATACAAGTTTTCATTGTGACTTTAAATCGTCACTTTTGAAACTCGATTTTCAAGGGATTAAACCTCTTTTAAGACATTGTCTTAAATTTTAAGCAAGTGTACTTTCTTCCTTGATTGATAAGTGGTTGTGAGTATATGTGAGTGATAGTTGATCACTATTTCTTCAGGTGCTCAAGAGGACTTTGAAGGGAATCTCGGAGCGGACAACTAAAAACTTTATTTGCTCACTTATTCACTTGTTTTGACTTGGTGAGTGTCAAGTGCATGAATTATTGCATAATATTTGAAATACTCTTAGTTGAATTTGTGAATTGAACTTGTCGAGATGAGTGTGTACTTTATCGCACTCGTTCTCTTTTACTTGGTTGGATAATCGACTTGCTCATACTTGAAATTATACTTGTGTTTGACTCATCGTCGATTGGAGAGCTATCTCATCGATTTATACTTGTAATCGTGGGGAACCCCCAAACTCATTGGCTAACTTTGCGAATCGAGTCTGCAGGAGCTTGGTCAAGAAGCTTAGTGAACCGTGAGAAAACATAAAGTTTGATCTATTGGAGAGATCTTGCTTGGCATACTCGCGTAGTATTGCCACGATATACTCGAGTAATACCAAAACTTTTGACGTTCGAGCCCGGTTAGGGGGTGTAATGGTGAACGAAATTTGGTGAAAGTGGAGTCTACGGGTTTGGTACTTGCTCGGTTGACGGAGAGTCAACGTGGGATATTTGGATCAAGACCTTGACCAAACTGCGTGGATTTAACTCCTGAGAGTTCCAGTATCCTTAATTGTTTCTGTTTAATTTTCCTACTTGAAATGTTAATCACTTGAAACTTCTAGTTTTATTATTGTCTCGATCTTCTTTCATACTTTCTTCTACTTTCTCTTTTACATGCTTGCATGTTTTTTTTGGCCTCGTTGAGCGTTAACTCACCCCATTAGTTTGTTTTCCTTAACAGGAGTTCGGAATGGAAAGATTTTTAGGGAAGCCAGCTTGATTACCTTTTGATTAGATTTTTGGATGTAATTCATTAGTCAACTTATGATAGTTGTATATTTTTGGAGATTTGATGTACTTTCGAAAATTTGTGATGTAAAATTTGAATATTTATTTGAGGAAGCGACCTTTCTCCATATCTACTTTTATTATTGGTTGTTTATCCTTAAGTTTAAATTTGACTTATATCGAGTCCTAACGAGAGTTAGGTAGGCGTTCCGCGGATACCTTTGGATTCGCTCTAGGGAGAAGTGGGAGCGTCACACAAGACATGCCTAATTAGAGTGATTCTACCCCCAGCTGACAGGAATCGATGCCTCCAAGATGCCACTTTATTAATCACAGACTGAACCATCACCAGACAATAAATCTTCTTGCACTTTCCAGGAAATAATGGGCACCTCAAGTATTGCACAGGGAACAACTGCTGAACAAAGCTAGTAATACGTTGCACATTCGTCTTTTGTTGCATCAAGAGTTTGTCATGCACCAAAAAATAACTCTTACGCACATTCAGCTGTTGACTTGATAATGTATTGTAACTCTTCAGTGTCTGCATAATTAAATTAAATGATGAAGGACGCGCACTACAAAAAATAATAGTGTCATCAGTATAACTGAGATGAGTAATTCTAGGACAATCCCTTCGCACAGAAAAATACTTGAATATAGGATAAGAAATAAAATCATATAGTTTTGTTTTACATAGAAAGGTAAAGATTTTTTGCTAAAGTGCATGTAATTCAAAGAGTTGCATAATAATTTTAGGCATTTTATTATAGGTTCATCTTAATTTTTTTGGTTCATTTTTCGTGTGCATTTAGGCCACTTGAATAGGAAAAACAAGAAACCCTCATAAGCCACACCATTTTCTTATTTTTACTTTTTGGTAGAAATTATAAAGTTCACCATGAAAAAATATAGTAAAATGATAGTATTGTTGTCGTTAGACCAATTTTGATGGTGCAATCTCTTAGTTATATTATCTCCATAGTTTTCTTAAATAATCTATGTATAAGTACTGGACATTGTCCAGTCATTAGTTTTCCAAGAATATAGATGTTATTTGATGAAACTGATAATTGGATGTTATTTAATATATTATTTAAAATGATTACTATAGCATTTTTTTTGTGATGTGATGCATGTAAATATAAAAGGTGGTTAAAAATATGATTACGATGCAAGCAAAATATTATTTTAAAAAAATATGTGTAACCGAACAAGTTTTTGTGGAAATCTTCCTACACAGTCAACACAAATAAATTAACATGACATGCTAATTGATTTTTTGGTAATGACTTGTAAAACTCGATTTTGGCTCATTTAATTTGAAAAGTTGAAATATATTTTATCATACAACACTTACTGGCATATTGATAAGTGAATTATATCCAGTACTTAGTTATTATAATATTGATTAGCTCTATATATATAAAGTATGCCTTAATCACTAATTTAGACTTTGAATAAAAATATTTATGTGGTTGTTTATGCAAATAATAATAATAACTATAATAATAAGTTTCATACTATATCACTCTTCATCTCAAAGTTAATCTTTATTCTTATTGTCAAATTAAAATGCTACTTTATTAACTTTAATCAACAAGTGAAACATGCTAGACTAAGCAACACTTTTTTAGGATTGTATTTTTTTAGGGAATTTTGGGAAAAAATTACTGCAGTACTTTTTTAGGATGTGATGTATATAAGTTAAAAAGATAATAGAAAAATATATAGAAGAAATATTCACGAAAAACACAAAAAATTTTCTTCAAAAAATCACAATCTAAACAAGGCGACAGATTTGGGAGAATATGCTGTGACTGAAAAACACAAAATTTTGCATTTCTTATACTAAAAGCACATGAAAAGACTAGAAGAAAAGGCATAATCAAATGCTGTATAATTAAAACATTTGGACCAAATGACAAATGCATGTGCAATGAGTCATTTTTCATTTATAAATTTTTTGTCATCTATCAAGAAATATCCAGTTTTGCTTTTTTTTTTTTAATTATTTCCTATCGATCTATGTGAAAAGAAATTGGAGAGAACCTGATTCTAAGGTTCTGCAGTTCTTATGATCTGATCATGTGAAAAATATTAGAGTTATTTCATCTCTAAATTGAGTTCCCTTGTGGTTCCCCTAATTAATCGTCCATTTTATCAGTTGGCTTGTAAGCATTCCTTGTACTTTTCTAGCAAAGAATGATTTGCAATTGTGGGATTTACTCCAGATCATGTGGGATTTAGATTCCTAAAAGTTGGGCTAAGTTTTCTGAGAAGCTTTCTTCTCTGGCGAGAAAGTGGGTCAAGAATATTGATCATGATGCAAGTCTAGGAGTTCTAGTAGTTGAGATTTAAGATGCCATTTCCAAAAGGGAGTAGAAGATTCGCTCTCTTTATCAGTCTAGTAGTTAGGATATGGCTAATGTGACATCAGATCTTTCAAGCAGAAAATCAGCAAATATTATGTTGTTTTCTCAAAATATTGATCATCTAAGCAACCTAGTAATTTTTCGAAAAGTACAAATGACTTTATGAAATTCATGGACTCTTTTATGGAGAATCTAGAGGATTTTCTCTACTTGTTACAATTTAGAGACTAATAATTAGTAGAACAAATCGAAGCTATTCAACCAAAGTTAAGATTCTTCAAAAATTTCAACTATTTTGCTATACTGCGTGGCACTAAAAGTAGGCAATTGGGACCTTTGTTGACTCACCTTGAAGCTATGGCTGTTGACACAATTGGCCTCTCTTATATGTTTTCGTTTATCATGAGTGAAAAATAGCTTATGAAAATTCAAGCCCTGCTTGCTTCAAAGTTATCAAGACAGTCATATAGAGGCGCAGATGAACATATGTTGGGGGACTTCATCAATTCTCTCCTATGTAATTTTTGGGAGATTTTTAACTATGGTGCTCGTCTTATGATTTTAAGATTTCTTTTAGGATCAACTTCAAATGCTTTATGAGAGACTAAGATCCTTGAGTTTTATTTTGATAGAGAAGCCATAGAAGTTTGATGAGAAAATGAAAGATGTTACTAGAATCGTGGCTTGTAATACAGGGCTGGTTATATTTTATGTTTCTCTGAATGCAATGAATGATGAATAAGGAAATGGATATCATGTCTTTAGAGCGCAGATGAACATATGTTGGGGGACTTCATCAATTCTCTCCCATGTAATTTTTGGGAGATTTTTAAGTATGGTGCTCGTCTTATGATTTTAAGATTTCTTTTAGGATCGACTTCAAATGCTTTAGGAGAGACTAAGATCCTTGAGTTTTATTTTGATAGAGAAGCCAAAGAAGTTTGATGAGAAAATGAGAGATGTTATTAGAATCATGGCTTGTAATACAGGGCTGGTTATATTTTCTGTTTCTCTTAATGCAATGAATGATGAATAAAGAAATGGATATCATTTCTTTAGAGCACAGATGAACATATGTTGGGGGACTTCATCAATTCTCTCCCATGTAATTTTTGGGAGATTTTTAAGTATGGTGCTCGTCTTATGATTTTAAGATTTCTTTTAGGATCAACTTCAAATGCTTTAGGAGAGACTAAGATCCTTGAGTTTTATTTTGATAGAGAAGCCAAAGAAGTTTGATGAGAAAATGAGAGATGTTATTAGAATCATGGCTTGTAATACAGGGCTGGTTATATTTTCTGTTTCTCTTAATGCAATGAATGATGAATAACGAAATGGATATCATTTCTTTAGAGCACAGATGAACATATGTTGGGGGACTTCATCAATTCTCTCCTATGTAATTTTTGGGAGATTTTTAAGTATGGTGCTCATCTTATGATTTTAAGATTTCTTTTAGGATCAACTTCAAATGCTTTATAAGACACTAAGATCCTTGAGTTTTATTTTGATAGAGAAGCCAAAGAAGTTTGATGAGAAAATGAGAGATGTTACTAGAATCGTGGCTTGTAATACAGGGCTGGTTATATTTTCTGTTTCTCTGAATGCAATGAATGATGAATAAGGAAATGGATATCATGTCTTTAGATTTGTTGGAAAGGATTGAGCTTATCCAAACAACTGTTGTAAAGGAATGCCAAGAAACATTATCACTCAAATTTCTTAGGACCAATGAGTTGGGCTTTATTGATTTCCTTCTAGAACAAATGGTGAATCTAACAAGTACTGAGCTTGCTTTGAATGCTCTTGTAAATCAACCAGTTCAAACAGTCAAAGAAAAACTTGTTTGCATACATACTATTTTGGGGAAAATTGCGGAGTTATGCAATGAAGATGTGGAGCTCCAAGCACTATGGGATCGTGTTGTAGAAGTAGCACATAGGGTAGAATTTCTTGGAGATCGTGTTGTATACATACTATTCAAGAGTGATATCCCACTTCCATAAGAATGCATGGTGTTCTATTTCTCAAGTTTATCACAAGAAAAATTTGTTTCTTGAACTTTTGACTTGTATTGTGTCCTAACTTCCTAAAGAAGATCTGGCTGAAGAAATCAAAGGACGCTTGCTAAGGAACAGATATCTCATTGTTTTGGATGGCGTTTGGGATATCGAAGTAACGAATAGATTACAAGCCTCACTTGCTGATGATTCAAATGGAAGTAAAGTTATTTTGACAAGTCAACTTCGTGATGTTGCTCCACAAGATAAACTTGACAAAGAATCTCTTCTCTTCGTCAACTCATGCATGATCAGTGTTGGGATCGCTGAAAGAAAAGCTAGTTCCTGGAAAAGAATTTCCTTCAAAATTATGGGAACATCTAATGCAAATCATGAAAATGTGTCAAGGACTCCCTCTGATAATTACCATTCTTGCTAAAATTCTTGCAAACATGGACCAAGATGGCTGGGAAGAAGTTGTACAAAGTTTAAGCCCAAGCACTGTTTTGAGTATAGAACAATGCAAAGCTACATTAAAAAAGAGTTACAAACATTTATCTAATCATTTAAAGCCTTGTTTTCTTTATTTTGGAGCAATTCCGAAAGACTATGAACACACTGTTGAGGAGCTCATTTGGTTGTGGGTTGCTGAAGGATTTGTGCTAAAAACTCAGTTCAGAAACTCAGAGGGTCTAGGAAATGATTACATGATTGATCTCGTTGGCAGAAATTTAATCATTGTTTTGAAACAATGATCCATTGGTGGGGTCAATACTTGTCACAATCACGACTTGTTACATGAGTTTTTTGTGACAAAAGTCGAAGAAGAAAAGACTTTGCAAGTGATACATGGCTATGATGAACTAGATACGGACAATATGCCACACAACCTACACCACTTATGTATCAACTCTGAGCCCGAGCACTTTTACAAGTCAAGGTTATTTTCTCCCACCATGCGTAGTCTGCTATTTTTCCTTCATGGTGAAAAAAACTTCAAGTTCTGTAGCATCTTTCATCCTTTTTTCACATCTTCAAACTTGTTAGAGTGTTAAAATTTAATCAATATTCATCTAGGACCCACTGTTCCTAAAGAGATAGGATTGCTTGCTCATTTGAAGTACTAGCTATTCGAGGTGATATGGAATTCATCTTTTCATCAATAGCAAATCTCTCGAATTTGAAAACTTTTGCTGTAGTATCAAGCAAAGGAATTTCACTGCCAACTTATGTAGGTTTTCTTTTGCCTGCCAACAATCTTGACGACTTTTCATGGTTGTGTGATTTAGATACCTTTATCAATGTGATTATTTCTTCTTTGGAAAACATGGAGAAGCTACTAAGAAAGCTTCCAAATGTACACCAACTGAAATGCCAAATTTAGGTAGATAAGCACTCGACTTAAGATGAAAGAATCAATGTTATGGTATTTTACTTTCTAAGTCTATTAGAATCATTCAATTTGAATTTTCCATTTAAAATGTGTGTAGTATCAGTTTGAGTTTCATTTCTCTTCCATTATTAGAAAATTGCCTCTGTCAGGCTTTCACTTGCCATGGTGCCAAATGTTGACAATCACAAATCTACCTAATCTTGAGGTTCTCAAATTACTAAGTTGAACCTTTCAGGGACCAATATGGAGTTTGGAGTTGGAGGAATTCCCTAAACTTAGCTTCTAGAAATTATCTTCCTTGGATATCGTCAGGTGGATAGTCTGCAACTATGAGGACTATTTTTCTCATTTACAGAATTTAGTATTGGAAGACTGTAATATTTTGGAGGAGCTCCATTTATCCTTGAAAGCTATTTTGGACGTTTATATGGCGTAAAAAAGAATTGAATTTCTACTGTGATAGAAATTCAATCTAAACTCTAAAGTGACCTTGTATTTGATTTGGCCATTAGATTGAACTTACAAAAGTGGGACCAATTTAGGAGCTAACTCTCGGATACCAATGGTAAAAGTAAAAGCCCTTCATTTGACCAACAAAAAGAAGACACTAAATTGGTGGAAGGGCACCCAATAGGGCACCACCAAAAAAATGATGCAGTTCGACTTTATCCTTTAATAAAATCCAAAACAGGATCAAAGAGAAAAGTGGAGGAGTCTTGTGACAATGATGCGTGCAAATCAGTCTAACACTGTCTACTTGAGTTCATCAAGCAAAGAGGTCGTGGAGAATATGACACATCTAATGAGCAAAAATCTGTCGATAGTAGCAGCTTGAAATTTAACAAGGATGTAAGGATAAGTTTTGATTTTGATGGATTGGTACGATCAAGAAGTCTAATGAAAAAAGATGTGAAGGAATTAGTGGCCCAAGAGAAGCAAATATAAGGGGAGGATGAAAATTACGGGGAGATGAAGAATCGACTCAATCACCTTAAAAGATGCACAATAAGGATAAAGGAAAGCTAGAAACAAGTTATTAATATTGTGGTAGGTTTATCCAAGTCCCTAAATTATCTAGAGTCCAAGATAATGAAGGAATTACAAAGAATCGGTGCAGGTTGCTTTGGTGGTGGTTGAGGGGGAAGTGATTGGCTATAAAGTGTGAGAACTCGGAAATTTATGTATACACTTTGAATTTATTTCATTACATTTAATCCGTTATTAGAAATATTACATGTAACAAATGAATGGTTAAATTAAATGCATAATTGAATTCCTATAAAATTGAGAATTTAGAAAATATCCTAGAATAGTGTAGAAAAATTTTATGAATTAAATAAATATATGATAGACATATTGTAAATTGTGGCATTTGAATTTATTATATAGTTGAATAAGTACATGTCTAATTAATTTTCCTTAAGGCCAAATGTGTGAAAATCTACTAGATCAATGTAAGAAATTTTCCAAGAAAACACAAACAAAGTCAGGAGTTAATGCATGAAATAATAAAACTATAGCCTTAACAAGCAAATGAGCTAAAATTGAAAGACCAAATCAACCTTGAGCTTCGGTTGAACTACCATGCAGCCAACAAAAAATAAGCCATCAGAATTTTGAGCAAAGAACTGAGAAGAGGACAAACATTTGGAGAATCTAGAACCGAGTGGAAGTAAGGCAATCAAATGCTAAACAAAGTGGGCGGTGCTTGAGAGAAACTAACCTTATTTGTTCTTGTCTGCCACTAGCTACTAAATGGAAACAATCTTGTCATTCTTAATCAATAAAACCCGAGAGAAAACAAAGAGAAATCATCTGCTAAGTTTAAGCGGTGACTGAGTGGAGCATATAGAAACTTATTCATTAGTTGGGCAGTGACCGAGAGCAAAGAAACTAGACAGCTCTTCCTTTCTCCGAGAGCAAAGAAACTAGATAGCTCTTCCTTTCTCTCTTTCTTTCAATCTCTACAAAACAGAACCGAGGGAGTGGAATAGAGTGTGAAGGAAGGAAAATTTGGCTAGCTTCTTCATCAGCTAACCACAATCAAGCAAACGAAGGTAAGGAAAATGGGAGAATCGAGTGTTAGGACTTGAGGAGCTGAAACAGAAACTTGAGCACCCTGCAACATCGAACTTTAGGGGGAAAGAGGTAAGATCTTATAACAACTCACTGTTTAGTTGGTATAATTGGATAAACACTAGCTGCATGTTAAATTTAGCTAGGAATTTGAGCTTTTTGCTGAAGTACATGTCGTGCAGGAATTGTAAAACTGCAGGAAAAGGGAAATTGCAGAAACTGGAACTTGTAACTGTTCTTAATATTTCTTGGGATGATAATGTTAAGAATCTGCAATAACCTCATGCTGATTCGGTAAAAATGAATGAATGAATAAGCTGCAAGTAGTGTTTGAGTAGAGAAAATGATCTTCGACTGAGGAAAGAAACCTGATGCAGGTTGCTATGCATCAGAATTTGCAGCCATGCGCCGACCTAAGACTTAATCCAGTTTCCTTTTGAATCCTGACCATAAACTGCCATGTTTGGCTTAGGATAACTTGTAGTTAAATCAATACATTCTATACGTTTAGCTGGGATATAAACTGAGGGAGAATAAAAAAGGAGGCACCAGCTGCAAAATCACTACCTTTTAAAACCTGTTGGTTTTGATTGAGCAGAACAGATAAGAGATTCTAGTTGTTCACTGCAACCCTTAGCTTCTAGGCCTATGTAGTAAGTTGTAACATATCATACAGACCTTAAACTTCAATGAGCAAGCCTGAAACAAGTAGAAACTAGAGTGAACATAACAGGACAAATACACTTAACTGATTGCAGGTAGTTGGCCGAGGGAATGAAGCATGCTGTGCAATTGTTGTTGCTGATTCTGGAACTCTTATTAATGAATACATGGAAAATTTGTTAAACCTTTGACCGAATAGATAGGAGCCATAGGAAGTCAGAAAATTTCAGGAAGTCTAGCTAAACTTGGTAAAAGGAAGCAGATGAAACCTGCTGTGATGTTGAGAGGGAGGGAAATAAATTCTGGAACAACATTTCCTCCAATTTCTGACACCACAGACTTGCACAGATGATAGCTAAAACTACTCTGTGATTAGCAAACGTGTTTGGCACCATAAGTTAGAGTTAATCGAAGCAATTAGAGAATAAAGGCTGCAAATTTAAGCTGCTATACTGTTGGAGGAGCTAACGACTAATGCAAATGATGATCACAGATTTTGAGAATGACATTTGATTGAATAAGTTGCTGAAACTAGGTGTTATTTGTCTTGGATTAAACTGTACCGAATGTACATTAAGTGCTTAGAGCTATAAGCAAGTGAAAGAATGGAGTTTTGTTGAAAATCCAAAGTAATATTGCTGGAATATTGTTGCTAGCTGAAATGGTAATTAGTTAAGCCTTCCATGATGTTTTGGAAACTCCAAAGTAATTTGTTGTAGTTATATACATCCAACGGCTGCTAACCACTTAACATTGTCTTCATGAGTATTTTAAAGACTTTAGAACTTGAGGGGCTGGTGTGGTGGAATAAAAACTTAATTTACAAACAACTTAGAGTTTAGTTGATTTAAAAGGGAACAAATGGAGTGTCTATAAGCCATAATTAATGAAAATTGAATTGAGAAAGATATATTCCTGATTTAAATATTATATAAAGATACAAACTTGGGAAAAATGTATAATTCTTGGTTTGAAATGATAAAATTAATAAATTTTGAAATAAAATGTAAAATAAATATAAAATATGTTATATTTTGTATTTTAAAGCCAAAACTTGACTTTAATAGTTTAAATCATAAAAACTAATAAATGATAAGTGGTCATCTATGAATTGTATATTCACTTTAGAGTTATAAACTTATCCCAGGGGTAGCTGTGAGTCAGGAAGCAAACCCGAGACTCGAGAATAATTTATTTGGATATTTGGTGAGTGTTTTCTGAATTTATTTGTTAAATTGCTTATGTATATCTAAGTGAAATTATGTGACAAATGTGCTTATTATGAATTATTACTAAATGATTCAGTGTAAAGTGTATCTCAATTGTCCCTCGCCTTCTAAGTCGGGAGTGTACTTTATCGCACTCGATTTAGTTGAGTTTGAAGGTTGATAATTGATTGAATGTTACTGTAAGTGTGCATGAGTGTAAGCCGTATGTGCGCCTCGCCACATTGGCTGAACTGGGCTCCAAAACCCTTTGTTCAACGGACTATTTGAGCCAGCAAAGGGCTTGGTCGGGTAGGACGGTAGCTTTGGGTAAATGTTTCGGTATACTCGAGTATTACCACGAGGTTGGGAGATCATTGCACTGATTACTGAATGTACGGGATTGTTTATTATTTTGGAGGACATAAGGAGGTGAATTGAGGGAAAGTACAATGATATTGAAATGAATGTGCAATGATATTGAAATGAATGTACAATGACAGTGAAATGAGTGTCTCTTGACACTGAAATGAATGCTCAATGACATTGAAGTGGCTCTAATGCGAGCACCGTATCATTTTAAAAGTGATTGTGCAGTGAAGTGTTTCCTCAATTATTTAACGAAATTGATTGTACAGTAAAATGTGCACTACTTGCTTAATTGTACTATTTTAAGTGCTTATTGATTGTTGTTTGCATGGAAACCTCACAGGCGAAAGCTCACCCTTTTAGCTTTGTTTTCCTTACAGGGGATTGGTGGTCAGGGATCGATCGAGAGATGTAGGTAGTTAGCAAGAAAACTTTTGTGGTTGTACATCTTTTAGTATCTTATTAAGGTTGAAATTTTGTATCGAACTTGGTATTGTAAAAGATTTGAGCATTTGGATTTGGTTTATCGAATGTTATCTCTGAAGTTAATATAAGTAAGTGAGCCCTGGCGAGAGTCAAGCAGGCAATTCGCTAACTTTTGGGGTATGCCCTAGCAGAAGATGGGGTCGTCACATAAAGTAGAGAAAATTGGGTGAAAAGTAAGGAGGAAAGCAAAAATGGGATGTGGCTTCACTTCAACTAAGAAAAATAGTCACATTCCCAGCACACTAGTTCAATTCATGAAGCAAAGGGTGGCTGAGGATAGGAGAAGAAGAGAGACTCATATATGTACTAGTGGTGGAAAAGATAAAAATTTTGGTGGTCACTTGGTCTCCTCAAGTAGGGAGTACAACCCTCAAAACACAAAAAGAGGACCATTGCTGTCCAAAAGGACAAACCTAGGAGAAGGTTTCAAGGAAGTCACCCAAAATTAGGGAGGCAAATCCGGAGATGTCATCGAACTTATAAGACAAAACAAACAAATGCACGGTTAGGAAATAAATGCCAAGAAGGGCACATAGAAGAAATCCTAAAGAACAAGTAGGAAGGTTATCAATCAATATACAACCAAAGAAGGACTCAACAAGAGAGAAGGGCAGAAGAATTCTCTGAGGCAAGAAGCTTGATCATGAACATTGTGAATTAAATTTTTTATTTATAAAAGCGATCTGAGACCTCTAATATGTATCTTTAATATTTGTTTTGATGTTGGCAGGCAATAAAGGAAGAGAGATTTGAAAATTACACGACTATCAGTGCTATGATTCATAATTTTCTTATAAATATAACACTGTCATTGGAGTAAGTGCATGTTGAGTACTACTATTATGTGAACCATATAGATGTGTATTATTATTCGAATTGTAAAAATAAGTTAAAGTAAATTTTGGGCATTAAAGAATTTAGAGTTGTAGCGGAAAAATTGGAGTGGCACAGGGTAATTGGAGATGCATTTTGAATTATAGTTATAAATTTTCATAGACATTGTTTATATGCTTAGAAACATATTGCCCCCTTATGGTATTGCTACACATACATAGATTTCTCACTTAGAAGCATATGCAGGTAAGTCATTGTCAAAATTAAGAGTCAAGTAGCCAACTGATCGCATATTCTATGTATGCTGCCTTATCTGGGGATTGAGGTCGAGGTAAATGTCACATAATGAAGTATAGAATTGTATGTCATTTGTTGTGAAACTTGAGTTTAATAAAAATTGTTCTTTCAAATAGTGATTAAAAATGAGCTAACACTCAATGAGTTACATGCTTCTTACCTTATTGAGAATAAATTCGGTGGCATGATTTGGAGTGTGAGAAGATAAGAGATCTTACCAGTATGTGCTGATTAGAATGTTTTAAAAACAAGAATTAATATTTTCATTGATTTAATGATATATGGTGTAAAACATAAACAGATTTGTACACCACTGAATTAGGATAGAAATCACTAGTACTTAGCAGTCACATACTTGAAAGTGAAGGATATGATATTTGACTCATTTCTTGACTCTGATTTCAACAAATTGCAATTGATGTAAGCAAATGTGGTGGTAAGAACCATATCTTCCATGGCACAGTTCATAAATTTATAATTAAGGATGATATTGGATATGCATAGCAAGAAGTGTTTGTATTGATTGAGAACCACTTGTAACAAAATCTTTGTAGCATTCAAAAATCAGTAGTGCACTATATGTGGGGTATGGGGAGAGATTCACATATGACTTTAATGAATTTGAGTATTCAAAGGTTGACTAGTGTCTAAGGCAGATCAACAAGTAAGTTGTTTGATACTGCTTTAGGAAGTTCTTTTATTCATAACCGAATTTCATAGCTAAATAGCTTATGAGTCATGATTCGATTTTAGATCTATGAATTGTAATTAATTTGTTAATCTTTTTTTAAGCACGTACAAAAACTGGTAGGTGGAATTTTGATGCGTTTGTGATGAAGTATATGGAATTGTGTGATGAAATAAGGAGGGTATCAAAATTGAGATAGGTAGTTAACCAAAGGATAAATTGCATGAAATTTTCATGCATTAGCATTTTTTTTTATTGTTGCTTGATTGGGATCTTTTGCTTTTACTTTGTCCTAAATAATATCAAATCAAGCCAAGAGAAGTCCAGCTATTGAACTTTTTATGGAAGCGTCTATTGAAGTTTGGCAAAGTTATGTGGATGAATTAGAAGGCCTTCAAGAGATATTCGTTCCTTGATGCTCTAGAATGGCTCACTATTGATGGTTTTCTTTTTGGTGGCTGAAAGTGTAGATCAAAGGTAGGGCGGGTAAAGACTAATGGGTTGGCTTATGACTTGTTTTTGTAAAGTTTAAGGGACTTGGAGTTATAGTTAACATATAATGATTTGAAGATGCACAATTCGTGTGTTTTTGTTTTTGAAATCCAATCATGTAAGAGGGATTAATGGTGGGGACAACCAATTACAGAGACATTATTTCAATATTTTTAAATTTGGATTGGAGAATAAATCGAAAAATCTTTCGGTTCACAATTTGATCGGTTCAATCCTAGTACAAAGGTTTAATAATTATTTATTTATTTTAGCATTAAAAATTTTTGAATAAAACTAAAATATTTATTTTAGAAAATAAAAATTGAATAAAAATCAGTTGAACCTCTTGATTTTTACCAATTTTTAACGGTTCAATTGGTTCTTGACTGAATTTGACTAGTTTAATTGATTCTTTGGGTTATTCATTAAATCGGACCAAAAGCATGATCGGTTCGCAGTTTGATCGATCAATCCGACTCGTCTAATCCTATTTTCAAAACACTAAATTATTTTACACAATTGCTTATTTGGAATATAAATTTATTTTGGAATCTATTGGGCAGTCTGTAAAATAAATAAATAAATAATTGTGACAACAAATAATGCATTTTATGTAATGAGTTTTTTGTGCAATTTTTACACAAATATAAAAAATTGTGACAATATCCAAATTATCCCAACATCTCAATTTTTGTAGAAATATAATAAGTTTAGGCAAAATTACTTTTACATTCAAATTCCACTTAGGCTAAAATAAATCAGATTCTGTTTAAAGTTAATACATTGTAATTATAACTTATAATCATAGAATTGGTTTTGATACAAGTCCATAATATCTAAACATGCAAGTATACTATAGTCTAAAGGATAAATTTACAAAAAGAAAAAAGCAAAAGAAAATGATATCATTAATGTCTATATATATACATACACATATATCATTGCTCTATACTTGCATAGTTTGGAGGTAGAAAAAATAATGGCAAGCAGCTTTTCAAATATCGTAATTTTATTTATGTCCTGATCATTTTTACAATTGTAAGATGGGTAACTGTCGAATTTTGGTGGCTAGAAGACTAATTGGGAGAGTTACTACCATATGCCCAGGTGACGTGGAAAGGTTAGTTTCTTACAAAATAAAAAAAAGTATATATACATTAATGTTATTAATCTTTTTTAACACTATGTCTATGTTGATCTATCTACTAGCATTGTTGGTTATGGATAGAATGGTACAAGAATATAGAGATATGCTTGATACTGCTAAATCTGGTGGCTACCTTATAATATCCACAATTGACGAGTTGCAAGGTTATATGCGGGATGAGATTCTGTAGACAAGGGCTAAAGTAGTGAAGATTGTTTCACAAATGGTGGTGAAGTATTCTATGTTTCTGGTTGTTTGTTTATATGTTATTCTATTGGTCAAAATTTAAGATATGAAGTCTCTTCCTCTTGAAGACCCTACATAAGATATATTTGCCAAAAATACTAAAAAAATTTCGTCATTTGGTGCACAAGAACCCGTTGCATTGATTTTAATTTTTTTTGTCTTGATTTGTTGAATTTCTTAATTTGAATGCTAATGGGTAAGGTGATTCATGTTAATTATGACTATCAAAAACACATTAATAACCTTAATAATTTTTAACAATTACATTATCATTCTATTATTATTTGATCAATTACTATATTTGTTATGTTGGCCATGTGTAGACCATTGTTGGTTCATTGTTGAAGTACAAAGCTATCACGCTTTCCATTAAAAGACAAGCCTTGTATTTTGCAGTCACCAAGTGCTTATCGATAAGTTATTCACTAAATTGTTAGGATATAAATGAAAACCTAGTGATCAGTGACCAATACAAACAGTTAGAAAACAATTGATAGCAACACAATACCTATTTTTCTTTTTTTTTAAATCAAAACAGTTCCTGGTTCCTTATTTCAATTTGGATATATTGTACTTTGCATTTTTCTGGAAGTGCCACTAGCAAAGCTTATGCCTTGCGTTGAATATGATTTTTGGATAGTTTTTTTCATAGCAGAATCTGCATCTATTATAATAGAGATTGGTTTATTCCCACCATTTGAATCGAGTAGTGTTTGAAAAACCCAATCACATGCATCTTCATCTTCTATGGATAATAAATATGCATGTCAAGAAATGATTATTCACTTCACATAACATCTCATTTGTTTTATACATGGAGTTAAATATCAAGACATTGCCAAAGCATTTGTAATCGAGTAAGGATTGCGAATCTACCCAAAAGAGTCAAATCAGTCTACTTTTTGAATCTGTGATACTTGTAACAGAAGTGATTATCCAACTTCTTTTTCCTCTCTAAGTGCAATTGCACATTTGGCATCACAAAGTATTATCTCATTTTTACGCTTCTTGTTAATTTTATTATACAAATCTTTGCTTTGAAAGTGTAACTTTGTCATAGTTGCCTGCCTGCAGTACAAAGAGTTTCATAATATGGTTTATTTATGTCCTAACTCTTTTCATTGCACGTGCTTATGCATAGTCTGCATTAGAAACATGTCAATGTGCCCTTAAAAAAATGGCTACTGTGAGCGTTGTCAATGAATGATTATCTTCTCTTGAAAATGTAGTGGCCATAAATTTTTTATTAAGAATATTTATTTTATTCAAAAGTAAACTATGTGTTTCACCCTAGTCATAGCTTTCGACTTTCTCACTTAATTTTTGATCCGGATTCACCTTTCCTCATGTTCACCCTCCTTGCAACACAATTACTTTCTATAACATATTTTCCCACCATCATAATATTTTCGATCACTTCTTTTTATGCCAAATCCCATTGCTTTATCATATACAAAATAGAATAGATCCGTATCTTCTATTATTAAAATGTTATACTTATCACTTGATCATAGTTTAGGTCATCTACACAAACAGTTTCAAAATTGGACATCAGAGTTTCTTGCATTACTCCTTCTCCTACTCCTGTTGAGTCTAGCATCTCTATTTCTTGTAATTGTACATCTTCATTCTAGTTGAAGGATGTTTCATGGTCTCATTTTTTCCTTCCTTGTTTGTTCTATTATTACTCTACTAATGCTTAGGAAATCTGTAATAAAGACCACGTAAATTTAAAAGTTTTACCTTTAACACTTTTTTACTTTTCATAATTCCAGATTAAATTCTACCAACTTTTAAAGACAATATTGTTTAATCACCACAATCCACCATTTTGCATATATTCTAATTACATGAATGACCTCCAACTGAATTATATCTAGTTCTCTACACATATAAATTTATGCCCCATAATTATATTTAAAATATTATGTTAAATAATGCCTTCACATTACAATCATACGCTATAATGTATTGTCTTATTACTTACTTCTTCCTATTTGAATTTCTTTCATTTACTTCAACCTCTTTTTCCAAAATAATGAGTGATTTTGTTCGAATTTAAACTCATATTTTATCACTACTTTTACCCTTTTAAGTCTTAATGTGTTTAATCAAATTCTTTGTTTCCTATTGCTTCAAAAATTCAATTTCAGAACAGGACTAATCCAAAGTTTGGGCCTATATTTCACCGATACTATGTTAAGACATTCTCCTTTAACTAATTCATTTCTTCCCCTTTCTATCATACGTTTTTAATTATTTGTTTATTTCTAAACCACTACAAATATGTATCATTTAAAATGATAAACATACAGTCAAAAATCAATTTATTTACGTAGATCTTCACAACACGACATATAAAAATTTCAAAATAAAAAATAAACTATTTTATAATCCATTAAAAAAGCAAAAACACTTTTTTCCATATTCCCTTTAAATGATTTTCATCAATTGCACAATTTTGCTAAATTATGCGACATTTACATATAATTTTCATGCTAACATTCATATGGCCACAATTTATATTTATTTCCAGTAGAATAAAATCAACTATGTTTGGATTAGTAGTATTCTAATGAATAATTTTGTTTTCCAGTCAAATCCATTGAGAGTTTTAGAATAACAAAATCTCATTCAAATAGTTAATTTTGTGAGAATACTACGTAGGATTCCCATTTGGATTGTATATTTTATAGTTACAACTATTAATTTATTTCAGTTCACAACCATAATTTGTCGCATCACCTTATTAGAAGATTTCAGCCTCAGTCTGCCAACAGTTACACATCTTGCATATAATTTTCCACTGCCTAAAGTGTATGCAAAAAAAGGAAATTTATTTCTCATGGCTTGAGAACAATAAATATAAAGAAGTGGTCCCACACCGGCACACCAAGCTTAGACCAATTACGCACACCCATAAATGATACAACCAAGCGAAGGAGTTGATTTAAAATACAATTGCACTGAATACATTCAGTACTTTATTCGTATCACACTAAAATTAAAACACGACGGTCACAAATTTCATCATACTGCTTTCGCCTCGCACTACGATAGGCATTCCACACTGTATTTGCCGGTTCATCCCTCATTGCATACCATTCATTGTTCTATTATTAGGAGGCATTTAGGGGTTGAATTTATGACCTTGGTGGCACCCCACCTTGTGACAGCTCCACTTTCCCCAAAGGCGAACCAGAGGGGTCAGCGGATCGCCTGCCCAACTCTCGTCAGGACTCACTACAATCCATAGCAAGAATTATTTGAAATTTCTAAACTAACCAAAATAATATTCATTACACCCCAAAATAACATTTACATACATCCAAAAGCTATTACGTAGGTTCGCGTACAAAAGATTCATCATTCGACGTCTATCTTAATTACAACCCAAAAATATATATACACTACAGTCATTTCTACTAAAATAAAAACTTAAAGTCTCTCAAGACATTCCAACAGTATTCTTGAGCACTCTCGGATCCGAATCTTGTTAAGGAAAACAAAAAGTGGGATGAACTTACGCCCAGTAAGCATTCCAGGTAAACAGGCAAAATAAGAGAATAACACAATTTAACATGTAAGCATGTTTTTCCAAGTAATATAGGTTCAAGTAAATCGATACTCAACTTTAGAAACTGGTAGTGCAGCAATTAATTGTAATAGGAATCTTTCAATATAAAATACTTGATAAACAATAACATTTATGCGTGCATTTAATCATTCGTTCAAGTAAATATAAGGATGAACAATAATTTAAATATTAAAAGAATACGGGGCTCACAGGGAGCAACATTCACCTTATAACTGCCAATAAACAATCCCTTTCATTTTATCATCTTATAACCTTCGAACTCCCATCTTATGTCCTCTGAAAGATCAACAATCCCCTCATTTAACATTCACCTTATGCCCTCCGAAAAATCAACAATCCCCCCATTTAACATTAAACATTTAACATTATACTCAAGGCCTTTCGACAAAGAGTTTTGAATTTTGCACTTAACATTGGTAAGTTATAAACGCAAAGCTATCCAGCTGATCCGACCTAGCAAATGGCGAGTTTCGGATAGGGTGCCAGCATAGGGTTAAACTCAGTTCAGCCGATGCGATAAAGTACATATCGGCCTACATTCTTGCACATTTATCACGCATTCATGTAATGTGAATATGCGCTCATGCAAATTAACAAGATAAGAAAATCACAACATTCATTCACTTATTAGCATGTCATTCAAAGGAGAGCACTTAAGCAAATCTCAAGTCAGGCATAATAAAATAACATGCATTGGAACATTTACCGATATCAGTAGAGTAAATGACAAAAGTTCGTCCTCGGGTTATGCTTGTGCTCACCAACAAACCCTAACAACAACCAAGATAAAGATATTATGGTCCTACCATCCTATACTAAACCTTTAACACCATCAAATAAGGATTTCATGCTACGCGCTATTCGAATAATGACTAAAGGCAAGTAGGGAAACTCGACCTCAAACAATCAACAATCACTATTTCACTCATAAAAACAAGCTCAAAATGGTCTAACAACTCCAACTTAAAGTTGCAAATTGAAGCAAGAACAAGTTCAGAAAATAGAATTTTCTCCAATTTTGCGCGACACTGTTTGAAAAATCGTATCGCAAGGTTCTTAAATCCAAAATTTATAAACTTTATACCTTTAGAAAATAGATTCATAAGAATACAATTTTTCAGAATACACCATTTATAAGATTCAGTCCATAAATCAGTCAAATTCCCGTCTCAAATTGCTGCTTCATCAAGTAGAAAATAAAGCAGGTGTGAAAATTCAGTCAATTTTGAAAAATCATACATATTCATAGGAATTGAGAAAAGTTCTGAAACTTTTGCGGTAGAATTTACTCTAAATCTAGTTTCAAATGCAATAAGCGAAACTTAATTTGAATTTTTTCTACACCAAAATATAACAGATTTTCCAAAACTGCTTAGAGTCTCCTGCTGAAAAATTTCCCGCAACACTTCCCCTTATTTTCTTAACTTTTCCATCCAAATTCAACACCAATATTTTTGGCAATCCAACTTCAATCACAACCACAAGTTAGAGGCTACAAAGTACACTTGATTAAGGCCACAAAACGATCCAAAATATCAAATTTTCTAGCTCAAAATAAACCACAACAAAGTTGAAATTTGAAACCCTAAACTGAAAATTTCAACTACAAGCTGAAATTTTTCATAAGTATGCCAAAATAACTTGTAAAAGTTTGAAAATTTACATGACAAATCTACTAATCATGGCCAAACTCAAAGCATCATATAAAAGCTGAAATTTCACCATTAAAACTGAAATTTTTGAATCACCACTCAAACCTTGAAATTTCTCATGAAAACTACCAAAATCAAGTCATAAATTATGACGACCCCACCTCCCCTTGGAGGTAGGGCGTACCCCAGAGTTTAGCGGACCGTTTGCCCAACTCTTGCCAAGACTCACTACAGTTCTCAAATAAATTACAATATAAATCTCAAATACTACATCAAATACTCCACGAATTTACATACCACAAGTGAATCGAAATTCAAAATATACAAGATATATTCCATCCAGTCACACTAATAAGTTAATACAAGTGCTTCCTTTGCCTTGAGTCCTGTGGAGAGAAAATAAATATTTTGAGATGAGTTAGAAGCTTAGCAAGTGTCCAGTAAAAATCAATAATCAAATAAGTTTCACAATAGTGCATTTAGATGATGTCATGAATTAGTGATCAAATGTAAGTTTATTACTTTTGTGAGTCAGTGAAATCATTGTACTTAAATATCCAACATTCAAATAAATCAAGTACTAGTTACGCAATACAAGGGAGCCATAGGTGCTCCAATATTCAAGACAAATCAAGTGTCATTAAGATGGAGACGTTGGTGTTAAGCACAAGACTTTCAAGCACTCATTTGAGCCAAATCATTGCATGGCACACACGCAAGCACACATGATATGCAATCGAGTAAACAGTGTAAGAAATAGTTCGAAAAGTAACTTTGGAAATAGTTTTGGAATTACTCACCAACCACAGCTCATGATCCTCATCCATCATAGATAGTTTTCTTGCTCAAATCCAAGTCCTAAATCACAAATATCATGTCAAACAAAGGAAATTCTAAAATCATCAAGTTCCTCTCACCTTTTGGCATTTTAATCACAACTGAAACTAAACTTATCGGATTGAGATGAATTTTATGGTGTTTCGAAGTTAAGACATAGGCCTACATTTATTATGAAGACCTCCAAAGCCAAATCATGCATTTTCATGGTCAAAAAATTGAAATTTCAGAGAAAACAGAAAACTGTCGGTTAAACAAGGCATTTGGGCAGTCAGGGATATTTTAGTCATTTCACAAGTTACAGTGCTCCGATTGAGTTGAAATTTTTTGGATAGAAAGCTAACTCAAATCCCTACAACTTTCATGTTTTGTGCAAGAACTGATTTGCCTTTATCATGGACGAATATGTAGTTCAAGTGGTGAGTGAAAATCTGAAATAAAGCTAGCAGCAAAAAAATAATTGGGAAACAAGAGATGTCTTCAACAAAACTTAACTTCCATGGCACAAATCTAACATACAATCATACAAACTCAAGTATCTTCAAAGATTAGTAGGCTGCTAGTACTTTTACCTCATTTTTCCATCAAAACCTAAGAGGAAAGCTACCAAGAAGCTCAAGAAAGTTCTTCCTCCAAGGCTTCTCTCCAAGCTTAATTCAAGAGTTTATGGAGCAAACATATTTCCTCTCTTGTTTGACCAAGAAATCATGGCTGGAAAATGAAGTTTTTCCTCCCTCTTTTCTCTCAAAATTTTGTCCATGATACTTACAAGAAGAAGAAATGATGAAAACAAAAGGTTTGGTCAAGATAAGAAGAAGAAAGCATGGTCTTGGTCAAAGGTCCAACTTCCAAAGGTTTCGCGACAAATGGCACCTTAGGATTTATGCTCATCTCTTTGTCTTCCAAAACCAATCTATCTAACTAATCTCTAATTATCCCTTAATACCTTATAAAATAACACCCCTTTATGCAAAATTTCGCCTAGTCGTCAAAATTTTACCGCACTTACCGCATTAGCGGGTCCTATATCTATAATGCACTTCAAACTTAACGTGTACTAACTTGTACCAAGAAAATGATTTAAAAAACTTGACTAACTTATAAAATATCGAAGAAATTAAGGCAATAATTTAAAGTAAAGAAAATACATTCAAAGAAATAAATAAATACAACCTAATTTTTCGAGACGTCACATAAATCCTCTCTTATGCAGGTATTAAAAGAAAATAGGGTTTCTTGATATAGTTACCTTGAAACCCTATGAAAATATGGCAACTAAGTGTTTCTTTCTCTAAAATTTTTCCACCAAAATCCTTAATCCTCCTAAGTGTCAACTTTTATGGAGTGATTTGCAAGATTAAAGTAAAAACTCAAGATTCAAGCAAGAACTAGAGGTTGAAGATGAACTTTCTATTCCTTTTTTTTTCTCTCCAAGGGATCGCCCAAATGAAGAAAAAAATGGTAGGTTTTGGTCAAATTTTTGGTTTATTAAAGGATAAGAAAGGTTGGAGTCAAAATCAAAGATCCAAAGCTTTGTTGACAAATGTCCTCCAATGGTTAATTCTCATCCTATTGTCTTCCAAATGCTAAAATATCTAGCCAAACTCTAATTATCCCTTAACACCATATAAAATAATATCCATTTGCACAAAACTCTTTCTAATTTTTAAAAATTTAACGCACACACCTCATTAGTGGGTCCCACTTCCATAATGTATTACGAACTTAACATGTACTAATTTATATAAGGAAAATGATTTAAAAACTTGACTCACTTATAAAAATATCTAAGAAATGAAGGCAATAGGGTAAAGTAATGAAAATGTATTCGAAGAAATAAAATAAAATAAGAAAATTTTTCGGGTCTTCACACTTTCTCCCCCTTAAAAGAATTTCATCCTCGAAATTCTCACCTTCTATCACTCTTGTCGACTCTGAAGACGGTTGTCCATAAATAGCATAGGTTCTAGTCAGTGCTCGAGGTCTGTTCCCTCTTTTCTTTGCTTGTTTAAAGACATCTTTACCCATTTGTTAAAGAGCACTCTCTCTTCGTTGATTTTTTGGGTAGTTTGCAAGTTGATGATCTGCGTTTCCACAAATCAAACACTTTTACCAATTTTTCTAACAATTTTTCTCAGTGTGATTAGACTTTCCACAATATCCACAAGTCAAGTGAGATGTCAGTCCTTGGCTTTCCCGTGAAATTTTCCTTGATGGTTCCGTTTCAATTTGAGTTCCTCTTATTATAGTTCCTGCTGGTTTCCCCGCCATGGGTGGAGATGGAAGTGAAAGTTGTACTTATCTAGCTCGTCTCCCAACTTTGGAAGGTGGTACATTTTCTCTAGATATTTCCAGATTACGATTGTTAGATACATCCCTTTTTCGTGTTTGAAAAGCTCGCAATTGAGGTTTCGTACTTTCAATCCTTTGAGCATTTTCAAGGGCGTCACTGAATGTAGGAATTTGAGTCGTTGCCAAAGATTCTTGAATTTTCAGATTTAAACCCTGAATGAACCGTCTTTTTCTCTTTTGCTTAGTAGCAACCAACTCTGGGGCAAATTTGGATAATTATGTAAATTGAGCCTCATACTCAGCAACACTCCTTGATCTTTGACGGAGCCTTATAAACTCGTCCTCTCTTCTTTCTTGAGCAAGAGGGGGAATACATTTCTCATTAAATTCTCGAGTAAAATTTAGCCAGGTCCAGGGTACTTGTTCCCTCTCCCACTTAGTCCTTACGACATTCCACCATGATCGGGCGGCTCCCTCAAATTGAAATACAGAAAATGTTACCTGTCTTTCCACTGTATATCTTAGAGCAGTAAAAATATTTATCATGTTTTCTAACCAATTTTCAGGTATTTTAGGGTCAGAACTCCTAGAAAACTTAGGTGGAGAAAATTTTTGAAATTTCTCTAATACTTTATCCTCTCCGATCTCTTGGCTCTTTGTTGATTCACTTGTCCAGCCTCTTGGCCTTGTTGGGGTACTAAATGTTCTAACAAGTCCGTCATACGATTTATAGCCAATGCCACTTGATCATTTGTCCCAACCCTTGACTCAATGTTTTGGTTAGCCACAGACGCACTCTCTTCCCTTTGATTTTGGGCTTGTCCATGAGGACGTCCCCGATGTTGTCTTCCAGTTTCTATTTTTTTCTCAACCAATCTATATAGATGTGCATTAATCCAATATGCATTCTGAACATACACACACATATGCATGTGAACATACCAATGACAAGCACATATATTCAAAAATAATAACTGGTAAATTAGATTAAAGTATTATCACAAGCAACGTAGTCACAATCAATTCTAACTACCAATTAGGCTCAATCAGAGTTATTTAATCAACACAAGTTGAAATCAAGTGTCATACACATTCAAGTTGAAGGCATTAAACACATTAAACAATTCTCACTTTCAATCCCATTATCCCTTTCACACAAGTCAAAATCAATGGTCACTAGATCATATCATAATAGATCCGGTCAACTCTATCTTTCTAAAATAAAAATCTGTCATTGACAGTTGCGGGAAAATTGTACTTAATCAAACACTCCAAGAGTCACTTCTAGTTGCGTCCAAGTACATTTGAATCTCAAAATCCTAAAGGGATATTTCAAACGAAATGAGACTTTCATAAGTCTTCAAGTCAAAGATTCAACTCCAAGATATCAAATCTTACTGTTATCCAAGAAACTCATCATTTATTCGTGAAATCAACCCCTCACAATCCTTTTCTTTCCTCGCCAATTCGTAGATAAGAAACGCGGAAAAAACTTGTCTTAAGAACTATCGAGATCATAGATATTCAATGTTTCACTTAACAGTCACACTAGTCCTACAGTCCGGTATCCTTAACTTTCACCCTAAGATACTCTACAGTGATCTAAAACTTAAGTTCTGATACCAACTGTTACAGTTTCATTTTCCTCAAAGACGAATCAGAGGGGTCAGTGGACCGCCTGCCCAACTCTCACCAGAACTCACTACAATTCATAGTAAAAATTATTTGAAAATTTTAAACTAACCAAATAATATTCATTACACCCCAAAATAACATTTACATACATCCAAAAGTTATTACATAGGTTCGCGTACGAAAGATTCATCATTCGGCATCTATCTTAATTACAACCAAAATATATATATATATATATATATATATATATACTACAGTCATTTCTAGTAAAATAAAAACTTAAAGTCTCTCAAAACATTCCAACAGTATTCTTGAGCACTCTCGGATCCAAATCCTGTTAAGGAAAACAAAACGTGGGATGACTTTACGCCCAGTAAGCATTTCAGGTAAACAGACAAATAAGAGAATAACACAATTTAACATGTAAACACGTTTTCCCAAGTAATATAAGTTCAAGTAAATCAATACTCAACTCTAGAAACTGGTAGCGCAGCAATTAATTGTAATAGGAATCTTTCAATGTAAAATAGTTGATAGCTAATAACATTCATGCATACATTCAATTATTCATTAAAGTCTCTCAAAACATTCCAACAGTATTCTTGAGGACTCTCGGATCCAAATCCTGTTAAGGAAAACAAAACGTGGGATGACTTTGTGCCCAATGAGCATTTCAGGTAAACAGGCAAAATAAGAGAATAACACAATTTAACATGTAAGCACATTTTCCCAAGTAATATAAGTTCAAGTAAATCAATACTTAACTCTAGAAACTGGTAGCACAACAATTAATTGTAATAGGAATCTTTCAATATAAAATACTTGAAAAATAATAACATTCCTGCATGCTTTCAATTATTCATTCAAGTAAATACAAGGATGAACAATAATTTAAACATTAAAAGGATACGAGACTCATAGGGAGCAACATTCACCTTATAACTACCAATAAATAATCCCCTATATTTTACCACCTTATAACCTTTGAACTCTCACCTTATGTCATCCGAAAAATCAACAATCCCCTAATTTAATATTCACCTTATGTCCTCCGAAAAATCAACAATCCCCTCATTTAACATTAAACATTTAACATTGTACTTAAGGCTTTTCGGCAAAGAGTTTTGAGTTTTGCACTTAACATTGATAAGTTATAAATCCAAAGCTGTCCAACTGATCCGACCTCGCAAAAGGCGGGTTTCGGATAGGGTGCCAGCATAGGGTTAAACTCAGTTCAGCTGCGATAAAGTACACATCGGCCTACATTCTTGCACATTTATCACGCATTCATGCAATGTAAACATGCGCTCATAGCAAATTAACAAGACAAGAAAATCACAACAGTCATTCACTTATTAGCATGCCATTCAAAGGAGAGCACTTAAGCAAATAATAATATTTTCTCAAGTCATGCATAATCAAATAACATGCATTGGAACACTCAACGATATCAGTAGAGTAAATGGCAAAAGTTCGTCCTCAGGTTATGCTTGTGCTCACCAACAAATCCTAAGAACAACCAAAATAAAGATATTATGGTCCTACCATCCCATACTAAACCTTTAACACAATCAAATAAGGATTTCATGCTACGCGCTATTCGAATAATGACTAAGGGTTAGTAGGGAAACTCGGCCTCGAACAATCAACAATCACTATTCCACTCATAAAATCAAACTCAAAATGGTTTAACAACTCCAACTTAAAATTGGAAATGGAAGCAAGAACAAGTTTAGAAAACAGAATTTTCTCCAGTTTTGCGCGACACTATTTGAAAAATCGTATCGCAAGCTTCTTAAGTCTAAAATTTATAAACTTTATACTGTTGAAAAATAAACTCAAAGGACTATAATTTTTCAGAATACACATTTATAAGATTCTGTCCATAAATCAGTCAAATTTCAGTCTTAAGTTGCTGCTTCATTAAGTAAAAAAACAGAGCAGGTGTGAAAATTCAGTCAACTTTGGAAAATCATAGATATTCATAGAAATTGAGAAAAATTCTGAAATTTTCACTGTAGAATGTACTTTGAATCTAGTTTTAAATGCAACAAGTAGAACTCAATTTTAATTTTTCTACACCATGATATAATAGATTTCCCAAGACTGCTCAGAGTCTCATGCGGGAAAATTTCCCACAACACTTCCCCTTATTTTCTTAACTTTTTCATACAAACTCAACACCAATATTTATGGCAATCCAACCTCAATCACAACCACAAGTTAGAGGCTATAAAGTACATTTGATTAAGGCCACAAAACCATCCAAAATATCAAAATTTTTAACTCAAAATCAACCACAACAAAGCTGAAATTTGAAACCCTAAGTTGAAAATTTCAACTACAACCTGAAATTTTACATAAGCAAGCCAAAATAACTTGTAAAAGCTAGAAAATTCACATGGTAAAACTACTAAATCATGGCCAAGCTCAAAGAATCATATAAAAGCTGAAATTCACCATCAAAACTGAAATTTTTGAATCACCATTCAAACCATGAAATTTCTCTTGAAAACTATCAAAATCAAGCCCTAAATCCACTCTTATGCAAGTATTAAAAGAAAAGAGGGTTTCTTGATGTAGTTATCTTAAAACCCTATGAAGATATGGCAATCAAGTGCTTCTTTCTCGAAAATCTTTCCACCAAATCTCTTAATCCTTCCTAAGTGTCAACTTTTATGGAGTGATTTGCAAGATTAAAGTAAAAACTCAAGATTCAAACAAGAACTAGAGATTGAAGATGAACTTTCTCTTACTTTTTTTTTCTCTCCAAGGGGTCGGCCAAATGAAGAAAAAAATGATAGATTTTGGTCAAATTTTTGGTTTAATAAAGGATAAGAAAGGTTGGAGTCGAAGTCAAAGATCCAAAACTTTGTTGACAAATGTCCTCCAATGGTTAATCCTCATCCTATTGTCTTCGAAATGCTAAAATATCTAGCCAACCTCTAATTATCCCTTAACACCTTATAAAATAATATGCCTTTGCACAAAACGCCTCCTAATTTTAAAAAATTTAACGCATACACCTCACTAGTGGGTCCCACTTCCATAATGTATTACGAACTTAACATGTACTAACTTATATAAAGAAAATGATTTAAAAACTTGACTCACTTGTAAAAATATTTAGGAAATGAAGACAATAGGGTAAAGTAATGAAAATGTTTTCGAAGAAATAAAATAAAATAAAATAATTTTCCGAATCCTCACACATCTTCTCCCTCGATCTCCATCTCATGCTCATGTTTGTTGAATATGTCATCCTCAAACAATTCATCTTGTATAAAATTGTGTAGTGTGCAACAGGCTATGACCATATTTATTTGTGTAGTCATATAAAAATTGGGTATAGGACCGCGTAAGATGATGAATCTCCTTTTTAGCATCCCAAAGCATCTCTCAATTACATTTCGAAGTGATGAATGCCAACTATTGAAAAGTTTCTGTGGTGAGGCAAACCCACACTAACCCTATGCAACTTGTCGAGGCGTTCTACGATACGATGTAAGAAATTCAGGAATGTTTTTGTATGCTAAGTCCACCTAGTAGTATTTTGCTGTGAACACAGGTATTGAAACACAAAAAAAAATGACTTGACTTTAGACCATGGTTTTTCACAAACTACTATCGCGCCCCATTTTTTAAAAAATAAAGAATTTTAAGAAAATAAATTTTTGGTTGATTTTGATTTGAAAAATGTGAATTTTTTATTTGAAAGAATAGAAATTAAAAGGGGCCTAAATGAGGTTTAAAAGTGCGACGATTTTTGGCCCAAATTATAGTTTAAAAAAAGATTTTTGAATAAAAAATCGGAGTCACCACTTGGTATAGAGTTAAGGTGTACCAAATCACCTAATATGAACTTTTAAAATAAAATTATGGAAAACCCCCTTTTAAACGACTTCTAAGTCTACGAAAATCAGAGAAAAAGATTCGGAAGTCACATTTTAAGAGAGGGAAGACAAGGATAAAAATCCAAGATACCCTCTCAACCTAACCAAGGTTAGTTGCGTGATTTAGTCAAGGATTTTCTTATTTTTAACCTAAAAATTTATCACATTTTGGAGGTATTTACATGAATGCAAACCGAGACCTAATTATCGGGATCAGAATATTTTTTCAAAATTATTTGATGCAAATCCCATTAATTGCGACGCCCAAAATTAAACTTTCGAAGAAGTCACGAATTGTACAAAACTATGAGACTCAAAGAGAAGAAAAGAAAAATGAAATAATTATATATGAATACATGATCTATAGGGATGCATCATATCGAGTACGGGGAGACTAATATTCGTGATTCAATTTTCCCATTTTATAGAGGAAATACGAGCGTGTTAAGGCTAGAAAGCCAAACTCGTCCATATCCCATACTTGAGGGGTATTTCTCCTAATCTAATCAGGCAAATGTACTACCCTAGTTCTAATTTTTAAATGAAATGCAAATCTAATATCATGTCACATGCATAGGATATAAAGAAAAATATAAAGTAAGGACTATGGATATAAGAGGGAATATGGATAAGGGATATATAAAAGGGAAAATGGAATAAGAGATATATGTATAAGGGGAATATGGGGTGAGGGCTATAAATATGAGGGAATATGGGACAAGGGATGTACATATATAAGGAAAGTATCATGCAAAATGGTAAAAACCCTAAAAAAGTGAAAAAACATGCATGAGATAAAGTGATTTTATCACACAATCATAATCTAACGCATAGAATGATTCCTAAGAATCTAGCGTTGGACTAACCCATATCTATAAATTCTCACTAGCGTTGGACTAGTGAGAAAAGTCGGAACAAAGGACCACATCTAGCGTTGGACTAGTGTGGAGTCGAGAAAAGGACCACGACTAGCGTTGGACTAGTGTGGTGACGTCATACATTAATTTATAACTAACTAATCATGTAAAACTAATAAAAAGCGAATAAACACATTAATTCACGTAAACACGTAGCAAATAAACATGATATCTAGATGCAAGATTCTAGGAAAGCGGTAAACACGTAACATATAGGCATGCAAGGCACACAAAACAAATAAACCAAACAAAACCCTAACTATTACATTAAGGGCCCTAACTATAGTCTAAGGGGGAAAGGAATAAAAAATAAATAAAATAAATACCTAACTATTACATATACTATCTAAATACAGATCTTGAACCCCTTAATTATTACAACTTGGCATTCAAGTGCCTTTTAAATAATTAAAATTGACCAAAAATAACTATTCGAAAATTGAAACAAATAAAGCAAATAAAGAAATGAAATAAAACATTCAAAAGGCATGCAACTAAACACATGAAATCACATAAGTGCACATAGGGTCAAATAAAGCGAAAAATAAGGGATAGAGTGTACCTCTCTCGAGTTGGGCTCCTAATGACAAGAATTTACTTATTTACCTTCCAAAATAATAAAAAGGGTCAAGGCATCACTTTAATTAACAAATAATTACATAAAACGAAAATTAAACACAAAAGTGAACATTAAACACGAAATGAAAATTAAACACGGAATAAACCACCAATGTGTATAAAATTAAAGCAAACACGGGCCTAATTAAAATAATTAAAAAGTTTGAAGGATCTAAAGTACTAAAATCGAAGGCTTAAGATGAGACCTATCAAAATCAAATGCTAATACTTTACAAAATATGAATGGAAACCTATTTATGAAAATTAAGCATCAAAAATTACCATAATTTTATTAAACATAAAAATCAAACCAAAAATCTATCAAAACTCATTAAACCTTAAAATTCATCCCAAAATCATAAATAATTTATCCAAGTGATTATATTAAAACATACCAATCTAACAATAACATTTCGATGGGACCAAATGGATCAATTTTACCAAATTTCCGGGCCATCATAGCCATAAATGCAAATCAAGGGGTCAAAAGTGTGATTTTAGGAAGTATTGCATGCATGAGCTTACGGAGAAGCTTTCTTTTTCATTTCTAGTTGCTGGGTTTCTGCAAGTGCATCTTATTGGCAAAACCAAAAATTTAAACAAGCCTCCAACTCAAAAGTCATTAAACTTCATAAAAGAAATCATGTACACACGGCTGAGTATGCAACAAAAGGAGAAGAAAGCACCTCCAAAAATTCATACAACTTAATCGAAGCTCTGCTGCGTTTTTTCGTTGCCATTTTCATGATTTCTGATGCAAGTTTTTTTTTTCTATCCAAACATTACTAACGACTCCACCAACAACAACTTGAGCCAAAGTAGCAAATACACCAAGCATTCTCTCCACTTTATGACCCTAAAACTGAAAATTTCATAGGAGAAAAGACATGCGAAATCTGAACATTTCAGCAACAAGAAAAATTTGCGGCAGTCAGATGACGAAGCTTTCTGCAATATCATCCGCAAGCTTTTTGGAGCTCTCGGCTATTCGTCAATCAAGCCCATCGCACAACCATTACAACATGTCATTTTGATATAAAAAGAAAACAATCCCACCCCTCTAGCATCCAACGTATGAACCAGATTTCCCAAACTCAATAAACTAAGCTTCAGGGACAAAAAGCCATGCAACCTAAGGAATAAAGGACAGGAAAACAGCCATGCACAACCGAGATAATGCTAAATCAACAATGAAACCAGAAACAATACGTGAACTAAGACCTTGGTTAGGACAACTAGAACCCTGACAATAGAAAGAAAAACTATGGCTGCAATGGTTTCAAACTACCTTTTGCAGACATATACATGGCATCACCATCACACAGCAAGCAAAAACAAAAGAAAATCCAAGCCCAGCGAGAACTTCAGCAAGCCAAACAGAGCAAAAACTTAGAAAGAGACTCTGCAAATTCTGGAAAAACTTTCATGTAAAGTGATTGAACACCCTCTTATTCAACCGTCTGCTACTTTGCACCTTCCTTCGCGCTTATCCGACACATAAATGCACACACACACTCAATCAAAGCTCACGGTTGCACATACAACAAAGAAAAACTAGGAAGGAGAGGAGCCATCAGTCACTGCTACACCGAAATATAGGTATACGGCAAAAGGGAACATGGAAACAGAACTACTCTCCCCGAAAAAAACCAGTCCAAACAAAGTCCCACTCTAGATCTATTCATGTCAAAAGATTCTCAGTAAAGAAACAATCAAAGTTGGAAACTTTCTACAATTTTCTTTCGACCCAAATTCCAGCCACAACGAACTGTCGGTCAATCATGGAAACAGAAACAGAGCCAGAAAACATCAAAAAGGATGCAAACAACAACTAAAGAAAACAGCTTTTTAACAATAAAAGATGAGAACATTACCTTAATCACAAAATGAAGCGTGGGATGACCAAGAAAGAGGCTCAGATGATTCTGCCAGACCTTCAAAGGAAACCGATGGAAAACGATGATGATGAGCCAGTCACCTTCTTGCAACCCCAATCCAAGCTTTCTCTCCTTTGATATTTCCCCAGTTCTTGTTCCCTTCCCCTTTTCAGTTTCTCCTTCACTCTACCGTTACCCAAAACTTTCCTTTTTCTTTCTTTTCTGCTCAGTTTTCTTCTTTCTTCCAAGCCTAGCCGTTACCTTCTATCCTCTTTCTCTCCTTCCCTAGCTTTTTCCTCAGTTTCTTAGCTCTCGGTCTTTCTTTCTAGTTTTTCTTTTTTTGTTTCTGGTCTCTTCCTTCTCACTCTCTCTAGCCACCACCCCTTTTTTGTTTCCCTTTCCAGTCGTCACCCTCTCTATCCCCCTCCCCTTTGCTAGCTCTTTAATGAATAATGATTATCATTAAAATAAAAATAAAAATAATAAATAAAGTTAAATTAAAATATTGGTATCTAAAATGCTAAAAAAAAGTCTAAAAACAAAAATCATGAGATTAATAAATAAATAAAAATAGATACTAATTATCAAATAAAAATAAAATAAAATAAAATAAAAATTGATTAAAAAATTTGGTGTCTACAACTATATTTCAATAGAAAATTTTAAAAATCGAGTACACCTGGTGGAGGCATTGAAAAATATGTAAGTTCTATTAGTGTTCCACCCAAGACACGTGCATCATGGGCACTTCCTTCTCAACCAATATAAATATACGCAAATCGCATATCAAAATTACAAATGACTAATACATTTTGAGTTGCTTACCCATAACTATTCATGTATGCCACTTGCTCTCCAATAGAGGATGTGCTGAAATATGCGTGCCATTTGTTGTACCTACAACGTTCTATATATTTCATATACGAGTTAGTTGCTATATATCTAATTGCATATATCCTAGGAACACCTAAGAAGAAATCTTTCTCTATCCGATAGTAATATTGTATATTACTTATATAAAATACTATAAAATCAAACTACCATAGACCATTCGGCGAATCTCTGATCCATGTAAATTTTTGGATGAATCTCGTTCTGACGTCTTGGACGTTTGAGATGTTTCCCTAACTCACAAAGCCCAAGTAGCACCTCATGAATGTTCCTGCATATGATCGGCGGGGAATGTTGGAACTGCTAAACAAGGCAATGTATATGATGGTTGTGATCTAACATAACTAAAATCATGTATACTGCCTCTTCTATGAGAACTCTTTTTCGGGGGTGTTGCCGGACATATCCCCACTTAATAAAATTTCACATAAACAAAGAATCCACTGTGATCCTACAGTTCTCAAGTAGTCTTGCTTGATGGCCGTGAATCACTTCCTACATATAATCTCTTCCTCGTAGGATAATATTTCTGTACAGTAGCGGTAATATATATTTGACAGCTCGTTCAACTATATGGTTGAATAGTATAATCATTGTCCATTGGATTAGTTGCCAGTCCTCGTGTTTCTCATCATTATCATTTAAACTTTCCCAAGTATTCCAACTACCATTCATGCTTTTGCTCTTACAATATATGGAACCTGCAGTATAATTTCGTAAAGGAGTTGGTTCGGTTGAAGAATGGCTACCTTTAATTCGTATAGCAAAAACTTTTATAGACAGATAGCATAGAAATTAAAATGTTTATTATCAAAATATTCACCTGTGCTAAAATATGGAAAGCCCGTTGCTCTAAAGCCTCCAAGATCTAAATCTTTGCTTAACTGCAACTTTGCCTGGCACCTTCTAGTAGGAAGTAACCACCAATTTATAAGTAATTCATGCCCTAGACGATTCGCAAGGGGTGCAGGTATGAATGGACCCGACGGGCTGGCTTTTAATCTACTTTTACATAGTACATCGCTTGTCCTTTACCTATGAGTAGACGTAATTAACCAAATAATTAAGGAGCAAAAAGGCTGCCAAACTTATCTCTATCATTTCACTAGTGTCTTTCATTGTGGAAAGAATATTGCGTCTTGGCAAAAAAGCCTGCCAAATTTGCATCTTCAGGCACTAGTGTCGGTAGCTTCAACAAGAAGAGATGGAACAAAGAGCCCGGCCTATTTTTCTTATCAAGCAGCAATGATATCTACTACTGTGAACAAATTAGGGAAGCAAAAAAGCTGCCAAGTTCATTTCCTCAAGCAGTGACCCATGTACATTTCCTTGAATTGAGGCACCAATTATTTATGTAGACCCACATCCCTATTGTCATTGGCTGTGAATTGCTTTTACCTTCTTTTACGTTGTGGCGCGTCAAATTGATTTACATGCAATCCAAGTGGTAAGTACTGTGACATAAATTCAATGTTTTGAAAACCGGACCGGACCGGCCGGTTCGACAGGTTGAACCGCGAACCGGTCATGGCACCGGTCCGGTCCTATGATAAAGTTGACTTTGCCAGAAAATCGGTCGAACCGTGAAAACCGCTGAACCGGATTGAACCGGCGGTTTCCGGTTTTCAACTTTTCCCTTTTTTTTTTTTTTTTTACTTTTTGCAAAATGCAGGTATCAAGATTCGAACCAAGACCTTTGTAATAGAACACCAATGTATTAACCGTTGCACTACCACATCTTATTAGTTTTTTTGATAACTTATTTATATAAAACAAATACTCATATTTCTTTTTTTCATTTTTCTTACAAAATCCCATCCTCTCATGGCTCTTTCTTTTCAATCAAAAACTCTCTCTCTCTCTCTTCTTTTATCACTCCCTTTTTAATCAAACCTCTTTATTTTTAATTTATTGATGTTTTCTTCCATCTTTTAATTTTGTTTTTGTCCATTAAATTGAAAAAAGTTAAAAAAGAATTATTTTTCTTTAACCCAAATTATTTAATGCCACAACCACTCACATTTATCTCATTTTTTGTTTCTTATCAAGTTTACATTTCTATTTTCAATTCTCTTGACTTCCTTCAAACTCCAAATTTTCTTTTTTAAATTACAATCTGTAAATTCCAAAACATAAATTAAAATTTAAGTTCACAATATCTAAATTCTCATAGACGTGAATTTTGTATAATTTCAAAATATTGTGATATTTTTAGGTTGGATTTAGATATAATTGAAATTGAGATGAAATTTATTTGTTTTAACTTATAATTTAAAAAATTTATTTTTAAAAATCCAAGTTATTAAAAAATAGTAAACCTTTCATCATATAAAGTATTAAATTAGTCCATTACATGTCTTATTTTGTATATATATATATTTATATAAATTATTTTTAAAAAAATTCATTAAACCGGAGTTGAACCGATCCGACCGGTTGAAAGTCGACCCTTTCACTTCACCGGTTCAATTAACGGTCCGGTTTTTAAAACATTGCATAAATTGTGATTGGTTCTTTTATTAGTCTTCACTAAGTGTCCACTGCCTTGTCGGGAATCTCATGGAATTGTTTATCTTAAGCCAAATGCCCCAAAGTTGAAAATTTTTCAATTGCACTACGCAAGTGGACACATATATGCACATACATGTATTTTGGAACTGTATAGATATGTGCCTATGTATATATATAAACCTATGTGTGCGCGCAAACACACATACACATATATGTATACAAATATATATTATATTAATATATAAATATATGTATGTATATTTATTTAAATATATGTATATGTACATATAAATGTGTCTATACACACATATAAATATATAAATATTATATATATACTTGTATATATATGTGTATGTGTGTGTATACTTGTTGGGATAAATTCACACACACATACACATATGTGTGTATATATATAAACATATATATACATATATGTGTGTATATGTATGCACACATATATATGTATCCTGCTGTTATCATAACCGGCAAGTGATATGTATAAAGAAAAGTGTCTCTAACCTGAAGTAGTAGTACAAAAACGGAATTTTCAAAATGGTAACATATTTATTCCTAATAGCTTGCAGTTTGTAAACAGAAGTGAATTGAAGTGCCGACACTTATAGTACAAGTACACATCAAAAATCGTAATTAGAAAGAATAGTCGAAGGCCTAGGCATGCTTAGTACTAAGCCTACTAATCTAAAATTGCTCACCAACGACACGCTTCCAGACAATCCCAATCGAGAATGGGTCATGTTATACATGACTTTGACTTCTCGATTCTACCTAGGCTTGCGGGGGTTTGGAGTCTAGAATGGTATGAGCGTAGTAGAACTGGAAGCTTTTATCTGATTAGAGGAACATGTGGCACCACCTCTCACTCTTTTTGAACTCCATAAATGCTAGCCGTTACATGTTCCGAAGTTCTACAGGTTCATGTTTTGAGTAACTTTTGTCCCAAACCTTTAACGCAGCTACACACCAATGATTACGTCTCAGGTTTTTTTCAATCTTGATCTGTGAGAGATTTCTAATATTGGTGGCTGCGTCTTGTAGAGCTTTCTTGGTCTTCTAAGACTTAGTGCCCCTAGACCCATCATGTGATAAAGTTCCCAGAATTGATGCCGGTCGTTTACCAAGTTTGCTTGAAACAAACTTGACTTCATCGTCCTAAACAGGAACGTACACATCTTCACCCCAAAAGTCTGAGGTAGGCCCATTTACCTTTGCCTTGCCCTTGAGCCTCAATCCAGCAGCGGTGGTCTTTTCGGTAGACCAGGAAGAGTGGTGGACCTCACTTTGGGTGGACAATTGGGCATGCTTTCTTTTGGCTGATCGGCCCTCAAGAATTTCAGTCAAATCAAAGAAGCAACTGCAACTGCGGTCTTGTTTTCCTACAAGCCGTGTGTCGAATCCACAACAAGGGACAATTCGAGTAGAAGCAACCTAATGTACTTCAGATTATAAACTTGCACTCACAAAAGTAGGAACAACCCAATGTATATTGAATAAATAAAGAGGGCAATATATGCAGATTTGTATGTGTGTCTTATTTAGTTCACCAAAACCCCAAGTATTATATTCTTATCCCCTAATCAAAAGAATTTGCAAGTTACTCTTGCTATTAAGGCTTTTAGTAGACATGATTAGACAGCTTTAATTTCTATTACACATTAACTAAGCATGGCAGTTGCAACTAAGGCAAATACAGCAATTAATCATAAAGCCAAGTGGCCAATTCAAGTTGTCATAATTCTAGTTTTCCTTATAAGAAGATTGACAGCAATTCAGCAAGCTATGACTTGACTATGAATAAGCTTTATAAACAAACAACCCCACAAGTATTCCCAAAATTTGAAGAAGCAACAGACAAAAGGGCTAAGCTTTTATAAGAAAGGGCATATGCACCTACTAAAATTTCAGTATAGTAGTCAATTGATCGTAGGTAAATGTAGAAGATTAAGAAGTTTACCCGCTTCAGAGCACTCCATTTTTCCTTTGTAGCCTAGAAGCACAAAAAGTCGGTATTAAACGATTGGCATTAAATCCAACTCTCATCTCTGCGATTGACCGGGATATCCCATTTAGGCGTACAAAAACTTTCGCTCAGTTTCTAACCTGTAGTACTTTGATCGGTACTGCTCCCACTTCAAATTAACTCGACACTTGTCGTTCACATGTAGGGATAGGTGATACCAGTTGGACCTACCCTTTTGTAGCTTGTTCCAAGCACCATTCCTGTGCCACTCTACCAATGTCGCAATGAAGGAATGAAGGTTGCCTCTAAAGTAGGGTGGTTTTTCCAATCAACTACTTTGAAATCATCATTCATCTAATGCAACAAATGTACATTAGTGACAAATCACAGGCAGATATTAAAAGGAAAAGTGCGAGCGTAACTGAGTTCCGATAGTTAAAAGTAGGACCTCGTGTACACCTTGAGGAAGTAGTTTCTTGCACAAGCACCCAAATCATTTGAACCGGTCTCGGAATGTGCTTACTGGACTGTACACAAATAAATTATAAAGTAGAGGAAACAATTTGTTGAGTAAAAAGAGTTGTGAACCATTTCTATACATCATAATATAGCAATTGTCATTTCAGAAGTAGTTACACTATTAGGGAGTCCACAACTAATGCTTCTAGAAAAGAAAACTTTAATGCAAGTGAAAGCAATATATAACAGCAGCAAAAAAGTTGGTATAGGCAATCAAACCAAAATTTGACATGCACAAGGGTCTTACCACTTCTCTTACGGACTCAACGGTGCCTATAGGGCATATAAACATGAGGTAAAAGAAGATTGGTGGAACCTTAGATTTTCGAAGTGAGTGGCTTCACAAATGAAAGCACTTATAATTGTAATGGGACATTAAGATGGTAAGTGCTAAAATCGATAGACAAAACTGTCTCCCCTGCCTTTAATTCAATGAAGACACCAAGGGAACATGAGGGACTGCATATGGAAGTGTATTACCATCGAAAGTGAGCACAGAAATTGCAATATAAATATTTATAACATATTACACAATTAGGCAACAGCAAGTGTAAGTTGAAACCATATTACAGTGCTAGACAACAAACTTTTCACTGTACTGCCAAATTTCCTTACTCGCCGAAGCTTGTAGTTCATTGCAATTGTTTTTATGGTGGGCTCGCTTCTAGAATTTGAGGTATTAAGAAGGAACCACTAAACAACGTAATTAGTGACACAAAAGTTAGTGCAGACATGATATCAAATAGCCAGCATCAATGCACAGCCTTGTTCATGGAACTCTTTCTTAATTTTGTACCTAACTATGAACCAACATGGAAGCTTATTTCCTTATAATCAAGTCACAAAACTTATATCCATCATATAATTCAAGTTACAGATAAAAAATTCCAACAATAACCTTATCCTTGTTGTTACCATGGCTGCCATGCTAAATAATAAGCCCAAACCGAAATGTAAACTACCAGAACCGAAGGAATTCAATGGTAATTACCCCAAAGGAAAAATGAGGTAACTAGAATCACATGGTGAAGCAAATTGGATTAGTATAAGTGCTAATTCAATAGCAAACACATTGCCAAATAGGCACTATTGGCTCCTTGCATTCGTTTTCAGGAAAATTTAAAAAATAATTATCAACCCTAATTTTGAAGAAGAAGAATACAGCCACTATATATTTCATATGCTAACAGCACCAAATTGAAGATTGGTCTGGACCCCAATCCTTGAATGAAAAATGTTAAGCTTGCAAAGACAGAGGGAAACGTACCTAATGAAAAAATGTACGATGCGGAGTAAGCCATCGATGGAGATGGCCAGGGGGAAAAAGAAAGGTGCAGAACTTCTCCAAGTGAATCTTAATTGCACACTTGCAATGGCCAGTCTTCGATATGTGTGATTCTCAGACAAGTACGCTGAAAATTTTGGTGGTGATTCAGTAGTCCAATCACTGGATATGTCGTCTGAGTTGATGCTGGTTGTAGGAGGTTGGAGGTGATAAAGAGGGGGAGTAAAGTGGAAGAAAGTAAAAGACTAAAGGACAAGTTTTTGGTGCTTTGGCCTTTGTGAAGAATCTCTCTAATGGTCACAATACACTCCATTGTCTTTTAACTGTTTTGGATAAAATGTAGTGGGTGAATTATTTCGATCAACAAAAGTCAATTTTTTCAACATCTTTACTATTCTGAAATTACAATACAGGATACTACTAATGCAAACATAACCCTCATTATCTGTTATTTTAGGAGCCTTCCTTTCCTATCGTCCTACTTTCACCTCCTTATTTTTTCAGTTTCGTCTTCATTAATAACTTATGCCAACTTTTATATGTGTTATTTTATATTATTGTTTAAGAGCCTTGATAATTTTTTTTATTTTTATTTAATTTTCTGTTGTGTTGTTGTTGCCAATAATAACTATGCCCGTTTAATTTTCACACTAATTACTAAACAGATATTCAGTCTAGCATTATCAGTTCTATCCATGTCCGAGGTTTTCAGTCAGTAGTAAACTACTTCATTCAAGAATTTAGGATTTCATCACTTCAACTACGTCCATTTCAGCAAGCGTTAATCTATTTCTTTTTCATTTTCTTTTTTCACATCATTTTATTTTCTTGGCACCATATGCAAGTCTTACTCTACATATTATAAATCCTAATAGGTCCCGCAACAAATTATTTGGCCGATAACATGTCCCTATCCTCACCCCGGTTGTTTGGCAATATTTTAAAATTCGAACCGTTAATTGAACCGATGAAATGATTGGGTCGAGGTTGAACCAGTCTGATTCAATAAGTTTGTGTGTGTGTGTGTAGACACATAAACATACACTTGTGTATAGAATAAGATATAAGTGCTAAAACCATAACTAATGTAAAAGCAATATTATAGTTATCCAACTTACTTGTCCAGTTGTCTAAATTTAAAATTAACAAAGAACAATATATAAAATTCATATAAGTCTAAAAAACAGTCGAAAATTCCCAACAAATCCAATTTCTAAGGCTCATATCACCTTCTTCATCATTGTGGGACAACAGAGTTTCAAAAAATGCCATCTTGACAATTTTCATCATCATTCAAGACCATTATATGAACCATTGACAAGTGATAGAAGTATAAAATTCATATTAGTTTCATCTTACCAACTAGTTCAAATGCCAAAAATAAAAATAAAAGAGCACAAGCAATTCTATACCAATTACCATTTGAATCTTTAATGCAATCATCATCTTCATCATCACTAAAAAAAGTTTCTATGCTGAAATGTTTCTAAATCAATATCTTCCACTTCTTCTTTATTATCTAAAAAATCAGCACATTTAATTATATACACCTGGAACAACTGAATATAATACTAGCTTTATTTTTAAATCAAACAAATAATTAATTTCAGCTGAACATGATAAATAAATTACAATTTGCTTTTACTAATACGTCAAACTAATGATCAAGTTGTTCAGGATTTGAACATTGACCATGAACTGGAAGTTCTTCAAATTTTTCCTCTAATTTCTCATAATCAAGTCCCCCCTTCTTATTTTTCTTCAACCACCCAAATTTCTGTTTTATCAATTGACTCATAATCAATGGGATCATATGATCTCTTGATGTGGGTCATCCAAGCACAATTTCATGTAGTGCGAGTGAAGCTCCAACACCTCATGTACCCCTTGACCCAATGACACGAGCAATAGCCAAGAAGATGCGTGAGTCACTTCAGACCTTTGTGCACGAGGTTTGTGAACAAGTAGTATGTGGTCTCGACAACCCTAACTCCTTTGTAACATTGCTTCAAGCGGTAGATGAATAAACCAGCAACTTGTGTTAACTAACAGTAGTAGAATGGTCGTTATAGTCGTTATAGTTTGCCGTTTCTTTGCATCAATTTTATTAGTTAGGAATAAAGATGAATGACCAGCCTATGTTGGGCGATCCTTTGCCGCTTAGACATACTATTTAACTTATTAGCTTGTCCTATAAAAGGTAGCAGTACCTATCGGGCAGCTCTAGTAGTAATAAAGTCCGAATTAGGGTTTACTTGTGAAAAACCTATATAAAGGCTAACTTTATGAGAAACGAGCAGACAATTATCATCCAGAAAATTAAGAGAGTTCTCTTAACCTTTGAAGCAACCCTTATCTTAGATTGGTTCTAAATATTCACTTGGCTTATCAAGCAAGAAATCACACTTGTTTGTGGCGCTGTTCTACCAAGTCACCAAAGTTCCTTCTATCGCTTCTTACTGGTTTAGAATTACTCTTAGTTCGCAATTAAGGGGTTTAGGTCAACCGTGAATATCTTCAAGGGAATTGATTATCTAGATCCGGACTTGTGGATACGAGTTCTTCCAATTGCAGTTGGGTTCGTATTAGCTAGCATCAGAGCTAGTTGACAATTCTAGGTTATATCATTTCCTTTGTTTTGTTCTTGTTTTGGTTAGTATCTTCAGCTTGTCTTGTAATTTATCGTTAGAGTCTAGTTTCTTAGTCTTGTTGTTGATAACAATTCTGTAATTATTAGCTATGAGTCGTGTTTCAATTTTGAATCTATTATTGCATCGTAATTCCTATCCCACGGTAATAGTTGTACTGTTATTACCAAAAAAAAAAGTGTCTTACCTTCTTACTTTGTTATTGTGTCCTTGCTAAAAATTTTTGCTCAAATGATCCGATCTTCCACTTGAACCTCCTTGAGATTCTTGAAAATATCCTAGGAAGATTTTCAGCCTAGCATCCATTTACCAAAGCTCTTGAACTATCGTGGGTAATTCCTTGAAGTTCTTGGAATTCTTGAAAACAAAAATTTAGGACTTCTCACACTTTTTTAGCCGAAGCTGAGATCTTGTCCTTGACAAAAAAGAAAGAGAGAGCAGGAAAGAAAGAGGGAATCAAGAAACGTGCAAAAAAACAAGGAAATTACCAAAAGTTTTCGGTTTCCTAAAGTAAAAAGAGAGAGAGAGAGAGATTCAGATTTGCACCACTCTTCCAAAATCGAGTGGACCTTGTTCTCATATGAGAGACAAGTTCCCATTAATTAACCCACGCAAGCCTAAGCCTTGCTACTTTCCAAATTCCAGCATCCCACATCTCCCAAATCACCTTGGATCTCCCAACAAAGGACGTTCCAACAGTTGTGAGTCGGGTAGGTGTTTTCTAAGCTCCCAAGTTTCAGCGAATTAGGAGTCTAGCTTCCAAGTCGAGTTTCTTTTCTCCTATCCTCATCTAGCCACTTCATGTATTTTCTTGGTACAACAAGTGAATCACTCTTGGACTGATCTAACCTCTTCCAGGGTGTAATCAAAGGCATTGAGAATACTTGGTGAGCTTCATAGAGCGTTTGCATGACAACATGAGGGAGAGAGTAAACACTAAGGGAGTGAGTAAGGGATTATTTCTTTGAACCAACTATCTTGTAGGTTTACATACATATACGTCAGCATGTCTAGCGAAGGTGGAGACAATTCTCAAGCTTTTGATCTGAGAAGATTTGTTGAGTCCTTGTGTAGTGACATTAGTCGTATCGTGGACCAAAGGCTGGAACTAGTTCATGAATGGTTTGACAAAGTTGAGGCAGCTCAAAGTGATTCGAAGGGTAGCAGGAGCCGACGGAAAGTAATGCCTCTTGAATTCGAAGGGTCCAATTATAATGAGGATCTTGACCCACGAGCAAGGGAGAACTAGAAGAGACTTCAGTTCCAGAGGTGAACCAATCAAAGGAATTAAAATATAAATTCCTCCCTTCTAGGGCAGGACTAATCCGGACCTCTACTTAAAATAGGAAAAGAAGGTGGAGCTTATATTTAACTGCAATGACTATTCGGACGAACAAAAGATGAAGCTTGCAGTGATGCCATTTTTTGATTACGCTATAATTTGGTGGGATCAAATTACTACTAGTAGGAGACGTACCGGAGATATCTCAATCACCACAAGGACTGAATTGAAGGTCTTGCTGAGAAAACGCTTCGTTCCCAACCACTACTATCGCGACTTATACCAAAAGTTGCAAACATTGTTCCAAGGAAACCGAAGTGTTGAAGATTACTTTAAGGAGATGGAGATGGTTCAAGGAGATAGAGATGGCCATACTCCGTACAGATGTAGTGGCGGACTGCAAGGCACCATAGCTCGATTTCTAAACGATTTGAGGCCCGAGATTGCTGATGAGTGGAAATGCACCATTACGTAGAACTTAAGGACATGCTTGAGAAGGCCTTGGAAATTGAGCAAAGGCTTAAGAGGAGAGGCCAATCGAGGACTTCCTGTGACAGCCCCACCTTTCCCTAGGGTGTACCCAAGGGTTTGGCAGACCGCCTGCCCAATTCTCGCCAGAACTCAGTCACAATTTATGAAATTTATAAATGATAACCTCAAAATAAAAGCGATATTAAGAACAACCTTCAATATATACACTCATGGACCTCCAAAGTCCCACAATCTATAATACAACCAAGGAGTCAAACTTTCAAAAAAAAAATCAAACCAAACAAGCTGACTAGACATCTATGAAGTGCTCGCGTGAGCGACTGATGAACTTAGATGAATCTAGGTCTTCTTCAATTCAACCTCTCATGTTCTCATCCCTGTAAGGAAAACAAATTTGCATGGAATGAGTTAAAAGTCTAGTGAGCTTCAAGTCCAGTAAGCTTCCAAGAAAATATGCAGGTAATATAACAGGTTAAGATTCATCTACCAGATATCAAGAAACAAGTCAAACTCAAATAGATCATGATCCAGTATATAGTTAAGCAAATAGCCAGACAGATCATGCAAAAGTATACAGTAAAGAATACATTCATGGCAAAGGATATAGATTGCTCTCAAGAGCAAGTTCCACTGCATCTTGATCAAGGTATGTTGACTCTCCATCAACACCAAATTTTAATGTCTGGTAGATCACCACTTTACACCAATTTCCGTCCACCAAACACACCCCTTATCGGGCCCGAACACCAAAAAGTACCCAAGGTTCGTCGATCTCCTCGACCAAACCCTTGCCGACTCGATTCGACTAACTAGTTTTGGGTTGGACTTATAGTCCCAAATATTCAGTAATTCAAGATCTGACTTATAGTCTCAAGTATTCAGGTATTCAAGATTGGATTCGTTAGCTGTTATCCAACACCCACACAGTAAATGGTTGGAGACATTAGTTGTCAGTTAATGCTCCGTATTCAGTAATATCAGTGTTCTTGTGATGAATTCTAGTCAGGAGTAAATAAGTTAGGAACTTGTCTTTTACTCAAGATTTTCCAACTTACCCGACCGCTCTGAGACTGGTCTAAAGCAAGAGATCCAATGAGGGCTCAGTTCAGCCGTTACCGACTTACATTCACGTGTACACATGAGTAACCCTAAATTCCACTTACCCGACGTCTCGGATAAGGTTCAAGACCCAGTTCAACAACTACAAGAGAAATGTAGCTGGTCTACAGTTCAACCACTACAAGAAAGATGTCACCGGTCTACTATTCAACCGCCATAAGAGAAATGCAGCCGGTCTACAGTTCAACCACTGCAAGAGGAATACTGTCGATCTACAAACCATGCACATAAACATGCAGGATCAATTAACTCAAGTTTATGGAGGTCGAGCGCGAATAAGGACACACTCACCTAATTAGAATCAAGTCACAAGTAATGTCCAACAATTCACATTATCAAGCATTCCAAATATTTCAAGTCAATATACAGGTCACATGCAAATCAAATTACTTGTTCATGCATGAATGAGATATCAAGTGTTTAGCCCCGTTAAATCATTTGAGTGTACATAAGCGCACACTCGCCTAAATAGGTTCAAATCACAAATAAACTTAGCATATCATATTTCGAGCATTCTAAGTATTTCAAGTCCAAACAGTTGACAATCAGATGGTTACGAAAACCTGATCAAAACAAGAAAACTGGAGGAAAACTGCAGAAATCAGGAATTTTCTTAGCAAATCCGGCCACAAATCCAACCAAATATTGACCGGATTCAAGGCCGGATTGATAGGGAAGGCAAAAAACAATTTGATTGCTTACTACCTCGAATCCGGCCGGATTCTGGCCACATTTCAGTTATACAAAACGGCCAACACATGTTTTAATAGAATATCAAAAGTTTAGTCGAGTTAGGATAAGTACGATAAAATACACATTTATCCATGAGACGATAAATCAAGTACCTAGTAATATCTAGCAACAGTGAGCATGTAACACGCGTCCCAAACATACAAGAAAGTCGGTGGGATAACCACCCGAGTGACCAACAAGTCAAGTGTAAAGCAATTCATTACATATCGATATCAAGAAATTAACTATAAAGGATCGAGTATGATAAAGTACATTCTCATCCCAAAGGTCATCAATTCAAGAGCAATTACTTGAACTAAAAAAGCATGTCATTCAAGCAAAGAGACATTCCACTTAAATATTTTCATGCACTTCGAACACTCACCAATCAATTGCAACCCTTTACTTTAACCCTGGTTGGTCCTCTTGAACTCTCTCGAGTCCTGTGATCACATACTGTATTAAAAGACTAGCAATACAAAATCAAAATACATGAAGAAATTAAGTTCCAAAACTTCACTTCCTTTCATTTAAACCTTAATTCCACCCATAAACTAAACTCAAAATAGTTTACCAACTCCAATCTTAAAATTGGAAATGAAAGTAAGAACAATTCAAGGAAAACAGAATTTTTTCAGTTTTATGCGGCGCTATTTGAAAAATCATAATTCAAGCTTCCCAAGTCCAAAATTTATAAACTTTATACCATTGGAAAATAAACTCAAAGGGTTACAATTTCTCAGAAGACACCTTTGTAAGATTCTGTCTACAAGTCAGTCAAATTCCAACCTTAGTTGCTGCTTCATCCAATCAAAAGACAGAACAGGTGTAGAAATTTAGTCAACTTTGGAAAATCACAAATATTCATAGGAATTGAGAAAAATTCTAAAATTTTCACGGTACAAAATAGTCTAAATCTATTTTCAAACGCAACAAACGGAACTCAATTCAGACTTTTTTACGCCAAGATATAACAGATTTTCCAAGATTGTTCAAGGTTTCCTACAAAAAAATTTTCAGCAGCACTTCCTTTGTTTTCTTTACTTTTCCATCCAAAATCAACATCAAATTTCATTTCAATCGTAACCACAAATCATAAGCTATCAAATACACTTAATGTAGGCCACAACACCCTCCAAATATAGTCAATTTATAGCTCAAAAATAAACCACAATCAAGCTAAATTTTGGAAACCCTAAGTTGAAATTTTCACATACAAGCTGAAATTTTTCTTAAGCAAGCAAAACTAACATATAAAAACTAGATATTTCACGTGGCAAAACTAACAAAACATGGACAAACTCAAGCATCATATGAGGGCAGAAAATTCACAATAAAAACTGGATTTTTTCATATCATCACCTCAAACCATGAAATTTCTCATAAAACTACCAAAATTGCAAGTCTAAACCACTAGTTTGCAAATATTTGAAGTAGAGGAAAGTTTCTTGCCATAAATACCTTAGAACCCTATGCAAAGAGGTTGCCAAGACCTTTCTCCTCCCAAATCACTCCACCAAAATCCTTAAACTTCCTTAGTTATCACTTTCTATGGAGTAGTTTGCAAGATGGTTGGTTAAAACTCAAGATTCAAGCAAAATTTTGAGGTTAAAGATGAAATTTCTCCCCCTTTCTCTCTCTCAATGGTTCGGCCAAAAGAGGAGCAAAGTGATAGGAATTTTAGTCAAATTTTTGGTTAATTAAAGAGGTAAAAAAGTCTTTAATCAAAGTCAAAAAATTCAAGAATTTTGTGACAAGTGTTTGGCCAAGATTAATCCTCATCTCGTTATTTTCTAATCATTAAAATATCTAGTTAATTTCTAATTATCCCTTAACACCTTATAAAATAATATTCCTTTGTACAAAACTCTTTTTTAATTTTCAAAAATTTATCGCACTTACCGCATTAGCAGGTCCCACATCCATAATGTAGTTTAAACTTAACATGAGTTAACTTATATAAGAAAAATTATTTTAAAAACTTGACTTACTTATAAAAATATCGAGGAAATTAAGGCCATAATTTAAAGTAAAGAAATGCATTCAAAGAAATAAAATAAAATACAAAATAATTTTCCGAAATCCTTATACTCTCTCCCTCTTAACAGAATTTCGTTCTCGAAATTCTCTCTTTTGCTCACAAAACTTGATTTTACAGTGTTTTCTTCTATTTCTCAAGAGTTTCTCCTCACTCATGTCACTACCACAATCTATCTAGAAAGAAAATATTAGTAACACAATCGCTAAATTAACATGCTAAGATGAAGGTATCAAAAGGTAAAAAGTGACATAAACTTCAAACTCGGTGAAAAGAAGTGTTGAAATTTGGTTACTACTCTTGCTAATTCTTAAACTTATACACTGTACGTTGACAAATCATCCACAACATAAGGCACCTCTCATTTTTTTCAATTGTACCACTAGATCCGAATCACCCTTTCTAATCAAAATTTCTTCCTTTCGAACCATAAATGAAGAATTCTCGTTTAAATTCAAGACTAAATTATAGTAATAGATTCATGAATGAGGATCCAATGCTGTCTAACTACCAATATTTAATATCACTTATTAAAATATCAGGTATCAAGTCCACTGTTTCTAATAGGGATACAACTTACTACATAAAATTTCCCTACATATAATCCAATAATTACAACTATTTCAGACAAAAGCTCACTAATTGCTAACTTTAACTATTATAGTAGTTTCACCATCCCAAAATTCATTTGTCTTGAGCAGTCCCTCACTTGATGTCCAAGTTGGCCACATCTAAAACATGCACCAGTTTTCAAATAACATAATCCCATATGAAGTTTGTTACATATTTCACACTTAACAGCTACGCATCTCTTCATAAGGTATCCATTCTTTCTTTTCTTCCTCTCTTTATCCTTCATAGTAAATTCATGTTCACAAATCTCTTTACGTCTACCTTTAGTATCACAAGAACTTCTTTCACCCGTCTTGATTACTAGAAATGTTTTGAGATGCTATTCGACTAGGTAAATGTACCCATTCAAACTTATTCCACACCTCTTCCAGAATCCCTTCGTATTTCTTTCGCAATTCTATGTTCTTGAGTAGCAGCTCAATTTTCTCCACTTATTCTTTTTTTCATCATCCTTCCCAGTGCTCAACTAATCTCTTTTGGAACTCTATTTCTTTTCGAAAAATCTCTATTTCCTTATATATATCAGCCAAATTTGTCATCTCGCTGATTCACTTAACTCAATTGATAACTTGTCAGGCAAATCAAAGGATCAGAATAAATAACTAATTACAATTGAAAACTCAAGCCATATAAATTTTAAGTTCATTCACTTTCAATCCAACCACGAAAGATTAAACTTAACTATTCTCAAATGAGGTAGATGAGAAAGTGGAACACAGGTAGGACAATATGTGACGCCCCCACTTCTCCCTAAGGCGAACCAGAGGGTATCCGCGGGACGCCTGCCCAACTCTCGCCAGGACTCAAGGCAAAATCATTCAAGTTTAACTATAAATAATCAACAATACAAGCCAAATGATTAAAGTCGCTTTCATTATCAATATTCACTAGTATACCACGAGTACAAAACGCATCCATCGTCCAAATCTTACATTAGATTCCCAAAATATACATCAACCCCAGATTATACAAAAATTCAGAGTCTAGTCATGAACATCGAAAACCCTAATACAAAAGTACATCCAAAAGGGGGTTTTCCTCAAGTTCTCTTCGATCCATTCCTGTTAAGGAAAACAAATCTACAGGGTGAGCAAAACGCTCGTGAGGCCAAGAAACACACATGCAAGCACATTGTCCCAAATAACAATCCCATTTAACGAATAAAGCAGTAATATGCAAGAATTTAATAATTCGAGCAATAATATGTAAACTGAAACAATTCAAGGATACTGTAGCTCTCAGGAGCTAAATTCCACGTAGGCGAGTCGGAGTCTTGATCACATCTCATGTTGACACTCCGTCAACCACATAAGTATCAAATTCGTAGATACACCACTTTTCTTCAAATCCCGTCACCATTACACCCCCTTACCGGGCCCGCTCATCGAAATTTTTTTTTGATAATACTCGAGTATATCATGGCAAAACTGCACGAGTAATGCCGAGCAAGATCTCTCCAATAGATCATGCCCAACGAATATCTCATGGTTTGCTACGCTTATCGACCAAGCCCATGCTGGCTCGATTCGCAAAGCTAGCCAACGAGTTTGGGCGTCCCCCCGAATACGAATACGAATACGAATATGAATATAAGTTGATGAGCAACGCTCAAATCGACGATTCCAAGTAAGAATCACAAATACAAATCACATCCACATTACCATGTACAAATCGAATATGAATCCACATAGCAAAATACGAATATAATCTCGTTTGAAAGAGAACGAGTGCGGTAAAGTACACACTCGTCTCAAAATTTCAAGTTCACATAACGGATAAGAAACAGTTAACCACTTAGCAACAAATTCATGCACTTGACACTCACCAATCGAAACAAGAGAGTGAGTGCGTAAATAATCCTTTAGGTGTTCCCCTCGAGATCCTCGTGAAGGTCTCCTTGAGCACCTGAGCAATTCATAGTAATGAACAATTACTTATAAACCCCACTTACTATGGGAAGTCGCACGCTCGTACGATCTAAAAAGTATTTCGAAAAAGAGCCTAAATTTCCCTTGAAAATTCGAAGCTCAACGGGGCTTAAAAACTCAAGAAAAGTTCAATGTCTATCCCTTTAAATCATTGGATGAAAACAGGTAGACATGAAATCATATAAATCCTTTTCAAAACAAACGATCGAAATCGAATGGAGACTTGACACGTCACAATCCAACCAGAAACTGGCCGGATATCCGGCCGGATTCAAGGCAGTGAGGTTCCAAAATTTTTTTCAAAATCCAACACCAATCCGGTCAACTATCCGGCCTAGAACTGGCCGGATTCACGGCCGGATTCTGGTGAACAGTTTCTCGCGCGGATTCTTTTCAAATAGACTAAAATTTTTAATTGTAAGGGTATTTTTTGAAAAATCATATCTCACTCATTACAAGTCCAAAATTGGAAAACTTGGTACCGTTGGAAACTACTTCCAAAGTAGTAAAAGTCCCTAGAAGACACTTTTCCACGATTCCAATTGGAAGATATTCAAATTTTGGCTCAAAGTGGCTGCCTTAAGTTTACTAAGACAGTTTCGGGTTGGTTTTTGGACAACTTTGAAAATTCGGAGAAAATCACAGAATTCGATCTAGCCTCTAAAATTTGGTACTCAATTAAAGTTGCAGACAAGGTTTAAAACGCCACAAAAAGAAAGAGAATCGGAGTTTTGAGCGCCAAGATATAGCAGCTCAAAGTTAGTGAAAAATGAGGTTCACTGGACAAATTTCCAGATTTAAAGTTGGAACTTTGTGACTCTAGTTGAGCATTGAAACGGAATCGGAATGGTACCAAATTTGGTATTATTATACTAGCATATGAGGGCTATCCCTCTACCAAATTTCATGGAAAAATGCATTTGGGAAGCTAGTGAACAAAGTCACTAAAGTTTCCAAAATTTCCAAGGCAATCTGCCTTGTACTTTGGTTTTTCTCTTTTCCAAACATTTGGCCAATGAAAATTCTCAAACATCATCCATTTATGAAGACAAGGGCTAAGAAACATCCAAGGTGTAATTTGGTAGGTGATTACCACCAAGAATTCGAATTAACAAGTCCCAAATCGAAGCTAAAGCTTTAACTAGCCAAAAGAGGGTTTTCTACCTCTGAGTCAGATTCGGATTTCAGCCACAACTCACTCAATTCAACTCGGAATTGAGCGTGGTCCATGGCATTGAAAACTAGTTTTATAAGGCTACAATTTCTTAGAAGAAATCATTTTCAAAATAGGTCCACAACTAGCTCATTTTTGAGCATCAAGTCGCTGCTTAAAACAGGGCTCTTTGTGAAAACGTGAAACAGAACAGTCAGGTACAGATGGTTGGTACGGATCACTCGGATGGAATCAGAACATGAATTTTATACCAACGGAAAGCTAGAAATGTCTAGTTTCCAGTGCCGCAAACGGGACTCGATTTCGACATGGAACCAAAAAAGATATGGCCGAAACAAGAACACTGCCAGGGTATGGACGTGAAAATTTTCCAGGTTTACTAGCTTACGAAATCCCAACTTTTGGCCAACCAATTCATGGAATTTTTCAACGAAACTTTTTACACATCTCATACAACATATAAACATCGTAACTAAGCCATTAGATCCACAAAAATTCGCATTAAAGGTCATGAACATCAAAAGGGCAGAATCGGAAATTTTCTCCCTTTCACTACCTTTGATCTTTCTTTCGTAAACTCACTTAGTTCTACCAAGTTAAGCACTAAACCAACATGAATATCATTAAAACTCATCAAATCAGCCCAACAAGTCAAAGTGGGAATTCATAGAGCCCACACAACAAATTTCACCATAATCCAAGCTACCCACATGATCAAGTGAACTTATAAGTGCAATACTACTTCCATAAGTCAAGATTTGAGAGGTTGATCATCACTTACTTTCTTAGAGGATCAAGGCAGAAGTTTCGGCCCTCTTGAAGCTCAGAAAAACCGTGGAAAGTGAGCTCCTTTCTTAGCTAGATGTGATCTCCAAGTGATGAGCTAAGTACGGTTAAATTTTGGAGTGATTTGGTGAAGATTTGGATGAAGAAATTTGAAGAACTCTTGGTCTCTTTTCTCCTAGTGTTGCACGGCTGTTCTTGAGCAAGAATGGAAGTGACGTTGCTGATGAAGAAGCTTCCTTGTGAAGCTTAAGTGTTTGGCCAAAAGTGATCCAAAAGTCAACTCTCTTTCGCGCGCGCGCGCGCGCGTTTTGTGCTCGATTCCTCTTGAATTCGTTGCACTTGTGCACTAAACCTCTAATGCACTTATATTCATACTAATATTATTCGCTCTTAATAATCTAGAAATAATTTTTTAAAATCCTCAATTAGTCGCGCGCGCGAAACGGCCGAACTTCCGATTTATGCGCGATAACGCAAAATCTCCAAGAAATTCTTATAACGATAGTACTACTAACTATCACTTGAGTATTTAAACTTAAAATTAACCCCTTTAGAACTATTGTACAAGTCTCCAATTTTCCAAACTTATTATATCCTCGAATCGATTATTATTTCCAAACGTGCAGTCACTATTTACACTTAACGAGTTTTCAAAAATTAAATTTTGAAACAAGTTACTTTAAAAATATAACTAAGCTATAGATCCATGTAATTAGGTCTAAAAGGGTTAGAAAATAATATTCGGAGTAAACGGGCAATTGAATATTTAAATAAGCTAGTAATAAGAATTTTAAAACAAGTAGATTTGCGGGTCCTCACACAATATCTCAAGATACGATACCACTTATTCTTATTCTGGAATCTTAACATAAGGTGTACCCTTAGCACTTATGTTCACAACGAAATCCTCAAGCGTACTTCGTAATCAAAAGTTTCACACCGTATTTCAAGTTTTTGCACATAGGTATAGAATCCAAATTCTTTTTCTCAAATCCCCATACCTAAATCCAAAACTCTCAATTTAGGCATGATAATAACAAAGTCAAGTTCATACTTTGACATCAATGGATAGGTATCAAGAAAATATAGGTAAGAGTAATTTGTCAAGAACCATGCTACGGGTATCAAATATCACAAGAGGGGTAGAAATACCTATATAATTGCAGTTAAACCGCTTCAAAATCAAGTAAACACTTATCAAATTCTCACGTCCATAGGAGAAGGGAAACAAGTTTTCAATGCTAATTTTTTAATGTATACTACAATCTAGCCACCATCTATAAGAACCCTAACCAAACTATTACCAGATTAGTCCATGTTAGCACTCTTAGATCCAATCCTCTCGATCAGTTCAATTACTAGGTCGAATGTTAGAATCTTCTATGCCTTGTCCTTTGCCATCAAGACTTACCTTAAGTGCAATCAAGATACAAACCCTTATTCTAGTGCTCCCTTCTTTTTGGTACTCAAGTACAAGAATCCACAATAAGATAATTTACAACTTGAACTGGTCGGTTCCAAAAGTAAATCATCCATATTAGAGATTCTTACCTGACGTACATAATCTATCTTTACCAAATATCATGATAAAGGGTTTACGCTTATAACAGTCATGATTTATAACTTATGCACAAGAAGAGCACTTAGTCTTTTACACCTATTCATATAATCGGGACCATAACATCACTTGACCCCAAACTTATCCGTGCAGAGACCAGACGAAGCAATTCTGATACCACCTGTGACATTCTCACCTTTCCCTAGGGCGTATCCAAGGGTTTGGCAGACTGCCTACCTAATTCTCACCAGAACTCAGTCACAATTCATGAAATTTACAAATGATAACCTCAAAATAAAAGCGATATTAAGAATAACCTTCAATATATACACTCATGGACCTCCAAAGTCCCACAATCTATAATACAACCAAGGAGTCAAACTTTCAAAAAAAAAAATCAAACCAAACAAGCTGACTAGACATCTATGAAGTGCTCGCGTGAGCGACTGATGAACTTAGATGAAATCTAGGTCTTCTTCAATTCAACCTCTCATGTTCTCATCCCTGTAAGGAAAACAAATTTGCATGGAATGAGTTAAAAGTCTAGTGAGCTTCAAGTCCAGTAAGCTTCCAAGAAAATATGCAGGTAATATAACAGGTAAGATCATCTACCAGATATCAAGAAACAAGTCAAACTCAAATAGATCATGATCCAGTATATAGTTAAGCAAATAGCCAGATAGATCATGCAAAAGTATACAGTAAAGGAACACATTCATGGCAAAGGATATAGATTGCCTCTCAAGAGCAAGTTTCACTGCATCTTGATCAAGGTATGTTGACTCTCCATCAACACCAAATTTTAATGTCTGTAGATCACCACTTTACACCAATTTCCGTCCCACCAAACACACCCTTATCGGCCCGAACACCAAAGAAGTACCCAAGGTTCGTCGATCTCCTCGACCAAACCCTTGCCGACTCGATTCGACTAACTAGTTTTGCGGTTGGACTTATAGTCTCAAATATTCAGTAATTCAGGATCTGACTTATAGTCTCAAGTATTCAGGTATTCAAGATTGGAGTCGCTGGCTGTTATCCAACGCCCACACAGTAAATGGTTGGAGACATAGTTTGTCAGTTAATGCTCCGCTATTCAGTAATATCAGTGTTATCTTGTGATGAATTCTAGTCAGGAGTAAATAAGTTAGGAACTTGTCTTTTACTCAAGATTTTCCAACTTACCCGACCGCTCTGAGACTGGTTCAAAGCAAGAGATCCAATGAGGGCTCATTCAGCCGTTACCGACTTCATTTCACGTGTACACATGAGTAACCCTAAATCTTCCCACTTACCCGACGTCTCGGATAAGGTTCAAGACCCAGTTCAACAACTACAAGAGAAATGTAGCTGGGTCTACAGTTCAACCACTACAAGAAAGATGTCACCGGTCTACTTATTCAACCGCCATAAGAGAAATGCAGCCGGTCTTACAGTTCAACCACTGCAAGAGGAATACTGTCGATCTACAAACCATGCACATAACATGCCAGGATCAATTAACTCAAGTTTTATGGAGGTCGAGCGCGAATAAGGAACACACTCACCTAATTAGAATCAAGTCACAAGTAATGTCCAAACAATTCACATTATCAAGCATTCCAAATATTTCAAGTCAATATACAGGTCACATGCAAATCAAATTACTTGTTCATGCATGAATGAGATATCAAGTGTTTAGCCCCGTTAAATCATTTGAGTGTACATAAGCGCACACTCGCCTAAATAGGTTCAAATCACAAATAAACTTAGCATATCATATTTCGAGCATTCTAAGTATTTCAAGTCCAAACAGTTGACAATCAGATGGTTACGAAAACCTGATCAAACAAGAAAACTGGAGGAAAACTGCAGAAATCAGGAATTTTCTTAGCAAAATCCGGCCACAAATCCAACCAAATATTTGACCGGATTCAAGGCCGGATTGATAGGGAAGGCAAAAAAACAATTTGATTGCTTACTACCTCGAATTCCGGCCGGATTCTGGCCACATTTCAGTTATACAAAACGGCCAACCACATGTTTTAATAGAATATCAAAAGTTTAGTCGAGTTAGGATAAGTACGATAAAATACACATTTATCCATGAGACGATAAATCAAGTACCTAGTAATATCTAGGCAACAGTGAGCATTGTAACACGCGTCCCAAACATACAAGAAAGTCGGTGGGATAACCCACCCGAGTGACCAACAAGTCAAGTGTAAAGCAATTCATTACATATCGATATCAAGAAATTAACTATAAAGGATCGAGTATGATAAAGTACATTTCTCATCCCAAAGGTCATCAATTCAAGAGCAATTACTTGAACTAAAAAAGCATGTCATTCAAGCAAAGAGACATTCCACTTAAATATTTTCATGCCACTTCGAACACTCACCAATCAATTGCAACCCTTTACTTTAACCCTGGTTGGTCCTCTTGAACCTCTCCGAGTCCTGTGATCACATACTGTATTAAAAGACTAAGCAATACAAAATCAAAATACATGAAGAAATTAAGTTCCAAAACTTCACTTCCTTTCATTTAAACCTTAATTCCACCCATAAACTAAACTCAAAATAGTTTACCAACTCCAATCTTAAAATTGGAAATGAAAGTAAGAACAATTCAAGGAAAACAGAATTTTTTTCAGTTTTATGCGGCGCTATTTGAAAAATCATAATTCAAGCTTCCCAAGTCCAAAATTTATTAAACTTTATACCATTGGAAAATAAACTTCAAAGGGTTACAATTTCTCAGAAGACACCTTTGTAAGATTCTGTCTACAAGTCAGTCAAATTCCAACCTTAGTTGCTGCTTCATCCAATCAAAAGACAGAACAGGTGTAGAAATTTAGTCAACTTTGGAAAATTCACAAATATTCATAGGAATTGAGAAAAATTCTAAAATTTTTCACGGTTACAAAATAGTCTAAATCTATTTTTCAAACGCAACAAACGGAACTCAATTCAGACTTTTTTACGCCAAGATATAACAGATTTTCCAAGATTGTTCAAGGTTTCCTACAAAAAATTTTCCAGCAGGCACTTCCTTTGTTTTCTTACTTTTCCAATCCAAAATCAACATCAAATTTCATTTCAATCGTAACCACAAATCATAAGCTATCAAAATACACTTAATGTAGGCCACAACACCCTCCAAATATAGTCAATTATAGCTCAAAAATAAACCACAATCAAGCTAAATTTTGGAAACCCTAAGTTGAAATTTTCACATACAAGCTGAAATTTTCTTAAGCAAGCAAAACTAACATATAAAAACTAGATATTTCACGTGGCAAAACTAACAAAACATGGACAAACTCAAGCATCATATGAGGGCAGAAAAATTCACAATAAAAACTGGATTTTTTCATATCATCACCTCAAACCATGAAATTTCTCATAAAACTACCAAAATTTGCAAGTCTAAACCACTAGTTTGCAAATATTTGAAGTAGAGGAAAGTTTCTTGCCATAAATACCTTAGAACCCTATGCAAAGAGGTTGCCAAGACCTTTCTCCTCCCAAATCACTCCACCAAAATCCTTAAACTTCCTTAGTTATCACTTTCTATGGAGTAGTTTGCAAGATGGTTGGTTAAAACTCAAGATTCAAGCAAAATTTTGAGGTTAAAGATGAAATTTCTCCCCCTTTCTCTCTCTCAATGGTTCGGCCAAAAGAGGAGCAAAGTGATAGGAATTTTAGTCAAATTTTTGGTTAATTAAAGAGGTAAAAAAGTCTTTAATCAAAGTCAAAAAATTCAAGAATTTTGTGACAAGTGTTTGGCCAAGATTAATCCTCATCTCGTTATTTCTAATCATTAAAATATCTAGTTAATTTCTAATTATCCCTTACACCTTATAAAATAATATTCCTTTGTACAAAACTCTTTTTAATTTTCAAAATTTATCGCACTTACCGCATTAGCAGGTCCCACATCCATAATGTAGTTTAAACTTAACATGAGTTAACTTATATAAGAAAAATTATTTTAAAAACTTGACTTACTTATAAAAATATCGAGGAATTAAGGCCATAATTTAAAGTAAAGAAAATGCATTCAAAGAAATAAAATAAAATACAAAATAATTTTCCGAATCCTTATACTCTCTCCCTCTTAACAGAATTTCGTTCTCGAAATTCTCTCTTTTGCTCACAAAACTTGATTTTACAGTGTTTTCTTCTATTTCTCAAGAGTTTCTCCTCACTCATGTCACTACCACAATCTATCTAGAAAGAAAATATTAGTAACACAATCGCTAAATTAACATGCTAAGATGAAGGTATCAAAAGGTAAAAGTGACATAAACTTCAAACTCGGTGAAAAGAAGTGTTGAAATTTGGTTACTACTCTTGCTAATTCTTAAACTTATACACTGTACGTTGACAAATCATCCACAACATAAGGCACCTCTCATTTTTTTCAATTGTACCACTAGATCCGAATCACCCTTTCTAATCAAAATTTCTTCCTTTCGAAACCATAAATGAAGAATTCTCGTTTAAATTCAAGACTAAATTATAGTAATAGATTCATGAATGAGGATCCAATGCTGTCTAACTACCAATATTTAATATCACTTATTAAAATATCAGGTATCAAGTCCACTGTTTCTAATAGGGATACAACTTACTACATAAAATTTCCCTACATATAATCCAATAATTACAACTATTTCAGACAAAAGCTCACTAATTGCTAACTTTAAACTATTATAGTAGTTTCACCATCCCAAAATTCATTTGCTTGAGCAGTCCCTCACTTGATGTCCAAGTTGGCCACATCTAAAACATGCACCAGTTTTCAAATAACATAATCCCATATGAAGTTTGTTACATATTTCACACTTAACAGCTACGCATCTCTTCATAAGTATCCATTCTTTCTTTTCTTCCTCTCTTTATCCTTCATAGTAAATTCATGTTCACAAATCTCTTTACGTCTACCTTTAGTATCACAAGAACTTCTTTCACCCGTCTTGATTACTAGAAATGTTTTGAGATGCTATTCGACTAGGTAAATTACCCATTCAAACTTATTCCACACCTCTTCCAGAATCCCTTCGTATTTCTTTCGCAATTCTATGTTCTTGAGTAGCAGCTCAATTTTCTCCACTTATTCTTTTTTTCATCATCCTTCCCAGTGCTCAACTAATCTCTTTTGGAACTCTATTTCTTTTCGAAAAATCTCTATTTCCTTATATATATCAGCCAAATTTGTCATCTCGCTGATTCACTTAACTCAATTGATAACTTGTCAGGCAAATCAAAGGATCAGAATAAATAACTAATTACAATTGAAAACTCAAGCCATATAAATTTTAAGTTCATTCACTTTCAATCCAACCACGAAAGATTAAACTTAACTATTCTCAAATGAGGTAGATGAGAAAGTGGAACACAGGTAGGACAATATGTGACGCCCCACTTCTCCCTAAGGCGAAACCAGAGGGTATCCGCGGGACGCCTGCCCAACTCTCGCCAGGACTCAAGGCAAAATCATTCAAGTTTAACTATAAATAATCAACAATACAAGCCAAATGATTAAAGTCGCTTCATTATCAATATTCACTAGTATACCACGAGTACAAAACGCATCCATCGTCCAAATCTTTACATTAGATTCCCAAAATATACATCAACCCCAGATTATACAAAAATTCAGAGTCTAGTCATGAACATCGAAAACCCTAATACAAAAGTACATCCAAAAGGGGGTTTTCCTCAAGTTCTCTTCGATCCATTCCTGTTAAGGAAAACAAATCTACAGGGTGAGCAAAACGCTCGTGAGGCCAAGAAAACACACATGCAAGCACATTGTCCAAATAACAATCCCATTTAACGAATAAAGCAGTAATATGCAAGAATTTAATAATTCGAGCAATATGTAAACTGAAACAATTCAAGGATACTGTAGCTCTCAGGAGCTAAATTCCACGTAGGCGAGTCGGAGTCTTGATCACATCTCATGTTGACACTCCGTCAACCACATAAGTATCAAATTCGTAGATACACCACTTTTCTTCAAATCCCGTCACCATTACACCCCCTTACCGGGCCCGCTCATCGAAATTTTTTTTTGATAATACTCGAGTATATCATGGCAAAACTGCACGAGTAATGCCGAGCAAGATCTCTCCAATAGATCATGCCCAACGAATATCTCATGGTTTGCTACGCTTATCGACCAAGCCCATGCTGGCTCGATTCGCAAAGCTAGCCAACGAGTTTGGGGCGTCCCCCGAATACGAATACGAATACGAATATGAATATAAGTTGATGAGCAACGCTCAAATCGACGATTCCAAGTAAGAATCACAAATACAAATCACATCCACATTACCATGTACAAATCGAATATGAATCCACATAGCAAAATACGAATATAATCTCGTTTGAAAGAGAACGAGTGCGGTAAAGTACCACACTCGTCTCAAAATTTCAAGTTCACATAACGGATAAGAAACAGTTAACCACTTAGCAACAAATTCATGCACTTGACACTCACCAATCGAAACAAGAGAGTGAGTGCGTAAATAATCCTTTAGGTGTTCCCCTCGAGATCCTCGTGAAGGTCTCCTTGAGCACCTGAGCAATTCATAGTAATGAACAATTACTTATAAACCCCACTTACTATGGGAAGTCGCACGCTCGTACGATCTAAAAAGTATTTCGAAAAAGAGCCTAAATTTCCCTTGAAAATTCGAAGCTCAACGGGGCTTAAAAACTCAAGAAAAGTTCAATGTCTATCCCTTTAAATCATTGGATGAAAACAGGTAGACATGAAATCATATAAATCCTTTCAAAACAAACGATCGAAATCGAATGGAGACTTGACACGTCACAATCCAACCAGAAACTGGCCGGATATCCGGCCGGATTCAAGGCAGTGAGGTTCCAAAATTTTTTTCAAATCCAACACCAATCCGGTCAACTATCCGGCCTAGAACTGGCCGGATTCACGGCCGGATTCTGGGTGAACAGTTTCTCGCGCGGTATTCTTTTCAAATAGACTAAAATTTTTAATTGTAAGGGTATTTTTGAAAAATCATATCTCACTCATTACAAGTCCAAAATTGGAAAACTTAGTACCGTTGGAAACTACTTTCCAAAGTAGTAAAAGTCCCTAGAAGACACTTTTCCACGATTCCAATTGGAAGATATTCAAATTTTGGCTCAAAGTGGCTGCCTTAAGTTTACTAAGACAGTTTTCGGGTTGGTTTTTGGACAACTTTGAAAATTCGGAGAAAATCACAGAATTCGATCTAGCCTCTAAAATTTGGTACTCAATTAAAGTTGCAGACAAGGTTTAAAACGCCACAAAAAGAAAGAGAATCGGAGTTTTTGAGCGCCAAGATATAGCAGCTCAAAGTTAGTGAAAAATGAGGTTCACTGGACAAATTTCCAGATTTAAAGTTGGAACTTTGTGACTCTAGTTGAGCATTGAAACGGAATCGGAATGGTACCAAATTTGGTATTATTATACTAGCATATGAGGGCTATCCCTCTACCAAATTTCATGGAAAAATGCATTTGGGAAGCTAGTGAACAAAGTCACTAAAGTTTCCAAAATTTCCAAGGCAATCTGCCTTGTACTTTGGTTTTTCTCTTTTCCAAACATTTGGCCAATGAAAATTCTCAAACATCATCCATTTATGAAGACAAGGGCTAAGAAACATCCAAGGTGTAATTTGGTAGGTGATTACCACCAAGAATTCGAATTAACAAGTCCCAAATCGAAGCTAAAGCTTTAACTAGCCAAAAGAGGGTTTTCTACCTCTGAGTCAGATTCGGATTTCAGCCACAACTCACTCAATTCAACTCGGAATTGAGCGTGGTCCATGGCATTGAAAACTAGTTTTATAAGGCTACAATTTCTTAGAAGAAATCATTTTTCAAAATAGGTCCACAACTAGCTCATTTTTGAGCATCAAGTCGCTGCTTAAAACAGGGCTCTTTGTGAAAACGTGAAACAGAACAGTCAGGTACAGATGGTTTGGTACGGATCACTCGGATGGAATCAGAACATGAATTTATACCAACGGAAAGCTAGAAATGTCTAGTTTCCAGTGCCGCAAACGGGACTCGATTTCGACATGGAACCAAAAAGATATGGCCGAAACAAGAACACTGCCAGGGTATGGACGTGAAAATTTTCCAGGTTTACTAGCTTACGAAATCCCAACTTTTGGCCAACCAATTCATGGAATTTTTCAACGAAACTTTTTACACATCTCATACAACATATAAACATCGTAACTAAGCCATTAGATCCACAAAAATTCGCATTAAAGGTCATGAACATCAAAAGGGCAGAATCGGAAATTTTCTCCCTTTCACTACCTTTGATCTTTCTTTCGTAAACTCACTTAGTTCTACCAAGTTAAGCACTAAACCAACATGAATATCATTAAAACTCATCAAATCAGCCCAACAAGTCAAAGTGGGAATTCATAGAGCCCACACAACAAATTTCACCATAATCCAAGCTACCCACATGATCAAGTGAACTTATAAGTGCAATACTACTTCCATAAGTCAAGATTTGAGAGGTTGATCATCACTTACTTTCTTAGAGGATCAAGGCAGAAGTTTCGGCCCTCTTGAAGCTCAGAAAAACCGTGGAAAGTGAGCTCCTTTCTTAGCTAGATGTGATCTCCAAGTGATGAGCTAAGTACGGTTAAATTTTGGAGTGATTTGGTGAAGATTTGGATGAAGAAATTTGAAGAACTCTTGGTCTCTTTTCTCCTAGTGTTGCACGGCTGTTCTTGAGCAAGAATGGAAGTGACGTTGCTGATGAAGAAGCTTCCTTGTGAAGCTTAAGTGTTTGGCCAAAAGTGATCCAAAAGTCAACTCTCTTTCGCGCGCGCGCGCGCGCGCGTTTTGTGCTCGATTCCTCTTGAATTCGTTGCACTTGTGCACTAAACCTCTAATGCACTTATATTCATACTAATATTATTCGCTCTTAATAATCTAGAAATAATTTTTAAAATCCTCCAATTAGTCGCGCGCGCGAAAACGCGAAATTCCGATTTATGCGCGATAACGCAAAATCTCCAAGAAATTCTTATAACGATAGTACTACTAACTATCACTTGAGTATTTAAACTTAAAATTAACCCCTTTAGAACTATTGTACAAGTCTCCAATTTTCCAAACTTATTATATCCTCGAATCGATTATTATTTCCAAACGTGCAGTCACTATTTACACTTAACGAGTTTTCAAAAATTAAATTTTGAAACAAGTTACTTTAAAAATATAACTAAGCTATAGATCCATGTAATTAGGTCTAAAAGGGTTAGAAAATAATATTCGGAGTAAACGGGCAATTGAATATTTAAATAAGCTAGTAATAAGAATTTAAAACAAGTAGATTTGCGGGTCCTCACACAATATCTCAAGATACGATACCACTTATTCTTATTCTGGAATCTTAACATAAGGTGTACCCTTAGCACTTATGTTCACAACGAAATCCTCAAGCGTACTTCGTAATCAAAAGTTTCACACCGTATTTCAAGTTTTTGCACATAGGTATAGAATCCAAATTCTTTTTCTCAAATCCCCATACCTAAATCCAAAACTCTCAATTTAGGCATGATAATAACAAAGTCAAGTTCATACTTTGACATCAATGGATAGGTATCAAGAAAATATAGGTAAGAGTAATTTGTCAAGAACCATGCTACGGGTATCAAATATCACAAGAGGGGTAGAAATACCTATATAATTGCAGTTAAACCGCTTCAAAATCAAGTAAACACTTATCAAATTCTCACGTCCATAGGAGAAGGGAAACAAGTTTTCAATGCTAATTTTTTAATGTATACTACAATCTAGCCACCATCTATAAGAACCCTAACCAAACTATTACCAGATTAGTCCATGTTAGCACTCTTAGATCCAATCCTCTCGATCAGTTCAATTACTAGGTCGAATGTTAGAATCTTCTATGCCTTGTCCTTTGCCATCAAGACTTACCTTAAGTGCAATCAAGATACAAACCCTTATTCTAGTGCTCCCTTCTTTTTGGTACTCAAGTACAAGAATCCACAATAAGATAATTTACAACTTGAACTGGTCGGTTCCAAAAGTAAATCATCCATATTAGAGATTCTTACCTGACGTACATATCTATCTTTACCAAATATCATGATAAAGGGTTTACGCTTATAACAGTCATGATTTATAACTTATGCACAAGAAGAGCACTTAGTCTTTTACACCTATTCATATAATCGGGACCATAACATCACTTGACCCCAAACTTATCCCGTGCAGAGACCAGACGAAGCAATTCTGATACCACCTGTGACATTCTCACCTTTCCCTAGGGCGTATCCAAGGGTTTGGCAGACTGCCTACCTAATTCTCACCAGAACTCAGTCACAATTCATGAAATTTACAAATGATAACCTCAAAATAAAAGCGATATTAAGAATAACCTTCAATATATACACTCATGGACCTCCAAAGTCCCACAATCTATAATACAACCAAGGAGTCAAACTTTCAAAAAAAAAAATCAAACCAAACAAGCTGACTAGACATCTATGAAGTGCTCGCGTGAGCGACTGATGAACTTAGATGAAATCTAGGTCTTCTTCAATTCAACCTCTCATGTTCTCATCCCTGTAAGGAAAACAAATTTGCATGGAATGAGTTAAAAGTCTAGTGAGCTTCAAGTCCAGTAAGCTTCCAAGAAAATATGCAGGTAATATAACAGGTAAGATCATCTACCAGATATCAAGAAACAAGTCAAACTCAAATAGATCATGATCCAGTATATAGTTAAGCAAATAGCCAGATAGATCATGCAAAAGTATACAGTAAAGAACACATTCATGGCAAAGGATATAGATTGCTCTCAAGAGCAAGTTTCACTGCATCTTGATCAAGGTATGTTGACTCTTCGTCAACCCCAAATTTTAATGTCCGTAAATCACCACTTTACACCAGTTTCCGTCCACCAAACACACCTCTTATCGGGCCCGAACACCAAAGAAGTACTCAAGGTTCGTTGATCTCCTCGACCAAACCCTTGCCAACTCGATTCGACCAACTAGTTTTGGGTTGGACTTATAGTCTCAAATATTCAGTAATTCAGGATCTGACTTATAACCCCAAGTATTCAAGTATTCAAAATTGGAGTCGCTGGCGGTTATTCAACGCCCACACAGTAAATGGTTGGAGACGTTAGTTGTCAGTTAATACTCTGTATTCAGTAATATCAGTGTTCACATGATGAATTTTAGTCAGGAGTAAACAGGTTAGGAACTTGTTCTTTACCCAAAATTTCGCAACTTACCCGACCGCTCTGAGGTTGGTCTAAAGCAAGAGATCCAATGAGAGCTCAACTCAGCCGTTACCGACTTACATTCACACATATGCATGAGCAACTCTAGATTCCACTTACCGACGTCTCGGATAAGATCCAAGACCCAATTCAACCACTACAAGAGAAATGTAGCTGGTCTACAGTTCAACCGCTACAAGAAGGATGTAGCCGGTCTACTATTCAACTACAACAAGAGAAATATAGCCGGTCTACAATTCAACCGCTGCAAGAGAAATGCAGCCGGTCTACAACCATGCACATAAACATGCAGGTCCAAATGCAAGATCAATTAACTCAAGTTCATGGAGGTCGAACGTGAATAAAGTCACACTTGCCTAGCCAAAATTAAGTCACAAGTAATGTCCAACAATTCATATTATCAAGCATTCCAAATATTTCAAGTCAATATACAGTTCACATGCAAATCAAGTTACTTATTCATGCATGAATGAGATATTAAGTGTTTAGCCCCGTTAAATCATTTGAGTGTACATAAGCGTACATTCGTCTAAACAAGCTCAAGAAACAAATAAACTCAACATATCATATTTCGAGCATTTCAAGTATTTCAAGTCCAAACAGTTGAAAATCAGGTGGTTACGAAAACCTGATCAAACAAAAAAAATTAGAGGTAAATCGCAGAAATCAGAAATTTCCTTAGCAAATTCGGTCAAATATTGACCAGATTCAAGGCCGGATTGACAGAGAAGACAGAAAACAATTTGATTGCTTACTGCCTTGAATCCGGCCGAAAATCCGACCCGAAAGTTGTGAGAACTCGCAAAATTCTTTTTATTTTCTTAAAATTTCCTTTTATTTTGAATAAATTACTTTATAATAGGTTTACTACTCATTTACCTTCTCCATTGTTGCAATAAATTATAGAATTAAGAGTTTTCCCTTTACTTTTATCATTAGGGTAAATTAGAATTTTCGCGTATTTTGGTAGTATAATTAATTGGTGAGGTGTTGATACTAAATTTGGTACTTAAGAGTGAGTTTTAGATAAAAGGAAGTGTGTGATTAGAAGTACTATTAATAAGTTAGTGAATCATAGGTTAAAACCCTAGTACGTGCGAGTTAAGAAAAATAAGCTTGAACCGACGTGCATCGTTTGCTATCGAGTGAGTGAACCACTTAAACACTACTTTATTACTTTAATCACCTTGTTTTTATTTCACCTAACCCTCCCTAAATTACCCCTTAATCCAGCCATCTTTGTTGACTAAGGAAAAGGAAAGAAAAGAAAAAATGAGATGGAATCTTATGGCGACACTTGGCGGAAATCAAAATCAACTTTGACTAAACCAATTTTTCTTCTTTTTACCTTTCTCTTGGCTTCCATTCTGCTCCATTTTCTTCTTGTGGCCGAGCTTCAAGAGAGAAAAACAAACAAGAGAGAAACTAGCAACTTCCACCTTCAATCAAGTTTGTTTGAGCGGAATCGACGAAACTAAACCGATTAACCTTTCCTTTTGGTGTTTGAAAAACTTGAGGTGCTGAAAAGTTGGGGAGAAAGTGGTTTGTTTCTCACTTACAAGGGGTTTTGGGAAGGGATTATGTTGAATTTGCTTTACTCTTGTTAATTTTGCTAAAGTTGAGGATAGAATTTCTTAATCTTGGATTTTGATGGTTAATGATTCAGTTTTGGATGATATAATAGAAGGGTTAACTAGGATTTACATTTTCAGCCTTGATTATGGTTGTCTACCTAGTAATTAATGGTATTGAGCAAATAATTGATGATTTTGATGATATAGGACTTGATAGTATTGAGTTAGAATATAAATTATTAGAGTAGAAGTGAATTTCTAGGTTTGATGATGAATCTGCCCTATTTCTGACCTGTATATTCATCCATGATAAAGGTCGAATCAGGCCTTGTTCAAAACATGAAAGTTGTAGGGAATGGAGTTAACTATCTGTCTGTAAAATTTCATCTCAATCGGAGTACTGTAAAATGTGAAATAACTAAAATACCCCTGACTGTCAAAAGTCTTATTTCACAGGCAGCTTTCTGATTTCTCTGAGATTCCACATTTTGACCTTGAAAATGCACGAATTGGGTGTTGATGTCTTCATAAGAAATGTAGCTCTCTGTTTTAGTTTCGAAATGCCATAAATCCAATCTGATAAGTGTAGTTTCAGTTGTGACCAAAACGCCGAAAGATGTCAAACCTGTTATTTAATTATTCTTCTTTAATACTAGTTCCAGCTTTGATTTTGATAGTTGCATTGCTAGAATTGCCTTGTATTGGGATGGCATTGAGCCTAGTAAAGAGCTATTGTGTTAAGATTGTTTATGTGTGAATTTGGACTGAGTTGAGGAAAATAATGAAGTCATAAATGGCTGAAAAATAGCTAAATACAAAAGGGCATGCTGCCCAAATTTCTATTACTTGCCCTTATGAATATTAGTAAGATATAAGATTTGATTTTAGGGTTAGTTGGATCTTAAATTACATTTACTCACTTCAACTTGGGATTAGTTATTCTTAGGGTTTGTCGGTGATCAAGGGCATAATTTGGAAGGAAACGTTTGACGTTATTTTGGCTTAGACTGGTGAGTGTTCTTTATATGTTGTACTTCTAATGCCTATGTAGATTGTTGTGAATGTTTGCTTGAATATTAAATGCTTTTCAATGATTGATAAATGAATTTTCGATAGGCGAGTGTGTACTTTATCGCACTTGACCTAAGTGAATGTGAAATTTTCAATGATTAAATGATTGAATGTTACTTGTGCATGAATGTAAGCCTTTTGGCTGAATTGGGTCCTTACCTTTCATTGCCAATCGACTTGAGTCCGAAGCGGATTCGGTCGAACGGCTGGTGACCCTGGGTCAATGTTTGGTATACTCGAATATTACCACAAAATCTGGTGGAGAACTGGCCAGTGAATTCAATACAATGATATCAATGAATGAATGATAAGATCACTGAAGGAGTTTTCACTTGCAAATGTTTTCTAATGTCGGAGAGATAGAAAAATGGTTGGCGAATGAATGACTTGAATAAATGGCTCCAAGTGAGCACTTATCCTTCCAATGATTGAGTGTTTATTTTTTGAATGATTGGATATTGCTGTGCAAAATGTGCAAATTGTTAAATGTAATGTCTCCCTGATTTCTATACCTGATTACTTGTTTGGGAATCTCACTGGGTTTTAAACTCATTCCACCCCATTTGTTTTCCTTACAGGGGGTACGAGCGAGGCGTGAGATTAATACAGACTAACATAGTTTAGTTTTGAAAATTTTACAATTGTACTCGCACTAGTCGCTCATTTAGGATTGAATTTATTGATAAGTTAAATCTTTTGATATATTTGTGATTATATAAATGTTTGGGATAGATATGAATATAAGTACACGCTTCAAGTTTGAAAACTGTTATTTTACTTATTCTTGAGGTTATATCTTATTTTATTTGTTAAGAGTTAACGAGTCCTGACGAGAGTTGGGCAGGCAGTCCGCCAAACCCTGGAATACGTCTTAGGGGGAGGTGTGGTTGTCACAGGTGGTATCAGAGCCACTTCACATGGTTTCTGCGCGGGGTGAGTTTGGGCGAAGTGGTGTTATGTGAATGAGTAAAGGCTTAATTACTCTTCTAGAGCGTAAGTTGTGAATCATAATGTGATAGGTATAAACCCTTTATCTTGATACTTGGAGAAAATAAGATATGTATGTTGGGTAGAAATCTCAAATGTGGTGATTTACTCTTGGGATCGGCTGGCTCGAGTTGTAAATTATCTTATTTCGAATTCTTGTACCCGAGTACTCAAGAGTTGAGGGTAATACTAAGGACGTGATATCTCTACCGCGGGAAACAAGAAACGGGCTAATGTTTTGCGAGAGCAAGTGCAAGGGGTCAACGGACGTCTAGTTCGCATAGTAAGAGAAGTGAGAGATCGGACGGAGAATATTTTAACCGAGTGTGGGACAATATCAGCCAGAGAGAAGTGGAATCAGCTGGTTTAGTGATGACCTAAGCTAGAAACGTAAGATCTTGAGGTTGTAGGAAGTAAGTTAGGATGGCTGAGACAGCATGTCGTGTTTTTCTTCTTGTTTTGCCACTGTATTGCCACTGTATGTATTTTGCTCGTGACATGTCAATGCTTACATGTATAGTACTTATTGCACTTGATTTTGTTCAACTTGATATGTATGTTTGTGAATTTGGTGTGTTATAGATATGCTAAGCATGTTTCCTTATCCTTGATCATGGTTTAAAATTGTCCTTATCTTGCCGCTTTAGTCATTTCATTTTGTTTACGTATTATATCACCTTTTGAAAAACTAAAAGAGAGAGAAGGGTATGGAGGGTAGACGAAGTCAAGGACAAGGAGCTAGTCGGTGACATAGAGCTAGCCATGGACGTGGCGGTAGGCTAGTACAAGAACCAAGAGAAACAAGAGACGCGGCGGTAGAACAGCAACAGGACCAATGATCGAAACAGGGGACTAAATAGTAACAGCAATATAACAAATAACTAATATCTTAGCGCAATTGGTGGAGCAACAAGGTCAAGCTCCAGTGAATCAGCCTAGGAACCCTGAGGTAGGAGAGGACAGGGGCTTAAAGCGTTTCCAAAAGTTTTCTCCACCGAAATTCTTTGGAGGGTCTGACCCGAAAGTAGCTGAAAATTGGTTGGAGGCAATGATAAATATTTTTGTAACCTTGCATTATACAGAGAAAAGACAAGTGACTTTTGTCGTTTTTCAGTTTAAAGGACCGGCTAGGGCATGATGGAATGTTAATAGGGTAAAGTGGGAAAGAGAACAGACGGCATGGATTTGAATAAATTTTATGAGAGAATTTAATGAGAAATACTTCCCACCTTTGGTCCAAGAGAAAAGAAAGGATGATTTCATTAGATTACGCCAAGGAACCCTAAGCGTGGCCGAATATGAAACACAATTCACTAAACTGTCCAAATTTACTCATGAATTAATAGTTATGGAGTAAAGAAGAGTGAGACGATTTGTACAGGGGTTAAATGTGGAAATGCAAGAAGTTTTGGGCGGCTGCACAAATTAATACATTCACGGAATCTCTTGAAAAAGTTCAAAGAATTGAAATTGCGAGAGCGCAAGTGAAGACTTTTCATGCAAGAAAGAGGAGTACACCTACTATTACACCTGAGGAATCTTGTGGGAAGACAAATCATACTGAGGATGATGTTGGGTGAAGCGGTCCAAGTGTCCTGATTTGCGGGAGTACCGACCATCAAATTAACAATTTCCCGAAAAAGTAGCTACGGGGGAATAGTGCTCAACAAATAGATAGAACAAAATCTAAACAATCTAATGACAGAGGGAACTAACCAAAAATACCAGCACGGGTATATGCCTTGTACAAGCATAGACTCCAGAGTCATCTGAGGAGATGGAAGGTAAAATTTCGAGGACGAAATTTCTTAAGGTGAAGAGAGTGTGAGAACTCGCAAAATTCTTCTTATTTTCATAAATCTCCTTTATTTTGAATAAATTACTTTATAATAGTTTTACTACTCATTTACCTTCTCCATAGTTGCAATAAATCATAGAATTAAGAATTTCTCCTTTACTTTCATCGTTAGGGTAAATTACGATTTTCGCGTATTTTGGTAATGTAATTAATTGGTGAGGTGTGGGTACTAAATTTGGTGGTTAACAGTGAGTTTTAGATAAGAGAAAAGTGTGTGATTAGAAATACTATTAATAAGTTAGTGAATCATATGTGAAACCCTAGTATGCGCGAGTTAAGGAAAATAGGTTTGAACGACGTGCACCGTTTGCTATCGAGTGAGTGCACCACTTAAACACTACTTTATTAATTTTAATCACCTTGTTTTTATTTCACCTAATCCTCCCTATATTACCCCTTAATCCAACATCTTTGTTGACTAAGGAAAAGGAAAGAAAAGAAAAAAATGAGATGGAATCTTATGGCGACATTTGGCGGAAATCAAAATCAAATTTGACTAAACCAATTTTCCTTCTTTTACCTTTCTCTTGGCTTCCATTCTGCTCCATTTTCTTCTTATGGCCGAGCTTCAACAGAGAAAAACAAACAAGAGAGAAACTAGCAACTTCCACCTTCAATCAAGCTTGTTTGAGCGGAATTGACGAAACTAAACCGATTAACCTTTTCTTTTGGCACTTGGAAGACTTGGGGTGCTGAAAATTTGGGAGAAAGTGGTTTGTTTCTCACTTACAAGGGGCTTTGGCAAGGTATCATGCTTGAATTTGCTTTACTCTTGTTAATTTTGCTAAAGTTGGGGATAGAAGTTCTTAATCTTGAGTTTTGATGGTTAATGATTCAGTTTTGGATGATATAATGGAAGGGTTAACTAGGGTTTAACATTTTCAACCTTGATTATGGTTGTCTACCTAGTAATTAATGGTATTGAACTAATAATTGATGATTTTGATGATATAGGACTTGATAGTATTGAGTTAGAATATAAAATTATTAGAGTAGAAGTGAATTTCCAGTTTTGATGACGAATCTGCCCTGTTTCTGACCTGTATATTCGTCCATGATAAAGGCCGATCAGGTCTTTCTCAAAACATAAAAAGTTGTAGAGAATGGAGTTAACTATCTACCTGTAAAATTTCAACTCAATCGGAGCACTGTAAAATGTGAAATTACTAAAATAACCCTGACTGTCAAAAGCCCTATTTTACAAGCAGCTTTCTGATTTCTCTGAGATTCTACATTTGACCTTGAAAAATGCCATGAACTAGGTGTTAATGTCTTCATAGGAAATGTAACTCTTTGTCTTAGTTTTGAAATGCCATAAAATGTAACCCAATCCGATAAGCGTAACTTCAGTTGTGACCAAAACGCCGAAAAGATGTCAAACCTGTTATTTAGTTATTCTTCTTTAATACTAGTACCAGCTTTGATTTTGATAGTTGCATTGCTAGAATTGCCTTGTATTGGGATGGCATTGAGCCCTAGTGAAGAGCTATTGTGTTAAGATTGTTTAATGTGTGAATTTAGACTGATTTGAGGAAAAATAATGAATCCATAAATGGTTACAAAATAGCTAAATATAAAAGGGCAATGCTGCCCAATTTCTATTACTTGCCCTTATGAATATTAGTAAAATATAAGATTTGATTTTAGGGTTAGTTGGATCTTAATTACATTTGCTCACTCAATTTGGGATTGGTTGTTCTTAGGGTTTGTCGGTGATCAAGGGCATAATTCGGAAGGAAACTTTTGAATGTTATTTTAGCTTAGACTGGTGAGTGTTATTTGTATGTTGTGCTTCTAAATGCCTATTGTAGATTGTTGTGAATGTTGCTTGAATGTTAAACACTTTTCAATGATTAATAAATGAATTTTCGATAGGCGAGTGTAATACTTTATCGCACTTGACCTAAGTGAAACGTGAAATTTTCAATGAATTAAATGAATTAAATGTTACTTGTGCATGAATGTAAGGCCTTTTGGCTGAATTGGGCTCTTGCCCTTCGTTGTCAGTCGACTCGAGCCAGAAGCAGATTCAATCGGGCGGTTGGTGACCCTGGGACAATGTTTGGTATACTCAAGTATTACTACAAAATCTAGTGGAGAACTGGCCAGTGAATTCAATACAATGATATCAATGAATGAATGACAAGATCACTGAAGGAGTTTTCACTTGCAAATATTTTCTAATGTCGGAGAGATAAGGAAAATGGTTGGCGAATGAATGACTTGAATGAATGGCTCCAAATGAGCACTTATCCTTCCAATGATTGAGTGTTTATTTTTTGAATGATTGGATATTACTGTGCAAATTGTTAAATGTAATGTTTCCCTGATTTCTATACCTGATTACTTGTTTGGGAATCTCACTGAATTTTTAACTCATTCCACGTCATTTGTTTTCTTTACAGGGGGTACAAGCGAGGCGTGAGATTGGTACAGACTAACATAGTCTAGTTTTGAAAATTTTACGATTGTACTCGCACTAGTCGCTCAATTAGGATTGAATGTATTGATAATTTAAATCTTTTGATATATTTGGGATTGTATGAATATTTGGAATAGATATGAATGTAAGTACACGTTTCAAGTTTGGGAACTGTTATTTCACTTATTCTTGAGGTTATATCTTATTTTATTTGTTAAGAGTGAACGAGTTCTGACGAGAATTGGGCAGACGGTCCATCAAACCCTAGGATACGCCCTAGGAGGAGGTGGAGTCGTTACAAAAGTAGCCGGATTCTGGCCACATTTCAGTTTTACAAAACAGCCAACACATGTTTTAATAGAATATCAAAAGTTTAGTCGAGTTAGGTCAAGTGCGATAAACTACACACTTGCTCATGAGACGATAAATCAAGTACCTAACAATATCTAACAACAGTGAACATGTAACACGCGCCCCAAGCACACAAAAAAGTTGGTGGGATAACCACCCGGGTGACCAACAAGTCAAGTGCAAACAAAGCAATTCATTTCTTATCAATATCAAGAAATTAACTACAAAGGATTGAGTATGATAAAGTACATTCTCGTCCCAAAGGTCATCAATTTAAGAGCAATTACTTTAACCAAACAAGCATGTCATTCAAGCAAGGAGACATTCCACTTAAATATTTTCATGCACTTAGAACACTCACCAATCAATTGCAACCCTTTACTTTAACCCTGGTTGGTCCTCTTGAACTCTCTCGAATCCTGTGGTCACATACTATATTAAAAGACTAGCAATACGAAACCAAAATACATGGAGAAATTAAGGTTCTAAACTTCACTTTCTTTCTTTTAAACCTCAATTCCACCCATAAACCAAACTTAAAATGGTTTACGAACTCCAATCTTAAAGTTGGAAATGAAAGTAAGAATAATTCTAGGAAAACAAAAATTTTTCAGTTTTACGCGACGCTATTTGAAAAATCATAACTCAAGCTTCCCAAGTCCAAAATTTATAAATTTTATATCGTTGGAAAATAGACTCAAAGGGTTACAATTTCTCAGAAGACACCTTTGTAAGATTCTATCCACAATTTAGTCAAATTCCAACCTCAAGTTGCTGCTTCATCCAGTCAAAAGACAGAACAGATGTGGAAATTCAATCAACTTTGAAAAATTACAGATATTCATAAGAATTGAGAAAAATTCTAAAAATTTCACGGTACAAATTACTCTGAATCTAGTTTTAAATACAATACACAGAACTCAATTCTGACTGTTCTACACCAAGATATAACAGATTTTCCAAAACTGCTCAAGAATTCTTGCGAAAAATTTTCAGCGACACTTCCTTTTGTTTTCTTTATTTTTCCATCCAAAATCAACATCAAATTTCATCTCAATCGCAACCACAAATCATAATCTATCAAATACACTTAATGTAGGCCACAACACCCTCCAAATATAGTCAATTTATAACTCAAAAACCAACCACAATCAAACTAAATTTTGGAAACCCTAAATTGAAATTTTCCTTAAGCAAGCAAACTAACATATAAAAGCTAGATATTTCACGTGGCAAAACTACCAAAACATAGACAAGCTCAAGCATCATATGAGGGCAGAAATTTCACCATAAAAGTTGGATTTTTCCATATCATCACCTCAAACCATGAAATTTCTCATAAAGCTACCAAAATTGCAAGCCTAAACCACTAGTTTGCAAATATTTGAAGTAGAGGAAAGTTCTTGCCATAAATACCTTAGAACCCTATGCAAAGAGGTTGCCAAGACCTTTCTCCTCCCAAATCACTCCACCAAAACCCTTAAACTTCCTTAGTTATCACTTTCTCTGGAGTAGTTTGCAAGATGGTTGGTTAAAACTCAAGATTCAAGCAAAATTTTGAGGTTAAAGATGAAATTTCTCCCCCTTTCTCTCTCTCAATGGTTCGGCCAAAAGAGGAGCAAAGTGATAGGAATTTTAGTCAAATTTTTGGTTAATTAAAGAGGTAAAAAAGTCTTTAATCAAAGTCAAAAAATTCAAGAATTTTGTGACAAGTGTTTGGCCAAGATTAATCCTCATCTCGTTATCTTCTAATCATTAAAATATCTAGTTAATTTCTAATTATCCTTAACACCTTATAAAATAATATTCCTTTGTACAAAACTCTTTTTAATTTTCAAAAATTTATCGCATTTACCGCATTAGCGGGTCCCACATCCATAATGCAATTCAAACTTAACATGAATTAACTTATACAAGGAAAATTATTTTAAAAACTTAACTTACTTATAAAAATATCTAGAAAATTACGGTAATAATTTAAAGTAAAGAAAATGCATTCAAAGAAATAAAATAAAATACAAAATAATTTTCCGAATCCTCACACTTCCTCTACACCTTCACTCTCTTATTCATGAAATCCTATACCAAGGAGGGACTTTAAGAGTCCGACAGCAGCATACCCTTATTTAAGCCGAGGGGTTTTCCTCTAAAGGGAGAGGTGAGGACGAATCTGAATCCATCAAACGAACCCCCCAAACCAAGGAATCGTGATACCAAATGTTGGAGGTGTCAAGGGTTTGGCCATATTGCTAGCCAATGCCCAAACAAAAGGGCCATGATTGTACTCTCTAATGGCAACATTGTGACTAATGATGAAGAAGAGCACAAGGACATGTCCCATCTTACTGAAGGTGAAGGATTAGAAGAAAATGAAGAACAACCAATAGAGGCAGCGGTTAGTGTTGGGTTGGTTGCAAGACGTGCACTTGCAGCCCGTATAAAAGAAGAAAATGTGCAAAGGGAAAATATATTCTACACTCGATGCCTTGTCAACGGTAAAATGTGTAGTTTGGTGATTGACCCTGGGAACTGCACCAACATCGCCAGCTCGCTAATGGTGGACACGCTAAGGTTGCCTACCCGTAAGCATTCCAAACCTTATCGATTGCAATGGTTGAATAATTGTGGAGACATACGAGTGTCTCATCAGATACTTATCTCTTTTAAAATTAGTAAGTATGAAGATGAGATACTTTGTGATATGGTGCCTATGCAAACCAGTTACATTCTACTTGGTCGACCATGGCAATTTGACAAGAGTACCAACCATGATGGTCGGACCAATAAGTACTCATTCATGCATAACGGTAGGAAAATTACATTTGCACCACTTACACCTACGCAAGTGTATAAGGATCAAGTAAGGATTCAACAAGAGTTCGATAAAGATGATGAAAAGAAAAAAAATGTTGAGAGCCAAGAGAAAAGAAAAGAAATGATCCGTGCAAAATGAGGGGAAAAAGGCAAATCTAGGGATGGATTTTGAGATAAAAACTGAGGAAAAATCAATGTTGATCGCAAAAGCTAGAGACATGAGGAAAGACTTATATCAGGGCCGAAATCTCATTATACTTTATAGTAAGGAGATTTTTCTATCAACTAACAGTTTTGACCCGTCCTTGCCTAACTTGTTTGTGAATCTTTTGCAGGTTTATGAAGATGTCTTTCCAGAAGACATACCTAGCAGGTTACTGCCTATAATAGGTATTGAACATTAAATTGACCTCGTACCTGGAGCACCATTACCAAACAGACCAGCCTATTAAAGTAACCTTGAGGAAACAAAGGAGCATCAGCAACAAGTCGAAGAGCTTCTTAACAAAGGTTGGGCGCGGGAGAGCTTGAGTCCATACGCTATCCCGATCATCCTCGTACCAAAATAAGATGGAATTTAGAGGATGTGAACCGATTGTAGAGTTGTCAATGCAATCACGGTAAAATATCGCCATCCCATTCCTATATTCGATGACATGTTGGATGAATTCATCTTTACAAAATTTGATCTTAAATCTGGATATCATCAAATTAGAATCAAAGAGGGAGACGAATAGAAAATCCTTTTTAAAATCAAGTATGAATTATATGAGTGGTTGGTCATGTCTTTTGGTCTTACTAATGCATCTAGTACTTTTATACATTTAATGAACTATGTTTTGCATGGTACTTAGGTAAATTTGTGGTAGTGTATTTTGATTATATTCTTATCTACAACCGAAATTTCAACGAGCACATTGATCATATTAAACTTGTGTTAGAGGTACTCCATAAGGAACACATGTACGCTAACCTCAAGAAATGCACCTTTTTCACTAAACAACTTGTATTTCTAAGGTTTGTTGTAAGTTCATGGGGTATTTAAGATTGATGAAAGTAAAGTTAAACCCATCCAAGAATGGCTCGTGCCTCAGAACGTTGGAAAAGTTTGAAGTTTTCACGGGCTTCTCAACTTTTGTCGATAGTTCGTGAGAGATTTTAGCTCCATTGTAACACACTTGACTACTATTATCAAAAAGGATATATCGTTCCACTGGGGCGATAAGCAAGAAAAGGTTTTTAATTCTCTCAAACACGCACTCACACACGCACCTATATTGTCTTTATCTGATTTCTCTAGACATTTGAAATCGAATATGATGCCACAAGAATCGGCATAGGAGCTGTGTTAGTTCAAGGAGGACGTCATGTTGCCTACTTCAGCGAGAAATTGAACGAAGCTATACTAAATTACTGCATGTACGATAAAGAGCTCTATGCTCTCGTGCGAGCTCTTCAAGTATGGCAGCATTACCTCCATCCAAAGGAGTTTGTCATCCACATCGATCATGAATCTCTAAAATTCCTTAAGACTCAACATAAGTTAAGTTAGAGACACGTGAGGTGAATTTTCATTCATTGAAACATTCCCTTATATCATTAAGTATAAATCTGATAAGTCGAATGTGGTAGCTGATGCATTGTTTCGAAGGTATACCCTACTCAATACTCTTGATGCTAAGCTACTTCGATTTGAAACTATTAAGGATTTATATGTTAATGATGATGATTTTAAAAGTGTTTACTTACTTTGCCAGCGGACTGATCATGAGAAGTACTTCTTGGCTAAGGGTTTCTTGTTCTATTTAGACAAACTGTGCATCCCTCGAAATTCATTTCGACTACTCCTTGTGAAAGAATCACATAGTGGGGGTTTAATGGGGCATTTCGAAGTGACTAAAACTTTATCCATCTTAAAGGAGCACCTCTATTGGTCGAACATGAAGAAGGATGTAGAGCGTGAAATTGAAAGGTGTATTCAATGTCGGTGTGCTAAATCTAACGTAAATTCTTACGGCCTTTATATGCCTTTACCACTACCTAGCGAACTTTGGGTTGACTTATTTATGAATTTCATTCTTGGTTTACCTAGAACTAGACGAGGTCATGATTCTATATTCGTTGTAGTTGATAGATTTTCTAAAATGACTCACTTAAATGCATGCCACAAGACTGATGATGCCACTTTCATTGCCGACTTGTTCTTCCAAAAAATTGTTCATTTGCATGGAGTTCCTCGTACTATTGCGTCTAATCGTGATGTAAAGTTTTTAAGTTATTTTTGGAAAACACTTTGGGCTAAACTAGGAACTAAGTTGTTGTTTTCAACTACTAGTCACCCTCAAACGGATAGCCAAACTGAAGTTGTTAATCATACAGTGTCTACCATGTTGCATGCCCTAATTAAGAAGAACTTGCGTACATGGGAAGATTGTTTGCCTCATATTGAGCTTGCGTATAATTGTTCTAGCCATTCCACTACTCAGTTTTCTCCTTTTGAGGTTGTCTATGGGTTTAATCCTCTAACTCCATTGGATCTCTTACCTTTACCCACGTATTAACGCGTTAATCCTGATAGTAAGCACAAGTCCGAGTCTATTAGGATGAGAAGGTGCGGCTAAATATTGAAAAGCGGACTAAGCAATTCCTCAAACATGCCAACAAAGGCCGTAAGAAGGTTGTGTTTGAACCTGGAGATTGGATGTGGGTTCACATGCGCAAGGAACATTTTTCCAACCGAACGGCGCAATAAGTTGTTACTGCACAGTGATAGTCCCTTTCAAGTCCTTGCTAAAGTGAACGACAATGCCTACCAATTGGACCTTTCAGGTGAGTATGGGGTGAGCGCCACCTTTAATGTTGCTGATTTATCTTCGTTTGATGTAGGTGATGACCAAGATTTGAGGACAAATCCTTTCCAAGAAATGGGGAATGATGTGGGTCATCCAGGCGCAATTTCAAGTAGTACGAGTGAAATTCCAGCATCTCATGTACCGTTTGGCCCAATGACACGAGTTAGAGCCAAGAAGATACGTGAGTCACTTCAACCCTTTGTGCACAAGGTTTGTTAACAAGTAGGACGTGGTCTCGATAACCCCAGCTCCTTTGTGACATTGCTTCAAGCGGTAGATGAGTGAACCAGCAACTTGTGTTAACTAGCGGTCATAGAAGGGTCGTTATAGTCATTATAATTTGTTATTTCTTTGCATCAATTTTATTAGTTAGGAATAAAGGTGAACGACCAGCCCATGTTGGGCGATCCTTTGCCATTTAAACATATTAGTTAACTTATTAACTTGTCCTACAAAAGGTAGCAATACCTATCGAGCAGCTCTAGTAGTAATAAAGCCCGAATTATGGTTTACATGTGTAAAACCTATATAAAGACTAACTTTATGAGAAATGAGCAGACAACTATTATCCAGAACATTAAGATAGTTCTTTTGGCTTTTGAATCAACCCTTGAATATCTTAAATTGGTTCTAAGTGTTCATTTGGCTTATCAAGTAAGAAATCACATTTGTTTGTGACGCCGTTCTACCAAGTCACCAAAGTTCCTTCTATCGCTTCTTGCGGGTTTAGAATTATTCTTAACTCGCAATTAAGAGGTTTTAAGGGTTTAGGTCAATTGCGAATACCTTCAAGGGAATTGATTGTCTAGATCCGACCTTGTGGGATACGAGTTCTTCCGATTGTGGTTGGGTTCGTATTATCTCTTATGCTAATTATGCCTATAACATATATACACAACATAAACACTTAGTACTAAAATATTTGTTAAATGAATGAAATGCCATTTATAAAAATAAACCATTGACATGCACCTATATTGCAAACGTAAATTGTAATACACCTATATAAAATCGTTAAACCTTTGATGCTCCAACTTATTCATTTTCTTAGTGTGAATATATTCAGAAACACTGTAGTTATGCTCACATCTTGAAGAAGAAGTTGTTTAATTCAAAATTTGAATTGTAAGTTTTTGTAAATTTAGAACATCACAACCAAAAAGTTTCCACTAATTCTCTGTCATATTCAAAATTAAAATATAAATAAAATATTCATAAATTAGATATATATTTTAGTAAGATTTAAATATGAGAAAAAATATAAATTACTTGGTCTGTCTTTCTTGCTAGTAAAAATAGCAAGTTTTCTGTCAAAACTCCTCTCCCGCTCTCGATACATTCCAATTTCTTTTGTCAAATTTTTCACAGTACACCAATCCACCCTTGATTCTATGTAATCAAATAAATCATTTGTAACTTCTAGATGTGTGAATAATGTGGCAGTGTCATATTGAAAAGTAGAATTTAAAAATATGATGTAGCTTGCAGATTTTTCCTCAACACCCTATCCCATCGGTCATTGATGATATCAATGTAAGCCATATATAGTCTTTCACTATTTCTAAACAACTTCTTAATTCCAATAATTGCTCTAAACATACCTTCATAAAAATATTCCAAAATAGGCCTTTCATTAGTGTCACAAATTCTCAACAATCCAATAAGATGACCCATTATTCTCACCGTAATCAAACAATTATTCCAAAGTTTATCATCCAAAACAATTTGTTTGACCTCTTTTTCCTTGCTCATTTTCAAGAACATTTTGTAATCTCCACTAGTTACTAAAGTTTGTAAATTGTCTTTGTGATCATGTGAACTCTTTAGTGCAATAAAAGTGGTGGCAAATCTAGTTTTCCTTGGACAAATAATCTCCTTCGACCCATTAGTTTTTCTCAACTAAATCAAAACAAATTTCTGATTATACACAAAATCAATTATAGTGGAAGGAATAGACACTAGAGATTTAACATTACTCATTTCAACAATATCCTTTAAAATAAAATTAATACAATGGACAGTATATGGAGACCAACAAATAGTTGGATATCTTTCATTTCATAAAGTTCCAACAACTTTATAATTGCTAGCATTATCAATGACTTAAATGCACTACATTTTTTAGACCAACCATTTCAACAATTTCAATGAATAGGTTGCCACAAATTTTCTGCATTTGTCACAATGTTTGATGCATCTACAGATTTAATGAAAGATATACCTTTAGGACAATAAACTAGAAAATTGATCAATGGTCTTTGTCTATTATCTTTCCACCCATCCCCCATTATAGTGCATCCAGTTTCAATCCAAGTATATTGAAATGAATCAATAGCTAACTGTACATTTTTCTTAGCATCTCACAACAAAGTTAATCACAAAGAATGATAAGATGGAACTTTATAACCATGACCCATTAATGCTATTTGATCGATAACTTTTTGAAAAAATGGAGAATTAATAGCATTAATGGGAACACATGCATCATAGAACCAAAGAGCAATGGCCATATCAGTATTTTGACATTTATCCTTACTTTGCAAACAAACCTTGATAGTAGTTTGAGAACTATCACGTCCACCCTTAAAGAAAGCATGCATACATGTAGGAGCAGTAGCTTTTCTCTTTCCTTTACCAAATGACATGCCAGGCTCATTCATTGAAATTTCCTTTATTCAAGAGGAGGAAGCTCTTGCACTCCATCACCAACAAATTCGTGCACTGGTTGACCAAAAGGATTTTCTACCCAAAGTCTCCTCTCTTTTCTTTAAATTTTTTCTCATTCTCTTGCAAAGATGTTACTATTAAAAGTCTTACTGCTGGATCAACCTTTGAACATGAAGTAACATTGCCCGTTACTCCTGCTAAGTGTTGCTTCATTTGGTGGATGCCACCCCAATAAAATACTTTAAAACAATAAGTACATGTCATGATTTTTCTTCTTTGTGCATTTCTACCCATAGAAACAGATCTCATGCTATATTCGTCTTCCGTTTATGACCTTGAGGTTGACTTGTAGATTCTTCACTACTGAATGCTCCCTCCAGTGCACATTGTGAGTTACTACCACTACCGATATTCATCCTAAAATGAGATATTTAAATACTATTAGTCTTAAACAAATAATTAATACATAGCCAATAAAATTGCTTTATGTATTTTAAATAAGTAATATGTAGTTTGTAACTAAAAAAGTAGTAAGGAAGTGGTGTTCAGTTTATGTTACAAAATGCCACCCACATGAAATTTGAGCGCTTTGATCACAAGGAATTCACAATCAACGGATTAAGAGAGTGTCAAAGAAAAAATCACTAAAACTGCTTAAACAAAGCATGCAAAATTGCTTAGCACTTAAACAATTAACACCTAAGCCAACCATTTTACTATCTTACCAAAAAAGGGTATTAAACTAAAAACAACCCATGCCTAACACAACTAACAAACTTCAGCACCTTTACCTTAGCAAAAGATAATCCTAGTCTTCTAATAATTGTCAAAACTAAAATATACATCGCATTCTTCTTTATAAAGGAGGTGCAACAACACATATTTCAACTCATATAATATCAACATTAATAATTAATTTCTAAGCTATCATAAACTGCTTAACAGTAAGTAAAACATCAACAAAATTACTCCCTTTCTCTTTAGAGAATATGGCTACTCTATGCAATCAGTACTTTGCCTTGTGACTAAGCAGGAGGTAAGCATCAAGCTTCCAGCTCGAGCCAGGCAACAAAGCCAGAAAATTACCTTTCATCATGGCAGAAAACTAACAAGTAAAAATTTAAAAAAAACACAAAATTTGAGAACAAATAGATTGATCACAGTATAGCCCTCAGACATATTGTATTTTTAAACCAAGATCGAATTATACTACTAGAGTATTTCTACCAAGACATGAGTAATGATCAGTTAAAACAAATTTTAATCAATTTCAGCAGAAATCAAAAGAACAATATCCAAAAATAAGCAATTTCATCCAAAAACAGAAAAGAAAAAAAAAGAATTAGTCTCTAATTTCTCAACCAATAGGCAAGTAAAACCAATAAATATAAAAAGCAAACAAAGAACTTATTATATGCAGACTAGCAATGACCAAAAGCAAAACCAGAAAAATACCTTATCTAATTTCTCAAAAGTATCAGCTTTTCTTGGAAGCCATCAAACACGTAGTAATCATCAAAGAAAGAAAAAAAAGGTAGAAAATTATGGACCAAAAAATCATTCAAACACATGGTAATCAACAAAGAAAGAAAAAAGGGAAAAAAGGTAAAACTAACCTAGTAATAGCTTGAATTCTAGAGTTGGTTGGCTTAGAATTGGGGTGGTGGGCAAAAAAAACTACACAAAAAATTTCGTACTTCCTCTTCGCTAATTGCTATGGATCAAGACTGAATCTGTAATAAACTTACAATAGGCTTAAAGGACATCGAATTGTAGTTCTGAAATAAAAATTGGAGTTTGGACTTTGGAGAAGAAATTAGGGTTAAGGGGAGAAGGAAATAAAGAGAACGGCTAATTTGGAGAGAAAACTAAAAAGCCACTATCTGTGATTTTGGTGTGTAGGAACTAGAAATTAGGTTTAGATTATTTTAGTCAAAGTTTAGTCAATTTTTGTAAAAAAATTAAACAAATTGCAGTTCACGGTCAGAATCGATTTGAACGAGTTGAACAGTTTTTTATAGTTTTGACCGATTCTTGGGTCAAGTCAACATAAGTTATGAACCGGATCGGACACATGGTCAGTTTGCGGTTTGACCAGTCGAACCGACCGGTCTGGTCCAGTTTGAAAACATGGTTGTTTGATTTGCCTATTTCATTCCGTTGGTCCACCACTATCAACTTTTGACAATGGTAGGAAAATATTTGTTTTTGCATTTGAGTATTATTAGAATATTTCAACTCTTGAAATGATACAGGTGTCTGATTGTCAGGACTTTTGTTAAAAGTTCAGTCAAGCAAATTCAAGAAGAGTAGATCAGCAATAGAAATACTTGATCTCAAGATCCTTATGTTATAATCTTCTTCAGTATATTTGGTTTTGGCATCTAGATTACTTATATAATTTTTTTTCTTTGTTTTGGGTGTAACCCTTTATTTCTTTACTACTACCAATATTGTTGAATCCTTTTACCATCAAAATCAAGCATTAACATATAAAAACATTGCAAAAGGTTATTTGACACATAAAAAAGAGAAAATACAATTTTGGTTCCTAGTGTTTAGTCTGTGTGATAATAGTCCATAATCTTTCAGCTAAAACAATATGGTACCTAAAGTTTTCTAATTTTAAGAAAACTTATGACAACTGATAGAAAATCATAATAACTAATGGTCAAAATAAAATTGGATTTAGTCAAAAGTTTTGAAATTGCATTTTAGTCCTTAATATTTGAAGTGTCAATCAATATGGTCTCTTAGATTTAAGTAGCTACATTAGGTTTTCTAAGATAAAATTATATGTGAATTGAATTAAATATACAACAAATATGTTCCTAAATTAATTTCTATAGAATTTCAAAAAAAAGTACTTATATTGGCACAACATTATCAAAGCATAAATAGCATCTTTTTGTTAATAAGTTATACTTGGAGACAATATACCGATATGAAATAAAATAAAAATTAGTGAAAGAAAAGAAGATTTATAGTTTTGAAATATAAATTTATTATAGTTACTATTACACAAATTCCTGCATGTATTGTACACATAGGCTTCAAATTTTGTAGTTAAATTATTACCCACATCAGTTTTTGATCACCAAACAATTTTTCATTACAAATTAGACATTAAACTAAATTAGCTCACCCATAGCCATTTCATCGAATATTACTCTTAATCTATTAAATAATTAGAACCATGTTTTGACAAAAAAAATAATCATGATGGACAAATTTACCCTTGTATTTTGACATGCGTTCTGATTATTTAGTAGATTTAGAGCAATAATAGATGAAATGGCCATATGTGAGTTCATTAGTTAGTTTAGTAGCTAATTTGTGATGAAAAATTATTTGATTATTAAAAGCCGACATGAGCAATAGTCTAATGGCCAATGGGGTGTTTTTGCCCTTATGATTATAAAAGCTAGTGAAGGCATATACTAATGTGAAATACTTTTAAGAATTTTTGGAAAAAAATTCTTTTATTTTTGTTGTCTTTCCTACCAATCAAAATCTAATGTTGCAATATTATAATTTTAGAATTTTTAATATCTATCTACATACCCTAATAATCATTCAATGATTCAAATAATGTTATAAAATATTAATTTTCATTTCAAACTCAATGGATAACCCATTGAAATGCAAAAAACTTAATTTATAAATAGTTCATATTCTTTATACTTTAAAAAAGGAATTTAGTTAATTTTTTTAAATCACTAAAATAAAAAATGATAGCACATATTTTTAATTATTTATGAATAGCATAAAACAATAATATCCATATATTATAATAAATTTGAGATTAATTATGCAAAAGAGATCAAATACATGAGATATTAGTGGCATGAATAAATGAAATTAAAAAAAAAGAAGAAGAAAAAGAAGTTTAATTAAAATTTCTATTACTTATTGAATACAATTTTGTTCTCGTGTGCATCTTATTTCATTCTACAACCCTTAATGTCACTATTTAAAATGTAGGAGAATAAAATGATTCAAAATCAAAAGATTGGAGGGAATAAAAATGCAAAGTTAAAGTTGTTGGACTAATGGAAATTTGATTTTGACAATTAATCATTCTTGAATTTCCATTAGTTGTCCTAATGTGGTTAAAATTAGAAACTTTAAGGACTAGATTTGCTTTAATGAAACATTAAGGACCAATTTAACACATAAGCCAAACATTGAGGACCAAAACTATAATTATCCTTATACAAAAAATATGTGGGAGGAGAGAATTTTCATAAATTATGCAAATATGAATCACAACCTATTCTCATATTAACACTGGGAAACTCTAAGCAGAATTGCCTTTACAATAACCATGACCCTCTCTAAACTTTCTCTTATTTTTCTCAACCGAAAATAATACTATAACACCTAATGTATTGTCAACATAACTTGGCAAAGGAGCAACTAGTAATATAAGAAACTATCAAATAATCACTCTAAACCTTAAAGAAGTAAACTACTAAAATTTGATTATATTTGAATTTTGTACTAGAAATAGAAAATATCAACCATTAGTAAGTTTGGTTTGAGTATGCCAATAATACCTCTCTTAAACCAAACTTTCTATTAACACAATTTCACACAATTATCAACAAAAAATCTTCATTAAAATTATTGCACCATCTTTGAAATCTTTGTTAATCATTGCAATCCACATAACTAGATAGACTAATTGCTCACTTTACCTTCAACTTATTAGCTTCTCTGAATGACAACTCATATCAAATTTCTTACTCTTATAAATCATTATCATGAACAATCTGAAAGACTCCTTTTTCCAACTCTTTTATTTCACCAAGACAAGAATCATCATCTTGAACAATCTAAAAGTACTTATTTTTCCAACTCTTTTATTTCAACAAGACAACAATAATGATAGGGTCTTTTTCTCTTATCATTGTCTAACACCAAACAACATGATATGATATTTTCATAATATCTATTTCAATTAAGGTCAATTTTTTTCAATTATCAAACAACAGTTGAGTATGCCAAGACCAATCGAGCAGCCCAATTTAATTCGATGTTCGAGTACTCTAACTCTTCTAAAAATCAATCTTCAAAATCCGACTAGCATCTTCTTGTGACTCCAATTTCGACAAGCACCCTAGAATCAAAGTCTAGAGACTTGATAATACTTAATAATGTATAAAAATGTAGTAGAAGGATATTTGACACATATAAAAAATTATGTGGGATAAGAGAAGTTTTATACATCACACGAACATGAATCACATTTTACTTTCATACTCTTCTCATATAACAACCACAAATTTCTAAATTTTCTCTTCTTTTGTGGAAGACTCTTCTCTTCAATGGAGTTAACAAAAAAAATATTAAACCAAACGTATTTAGAATTTTAGTAGTTTTAGAAGTTGATTTGTTATTGGGTTTAGAATTGGTATCAAAATTAGTTTAGGAAGTAAAGTTTAGTTGTGTTTTGGTATTAGAACTAGAATATGTTTTAGTGATTTGTCTATTTAAGATTTTCCATTTGTAGTTGAGAAAAATTAGCATCAAGAAAATAAAATTCTAAATCCTTCTATGCCTGTTTGTTTGTTCTCCACATTTCTTTGTTCATACTTGAGATTTCCATAATTTATTTTGCATATATTCAAACTAAACCTCCATACTTTGCAACATTATATTTACTTCCACTACACTTTTTTTTTTGGTGCCGTGGTACAGAGTTTTGTGTGAGATCTTGAAAAGTTAATACATGGATATATATTATTTACAAGAGTGTCATACTTTTGCTGTTTGATGTTAAAAATGATTTTGAGTGACGGCGTAATCAGATGAAAAGACTTTTTTGAAGCACTAGGATATGGGATAGCACTAGGATATGGGATATTATGGATAGATGATTCATGGAACCTGCAAAAGACATGGAATCATCAAGTAGTGCAACCAAAGAATTGAGGAAAAATAAACAATTAGATTCCAAAACACTTCATTATCTCAATACCAAAATCCAATTGCATGCATTCAAAAAATTCATGTATGCAGAAATGGCAAATAAGCCTTAGACAATTTTAGAGAATTCTAATCGAGGCACTTCAAATGTGAAAAAGATGAGGTTGCAAGAACTCGAGACAATTTGAGTTGGTACAAATGAAAACAACGTAGTTATTTAAAGATTTTGCTAGCAGAATTAAGGAAATTGTTAATAACATGGAATCCAATAGTGAGAAATTGGAAGACGTTAGAATTGTTGAAAAAGTCCTACAATCTTTGGCTGCCAAATTCTACACTAAGAAGATGATCCTTGAGGTCACAAAGAATCTTGATACTTTGTATCTTGATGAATTGGAAGGTGTATTGTTTTCTTTTTTTAATTTCTTTTTTAGCATGGAAGATTGAGATGCAAGAAATGGGAAGGAAGAAGGGTCATTTGAACCCAAGACTTCTATGTTTTGGGACGTCAACTTTGACCACTCGACAAAATCTTCCTCAGTAAGTGAATTGATAATATACAAGATGTCTCTAAATTAGCATCCTTTTGATACATTGAAGGAGGCATTAGAGGACAAAGTAGACAAACTCAAAGAAAAAAAGGAGATGAATCATGTGGAAACAATTTAAAGGAGCAAATTTCAGAGGCATGGGATGTGCAGGTAGAGGTAACTTTCACGGTTATAGTAGAGGTAATTATTCTTACTAGTCCAGAAATAATTTCGACATGGACTAGCAAAATGATCAGCGGTAGAATTAAAGAAATAATTTTCAAAGAAAAAATTAGGTCCCATGAAAGTTTTGATTGTGGCTTTTTCTACTGTGAAGTGGAAGTTAGGAAGGCCAAGAAATATAGTAAGATTAAAGGAGAAAGAAAATTTTTTATGAAGGTAAGTAAATTATATTTTGAGTTGCCATGGTAACAGGAATTTTGTTGATAAAAGTATTAATTTGAATGAAGATATGAATAATGTTATTGATTTTATTGGTGAGGTGATATTTATTAAGAATAGTGGAATTTTAAACTTTGGTGGTAAAAATTATTGACAAAAAGGAAGGTATGATGAGATTTTCAAAATAGTGTGAATGATTATCATGAATGTAGTAGCCCTAATGGTGAATGGACAAACATTGATAAATTTTTTTGATCAAGCACAATTAACTATCAAATTGTATGCAAAGTAAAAGTCTATCCTACTCCCACATTTAAAGATGATGATAAAATTAAATTGGAGTTGTACGTCAACTATACCGCTATAAAGGTAGTAATGGCGATTGAAACTTGTGATAGCATTAGAGACACGAGAACATTCAAAAGTTTAATTTAAGAAAGGCAACATTAACATCAAGTTATTCATATTTTCTTGACAAGATCACTTCTAAATTTTGATGTTGTCACAAAAGATTTAAATGAATGAAACATCTTTTTAATTTCATCATCTTTCTTGTCTTTTGTCAAGTAGGAGCATGATTCCAAGAAAGTTGAGCACTCCTATAAGTTCATGCTGCTTAGTTACATACCAATTCCAAATTTATTCAATCTTTTAACGTAATTGATAATTCATTTGCCAAAAAAATAAAAATCATTGACTAACTGATTATATTTACTAGGATTTGACAATTATTAATTCCTTTTCTATTTTCGATCTTTCTAAAAAAAGAAAAAGAATCACTATATGTCCTTTTCTAATTTGATTGATATAAATTTTATAGTCCTTCAACTCAGAGTTGAGTTTCACTTATTTTTCCATTGATTTGAATCTTGCTCTAGCTTTTTTCTATTTTTCCCTTTTTTTAGCGGCTGGCCTAATTTTTAAACAAATTAGTTAATTAATAAACTTGAAAGGAACATAAAATCTTATCAAAAAAATCAAGAGAGGAAACAAAAGAAAACATGCTAGTAACAAAATCAACATAGTTCTATTAGAAGTGAAATGCTTTAATTTACTTTTTTGGTCATTGCTTAATATAATTCACAAAATTTAAGACCAAATTCACACCTAATTGGACTTATATTGGATATGGTATTCTTTTTTTTTCATTGTCTTCACGTTTTTTCATGAAGAAAACTACAAATATATACTAAGGGCAGTTAATTACTCTAAATATTAGTAAAAAATTCGAGATAATAGAGCTACTAAGGGGTTTCTACAAGGAATCAAACATGTATATGTAATGAAACATTAAAAATTTTTGATTCCTTAAGTTGATCTACATTAAGTAGATTCCAGTGATTAAAGATAAGATAAGAAGATTATATTCATCCAATGAAGATCTTTTTAAGATTGAAGCCAAGGTTGATACGATCTACAAAAGTCGTCCAAGTGTCTAGCCTCTAACGGTGATTCACATAAGTTCCAATGTAAGAAATCTCATAGGTAGATTCTCTTATAATTAGATAAGTGTTAACTCTCCCCCAAGAACAAATGTCACAAGTTGATGAAAATGCGAAGAAGGAGAAACTCTAGTTTCTCAAGCTAGTAAAGTCAACTCTATGATGAACAGAGAATCGACGCGATCTTTCACTAAATCTAGCCGATTTTGTCTCACTTTCTCTCTCTAGATTTTCTCTAAAATCTCACATACTTCTCTATAAGTTTGTTTCTTACTAGCTTAAGTAATAAACGTATATATATAGACAAACCAAGAATCCAATTCATATAGGAAATACTTAATTAGTTTTGAATTTAGTTTCCATTTTCTAATACAACTCTTGTTGTAAAGGACTTGTCTTTATTTGCACATAAAAGTGTTAATCACAATCCAATTATGTTGACTTGCCCAAATCCGCCCACTAATAAGTGGATTTAGGTATGTAATAAACTTTGAATGGATTTAAATTGGTGGACCCAATTAAACCGATTTAATTAGTACATGGTGAGTTGACTCCCGTCACCCATTTATACCTATCTAAAAGTAATTATATATTTAAACTTAATTTTTAATGGGTGTTAGGTGGATAAATTTGAATTTCTTACCAATCCAATAATAATAAGATATCATTATTTCTTGTCAAATAATATGCAAAAAAATTAAAAAGTAGAATTTTAAGTGAATCATAAATGGGTATATTTTGATCCATTTATTAAATGGATATAAATGGGTTGGCCCATTTTGATCCATTTATTAATTGATATAAATAAGTTGACCCAATTATACCTATCACCCAATTATGATCGCCAAAACCTGCTTGAGTCACGGATTTTGATACTTTTATTTGCACAACAAGTCTCTCAAATTTAATTTGTCTCACAACCATCATATTTATTTTCATTTTTTGATAAATAACTTACAATATGTAAAAAATTCAAGTAAACAAAAAATAACCAAATAATCATTTTTATCATACAAATTATGATATATACACACACACATACACATTATTGATGTATAATTATAATGTGTATATGTATATATGTATAAAACTATATATAAATATTTATTTTTTAAAAAACTTTATATTAGTAATGCCCTCCCCCGTTCCCCACCTTGTTTAAAACAGGAGGAGAAAAATCCCTTCCTGGCCCCGTACCTACACCCGCCCCCAACCTTTGGACCTGCATTCGCCCTACCTCCCTCGTGAGGCGGGCATCCACCCCATTGCCATCTCTAGGTGGAAACTAATTGAACCATAATTGGTAGATGGTGCTTTTAATCAACCGAATAAAGTGTTTGTGGCTATCAAATCTTTCCTTTTAACTCTGTGAGTCTACGAGCAGTGTTCAAAGCATCACTCCAAAAGGATTAATTCTAATTTGTACTCTTCAACTATATTCAGATTCGTTCCTTCGTTACTAGGCTTCAAAGTTGGACATATTAGTTTTTTTTTTGTAATAAAAAAGTTTTGATGGATTCGACTCCAGTCATCACAACAGATCAGGGTATTGCCCCTGAAACTATAGGTCACTTACAAGAATTCTTACATATTGCTTACCAATACAGCTCTCACATCAGCAACGGAATTCGTACACACAATCTTTTTGTGAGGAATTAGATATATTAGTACTTGAAGTATAAATGTCACCTACTTAAATAAAGTCTATTCCATTTTAGTCCCCCTGGTACAAAATCTCTCTCACTCAAGTATAAAACTTGTCCCTAAAATATAAAATCTGTCTCACTTTAGGATCTAAAATATAAAATTTGTTCTACTTCTATCAATGATTTTTGAAGTGGGACATATGTTTATATTTTGGGGATGAAAATGTTCACTTTCATGTTTATAGATCAAAGTGGAAATTTGAATATAGTCAAAAAGTACAAAATGGGATTAATCCCTCTCCAAAGTAATTAATGTAGGACAAAAATAGATCCTTAGATGACCAATTTTTATTTTTATTTACATGTCAATGATATTTTGGGTTCTATATGGTGTAATTTTAACTCAAACAATTTTTGGTTTAAATTTTTATTTTTTTATTTTCTAACAAAAAATTAAAAGGAATGAATAACTCTTAGACCGCATTCATCATTTTCAACTCATGATTCCGAATAAACTAAAAAAGGATTCTTACTCTTGTGCAATTTATATACTTTATTTACCTATATTTTTCCACATTAGTACCTATAATAGGGAGAAGGATGGGTTACATGGATTGGATGGAGGAAATGTAAATGAGAGATTTCAAATTTGAACCCTCCTACTTACACTATGAAAAAAATGAAAACATTAGTACCTATACTAAATTTTACTTGAAATTTCATGGCATATATTGACATTTCAACACCTCATATGTTTCTTAACTTTCTCAACTTTTTTCTTGATTATTACGACAACATTTTAAAGGAAATATTTATGATACGAGTTCTTTCCTATACAAGTTTTAAGTGAAAAAAGTCAAATAGTAATTAAGAGCATTCCTATATACGTATACACATGGATCACTAGTTAGTTCCATCACTAAATCAAACTGATTGAAAATTTGCTTCACTGTATTTATTGAAGACTAAATTTGTTATCTATACTTGCAATATATAAAGGAAGGAGAAGGGGTTTGGAGTAAACATTTATTGTCACTTTATAAACTTCTATTTTTACTCTTAAGAAAATTTACTTTTACTTTAACTATGTACATACATGTTGTCAAGATAACCACCTGGGGGTATTTTTTTCTTCTAACTATTTAAGCATATGTTTTCACTCCTAAGCATTATATGTTAATAATTGTTTTTTGTCATACAGATTTGCTTAACTACCAATGTAAAATTATTTTATGAAAATAATTTAAAAGATTAACGCTTGCCTCATATAATTAACCTAATACACAGAAAAACCTCCCGTGATTTCAAAATATACAATACGACACCCCGTACTTTGAACTAAATTGTAAAGGTAACGGAATCCGTTAAACTTAACGGAAATTACTTATTGGAACCTCAAAAAAAATTTTATACCTAATTTTTAACAAATATACATGTTCTACCCCTTAACCCTCAATTCTCTCTATCTAGAGAATAAAACAAATGATTTTTTGAACTGTCTTTTGCTTAATTATATCAGGGCATTTTGGTCATTTCTTCCATTTCCATTAAATTTAACGGATTCCGTCACCTTTATAATTTAGTTCAAAATACAAGATGCCGTGTTGTATATTTTGAAATCACGAGGGATTTTTCTGTGTATTAGGTTTATCATAGGGGGCTTTTTTTTTTTACCCTAGAAATTATGTACTATTTCTTTATTGCACAGACATTGAGTGTGCATTTAATGCTAATATTTGTTATCAAACACTTGGTGAGTTACTTATATTCGTAACTCCTATCTATGTAAGATATGGTTCATTGTCTCTTCCTATTTTTTTTTTTTTTTTTGCTAAGCAAAAGCTTAAGTAGCTAACTAAATCTGGACCCTTGTTTGGCAAGTGAGTTTTTTTGCTAAATTTTTATCCTACAAGTTTTTTTAATAATTTTAACTGCGGTAACTTCAAAAAGTTTCTAAAAAATTTTAATGATTTGTTTAACAGATGCCTGTTAAAATATATTTTAAGTGTTATATTTTTGGAATTATAAAATTAATTAGGAAAAATAAATAAATACAAGGGATGGTAAACAAGATTGAATAGGAAAAGCATATAAATGTAAGAGAGTATAATAATTGTTAGTATGTGTATATATATGGTAAGTTAAGTGAATATTAGGTGTATTAATGAGTGTTCTAAGGACATCAGTTAGAAAAATCCAAATTTTAAAATACATATCTTAAATAAACACATGAAAAAAGTTTTCCGATAATGGGGGAGAGAGTGTAAGTCAAAAGTTTTCGATTTGAACCCTCCTACTTACACTAAAAAAATATTTTTTCTTTTCTTTTCTTTCTTCTTCTTCCTCTCTCCTTCCTTTCCCTATTTTAATCCACTGCTACTTTTGTTGCCGACCGGCACCGGTAATTCATTTTTTTTGTCTTTCTTTTCCTTTCTCTCCCTCCCTCTCTTCCTCCCTTCTCCTTTCCCACTTGGAATCCTCGGTTACATGTTTTCTATGCCAACCCAATGTCACCTCTAGTGTTGCACCAAGTGTCTTGTTATTATTTGCACTTTAATTTTCTAATAATTCAAATTGGTTTGGTTTAACATGACAGGTTGTCGAAACCTGTGCAATAATAAAAATAAACCTAATTACCAATTAAAATAGCCAAAATCCGATTCCAAGTACTGGAGCAGGGACTTTAGGTGTGCAATGGGTTACTTGATTCACCCTGTTCCCGAAGAGTTTGCTTAATCCGATATACCTGAATGGAATGACCTTTTTACAAATAATTATGAATTTGTAACAGGGCAAGTAGGGTCGTATCCTCAGGGACTGGGGATATTTGTCTCTTTAGAAATCCAAAAATAACACAGGGGGTGTTTTTGGGGTAGACGATGATAATCAAAGAAATTCAAGTGAAACAAATAAAAACAAATAACTAACTAGAAATTCAAAGGAAATAAATTCACTAGAAATTTAAATAAAAGAAATTCAACTAAAAATAAAAATAGATAGCTAACTAGAAATTAAATAACAATTCCCTAAGATTAGAGTAACAGTAATTAAAGGTCTAGCCAAGAAATAACTTCAGCATTGGTTCACCTAATTGATCATCGATGCACAAGCAATTCCAATTATTTATTAATAAATAGGTTATAACTGCCAAACAAGCGGTGACAGTCAACCCCTCCTTACTGTATCGATGACTAAGGTACGCCCGTTAATCACTGCTCTAATTGAGAAATAATCATAGGTACGCCCATAAGATTTAATTCCCCAATTGTCTTACGTATTAGAGAAGCCCTATTCTAACCAAATAACACACTACCAGGGTTATTTCAGATTAGCCCGCGTATTCCCCTGACACAACCCTAATTGTGCCAGTTGTCACTTTTTAAGGCAGTTAAACAATTACGAATTTAAATGCCCTAATTGACAATAGATTATCAAGTCAACTAATTATCCGGATCCACGACAATCAATTAATTAAAAAATCATAAGTACTGCAATCAAGGAATATGCGATTATCAATAAATAAAGGAAAAGATAAAATTAAATCGATCTCACAATTTTTAGGCGAACCAAAGCCTCCGTTGTTCCTTGACTAGAGTGGAGAAATTAGTTCATATTTGATGCGAAAAACCCACACGCAATGGTAAAGGAGGCAGCGGCCATCGTCAAATTTGATTCGGAGAAATTAAGAAGAAAGGCAAGCTACGGAAACGAAATTCAATGGTTCAAAAGGTCCTGACATACGCATGAATAAATCTACCAAGAGCCCATGCAAAGAAAAGTCAAAAGCTCTCTAATTTGTTCTTAACATCCGTGAGTTAGAATCTCCCCAAAAGCTATCAAAAGAAAAGTCAACAAAAGCTACTCAAGAACTAGTGCTCCTCCTCTGCTATTTTTTTTTTGCTTCCCGTTTTCTAACTAATCCCCATTCTATTCTAATGCTTTCCTCCTTTGTGCGGCGGCTCACATCCGCCAAAAGAGGACTTCGGCCCAATTGCCCAAAAAGGGCTTGCATCTTTTTTTTGTTCCCAAAATACCCCTGTATACCTTCCATTTGAATTCTTTCCTGATGACTCAAATTGGCATTGATTGTGGTATTTTCGTTTTACTCCCTGAAATAAATGCAAATTACGAAAAGTGAGTAGAATCCGACAATTAATCCACATCGGGTCAGATAATAGGGGAAATTAATAATAAAATAAATGATAAAATTGTAACCTATCATAACACAAGTTTTCTCTACTCTCTAAAACTTTGAACCAAAATTAACTGACCGATCTAATTCATATACCAATATTTTTGAGTTAACCACTCACGATCTGTTGCTTTGGAGAAAAAGATAGTTGATGTTGATGGTCCATCAGGATATCTAGGCTTCCTTCTTGCTTTCTTCAAACGTGGCATCTCTATTTCTTGATGATCAGTACTATTTTCTTCACTGGGTGACCTCAGTCTCTTCAATTGGGATTTCTTGATTATATCCCCATATGAGAACAGAACGTGATTACTATCATCTTCTTGATGTTTGCCTTCAAAATCAAACTGGGCTATTGCTGAAGGAAGTTCCTCGAACAATAATGTGTGGTTGGAGCCGATCTTCCTTCTGAACGATCTTTTCCCTTTTGTGAAATTGTCATCAATTTTACCAGCAAGAAGTTGCAATTTACCGACCCCATCTGAACCATTGTCCATTGATGATTCCTATGTTTCTTTTTTAGCAAGAAGTTTCAAGAAAGTGGAAAGATTTCGCCTGAGTTTCCTTTCTTTTTCCTCCTCCTCCAATTTGTTCCTCTCTACTCAACTGCAACCAAGATATCAAATTTACCCCAGTTCGGGTACAGTTCAATACCCAAATAATCAAGACGGCGTTCATCATCATTACTACTGCTCTTCCCCATCTCTTTATTCAATTCTTCCTTCTTTGAGTTTTCAACGACTGGAATTGAAAACCCTTTTTCAAGAATTAGTAACCAAACTTGAGAACACTTGCTTAATCGAAATAATAAACACTGAGAATTTGACTTATCAAGAATAAGTAAAAAGTTCTTCCTTTCAAAGCAATCAACGACGAAAGAGTTTGGAGGCAATTTTATTTAGGGTTTTCTTTTTCTTTTTCCCCAAAGCAACAGATCGTGAGTGGTTAATTCAAAAGTATTGGTATATGAATTAGACCGGTCGGCTAATTTTGGTTCAAAGTTTTAGAGAGCAGAGAAAACTTGTGTTAAACCAAACAAATTTGAATTATTAGAAAATTAAAGTGCAAATAATAACAGGACACTTGGTGCAATACTAGAGGTGGCATTGGATTGGTATAGGAAACGTGTAACCGAGGATCCCAAGTGCTCCTTTCCCTTAACCCACTGCCACTTTTGTTGCTGACTGGCACTAGCAATTCATATTTTTTTGTCTTTCATTTCCTTCCCCTCCCTTTATCCCCCCCTCCCTTTCCCTGGCACTGACAATTCATTTTTTTGTCTTTCCTTTCCTTCCCCTCCCTTCTCCTCTCTCTTTCCTCACCACCCTCTTCGTCCTTCCTGCTATTTGGTCGGGTGACCAGATTGAGCAGGAGGAAGGGGAGAGTGGCGGGAAAGGAGGGGGAAGGAAATGGTCGGGGAGAGGGTAGGATGGGAAGAAGGGAAGAGGAAGGAGGAGAGGGGGAGAGCAGAGGGAGGAGAGAGGGGGGAGAGAGAGAAAAAAAAGAAAAGAGGACTTTCGATAGAGGTATTGGTGATGGTGGTCAAAAGTGGAGAGAGAGGGAGAAGGAAGAATAGTGATGTGGGGAAGGAGAAAAGAAGAGGAAAGTAAAGGAAAAGAAAAAAGAAAGACAAAAATGAAAAAGAAAAAAGAGTTTTACATATCTCAAAAGGTTTTTCTACAAATTTTACCATACGCTACCGTTCTCTTGCCTAGACTTTTTACATCCAAATCAAGTTTTTACTCTCGAAGAAATAAGGGGGGTTCATTTTGCAACTGTTTCAAAGATTTAGCAAGTTTTACAATATCTCATACCTCAAAGGGTCTGGAACGAAAACTAGCCTTCATAAAGTGCACGTTTTCTGCGGTTGCTTACATATTGGAAGGCTCTTTTGGGCCAAAAATACAAATAAATATAATCTTTGGGAGTCATGGAGATGGAGGAGACGACAGCAGCATCGTACGAACAAGTGAAAGTGTACTTTCAAAGTTAAAACCCGAATTAAAGCACAAACCCAAGGTCCCAAACCCGCCCTCCTTTCTTTCAGTTGCTTCTGATTGTAGAAGAAATTCCCAATAATTCCTACTGCTTTTCTTCACAAAAAATTGTAATCTTTTCTAGTTCTGACTAAATAATCAGTGAGCTGTTGGCTGAGGATACAACACTCCACTCGAACAGGTATATTTTTTAACAAAGCCCTTCTTCTGTTTATTAGCATTTTTTTTCTGAAATTTGTTTGTTTGTGCTAAATGCTTGATTTAAGAAAGGCCCATTTGATAATTTGTTGGGAAAGCATTTATAGAGGTAATTTGATTTGCCATTGAAGAGAATTTGCTAGTCTTTTCTTATACTTCTTGTATTTGGGCGTTAAAAATTTGATCTTTTTTGCTTTTCATTTTGTTATTTGGTTCTGTTCTAAAGTTTCATGTTGTGATTGCATTCAAGATGAATGTTTCATGTTGGCTCAGGTGACCATTTGGTGGATTTTGGGATTATAGTTATTTGCATTCATGTTGCAATTGTTTTTGGGAATGGAAAGTAGGGCAGCTTTATTTTTATTTGATGGTTTTTATTTTTGATTCATGCATACTCATGTAGACTGAATTTTTAACTGGATTATCTGTCCTTTTGCTTATTTTTGCCCTTAATTGGGTGGAATGTGCCTTTTTTTTGGGCCCTTTTCTCCCCTAAAGGAGCTGTGGGAATTCAGGAGATATGCATTTATTTTAGATGTCTGACCATGGAGATCCTCTGCACTTTGGGGTGGACTCCACTAAAAAGACCTGGCTTTATTGGCCATTTGCAGAATTGCTTTTGAGACCGTTGCGGCGTGTGGTGAGTAAAGATTTTGTCTGTTCTCATGTTTACGCACAGTTGGTCATTGAGGTTATTGTTATTTTGTTGGTCAGAATAACTGACGTAATTGTGATAGTTAATTATAGGTTGGATCCTTGTTTGGAAGCTCTTCTAAATTGGTCTCTGCGAGAGAAAATCCGCATTCAGCTGGAATGGCTTCAGTAGATCCTATTGATATTAGTTCATCTGACGATTCTATTTTGCGGGAGATAGATGAATATTTTGATGAGTCGCCTTTAAGGGACTCTGCAACATCTTCCAATGCTAGGATTCTTCCTAATTGGGCATTGCCATCTTTGTCAAATATGGCTGGTGAACTTTATGATTTTGACGTCAATCTCTGCAAGTTTTAACTGGATTATTGAATTGTGACATCAGTGCATGCTTGCTGAATTTTGTAGGTAGGGGTTCTACTTCATCATCCAATGCTAGGACTCTTCCATCATGGGCAATGCCATCTCCATCAAATACAGCAGGTTTATAAATGCCAAAGTTTGAAGGTTTTGATTGGTATATTGAAAATGATTTAAATTAATGCTTGTCGAATTTAACAGTTAATGGCGGTCCATCTCGAACAGCTTCATCTCCTAAAAGACCACTTGCTTCTAATGGAAGTTCATCGCATTTTACTTCCCCTGGTATGTCAAAAGCCCCAATTCATGCAACCACTAGTGGCAATCTAGGAACTTCCTATTCACATACAGCTGGAGTTGACAGCTCAGAGTTTTTGAGTAATAATGGTAAGATGGTTCCACCTCTAAACTTTGGCCGTAGAATCCACAACGGACTGTTAATTCCAAATTTTGGTCCTTTTTACAGATGATGAATGGCGTTCTACTAAGCGGGTGAGGTTGACGCATCCTACATCCGTCCAGACTTCCCAGCCCAATTTCAGATCAAACAATTTGGTTGACGACGTGTCTAGTAGTCACTTTCGGGAAAGTCATGGAAACGCTTCTCAGTCCACTAGGCCAAATTCAACCAATAGCTTGAATTATCATTTTGGCAGGGGCAATGATGATGCGGTTATGTATGAAAACAGAGGGAGTAGGCTGTTACCTCCATCTTTAGCGTATGGTAAATATACTTCAGCTACTTATGCCAATTTGAGTGAACCATTACCTCATAGGGGGTTAGGCGAAGAAAGGCAAGCTGGGAATGATGAAAGAATGATTTTACAAGCAGCTTTAAAGGCAAGTTTCAGTAATCCTTTGTTTAATAATTCTGTTATATCTGGTTTGACCTGCCTTCATAATTTATGTTAACTAGTTTCCCCACACCGTATTCCTGCTGCATAACCAAAGTGTGAAATTTTTGAATTAGGTTGAAGGGCTAGCCATAGTTAGTCATCTTTAGGTTGGGTACTTAAGTTCAAAAGGGGTGGAACACTATATATGAAGTGTTGTCTTGTGTTTTTGGTGAATATGTTGGCTATGAATAGCCAATGCATTGCATATGAGCCCCCCGGGGGGGGGGAACAATAATGTAGGAGAAGTTGTGGTCCAAAAAGATTATTCTATGTTTGTTTCAGCATGTCTTTTTTATTTTTTTCCGAATAATCAAATACATTTGAATGATATAACGGCTTGGCCGAGACATCTCCACTGGAACAAGTTAATGGAAGTCTATCATCTGTGCTAATTTTGTTTTGTGCTTCTATCAGAGAAAAGCTTAGCATTGGATTCCAAAAGCTTCTTAATTTTCCTTTGTGTTTGAATATTGTCTGGTTTCAATATGTGAGTTTGCTATAAATATTGGGATCCTGAGTAATTCATGAATAATGTAAAAGCTGAAACAGAAATCTGTGATGTGGTCAAAGTAGCATTGCTTTAACCGGAAACAAACTGTAGAAATCAATAGTTGAAGCTCTTCATAACAGATAATACCTGTTGGGTAAGTATGGATCTGCGAAGTGCTTGTGGCAGCCTCTTATATCTTCTTGCTGATACTGTTAAAAGTTTTGTATGCTGTTGATCATCAGGCAACATGTTGTAGTGATGCTTAGAATTTTTGAACTTTCTTGAGAAGTGGGATCTGTCTTTATTAATTTAGATTTGATATATGGAATCACCAAATAGTTAATAGTCAGGAGAATTAACACATATTGTTCTCTTTTTGTGGGCAGGGTATTAACCAACCTACACGTGAAACTGATCTGCCTGAGGGTGTTTTATCAGTTTTCTCTGCTTCGGCACCAGGTTTCCAACCTTACCTTGAGTAATCTGTTATATTCTTAAGTTTTAAAGATCTTAAGGATAAAATGTATTTCCCCTCATCAGAAAATTGCTTTAGCATGGATGATGGAGAGGGAAACAGCGGGTGTTTATTGCTCAGGTGGAATTCTGGCGGATGATCAGGTCATACCATATAAAGTGTTGTTTGCATTACTTTGCATATAACCAATTTCAACCTTAGACAGTAACACTGGCTCATGATCCTATTATCCTACAGGGCCTAGGTAAGACCATCTCGATGATTGCACTCATACAAAGCATAGGTCTTTACAGGAGGATTCTAAATCAGAGAAGTTATCTACTACCAAAGCTGAAGCCTTCAATCTGGATAATGATGAAGATGAAAATGCTGGTCGCACTCCTGAGAAGCCAAAGATAAAGGGAGAGTCTGACGATTTGGAAGAGCTTTCAGGACCGAGTAGTTCCATGACTCAGTTTCGCAATAAGAGGCCAGCAGCTGGTACATTAGTTATTTGTCCAGCAAGTGTGCTTCGACAATGGGCTCGTGAGTTGGATGAGAAAGTCTCTGAGGAACACAAGCTCTCAGTGTTAATCTATCATGGAGGAAACAGGACGAGGGAACCTTCTGAATTGGCAAAGTATGATGTGGTTTTAACAACATATGCAATTGTGACGATTGAAGTTCCAAAGCAACCTTTGGGTTGAGGAGGAGGATAATGACCATAACAATGGAGAAAGATATGGATTATCTTCTGAGTTTCATGTGAATAAGAAGCAGAAGAAAGCATCTTGTAATAAGAAGGTTAAGAAAGGTAAAAGAGGAACTCAGTCCGATGGGGGCGCACTTGCGAGTGTGCGTTGGTTCAGGGTGATTTTAGATGAAGCCCAGACAATAAAAAACCACAGGACTCAAATTGCTCGAGCTTGCTGCACACTTAGAGCAAAAAGGAGGTGGTGTTTGTCTGGAACACCAATACAAAATACAATTGATGAGTTATTCAGCTACTTTAGGTTTCTGAGATATCATCCATATTCACAATACAAAGAATTTATTGCCAACATTAAGCTTCTGATATCTAGAGACTCGATTCGTGGTTACACAAAGCTTCAAGTCGTCCTGAGGGGAATAATGTTGCGTCGAACAAAAGGTGCACTGATTCTTGTTATTCTTGTTCATTTTCTTCTTCTTCATGTCTTAGTTGGGGGCATTAGCTGGTCGCATTGGCTTGTGGGAAGCACACATATATAACTTGGTGCTTGTAGCTCTCATGTTTGAACTGGAATAGTGTATTTGCTGTAGATATAAAGGTCAGAATATGTACAACCTGATAATTTTGTGTCAGATTCTATTTGTGCAAAGCAGTGTGAATGCATGTTCTTTCAGTTGCATTGTTTTTTCTCCATTTCTTGTGCTGCTTTGTGGGCTGGAGTTTTTCTATTTTCCTATGAAAAGTATGAGGTGATACCCAATCCAGTCATTGAGTGGCATGCCTTTCTCTTCTTTAAGATTTATGGGAAGTGGAGGTGTCAAATTTCTCTCTTCTCCTTAAAAAGAAAATCCTCTCTTTTCTCTTAACTTAAAAGTCCCACTAGACTGGGGATTTCCTATTGCTGCACCTTATGTGTCATGGAAAGTTTTTATTGTTTGTTGAGCATGAAAGTGCTAGATAAGGCTTGGTGCAGTCAACTTGTGCAAAAGAATGGCTAAATTATCAATAAATTAATGTATGATTTTTGGCTTCTTTTATCTGGAAATCTAGTCAAAATGAATAAAATTGATGTAGCAGCAGTTGGTTTTATGTTAGGTTCAGATTGAAAATGGTGGTTAACTATGTTGCTCAGAGTCAGGTGCAGGTGTTGGATACAGGTACATATCTGGGTGTTGGATTCATTTAACTCTGAAAACTAGGATATGGGGACACGTCTAGATATGCGGACACGGGTATGTGGACACGGCACAAAGATAGGTTGGATAATTAGATCATGGAAATTGCTCTGCATATGCATCCTTACCCTCTTCATCTTTGCCTCAATCCTCTTCCAATCTCTGCAATCCTCTTGAAGTCAAAAGTATCTGCCTCTTTCACAAAGATACAAGCACGGATGAATAGCAATTTTAGATGAAAGCCAAGTCCGAAACAGTCAACGCACCAAATCTGTCTGACCACATCTGATACGGATCCCACACCCACACCTGTGTCGTGTCGACACAGGTGTGCCAGGGCTGAACGGAGGGTCCGAGCAACATAGGCGGTTGATATAAGTTGAAATTGGTTTAGCTTATGGTAGGACATAAGGATGATATGACAAGGATTGTGATAGCTTTCTAGAATTTTTTTCCCCTTTTTGTGCTACTGTAAAAGGAGGGATTGTTGAGGAAGGCACAGAGGAGGCAGCTGACACACATGCACAGAGACACAGAGAGAGGGAGTGAGTGGGAGGGGGAGGTGGGCCTTGAAGTGGATCCTTGCCTCTTTTGTGATTTTTGGGTTTTTGATCTCCTTTTGGGAGGACTTAAAATCGTCCGGAAATCATTTCAGTTCCACGCTATCCTACCGCTACTTTCCTTGTTTTTAAGGTGTAACTTTCCTTCTAATACAGCAGAAAACCAAGCCTAACATGGCAATTGAAAAGTTGAAATTTAGATTGCTTTCCAAGTTCAAGTTCCTCACAAAGCAAATTAGGTCTAAGAACAGGCCAACATAAATAGTTCTTAATGACTGCCATAACGTATGGAAGCTTCTAAGTATTGCAAAGACATTAGTTCCCTATAGCAGTCAATAGAAGGGAGAATTATACAATTGTTGTGTCTAATGCTGTTGAAAATCCAACAATTTCAGTGCTTTTGTGACAGAAGTCTAGGATATAAAACATTGTACTCTTGAAGCATTAATGAATATGTGAGAAGGAGAACTTAGTGAGTCAGCTGGGTATCCTGTTAGTGATTGAGAAATGGAGCATAATTTCACAATCTCATGACTTTATAGGTGAGGTTGAGTTAAATTGATAAAAATGGAATTGGTTAGAGTATGGCAGTAACCTTTTAATGATCCTGTCTTTGTTTTTTTGACAATATCTGCTCTTATACTTTTCAACTCATTGGTTCTTGTTACTTATCCTTTAACTTTCCAGTGGTTGTTGACCCAATTAACATGTGCTGTTAAATTTTCGTCAGACATAAAGTTGTTACAAAGAGAAGCTTCACTGGATCATATTGTTTCTTTTCTTGATGTGCGATTATTGGTTAAAGGGAGCTAATATACTTATCTTGGAAAGTTAGTTTTGACATAACGTTTGAAGAGTTCATGGGTCTAGTATTCTGAAACGGCATTGTAGCCTATGTTACCTGAACTTGGCTACAGGTCCCGCAAACATGGCTACTTTAGTACAAAATCAAGGGTTGGACATGGGTATGGCAGGGCAAAGGGTAGAGTCCGAGTAACATGGATTCTGACAGGGGATCATGGCAGTTCTTCTAGAAACAAATTGTGTGGCAAATCAATGGAATTCGTAATTTGGCTAGCAAAATAGCGGACAGAATGCTAAGATTTCTCTGTGTTAGACATGCATTTCTCCAAAATCATTCGCAGCAGTTCTTTTTCTTTTCTTCCACCTTGTAGATGTTTCTAATGGTTTCTTCCCTTCTCCATCTCTGTGAAGTTCATGTGTAAATCCTGAACTTTGTCTTTCTTTCCTGAGTGTTTGTTTTCTTCCATATGTTCATCATGCCTGAATTTGTTTTTCCTTCTTCCCTTTCTTTCTCTCTCTATACACACGCACACACACACAAATGCATATATGTATATCTCTTAAGAAAGAAGTTGCTCTTATTCTTTGTCATCCCACATCTTACACGTTATTCTCCTGTCTGGATTTAGATTTTAGTTGGATGATGATTTTTGTCTGCTCTTCCAGATTCCACATATCATGTTTGAAATTTGCTACTGGTTCTCTTTCTTGATGTAATTATATTGGCAGACTGAGTCCTCTAAAAAGATCCAGGTTTTTCCTTCTAAAACAAATGGCTTTTTGAGGGGACAATTATAATAATAATAATAATAATTAATTATTATTATTATTATAACAACAACAACGTGTTATCAGTGCACTAATATTGAAAAATCATAAAATGTAAGCCTAGGGGGCATCTTTTCTTAATTGGTTGAGAATGTTGCGGGCTTTGCTGATTAGATGTGGTGTCCAGTAATTGAGAGGGATTTGGTATGTTGTTGGAACTGAACGTGATGTTTCTGGTTTCATTGGCTCAATGTGCATCACTTGATATAGTTGGGAAGAGATCTTTTGGGAAATTTTGGTGGATTCAGTTTACAGAACAGAACTGTTTCTAGTATTCATTGGATCTCGTTGGGGAGCAGTTTTTGCTCCTTGAAATTGTGTTTAAGTGCTTTGCTTTCTATGTATTTCTTTTCATGCTTGTATACTAAGCTAATCTTTTCTAATTGTTAAAAGTTCTTTTCAAAATTAGTTCTTGTCAGTCTTGTTATATGTACTTCTTTTCTTTGTCAATGGATCTATTTTTCTGCTAAAGAAGAATGTACTGTCTACGGTTGGAGAAATATCTGTAAAAGTGTGTGTTTTTCTTCACAGTATAGTGGCTTTTAAAATGTTCTTCAGTGCTGAGAATGTTGATTATTGAACTAGACATCACCCATTAATGTCAACAGATATTCTTGATTGATGGAACTTTAGGGAAAAAACATTTAAATTATCCGCTTGCGGTTTCCGTCTTGATATTCTAGTTTAGGTTTTATTCCTTTTGCTCAGTAATCATGCTTTTGCGTCATAACCATAGTGCAAAAAAAAAAAAAAATCTCTCTCAGCCATCATGTTCTTGGTGGTGATATTGATCGAGTGAGACAAACTCATTGGTTTCTTCTTCGTAAATAGAAATTATGTGACATTTTTGGTCACTTATAATGATGCGATCATGCTGTGGTATTATTCTTTTTTTCCTTTTTTTTCCTTCTTTTCTTTGAAGAAACCTTTCTGATTTCCCCTTCAAGTTGGATAATTAATTTTGATATGGGACTTTTGCTTTTGAAGTATACACATCATTTCATTCTGCAAAATGACGAGTGAAATGTAGCTTGTATTTATTTACCTTTATGTTGGTGGCACATGCCAGAGTCTTGTTAAAGTTGCTTTTTCATTTTTGTCTCAATTTGCTGCATGCTCTATGCATAGGGATTTAGTATGTCAATGTCATTTGTCTTCCTTTTCACTCTCTATCTGCATAATAAACCTGCTTGTGCTGGGAAAACTTAGGGAAGTCCTCTAGTCTTCTTTCCTCATAGTCCCTCTTGTTGCTTGCACATTTGCTTTTTACATTTGACTGATTATTGTTGATGTGTTGTCAAATCACTTGTACACAGATGCTAATAATCTTTGGCTTGTCACAGGAACATTGCTTGATGGGAAACCTATAATAACACTACCACCCAAAACTACAACGTTTGACCAAGGTGGACTTCTCTGAATGAGGAACGGGCTTTCTATAACAAGCTAGAAGCTGATTCACGCTCGCAATTCAAGGTGCTTGTTTATTCTTTTTAGTAATGTTTTATAGCAGAATTTAGTACTTGAGTCTAGAGCTTGGCAAGTTTTGTTTATGTTAAGTTAGAATTGCGGTAACTTCCATGTTGAATCTGGTTTGCAATGAATTGTTGGGTTAAAAGCTGGCTGGAAAGTGGTGGGTATCTTTTTTTTCCTGGCCCCCCGGGGGGGGGGGGTTTGGGGTGGTTTGTTTGTGCATGGTTGCTTGATGGTTAAAATGGTTGGAATATCTTGAATGTCAAATACGAACGATTCGCTGACAATCTTATTGGCATTTTGGTCTTTTTAGTATTTTAGCATTGCAGGGTAAAAGATGCATTTGTTTCTTGTTGGTTGAGATTGGAAAGAAGAGGAGTCTGCTCTCTGAGTCACATATAGAATGCCATAGGCCTTATGCCAGGGTTTGGAAAATAGATTTGTGTCACAAAATTTTGAAAAAGTTCATTAGCAATTAGGAAAGAGAATAGCGGCAATAATGAAATCTAAGGAGACTTTTGGAAAAACCTGTGGCCTCTACCATCATTGGATTGCTTGACTTAGAAACATTTGATAACATATTTGCGATTCTCTGGAAGTATTTGAAGATTCTAGAAATTCTTGAAGTCAAGGAACTTGGTTCAAGTGAGTTAAAAATGGACAAAGTTTATCCAGTAGTGGATTGTTTACTGTTTTGTTGATTTATTTCAAGTTGTAACCATTACCTCGAATAACGCACTCCAAACTGTTTACATGGACTTCTTGAATTTATTATACTCAACTTATTTTCTTCCCCTTTTTTCGTTTATGTTTTGGTTTGTGCTTTTGTTCTGCATGAACAGGGAAAAAAGGAGTAATTTTTCTCTGACCTAGAAATGGAATATAGTCTTTAGTTCATTGTTGATAACCTCTGTATAACATGAGTTTGCATTGGCCTTTTAATTTTTACTAGTTGGGTAAATACCAGAAGTTTAGACCATGTCTATTGGTTTCATTCAAGTTTTTTTCCATGTGTCTAAGGTGTTGAACTTTGCTTGCAGGCTTATGCTGCTGCTGGCACCGTGAATCAGAACTATGCAAATATTCTATTGATGCTTCTACGCCTTCGCCAGGCTTGTGATCACCCACAACTTGTCAAAGGATTTAGTTCTGATTCTGTGGGAATAGAGTCCTCAGAAACGTTGAAGAGGCTTTCAAGACAAAAAATTCAATATTTATTGGGTCAACTTGAAATGTCCTTGGCCATCTGTGGTTCATGCAATGTGAGTTCAATCATCATCCTTCTCTCCTTTCTCATACCTATTTCTTTTAACCTTCATCTTAGAATTTCTTCATTCTGTCTTGCGCTTATATGCTTATTGCAGCTTTGTCTTCTAGCAATATGTTGATGCCTTTGGTCAATGACAAGTTCAGTTGCAGTTTGGTGTTTGTAGTGGACACGGGTACTGCACGACACGAACATAGAACATCACTTCAGGGATTAGGATGTTACACCATTTAGAACATATTTTATAATGATCATGCATGCATACATACATCTTATTCTGGCTCTTTTTGAACATTGTTAGAGAAAAGCCACATGAAAGTAACCAAATGGAGTAGAAAGCATATTGTGCTTCCCTTGTAAGCTTCGTATTTTTGCATCCAACAGTGACACTAGTTTTGATTTTACTGCCTTGAAAATCTTACTGATAAGGTGCTGAAAAGCTAATTGGGGAAGTTGGGACCATGTGTGCATAATGTCTACATACATATTAAGAATATAATGCATATGTAAAGGATAACTTTTTATTGTATACATCATTTAGGTAAACTTATCCTATTTAGGCACAGACATTCAGGTATTGAAGCACTATGCAGTTATTTTGCCATGTTTACATGTTTCTTGAATTAAGATAATGCTTTAATTAAGTGATTCTCCTAATCTTTGCTACTTTTTCTTGCTTGTTCTTATAAATGTGGCATATGACGTATTTGTGCCATTTTTTACTTTATAGAAGACTCTGCTATATCTTTTGTGATAATCTAGATGAACATCTCACAAGTATTAGTAAGTGGTGAATGTTTGGTAGGTGAATGACTGAGGATTATAGCATTCTAAACTTCTCCAGTGTCAGTTTAGTTGTCTGTTCTTCTTTGTGTAGTTATTGTTTTTTTACCTTTCATCACAGAAATTCTTGATGTTGTTTGACTTTGTCTACTTTCTTAATCTGATTCCTCTGCTTCTTATTTTTGCAGGATCCACCTGAAAATGCAGTTGTTACTATTTGTGGGCATGTTTTCTGCTTTCAGTGTGTGTCAGATTACTTGACTGGGGAGGACACTACATGTCCTGAATCTGGGTGCAAACAACAACTTAGTGCTGATGTTATCTTTTCCAAAGCTGCATTACAGAAATGTCTGTCTAGCGACTTTGACAGTTATCATGCCAATATATCAAGAAATGATGAAAAATCAGCAGTGCTCAAAGATAAATACAGTTCCAAAATCAAAGCTGCCCTTGATATTATACAGTCGTGTTGTAAACTAAGTCTTAGTTCAGAAAGAAATGAAATGCAACTGAATGGTGATGCTTCATCATCAGGAAACGGAGCTGCTTATTCACAGATTTCCAGACAAACAAAAGCTATTGTGTTCTCCCAATGGACAAGCATGCTAGACTTGGTTGAGATTTCGCTTAACAGTTCTGGTATAGAGTACCGAAGGCTTGATGGTACAATGTCTCTAGTGGCTAGAGACAGGGCTGTCAAAGAATTTAACACCAATCCCGAGGTTAAAATCTTGTTTCCCCAATTCATGATAAATTGATTCTTGAGATTTTATTTTTTAACAGTATGTCTTTCATGTCAGCCCATTCCTTAGAGATATTAAGGAACTCCCAAGTTACCAACTGTGGAACTAAATGGTCTGGATTGCTGTTTGCTCAAGTCATGAGTGTTGTCTTCACCTTCGATTTTCTCCATATTTCTTTCTTGAATAACAAATTGTGCACACTTATATCCAATTCTGAAATGGTCAAATTAGTTGTATGATGTGTCTGCATTTTATGGACTAGGGGGTTTTTGTATATTGAATGCAGCAATATATTTATTTATTAGACTAGTCAAATTCCTAAAATGATGGCACGTTGTGGCCGCAAAATACTCATACAGCTGTTATGGGTAAAGCTGCATAACCTGCTTTCTAATAAATTAAAGCAAAAAAAAAACAATGAAGTACTTTCTAGAGGAGCTGGCATGCCAAATAATAGCATATGGGGCACTGATATGTATAAGAAGTCTACACGCACACATGCATATAGATTTGGGAGAAGGCTTGTTTATTCCTCTACATGAGATATATGAGGACACAGGATAACATCTATGAAGCACCATGGTAGAACTTTACATGTGTACTAGTGCCCCTTTTTCTTGCTCTAATCATCTCTCTTTTATATGTGAAGTGGATCCTTTGTTGTGTTTTGTCTTTTACTTTTGTTTACTTGTCTATTGTATGTTCTATATATCATACTGTTTATAATCTTGCAGGTGACTGTTATGTTAATGTCTTTAAAGCTGGAAATCTAGGTCTTAATATGGTGGCAGCCAGTCATGTGATTCTTTTAGATCTTTGGTGGAATCCAACTACTGAAGATCAGGCTGTTGATAGAGCTCATAGAATAGGACAGACCCGTCCTGTTACTGTTTCACGGTTAACCGTAAAGGATACTGTTGAAGATCGGATTTTAGCTCTCCAGGTAAAATATAACATTTTTTTGTTTATGTAATAAGGTCTGATTGTTGGGTATGTTGGCTAATTTCTGATAGTGCCTTTTTTCCTGAGTGAAAGTGCTCATCGTTATTGGTCAGTAGCCTGTGATATTATTATAAACTTTCATCTTTTTCACTTGAAAGAAACCTTGCTCATTGCACCTCTCGTTTGGTCTAATTAGTAACTCTCTTACTGTGTAAATTCCAATTTGCAGAAAAAAATGTATAGTTTATTCCCCATAGATATGGTCTTCTAAAACAGTATCCTTATTTAATATATGCTGGCCCTATTGAGTGTGTAGCACTTAAAGCTAAGACAACAAAGAAAGCAAGGTATGCACGACTCCCTGAATCACCCTTTTTTTTTTCCTGGTTCCTCTTGGGTCATGATTGTTGTCTAAACTGCCCATCTTAATTCCCCTTGTTTCTCTATCGAATTATTTCGGGTAATGTATGGTTACTAAGAAATTGCTGAAAGAACCAGTTAAAGGACCTGCTCTAGAAAATACATTCTTCAATAGGAACAGTGAAGAATGAGATTGTGAAACTAGCCCTGGCGCAGCTTTTTTGTCATTCGTCTTCAAGTGAATCAAACTGTACATGTACCTTTACCTGATGCTTAACCAATTGACCAGGTTATGATAATTAACTAAGATGAACTAAGACAATAAGTTACAATGTCATATGACAGGGTTGCTATAACAGTTTTTGTTCTCTTAGCTGCACAAGGATTGTGTGTGAGTTCGTAGTACTTAAAAAGTGAGAATGAGAAATGAAAGTGTTTATTTATATTTTCTTTTTGGGTATAGAGTTAACTCCGTAATAAATGATACTTATGGGAGAATGACAAGAAGAAAATTTTTGGCAAATGTTTGTGGAGTAAATGGGTACTGATTGGGTGTCAGTTTTATAAAATTAACAAAAGCAAAAGAGAGAGAGAGAGGAAAAGAAAAGAAAAGAAAAGTAAAACATGCCAATGTTATCCAACTATCTATTTGATATTTATAACACAATGAAGATCAAAATTTGCTGCATTTACATTTTTAAATTCTCTTATAAAGATGTAGAATGTTAATTCTAACTAAAGTTAGTGTTTGAAAAGTTTGAAACGTCTTTTAAAAGTATAATTTGGTTTCTCCTGATTTTTGTTAAGGCATATCTTAGATATACTTACAATTCCAAACTTTATAAGTGCATGTTTAACATCATGGTTATTCTGCTCATTGGTAATCAGATAGATGTAGTCCCATTTTTGCTGGCTAAATTTTGTAGTTGTCCTGATTAAATTTTTCCACTATTAAAAGTCAAAGATCATTGCTTGCCCAAATCTCTTTTATGAATTTAAATTAGTCTTAGAGACTCTCAAATATTGAAAATGAGCTGGAGGATATTATTGTGGGAGGTCCGACTCCATCCCCTTGGGCCCTTTTAGTCTGGGAATAACAAAAAATGGTATTTACACATCACTTTCACATTCCAGAGTTGAGAAGAGCTCGCTGCTATGGTCTCTCTGAGTAGAATTGTTACGACAGAATAATGAAGGTGGTTTAGTGATCAGAAGAGATGAAGTGTTAGGCTTTTATGTGCAATGGGGATTATTGTAAACTGAAATAAAATACGTTACATATTCTGGCAATTACTAGCTTTGAGCAGAGTCTCACAACTGAAACGTAGTGGTAGTTCAGTTGTTTTGATGAGTTCACTACTGGGGCTTCTTTGTAAATTAGTCTTTTATGTATTAATACTAATTTTTATTCCCTAGTAATCATTGCATTGTCTTTGCCATGCAAGTTCCACTTAATTGGTTATGCCATAATTAGCCCCTTTTCTGATTCAGGAAGAAAAGAGAAAATGGTTGCATCTGCTTTTGGTGGAAGATCCAAGTGGTGGCTCTGCAACTCGCTTAACCGTAGATGATCTCAGATTTTTGTTCGAGGGGGAATCAGGGGGGACACGGTCATCTGCAAATGCCTGCTTTAGAAGAACACTGAAAAAGTTGTGGATTACCTGCTGAATGATGATATCCACAAAAAAAAAAAAATTTTTTTTGGTGCACCTGCACTTCCCGAGTATGCAGCCCTATTATGTAATTGGACTGCTATATCTTGGTGCATTTCTAGTGGTTAGCAACTGGTTTTTTGCAGCCAGAAATGCGAATTTCTGGCTTACATCAATTAAAAATGTTTAATTTTCATGTACAGATGTTTCATATTTTTAGTAATGCATATTAGACATGTTAGAAGTGCAGCTATCAGCAGGCTTGCAGCATTTCAGCTCTTGCTTCGATAGCAGATGAAGGGGGATTTATGTCCTTAGTTGTTTTGTGGTTTTGGTTAAAGCAACTGGATATAGAAGCAAAAGCTTTTGTAATAGGATCATGAGAAGCAGCCAATTTTGAGTTGTGTATATTGCTGCAGTTTGTTGAATTTCAGGTGCTGCTTAAAGTATCATATCCAACGAATCAAGTAAACCGGCATTAGAGCTAGCTGATGTAAAGAAAGACTGCAGTAGGCTAAAATGGTTGTTCAAATGCAGCCCTGGATGACCGAATCTTGCTAAAGGCTTACACTTGGGTAGATCCGATCTTCAAAAGACTCAATGTCTCAGATTGTGCCATATCATTTTACCAAATAGTGTGGCATAATCTGATCCATTGGATCTGTGAAGATCAGGTCTACTCAAGTTTTGGCCCTTGGTAAAATGCTGCTACGGCTGTGCTTGCCGTCCTTACAAATTCGAAAAAGGAGCCATGTACATTTGCCTCAGTATTTGCAGTGTTTTGTAACAGGGATCTTCCTGATTCCATTCCCTATATTTTCCCTAGCATTAGACCTTGCAGAAGGAACAGGACCACTATGCCCTCTCAATAGCATTGCTTAATGTTTTTGCCATTATAGCTGCATAGGAATATATATGTTGCAGTGATAACTGCATCTGAAGTCTATTTCCTGCTGTATTGTTCCGAAAGAAGAAATTGTTTTTAAGTACTTAATTGAAGCATATAAAATACTACTCCATGCTCTATATATTTTTCATTATTTAGTGATCATATCTTTACATTTATTTTTTTCCCTAGCTAATTATTTTTCACTAATTGTTTGTAATTAAGCAAGATTATTGACAAAGTACTCTGAAGAGAATATGCTCCCAGTTTCTGTAGAGACTCGTACTATTTAAATTCTTCTGAAAGTGTATCTGTTTTCCTTTCGGGGTATAAAAAGGTGCAATCAATTGAAGTAAACAGGGAGTTTGGGGAGTTCTACTTTAATTTATGCATCTCTGCAACACCACCCCCCACCCAAACCCCAAAAAAAAAAAAAAGAACACCAAAGTGAGTTTGGTCCTACGTGAAGCTCTAGTTTAAACCCAACAGTAGTTTCATGAACACAGTTCTAGTTTAAGCCCAACAGTAGATAACTTTTAGGAGCTAAACTGTTCTGACAAAACAACCAAAATACAAAAGCAAGAATGAAGTATATCCTCAAGGAGCAGGATCACAACGTCTGAGCAAAAGGGTAGATTAACTTTTATTGATTCCCTTCCTTTCACTAATTTCATGAACAAATTGTGAACTTTTGTGGGCCTCTAAAGGTCCTTCATTATCCCAGTGTGGTAAAATTTGACACAACAAAAAATGCAGCACTAAGAGATGTTCAGTTCAGTAGTTTACATTTCAGCTGAAAATCAGAAAGTGTTTTAGGATAAAGCCTTAAAACATTTTTATCCCAATATCTCAATATCTCAAAAGAGGCAAAAAGCAGACACCTTTGCAAAGGTCATTGCTTGAATGGATGAATATACCAATTAGGCTGCAAGAAAGGTAGACCAAAACCCCTAGTGATGGCTTCACATGTCCACCTGCATGGTGGATCCCTCTTCTCATCATTTTAACTGCCAATCTTGTTTTTTGTGAGGTAGGAATCTTGGAAAATTTTGGAAAATTTGGAAAAAGATTGGTGGGGTGTTGGGCAATGAGCAAGGTATTTTGTCAGGGTCTTGACCATTCAGCGGTAGCAACTTTGAACGATTTCCACCTTTTTTTTTATTTTATGTTAACGATAACATTTCTATAACCTAAGTGGGGAATTTAAAGAGATTATGTATAAGAGATTAGTAGGTATAAGAATCTAATAAGATTAAGGGGTGCTCTGACACCTTTTTGGAATTTTTTTTACTGCAAGTGGAGTTCGAACCTTTAATCTACTGGTCAAAGAGGAATTTAGTCCCTTTTTAGTGGCCACTCGCTCATTGGTTAACCATTTCCATCTCTCACTGAGGACTATATATATATATATATATAGGAAAGAAGTGAAAAGGATTCTCTTGGATCCTCTTGTCTAAGAGAAAGAGCCCTAAACCCTGAAGGAATGGCCTTTCTGTGGGACACTTTTGACTGACTTCATCTGTCCTACAGCCAAGATTTGACTTTTGTTTAAGGCATGCTCTTCTATATAATCAATGCCTTGGCTACAATTTGCCCTTTTTTTGGCCCTCTAATTCCATACCTTTGCGTGTGGAAATGTGAACTAATGGCAACCGTGCATGGGAATATGAAGAAAAAATGGATCCTTAGAAAGTTGATTTTGTATAGTACCGTTATTACATTCCCTTTTCTCCTTCTTAGGAGTAAAAACACACTTTAGGCCGCTAATAATAATCATTACATGCCTAGAACAAAAGAACCATATAATATTCATACCATACATGTCATATTAATAATTGTAACCTTGTATCCTAGTACAATATATCCCACTAAACTTTAGACTAAGCAAAACTCACTTTTTACAATTTCTGGCTCAGCAAACATTAGGTCCAAATCCTACAAATCCATTTGATCCATCAAAAGAAATTTGAATGCCTTCTTGCTGGATGTTTCCTACTATAGAAAGTCCCGTGGGAGATGGAGCAAAAGCAAAACAGAAGGTACCCCTTTCATCCACTGGAATTAGAAAATTTCTAGCTGGAAGGGTCAGGATTGGCCCGCCTGAGAGGAAAAATGATACTGTTGGTACCCGAACCGTTACAAACCCGTTCAAATTATAGCACGTGTCAAATATTGAAACGGCGGGAGCTCGAGGTAGGCTGGCGGTTTCCGTGAGGAATGCATCGCGAAAAGCCACATAAGCTGCCGTAGGAAGCCTTGTGACGGCTGTGCCGGAGTCCATCACCACACCACCATCTCCCAATTCAGATAACCGAAAAACATCTTCGGATATGGGTAGCTGCATGCCTCCGACCCCTAAACCCGACAGCCCGATGTAGTAGAAACTCGGGGCCCGTGGGTTGCGAAGCAACGGTACCCATGCAGCACCCACGGGTAATGCTCCACGTCCGAACTCTAATGACCCGGACGAGCTGGTGCCCCGACTTACAAGACAATAAGTAAATGCTCCACCCGTTTGCCCACCTAACTGACCCACAAGCGACATGGATCCTCCTCCAAGACCCAATAAGCCAGCAGCTCCAATAAACATGCCCCGATTCATATGACCGCATCCGATAGCCACATTTTGGACCGTAGTACCACCGAAAGAAAGTGTTTCGAGGGCCAGTGTGCCCTTTGTGTATGATCCATCACCATACATAACCTCATATTTGCACCGGCCTGAATGACATCCGGAGTTTTCGACCCGATCACATATTGAGGATCCACAAGAAACCCCAGCAAACGAAGCGGAAAGAGACGGGTCAAAAACCGGGTCGGATTGGTGGTAACACAAATTACAAGGTTGACATTGGACCCACACAATGTCACTGCCGGAATCAACGACCATGTATTGGTTCCTTGGTGGACTACCAACGCCAATCCTAACAAAATATTCTCCACTCCCCTGCTCCATCCCTGACACCACCTCCGTCCCAAATTCCTCCACCCCATAATTATCTGTAGCTTCTTTACTCTCCCCACCGCCACCATTGGTTGCGGCGGCTCCGCCACCGGAAATTTTACTAATGATGGCAGCAACCCTTTTGACGTCCCTTTTCATGCGGGCATGAAAACGGTCATGATGATCAACAAAATGGGAATATCCCATCTTATCTCTGTGAAGCAGCTTAAGCCTCCACTTCTCATTCTTTCCATCACCACTACTATGATTTTGCTTGTGTTCTTGGTTCAGTTGATCGTCTAACACATCCGTTGGTATTGTCTGGATTTTGGTTATTTTGGTAGCCAAGATGGTTTCTCGTACAGGGAAGTGTTCGAAGGCTGGGTAAGGTATTGCATGGCCGGCCGAGGTGGCGGTTTCGGTGGTGGCTGAAGTTGGCAAAAAAGAAAGGTTTAGCAGCAATAGTAGTAGCACCACCACAACTAAGGAAAATGATAGTTGTAGTAGTGGTTGTAAGGACACAAGTAGCATTTTTTTGGCTTAAAAGTCCGGGTGTGGAGACTAGAATACTGAGGTTTTGGGTTTTGGGAGGGTGGAATGGTGGGGAATTTATTTGCTTTGGGTTTTGGGAAGTGATTATTTGAAGAGGGGAGAGAGGTGGGGGGGCAGAAACCGGTGTGGGGTTTGAGAAAGAGGTGGGAAATAATTGAGTGGTGGGCTTCTTCTTCTGTGGTTAGGCCTGTACGTTTAGGTTTTATATTGGATTGACTGTCTTTTGTTGTCTGTCTAGTGCTAATTAAACTGCTAATTACACACACACACACACTTGTTTGTTGTGTACATGTGTCTATATATACACACACGGCTGAACATGTCAGAAATTGACTATAGATATATATATATATGTTGTGTTTTGAAGAAAAGTAGTCATATATTGCTATGTGATGTCTGGTTTTCTTTTCTCTTTAGAGGTAGCACTTTGGGGGGTTTTGGACCACTTGATTTGTTCACTTCAAAAATATTGGAGGTACTTTTTCCTGAAAATAGTGATGATACCATTCTTTTTTGTAAGTAATATTGGTGATACTTGATTGGATCTTGTTTAACAAACTTTAGCTGCAAAAACTACAAGTTAAGGACACGATATTTCATTTTTAGAGGACAATCAATGTACATGACAGTGTCTAAATTCATAGGAAATTATTCCACAATTTACTTGCTCACACTAAAATCCAATATTCTGGAGATCATTACTATATCTGATTGTCATTTACTGTTTGTTTTCTTACCTTCCCAAGTGGTAACAGTCAGAAAAGAGTTTGTCATAACTCATAAGCATTCTTTGGACGGTTTTGAGTCGACAATAGAAACTGCATGGTCCCTTGGTCATAGCCTCATTGGCCAACTATTTGGAGACTTCTTTTCACCTTTTGACAAGAAACCCCACAAATACAAGTTTCCACTGCTATTTGAATTATGATGATATGGAGTTATGAGCAATTTTTGGTTTGTTGTGTCTCTTATAACAGTGTCTCGATTTCATCTTTGTGGTAAAAACTTGCCTTTTGGATTGTTAAAGGCTATATTATGTATGCAAGTCATGACCAAGAGGTTGCTATAATCAAACTTATTTTCCTTCCTACTTTTTATACATACAAGTGCTAAATTATGCGATCAATTATGTTAGTTTCAATTTTTTGATTTAAGCAAATTACCCAATTTTGATGAATAAAAGTGCCCAAGTTAATTTATATCGTGCCCCAAAATTTTCACTTATTTGTCTAGTGATATTCTTAGCAAAAGCTTAACTATTTGATGCTTGCAACCTGAAACTAGTACGATTCGAACGTTGAATCTGAATGGAATGACCCCTTTTTAAGGGAAAAAAAAAGTACAATTAGTATTCTTATATTACTTACTTTAATGATGATTTACATCATGCAAAGTGGAGTATGATTAAATACGTATATTCTACTGATACAATAAGTCCTTAATGAATGTAAACTTTTTCTGTACTGCTAAGAGGACAGCACTATAAAGTACATTGTACAGTATATATATATAGACATTGTTTATTTTCTTAGTAACTACCTAGAAATAACAATTTGTGGTTCCCAACGATAAGATTGGAAGTGGTCACAAGCAAAGTAGCAATCCTACTAGGAAGTATAGGTCCAAAATATGTTGAAAAGAGAAAAGGTGCTATATATATAGCATTTATGCTTTCGTAGAATTGGCCCGTTCTCAAGTTAATTTGGAAAAGAGACTTTAATTGGAATAACTAGGAAGAGGGATTTCCGATAAATGTCTCTTAACATGGTCAAAAGGTGAAACAAGTCTTTCTGCATGTAAAGTTTAGCCAAAAGGACTTAGAAATTTGTATCATGAGACTACAATTTTCCTTATTTATGTTGTTTGGTAGACGGAACTTCTAACATTATGATTTCTTCCCTAAGGATTTAGATTTTTTTTTTTTTTAAATCGTCCCTCCCCTCTCCACCAGTGTTTTCAAAGGCTTTTTTTTGTGTGACCTCCAAGGCAAGTCCTAGGGAGGGGCAAGCCTCAAATGCCACGGGGCAATTGAATAAGGCGTAAGTGTTTTTGGGCATTTGCCCCATTCTATGGGGCATGCGCATCTAGCCATTTAGGGCGCTAAGCATTCGGGCGCTTGTGGCGGTTTTTTTTCGGCTTTTTTTTTTTTTTTTTAAGTTTGAACTTTGTTTTGCTTTTCTTTCTTCCTTTTTTTGTTTCCTATCTCATTCATTCTTCATTAATCTTAAAAAAGGATTTCATTTGTTTTCTCTTTGAAAATTGTTTGAAAAAAAATATATAAAGTAGAAGCATTTATGACTTTGTTTCTTATATTTTTTTTCCTTTTTGTTAATGTCAAGGTATAGTTATTGTTTACTAACATGACTAGATGACTAATGACTGATTTAGACTTTAGATTTTGATACTTCATGATTTTGTTTTTAAAGAAACATAGGCTGTAGCTTCAAACAATTGAGCGTTAGCCTTATAATTTGAACGTTTTGTGGTCATGAAATTCTATAATTTTTAACAAAAAATGCATTAAAATGCAAGATTATGATTTTTTTCTTATAATGTTTCTATAATTTTCTTTAATTTTATCAAGATTTTGTATTTATTAGTAAATATTATATACTATATATATTTACTATTCTTATATTTTTTTTATCCTTTTAAATATATAGAAAAATCAAAAATTTGTGGGGCTTAGTCCCCATGCCCTAGGGCTTTTGCCTCATTTGAGCTAACATTAAACGCTCAACTAAATGCTTTCACCTTTTAAAATATTACTCTTCACACCCTTCTACTTCAATTGTAAGGTCTAGGATTTGAACATTGAATTTGACAACGGCAAGCACTCTAAGATCCTTCCTCTAGCCATGGGACCGTATATAAAATTATTCACAAGAAATCTCAATATCAATTTTGTTAATCCAGGTTAAACGACGGGTCCTATTTGATTGACAGAATATGATTTCTCTTTTTTAGTTATCTACACTGACAAATTTTAGCAATGGGCATTTTTGTCACAGTCGATTTTACTTTTCTTTTTGATGCTATTTAAAATTGAAGCTTATTCATGGTTTAGCCACGTTTCTTTGTCTCTAATTTGTCCTTGCTTTTCAGCATTTAAAATTCAAAAAAAGTGTCCTAATCTTGAATACTTTCACCATCTTTCTCTACATGATTTTTGCTGAATACTTTTGAGCTAGCTCTTCATAAGCTTCATTATTATGTCGGATCTTCTCCGTGTGTACGTCTAATTTGTCTACCCTCACAAAAGTCTAGTCAAAGCATTGCTTCCTATTTTTATGTGGTACTGCTAATTAAGCTTATTGTTGACACGTCTTGGACATCCTTTCACATGATTTCCGGTTTGCCACACAGGAAGTCATGTCCGGTTCAAAATGCAAAAGTTCTGCAGCGCAAAATAGGCGCAATTATGCAATTGATTTGCGAAAGACTAAGATTTTATCTTTTAGGACAAATTACATTTTACCCCCTATGATTTAGTTTTTTTGTACATAACTCCCTATAGTTTCAAAAATTATATATAACCCCCCTCACAATTTGGATTAAAGTGTCAAGGTGACGAAAATGATCATTCGTAACGGAACTTTTAAAAATATCGAAATTATCCTTGTTTAAAAATTAAAACAGCTGGAGTAACCAAAATATATAAATATAATATACATGACACACTAATCTCATATAGTTTTATGTTTTACTATATAACCCCCTTATGGTTTAATGCTCTACCATATAATCCCCTTATGATTTTCAAAAGATACACATAATCCCCTGTAGTTAATAAATAGTTTTTAACTTTACATAGGGTATTTTTGATATTTTAGGTGGCTCCGTTATAATTTGCAAATTTTGTTATTTTGATATTTTAATCCAAATCATGAGAGGATTATGTATAACTTTTGAAAGTATAGGGGGTTATGTATAAAAATACTAAACCACAGGGGGTGAAGTGTAATTTGCCCTATCTTTTATATACTGATAGTACATACACTGTTACCATTGAATGTATAATAATTAATTCTAATTTGAATTTAAAATTCAAATTATATATATATATATATATATCATGCATCAAATCGTGAAATCCTATACAAATATATGAGATTAATTCAAAAATTAAACTCAAAAAGCAAAAAATTGTAACTTTTACTATAATACAAGTATTTAATATATGTGTAATTTTCAATCTACAACCACTCAAATTTTGAGAATATACACCACATCTGAAAATTTTATTTTCTCCTTAGACCTGATTTGATTTGCAAATTATTGTAGTCTATAATTGCATAATATTTGAAAGGCCACAAATATTTTGATGTAGAATAAATTAATACTAACTTTTAACTAAAGATCTACCAGACTTTTGTAGAATTGATACAAGTCTTACTTTTTTTTGCAGCCTACCAACACTTTTTTACAATTATGTCTTATATATTAAGAGACCCTTGACATTAGCGGAGCTTCAACATAATTTATAGTTTATTTGAAAAGGCATAGATTATATTACTCCTATGTTTCAGGCTAGCCTTCCTTGGAACACCCTATTAAGCTTTTTGTACAGTAATATAAGAATGACTAAAACCTCCATATTAAATTTGATCACTTCTGCTTTCTTTTTATATATGCATGAAGAGCCACCTTTTGTACCTAAAAAGGACAATAAATCTTGAGCTTCTTTAAGTCCAAAGTGCATATTCACTTTATTAGTGATCCTATTACTTCTAACAGGCATGTCTTGATATAAAGTTTGAAACCTATGTGCGGAACTGCATCAATTAACTTTAATGTGTTTGCTGCAACTAAGGAACTTTTGCTTTGGGAATCACCATCCTAAGGGCATAAAAAGCAGGCAACGGAAATTTCTGTCCATTTTTTTAATAACTTTTTTTAGTTAGTTTTAAGCATATAATTTTGGGAAGGAAGCAATCTACAAACACAAGCTTAAAAATATGTATGTTAAATGTTAATTTTTAATTGCAAAATATTACTGGTTTTAGGAACATTAGAGATATATAAAAAGCTTTTGATCATCCATTGACTTATATATATTTATTTTTTATTTTTTAAGTAGGGAGAAAATGAAAATTTTAAATTGCGGACCTCTAATTTCTTAGATCTCAACATGTATTTATTTGTTGATTGTTAATTGAGTGACATAGACTCTCCCCCTCCCTTACCTTTATTTGTTTTTAGTGTATCGACATTCTTTTACTTTAATCGAATAAAAGTACTTTGCCTAAATATCTGCATGCTTTACGAGATCAATCACATGAAACTCGAAAGTCGAAATGCCCCACATGGTCTGGTCAGTTTTAAGAAGAATTAATGCTCTTTTAATAATTATATGACATTAAACTCAATTTGAATGATTTCAAGACTAAAGTTTTTTTTTTTTAGGAAATTGCATGTTCATTGCTTTTTTTAATTTTGACTAGATTGGCGAGAGGGTTGGATTAAATGATAAGACGAGAGTGACGGTAAGTAGGAAGTTTTCGATTTAAACTCTTAATAGAAAAAAAAAACTCTGGCTAGATTAACAAACCTTGTAGACAAAATGATTAAAAAAAAGTTAAAATAGTTAGTCGGAGTATGGAGTAAACTATGGTACTGATACAGGACTAAAAAGTTTTACTGCTGAAATCTCGAGGTAAACAATGGCTGTAATTACTAATTGGCAATGATGCAAAAGAGGTCAAAAATGGCCTAGCCCCTTTTATTCTTTGTCTGTGGGGTGTAAATGAACTGTCAAGTATACTTTGCACCATGATTGATTTGACCAATTCGTGGGTTCATATAGTACTAGCATATATTATTGTCATCAAAAGCATAGACTTGGTTTAATAAGCCCATGCTCCACGTTTCTATTAATTAATTTTTATAAAGCAGAAACCATGAATATTTATTCGGAAAAACTTTTCTTTTAGCTGTAGGCAATACATTTTTAAAAATGGTAAAGTGGACGGAGCCCATACATGGAGCTCAAACCACAATATATATATATATATATATATTTGTCTCAGCGGTTATAGAAGATAATTGTGAAATCATTTAATAAGTGAATTAATTAGTTGGCTTTTGCATAAAGGAGTGCCTAACGGGTACTTGTTGAACAGTCGTTAAGATGTACTTCAAATATAAGATTTTTAGAACAAAAAAATCAATTAAAAAGTGTATAAATGCGATGGAAAATAATAACTATTAATATGCTAACGGATGCTCATTAACCGTCCGTTAGAAAAACCGTTTGCAGAAATAGAATTATCCGTTGTGGGTAACATTCTATTTTTTTGTATTCATCATTGCACAGCTTCAATCATCGTATATATACTTAAGTTTTATGCTTGGTTTTTTCTACGTTTGTAGGCAAATTTTTTATTCAAAGAATTGTCACTTATATCGGTACACCAAAACAAGTACAATTGGAGATCCAAAATAATAATCCTCAAGTCCCCTTTGTTTTAGTCACCCAACCCATGGGTGAAGTCTTGGAAATAAACTTTCCTCTGCCAATTGTTCGATCATGCCCTCTTCATGCAACAAGTCAATTTGGCTTTTTCTATATGCAATGCATATTTTGAATATTTAATATGCGTATGCTTGTGAGAGTTATCTTTGCAAACTATCCATTCCTTGTAAGGTGACATTTTTTGTGTAATGTAAAATACAAAATATGACAATATAAATGTCACCAAGGGACTATAGATGTCCTTTGAGAACACAAGGAAATACCCAAATTTGCCAGAGCAATTGAGACACTTTTACAAGGATTTTTTTTAAAAAAAAAAAAAAGTTAAAAAACCTGGAGGGCCATCCTTGGACTTGCTCACCAGTCTAATACAGTAGTTTCTAGTCAATGAAATTGTAGTTTGGAACATAAAAATCCAAAACCAAAACAGCAATGATAAACAAGCACGCAGCATTCATGGTCTGACCTTCCCAAATGATTGTGGAGGCCTTTCATCTTTTTGTTTGGAATTTAATGATTGAAGCTGTTAAAAAGCGTGCAAAAATGCCGGACATGGGTAGATAAAAAGATGTGATAACAAGAACCTCATGCACTGCATTTTTTCCTCCAGCATGAGATGAATAATAATGACACAACATGAAGCTTCCTGGAGATGATAAGATGCTGTACCACGCATTAAGTAAATTATAACGTGGGGCAAAAGGCCATTTGAGTGCCCTCCTTTGCACCCTACACAACACGCATAGAGACTGTAACTTTAGGTTTAAATGGTTGTTGGCCATTGCGATGAAAGGACCGGAGTAGGTATAGTTGGGGTTTTCATAAGATTGTTTGATTTAGAGACTGTAACTTTAGGTTTAAATGGTTGTTGGCTATTGCGATGAAAGGACCGGAGTAGGTATAGTTGGGGTTTTCATAAGATTGTTTGATTATGATATTTTTTACACAAGCTGGTGTATGCTTATATAATTTTGTTGTATACGTAAATTTTATTCATGTACACTAACTCAATAAACAAGTATAGCCATATTTGTAAAAACACACCAATCTGCTGAAGAAGAACATACCTGTCATGCCTATATCTCACGTCGAAATGAATTGAATATTGGTTCGTTAGTAATTACTATTCAAATTGTTGGCTAATATAATTTAGCTTAAGCATTTTAAAACTTGTAATTTTCACTCAAAAATTATTTAGCTAGCCATTTTTCTTAGATGTTATGGTCACCATGGGTTGTGAGTAGTCAATTGTGCGTTGTTTGGACTTTGGTACACGTTCATTATGGTGCACAATTTACAATAGTGTCATGGCCATGTTTTGCACTAAACTTGTGAAAACCTTGGATTGTTGAAACACTATAAGTGGCTATGGTTTTTAACGGCTTATAAAACTTGATTGAGCTTCATAGAATGATCCAAAATTGTAGAGGAAAAGCATTTGAGTCATGCGTGCAAATCAGTGTATATTTGTATCATAGATGTGCAAAGTGCAAACCCATTTTTACTTTCAAAAGCTTATATAGTTTGATTTTTTTTTTAAGCGGTAATTGGAGAACAAATTGCCCCAAAGTTTGGGTAGTGTACTAAGTGATCTCCACAGTTTTCAACAAACCAAATTTGATCTCTCTGAAGTTTCCAAACTGTGACCCGAGTGGTCTCAAAGTTTCAATGGTTATAAATTTGGTCTTTTTCAATTTTGGCAAAAAGGGAAATATATAGATAGAATTAGCTGAGTTACAGACCATGTTGAGAAATCATGTGGGCATTCGCTAAGATGACAAAATAAAAGATTTAGAATTGTCTGAAAGAGTTACTTTTGTAACAGAGATCCAAAATTTCTAATTTTCCAGAACAAATGCAAGTTTGAAGCTGTGATTAACATTAGCACGGAAGTGAGAAATGAGTAAGTTAGGAATTCCAATAGATTTTTAGGACAACAGTTCTTACTTTTTATTTTTTTTAAACTATCATCGAAGTGACTTTTACATGACCCTCACCATTAGAGATTGCTAGTCCATGATCTAACAATTTTTTTTTCCAATCAAGATGAGAAATATTAGGGACCAAATCCTGTCAAGTGTCATTTTCTGATTGAATTGGAAACTTTAGAGACCAAATTAGTTGTTGTATTCAAGTTTTTTCAAGCTGTTGTTGCTTAACTTGTGAGATTATTCTGGCAAAGTGCCTAAACTTTGGGAACCAAAATTTTGACTCAATCAATTTAATCACAGGAATTCTTTTGCGGAGTACAAGTTTTACATGAATATGCAAGTGCTTGAATTTTGCTGAATAAACTTGTTGCTACTAGTTTGAAACTCTTCAGATACGGATCCCAAAATCTAGCTTATTCCTAGTTGTATTCCATCTTGTTTGAAAGAAAGAAAAAAAAAATCCAGCTGGAAAGCAAACGTGACTATGGTGGTGAAAATATAGTGCTAAGATTCTTTTGGACCTAATGACACCCAGACTTCTTGCCTCATAATTTTAGTGGTTGCCTGCACACAAAGACTTTGCTACTAGCTTGATCAATGCATCTGTAGGTATAGAAGTTCTTAAGCACATTTCCATCAAACTATTGAAGTTCAAACTATTAAAACGGTTTTATGCATCCAGCTTAAGTGTATTCTTGGAATTCATGTAGTTTTGGGTCATTTTAATTGGCAATAACAAATAATTTTGCAAGAATGTTTTGAGTATTCTACACGAACCCTTATAGGGAAGCAATTGTCTAGCTGTTTTGACTCCGCATGCATAGGTTTGGATTTGTATGGTACCACTTCTTGCTCAGTGCTCCACTATGCCAATTTTTCCATTTATTTACACAAAAATGATACCAAGAAATGTTCCATAAGTATTTTCTTCTATTTCTTTATATTGGCCAAAAACCTTATTCTAGGATTAGGGAATTGTACTATTCAACTTCCGTATATAATTTGATTGCTAGAGTTATAATTCATTTTAGCTTTGTTTTCCCTATTATCCCTTTTCTCCTGGACGATATGTTTCTAGGACCATTACAAGTGCACAACTTGTGACATAACTTAGTGTAACTTGAGATAGAATGCACACTATAATTCTTATTTTCACAAGTGAAGATTGAATCAATTTGAAAGAATCAACCAACCACAAATCCGTATCCCGAATGACTCACGGCCTCCCTCTTGCCCAAACGGTTTTATTAGATATATTACAACTAGAATTCTCCTTTTTTCGATCCATTTCCTCCATCATTGCGAATCATAGTTAGACTCAGGGATACTACATTAAAGCAAAAGTATGGTTTTACAAACAATGTATTAAATTTGTGAAAGAAACAACTTTTTTTATTCACTAATTATGCTAGAGAAAATTAATTTTGATATGGAGATTCAATTATGCTAGAAAACATTTCCACAATCCCAAATCAAGCTACCATATCTAGGCAGAAAGAGTCACAAATTCGAATCTTCAACCAGACAAATAGCTAACAGTGTGCTGCAACAATTTCCACCGGCTCGACATTAAGTCTTTGATCTACGTGCAGTTCAAAGCGAAAAGAAGCATTAAATTAACTGCAATTATTGTAATCGATACATCAACTTTATGGGTTGCACGAGTTATCTCCCAGAAAGTTATTGTTCTTTTGTTGTTCTATTGATGATAAGCTCATCATGCATTAGGATTAATATAATCTAGCTCTAAACTAAATTAATGCTAGGCAAAACCAACTTTTTCTTCTCTTAATCAGTGGAAGGTTTGTTTAAAAGTAAAGATTTCATATAATCCCTCTTTTTAACCGATAATGGCGGCTTAGCTCATCTCATTTGTTGCCATGCAGCCAAAATATTATCACGATCATTCATCTAAGTTGAATTTTGCCTAGATGATTGCTCAAGGATACCCCTAGAATCAAATATATGTTCTATCATGCAGCCAAAAAGTGCAAACCATCTTAGACATGATAGAATTTGAATTTGATTATGGGCCATACCATTAATTGATTGATGAAAATAAAGAAATCCATCTTTGACAAGATGATCTTGTTCACAAGTTTTGCTAGAGAGATTTCAATCATTCAGACTGTTGCGAGATGAGGGTTTCTGAAAGACTTGAATTCTTTTGATAATTAAAATTGATGATTAAATCTAACGAAACATTAAGGAACTGAACAAACCTCAATACACTAGGTAACATAATACCCAAAACTAACGAAAACTCAAGGACAAGAAACCCTAGCCATAGGAGTTTTCAAAAGAAATTGAGTTAAGAAAAATATTGAACTTTCTTAATGTAAGTAAATGTTAAATATATATATTATAGTCTAATGGCATTATGATATACTATTTAATATATATTATTATAGTTATCTCAATTATGAGCTTTCATCGCCTCTATCAATAAACTAAATGTAAGTTGCTAAGTAAGCAATATCTAAATCCATTTAGCTTTTTGATTTCCACTAGCTTTAGTAGTTGTCACAAGACCATACTGGTTCAGACAACTGAACATTAAAATTATTGTGTGTTGAAATTGATAAAGATACTAAATATCTGAGGGTGTGGAAGAAGATTAAGACACAAAGAGTTTTCTACTAAGTTTATGCTCTTAAATACGACAAGCAAACCCTAAATGGATTGGGCAGGAAAATAGAAAAGAATTTGGAGTGGAAATGTCACAAACCAAAAAGAAAATAGCAGTTTGGATTGCATATATAATATAGGAGTTGCACTACTTTCCAATAATTGAGCAATTATAACACCTAAAAGTTGTAATCACTAAACAAATACTTTTTCAACAGTTCAATAAACAATGTTTTAAACTTTGTGTTCCCTCTCTCTCTCTCACACACACACAGACACACACAAAATCATGCAGATGTAATTCTTAAATGTAAATATGTGGAATATCAGTAACAAGAAACAAGGTAATCGGAAGAATCAAGCATTGACAAGTAGAGGATATATGGTGTTAATTCCTCATTCCTAATTCGTAGACCCTTCTTTTCTCTTCTAAATAAGTCTCTAAAATGGAAAAGATAATTGGATCATAAACGGCAATTTTTTTTAACCTTTTTTAAACCCTCCCAGATCGATCACAATCATCTGCTTGATGTACTATAAATATGTTTGAAATAGTAGACTAGTAGTACAGTGACTTTTTGAGGCCATCGTACTTCTGTAATGGACAGGAAAGAACTCCAATATCAATTGTATCTTTTAAAGAATGGATGTACTTGGTTGCCAAGTGCCTTTTTTAATACCTGATACAGACAAAAATGCAACAACTCTACAGCACTTTCTGATGAAAAGTTCCAACCAGATTGTTAATAAGAAAGATTTCTTCGTCTTCCATAAAATGTTTAGTAATAGTTGAGTGCTGCATTCAAACATTGAAAAGGATACTGCGTATAATCAAATTAGCATCCTTGCTGACACTAGAATAGTAATCAAAATGAATCAATCCTAATGCCTTTTGAGGCGAGAGGAAGAAGATTAGGGAAATAGACAACGAGAATTATTACATCATGCTATCTGAATTTCCAAGATTTGAATGTATAGTTGTCTGAAGAACAAGTAGGGCTACCAGAAAACATCCTACTAACTGCCTTACTGATGAGTATAAACTGGTCTTTGAACCCATGATGATAAGGATGATCTCCTATATAAGCTTTATAAAGCTTCTTTGCATCATCATGAATGTACAGCTTACATCTTTAGACTATCAAGTTAAATGCATTTCTGTTCCAGAAATTTACAAACTAACAATTACGCACTCAATTATCATCAAACACTAAACAAAATTAGATGCTTCTTATCGCACAAGGGGTTAATCAAGTTTGAGTCTCTTGATGTTTTCATTGGCTAAGCCAAAGTGAGATGGCAGGCAATACCACCTAAAAGTTTCCATAGATTATACAGACTACAGCAGTTAACCCTCACATTACTATCGAGAGGCACGGTCAGATTTGAACATGGGCCAAGCCTAAAATTTACTAACGGACATTCAACAAAGTCAAAATTCCTGATCATGTTTGGCTTGTAAACTTTCCAGTAAAGTCTGATTCGCATCTACTTGAAACCACGAATATATTTAACAATCCATCGCCACATTAACGATTTAACCAACATTTTACAAACTAAGAAATTGTTACGTAGTGCATAGTGATCAAATTTACAGATATCCAATTTCTTTCTTTCGAAGACAAACACACACTGAAAGTATAGTCTGCGCATGTACCTACTACCATAACAAAGTTGTAAAGCCTGTTTCATCTCAAAAAATTTACCACTCGATCTCACATTATCACAGGTGGATCCAAAAATAAATACTAGACAGATATGTCAAGATTCATAGCAGTGTATAACATAGAGAAACGTTGGGACACCTTATAAATACTACAGAAATATTCAGTTAATCAACCAATATTTTTCTCCTAACTGGCCGAATAACTATAAGCTCAACAACAGTAAAGCTAAATCCTAGTAAGCTCAACAACAATAAAGCTAAATCCTAGAATCATCAACAACAATAAAGCTAGATCCTATCTGCCACAAGGCATAAACAAGAAAAATGCAACACCTAACCCGAATCCCAAGAGTCACAGTTTCTGCTTTTACCTTCCTGCTATTTTCCATGTATGACATTCTAAAAGTATGAGTTACAGGTACCACCAACCATTCCAGGGCACCAAGGGTCATTGCAATTCTTTCAGCATCTTCCTGTACTTGATTTTGTACAAGAAAAACTATTAAATTTCACTTTTCACAGTCAAACATATCCAATTACTTCTCGAAGCTTCAGGAAGTAATGACAGTAGAAATTATGTGAATCCACCAATATGTTGAAACTCTTAAGTGGGCAGTCAATCTAAGAAGCAGAACAAATTAGCACACAACATCCCAAGAAAAGTTCCATTTGAAATCCTCTAGCTCCAGTTCATGAACCCAACAAATTAACTCGGAAGGAATTACCTAGCTAGCTCATCGCATAACTGACTCTTTTACAAATGATCGACCACCAGATCTGCAGGAGCAAATTCACTCTTAAAAGATTTAGGCTCAGTATAAGATAAAACAAGAGTAAAGAAACAAGCAAATCGAAAGTTCTAAAGTTTTCAAGAGTCATAAGCTTTAACTTACGCATATTCAAGATGGATATTCATGAACCGAGCATTTTCCTTGCTCTGTGACAAAGTTACAGAACCTTCAATAACTTGATCTTGCTCCACATCTATGGGATCATAGAAGTATATCAAGGTCTGCCAAGCAAAATGGCATGGAAGGCCCAAAGTAAGTTTCACATCAAAGAGTCTAGATCCAAAAACACTGCAAATGCTGATGGGGATATAAAAGGGGGAGTAAGTCATCAACTTGCTAACCCAGCAACAGGAATTAGCCTTTGAAGGTATAAAAAGAAATCATGAGACTAAATCAAGTTTAGAATTTGTAATAGTTATCAATGCCAACGAAGAACCAATTTCAGCAGCAAATAGCTTACTTCTTGGCAATAGAAAGAAATCACGGACAAAATTTCTTCAACAGACAGAATTTTCTGTGGAACTTGCTGAAAAGAAATCAAGCTACAGACAATTTCTCGCAATTATCACCAATATATAATTTCCAGTTCCATATATAACAAATTACAAACACACTCGGTCACTCCTCCAGAAACAGAAAAGCCCAAAAACCTAGATAAGTACTCTACTACAGGTAAGATTGCTAGAAAACTAGTCTAACCGCAAATTAGTTGCACAAAATAACTCAAATGATCGGAAACCAAAAAACACTAATAGTTTATATCATACACACATTCTTTGGATGTTAAAATTGTAAAGAAAAGCAGTAGTACTGCACCTGTTGCCAGTGTGTTGGAGGATCCTCAGGTGCAGTTGAAAGCACAAGTGCTTCATTGGGATTGGGACGCTTCTTTCGCTGATTAGGATCAGTAACATAGCCGTTGGAAGATGCATTGAATGAAGATGTGTCATTATTGGAAGGATTTAAATCAGGCCCGTTGAACTCCACATCAAACCAGAAAGCAAAACCATGGAATGGCGCTGGAAAGCAGAGAGATTTACTAGGGGATCATTCCACTAAACAAAAGCATTCAAGATCATCAACAATATGATGTACAAAACTAAAAGAGATGACAAGAGATTCTTACACAATTTACCTCGCATCATTGACTGAAACCTAAAGCTTGTCGTGATTGACTCTAGCTCATGAACTGAAACTGTATAGCAGTCCACATTTTTTACCTATGACAAAGTTGAAAAGTAATTCACCAACAATTCATGCACAATATAACTTTCCATCAGAAAAAAGATGACGTACCTCTGCACAAAAAAGAATCTAAACTAGATAACAACAAACCATGTTCCCAGACATCATAAGAAGCATAAGAAGTATGGCAAAACAGGATACCCAGTTAACTACCACAAACATTTGAAACTGTTATTCTATAAGAATCTCAATTAGTAAATTGCATGTGTCACCAAAAGAAAAACCATAGAATACTCAATGTCCGAATGGGAAATGCAGACTGAGCATCAGCATATTGGCATTACCAATCATGTGATAAAAGAAAAAACTTTTCAGATGTTTAAAGGCACAAATGGAGCAAATTTGATCAGATAATATAACTCTAGATGTGAAATATGTTAATAAGCAAAGTATAAATTCTAGGTTACAAAATTGTTGTCCCCTTTGCTCTGAGAAAAATTTAGCTTTCTGGATCTAACATCTGAGTTATATGTTTCTTTTTGTGATCCAAGAACGAATTCACCATCTTTTAGCTCCTCTGCTTTTCTTTCTTGGAATATAATAGTTGGAATATAAATATGAGAAAATTATATTTTAAGGATGTGTTTTGGAATATGTCAAAGTATTACCTATAGCATTATATGAAGTATCCCAAGAGAAAAAACACTTTACACTTCAAAACTAGACTTCAAGAAAGAGAATATCATTTCCTTTAGGATTTTCTGCTAAACATTAAGCATATAAAATAACTCTAGATGTGAAATATGTTAATAAGCAAAGTATAAATTCTAGGTTACAAAATTGTTGTCCCCTTTGCTCTGAGAAAAATTTAGCTTTCTGGATCTAACATCTGAGTTATATGTTTCTTTTTGTGATCCAAGAACCACTTCACCATCTTTTAGCTCCTCTGCTTTTCTTTCTTGGCACATAGGTTTACAACAAGTTTTCACTAAATTCCTAGTTTCAAATGAGAGCTTAAACATATGGCTGTGCAAAAGGTGACACAGCATCATAGAAGATAAAGTACCACCAATGCAAATGCATGAAACCAGTCCCAATTAGAAGGGCAAGTCGGAAAATGATCTCTCTGCTAGATTAACCGTGAAAAGTTCATATATGGTTAAAAATACAAATAGTTCAATGAATGCCAACAACAGAAGGTGATAAGAATGAAAGCTCACCACATGAGGCCACGTCAGAACATTTTCTCCGCTAATTGTCTCCACAGATGGCTCTTCAAAAGCACACTGTTTTGCTAATGGTAGCATTGCAGACACTGTCATGAAACCAGATTTTCACATAAGCCTCCAATGGAGTTATTCATAAAGTCAACTGAATGGTTATTCTCCAGAAAGCATAAGTATCAAAGACATGATAAGGAAACAATTAAGTACTCAATCCAGAGTGCAATTTGTATTGCTTCAGCAATTGACCTGGAATACCTCCAATAACTTTGTTTGCCAGGCCAAGAAATAACAGAAAATCTGTCCATTAAAGGACCATTAAAGTGAAAACTTCAGGTAAATAAAACCCATTTATGCCAGATACCCACTATTGAAAACAGAATACACAAGACAAGCAAATTTTCTAAGAAAGCAAAATGAACGCCCGATTATACATTTTCTAAATTATCTCAGGTAAGAACAATAGTTTTAAACCCAAAATTACTTCGTTACTCATCAAGGGAGCTTCCCTTGCATAAGATGCATAATCAAATAGTTATCAAGAATAAAGCACCGATCTTGCATAGGTACTCACTGTCAATTCCATACACATTGCGCCAAAAGTCAATGCTATCAGAATATCGGTCTGGATGTGTCACAGGTGCCATGTATAACTGTAGAAAGTACAAAATACCAAACCAAAGTGAATCTCTTTTCAAAGTCCAGATAACTAACGCGAAAGAATGAGTCTATTATCACATACTAGACTGGATGTATTATGTGCATAAGAATGATACTACCATGATGCTCTTTGCAATTTCACTATTCTTCATGTCGAAAGAAAAAGACAGAGACAAGATGTTCACACGATAGATCTTCAGTTATCAAACTGACTACCATAATCCATCTTGGCCCCTATCAGGTCATTTTAACTAGAAACAACATATTTTCTAGCTGAAAAAATTACAAGATTGGCAATGGATCTTTCTAGTTTCAAATTTAAAATGAAATGGTAAGGGCAGTCCCGTGTCATCAATTAACAAAAAACTCGAGTGTTGTGCCAATAAAATTCTCCCTGATCCATTTTCCTAGCCTGATTTGTTACAAACCAGGTGAACAAAATTTTGCATTAACAGTTGACTGCAACAATTTGGCATACTAAGGAACAAGTCATCATACCGTGGCATTTGAAGGAAGAATTAGACCTCCAGGTTTCAGCCAACGATCTCTTGCTCTAATCACACTTCCTAGCATGCTCTACAAGGCACTTGCATATCAAATTAGAAACAAGAAAATTAAATAGTCGAAATGCACTTTGATATTGGGAGGGCCCATATGCATGGCATCCCTGTTTGTGGATTACCTCATAAAGAAGCATGTAGCCCATCCATTCAGAGATGATAACATCGACTTCTTCATCAATTTCAACATCCTATGATGAACAAAACAAGACATAATCATGTCAAGAAAGCTTAAAAAGAAACATTTCCAGCTAGTTTCAAAAGGAAAGGGAAAAGAAGAAAAGAGAAGACTCGAAAAAAGGTGAACACTTTCTTTCCTAAGGGAGTTTAACAAGAATGAAAGAGTAATGAGAGGACTTGTAGATACAGAATCCAGAGTCTTTTCTGTCCAACTTTGACAGGAAAAAGGAGAGAAAATGTTAGTAAAGCTGGTAAACTTTCTGAAATGCCAATTTTACCCCCCAAGAACCAACCAGCAACTGCCCCCCCAAAAAAAAAAGTAAGGACTCGACAAGAAAATTCTAACAACCAAAGTCCTTAATCATCCCACTCTTTTCATCCTAAATCGTCAAACCTCTTTCTTAAACTGTCAAAGTAGATTGGACAAAGTTTGTGATGTAACTCTCTGTTTTTCTTTTTTCATTTTTTTTTGGGTTGCCTCTCATAACTTCTCTCGTCTATTCTTTTCTTCTTAAAACTCCAACATAGGCCTTATTCAAAAGTACATAAGATGACTAATATCTATACAAAATAGCAGCAAATGCAAACTGAATCTGATGTCACGTGTTAATATCCCAAAGCTCATCCCCAAACGCATTGAAACAGTCCAGTCAACAGAAAATTTCCAATCTTTCCTCTTAGTTTGCATGCAAAGATACCCAACAATTAAGAAATAATAATGCAAGTTTTTATAGCAAGGGCTAGGTTAATTGTGCTATGTCTAGCTTGCATTTTGTTCCACTAGCTCTCAAAAACATAACTGTTCAATGTGTCGAATACTAGATGATGCAAAAATTTGAGTACATAAAGAAGACATTCTATTACGGAAGGCTTGAGTATTTGTTTGATGTACCATTTGATTAGGCCCTTGCTTTATTCCCTGTCCTTTTGTCTAACCTGGTTCTCCAATGTGTAAACAGATTGGCACTCCTTCGCTTCATTTTATAACAAACCGCTCACTAATCAATAAGAGGGGTCGAGGGATTGGCGGGGAAAGGAAGCCAAAAACAACAGCAAATAACCAGCCTTAAATGACAGGGCCGAAAAAAATAAAAAGAAAAACCTTGAATTTAGCTTTAAAACTCTGGATGTCGTGAACAAGATGTAATTGACCCAGAGGAAATACTTAACAAACATTAAAATGCCTGTGACTTAGAAAGTGATTTCCATTAAACCATGGCCTCAAGCTGAAAGAACGTATCAAACACTTTCCTCCAATTTCCATTTCCCATAGCTGATACGATTGTACCCCCCTCATAAGAACATCTTAAACAAGAGACCTAAAATGCAGCTTGCCTCATCGCAGTTCTTGTTGACAATATGACATAGCAACTTTTTTCAGGAGACCAATAAATAACTCCAGGTATAGTTAATTGCCAAAAAAATATATATATCACCAAATTAAGCAAGTTTATCATTCAGCTATTGCTCGTGAGTTTCTGCCTAAGAACACATTAACTAATGTCAACAATCCTGCTTCAAAGAATAACAATATGCAGATTGGAAGAATGCACATACTTTCATCTTGATGAAGTATAATAGACAAGTTACGCTATAGAATTCTCAAAAGAAATGAAGAATCTAGACCAAATCACATGCATTTACAAATGTGCATAATCTCTAACAAAAGTAATGCATAACCTAATGGCACTGTCATACTTTTCGTCATAAACAAACTAATCTTTCCCCTGATCCCTTGCTTCTACCTATAGATAAATAAAGCCTCAAAATCACACGTGTCTAAAAACCTTCAGGTGGTGATCCAGCTATTGAAATATGATAGAATATTTATTTACTTATTTCAAATCTCAGCTAAAACTATTACTGACAAGTAGCTTAAGGAATAGAAATCAATGATGCACAACACAGAGACATGAACAAAAGTTTGATAAGCCAAAGATAGATGAAGACAAGATGCACCGATAAGTAGAAAGAACAGATACCATAGCATGAACTTAAATGCAAATTTTTTGTCTCAAAAACGAGCTAGCATAGAAGATTTGCAAGCCATATAAAACCTATGAACCAATATGATTTGTATCTTTAATCTTGAAATAACTTTTACCAACAGAGCAAATGCCTACTCTAATTATCAAAGCTCATCTCTAATGCAAATATAACTCTTTCAAACCCAATAATCATCAGTAATTAAATTACTCTAGTAACATACTCTTATAAAAGGTAGCCATGTTATTCGTAATCAACAAAATAACATCAAGAAAAATAATATGATGAATAGTTGACAAACACAAGACAATTATGAGCAAAACTAAGAAAAGCAAGTTCTTTCCATCCTAACACACACAAGACTAAATCAACATAGGCAGTACAGCACTCAAGTTATGATCAAGACATGTTAAGGATGGCACGTTCCTCGGTCTAAGAAATTGGGGACTAGAACTATACTTGCATTTATATATTATCTTTTTGGAGCTTACATATACAAGAATTTCTGCTTCCAATTGCAAAAGTCAGCTGATCAAATTCTGATCAAGCCAGCATATGTCAAGAGCTAAACAGAAGAAATATCAAACCAGCAAATAGTGACATAGATGCATCTTTATAAGCAACACATATGCTCGTTTACAATATCAAACTCTAATCCAATCATCAAATGCCAAATAACAATAAAATCAACCCAACCTTTTGTAAACAATAGTGACACAAATGCTTGTTTACTAGTGACCTACCTCAACACGCCCATGTAAAACAATGACCGTGTCAGATAAGTTGTTAGCCTTTATCACTTCATTTGCCTGTCAATCAATTTAAAATATAATTGTCAACTCATAACCATGTCCTTCTAGCGGAGTTTCAAGAAATGCTAAAATCAAGTTGTTGCATAGATGCATTTCTTCTGCAAAATACACTATGTCTTTAATGAAAAACTCAAGAACTAAACATGTAAAACTGCACAATATTAAAATGCCAAAGCAGGTACTAATGATGACCGTTGTTTCTGGTATAAGTAACAACTTGAGGCATTTTTCATTTTTTTAAGTCAAAATTTCTTTTTTCCCCCCAAGAAAAGAAAGTACCTGTATGGCAATGTCACTGGCATCCACTGCATACACCTGGCAAAACAATCATTATCATCAGGGTGATAGCAACAGACACAATCATTAACATCAGGCTGATAGCAACAGAAAGAAACAGTGATAGAGAATTGTAATGAAATCTCTTTAAGCAAAGAAGCCAAGAAAAATGGAAAAGCTTCTCTTCTACAATATAGATAATCAATGTCAGCCCACTTTTCCACAAAAAGTCAACGCAGGCATCCTCACATCCGAAACTCAATTCCAATGCTTCCGTTATCTCCTTGTCTTTCTGAAGGAAAAAATTTTAATATGCACTCTTAGCACTTATGTGGGATGTGAAAAATTTTATTCTAGATGAAGAACATCCTTTCCTATGGCAGTCTTTGACTTGTTTGCACCACATTCTAAGTGCCAAATACTATTGATGTACAACAAGACTTTATGTGATTTAAGCATGCAACAAAGATTAATCACAAAGATATCTTACTCTTTTAGCACCAGCCTGAGCACAAAATATGGAAAGAATCCCTGTTCCACAACCAACATCAACTACAACCTGCAAACATGATTGTATGAATTTGAGAAGTCAAATATCAACCAGAAAATTGCATCAGTTAAGAATAGACAAGCTACAATTTTCATGGATATATCCTCTTAAAGAGTGTATAGCGTGAATCTTAGGCACGACTACCATACGAATTTCATAAAAGTATCCCACAGAGATCCTTTACAGGTTTAGCATCTTCTGTCTTGTAGCTACCACATAGATCAACCTTATCTGATGTTATTCAAATATATGATAACATAGGAATAGACATTAACATCATTCATCACAAAAATTAAAACTTTTACGGCTATCAACTCACTTTTCCTGCAATGTGACTCTGATGCTGCAAAATTGCGTTCCGGTAAGTTTCAGTCCGCGCACGATCCTGCATGGATGAAGCAGATTAACACATCATTCAAGCACTAGAACGAGTAACACAATCCCTAGTATTGCGAACCATTTGCCACCCCAAATAGACGGAAAGTATAAAAACCAAGATTTTAGTCCCCACAATTACAAGATTACAGAAAAATTAAGTTCCCCACAATATAAAAACTGAGATTTTAATACCCACAATTACAAGATTACAGAAAAACTAAAAACCAAGATTTTAATCCGCACAATTACAAGATTCAAGAAAAATTAAGTTCCTTTCCCTAACAAGACAGAGAAACAACCCAAAACAAATAAACAGATCAACAAAAACACCTCTTTTTCTTAACAAATTCTTCAAATTATTCAAAAATTCAATTAATAGTAAAAAAGTTAAACTTATACAATAAAATGTAGAACCTTTCCCAAATTACAAAAAAGTAAACTTTTACCAAGATTTTAATCCCTACAATTACAAGATTACAGAAAAACTAAGTTCCTTTCCCTAACAAGACAGAGAAACAACCTAAAACAAATAAACAGATCAACAAAAACACCTCTTTTTCTTAACAAATTCTTCAAATTATTCGAAAATTCAATTAATAGTAAAAAAGTTAAACTTTTACGACAAAATGTAGAACCTTTACTAATTGAGCAAAGAATTCGGAGGAAAAAGGGATAGTACTACCTTGATCATTTCTTCGTGAATGCCAACGTGAGCATAGGAGTGAAAATAGGCAACATCAAAGTCCGTGCACGGCGGAGGCGGAGGAGCCCTTTCTTCTTCTTTTTCCTGCTGCTGAGCGCCGTAGTAATTATAAACCCTACTACCACTACTATTGCTACCGCTGCCATCTCTTCGCTGCCTCCCGCGGCTTCCCCGCCTTCCTCGATGCCCCGCTGCCACCTGACCACCGCCACTGTGCTGGTGGTTGGTGTGATGGTGGTAGCCGTTGCTGCCGTAGTCCCCCATCGCCGGTTGGCGGTACATTGCGGTTGATTTCTCTCTCTCACTGTATGTGTCTAAAATACACACACAACACGCAGTAGCCAAGGGGAACACCAAAAACTGAGTTCTGTAAATAAGATGTCTGATGGAGGACAAAGTTGTCATTCCACTACTTGTCAACTGTCCCCATTTTTGGCCCTGTTTGGAACCTGATTTTTTTGGAAGTTTGTCTAAAATTTTACTTTAGTACACTGTAGAAGTTTTTGGAAAAAATTTTAAAATGAAAAACTTTTTTTCCTTTTCTTTTTTTTCTTTCTTTTTCTCTTTCTCTTTCTTTTTCTTTTTCTTTCTTTCCTTTTTCTTTTTTTTCCTCTCTTCTTCTTTTTCTTCTTCCTTCCCCCTCCTCCTTCCCGTTACCTCTGCAGCCATGGTCCTACCAAATTTTTTTTTCTTTTCTTTCTTTTTCTCTTTTTTTCTTTCCTTTTTCTTTTCTTTCCTCTCTTCTTCTTCCTTCCCCCTCCCTCTTCCCTCCCCCGTCACCTCTGCCTCGTTGAAGAACCAGCAGCCTGCACGCTCAAATTTTTTTTTCTTTTTCTCTTCCCCTCTTCTCCCTCTCTGCTCCCCTCTCCCCCTCTACTCCCCTTCACCCTTCACATCTCCCTCCCGAAGCTAGAGAACTAGCAACAGAAGTTTTTTCAATTTTTTTTTCTTTTTCTCTCCCCCTTTTCTCCATCTCCCTCTCTCCCTTTGCCCAATTTGGTCGTGCGACCAGATCGCAGTTAGGGGAAGGGGGAGGGTGGCCAGGGAGGGGAGGGGGAGAAGAGGGGGAGAAGGGAGGGAAGGAGAGAGGGAGAGGGAGAGGGAGAAAGGAAGGGGAAAAAAAAGGGAACGCCGGCGCCAGAAGCGGCAGCGGAGGTGATGGCCGGCGATGAACATGTGGTGGATCGGGGTGGGGGAGAAAGAAGAAGAAAAGAGAAAGTTTTTTATGTATTAGATATTTTGAAGTGTGTAGGTTAAAAAATTTGTTAAGTTTTTTTGGGTTCCTATAGTTAAAGTTGTTAAATAACTAGTAGCTAAAAAACTTGGTCAAAAAACTCGTTCCAAACAGGCCGTTACATTTTGAGCAAAAAAGCTCGATGGTCACAAAATTCCATTGCTTGTCAACAGTCCCTTTTTTTTATTTGGATAAAAAAATCTCGATGGCATTAAACTATTCCCTACGTCTAGTTTCGACCATCAAATTATATTTTATCTCAATTCAATCATTTAACTAACCAACCAATCCATGCATTTGTGGCCATTTGATCAAATTTTGCTCTTAATCTATAAAATAAACCTAACACTTATAAATCACATATCAAAACCTAAGGGTAAATATGTCCACTAAACTTCTTGACTTGAAGGCAAAATTTCCGCAGCTACTGAACAATTCTGACAATATATTTTTAGCCATTCAATTATTTTTTGATTCAAAATGGCCACGCAACTCACAAATGTGTATATTGGTGGCCATTCCATCCAAATTTAGTGTTAATTCTAATGGAACGAGTTGCATGTGCACTGCACATGCCAAAATCCATACGTAAATTCGTCCAAATAGATGAGACAAAAATCTTAAATAGTTATTAAACTATACAAACAATAAATTCTTAGTGATCTTTCGTTCAAATTGACCGCTCAACTCACCAAAATAGTGAACTGGGTCATTAGATCTATTATTTCAAATAACACTCTATCCAAACTTTAATTCAAAATTTGTCATTAGATCTATTATTTTCATTTAATTTCAGGGTGCTTGGAAATAATTCACAAGAACTTGAGCATATAAATTTTTTGTCAAAACTTATAAATTAGAATATACTAAAGCAACTCTTATAGATTTTAAAATTTTTTTGTTAATTAAAAAATTTAAAACTATAGATTGGAAAAAATTGATCTTAGAAAATTGTCCTTGTTTTTGGTACATGAAATGCATATATCGCTCATTCTTTTAGCATTAACAGAAAAATTTGACAGAATGACCACTAGTCTACTGATTTAAGAGTTCAGTAACTATATTAAAACAAAAAATTGTTTAAATGATCAAATGTGTATGAGCGGAATAGTTGAAGGGGCTGTCAGAGCTTTTAGGTCAGATGGAGAAGTTCAATGGACATATTTACCCTTCGATTTAGGCACATGATTGCACGTGTTTGGTTTATTTTGTAAATTAAAAGCAAAAACCAAACAAAATGACCATGGGTATACTGATTTAGTTAGTTGAGTGACTAAATTGAGACGAAAAATAGTTTGATGGTAAAAAATAGAAGCAGTGAATAGTTTAATGGCCATCGAAGGATTTTGACCTTTTTATTTTTTCCCACAAGTATTTATCAAAATTTTAATTGCTCTTGGTAGTAATAGTTGGGTTAATTCCACTTTGCAATATTCAACTATACATGCCTTCCCACTATTGTCCCTAAACTTTAAAGTGGAACATTTTAGTCTTTGAATTATTAAATTTGCCTTACTTAAGTAAAATCGTTCAAGGGAATGGGATAAGTTTTATACTTAAGTGGAAAAAATTATACGTCTAACGAATTAAATTGCGATAGATTTTATATTTTAGGACTAAAGTAAGACATATTTTATACTTTTGAGATTAGAGTGGGAAAGATTTTATATGTCGAGTACCATATTTTATACTTTTGAGATTAGAGTGGGAAAGATTTTATATGTCAAGTACCAATACGTCCTACTATAAAGTTTACAATAGAGGACAAAATTGTCATTTCATCACTTGTTAACGATTCCCTTTTTTTTCACAAATATATGCCAAAATTTAATTGTTGTTGCTATTAGTAGTTTACATTTTTTTCAGTTTACATTTTTTTCCAATGACATATTTTCCTATCAAAATCATGATTTGTATTATTAAAAAAAACATATTTTAATATGAATTTGTTAATTAATAAACTCTTGAGAACTAAAATGTCATTCGTTAAATTAGTAACAGAAGTGCTCTTGAAATGCTATAGCATAACATATACACAGATAAGTTGTAACTTAACTGAATTTGAAGCAACAATTGTCTTTTTAGATTTTTTAATTTGATTTTTCTTCATTATTTGTTATAAAGGGACACGTAACCAACTTAGTCTAAAGTTGTAGTTATTAAACTCAGCTCGGCAAGCAACCCGATTAGTGTTGTTCCAATGTAACTAAAAAGTTGAAAAATCAAGAAAATAGGTATATTCAATTTGAAAAAATGAGTGCCAAAACCAGATTTAAGAGTGGGGCATGTAGTAGTTTTGGTAGTTTAGATGTAGAACCGGATACCAATTCACACTTCATATGAATTGCAAGTACTCAATTCGATTCATTTTAGGGGTAAAACTATAAATTTATTCTTTAGGGCTTAATCCTGACTACTGCCTTTAGACTTTTGACTGGAATATTAGGCTTGATTGAGTTTCTGCAGCTCTTGTTGAGTTGCATTTTGGCTTTTTTGTATAGAGATTGAGAACTTAGTAATTTGGATAATTAGAAAGATGGCTTTATATTGGTATATATGTAATTTATGAATTTATTAAAAAATTGCTACCAACTCACTTATTTGGTTCACTCAGCATGCTTTCTTTTCTTGTTCATCTTATCATTTTTCATAAAAAGTTTTGATTTTTATTCCTGGGTTTTCTTTTTTTTTTCGTCTAAGATTCTGCAACTTTTGTTGAGTTGTGTTTTGACATTTTTGTATAGAGATTGGGAACTTGGTAATTTGGATAATTAGAACGATGGCCTTATATTGGTACATGTGTAATTTATGAATTTATTAGGAAATTGCTACCTATTCACTTACTCCACAATATTGAGTGTAAAGCAAATGTTAATGAATATTTCTGGTTCCAAGTCTAAGAATGCAACCTTATCGAGTATTTCCTGGGTATTTGTTTCATCCTACTAGTGTGATATCTTGATTTTGTGTCCGTTGTCTTTTTAGCCCGATTGTTTGATGTTTTATGTTCATCCTAGACAATTGAAACTGTCTTAAACTATTTCAGTTGACAATAAGATGGTTCTTACTTTAAAGAATAGCAAGGTTAATGTTAATTATTGAATCTGGTTTTAATTTTTTTCTATTGACATATGTTTATTTGTTTGTTTTTAGTTTATTGATTATGTTCTACTAATCAAGAAGTGGACTTGATGAATATGTTAAAAAAGAAAATTTAAATACAAATGACTTCGTGCTTCTTTAGGTAATTTAATTAGTCCTTTTGATTTTAATTTTAGTAGTTGAGGACATTTTTCTTTGTTTTTATGGCGTTTTGTTGGTAATCAAGGAATTGAATGAACTTAATGTATTAGCTATATATTTAGTCTATTTCCAATTTCACTTTTAAGTAAGAGCCTATATGGTTTATTATAGAGTCCAAGTACCATTACATGGATAAAATATAAAAAATGACATGGTGCTATGTATTTGCCATGCAGATTGTGGTTGCCATCTTAACTACCATTTTCTTGGAAGGTATATGTCTGATGTCTCCCTATATTCGGTCTATTTGCTAGAGGTTGGAATTATTTCTAAATATTGTGTATATTTTGATAGGTTTGAGCTACTTAAATGTATTGATTATCAATTTATTTTCCTTGTGATAGGGTATAAAATGTAGTACATTTATAAGCATAAATTGCTAGTTAACTATAGTATTTGAGCTTTATTTTGAATAGAAACTACTTAATTTTGTCCTTATATTATTCTAATATGTGAAGAGCTTAATTGGAGAGAAATTGGACCAAAAACATGGTGCAAAGAAACAATAGAAAAAGAAAACATGAAGAGTAAGGGGTTTGGCCAAAATGACATGTTTCGCTATTTTAGCAATAACTTGAGGTACACAAATTGGATTGAGATGATTCTTAAATCATTTAGAAGTTAAGAGAATTATCTACAATTTCAATGGGACATCAAAGTCCAGTTCTCACACTTTCATAGTAAAAAATTTAAAATACTGAAGTATAGTTTTGCTACAATGCTCGTCTAACCAATTCTTAGTATGTTGGGTATATCTCAACGTCTAGACCTCCAAATGATATCATTATTACTATAGCATTGGAAAGCTAATTTAAAGGGCTACAATTTTTGCGTTTTGTGCAAGAGCTGACTCGGTCTCTTTGATTGAGTTTTTTTGGCTTCAAATAGTGATTTGCTTGCGGATCTGTTATAACCAGCGCCGGTATTCATTTTGGTCTTCTCGCTGATGTTCCTCTAGTCTTGGCCACTTTTGAACTTTGACACAACTCCAGTGTTGGAGTTACGACCAAAGTTTATGTCACAGTTCATCAGAAAGTTGCGTGAAATCATTATTTTTCAGCTTCAATAAGCCTAATCCTACTTTGTTTGGGATACTACTTCAAGAAACTATAAATAGGGGCTATCTAAGACATTTTTAGAGGTTAGAAAATATTAAGCTAGCACTAATTTATCCTTTTTACATCTTCTTTTCTTGAAAGATTGAGGAAGTATGGAAGAATCAAAGAGGAAGATCAAGATGGAGATCGAAGCAAGGGAAATTGAGAAGTTTTCTTTACTTTTTATCTTCTTTTTTTATCCAAACTTTGAATTCTTGGTTTTAATTATGAATATGTTGAACAAAATTGTTTCTAGGGTTAGGGTTTTATGAAGGAGATTTGATTATTTAACTTGGTTAATTTCTTAACTTTTGCCTTGATTTACTTATCTTGATTTAATTACACATTTGTAATTCGCTACCATAGATATGCTTTTAGGGTTTGTATTGAATTAAGAAAAGATATACAATTGTGCACTAGATAAATAAATACACTTAGCCTAATCGCAAGAGTAAGTGAGAGCTTGTATAATGTAATTATATCACCTAAGATTTTAAAGGGTTTAATTAAATACTTATGATCTCAAGAGAGACGCAAGATTTAATGAGGCATAACTTAGATGTATTGAGAAATAATTTAAGATGCTTGTGTGTGATACATTATTGGCATGTTAATAAAACAATTGGATAATTAATTCAAATGTTGGATCAAAATTTGAAACCCTAGACTCGTGTCAACTATTTTCTTAACTCTTTTTAATTTGCCTTGATTATTTGTTCATTTTTTTAGTTATAGATTACAATCCCTTTGAATTTGAATTTTATTAGTTGTCTAGAATAATTAAAGTAGAAAAATTAACTTATTCCTGTAATATATTCCAAGTAATTCACTACTACAATCAACTTAATGCACTTGCAGGAATTTGCCAATCACCTTGTCAACCCGTCAATTGACAAATTCTGTTTCTTCTTGTTCGGCAAATTTTTTAGTGAGGAGAGAACGACTTACAATTTTGCATTATGAATTACTTCAAGGTATGCGCCAACAATTGATATAGTATTTTGGAAGATGTCCCTATAAGGCATTTTAGTAACATATTAGGGGCGTTCTTTTCGTTTGAAACTGCATAAAATATTTGCATTTTTAATATCTTTACTATAATGTTACAAAAATCATTGTTGCACATGTTAGCCACTACTTATACACTAATAGATTTACTCTGTGTTGATGATTTTGTGATCCAAAGAAAAAAAATAATGGAGAATTTACCTGGTACATCAAGAATAGGTTGGGTTCAGTTCCCATGTGATAAGGAGCCCTAGTTTGCTAGCCTTTTGGTAACACTTAAGAGGGCTTGTAAAATATGCACTAGGAATCTTAACACTCAGAAATTATGAAGATGTTTGAAGAAAAGACAACCAATTTGATATCTCACAAATCTGAGCAAAGTATTATGCCTTGTGGCACTTAACACTCGAATACAATAGTACGCAGCTGAGGAAAATTGGTGCTGGTTGGAATCCTTACCTCTATACATTTACAACGTCTAAGGAGAAATGGGCCGTTGTGATTAAGGTTTAGTATTCCCTTGATTGATAGGTGTATTTAGTTTATTTTAAGTTACATTTGGTGCCACATGCATATAAAAAATTAATTCTTTTATTGTCTCCTTTATTGTGTTTGATTGTAGGAGAATCCATCTTTTGAGTCCTTTCATAACAAGGATTATCAGGTATTTTTCAAGTTAGCTAAAGTATTTGATGGAATTTCTGCATCAGGGAAATATTCCTGTGATTCGAGTTAATCCTCAATTGATAGTGATAAAGAATGGGAAACTAGAAATATGAGAGACACCCAAAATTAGCCTAAATAGATTTATCTGACAATAAGGTCCAGGATGTGGCAGCAAACAAAAAAGTATAACAAAAAACAAATTAAAGGCAAGGGGAAGTGAAAGACCTCGAAAAGTTCTAATGTGAACCCTACTTTCCCCTCTAGCCTAAGTTGAGAGCCATATAGCAATGCCATATCGTGGATGAACTCCCACTTTGGTTAGAAGAACAACATGTCAAGTTCCATTGGTTCCCAACCCCTGCCCCTCCTAATCCCATTCCCCCTCTCCTCACTCTTGAAAATGATATGTACTTTGTAACAAAAGCAAAAGACCATCCTGAGCAGTTAGATTTGGATGATGGGATGTTTGTTATAGTTGCTCAAGTTGTGATTGAGTTCAAAGATTACCAGATCACATTTCTAAATCTGAAGAGCGAGACTAGGAGACGGTTAAGGGTTTCAGGGGGAATTTAGATGATGCTTGAGCATTGCTTGGGACTGATGTCTATGTTTAGACTTTGTTTCATTTTTTCACTTTGTGTTTATGTTGGTGTGATGCCACGCCGTGATTGTATAAACACTTTAGACTTTAGATTATTTGTTTTATTTTTCTTTAGAGGTTTGAAATTGTCAATGTTTCTTTTAACTGATGCACTGTAGATCAAACACTCATGTGTTTGGAGTGAAGATGTTTGACAAGTGTCGATCATGTGCAATTATAAATATTTACTCAAATAAAATGTAAATTTTTGTATATAGCGGTGAGTATGGTCAAATCTACAGAGACTGGAAAAAATTTGTTTCTTCTAGATGCCAAAATATGGGGGATTTTTATAAAATTGAGAATAATTAAATAACTCAGACAAAATAAATAAATAAAAACTAAATAATTTATTAAAATTGAAGTAATAATAGATAAACTCTAATCAAGAAATAACTTCGGAAATGATTTACTCAATTGATCATTGATAAAATAATAATTTCATTTACTCACTGATAAACAATTTATAACTGTCAAACAAGTGATGACAATCAACTTCTGCTTACTGTTTTGATGATTAAGGTACGACCATGAACCACTGCTCTAATCAAAAAATAACTCTAGGTACAACCTTAGAGTTCAATTTCCTAATTGCCTTAAGAATTAGAGAAACCCTGTTCTAATCAGATCATAAGCTATGAGGGTTATTTTAAATTAGCCCATATGTCCTCCTGACACAAAGCCAATCATACTAGTTACCACTAATTTAAAATAACTAAACAATTACGGATTTAACTGCTTTAATTGATTTTAGGTTATTAGATTAATTTAAACACCGAACCCTAGATATTCAAATAATATAATAACCATAAGAAATTAAATTAGAAAATATACGAATACCAGTAAATAAAAGAAATAAATATAATCAATTCGATCTCATAATTTTAGTTAAACCAAATCATTTGTTGTTCCTTGACTAGAATGAAGAGTTTATTTCATCTCCATGGAAAAAGCCACGCACAAAATATTTGGATTACTTACCGAGACCATTCTCCAAAATATATGAGATAAAGTATCGAAAGAAAGAAAAGAAGAGAAAAGACGTCAGTTCTTGTTTCTTGCAGGAAAGAAAAAAAAATAATGATGCTAATGTTCCCTCGCCCTCACGATAAAGAATAGATAGATGATAATGTGTTTTATTTTGTTTCCTACTCCTAATAAACTACTCTTCCTAAACAAAATCAAATTCCCAACAAGTCAACATTCTTATCCAAAAAAGAAAAGTTTTAGTAGATAGATAGACTAGTATTCAAGTGGGAGTAAAAGACTATCCATCTGGCAAAGCATCTGATTCTTGCTACTTCAATTCACGACTGGAGATCACGTGCCAAATTCCGTACTTCTCGGACATGTAGAATTTAGACTTTGATGCGTCCAGGCTGAATTGCATAGAAATCCAGTTAAAAATTACGTCTTTAATTCCTTTTTGCTCCGAATCCCTACCACTAACACCAATTACCAAAGATAAGTAGAATCCACCAATTAATGTAATATTTGGCTAAAATCAAGGGGAAAACAATAGTAAATTTAACAACAAAAATGCATCCTATCAACGTTTTAGCCTTATTTAACACTTTTGTGTTTACTTAATGTTTGTTATTATTATTGTTATTTTTAATGCTAGACATATTGTGGGGGACCACTTCTTGAAAAGGGTCCAAGTGATTAATGAATGCATCTAATAATTTTGTGATGCATCTACATATTTCTTTTCCTTGGCAGGTTATCAAAGTGGAGGGCAAGTGCTACTTTCAAATATGGACAACCATGATCCTGAGTTTGAGATGAATCTAGATGATCCAAATGAAGCTGATAACTATGTTGCAGCCTTATTAACCTAGCAATATGGAGCAAGGCTGCTATCGCTTCCAAAGCAACCGTGTCAAACAAGTGCACTAATGAGCGAATAATGGATAAATGAACTTATTACTGGCCACTATGCAAGGATGCTGGAGAACACTTGAATGGATGTGCAAACCTTTCTTCACTTTTGCATTATCATGAGGAAAGGTGGGTACATAATTTAGGGTCCAAATTATAAGTTGACTCTAAAAGAAAATTTGACAATTGGGTTATATGGTCTAAACCATGACTTGGTACAAAGGGTTTTGGCTGAATGTTTTCAACATTCTTTCGAGACAATCCATCATCATGTGCGCCATACATGCAAGGTATTCATTCAATTAGAACCCAATGTACTTCAACAGATAAACATGAATGATATTCATCATAGGATCCTAAACAGCAATTGTTTTTACCCATGACTTAAGGTATATGTGTTGAAATTTTGATTAAAAAGTGCTTACTTCTGAATAAAGTTAATAATTAATTTGAATAAGTTATAAGATTGTATTATGGCTATTGATGAAATCAATGTATCCGCCTGAGTGCCTAGGCACAAAAATGATGTCTTTCATAATAGAAAGGGGCTCATCTCACAAAATATTTGAACAATTTTTTATTATGATATGATATTCGTACATGTGAGAGTTAGGTGGGAAGGCAGTACCCATGATAGTCGAGTCTTTACAGATACCATTACCAATCCAAACTCTATACTCTTTATACTGCTAAGTATTATGTGGTTGATGCAACGTACAATAATGTACCAGTTTCGCGGACCCCTTTAAGAGTGGTTCGGGAGGAAGGTCACAAATTGGGGTGGGAGGACTATTTAATCACCACCATACTTCAATTAAAAATGTTATTGAGTGGATATTTGGAATATTGAAACAACAATCCAAATTTTGGATGGATAGATGCAAAACTGCCCATTGAAACCTAGAGAGATATTGTCATAGGTTGTTGTGTGATGTATAATTTTATCAGAAATATTATCATAGATATTGTCATACGAGCACGCATTGCCCTGAATTTAGATACCAAAGGTGATCTAGAACCTTAATTAACACAAGTTGATATGACGGTAGAAGAGATATCAAATTGGGACGGACTCCGTTAAGCAATGACTGATCATATGTGGATGCATCGAAATGAGTAGTTCAATTAGGCAACACATCTTAAGAATCATGTACGAGACTTGATTACATTTTCTTTTATTGTTAAAATTAATGTATTTTTTAACATATTTAATTGAGTTTTTACAGATGTTTGAGAATGAAAAGAAAAAATCTTATGTATACCAATGCAGAAATATTTTAGTGCTAAACCAATTTTGTGAATCAAATTTAGAAAGGAGCAATTGTGAATCATTTTTTATGCATAAATTTTATAAAACATTCCACTTTTTCTGTCAAACAATCTTTCAGTTTCATTTGTTCTTTTAAACAAACACACAAAAAAATTCAAAAATTGATATAGTAAAAAATTTTTTAAAAACACATCATTCACAAGTTTTTTTAAAAAATTCTATAGTATGCTACATTAAAATTTTAGACAAATATTCAAAAAGTACATATCCCAAATAGGTCCAATGTAGTATAAAAAATTTAGATTTTAAAAAATTATAAACAATTCTAAACTTGGAGCTGTCCAAAAGTTTTTAAAATATAACTAATACATATATGCGGTTAAAAGTTATACAACTTAATTATCTTAAATACATGTACATGGTCACGATGAATCATGTTAATTAGATCAATGATTTTCATCCATTACTTATAAAGAGATTTCAATTTATAAAGTTAAAAATGCACTAATGTGTAGTTAACGTAAATTTGTTATATAGACCTAAACAATATTTAATAGCAATTGCATTTTTACAATATTAAAGTAGAAATTAATTGGTTGAAGGAAAACATAGCACTTCAATATGCAAAGTAGTCGGTATTTTTTTTCCTATTTTGAATTTGACTTACACATTTCAGTGTTATCATTGCCTTTATCAGTGTAGTCCTTCCCTTGAAACACTGATGAAGCATTATTACATTGATTTACCGAAGAAATATATGAGGGTTTTGGATGAACATTATGGATCCGAGAAGAATAGATAAAAAAATCTCGATAAATTGAATCAGTGCAACCTCTGCGGCAATCTTTTTGAAAAATCACGGGTGGATACGCATTTTTGCAACCGTTAGTTTGAAACGGGAGAAGTTGCATTTGATCCATACTATTATGGTCACTATGAAAACGACACATTGAAACCTCCAAACTAAAACTCAAAGCACAAGCCTCCAAATTCATAGCTACAGGAGGAGTAACTAATTAGTAGTTATCAATTGATCACTAAAATTCTTAGCTATTTTGTGTTGGCAGCTACATTCTTAACTCTCGGAATAACTAATTAGTAGTTATCAATTGGTCGCAAGGATTCTTAGTTATTTTGTTATCAATTAGTAGATAATTTGTAGATTCTTAACTCTAGGAGATCATAAATTGGGGTGGGGGACTATTTAATCACCGTCATACTTCAATTAGAAATGTTATTAAGTGGATATTTGGGATATTGAAATAACAATTCCAAATTTTGGATGGGTAGATGCAAAACTGCCCATTAAAGCCTAGAGAGATATTGTCGTAGGTTGTTGTGTGCTTAATTTTATCAGAGATATTATCATAGATATTGTCATACGAGCACGCATTGCCCTGAATTTACATACTAACGGTGATCTAAAACTTTAATTAACACAAGTTGATATGACGGCAGAAGAGATGTCAAATTGGGACGGACTCCATTAACAAATGACTGATCATATGTGGATGTATCGAAATGAGTAGCTCAATTAGGCAACAAATCTTAAGAATCATGTACGAGACTTGATTACATTTTTTTATTGTTGAATTGATGTTTTTTGACATATTTAATTGAGCCTTTACAGATGTTTGAAAATGAAAAGAAAAAATGTTATGTATACCAATGTTGGAATATTTTAGTGCTACACCAATTTTGTGAATCAAGTTTAGAAAGGAGCAATTGCGAATCACTTTTTGTGCATAAATTTTATAAAAAAAATCCCACTTTCTCTGTCAAACAAACTTTCAATTTCATTTGTTCTTTTAAACAAACACAAAAAAAAACAAAAATCCAAAAAAATTGATACAGTAAAATTTTTTTAAAACATATCATTCACAAGTTATTTTTAAAAATTCTATAGTATGCTACATTAAAATTTTAGACAAATATTCAAAATGTACACCTTCCAAATAAGTCCAATTTAGTATAAAAAATTTATACTTTCAAAAATTATAGACAATTCTAAACTTGGAGCAGTCTAAAAATTTTTAAAATATAACTAATACATATATGAGGTTAAAAGTTATAACTCTTGATTATCTTAAATGCATATACATGGTCACGATGAACCATATTAATTAGATCAATGATTTTCATTCGTTACTTTTTAAGAGATTTCAATTTATAAAGTTAAATATGCACTAATGTGTAATTAATGTATATTTATTATATGGATCTAAACAATATTTAATAGCAACTGCATTTTTACAATATTAAGGTTGAAATGAATTGGTTCAAGGAAAATATAGCATTTCGATATGCATAGTAGTCGGTGTTTCTTTTTTCTATTCTAAATTTGAGTCACACATTTCAGTGTTATCAGTGTAGTCCTTCCCTTAAGAAACTGATGAAGCATTATTACATTGATTTATTGAAGAAGCATATGAGCGTTCTGGATGAACATTATGGATCCGGGAAGAATAGATAAAAAAAAATCTTGATAAATTGAATTAGCACAGGCTCTGCGCCAATCTCTTTGAAATATCATGAATGGATACGCATGTTTGTAACCGTCAGCTTGAAACGGGAGAAGTTGCATTTGATCCATACTAATATGGTCACTATGAAGACAAACACGTTGAAACCTTCAAATCCAGACTCAAAGCACAAGTCTGAAATCCCACAGCTATAGGAGGAGTAACTAATTAGTAGTTATCAATTGGCCACTAGGATTCTTAACACTTTTATGTTGGCCGCTAGATTCTTGGCTCTAGGAGTAACTAATTAGTAGTTATCAATTGGCCGCTAGAATTCTTAGCTATTTTGTTATCAATTAGTAGATTCCTAATTCTAGGAGGTCACAAATTGGGGTGGGGGGACTATTTAATCGCCGTCATATTTCAATTAGAAATGTTATTGAGTGGATATTTGAAATATTGAAACAACAATTCAAAATTTTGGATGGGTAGATACAAAACTATCCATTGAAACCTAGAGAGATATTGTTATAGGTTGTTGTGTACTGCATAATTTTATCAGAGATATTATCATAGATATTGTCATACGAGCACGCATTGCCCTGAATTTAGAAACCAACGGTGATCTAGAATTTTAATTAACACAAGTTGATATGACGGCAAAAGAGATGTCAAATTGAGACGGATTCCGTTTGCATTGAAATGAATAGCTCAATTAGGCAATAAATCTTAAGCATCTTGTACGAGACTTAATTACTTTTTTTTTATTGTTGAATTGATGTATTTTCTGCCATATTTAATTGAGAATTTACAAATGTTTGGGAATAAAACGAAAAATCTTATGTATACCAATGTTGGAATATTTTAGTGCTACACCAATTTTGTGAATCAAGTTTAGAAAGGAGCAATTGTGAATCACTTTTTGTGTATAAATTTTATAAAAAATCTCAGTTTCTCTGTCAAACAATCTTTCAGTTTCATTTGTTCTTTTAAACAAATACAAAAAAAAATTCCAAAAAAATTGATACAGTAAATTTTTTTTTAAATTCATGTTTTTTTATGAGTTTTTTTAAAAAATTCTATAGCATGCTATATTAAAATTATAGACAAATATTCAAAAGTACACCTTCCAAATAGGTCCAATTGAGTATTAAAAATTTAGATTTTCAAAAATTATAGACAATTCTAAACTTGGTGCAGTCCAAAAGTTTTTAAAATATAGTTAATGCATATATGAGGCAAAAAATTAGACAACTTAATTATCTTAAATACATGCGCTAATTATGTGGATCCATGCTATTATGGTCACTATGAAGACGACATGTTGAAACCTTCAAATCCAAACTCAAAACACAAGTCCGAAATCCCACAGCTATAGGAGGAGTAACTAATTAGTAGTTATCAATTGGCTACTAGAATTCTTAACTCTTTTGTGTTGGCCGCTAGATTTTTGGCTCTGGAAGTAACTAATTAGTAGTTATCAATTGGCCGCTAGGATTCTTAACTATTTTGTTATTAATTAGTAGTTAATTAATAGATTCTTAACTCTAGGAGGTCACAAATTGGGGTGGGGGGACTATATAATCATCGTCATATTTCAATTAGAAATATTATTGAGTGGATATTTGAGATATTGAAACAACAATTCAAAATTTTGGATGGGTAGATACAAAACTATCCATTGAAATCTAGAGAGATATTGTTATAGGTTGTTGTGTACTGCATAATTTTATCAGAGATATTATCATAGATATTTCACACGAGCACGCATTGACCTGAATTTAGATACCAACGGTGATCTAGAATTTTAATTAACACAAGTTGATATGACGGCAAAAGAGATATCAAATTGAAACGGATTCCGTTTGCATGGAAATGAGTAGCTCAATTAGACAACAAATCTTAAAAATCTTGTACGAGACTTAATTACATTTTTTTTATTGTTGAATTGATGTATTTTGTGCCATGTTTAATTGAGAATTTACAGATGTTTGAGAATAAAAAGAAAAATCTTATGTATACCAATGTTGGAATATTTTAGTGCTACACCAATTTTGTGAATCATGTTTAAAAAGGAGCAACTGTGAATCACTTTTTGTGCATAAATTTTATAAAAAATCTCACTTTCTCTGTCAAACAATCTTTCAGTTTCATTTGTTCTTTTAAACAAATACAAAAAAAAAATTCCAAAAAAATTGATACAGTAACATTTTTTTTAAAAACATATCATTTACAAGTTTTTTTTAAAAAATTTTTATAGTATGCTACATTAAAATTGTAGACAAATATTCAAAAGTACACCTTCCAAATAGGTCCAATTTAGTATTAAAAATTTAGATTTTCAAAAATTATAGACAATTCTAAACTTGGTGCAGTCCAAAAGTTTTAAAATACAGTTAATGCATATATGAGGCAAAAAATTAGACAATTTAATTATCTTAAATACATGAACATGGTCACGGTGAACCATGTTAATTAGATCAATGATTTTCATCCATTACTTATTAAGAGATTTCAATTTATAAAGTTAAATATGCACTAATGTGTAGTTAACGTATATTTATTATGTGGATCTAAACAATATTTAATAGCAACTGCATTTTTACAATATTAAGGTTGAAATGAATTGGTTGAAGGAAAACATAGCATTTCGATATGCATAGTAGTCGGTGTTTCTTTTTTCTATTCTAAATTTGAGTCACACATTTCAGTGTTATCAGTGTAGTCCTTCCCTTAAGAAACTGATGAAACATTATTACATTGAATTACTGAAGAAGTATATGAGAGTTCTAAATGAACATTATGGATCCGAAAAAAATAGATAAAACAAAACCTTGATAAATTGAATTAGCGCAGGCTCTGCGGCAATCTCTTTGAAAAATCACGAATGGATACGCATGTTTGTAACCGTCAGCTTGAAACGGGAGGAGTTGCATTTGATCCATGCTATTATGGTCACTATGAAGACGACACGTTGAAACCTTCAAATCCAAACTCAAAGCACAAGTCTGAAATCCCAAAACTATAGGAGGAGTAACTAATTAGTAGTTATCAATTGGCCACCAGGATTCTTAACTCTTTTGTGTTGGCCGCTAGATTCTTGGCTCTAGAAATAACTAATTAGTAGTTATCAATTGGCCGCTAGAATTCTTAGCTATTTTGTTGTCAATTAGTAGATTCTTAGCTCTAGGAGGTCACAAATTGGGGCGGGGGGACTCTTTAATCGCCGTCATATTTCAATTAGAAACGTTATTGAGTGGATATTTGAGATATTGAAACAACAATTCAAAATTTTGGATGGGTAGATACAAAACTATCCATGGAAGCCTAGAGAGATATTGTTATAGATTGTTGTGTACTGCATAATTTTATCAGAGATATTATCATAGATATTGTCATACGAGCACGCATTGCCCTGAATTTAGATACCTACGGTGATCTAGAATTTTAATTAACACAAGTTGATATGACGGCAAAAGAGATGTCAAATTGAGACGGATTCCGTTTGTATCAAAATGAGTAGCTCAATTAGGCAACAAATCTTAAGAATCTTGTACGAGACTTAATTATATTTTTTTTATTGTTGAATTGATGTATTTTCTGCCATATTTAATTGAGAATTTACAGATGTTTGAGAATAAAAAGAAAAATCTTTTGTATACTAATGTTGGAATATTTTAGTGCTACACCAATTTTGTGAATCAAGTTTAGAAAGTAGCAATTGTGAATCACTTTTTGTGCATATATTTTATAAAAAAAATCTCACTTTCTCTGTCAAACAATCTTTCAGTTTCATTTGTTCTTTTAAACAAATACAAAAAAAAAATTCCAAAAAAATTGATACAGTAAAATTTTTTTTAAAAACATATCATTTACAAGTTTTTTTAAAAATTCTATAGCATGCTACATTAAAATTATAGACAAATATTCAAAAGTACACATTCCAAATAGATCCAATTTAGTATTAAAAATTTAGATTTTCAACAATTATAGACAATTCTGAATTTGGTGCAGTTCAAAAGTTTTTAAAATATAGTTAATGCATATACGAGGCAAAAAATTAGACAACTTCATTATCTTAAATACATGTACATGGTCACGGTGAACCATGTTAATTAGATCAATGATTTTCATGCATTATTTATTAAGAGATATCGATTTATAAAGTTAAATATGCACTAATGTGTAGTTAACGTATATTTATTATGTGGATCTAAACAATATTTAATAGCAACTGCATTTTTACAATATTAAGGATGAAATGAATTGGTTGAAGGAAAACATAGCATTTCGATATGTATAGTAGTCGGTATTTCTTTTTTCTATTCTAAATTTGAGTCACACATTTCAGTGTTATCAGTGTAGTCCTTCCCTTAAGAAACTGATGAAGCTTTATGTGAGAACCCGAAAATTTTCTTTATTTCTAGGCATTATTTTATTCCTTTGCACCATTTTCTATATTTTCTTTATTCTATAAATTTTCTAGACATTTTATGAGTAAATAGGGTTTTAAAAATGTTTTTCTAGTATAAGTCAGTTTATGAGATTTTCGGAGTGAATGGTGGACGTGGGACCCGCTAGTGCGTTAAGTGAGAGAAATTCGGCCAATTAGATTAAGTTGTGCAGTATTAAATTACTAGATGTTAAGAGACAATTGATCATTGGAAAGCAAAAGGATAAGAAAGAAATCCAAAAAGGGACACGTGTCGCATCGCGGTTGGACCAAGCTTGCCTAACTTTCTTTCAACTAAAAGCTAAATTTTGACCAAAATTCCATCCATTTCTTAGCTCTCTTGGCCGAAATTTTGAGGAAGAAAAAGAGAGAGAAAGTTCATCTTGCACTTCAATTTCCAAGCTCAATCTTGAGTTCCAACCATAGATTTTGCAAATCACTCCATAAAAGTGCTAGTCAAAGTAGTTTCTAAGGTGGTTGTGGAGTAATTTTGGGAGGAAGAAGCCTAAGTCATCATTTTTCTTGAGGTTCCAAGGTAACTTACTAAGGAAATCCCTCTTTGCTCTTAATAATTCCAAATTTGTCGCTTAAAGTTGTAGTTGTGGTAGTTTTATGAGAATATTTCATGGTTTGAAGTAGTTTAGTGGTAATTTTCAGTTTTATAGTGAAAATTCTGATCTCATATGATACTTGAGGGTTTTTATTGTTTTGATATGAATTATTGAGGTTTTGTGGGATAGAATACTCTGCCTAAAGAAATTTTCTAGATTACATACACAAGATTCCAGCTTAGGATTACATGTGGTAGTAATCTGCCTTGTTTTTGCACTGTATGTTCGTCCTTGAGGAAGATCGAATCAGCCCTTGTTCAAAACATGAAAGTTGTAGGTATTTGAGTTAGCTAGCTACTGGTAAAATTTCAGCTCAATCAGAGCATGGTAGGATGTGAAATGACCGAAATACCCTTACTGCCACAAGCTGCAATTCGTAAACAGTTTTGTGAATTGACCGGTTTGGGCTGCATTTTTCACCCTGATTCGTATCCAAGTAGCTTTTGGCCAAAACATAAAACTTGTAGCCCTATGTTTTATCTTTCCAACGCCTCTGAAAACACCCCAAACGGAATTGTGTAGCCTGAGTTATTGCCGGTTAAAATCAGTGCTGACAACCAGACTGATCACGAACTGTTGGATCTGTGATTTGCAAATTCGACTTAGATAAACTATAAATTAGGTTAGGTGGCCTTCATGAAAGTTGTTCCCCCCTGTCTTAGCTTCGAAATGGTATAAGGTTCACCCCGATTTGATAATCATAGCTCCGGTTATGACTAAAATACTACGAGATGCCAAATCTGCCATTTAGCTTTTGTCTTCAAAATTGATATTTGCTTGTACTATTGCACTTGTGTTGTACTTGGATGATTTTGGAGCCTAATGGAAGGGCTATTGTGGTAACCTTACTTGTGTGTATTGTGGGGCTGAATTAAGGAAAAGAATGAAGCCATAAATGGCTGGAAATTTGGTAAACACAAAAGGCGTGCTGCCCAAATTTGGACTCAAGGGTTAAGTAGAATTACACTTGTTTTGAGTATGGTTTTGAGGACGAGTCTAACTCGATTTGTCTAGGTTATTCGAGTTTCCTTTTGTGGAGATATATAAGTTGAATTTCGGCCGAAACTTGTACCCTTGGAATTTACGACTGATAGAAATACGTTTCTTTCATTTCTTCGACTCAAACGGCATTTTTCACATATAATGGCTTCAAAATTTCACCGTTTGAAAAGTGATCAAGGGTTTTACGAATAGTCTTTAAATAAGTCTCAATTACTTGATTCTCGTTAAACGAAATGTTTAAGTTTCGAGCCTTAGTTACTTTTCAATGCTCTTAAACAATATTTCCTCGCAGATTTGAACTCCAAGAGCGAAGTAATACCCAAAACCAACGTGTAAAGGCACTGCATCTGTTGTGAGTGTACCACTCCCCTCCTTTGTTGCTTAACTTGGTTTCTGTTCATGCAATCTGTAATTTGAATGACTATGCTATCTGTTTATTTCGTTGAGACAAGGGTGTATTTTATCACCTTTGTTTTCTTGTCAGTATGCCTATTTACTGTGGAAAATTTTGAATCTGTTATCTGTGCTTAATCTACTGCCGTTTGGACATTGCATCCAACGACCTTGCTGTTACCTCTGAACTCAAATCCTGTGGCTAGTTATTCGAGTCGAGCCGGTAAAGGTCTGGTCGATTAGATAACGAACCACAGTAGTCTGTTTCTGAGAAATCTTTGGGTATTGAGACTCTGGATTTTCGGTATACTCGAGTATTACCACCCTCTATTCGGTTGAGGTGTTCGGGCCCGATAAGGGGTATGTTGGGTGGACAGAATTCGGTGTAAAGTGGGGTCTACGGACATGTTGGTTCTATCTATGTTGACGGAGAGTCAACGGGTTTGGATCAAGTATCGCAATTGGACATTTTAGCTCCTGAGAGCCACATGTATCCTTTCCCTTTGAAATGTTTATTATTTCCCTATCTGGTGTGTATAACTGCATGATTGATACGTGAAATGCCATGATTCATGACCACTTGTACTTCTGGTACCTCATTGAGCGTAAGCTCACCCCTTCCCGTTATCTTTGTTTTCCTTACAGGGAACAACACTTTTGAACCATGATTTTGAAGAAAGTGTCAAGCTAGTGTAAATGTTATTTTGTTACGCTCTTTTGTAATCAAAACCCTAGTTACTTTTATCAAGTATCACGTTTTGACTCGTACAACTTTCTATGTATGTACTTAAGTGTTTAAGCATGTATATTAGGTGTATTCGTTTGAGATACTACTTTTAATCATTCAGAAAATTTTAGTTGTGTGTAATCGGCGTAGTAGTCTCCGAGTGTTTGTTTTCTTTGGTTTCGATCGCGCGTAATCTAGGATTTGTGTGATTCGACTTCGTAGTCCTGGCGAGAGTTGGGCAGGCGGTCCGCCAACCCCTTTGGTTCGCCTTAGGGGACGGTGAGGCTATCACACTTTATTACATTGATTTACTAAAAAAGCATATGAGGGTTCTGGATGAACATTATGGATCCGGGAAGAATAGATAAAAAAAAAACCTTGATAAATTTAATTGACGCAGGCTCTGCGGCAATCTCTTTGAAAAATCACGAATGAATACGCATGTTTGTAACCGTCAGTTTGAAACGGGAGGAGTTGCATTTGATTCATGCTATTATGGTTACTATGAAGAGGACACGTTGAAACCTTCAAATCCAAACTCAAAGCACAAGCCTGCAAGCTCACAGCTATCAGAGGAGTAACTAATTAGTAGTTATCAAATTGCCACTAGAATTCTTAACTCTTTTGTTTTGGCCGCTAGATTCTTGACTCTAGGAATAATTAATTAGTAGTTATCAATTGGCCGCTAGAATTCTTAGCTATTTTGTTATCAATTAGTAGCTAATTAGTAGATTCTTAGCTCTAGGAGGTCACAAATTGGGGTGGGGGGACTATTGAATTGCCGTCATATTTCAATTAGAAATGTTGTTGAGTGGATATTTGAGATATTGAAACAACAATTCAAAATTTTTGATGGGTAGATACAAAACTATCTATTGAAATTTAGAGAGATATTGTTATAGGTTGTTGTGTACTGCATAATTTTATCATAGATATTGTCATACGAGCACGCATTGCCCTGAATTTAGATACCAATGGTGATCTAGAATCTCAATTAATTCAAGGTGATATGACGGCAGAAGAGATGTCAAATTGGGACGGAATCCGTTAAGCAATGACTAATCATATGTGGATGAAACGAAATGAGTAGTTCAATTAGGCAACACCTCTTAAGAATCATGTACAAGATTTAATTACATTTTCTTTTATTTTTGAATTGATGTATTTTTCGACATATTTAATTGAGCCTTTACAGATGTTTGAGAATGAAAAGAAAAAATCTTATGTATACCAATGTTGGAACATTTTAGTGCTACACCAATTTTGTGAATTAAGTTTAGAAAGGAGCAATTGTGAATCACATTTTTGTGCATAAATTTTATAAAAAATCCCACTTTCCCTGTCAAACAATATTTCAGGTTCAATTTTTCTTTTAAACAAACACAAAAAAATTCAAAAAGTTGATATAGTAAAATTTTTTTTAAAAACACATGATTCACAAGTTTATTTTAAAAATTCTATAGTGTGGTACATTAAAATTTTAGACAAATATCCAAAAAGTACACCTCCCAAATAGGTCCAATATTGTATTAAAAATTTAGATTTTCAAAAATTATAGACAACTCTAAACTTGGAGCTGTCCAAAAGTTTTTAAAATATAATTAATGCATATATGAGTTTAAAAGTTATACAACTTAATTATCTTAAATATATGTACATGGTCACGATGAATCATGTTAATTAGATCAATGATTTTCATCCATTACTTAAGATATTTCAATTTATGAAGTTAAATATGCACTAATGTGTAGTTAATGTATATTTATTATATGGACCTAAACAATATTTAATAGCAATTGCAGTTTTACAATATTAAGGTAGAAATGAATTGGTTGAAGTAAACCATAACACTTCAATATGCATAATAGTCGCTGTTTTTTTTTACTATTCTGAATTTGACTCACACATTTCAGTGTTATCATTGCCTTTATCCGTGTAGTCTTTCCCTTGAGAAACTGATGAGTCATTATTACATTGATTTATCGAAAAAGCATATGAGGGTTCTGGATGAACATTATGGATCCGGAAAGAATAGATAAAAAAATACCTTGATAAATTGATCTATGCTAATATGATCACTATGAAGACTACACATTGAAACCTTCAATTCCAAGTTCAAAGCACAAGCCTGCAAGCCCACAACTACATGAGGAGTAACTAATTAGTAGTTATCAATTAGCCACTAGGATTTTTAACTCTTTTGTGTTGGCTGCTAGATTCTTAACTCTAGGATTAACTAATTAGTAGTTATCAATTGGTCGCTAGGATTCTTAACTATTTTGTTTGGCCATTAATTAGTAATTACTAGTAGTCAATTAGTAGTTAGGAGTGTGAATTCTTTATTACATTTTACATGTAATTCGGAATTTTTGACTACTGGTACATCTAGTGTCGAGTACCATCTTAAGATCAGTCTAAATATAATAAAGTAATATCCGACTGATGATGCATGTAAAAAAAAAAAATAACACTTGTGAGGTGAATAATAGAAGTGTGTAGTGTGAGAATCCAAAAAAAAAAAAAAAACTTAGTCCAAAACTCCATACCAGTTGAATAGTGAAGAACTAAAAAATTTTCACCAAAAATAATGAGAAAGCCAACTATTGTCCTCCCATATACACAAGAAAAATATCCATAAGAAACAGACATAATAGTTTTCCAAGATATGAGATAGTAAGAAATAAATATCACAAACATTCTATATACTCAAGTTTTAGATAAAATCAAGCAAAATTAGAGAGTTAGGAATAAGGATAATATAGCTCTATATAGGAATCTTCAAAATTGTGGTGATTACAGTTGTGGCGAGCAGAAATTCTCGATGGAGTCAGTGATGTTTCCTCTTGGATTCATTTCTTTTTTGCATATTTTAGACAAAATTGGAGGTGTTTTTGGCCTTGAAGTTAAATTTTCCTCTTTAAAATAGAATAAAAGAAAACAACCCAGATTTTAACAAAAAATCCAAGCCATAATATTCGATAAAATAATTAAACATCTTAATAATCATACCTCTATTTATGGGATATGCCTTAGCTGCCTCCGCCTTGATAAATTACCAGATTGATAAAATTGCAATTTAACCTAGAATGAGAGAAACCAAAATGGGGCGAGTACACAAATAAAAATTTTGGCTGGTGAGGGGTGGAGTAGAAGTGATTGGTGAGGAGTAGAGTGGAAGTGATGAGTGAGAGAAGAGAGGAGTGAAATTTTGGCTAAAAATACTAAACCACTAAAGCATAGCACCAATTCCTATTCTTAGAATTTAGTTTAATTTCCTTTTTTCCTTAGTAATTAAGAGTGATACGACGTAGTTTTATTTTCTTTTGGCATCTTTTTAATGACATGACAATCCCTATCCAATGTCATGTTAAGACCCTATTATGACATTTAACTAAAAACATCATAATACATGTGTAATTAAAAGTAATTTTCTAGTAGTGATACCTGGCCTCCTAAGAAATAAGAACATATTAGAGGTTGAGAATGAAAATCTACAAGATGAGACTCTGTGATTGCAAAGCAAAGTTAAAAAAAATGGAATTGGAGATAAAATCATTAAAGGAGCAACATGACAAAAAGCAAAGGATAAGAAAGTTAGCCAAGATTGTTGTTGTGTTTTGGGTTGTTATTATATGATATTTAATATGGATGCATGAGTTAGCAAAGCGTGATTTTGAAAAGTTACAAATTCCTAGTTTATAAAATGAAGATAATTTGGATTGTTAGCATGTAGAATGTAATAGCAGTTTATGAAGGATGAAAATTATGTTATCTATAGATATTTGAAAATATTGAACATGAGTTATTAAGTTGACCAATCAATTACGATGACAACAAAATGGACCATTCAAGTCATCAAGTAGATAAAAATAAAATAGTCATCGAATTGGATCGGATATTTACTTGTCCTACAATTGGAGGATAAAAAAGGCATATATGACTTCTATAAAATGTCAACAAATACATATCCAAAGCATGTACTCATTCAACCTCTTACTTATTGCAATGTGAGTTATACTAAAACTATTATAAATAACCAAATAACTAATAATACATCTCAAGATTTAACAAAATTTCAGGTTTACTACATCAAAATGTCAAAAAAGTTCTTCAACAATTGATTATGCAGTTGAATCTCTTTTGCCAAATGATTTTTGTACCCAATTTCCAACCTTGAATGGTGACTCTTTGTCCAAATATGCATAGTTGACATTGATTGCACCCTTTTTGGCATTAGTTAGTTTCTTTTTTTTTTTTGGATCACCCATTTTCATGTATTGACATTAGATGTAACTGACTGAAGGCTTTTTTGAGTTGCAGTCGTAATGGAAGTATTTAATCTAAGTCACCTAACCCGAAAAAAAAGATAGCATTTGAATTAGCTACATCAAGCACTGCAATTATAGTACATAATCAAAAGTTAAAAAGTTCATAGCCAACAGGAGTGTTGAGTTTTTTGATCTACCTCTTAGAAGTTGTACTAGCACTCTTTCTCAACATTTCTGAAATAGCACTGTTAGATGTGGGATTGTCACCTTTTGCAGCAATATTGGCCCCTTGCAATGATTGATATACACTTTATTTGTAAGAATGTCCATAAAAGATGATGGCTGAGCAACTTCGTTATCCTATTGTTGAAAATTATTGGCAACTTCAACATCAATATTTCTAACCCTAACACTAGCAGAAAATCCATGAACAACAGTCCCTTTACCACAACTTTTAGTAGTACCTTTTGATGGTTGGACAGTTGCATTATCCTGTCTTTTGTGCTCAGTATCATTAGTATCTTGAACTTTGCATGTAGCTCTATTATGACCTACCAAGCCACAATTTCTACAATGCATCATAACATGTTTTTTCAATTTTTGGACACTATTTTTTATGTCCAAGAGAGTTGCTTCTATTATATTTAACATCTTTTTTCTTTCCTTTCTAAACCTTCCTAGTTTGACATATGGTATTGAAGGGTCAAAGAAAGGATTTGTATTGGCGGGCCAAAGTGTTTTTCCACTAATGGAGTAGAGTATATTCTCATAAAATTTTAAAAATAATCCCTTGGAATAGCACTCATCAATATGCTTGTATGAGCCCTCATTCATCCTATAAATGGATGCAATCGCAGTCGTCTAACTTGTCATCAATTACAAGTACAGTTTTTTTCTTATACATAAATAATATATTATTTCCCCCTAAATCCTTTATTTGATACCCCCATCACCATTTGCCACTATTTTTCATTTTCTAGAATGTTTTGCATTTTCTTCAATCAACTCCTTTATTATTGGATGAATAGGACTGGAAAGTTTTCTCATTCAAACTGCCCTATCTCCTATTCTATCCATTAAATACTCCATAATTCCTTTCACCATTCTTATAATTGGTAAATTCCTGTATTTTAATATTTTTGCATTTGAAAATCTAGTAGAGATTATTAACAAGAATATCTGATTTAACATGATAAGGAAAGAATGCCTTATACCAATGCTCATGTGGTGGTGCCCTTTTGGCCTTTGCATATGCAAGTTAGTCATACTCTTTTAGATTTTCAAGTTCTGCCTCATACAACTTAACAGTTGTTGCTGCTGCAATACTCCATAGTCTATTTTTCAAAAATTGTTTGAAATGTTTTTTCTTAAAATTCTTGTACAGGTATTAGACAAAGAATTTGTATTAATAGTATAGAAGAAATTCAAAAAATACTATCAAGACCCTACAATGACAAACGTGAAATAGGCCAAGTACAATGAAGTATTAAATAACTAATATTTAAATTACAAAAGTTTGAGCATTAATCTTTTATTGGTTTGAAATAAATGTATAATGACTGCTAGCAATTACAATTCCCAAATATTCAATCAATAATTTCAGAAACCAATACTTGTATTCTCTTACTTTTTTCTGCCACTACTGCCCAAGTAATAGGCCACCATCCATCATTGAGATCTGCTCCAATAGCTGCCAACAATTGACCTAAATAATCTTGTTTTGTGTGACTGATTGACAATTTCTACCAGCATATAGGTCAGTCATAGTAATAAAACCACCTAGAATGTTCTACGAGTCGAATTCACAGAGTCTAGTTAATTTTCTCTACTTTAATTAATATAGAAAATAATAAAATTCAAATTCAAGGGTTTTTAATTTCTAATTAAAGAATGAAATAAATAATTAAATCAAATAAAATAAAATTGAGGAAACAATTGGCAAGAGACTAAGGTTTCAGATTTTGATTCAGAATTGGAATTAATTATTCAGTTATTTTCTTAACATGCCTAGAACGTATTATGCAAAAGTACTTTAAATTATCTCTCGATACATCTAAATTATGTTTAATTAAAACTTACTTCTATAACGAGATCACAAGTGTTTAATTGAACCCTTTAAAATCTTAGATAATACCAATTACGTCATACAAACCCTAAACTACTATCTTGTTTAGGTTAAACATGTTTATCTATCTAGTACATGATTGTATATCCTTTCTCAGTTCAATACAAATTCTAAAAATATGTCTATGGTGATCAAGCATAGCATGTAATTAAAATAAGATAGAAAAATCAAGGCGAACATCAAGAATTTAACTAAAATAATTAACCAATACTCTTTCACAAAATCCTAACCCTGAAAACAAATTAGTTGAACATAAACATGATATAAATCAAGAATTCAAGAAACAAACACAATATGTTTGAATAAAGTAAGAAAAGCTTCTCAGTTTTTTCATGCTCTAGTCGCCATGTTGATTATGCTTGATTCTGGTTCACTTTCCATTGATCTTGAACTTTTAATGTCAAGTTATAAACAATGAACTAAATTAGTCTAATTCTTTTCTAACTCTGAAAAGGACCTAGATAATCCCTATTTATAGTTTCCTAAAGTTCTAACCTAAATATGTTAGAAATGGGCTTTTTGGAGTAGAAGAAAGTCGAGTTAGCATGAAAATCCGTCAATGTCCGACATCAAGATCGGCCTAATGCCCGGCCCTGATCATTAGATGGAACTAAAAATTCAACATAATTCAAAAAAGTCCAGCCTAATGACTGATTTAATGACTTGTACTGGTTATAGAATCCTTATAAATCTGGTGACCCTCATTGATTCTTGTTTTTTCTTGCTTCATTGACCCTACATGCGGTTCATCTCATCCCTGAACTCCCAAAATTAGTTTATTTTCTCTCAAATTGAGCTCTCCACCTGTTAGAGCAACATAAGATAAAAATTAAGTGATTTTTATTCAAATTAGAGTTCAAATATCACAATTAAAACTCCACGCACTTGTACCAAAGCAATATAATTCTAACATGTCAATGACACCTATCAAGTGTTATAATTGATCTACATCTATCATTGAATCCCCTTTTCGAAGGTCCTAAATAGTAGTAGAATCTTAAAAATGTAGGTCTGCCCTCAGGACCACTTTTTGAATGTATTGAATGTCAATTTTTATATTTGGGTGGGTATTTTGTAGTTTAGCAGCATATTCCCAAATAGAAGTATATTGTTTTACTGCACTACCCTTAATACTATTTCTAACCTTGCTCTTAGCCTTGTATGTCTTGCTTCTACTAATCTCACACTTATATTGTTGATTTACAATTTGTCTAATCTATTTGTTGGCATGTTCATGTTTGAGTTGATTTGGTTGTAATATCTATTTGCTAACCAAGATATAGTCGTATGCTTGTTTTTCCAAGTATGACTGCACTGGATATGCCCATCATATAATGTTTTCACAATAAAATCAATGGTGTTTAAAACTGAAACTTTTGAAGTATACACACATACCACTCATAAGGTTTTTCACATTTTGTCATCAATCTAGATTTGTCATTAGTATATATATACAGGCATACTAGTGAGAATTGATAGGTTGTAACAGTATCTATGAACAGAACCTTGCTTCCAAATTTCACACCAATTTCAAATTGAGAAAATTTTTTATAAACTTCTCTATATCAAAATAGTGTACTTTACCTCTGCCCCTTTAGCCTCTTCATCAAATAAGTTATGATTGATGTTTAGTTCTAAGTTTACACCATCATTCAAAAGTAGGTTCTGATCACTTTTTTTTTGGCTGCTCCTATTTGCTATGTAGTTTGAGGGCCACTATCATTATTTGGTTTAAATTTCTCAATTGGAACTCCTCATCAACTGTAGTGAAAGCTGTACTGAACATCTGAATGCTTGAGTTCTCCCCTGGCTTGGGGTTATCACCAAACTTCCTCTGACTTCTGAGAGGTGTCAAGTCTGTGCAATAATAAAATTCTACTCACAAGAATATTTATTCGAATATAATGTTAAATAGGGTCGTTTCTATAGGAATTAGGGGAAAAATCTGTTTCTTTCTAAGCGAAACCAATTAAGGCGGTTTTAGAGAATTAAGATTAAAATAAAATACTTAATGAAAATAAAAATAATTAAACCAAAGTAAATTAAATTAAATCAAGGATTAACAAGTTCTAGTCAAGGACATGACTTCAAAAGTGTTTCATACAACTGATCATTAATGCAATAATTATTTCATCTATTCGTTAATAAACAGATTGTAGTTGCCAAATAAGCGATGACAACCAGTTTTTCCTTACCGTCTCGATAGTTAAGGTACGCCCGTTAATTACTTTCCTAAGCAAAAAATAATTCTAGGTAAACTCGTAGAATTTAATCCCTTAATTGTATTAGGAACTAGAAAAACCTTGTTCTAATTAGAGGTGTCAAAATGGGTGATTTGAGCGGGTTGGGTTGGATAAAATGGGTAATGTATATAAGTGAGTCAACCCATTTATACCCTTTTAATTAGATGAGTATAAATGGCTGAATCAAAAAATGAATTGGGTAACCCAATTACCCATTTATAACCCATTTATTTTAAATTTTTATAAATTCACTTTTGCAAATTAAGTTATTAATTTATACCATCCTTTGCACCCATTAGTTTTAAATATTTACTTATAATGTTCAATAAGTCTAAGTATCAATTTCTTTCCCATCCGTACTCTATATTGCAAAATTACATACTATTAATAATTAAACAATAAGAATATAAAATTTTGAACTAAGTACTATAAAAGTTAACATAAAAATTTAATTTAAAAATTTTAAACCTCTAGCATTTTTTCGTGTGTAAATTTAAAATTTCATTTTGAAAAAGTAAGAAAAGAAGCTAAAACTTGTCATAAATTGGTAATGCTGAAAAATGAGTAAGTTAACAAATTAAAAGAAAATAAAATGATAAGATAAAACCAACAAATAATAATAATAATAATGAAACAAAAGTAGTTAACATTATGAAAAACTGAAAAATTTGAAAAAAAAATGGGTGGGGGTAATTCTAAATGAGTTAATTGGATTTGATGTGTTACATAATAATACCTATTTAATAAATGGGTATTATTGGGTAACCCATTTATACCCATATACAAAAATTTAAGATAGCCATACCCATCTATTCATGAGCGGTTATGGGTAAATTTAGTTAAATGGATTTATTTAACAGCTATAGTTCTAATCAATAAACACACTACCACCCATGAAAAATTAAATCAGAAAACATACAAATACTATGAATAAAAGAAATTAATAAAACAATTAGATCTCACAGATGTAGATGAAACAAATCCTTTATCATTTCTCGACTAGAAAAGAGAATTAGTTACTCTCTAGTGAGAGTAACCCAAGCAGCTCCATTGAAACAATTCGCATAAGTCTTTAACAAAAAAAAAAAAAAACCAAGAAAGGAGAGAAAAGACCAAGCAGTCCTGGCATTCCCTTCACAAAGCAAAGAGTCACGACTCCTGATTTTTGTTCCTGACCAAAATACTAATCAAACGGGATGCTGACTTTCTCTCTTCCAATTTCCTAGTTCGTATCGACTACAATAATAAAAACATGTTTCCTAATTAGAAAAGATACTGTAAAAGATAATCTTCTACGTTTTCTAATCCAATGCTATAACTAATAAAGAAAATTAAAGTCTTCCAAATCTTCTCCCAAAAGCTGTCCGGAATTCAATTCAAATTTAGAAATCTCCGTGTGCAAATTTCGAATCATCTGGATTCAATAGCAATTCTTGAAAAATTACCTCTTTTATCACTTTTTGCTAATTTTCCTACAATGGGCACCATTAACCAAATATAAGTAGAATCCGCCAATGAAAACAATATTTGACTAAATTTATACCAATTATAAATTTAGCAACAAATTGCAACCTATGAACTTACTTCTTTTTCATCTTCAATTTCACTCTCTGGCATTTCCTGAGTTTGAGCATGTTGAGTTGAATCAGGCTGACTTTAATGTGATTCACTTGGCTATATTGTTAGATTGTTGGCTTGATTGTCTTCATATATTTCATTTTTCTACAATATTCAATGTACTGCTCAAATTGTTTTTCATCACCTTCATGCTCATCTTGTTCTCCCTTATTTCCAAAAGGTTTAGAGGAAGTATGTTCACCATCATCAAAACTTGAGTGTAAATCTGCTCCAACTATAGATGTATCATCTTCCCCAACAGTTTCATAAATTGATTCTGTTTGTCTATTGCAATCCTTCCATTCTAGAGTAGCAAATGATCTGTAAATATAACCACTCTTCCTAACAGATTGTGTGGTCTTTGCATTTTTACTACCATGTGCATGGACTAGTTAAACATGCTTCCTATCATCAATCTTTTGTATTATTACTGCAAACTGCTTATCATGTGATGGCTTTACGATAGCCTTGATATGAAGTTTGAACACCTCTTTCTCTAGCACATGGTCACATATCACTTCTATCAATTTGAAATGCTTCACGTAACTATAGAACTCTTTAATGTGATTATTAATTTGAAGGTACCTCGGTCCATGGTTGGTATCACTTCTTGAATTAAGATAACAGTAGAATATGACTTCATTGTTGTGGTCAAAATTCATCACCATGTGCTTAATCTCATACATTGATATCCTCTCTCCATCACATAGATCTATCTTCTTGAATTCTACCCCTATGATACAATTTAATTAAAAATAATTTTTGAAGTAAAATTGAACATTTTATTGATAAGAATAGTAAGTTTGTACATGGAATATAAAATTTCTACTACATCAATAGTACTTTATACTATACAATACTCGTCAGCTTAAACAAGTCAGAGATAGTTCCAACTCTATAGCCAATTTCCAACTTGCCTTGTTTACTGGAAATTTTTTCCAACCTACCACTACATCTCTTACAGCAATCAGCACTTCATGAACAATGTCCTCTTCTTTTACGGCATGTGTTTGAATAAAGCTTGATTTCTAACTTTCTAGATATGGTATACCACCCTAACAAATACCAGTAGCCTCACTTGATTAGGAAAAGATTTCGACTTCCAAAGGGCACTTAACCATTGTACTTCATTTTTCCATGGTAGAATATCTTTAGCATACAAGCAAAATGTGTACCAATTTTTTCTACACCTTCCTTGAAATAGAACAATCAAAGAACAAGTGATTCATGGTCTCCAATTGGCCTTAACATAACTTGCAAAGCTCACCTTCCAGTCTTATTCTCCATTTCTTCAATCTATCCTTAGTATTTAATTTTCTAAGACATAGCATCCAAATAATAAAAGCATATCTTGGCACTGTTCCTTTTCCCCAAACCAGCTTATACCAGCTTACTGTGTTACCATGAGGTCTCAAAAATTTCATCCCTGCTTTTACATTGTATCTTCCTAATGGTCCATTAATACAGTAGACCTCATCTTTTGCCTCCATGCAGGGTAGGAAGATTTCAGGTGTGGTAGCTTTAAGGCTTTTGAACTCTTTAGTCATCCTTTGCCCTTGTGGCCATTTCTATGCCCCTTCCTGTATAAACTATGTTACTGCAGATGTTTTCAAGAACCCAAGGTTATATAATACATTTTCAGAGTATTTTGGTATAAAAACCCATTACGTACCAGTTATCATACCAATAATTTGTATCCTGCTATCACTTATTATGGTTTTTTTACTTGCTTGGCAATCCCTTCTAATCTTCAAAATTTTCAATCACGACTACGAGCAGTTAGCCTGCTCTTTTATTCCCCAAAAGGATGCACCTTTAAGACTGATAGTATGAATCCACTTAACCCACAAGTTGTCCTTCTTGCTATATATATTCCAGATTTTCTTTAATATTAAATATTTGTTCCATAACACCAGATCAAATAAGCCAAGTCCTCCCTCTTTTTCCAGTAAACACATATCATAACATTTTACCTTAGCACAGTAGTGGAATTTGATCTCTCCAGACCACAAGAATGATGCCATTAAATTGTTAATATTTTTAATTACAACTTTTGGCAAGATAAACGCACTAGACTAATAAAGTTGAATACCATTCAAAACTGTCTTGATTAATTGTAACCTGCCACCATAAGATAATCTTTTTGTCACTCAGCTTGCAATATTTGTTGGATTTTGTTAAAGATTTGTTTGCAATTTACAAAGCTCAATCTCGTAGATATCAAAGGTAGTCCCAAATATCTAATAGGTAAAGTCCCTAATGGCATCTAAATTATATCACTGAATTCCTTCTGCATCTCTTCATTCACCCTAACTATATATACTTGGCATTTTTGCAAATTTGGTTGTAGTCTAGATAGCTACCCAAACTCTTGCAAAGTCTTCTTTATAACAGTAAAGGATCTATAAGTTGTAGTAGTAATGATAAAAAGTTCATTAGCAAAAGTCAGGTGTGATAGCTGAAGATTCTGACATTTCAGATGGTAGTCCAAAATCTTCACTAGTGATGTTTTTTTATAGCCACCTTGAGAACACTTACATAGCTATAAGAAATAGGTATGGGGAAATTGGATCCCCTTGCCTTAAGCTCCTTTCATTACAAAAGTACCCAACCAATGATCTATTTAAGTTGACGGAGAATGAGACTGTAGTAACATAGCTTGCAACTAATTTAATGAAATTATTAGAAAATCCCATTAGTCCCATAGTAGATAGTAGAAACTCCCAATTCAAGGTATTTCATAATATCTATTTTGATAAACTGTACGAGGTGGTCCACTAGCTCTTCCATAACCTTTGACTATTTCATGTATGAGCAGCACATTATCAAGAATGTTTTAACCTATTATCCATGCACTCTGTGTATGGCTAATAATAGATGGAATCACCTGCTTCAACCTTTTTGTAAGAATAGTTGAGTAGCATTGTACAGAGTCTTGCAATAAGCAATAGGCCTACAATTCTTCATATGCATGGCATTGGCACTTTGGGGACCAGAGTGAGTATCGTGGGTAGAACATGTAATGATTCATAAAGCAAAATTTCAGTGCTTCAATAACCTCAGCACCTATCACATCTCAATTTGCTTGAAAAATTCAGCTATGTAGCCATCCAGGTCCAGAAGCTTTACCATCCTTCAATGCGAACATGACTCCTCAAATTTCTTCATCAGAAATTTGGCTAGAAAATTCTCTACATTACTCAACAATAAGAATATGAGGAACAATTCCTCTCAATTTTCCTTCTAACTCCCAATTCTATTGATCCTGAAATGCAAAAAGTTGCTGATAAAAAGAGACAACAAAGTCCTGTACTAACTTGTAATTTGTAACCTTAACATCATTCTCTTCATATAAAGATAATGATTGTGCTTGCACATCAAATATTTGGAATATTATTTAATATAATATTTACCAAATTAAGAAGATATTTCAGATAACACAAAAATTGTTTGGATTGCAAATAATAAGCATTGACCAACTCGATTGCCCATAAGAAGTATTTTTCACATGAGCTCTTCCACGTGGCTGTATAAGTTGGATTGCTTCTTAACTGGATTTTCATTTTGCTTTCCAATTGTCTCATTTGGACTGTATCAGCCTAAAGATTCATGTCACCTGTTCATTTGTTCTGATTAACTAAGAAGCCAAGCAGTGTATACAAATCTATAAATCTTAAAACCACAAATTGGGTATGACATTACTCTTCCCTATGCAATAGCTTAATGACCAGAATATTAACTAGCACAAAGAAGAAAGTACTTCATTTTGTGGTTATTTTCTCTCCATCTAGTTTGCTTTGGAAAAAGCTGCAACCGTCATTGGTTGTATTGAATATAAATGGTTAGGATTTATTTTATCTGTTCTACTTGATATGCAAACTTGCATGGGTGGAGTGTATGATCCACCGTAGTAGCGAAGTGAAATTTGTCGCCTTCATGTAGCAAATAACAACATAACACTCCAAAAATTTCTTCTATTACATTTGGTACTATACTACCAATATAACAGCAACTTCAAATAGAGTGCATCGTACAGGAAATGCAGGATTAAAGCAATAGACAACACAAAATTTGGTGCACTAACAAGAAAATCGCATCTCCTATTTCACCGCATTAATAAGTTTCTAGTGGTACACCATCCCGGCATTAATGAATTTATTATGAAATTGTAGAAATCCATTGATATCACCTTCCGTATCTTTTGATTTTCATGTAGAAGCTGCAAAATTTCCTTCGTCATTATTTGTAATATAATGGCATTAAAGTCATTCAACTACTATCTCCATCTTCGTGATTGACATGCATTTGATTAGCAATTTCTTCTATCATTGCCTTCCAAACTTTTATTTCCTGTAGGGACACAACTAATGGTTGTATTTGTGGGTATGGACCAACTCCATCTTTGCTTTCGACTTGCATGTCCTCATGTTCATACTCCATGAAGTGATCATTCGAAGGTTAATTTTTTCTTTAAAAAAATTGTGCAATGCACAACACACTATCACTACATTGATCTGCTCTTGCATATATGAATATGGAACCGAACCCTTCAAATAGGTGAATCGTTACTTCAAGACAATGAAAGTGTGTTCAATTATATTATGAAATCGAAAGTGGTAGGTATTGAATAGCTCCTTCGGCCTTTGGTCTCACCCACGTCCTTGTCCAACTCCTGTATTACGTCCTCCCTTGAATGGTGTTAAAAATTTTGACACCATCTTATAAGCCACGTCCATGAGCTAGTACTTACCTACATGCATAAAATTTGAAATACAATATTTTTTTTTAAAATCTATACTGTTTGAAATAGAAAAATATGTTACTTGGTGATGTTTAGGACATGAAATAAGAGCAGAATTCGAACCTAGGGAAGGAACTGAGAAGTTGGTGTGCATTCTTAATGCACTTTGTAATACGCGTGCTTCGTGTGCGCTACCTTTCCATTCGGCATACACATAAATGAATCACATATCACGATCACATACAATTAAAATATTTTTCGATTGTGTCCCATATCTATTAGTGTAGGTCATTTGTTTTGTTGTTAGAATCGAAACAGGGATATGAGTGCCATCCAAAACACCTATGGCGTCCTATATTTTATACAATATTTGATAGTCAATACCAGAAAATCGAAAAGCTTCCAAGATGTAGTATGCTACCATATTTTACTTTAAGCAAGCGATTGAAATTCTTGTGATTTACTGATTACACATTTTCGATGCCTTACTAAAAGGGCTGAGTCACTTTCTAATTTTTAAAATGTTGACATTGGAAAAAATATTTCGACAAGGAATCGAATCCCAAAAACCAATACATATAAAACGTGTTGTGACACAAAACTGCAAGAGTTTGGCCATCTCTAACCTTGAACCAATGATAATACTTGGTGCTATGTTTTATTCGTGATTGCACTCCATTTGTTTGTTTTGGTTGAATAATCCTTTGTGCAAATCTACATAGTTCCAAGATTACATCCACTATATTTCTGTAAATGGTTTTGTTGAATGTTGAAATCTCTCGGTCACAACACGAGTGTGCGTATTATGACTCAACATAACTAGTGTCGTGGCCAGCGACTTCTTAATTGACACATACTTGTGAGGATTTTGCGAAACATAGTTATTTTGCACAAGAATTTCACAAAGTCTCATGAAATTGTCAATTGTTATTCTATAATTCTCCAATATACGTAGAGGGTGACCTGTTATTAGTTCTTGCACCCACTTCCAATCAAGCATATCTCCGTTTTGGCAAGATACTTTGATAAGAGCTCCATCGTAATGTTTCGCTTCTGGTGTAAAACGCAGTATTGTTACACCATTGAGAATTGCCTCATCATTTTCTTGAAAGTTGGAGCCAGAAGAAGAAGCAAAATATGAGATGAAGTTGACCATGTAAAAATTGGGAGAAATTTGGATGCAGCTAACAAATAAATTAGCCTAAAATGCAACAAATATTGGGTGAATATGCGTGGATGACAGTAGGATGTCTAGTGGAACGTGAATGCATGACAAGACTTTACTCTACTACATTTTAAAGGGAGGGTGCAGCGATAACTAACAAAAAAGGCTCTATTTTTTATATATAAAAAGGACAAGTACCCATTGGATTTATTCATATGTGGAAGATTCAGTATTCGTTGTACTCCTATGAAGGAAAAGTAAAAATATCACACCAAATTTGTGAAATGTTACCGTTTACCTTTTAAGTGAGACTTCTACTGTGGATCTATGGCTATGTAGTGGCCCACTCGGCAATTGCTTCCATTACCCAACAAGCAATTAATTTTGTAGAATCTGAAAATAAGAGATTTGAGATGAGAGGACAGTTGGCAATTACATCTGCCATGAATCTATTGACAACACATCTAAACTATAAGTAGGAATAAGTAGTGAAATAATAAGTTAAGTTACACCCAAATTATATAAAATTAACAAATGTACATCATTGTCAATTCGTACGGTCTAAAGACTCATGGCTAGAAAAGCAGAAGATGATTAAACCATGCTACTAAATTTGAATAAGTTAAAAATGAACTATTGGGTAAATAACAGTAGTCGACATACATTTTAACAAGAAATGGCAATCCGAAACAAAATCTGGTGGACCGCTACCATGAACGGTCACCACATTACGAATACAAATCGATAAATATCAATTATAAAAGTCTTGGATCATAACAAACCAACAATCTAATTGTACAAGTTAAAAGTTTTGAATTTCCTCACTTTCCGTCCATATTCGGAATGATGAACATCTCTATCCATGTCATCTATTCACTGTCACTGAAGTTAAGGAATAAAGCACAGAACTCTTCATCTAACAACTCTTTTAATGGAAACATTTGTAGCCTTCTCTCTAAATTTAAACTTTCCACAACCTTTTTGACTACTTCTATTGAATATTTCTCCTTTGCCTCTCTTTCATTTGAAACAATGGAGGAGAATCTGTTGAAATTGCTAAGTGCCTTTTGGTAGTTATCCAAACCTGACATTCGGGACTTCGAATCTCTTGATCCCTTCTTCTCAAAACTGTAGGCAGCGCTGGATATTAGTCACTTGTTGAGATTTCTTAAAACAGGGTTGCCATCACCATTAGATGAAACAAAGTGATTTGGAGGATCAATAATAGAGTTTGAAACCACGCTTTTCCCTTTACTAGCAGAATCTTCTCTACGTCTCCATACTCGGGGAGGCACGTACTGGGGTGAGGGTTGGGTTGAAAACTGAGCTCGATTGCCAATGGCATGTTTTGCCATTCAGCACCTCATCCCACTTCATCATCAAACTAGTACTATTTGGGTGTTAAAAATCTAGCTATTGCCGGTTTAGCTATTGTGAGATTCATAATTAATATTTAAAGGTGCTTAGAATGTCAAGTGAAAAGCAGGTCGCATTCCAGTTTTGCTCATGAATGTGATTACTAGCTTGCAACTATATTATAGTACATGAGGTTAATCACATGTCTATGTAACGTTAGGATAGGTGAGACAAATAAGATAAGCACTCAGGAAATTAAATTGAAAAAAAGATAAGAAACTATTGACAAATTAAAACAGTTGTATTTTTTTTTAAAAAAAAAACACCACAAACCTCCACAATAGTTGTGATTAATGTAAATTAGTTGCACTTCCATAACATGCAATAGGTGACTGATAATGTTAGTATACAATTTGATATCATCCAACAACTTCCGCTCTTTTAGACACACAAAATAAACAAAAATGAATGACAAGTCCTATAGTCATTTTTGATGACATATAAAATTATCAACCTTCACTTAAATCATTCAGCAATATATGAACCAAAATTATTGTATGCTAAAAAATTATGGTGAAGTAGAATTAAGCACAAGTAAAGGGACAATTTTTTTAAATCATACAACTGCCATTAAAATAAAGTATCATTCCTGGCCAATAAGTTAGAATTGATTGCAAATACACACAACCATAAACAAGTAAAAATGATTGGTACTATGACATGACAGGGTATACGACCCCAAAACTAAATTATAATAAGAAAATAAATTTGCAAAACTAGTAAAATCAGACACTTTCTATAATTTGGAACAGCCATTTGTTATGACTGAATGGCTAAAGGAAAAATCAGCAACTAAATTTTCTTTCTAGAAATGAACATGTGTTTTGTATATTATCAGTCACAAAAGGATGCAAATTTAACTACATCAGAATGCTGGCTAAGTCACCTAGTAACTATAGGGGCTGAGTAGATGGGGAGAATATATAGCATATAAGATATTTATACCCAATACAAATATATCCATTGATCTGCTCCTGCTAAAAAGCATTTGTGTTCAGCATTCCATTCTATCCCTGTCTCTAGCTTGGCAGAATCTCCTCGGAGATGAGTGAACAACCTCTACTTATCCACCATTCGATAGTACTTGAACTGGTATTGAATTCCTGTGCAATTGACCCAACATTCTTAGGTTAAGTAAATGGTCATTGCTGTGTAGTTTGCCAACATGCTATAGGTCAGCTCCCATTTTTCATTTTTCTGACACTCCATGTAGGTGCGAACATAGAGGTCCTCCTCCCAATCTAGCCAATATTTTTTATCAGACATCTATGGATAAACAAACAAGTACTTAAAAAAATAGTAACATGTTGTATGCACAATCACCAAATTCGTAGATTTAGCCAACAAAATATCTCACCTCAAAGTAATTTATTAGGCTGACGTCAAAGTCATTTGAGTCGCACGCAGAATGGGCACTAACAGAAGAATAAGGCTAGATGGGGATTCTGAACAATAATGAAAATTATAACCAAAACTTCATTATGTGAGTATCTGTGGAGAAAGGATGTATTAGAACCAATTGTAATAGTGGAATGTCTTACCAATGGGTGAACTTGGTTTCTTCTTTTTTCTCTTGGGCATGAACACTTTCATTTGACAAAGCATACAACTTTACAGTTTGGGTTCACAGAAAATATGATAAAAACAAGCTGAGAAGAATGTCCATAAGAAATTCATAAAAGCAAAACCATTAAATGTCAGGGATGACAAATACAGGAAACACTTCTTGGTCTCTATATCCAGACACAAGCAAATTTACAAAAGTTTGTAGTCTAAAAAAGCAGACTAAATCAATTAGCGAAGTGGTTGTCTAGCAACATCACTTTTTCGCAGCACAGGAAACCAAGCAGGACACCAATAAAATTTGTCAACCTATATGTCTCTGCCTCTGATGTTAACATATGTATGTTCTTTAGATGAAACGTTATCGAATGCAAAGCTAAAATTTTGCATCGCTAAGTAGTAGGTTTAAAATCTAGTCTCAACTCTTCGATTGGGTTTATAGGTGATTTTCATACCACCCTCTGTATCAGAACCAATTGATTGTTCCTATTTCACATAGTTTTATGTCAATTGTATATAATTTCAGAGGCAAATTGTCTTCAGAAGTCAGCATGCTTAATGAAAAAATTATGGCCAATTACTAAAGCATATTGGAAAGGGACAATGAATAAGAAACTGAAGAGAAGAGAGATTATCATATTGACCATGAATAACAATTGCTCATACTTAATTCAAAAATAAATGCATGAATGTAGAAATCCAAAAAATCTTAAGAACATCCAAGTTCCTAATTTCATGTGTTTGGAGTTACACAAACACGCTTCCTATTCAATTGATTTTCTTTTACATACAACAACTGCAATCAAATTGAGGAAATAGTAAGGGCAATAAAACTTCAAAATAGAAATTACTAACCGATGTACACCATTAGGGCAAGTGAATTGAGGAAAATTTCGTTCAGTAGCTCCTTTCCTTACCGTGGGACAGAGGTTAGAGACCGGCCACACCTAATGACCGGTATTTCAATCCCAATCCATCACCCTTCTTGTCCAGCAGTTCTTGGTCTTTTTGCACATCTAAACCCAAGGGCAGACTTCTATAGTACATTTCTACCCTCTATGCGTACACAGGGAATCAATTCCCTTTCAGATCATTAGCAGAGAAATCGAATCCTTTGGTAGATTTTGCTAGCAATAGCCTGAGGTTGAAAGCCCGGAATAACTTTTGCAGTTGTTGATTGGAGAAGACGAAGTTATGGAAAGTGTAAGAGGATAAGGTAAGCGAATAAATTCTCTGAAGAGGGCAAGTAAGAGTAGCTTTAGCTTTCCTTTATTGAGTTACTCCGACAATAGGAAGCAACGGTACAAAAAACTTACTGTACTTAGTGTAGTCTCACCCCAACAATTGATATGAGTTTTTCTTTTGACGGTCATGACACTTAGGAATGGGTTTGTGGAGTCATCTCCACCGTGGGCTACTATTGAAAGATCTCTTGTTATCGATTTTCATTATGTATTCCACGTGGGAGATATGTTGGGAGATATATATTGAACCTTATTTGGGTTATTTGGCTTGTTATCCAAACACTTTTGTCACATATTATTTGGAAAAATCTAAATATTACATATCCAAACACTCTCAATATTTTGTTCCGAGCAATGTGTGTTGTCATCTTTCTATGGAAAAAAGCAGTGTTCTTATCTCCTTCTTTTAGCCACAAAACTCGAGATTTCACTTTGTAAAAAGCCTCCCTAGCATGAGATAATGCATAATATTCATCCATCAATAATCTTTCTTGAGCTATGAGTTCATCATTAAAGGGCTTTGCTTGCAGCAAAGCTTGAGTAGCCAGCATTTGTTCTTTCTTCTGCAGCACACGAACACTAATGCTGCCATAATGTATTTTGTTTAATTGTTTCAATTCCCCTTTTAATCTCTTGAACTTTTGACAATTAGCAACTATAGGGTTACTCCTGACAGTTTTAGTCCAAGATCTTAGCAATGTAGATTTCAACTTCCTATGTTTCATCCAAAATTTTTGGAATTTGAAAGGTTTCGGCCCAAATCTTTGACTACTATGTATATCCACTTTGGATGGGAGAGTGATCTGACATACCAGTCCCAACATTTCCACTTCAACATAAGGAAACTGAGTATACCAGGCTTCATTAGCAAATATTTGATCTATTCTTCTATATTTTCTATGTGATGCTTCCCTATTATTGCACCAGGTGTAGAAGAAACCCTTGCTAGGATGTTCCTCCACATCTATAATTTGAAAACAAATATTAAAATCCTCCATGGCATTATATTCAAACTCCTCACTGCCAAGCCTTTTCTGTATGCTTTTTGATGGTATTAAAATCCCCAAGTATCAACCATGGTATATCCCCAATGAGAGGCTTTATTTGCTAGAGATGGGACCATAGAGCTTCTTTTCCTTTGTCTTATTTTTCCCATTTACTGTAGTGACCACAAACGGCTGAGTTTCAAGGCTATCCACAATACATAATATAGCCTATTGGTGACTTGACAGTAGACCAAACTTCACAACAGATTTGTTCCAGCATACCCAAATACAACTGACATTTCCTGATGTAGTGTTATGTCTTAATTCCCATTGCAGCAAACAATGTGCAAAGACAGAGTTAATATTTACATCTTTGATTTTATTCTCTACTACTCCAACTATAGCTGGTTGTATACTATTTATAGTTTTACTCAGTTCTTTCTGTTTTAGGGGGTCAATTAGCCCCTTCACATTCCAACACAATAATCTCATGTTATAGTAGGGGAGAAAAGTTTAGTGCAAACCTTCTTCTGAGCATCTCTACCAAGTTTTTTCTACTTTCATCTCCACTACTGGACATTCTTCCACTCCTTCCAGTAAGCTGTAACTGTTTTGGATGTTCTGTGTCTCAATTCCAATTTTCTCCTTGCCCTTGGAAATCCGTTTGTTTACACTACTGGCTCCTCTATTAACCACTTCACCTTCGTTTGATGTTTTCTTTTCTGCATAACTGACTCTGCTTTTCCCTCATTTGATTCTACTACTCTCCCATCACCTGCCACCTCTTCCTTATCCACAATTGGAATAGAGATCTACATAGGTTCATCCATTTGTACTCTTGATAGTGGTATCCACTTTGTTAGCATATTTATCGGACAATTCTTAGTCTGATATCCAAACTTTTTGCATTTTGTGCAATTAGGTGGTATCCACTCTTATTCTACCTCCTAATATTCTAGCTTCCCATTTTCATTGACATAAGGAATCTTTGTTGGTCTAACTGCTCCTATTTTTACCTCCACAGATATCCTTGCATAAGCTACTCCAAATTGATTAGCAGTCTATTTATCTATATACAGAGGTCTGCCATTGTAACTAGCAAATTTGCTCAAGGAGGCCTCTATATAATAATGCAATCGTAGATGAGGTCATTGAATCCAAATTGGGACAACATCAAGCTCTTCCTTCCTCATATCCAATTCTGGGCTCCAAGGTTTCAAAAAACGACATTTTACTTGCAATTGGCTATGGACATTACTCCAATACACATGTCTGACTCTCAACAGAGGAAAAGTTGAATATAAAAATGCCATTCTTCAAGGATATCACCTCAACCTTCCCCATTTCAGCCCATCTATTTTCCACAAATTTCTGGACAATGCTAAATGGAGGGTTGAATCCCAAAGCAAAGCCTACTACCGCATGCTGCCATTTCTCCAATCCTTGAGATACATCCTCCATCGACACTTGGATAGGGCATTGATCTTTCGGTGGAATAAATTTAAGATTCAATCTCCCATGAGCTGGTTGAGCTCCATTGACTACTTGTGCCCAAGACTTACCACCCATCTCTGGTGAATAGTGCTCTGGATTCACTTGTCAAATAGCTTGCTCCAGCTTCCCAGGTTGAATTTGGCTAACATCAAGTCCCAAAATTGAAGCCTGAATGGCTTGAGGTGTCAGCCGCTCCATGAATTGGGACTTTAGAACCCTACTTATGGCGACCTTTAAGCAAGAGAGAAGAAGACAGTTGGCTAGCAAACTCTACAAAAATGCAAAAAACCAATGGGATGAAATGTATGCGAATATGAAGCTGAATCAAAATATATACAGAAACAAGAATGCAGAGCTCCCAATGTGGCAACAATGGCGGAAGTTTACTCTGCGCAAGTTAGCAGACACAATTGCCAAGTGCGCATGTTAGCCCATACAATTTGACTTCAATAGGGTAATTGATTTATATTTTAATGAGCATCCATGTTTTGTACTAACAAACCAAATAGTAGTATGTAGTTGGTAATTAATTAATATTTTAATCTTAAGTGCAAGGTTTTTTTCTTTTTTACACATAAAAACCAACACCCAGACGCGTCTGATGGCAAAATAAATTATAAAAATTCAATCTTTTAATAATAAAACTATTGTCTGATAATAATTTTTTTAATCTAAATTATAGGTTCATTTCTTCAGCACACAAATCTCAATATGATATCCCATTAGTCAACGTATGTAACAAAAGTTCCAAGATTATGCCTAATTAATTTAGCACAAACATATGTTAGTATAGAACTCATTGTAACCTACTATAATGACAAAAATGAGGTTCATACACTCATGTCCTTTTCAAGTCCCGTGTGTAGCATAAAAAACCCATTAAACCCTAACATCATAGTCCTCACACCCTTAACTTTTTTTCTGACATCTTTCCATTTTGGGTTAATACTTTGAGAGTTTTACTATTTCTTAACAAGCACTTCTTAATTGAAAGATAATTTACTGAAACATATCCTAAATCGTGTACAGATCAGTATACTCATCCTTGATTGCTTCACCCAGTCCATTAAAATCACAAACTTCACAATTTCCTCGATTACTGAAGTTGGTGAAATGATTAGGCTGCAAAACTCATTGTATGCCACCTATCTCCCTAATTTACCGAACAAGATAAGGAGTTTTTCACTTGGTCAACTTTCGGGATGTTTCAATCTGTGGGGTTCGCTTGTTCCAATACCCTTTTGGGCATTCTTGTCTATGGGATAATATTCGTCCAACACAGGACCCATGTAACTGAATGGTTTATCGGTAGAAATTGACAAAATAACTCGAATGGCCCGCATTTTTCAATTTAATGACCTTTTTTTTTTTCACAAAAAAATTAGGTGATCAAAATGTCCCATTTTTAATAGTTGAGTGACAATTTTGGCCATTCACTATAGGGAAAAATAGTCAAGGATATCTATAGTATTACAACACTCTTGCGCATGAATGAAGTAACACTAGACTTTTAAACCTTGGGGGGCAAAGTGTATATAAAAACTTATATAGCATGCCAAACGTGAAACTAATTCCTAATTAGGGGGCAAATTGCAATTAAGTCTCTGCATTTTTTTCCCAAATTGCACTCCAACAATTCAAAAGCAAGAATTAGTAATATCAGAGAGAAAGAGCCCAAAAACTCCAATCCAATAGAATGAGTAGTAGTAATTACAATGGCAAAAAGAAGATGGGAGAAGTCAGTTGAAGAAGATGAAGTGGATGAATTCCTGAAAGCTGCACAAGATGATAATGCTTCTTAAACTCAGCCTCAATTCCCACATTGGCCCACTCTTCCTCTCAATTTTCTAGCATTGACCCTGATCTTGATTCACGCTTTCTAGCCCTGAAAAAACCCCATCAATCAAAATCAAATTCAAAATCAATATCAAAATCAAAGCTTGATGATACAGCAGGCACAACCCAGAAAAACCCAGAAAAGGTTTTGCAAAATATCGATGAAAGTGATGATCTTGTTGCAAGATTTGCTGCTCTCAAGAGTTCTCTTCCTTCGTATAATACTTCTGTTAGAGATGGTCAAGTGCAGCAGCAGCAGCAGTTGATGGATGATGATGGTGCTGGAGAAGAAGATGAAGTGGAGAAGGTGATTAAGTGGGCTATTGATGCTGCTAGGCTTGACCCTTCTCCTCCCTCTGATTCTGATGATGATGCTGCTAGTGATGCTGATGATGTTAGTGCTGATGAGGAGGATGATGGTCATGGTGTTGATGCGGGGAAAAAGAATAAAGGGAAATGATGAGTGGGTGTAGTATGACTGTTTTTGTCAATTGCCATTCTCTGCAAACTGTAAGAGTTAGAGCTAATTCATAAAGAATCAAATTTTTGAGACTTTCTACTTATTTCTAAATTGTTGTTGTTTTGAAGGCATAAATTAAATACACATTGCTGAATAATCTTCTGTATTTGGTGTGACGTAAGAATGGGATTTGGTTTACATAATGAAAAATTTAATTGTTTTTTTCTCTTACGGTGCTTTCATCGGACGGAGGTCAGATTTTTTTCACTATCTCTAAGTTTAAACTGTAGAATGATATGCTAACAGGCCTAAAATTAGTGGTCTTTTGGAATATGTTAGTTTTAATCTATCTTCTGAAACACTCCAAGGAGAATTATTTTGCATCATGATTTTCTGTTGAATGATCCTTTCATCCTACCACAGTGATTGTCTGAAAAATTTTTATTACCATATTTGTTTTCCGATTGCATTTTCTTTGAAGTTAGCTGGGGTTTGCTTTAAAACTATGAGTGAGCCTTGGGAAAAATCGCATACTGTTAGAAAGTTGAGTAGAATTACTTCATGGAAAGCTCAAAAATTGGTGGTTAGTAGACCTTGATTCTCAATTTCAGACCAAAGTTCCAATTGCTTGGTTCCGCAATTCAGCTGTTTCACTGCATATGTTTCTAATTTTTGGTCTTTCAAGTGGTTAAGAACTCTTCCAATTCATTTGGCTTAGGTATTCATATTTACGTAGAAAAGACTCTGTAAAGAGACTTTTCATTTAACACTATTCACTCCTTTGCATGTAAAAATTTGATCATGCTTAAAGGAATCTTGGTTTCTGCAAAACAATGATTGGGGGTTGCAGATGACATAGACTAGCACTAGCAAGTTCTGAATAGTTTCTACTTGCATTTCTGTCAACTTTATGTGGAGGTAGACCAGATTGCTCTAAAGGGTGCCTTGATAATTTTTCACCATTTTGGATGTTTAGAAAACTATGTGATTAATAATAGAAATACTGTACACTATGTCATTATCTTTTCTAATTGAATCTTCAACCTGCTGCTAGCAAAACAGTGCAATAGGTTAAAGCTTAAATATTTGCATATTTCACGTTATACTAAAATAATTGAAGAGGTTGCCACTTGATGGATTCCAAATTGAGTTGTCACATTGCCTGTTTGAGTGGAATCTAGAGTAGACAAATTCTGTTGCTATGATGCAATAATCTTATTGCTAGATGCTAACCATCCTTATTGATGTGGTGTTAACTATTTTAGTAATGCAAAAATAGGCCATAAATGTATTAAGTTTTTTTCTTAACTGGATTTCTGATCTCCAAAAGAGCAAGACTTCTTTCTTTTCATGCTCGTAGTTCTGCAAATACAGCACTTCATCTTTGTGCAAGCAGGGTCCTATAATTGGGTATCATTTGACGCTTCAAGCTTTTATTGTTGGAGATCTTTTGATTTGAAATGGAAAGAGGCATTAAGTGAAAGTAGTTGCAACTAAAATACTGCCTGTCTTTTACAAATTTCCTCTCCTTTACCTCATCTTTCATCTCTTTTGATGGAGACTGGCAAGGAAAGAATCTAAAATAGAAAGCCAAGGCTTGTGCAAAAGCTTGAGAACACAGAGGTAACAGTTGTCTGTGGTTATGTCTTTTCTGCAAATAGAATTTCTATCCAGAAAATTTCCCCCTCTGTTTAGTTAAAACTATTTACCATCAATATTGAAATTCATTGTACTTGAGGGCCTGTAGTTTCCAACAATTAGTGGTTGATCTCTGGTTACTGATGAATTGTTGAGACTGAAATTCTAATATGATTTATGTCCTAGATGAAGAATTGTGCTTGGAATCTCTTTGGTGTGAGTAGGAGCACATCCAGGTTTTGTTTTAGGATTTCAGAATGGACAAGAGAGTTCAACGTATATATGATTCAAGTGACAGAATATGATCCAGATCAATATTTTAGCATCACACTGGCAGTAATTTAGAAGTTCTGTTATGCAGATTATGGATGAAATGCACAATGGAACCCATACATTGCTTACTTGTGTTTGTGATCTTTGAAATCATTGACTGCTTTTAGTTCTTTTTATATCACTAAACCCTAGTGGCATGACCTGGCTAAGATTTTGCGTCCAGGCCATTTTTGCCTGAAAAGAAACCTGCAAGTTCTTTCTTCACAATTTTCTCTTTAATTGGGAATGATCTGCTTTTATTTTCTGGGACCCAGCCTAATTATTATTTGTTTTAATCCAACCTAATCATCGACCACAGATTTATGAGCTTGTATTGGTATTTGCACAAATTTTATTTGTTGGATAGAAGAATATACTGCTTTATACATATTTGGAATGCTTTATCAAACACAATAACCTCTTCCTTTAAGGAGATTAAGCCATTTTTTAGTTTTTGTTCTAATATAAATGATGTCTAAGCTACTTGATTAATACTTGCCACTTGGAATATGATGACATCCAATATGCTTTCCATGAAATTAGTTTTTGTCTGCTAGACTTTCAACAGCTTGATTGTTGAGATTTGATTCCATTACTATCAAGCTCTACATTTATTTCCTAGAGTAACCTTCATCTTTTTCCAACCAGGAGAGGAGAACAATTTTGTTGGAGTGCATTTAAAAGGTTTTTCATATGTATGAGATTTTATATTTTCCTTTTGGAATGTGCAAGTATTAGTTACAGGAGATGTAGGCTTTCATGGTTGTATACTTCTAGATGTTATGTTTTGATACTTTGTGGAACTTAAAGATCCAGAAGAGTGCTTTTAGTTATCTACAACTAGCTGCAAGCAAAGGAATCCCCGTGCCAAGATCAGTAAAGGGATATTTTGTAGAAAACATTACCTTAATTAGGCGTGTCAGTTTGTCAGATTCCAAATGCTTTGGTTAGTTCAATAATAAACTACAGTTATATTATCTACTTCAATTGAAATGAAATACTAAAATAAATGGTAAATCCATATCTGGCAATTCCAATCCACATTCTTAATGCACAAATTGTGCATGCAATATCATATTGTTCACTTTGGCTATTAAGTAAAGAGTGGGGAGATAACTTCCAATTTTATAATTGGCATTTTAATACTATGTTCACACTTCTGTCTGCAACTCTTTTATTTTAGAACGGAGTATTCTCTCTCTCTCTCTCTCTCTCTCTCAACCCACTCTTCCTTTCTAGTATCCTTTGATCACTCCCTTGGGAGAAATAGGTAGAGGCCACTTGTCCATGAATTGGTTTGTGAGAGATTTGATAGTTTTTGTTTTTCTTTTGTTGGTGCTTTACTAGCATTTCTCTTTTCTAAATCCCCTGAGTTTCCTGTTTTCATACTCTATTCTTTATGCTAACAAACTTTTGTGTGTTTCTGAATTACCATATCTCTAAAAAATCCCTGGAATTTAAACTGAAGGGCTGCAAGTTATGAGTTGTTATGATGTAGTCTGACTGGGCATTTGTTTCAATTATGCAGTTATAGTGCGGCTTAAATGTTCTGAAAAGTTTGTTGGACTTTATTCTTTGTTTGGGATAGATTCTAAGTTTTTTTTCTTCATATATGGTGTTTTATCCTATTTGGCATGTTGCGTTACTCTAAATTTTGGTTCTAAGTTTGTTCTATTTCAGTCTGTTGTTTTTAGTCAAAATATAGTAGCTTTTATTATGTAAACCTTCTAGTCTAATTTCTTCAAGCATGTAAAGGACATATTGATAGTTGTTACTGACAGAGCAAAGCAAAAGAAATTGGTCTTGCCTGTAAATTTATCTTTATTAGTAAGAGTTGTTTATGCACATCACAAGGGAATACCTGATTTTACCCGTGCTACTTTTCTATATGGTAATTACAATAGGAATTTATGCCCAAGCTCTGGCATTATCCCAACCTTACTTTCTTCTTTGTTCATTAGTTTTGTCTTGCTGTGTTTTTTTTTTTTTTTGGGAAAAAGGGGGGGGGGGGGGGGGGTGGGGTTTCTTTCTCTTCTGAGCATAGCTTGGTGTATGAGATCATCAAGTCACCATGGAACAGACATGTTGTCATAGGATTTCCCTGAAATCTCGCAGCTCTTGGAAAGCATAGCTATTTCCAATCTGTTTTGTGGTGATTCCTTAGAACCGTCATATCCAACATTGACTACTGAATGAAGCAATATTTCAGTAAGTCACCATCTCTCTCTTGTTTGGAAGACTATTTCTAGTCAATTAACTCTGTTTTCTCTTCTTCGTCTTCATACTCTAGAGCTGATTGTATCCACATTTCTTATAGTATAGTCATGCAAAACCATTCTGGCAAAGTTGTGGATAGTGACCATTGGCCTCTTGCTGGTCGTCGTCTGCTGGATCAAGATACCAAAACTGTAGACAGCCCAACTCCTTGATGCTCTGTTCCTGGTCCATATTTAGACATCTTTCAAGAATTTGCAAGTAAGAAGATTTTTTATAATTGCCCATCTGATGTTACTCTAGAAACCTCGAACTGTTGGGTAAAGAAAAGAATGCTGTAACATGAGGACTTAAGATACCACAGTTTAGCAGGCTAAATGTCAACTAGTCAAATCAAACAATTGTATACAGAAGCTTTAAACAGTTGCAGAATCATAAACATTTTGAAATTTGAGAAATACCTCGTTAGTTATATGGTATGTGTTAATGCTATTTTTTTAAGGATTTTATTTTTTATATTTTATTTTTTTATAACTTCTTTTTAGAAAGAACAATGTTGCAAATTCCGAGCAAAGCAAAAATTTATCAACCTGGACCTCCATAGCCTACAGTTCCTTTTTACTCCTGTTGGACCATACTTATACAAAGTTTTCACTTCTAGTAGAAATCTGGCTAACCGAAAATTTCCCACAAGCTGTTATATCATGGCAAGAAGAACATTACCTGGCTTTATATCACAATAAATTATTTGTTTCTGGCACTGGTTGTGAACATAATTAATTGAACTTCCTATGTAATATTTGTTCTTTGAAAAAGATTTAGTTTGTTGGATGTTTCTATTTGTCTAGACGTCCCTTGGGCATTTAATCAAGAAGTAGAGCTATAAACTCATTTCTGTGAAAATCAATACTCGAGCAAGCAGTTGTAATCTTAATATGATTTCTGCCTGACACTTGCCTAAAGATGATGTTCAACGAGTTTAGAAACTCGTTGAAGCTCCTTTATGTTGAAAATTGATTACTTCAACAGTGATAGTTAGTCCATTGTGGTCAAATTATCCTAAACATCACCAAAGCTAGCCTACAAATTAATTTGTCTTTGGATAATCCATTATTTGCTTGAAGTAGTTTTCCTGTAAGAATGTTCCAGGAATGGATTTTCTGTGGTTGATTCTGCAGGGAAAACTTTTTTATGCTCCAAATAAAGCAGTAGATAAAAGACAACAACAGGGTGGCTCTAAGAACCATAGAAACTACTGAAGGGATCATTTTGTGGATAACATACATCTTCCGTAGCTTTCGTTTCCTGACGTTGCATCTCTACAGCTAAGAACAGGTGCACTACTGTAACGACTATTATGTCTGATAACTGGTACAGCACTAATGTTTGGAAAAGGATATAATAGATTCTTCATAAAGTTGTTGAGAGAAAGATCTTAGTTGTGAACTCTGCTCAGCTGGAGAGACAGGCCCCTGGAAGAAGTTTCCCTTTAGGTATAATATGCTAGGCTGCTGCAGGTTACAAGAAAGTTCTCTGGACAAGATAAATGGATTTTCAGATATGGCCAACTCAACAAAATTCTTCAGGTTGCCAGAATTGAAGGAATAGATCCAGTTAAATGGTTTTGAGCTAGACTTATGATTGATAACAATGCCTATACTGAAGAGACTTTCTACTTCGGTTCCATTGAGCTTATTTCTGGAAGGATTGAGAACTAGTAAGTTTTGACAGTTTCCAAATTTTGCAGGTGTATATCCTTTTCATTTGTTTTCATTCAGCCATAGATCATTCAAGAGCGACAATTTCCCATAGGATATGGAAGGTTTCCTGATAAAGTTCAGCCTTTTATGGCTTTTGAAGATTACCAATTCCAGTGGGAAAAAAGGGCAGTGGGCTTGTCATAATACTCCATAAATAACCAATTTAGGTTGACAAGATCACCAATGCACAACGAATGTCACCATAAACCCGTGTGAAGTAACTGCAAACTGTACAAGCTTAGTGGAGAATCTGCATGCATCATTTGTTATAGCACATCGTAAAAATCCAGATTGCTGCAGTTAGTGAATTCAAAAATGATTGAGCTCATCTAGTTCCCCACTAACAACATAGTTTTTTTCTGGAGAAGTATCTTCATAAGCTGTTGTAGGTTTTAAAAATTAATTGACACCTTTCCAGTAAAACTGTTGCTTGACAACTTAAACAGCCTTAGCTTTGTAGAATTTGATAGTGAAAGTGGAAGAGCTCCAGTAAAGTTGTTGCTTCCAATCTGATAAAGATGAAGATGGGGAAGCACGAGCACAAAGCCTGATGGAAGTTCTCCACCATGTTAATGGATGATGGGCATATACCTGATAGATTGTTGCTACAGAATGCTAGGAATCTGATTTTCTCAGTGCATCAGGAGTTCTCCCTTAGAGGGCATCAATAGCAGCTGATAAACTCAGAAGAGAGGTAAGATTTTCCAAAATAAGAAAAAAGAGTAATGGCTGCTGTAAAGTAGTTGTAGTGAATGAACTTTGTTTTTGTCAAGGAACCAAGTTTTGGAAGTCTCTGACCAAGTGTGTTAATTGCCACAGCAAGGCAACTAAGGTTGAATCAGTTAGACAAGTTGGCTGGTATCCGCCCTTCCCTTCGAGAAGATTCCTGTCAGGTCTAGAATCTGCATTTCAAGAAGATAACCAAACTTGATAGAAATTCCACATTGAAGGGTATTGTTGTGGAGATTTATCATATGACAAAAGTTTCAGTTTATACGTCAGTCCCTCTGGAAATTAAACTAATGATGGTTGCTCTGCTGTGTTCGGCTCCACAGGTGACACCTTCTCACTGGCAAAATAGAGTATGAAAGTTGCTCAATTCGGTTTAAAATCCCTTATACTCAAAAAGGGATTTGATTGGACCACTTTAGTTATAATTGTATAAATAACTATAGATGACTTTTTTTTAAACAAAATTTTCACTTTTCTTGTATTTTCTTAGCGCTCCATCTGAGTTGGAGGCTAGATACTTGTATAAGCATACTTATGGGTGCTAATAGTCAATGATGCAACAATTGTAGACATTTATAATCAACAGAAACTATGGATTCCATAGACAGTGAAGAACTTCCAACTAGCCAACTTGGACATTTCTTAACCTTAAACTATATAAGCAAATTTTGGCAATTGCTAAAATGGTGATAGATTTCTTCTGAGGATTCTCCAACCAATGAGGTGCTTCAAATTTCAACGTAGGCATTAAAAATTTAGGTGTCACTCACGGCGCAATCATAAATCAAAGCTTCAAACAAGATTTATTATTGATGACCGGTAATATATTACAAGCAAAACACACTTTGATGATACATTAAAATCGCATTACCCAACAATTGAAGCTCGAGAAATGAGCTACCAAAGAAAACAGATCCTCAATATGTTTATTTCAATCATCCAACAAGTATGTGGACATATATGACGCAGCATTGATCAGTTGTATACATCAGGATTTGCGATGAGGTAGGCTTCCGCAGCCTTGAACATGGCCGAGGACCTTTCTTTTGCTGCCTTAATTTGCTGTTTTGCTCCCTCAATTTGTTCTTCGGTATGCTCGATATTGCCCTTGGGGTAGTATGTGCTGGTGGTCTTACAGATTGACCCTCCATCAGCTGAGGCTTCGATTTTAATCACGTTAGCTACTTTTTCAATCTTATCACTGAAGGCATCACTCTCAAGAATAGTATAGCTGTAGGTGAAGTTGTCTCTGTCAATTCCATCGACTCTTTGTTTTGCACCCTTATATTGACTACCTAAACATTCAACAAAGTTCAAAAAAATATATATAAAATTATTAGAATTCATGGACAAAAAATTATGAAATGATGATTAAGTGAATCTTTAGAACTAACCTTCACCAAAAGTGATCAACTTGATGGATCCCACTCCTCCATCTCCTTCAACGATTTCGACTTTTTTAATGGCCTGTGGCAGCACCTTGGTAATGAAGTGGTCATCAAGGATGAAGGCCTTGAACAACCTTGCAGGAGGGATTGAGCAGGGGACCTCATAATCACAAGTGAGAGGGGCCATGATGCCTTGGTTGGTGTTTGGGAATAAACAAAAGTTCTCTTCAGGAACAAAAGGGTTTGAAGAAATGTGTAGTTCTTGAAGAGGATCTGGGGTGCTAAGCAATGCGACTGGAGATGGTATTTATAGAATGAAATTGTAGTGTAAATCTTCTTAATACGAAGGACCTACACTGGACTTCATAGTCAGTCTTCTGGTGCTGGCGAGGTATTGTGATGTAAATTTTGACACTAATGGACACTGATAATCCAACTTTGTTGATTTGTGAGTATGGTTTTGAGTAAATGGACGCAATTTGTTGATGGTCTGATTTATTAGTATCTTAAAAATTCATCCAACTAAAGCAACTGAGGCCGGTGATAATATCTGGAATTTGTTGATGGTCTAATTTATTAGTGTGTTATTAGATATGAGATTTTTCGGATTTTGATTAATAGATCTAAAATTTCTTGGATTTATGCGGCAGACCTCACCATAATATCTGGACTTGAAACGATTAATTAGCAGATGTGACGATTAGAAGCATGTATAGATATCCATGGAATTACAATTATTTTATCTCATATTTTGAATTTGGAGTTTCATAATGTAATTTTTATTGTTCTTCAGATCTGGAATATCCTTTCTTCAGATCTGTTCTTTGATATTTATGTATGTTTAATGATGTAATTTTTACCATTGATAGAGATTTTAATGAAGTTATGATATTTTATCAAAAAAAAAAAAACAACTGAGGCCGGTGATAATGTCAGAATAGTTATTTTAAAGCAGAATAAGTTCTTTCTAAAATGATAAATTCATATTTTCTTTTCTTTTTGTGTAATGGAAAGTCAAAACTAATCAATTCAGAAGAAACTTGGCGTGGCATTGCATTTGCCACGTATTAAAGTTTCCTGAACCACAGTATAAAATGCTGAGTTGACTTCGTTGTCAGTTTTGGTGTGCTCCGACCGCAATTACTTATTACTGTTGATTTTGAAGAATTGGAACCACATTTCTTGATTTTAAGATTTAGCAATCAGACTAAAGGTACAGCGACTGTATAATTCCAAACAATTGGAGTCCACAATGTGGTTCCCAAGTTCATTATTGTGCTTTTGCCGAACTCATGTTTCTTTCTTGAAGGGTTGCTTTCCTTCATTTGTTGAACATTGACAAAGTTGTTGCTAAAACGAATTTTAAGTGGAATAATAGGTCAAGCAATAGTAGATTGAGATTGGCTAAAAAATTGTAGCCAATTTTTGAAAACAAATCTAAGAAAAAAAATAACATTATTCGATTTTTTTGTGTTATTCAAACTTGAAAGTTAAATATTGTTTTTAAAAGTGTATTTGAGGGTTGCATCCTAAATTTAACTTCTTTTTTTTTAAATCTTGGAACAAGTCAAAACAAATAGTAAGAGATATGAGGTTTGAACCTTCATGTTTACACTATATATATATAAAAAAAAAAAGAGTTGTAAAAATTGCAAATTCTTTTCCCTTGGCTTTGTATTGGTACAAAAGAGCCGGAGAGATTTACTTGTTCTTAATGCATTGCTTCTAAACGTACCTCGTATATAAGTCATATACTGAGATCGATGTGTTCTCATAATTAGTCTTTCATACATTGATAGTGTGTATACTAATGGGTTTGGGTACATGTTATATGAACGAAATTTAAAATTAAAATTGTAACGATGCAACAAGCATCTAAACCCCTTAATATATATAGTGTTGGTGTATGAAAAATTAATCACACACACAGTTATTATATATATATATATATATATATATATATGTATATGCAAGTCTCAAACCATGGCCCCTCCCAATTGTTTCAGCCATTTAAAAAGGCCAATCAACCACCAGGGCAACAGACTTCTCCACATCACCGGTGACCCATACAAAGAATAATACAAATAAAAACACATACAAAGCCTGCAACGTTAGTTAAATAAAACTTAAAGAGACAAACAGGAATATGTACGAGAAACTTTACTGCCTTGAGACCAGTCTTATAAAACTTCTGCAATTACAAAGTCCAAAAGCAAACGATGTTCCAAAAAGCATTTTTCAGTAACAAATTAACCTATGTAAATGATCCTCCAACAAAAGTTAGAACATTAACCTCGACGATTTTATGACTACGCTTTAGGATGCCAATATGAAACGAATACTTTGTCAAAGACACACAAAACGATCTCTAGCAAATGTTTTCGGACCAATTCTAAACATAATTTAGAGTCACTTCCATTATTCTCCAAAGATAACAACTACAGAAGTCAAAGAAAAGATCCTTGTAGTAACCAATTATTTATTTCACAAGCCAAGTTGTGGGCTCCCAACATGTTACATTAAAGAAGTGCCGGTCTATTTTGCCTAGTGCTAAACAATTTTGAATATTCAACACATGAAAACTGAAGAGTCACTGAGTGTGATTGGTTTGCATCTTATTTACACACACTGACTTATTTGTATCGTAAGCATATTTTTTAGTTGTCTTTTTATCTCACATGCATCACATTAAAAAAGTACTACAGTATATTTTTAAAAAAATTATTCCAAATAATCTCCCATCCAAATACACTAACTATTAAGTACAAATTATTCAAAATAACGAAATAAAATGGCCTAACTTAGCATACAAAAGCCACTCAAATTCGTCAAAATTACCATGTAACCAGTCCATATTTGACTCAGTTTTGATCCCTTCACAATTTTATATCTTGTAAGATAAGAAATGTGCATACACACAATTGAATATGGATTTTCATCTGCATATATAGATCACACTAATTAAAGCATAATATGTAATCTTTTGCCCTCCAGTTTCATAAACTCCTTGGTATTTTTATTCTACCGGAGGGAGCATGAAGCATCATCAGCAAATTGTTTATCACTGAATAACTGTGGAGAATGTAAGTTGCCTAGTGTTCTCAGTAATAGCCATCTAATAAATATTATACTCTTCTCATTGCTAGAGATGGTTACTTTTCTATTGAAGTAATGTCTAAGCCACTACACATAATCAGTTTTAACAACCTTTAAGATTTATATGCAGCCTTACATTACGGATCAGAATCTCAACTCTCAAGTTTGGAGGATCTTTTATTTATTGTGTCTAGAAGAAATATATAACCGACTAGTTATGTATTTATGACTACTTAAGTTAAATATGATTAAATCCTTTCAAAACCTATGCATGACGCATTAATTCCCGGGAATTAATTAAATAAAAAGTTGGTATTGAAGCGTTGATATTTTTGTTTTTTAGTGTAAGTGGGTCTCTTGAAGTGTTGATGACATAAATTCTAAAGTAATGTAGGTTAGATTATTTTATTTACTTAAAATAAAATAATTATAAATGCTGATAATCAACTGTTTGTGAGTTAAATAGAGTGTATAATTACCAAAAGAATTAGCAAAAGTGACACACTTGATTAGGAATACCATGAAATATTCGTTGAATTATAGGAATAATATAAAATTTTGAAATTTGTAAAAACTAGCTCACACCTATGAATAGTGTGATACACGATTCGAATTCCGCAATTCCCATTACGGAATTTTTTTTTAAAATTATAACTAAAAGATAGCAAGTAGGGACATATTTAAATTTAAGATATTTTCTATTAAGTTTCAAGTATGTTAGGAGGTTAGTGGTGTTCTAAGGCACATAATAAATGAAGAACAAACTAAAAGTTGTGAACTTGAAAGTTTATCAATTGAATAGGTTTTTGGTTCAGAAACTCAAAATCTTCCGCTAGAATTAGCTAAAAAAAATTGGCATGGTAGTTGTTAAAGCCAAAAGAGCCAATATCAAAACCAAAAGTGCAATAAAAGAAACATACATGCACGAGCCATCAAATTGTAAAAATTCTCCACAAGATAGGAACTGACTTCGTATGGTGCTCCCAATTAGCTAATTCTTCATAACATGAACAATTTGAGCACTTTTCATCTCATGCTAAGACAAGAATAAAATTAGAAGAAAAGAGAAAGGTCAAATGAGCAATTTTTTTGCCTTCAAAGACATATATAAAGCCATCATAGGACCCTCAAAATTGGGCTGAAATCAGCAAAAGAGTCAGCTCTTGCTTGAAGAGACTCTAAATTGAATACAAATGTTTGTGTCTGTGTGTGTGTGTCTTTTTTTACCCTTGCTAGCCTCCTTTGTGACTAAAAGCCTCTTTTAAATATCAAACAACTTTCCTTTTGCGAATGTTTTCAAGCACGAATGGCTTTTTGATGCACTGAAGTGAAGGTAAGGAAAGAAAGAAGTGAGAAAATAAAAATATGAGTCATGTTCACAGCAATAGAGAGATATGGATACGTATCCTAGATTCATCTCGACTTTTTTTTTGTCAAAATAACCGTTTTTTCAAAAAATATTCCTGCAATGATTCAACTCCAAATTTTATTACTAATCTAATCTTTTGACCTTATCCCCTAATAAGGAGCAACCTCCTCCATACTTTCTAAATCAAGTTCTTCAAACTCAATCAAATTCTCGTTACCACCAGTACTAACATAGGAGGTTCTGGATTCACGGGTATCCATCCAAAATAAAAGCATAAGACTCCTTTCCTCAGCCCTACATGCTATTCCCTCCATATTGCCACATGTACAATGAGTTTGGTTCAATGCAGTATGACAAAATCAAAACTAAAACTCTGGAAAGAGTTAATTGAATGAACAAGTGATGGACAGTTCTGTACAAACATACTAATAATTCCAATTTTGCTAGATTTGTAGTGAGTTTTTCCTTTTTCTTTTTTATTTTTAATAGGAAAGAGAGCATCAAAAAGAGAAAATTACTACAACTGGAATGGAGATGAACAATCAAAATTTTAGATTTTGTTTTTCGTGTTTGGTGATAATTCCAGTTTTCCTGGATTTGTAGTGAGTTTTTCTTTTTTTTTTTTTTCTTAATAAGAAGGAAAGCATCACAAAGAGAAACAGTCAGATTTTAGATTTTGGTCTCATCTTTGGAAATATCGTCAAGTTTATATTAAGTATTCAAGATTTTCGCTCTCATATTTGAAAATATCGTCATATTTATGTTAAGTATTCAAGATTTTTTTGGACATTAGAGTGACAAGTAAAGGCAGAGTAGAGTATTATAGTCAGAAATGAAAAGATAGATTCAGACTAGAGTATGATAGTTATATAGGGGATTTTTGGACTATATTAACGGCTAGTGAAGGGTTTTACCCTTTTTCTCAGTTCCATTTGAATTTGATCGGATAGATAACAGAAAAGGTTGTTATGGGAATAAAGTATGAAATTGAATCATTTTAGGAATATTTTTTGTGAAGGGAGTTATTTAGGCAAATAACTCGATTCATCTCAGCAGCAGAATGAACAAAATATGGGTATAGTTGCTGTACTTTGAATTGAATACTGACTGAAAGCTGAAAGAGACAAATTGAGATGCAGAAAGAAGACCAAAAGGTATACGGATATGCATATTTTCTGGCATAATAATAATGCTTTAAGGATGACTGAAAGATAAATGCCATTAGCACATTGAACATAAATAACAAAAGCTTGCAAGTGCAACCCAAAAGGAAAAAAAAACCAAGATTTCTTTTTTAACTTTTAAAATGAAATGCAACAAAATGAAATACGAATATGCATTTTGTTTGGCATGACAATAATGCAACACCTAGAGTGACCAAAATATAAAAACTAATATTTCATCAAGAGTGAATAGCGGAACAAGCTTGCCATTACTTGCCAAGGAACGAATAAAATGAAAAGGTGTTGCATGATTTTTAGAACATATAGCAGCTCTTAGTCATGGTTCTGGCATTCAGATATAAAGATTGTGACTTTATAATTTTAGAAGGTGTGGTTGTAGTGGTGAAGTGGTATTTACTAAATGCTTCCAACAATTGTGCTGGTAGAATGTGTATCCTTGATTTATCTATGCCATAGAACAATTGTGCTGTTAATCATTTATGACTGATTACTGAATTAACATGGAGACAAATTGAAATCTAGAGCACTTGTTGGGCTATGAGCATTTGGTGAAAGCATTTTGTGTATGAAAGGAAATCGTGCATTTTGTCTACAATTGACTCATAACTGAATTCGTACAACTTGTGTGCAACTTGCGTGGAATAGACTCTTAATTGAATTGAGTTGGATTGGAAATTAAATTGAATTTTGGAATTATTAAAGGAAATTAAAGGAAAAAAATAATGCATAAAACTAATGACAAAATACAAGTAAATGATGCTCTCTGTTTTCCTAACATTTCATTAGACAACTCATGTTATTTACTTGGAACACAAACTACTTATAAATTTCATAATGCACTCTGGGTGATTTTTACTTGAGGATTAAAAAAAGTATTGGATTTATAAAATAATAATGACTTCATATTCTTAACATGAAGTAGAGATTTTGATATCATGAAATGTTTAAAAGTTTCATTGATGAGAAATGACTAGTTCTAAAGCACAATTTTATTAACTTGTGGTATGAATTAAGTGTTCTAGCAAGTGGAAGACCTCTTTAACATGCATAATCACACAACTCTTTCACCTAAAATCAAAATTAAAAGGCTACCATGCTTTAAATTTTCAATTGGATTATTTGAACAACTTTATTCAATTTGTCTTATGGAAACAATACTTTTCCTTGAAAGGTACAAATATTTTTCTAGCACATAAAATTAAGGCATAATACCATATAAATAAAAAAAAGTTAATTTAATGATTTACTTGGGTATATGGTGGATTAAGGGACCTGGTCGGTGAAAGGAAATTTCTTGCTAATATTTTTGCAATTAGTGTAGAAAATGTCCACCTGCCAAGAGCTGTACAACCTACTTTATATCATGATATGTAACTTGATGATTTCATTCTTACTTTAATGATTTTAGCCACCTGGACATCCAAATTTTTCTTATCATATTATGGCCTGGAATGTGTTCTATTATCTATGTAATACAAATGTCGTTGCCTAAACAAAAGACAAGAAAACTTGTAAATCAAAAAATAAAAGGATTACAATTTCTGAAAATGCTTGAATAAAAAAAATTATTCTATCATGTCTGGTCCTAGGAAAATTGACGAAAGAGTTCTTGGGAATCCCAAAATACAAATAACAAAGAAAAAAATAAATAAATAAAACAGAGATACCGGTTAAATTGACCTACTTCAACGGACGGATGAGGAAAAGAATTTCACTGTGAAGAAGAAATACAAAATCTTCAAAAGTGTCCCTGAACTCAAAAACACCTAATACAAGAGTCTAAAATATTTTTACTACAAAAAAAAAACTTAATGACCCAAAGGGCTAAATAACCCACTAAAACCCTCTTGGGTTGCTGCACTTAATCTCATTACAAATCAATTCTATTTATAGCCAACTAAGGGAAAGACTCACTTGTACAAAAAATCAATGTGGGACAAAGCCACACATAACATAATTTCTGATTCTTCTCTTCACAGGACTTTAATCAAAGGGTCGAAGAGACTTCTTCTCTGATTAACAAGGGAGTTTTGTACAATTGGGGCGTAAAAAAGGTTGATTTGATGATTATATTTGAACACTTGAATCTTCAATCTTCAAGCCTTCAACACGAATGCAAGAATTTGTTTGACTTGACTTGGAGTTGATTTGATATTGAGGAGAAAAGCTCTTGGGAGAGTTTAACAGAGTTTTTCCAAAATTTGAGAATTAATCTATATCTTGGTTTGAGGGAAGGCCTCTATTTGTAACCAAAATATGTAGGTTTGGTATTCAAGAAATCTTTCATAATCTTCTTATAATCTAGATAACTTGTAACTCAAAAAATTCATTTAATTTGAGTTTTAATAAGAGATTCGTCCAAATAATAAATTGCAAATTAACAAATTAATTAATCCATTTCATTTTAAATGGACCTTGCACCTTTATGTTAAGAGCCATATGACGCTGGCTCAACTTGTCAATCCAAAGGTGAAGGGACTTGACATAATTTAATTTAGTTTAATTAAGACGTTTTTTGCACATCATCACCTTGCTACTTTCTCAAGGCAAATGCTCACATGGTGTCAAGTTCCATCTCAAAGGCAGAACTCAATTTGGTCCATGCCTCTACTCCCACAAGGGCTGCAAACGAATCGAGTCACTCGTGAGCCAATTGCGAGTGGCTCGGGTCTGAGCTCGACTCAAGTTCGATTAACATCGAGTTCGAGTGATCAAGCTCGAGTCGAAATTAAGTTGACCAAATCAAATTCGAGCTCGAACTCGACCTCAAAAATACTAAGTTCATTAACGCGCGAGTCAGCTAGCGCTCGATTATATATATATATATATTATTTTAATAGTAAAATTACATATATATTTTAATATTTTATTATTTGTTAAAAATTTATTATTTTATTTATTTTAAAAAATAAAATAATTATTTTTTTAAGTTCGAACTCAAACTTTATATTTTGAGCTCGTCAAGTTCAAATTCGAGTTCGAGCTTCATAAACCTAGGTTGAAAACTCTGCTCGATTAGACCAAAATTCGATTTGACTCACCTCGTTTGTATTCCTAGTTCCCATACTACAAGATTAATTTTGATGTTTATATATCAACTGTTAATCAAGTGATTGGCATTACAGTTGTTATTCAAAGTAATGATGGTCAATTCATTATTGGCTTATCTAAAAAATCAAATGCCCAATTAATGTTGAACTGGCAGAAGCTGTAACCGCGAAAGAAGCAGTTTCACTTGCAAAGATTTTGATGATTCCAAGTTCATTTTGAAAGAGGATGCATTTTCGGTTATTAAATGATTTGCAGTTCTAAAGATATACTCTCGTACATAGGCTCTGTATTGAGGATGTTCACTAGCTCTATTAGTCCAACACGTTGTGGATGTAATTTGGATTTTTAGAGAGGCTAACAAATTGCACATAACTTAGTACGTTTTACTAACTCTGCCAACTAACTTGAATCCCTTTGAAATTCTCCTTTGACCTTTGTTATGCAAATAGTACTGGATAAATTTCAGCTATCTCATTAATAAATTTGTTATTTTTACCTCAAAATAAATTAAATAAAAATTTCATTTTCTACATATGCTCCCACTTCCAGGCTTGGTGAGATATGTGTGACAATTATTGGAACAAGGCTTGAAGTTCAGTCTCGCAGACTACCCAGCCCTTTCAAAGGCTCAAAATTGCCTTGAAGTCCAATCGAATCAATCAGATCGGTGTAGAGCCTGTGGCTTCAATTATTTAATGGAAGCCTGACTCGTTACTTAGAATAATAAGTCACTAGACCACTTTTCTTTTGACTTATGGTTGATTGCGAAATAACCACTATTTTGAAATCCAGACCGAACCAACTAGTTCGACCAGTTAATTCAAACCATTCATAGCTTCGGTTTGGTACATACTTTGCATTGATTGAACTTAAAAATTGATAATAACCGATTGAACTGTGCAAACCATTTGAACTAGAATGAACCGTTGAATTGTCGATTTTTTTTTTGTCTATTAAACTGAAATTTTAAAAAATAAAAAGAATGGGTTTTCCCTAAAACTAAAGGCAAAAACTTGAGTAGAATTGGTGGTCCAAATTTTACAACATCTTCAATACTTGAATTGGTGAGATGGTGTGACAAATTTTGATCTACTAAATCTATATAGACCGGGTCTACTCAAGTTTTATCAACCCTACGAACTAATCATTAAATGCCTCTTAATGATTTTGCATCTTATTTTCTATTTTCCTAACTTCCTCCAAACTCTAATCTTCTTTTTTTTTTTTTGAAAGTTCCAATCTCTAATTCTCCAAAATGTGATTTAAATTTAAACTCACAATGTCTAATTCTCAAAAACATGAATTTTGTATAATTTCAAAATATTGTGGTATTTTTGGGGTTGGATTTAAAATTATATTTTTGGTAGATACAATTGATATTGAGATGAAATTTATTTATTGGAACTTATAATTAAAAAAAAGTATTTGTGAAAATCCAAGTTCTTTGAAAATATTTAACCTTTCATTATATAAAGTCTTAAATTAGTTCATTGGATGTCTTATTTTATGCACATATATTTATATAAATTATTTTTAAAAAACTCATTGAACTAGGGTTGAACCAATCCAATCAGTTGAATTGTGACCCGAATATCTCGCGAGTTCAATTAACAATCCTAGTTTTAAAACATTGGAAATAATTAGTACTTAGTTGGACACGTTCATTAATTGCCAAATACTAATGCTTCCAAATCAAATACCCGACGTGAGTAGGCTGTAGGCAGCAACTTATACCAAGACATTACCAAATTGGCAAATTCACTTTACAAGCCTAAGCTGCAAACAAAGACCACTGTAATTTATTGAAGTTCACATGGAACATTCTCTTCCAAACATTCATGCATTCTGGAATTGCATCAAGACCACTGTGGCAAGTACGAACTTCGATAATTTTCAAATTGGTTTCAAGTCACCAAAATTTGCAGTTTTCCAAAGAGAATCACCTAACTTCCTCTTTACAATCTCACAACCGTTATCTTGAAATTGAAATTTGAAGCGTGTCAAATTTCAATTTCAAGATAATTATATTTTGAGAATAAAAAAATAATTAACCTTTATGGAAGTCAGTATAGATTCCGTACTTCTATGCTAATCAGGATATAGTTAAGGTGAAGAGATAATAATTATATAGCTGTCGCGCCCCATTTTTTTGCGATGGAAAAAAAATAAGGTGTTTTACAAAAGATGTGATTCTATTAATAATAAATGAAAAAAGACCTAGAATGGGACTTAAAAAGAATGCGACAATTTGGGTCCAAAATTTAGTCTAAAAGGGTCTTTAAGAAAAAATAGGAGTCGCCACTTGGTATTGAGTTTTGGTGTACCAAATCACCCAAAATATTTTTGACAAAAATAAAATAAAATAAAACGCTTTTCGACAACTCCAGGTTTTTGAAAAACAAGAGAAAATGGGTTCGGGACTCACGATTGAAGAAAGGAAAGACAAAAATTCAATTAACTCAAACCTAAGGTACCCTTTCAACCTAGTCTAAGTTAGTTGCGAGGTTTAGTCAAAATTTTCCTAATCTAACCCTTAATTTTATCACGTTTGGATGTTTCCTACATGGATACAAATCTAAATTTATAAAATATCGAAAGGGACCAAATATCCATTCAAAGGTTTAATTGATACCAATCGCATTGATTGCGAAGGCCAAAATAATTCCTTGAAGGGAGTCACGAGTATACAAATGATGAAATTAAAAAGAAAAGAAAATTAAATTATATATATAGATATAAATGGCCAAAGAATAGGGAATGCAACATAATGGGTACGGGAGACAAAAACTCATGACATAATTTTCTTATACAGGGATCGATGGGGTATTTAAACGAAAGAGTTATAATCACCCATTTTCCATATTTGAAGAATAATTCTCCTAACGTAGACAAGCAAATGAACTAGTTTAAATGTGATGCAATTCTAAATGATATGATTAGCACATATAGAGGGTAGGGGGTAGAGGATAATATAATAGGAGATATCATGCAAATGAAAAAAAATCCTAAGATAAAAAATATGCATGAAAATATAATGAATATCGCACAAAATGAATCTTATTCACGAACGGTTTAAGGGTTTAGTGTTGGACTAAACCATTTCTAAAAATCCTTATTAGCATTGGACTAGCAAATAGACGGAGAGAGAAGCCACAATTAACGTTGGAATAGTGTAGTGACGTCATGCATTCTTAATACATAATAAGACAAATAAAGTATAAATTAAAACTAATAAACACATAAGAGCACGTAGCACATAACACGTAAGCATAATATCTAGATGCAAAAATCCTAAAAAGCGGATAAAACATATAACACATAAATCACATAAACACGCAAAGCCTATCTATTACTAACTACAATCTAAATGGGGAAAGTATGTTAAAATAAATCTAGTTATCCTATCTATTACAGTTTTGAGGTATTTAAATGCCTCTCAAATAATTATAAAAATTAACTAAACAATATAAGAAAATTTTGAATGAACATTTAAATCCAATAAATAAAGCATATAAAAATATATAAACACATAGGAACACGTAGGAGCATATAAAAGCACGTAATTTACATTTAAATAATAATAGGGGTATCTCCCTTTTGAAGTGGTGACTAAATGGAAGTCAAATTGCCCTATTTATACTCAAAATGAACAAAGGAATCAAGGCACCAATTTAATTGAAAATAATAATAATGATAAAAACACTAAATTCACCTTAATATGTCAAACGCAAAGAAATTTAATATCATCTAGAAATTACAAGTTAAATTACTCAAAAGTAGCATAATTAGCTATTAAAGAAAAGAAACAATCATAATAAAAATAGTCAAAATTCACTAGGGACTGAATTGCACAAATTGAAAAACTTTTAGGGTCAAAATATAATTTTTCCAAAGTTTAGGGCCAAAATTAAATGAAAGATAAAGTTCAGGGACCAAAGTGAAATTAACTTAAGGACCGAAGTGAAAGAAATTTAAAATATTCTGGGCTGAAGTAAAACTACTCCAAAGATCAGGGGTAAAAGTGCAAATTTCAATTTCTGATTTAGGCAAGAAAAAGGCCATCGGGCCATCATTAATTTCTCTGGGCCGAACATTACCCAGCCCAGCCGAAAAGCCTCTAGAACAAGAGACCGGCTAGCCCATCGTTTTTGTCAAACAAACCCAACCAAAATGCATAGGTTTCAACTCCCAAGCCCATGCGTAAAACCCAAAAAACAATAACCAAAACCCAAGTTAAAAGATCCAATCACAATAATCAAAAACCCACCAGAAAATAAAATTAATAGCCCAATTCCTTTTTTTCTTTCTTTTCTTTTCTTTCTTTTTCCTTCTCTTCTTCCCTTCCATTTCTTCTTCTTCTTGTTCGGCCAGCTGAAGCTCCTCGCAGCTGGTGGCCATGGCGATTGCCGGCGCCGCCGTCGCCGGCCACCGGCGAATTTTCCGGTCACCAAAATTTCTCAAAATACACTTTCCCACTCCATTTTTCGCGTAGATTCCATTTTTGGACTTAGTTTTTACGAAAAATGAACCAAAAGTGGCCAAAATGCCGAGAATCAGTCCAGTTTTTATTTTCAAAAACACTATATCCTTCACCAAAAATCATAAAAATTATACTATAACACTCCTTACAACTTCTACAATACAACTATGATTTTAATTTGACAAGAAAACAACATAAAAAGGCTAAAATAAAGCAAAACACCCCCAAAATTCGTTTTTTCCATTTTGACATTTTTTTCAAACAATTAACATGCATATACAAAAACCATTCTTCTTTTCCTAGTTTTGTTCATGACCTATCCCAAATTTTTTACCAATACAGTACCTACAAAACCAGCAATATGAAGCAACAAAAAAACAACCACACATACATTCAATCTAGTTAACTAAAGAAAAAGAAAATTTGGAAAAAAGAAGAGGAATACCTCAATGAAGAGTTTGGTCCCTTGGCCAAAGTTTTTGATGAAATTTGCCAAGCTCCAATAGCCTAACCGATCGCTGACTCCTTTTTTGTTGTGTGCAAGTGTGTTGGGAAAATATTGGGAAAGAGGAGAGCCGAGAGGGAGTTGTGGTAGTTTTTCTTTATTTTTGTCTCTTGTCCTTTGAGAGAGAGCCGAGAGCTTGTCTATTTGGAGCAAGAGTGGAGTCTTTTTTTTTGGCTTGTCTGTCGAGGGAGAGTCCGAGAGATGGGATCTCAATTTTTTTCTTCTGTCTCTGTTTGTCCCCTTAGGAAATGTTGAGTGTTAAGAGCGAGAAAAATGAATGGCCGAGAGGGGGTCAATTGGGTTTGGTTCTTCTCAAATAATGGCCTTTTACCAAAAGAAAAGAAAGGTGCCAAGAAATGGAGTGTAAAAATGGGTTAATAGTGCATTTGGTGAAACAAAATGATTAGGATGATTTTTTATTTCATGATTTTCTTTTTTTGTTTTGTTTTTTTTTCCTAAAACAAACCTGTAAAAATGAGAAAAATGCACATTAAAATGCAAGAAAATAAATAACTTATTAAATACAAAAAATTCAAGAAAACATTAAAAATTGACAAAAATTTGGTGTCTACAATAGCAATCATTCATAGAAAGGTAAAATCAAACCACTTAACTTTTCTCATTACTTGGGTGATCATGATGCATTATTAAATGTCAATATTGATCTACAAATATGAATTGATTAATTAGTCAAATGAACAATAAATCAAAGGAGCTTATTTTATCTACTTCTTTTCAAATGATTGTAATTCATATTTATTACCAATATGATATGAAAACCTAATGGGTCATACACATAAAGGACAACAGACTCAAAAAATTAAAAAGATATTAAGTGAAGACTGAATACGATAAGTATGAGACACTTATAAGTTAGTTTATAAAATTAATTAACTCAAGAGGTATGGTGCAAATATTTAAACTTTTTTGGGTTGGGTTGTGCTTATAAATACCTCATTGAAGACCAAACAAGCCATTCTAATTTGAAGTGGAAGGCTTTGTCTCCCTCCTCTTTGTTGAATACTAACGAAGAAAAGTAAAGCTTTTTTTTACTTGTTCTCTCATCCTTAAAAATTTTAAAATTCTTTTGTTGCCTTGTTGCCTTGTTGATTTGTTTCCTTCATCTTCCTAGGTAGCAAAATTTCAAAAATGATACCACGGCAAATAACATGATGATCATCACTTAAATCATTCAAAATCAGGTTTCTTAGACATGGGCATACCAGAAAGTTTCCATTTGATTATATGCATCCTTGAGATTAAAATTATTATGCAAAACCAAATGCTTTTTGCACCAAAATTTTATGTGGCCATCATACGCTTCAAATATAACATTCAAGGTAGAGGCAACAAAAGTAAATTTTTATAACCATTGTTTTATCAGACGGCAATAGGTAGCCTAATCTACTCCTACTCTAACCTATACTAGGGGGACATGGGGAGGTGTCCAACCGATCTAGAGAAATCGACGGGGACTGAACCACCATCGGATCAAACGGGTGCACTACGCACCCATATGGATTTAAAAGAAGTCACATATAGTGGCACATTGATGAAAGGTAAGATTTGAACTCTTGATCTCTCACCCCACCAAAATTTAAAGTCTTTGATGGTGGCCAACAGCCACCAAGACTTAAATTTTTATAACCATTCACTTCAGATTTGTAAAACTCATCATTCAATTCCTCTACGTCAAATTCGCATACTTTTAAGTGACAAACTGTTTTCTTATATATTAGAAGGAATAATGAGCTCATAGCTTAGAATGTGACCTTAAGATAAAATTTATCAGTCTTCTCTGAGATGACAATCCTCCTCCAAAGAGCATGACAGTGATCAAAAGGAGCTAGCTTGCAAATCTCTTTTTTGGTTGACCTTTTTCGTTTCTTATTGTATGCGATTGGCTTGAATGCATGATTGAGCAGCTAGTATTTTCAAAGAAAGATACAAGAGTAGAGAAAATGTTCTTGAAATGATTTTTGAATAATAGGTGAGATGGAATTCATTAAAGGAATTTGGTAAAACTAGCTTTCAAATGTTATTCTTAACACCCAAAGTTTTAGTTGAAAAAAGGGAAAATTTCAGATACCTCCCCTGAGATTTCTGACAGTCTCACTCCCCTCTCCTGAGGTTTTCAAAATATCAGAGACCTCATCTGACAAAATTTTGGGTCCCATTTCTTACATCATCATGGACCGAAAAGACATAAATATCTACACAAGTTAGGAGATATTTCGTGATTATCTGGACAAATTTTGTTAAGTTAGTTATAAACATAGTCAATGTAATTAGGAATAATTTAAATTCTTTTAATGAATATATAAAAAGCCTTCAGCAAAATGTTGCCAATTTAGGTGCCAGTTGGTACATATAGAAAGCTGCAAGTACATATAGTCACTTTAGACGGACTCTTCTAGCCATTGTTGATATACCCGCACAAGTTAGCTTGATACATGGCAACCAAAGCTCTTGATTCTGACCTTTGATGTAGAGTTTATTAGCTCGTTAAGGCTGTACCAAGTTAATGTTTAAGAATTTTGGAATGTTCCAATATTCCTTAGCAACCTATGTTGATCAGGTTGTTGTTTGTGTAAGCTTGATACATGTTTAATATGATTTTTTGGTTGGTCATATGCCTTGCTTTGAGTAGCCTTTACCAGATTATGCTTACTTGATTCTATGTTTCTCATATGACTTGGATTGTTTCATGTAGTAAGATGCCAAATCTCTGTGCTTAGAAAGCTGATGTATGCTCTATAACTTCAATAACTAATATTGTAAGATGGTTAACACTGATATTCATGATATTATGCTCTATTTTATGGGAAGAAAAGTAAGAGTGCCCAATGTAGATCCCTAGAGTTACTTGTACATTCATTTATTAAATGATGTTGCTGAGAAGGCATTGCATGAAATGCTTGAAAATGTTAATCTACTACTGCACATAAGGTGCAAAATACTTGGAAGAGATGAGTTCCTAGATATGAATGATGACCAATTTATTGCTGAAATATTCAAGCTACATCAATCTCATGTAGTCATCAATGTATAAGTGTTCAATATGGATATCATCCTTCCTGAATAGGGTGATAGCTTTCTAAATAGAAATATAGTAAAAGAGCATGAGAATTTAGGAATTAAAACAACTGGTAAAGGCAAGAATGTTGAAGTTGATGACATAAACTATGAGATTGAGGAGTACGGTTATGATTCTAGTTCTGATGACTCATGGAAACAAGGTCGGGACAGTAACAATGAGGATAATTTAGGTGATAAGCATTGGTCTATGTCCCAAAGTGACAGTAATGATGATGATTTTTCTGACTTTGATCACAATGAAAATGGTGATATTGTACCTGATTCATAATCTGAACATAAAATAGATCTCATGAGAGAAGTCAAGAGCCAAGATGTGGACTTACAACCAAATGGAGGACATAGAATTTAAGAAGGGACTATTTTCACTAATGTTGATGCTTTCATAGCAGCATTAAAGGATTATGTGATTGATAAAGGTTTTCTCCTGAAAAGATTGAAGAATAAAAAAGGTAGATGTACTGCCAAGCAAGGTGTTGATGGATGCAAATGGAGAATTCATGCCTCACCTTTACAGATTTAGTGACATATGATAAAATCACACACCTGAACACACTTGTGTGATGGACAACAAGAACCGAGAGGCCATCTTTGATTGGATGGCCAAGAAACTTGTTGCTGTGTTGAGGGATCATCCTAAAATTTTCAGAAAGGGGATTGAAACTGAGTGGCTGAAATATGGTGTTCATCCTAGTAAACAGCAAGTGTATAGGGCAAGAGAAAAAGTTAGGGAAGAAATTGATGGTACACATGCAATTTATATAGTAAGATGCCAAAACATGCTGTTCTTCTAAGGTAGAGCAATCCTGGCAGCATATGCAAAATTCATTACGATAGACCCAATTTACTTGTCGAGGCAAGATTTTTGAGACTGTTTAGAAGTTTCAAATGATAGAAAGATGGTTTCTTAACTGGTTGTAGACCCTTTATTGGTTTTGATGGTTGTCACTTGAAAGGCAACTTTGATGGAGTATTACTAACTACTGTGGCATTAAATGCAAATAAGTCAATATTTTCTATTGCATTTGTTGTGATTGAATCTGAAAACAAAGAAATGTGGAACTGGTTCTTCTATTTTTTTCAAGAATTCTTTGGACCATTTGATAACAGTGTTCCTTTAACATTCATAAGTGATAGAAAAAAAGTATGGAGCTTGTTTACTGTCACTTCAAATGTGTCATGATTATATCTAGATGTGCCTATTATTTGACTAGTTTGAATCTTGTTATAGGGATTAAATATTGCTTATGAAGAGATGATTCCATTAGCTACTAGACGGTACTATTATAAACACATTTGCAACAACTCAGGCTCAGTTTCCTGGACTATTATTGAATAGTTTCTTTTGAAAAGCTGCTAAAAGCTATGATGCAATAGGCTACAATGAAGCAATGATGAGCATTAAAGATATAAATGTAGAAGCATGGAGATACTTATCAAAGATTCCACCTACATTTTGAACTAGGCACACATACTCAACTGAGATGGAGTATAATTAAGTCACAAATAATTTTACTGAATCTTTTAATGTATGGGTGGGAAATTAGACCTGTTAATCGAGCCGAATCGAGCTCAAGCACCTGATAATCAAATTCAACTCGAACCACCAATCGAGCTAGTTCAAGCCACTCGATTAGTAGTTCGAGCTTCAAAAGCCGTTCAAGATTGACTCGTTAAACTTGACTGAAGCTCGAACTCGAGCAGAGCTTAACGAGTTTGGCGAGCTCAAGACTTAAGCTCAAACTCGAGTTCAAAAGTCAAGCCAAGCTTAACGAGCTTGGTGAGCTCGACCTGGACATTAGCAACCATTATTGTCTATCCTATTAATAAAATTTTCAGGCAAATTCACAACTAAATCTACAGTTGAAATAGATATAGAAATCACAATTCAAGCAGTTCACAATTCAAGTAGTCCGAACAATTAAACATCAGCCATCAAGTAGTTTTAAATAGATTCTAAAATTTCCAAACTCTAGACCAACATGTTTAAGTTCAATTGTCCAAGAGTTAAAAACAACTTTCTTGAGTTAAAAACAACTTTCTTGAGTGAAAACAGGTTGTGAATGATGCAGCTTGGGAACGAAATCAACTTAGGAAATCAACATGTGAATGAAATCAGCTTGCACCAATCAGCATCAGCAGCTACCAAATCAGGTTGTGAATGATTCAGGAAGTTCAATTTCCTCAAATGTGATTGATTCAGTCACATCAAGTGATTCCTACAAAACAAAAGAATGAAAGTTATAAAGTTCTTGAAAATTAGATCTAATGAAACTGTAACAACAGCAAAAACATCCAATCAATTACTTACGCGAGACTTATTCTTTAGGCAATGAAGATTGCATGTCCAATTGTTGCTGCAAAGCAACATTTGCACCGTTTCAACTGACATAGAAGCTTGTTGATTACTCTACCTCTAGCACTGAAGGTAGATTTTGAAGCTATAGTTGTAACAAGAACGGAGAATATATCAGCAGCTATCCTCGACAAGATAGGAAACGTCAATCTTTCCCTTTTCCACCAAGCAAAAAATCCAGATTCGCATTTGCATCACAAGCATACCTACGTTCTTCTTAATAAACATCTAAATCTGATTTTTCTGGTGGAGCCTTGTCAATTTCACTCAAATGCATGTGAAACTTTTCTTTACCAGTTAAGACGGTGGGTCCAGTCATTTTAGTAGCTTTCTGACTAGAAGAACTAGAACCTTCATTTTATCTCCTTTTTACAGCCTACCTATGTTGTTGTTCAGAATGGAAAATAATGTGACAATCAACATATTCATTGTAAAGCTCATAAAGAATGTCTTTAACCTCAGCCACAATCTAGGAGCTGTATCCTCACCATAAATCACAAAAAAAGTATGATTAACAAGAACCATTTTGCATCTCAAATCCAAAATTGCACCCAAAGATAGCAGCACGTTACTTTCCAATTTAGCAGACATATTTTCAGCCATAGCCCAAATATGCTCATAAGGGTCAAGAGCTTTTTCATTTAAAAGCTCTTTAATCCTATACAGTTCCACAAGAAAAATGTTAGTTGTTGGATACTTGGATCCAGAAATCATGTTAGTGATTTCATGAAATATTTCTAGAAATTTGCACACTTCTTCCACTTTCATCCACTCAAAATCAGTAGAAATATAGTGAAATTTAGGGTCAATGTCTGCATATCTTGGAAAGGCATCCTTGAACTCTGAACCCGAAGCCAACATCAAATAGGTGCTATTCCACCTTGTTGGACAATCCAAAATTAGCTTTCTAGAGGGCAACTGGAGCTATTTTTTAATTTTGGCAAATTCAAGAAGCCTAGATTCAGAATTGTTCAAGTACTTTATCCCCTCTCTAACAGCATCAATCACATCACCAAGTTGACCAAAACCATCTTGCACTAAGAGATTAAGTATATGTGCACAACACCTAATATGAAAAATTTTTCCTCTAATACTTAATCTCTTTCTTAGAGAAAAATCCTCTCAAAATCTCCTAATGCACACATCATTATATGAAGCATCATCTACAGTTATGCTAGAAACCTTATTTTCAATCCCCCAATCAATAAAGCACTTAATTAAAGCATCAACTATAATAACTCCAGCATGAAGAGGGGGAATATTGCAAAAATTCAACACACGCTTTTGTAGCACCCAATCAGAATCAACAAAATGACCAGTCACAACCATATATTGAATTTTTTGATCAGATTTTCACAAATCTTTGGTAATAATAATCCGACCAGCACCTTTTAACAATGATTTCAGCTTCCTTTTTTCAATTGTATAAGTACTAATGCAGTCTTCCTTAACAGTCAGTCGATTAATCTTTTTATAAAATGGAGATGCCGATTTCATGAATTTGTTGAAAACTACATAATCTATCATAGAAAATGGGTGCTCATGTGCAAGAACCATATGTGATACAAGCTCTCTTACCTTGGCATAATTATACAAGAAATTAGTGATGGAAGTGATACCATCACTCAGACCTTCAGTGAATGATAGCACTTGTTGCTTCTATTTGCTTTGCTCCCCAATGGCCAGCTTCCCTCTATAGGCAAGAATTCAGGTGCCTCTTGTGCTGAGATGTAGCTTTGGTTGCACTCTTGACAAAAAGTTCCTTGCAATGGTTGCACTTCACTTTGACTATCCAGTTATCTAGCACAACTGTTGTCATTTCATCCAATATACTGAATTTCTTCTTTCTTTTCTTTTTCTTGAAAGGTCCAACTCCTTCATCTCCATCTACCTTCTGTCCTCCTTTATTGCCCTCACTTTCTATCATTTCTAACTCTTCTTCACTCATTTCATCAGCTCTTTCTTCGGTGTAGTTCAATTATTCCACGTCTTCATTATTTTGCTCCATCACAGGACTTGATGATGAACCTTGGAATGAATTGAATGGAGAGCTGTACATACCTTAATCAAAACACATGCAATAACCAATACAGCTTTTGATTAGCCAAAATAGAAATTTAGAATAACATTTATAGGAAAACAAAACAGATAAGGTACAAAATAGATTCCAAGAAATAATATTCTTTCAAGCCGTTTTTAACATTTCTTTAACTTGTTCCTATCCCAAGCTTAAATTTAGATTAATAAAATGGCAGAGAAACATCTAAAACCTACGATTAAAACTTTCAACTATTTGCCTACATATATCTGAACCTTTTCCAACGTGGTTTTTGAAATTTTGTTTCCTTATTAGCAAAACAATCATTAATTTAATCAACAACACGGCAAAACAAATAACAAAATTCCCAAAGTAAAGCAAAAAACATTTTCCCTATTAGCATAAAATTCATTACTTGCTTAATTGTAATTAAATTTTTTTCCTGATTAATTTCTAAATTCTTGGTATAAGGTTCAAAATAATTTCAATGCAATGCAAACAAAAATTTAGATCGTAATTACATTTTGCAGTACGCCTGAATGACTGAAGTCGGCTTTTAGAATCCATCGGAACCTTCTATCTTATATACTAATGTTTAATGGGTGAAATCTTTATAGCATGTTTCTTAAATCTCTCTTTAGTTTATACAAAAGCATCTGTAGTCTTATCTGGTCCATCACTTTAATTTACTCACACCTGTGTAGTTGCCCATACAGTTGTGCCCTATCAATTTCATTTAGGCATCATGAAATATGTATTTTAGTTTTCATCAGCTTATTATGACTTATTGGTACAAGTACTAAAGAAGATCATGAAATTGTCTTGCTGCATTAGATTCAAAATTCATTTCTAGGTTATTTACGACTGGCCATTGGAATTCTTTTGTTACCAAGGTTGATATAGGTTAATAGGTGGCAAATATTTCCAAGTTTGTAGGTAAGCAATCCATTCAAACTTCTTAGCTGTTGAAATTCTGACTGGAAGATTACCTCTTTCATATATACCTTCTCTCTTCATATAGTTATAGTATCTGTAATCAAAGCAATTGGACTGGTTGCGAAATACTTCCAAATTTCCTTCTCATATAGTACCACCCTCATTCACAGAAACATGATTAAATAACCCTTTTGGCATGTGGCTATATTTACTTTGTAAATTGAAAGTTGTGAGTTTGCAAATTGTAAACTGAAAAAGACAAAAAATTAAGCAAAACCCAGACAGTTTCTTAAAACCAAAAATAAATTGCAAATTCGAGAAATGGTACTAGATTATGCAGCCAGTCGGTGATATGGTAGTAGCCCCTGACTCTACCGAGATGGCTCCGTGGCGGACTCACGGTAAATTGCTCATGGATTCACAACAAGTGGCGGTGTTCCCTAAACGGTGCTCACGGACTCATGGATTGAGTGATGGTGGTAAGATAGTGGATGGATTGGTGATGGCGGTGAGATGGTGGATGGAATTAGTGATGGGTCGCGAGAACTGAGAAGGTGTGGCTGTAGGCTATGGCCTGTGGAAAAGGAAAAAGGAAAGAAAAATTAGAGCCAAGAACAGGAATGAATTAGGGTAAAACTATCGGATACACAATGAAATGATGCTAATACCCCTATATTTCGAGCCTGTTGAGTAGTTAGCAAGTTGAGCTTAGCTCAGCTCGTTTCATAAACGAGTATATATACAACTCAATTCTCTGCTCATTTACTGAGAAAAATGAGTCAAGTCGAGGCGCTTAACGAGCCGGGACGAGCTCAGCTCGCGAGCTACCCTATTCGATTAACAAACACCATGGGAAATTTAAGAGGAAATCAATACTGACACTTGTTGATGGTTTAAGGAAAAAGTTCATGAAGAAGCTACATAAAAGATATCAAAGTCTTGCACATGGAGCTCTAACATCACTCCAAAGATCACTAAAAAACTGAGGGAAATTGCTCAATAGTCTAGGAGATGTTCATTGCAGATGGCAAGTGAGGAGATATTTTAAGTTAGTGATGTGGATAGAGAATATATTGTCAATTTGGCCCAAAGGACTTGTGATTGTGGTGCTTTCCAATTGTCAGGACTGCCTTGCAAGCATGCTGCACTAGGCATAATATATAGAAGACAAAAATTAGAGACTAACTGTGATGGTTGCTTCTCAACGAAAATGTGGCAGAAAGCATATAGTGGCATGATCAACCCAATCGCTCATGTGAAATGATGGTCTCTATTACCTAATGTCACTCCAACAATTGTGTTACCACCACGCCTGAGGAGAGCTTCAGGTAGACCAAGGGTGAATAGAAGGCAAGGACCTGATGAACCAACTCCATCTCAAACAAAAAGGTCTACTACTTTGAGATGTGGGAATTGCAATGCTTTTGACCATAATAAAAGAACATGAAAAAGAGCACCTGTAAGGGGAAGTAACTCAGCCTCTTCTACAAATCAGCAGGTTCATTAGTGGTTTAACATAAAACTTCATAATTTTTGTTCACCATACTTTTGATCATGACATAAAATTTCATGGCAAATTCCTCGGAGAAGAGCAAAGCTTAGTAGGAAATTGCAAACACAGGTTTGGTAGGATCTGTTCTCTAGGTAAATCAAATTTTATTGTACAGTTGTAGGTCAACTGTTTTGTATCAAGTTCACAACTATTAACTAATTACTGTGATGGTATTGTAGGATCATGTAGATGGAAGTGTGCCTGTTGTGATTTCTAGTCAAGGCACTAATCCAAGCCCATCAACTCAATGTGGTATAGCTAATATTCAATTGAATGTACAAACAACTACAAATGCTGCTAAGAGAAAGGTATTTATGTAGCTTTCTAGTCATTATTTCACAAATTCTAAGTTGCTCATCATATGAACTTATCCTACATCATTTCAGAGAGAAAGGCCATCAAATAAAGATGGAACATTTGCTGCAACTAATAGCAAGAGGAGAACTTCATTTGCAGCTTCACAACCAACTCTAGTTGTACCAACTGCTGCAGCCAATTCCACTGGCAATTCCTATTTAGAAACTTCTATGAGCATCAATGTAACAGCCCACCTTCCCTAAGGCGAACCAAAGGGTTCGGCGGACCGCCTGCCCAACTCTCGCCAGGACTCGTTCAACTCACATAAAATAAAATAAGAAAAGCCTCGAGAATAAGCGAAAACAAAACCCAAACTTGAACCATTATAAATACATTCATCTCAATCTCAACCACAAGTACAGTCCCAAATGTATACCAAAGCTCTGAATTCACAATACAGTCCACCTTATCCAAGCACTAGAGTGGAAATAAAAGGCCAAAACAAAACAATTCAAAACAAAACTAGGCTATTCTATTCTATACAGGCCCCTCGCCCATGCTTGCTACCCCTGTAAGGAAAACAAAAGGCGTGGAATGAGTTAAAAGCCCAGCGAGATTCTATATACACAACCAAGCAGTTAAACAAGGACATTAAGCATGTAATACAAGTAATCCAGATAACATTTACGATATAAAACAATAGTAACACATACAATAAAAGGATACATGCTCACGAGGAACTATTCGTTCGTTCGATCATTCATTCGCCTAATATTTTCCTTATTTCTTCGATCATTAAAACATTGTTTGTAAGTGAAAACTCCTTCATTTTCTTGTCGTTCGTTCATTCATTTCATTCCCCAATCTCCGCCAATTCGTGGTCATACTCGAGTATACCAAACATTCACCCAGGGTCACTAATCGCCCGACCGAATCCGCTTCTGGCTCGAGTCGACCAGTAACAAAGGGCAAGGCCCAGTTCAGCTAGAAGGCTTACATTCATGCACAAGTAACATTTAATCATTCAATCATTGAAAGTTCACGTTCATTTAGGTCGAGTGCGATAAAGTACACACTCACCTAGCAAAAATCATTTTGGAAACATAACATACCTCAATCACGTATTAAAGCAACAATCCAAATAGTCACAATAGTTCACATAGTCATTAGAAACAAAGCATATATAGAACACTCACCTAAATAAGCAAAACGTCCAAAGTATCCTTTCGGATATCACCCTTAGTCACCAAGCAACCCTAAGAATAATCATGAGAACATATTATGGTCAACCAATAAAATGTTTGATGAATCAAGGAAAATCCGAATAATTACTAGTACGAAATATAAGTATGATTTTGAAAAAAAAAGAGTGCATTTAGTCCAAAAGACATGAGTAAAATAGTCGTAAAACTTATGTCCGCTCTTAAAATTTTGAAATCGCCATTTGAGTGCAAATTTGGGCAGCACACCCTTTGTATTTATCTATTTTCCAGCCATTTATGGCTCATTATTTTCCTCAATCAGCCCCCAAAATCACATACAAATAATCTCATTACAATAGCCGTTAAAAAGGCTAAAAGTCATTCACTTACAAAACCAAACTAGAAAAGGGATCGGGATTAAGGTTTACAGACAAGGAACAAAAATGACAAGGTTTGACATCTTTTAAGTGCATTGGTCACAACCGAGCTAACACCTATCGGATTGACGGTAAACTTTAATATCCGTTTCCGAAGCTAAAGACCATAGCTCTCTAACAATTTTATGAAGACACCGCAACCCAGTTCTCAACGTAACCTAGTAAAATTTACCCAAACAGCACCCAGATATTCCAGTTCAAAGCTCACTGTGAAATTCAACTAGCAGTCCTGATTTTATTCAGTCATATCTCAGCACACACACTCCAATTCCAGTTGATTCCAAAGCCATTCGAAAGATAAGATACAAGGATACAATTCTTAAGAAGGCATCAAAAGCTAATTCATTTCATCTTCCCAGCCCAAAAGAGCCAATTAGCAGATGCTGATTTCCAGTTTTGGCATAAACAGGGCAGCAGGGGTAAAATAGTCATTTCATAGGTTACAGTGCTCCGATTGAGCTGAAATTTACAGGCATAATCTACATTCAATTCTCTACAACTTTCATGTTTTGAACTAAGTCCAATTCGGCCTCCATCATGGCCGAACACACTGGTCAGAACAGGGCAGAAAAATTCACTATAACTAAAATCCACATATACACTACTCATAACCAAGAAATAATGCACAAAACCCCAAAGTGGCAACCACAAGCCACTAATTTCCATCTATTAGAAGCAAAGAGGGGTGTTCTTAGTAAATTTACCTTAGAACCTCAAGAAAGTGGTAGCTTAGTCTTCTTCCTCCAAATCAACTCCACCAAAGCCCTTAGTTTCCCTTAGTGGTCAACTTGTATGGAAGGGTTTGCGATTTGGTCGTTGGAACTCAAGATTTGAGTGAATTTGGAAGCTAGAAATGGAAGAAGCTCTCTCTTGTTTTCTCCACCAAAGGGCGGCCAAGAGCAAGGAAAAATGGGATGAAATTGGTCAAAATTTGGTTTTAGTAAAGGTGAGAAAGTTAAGCAAGTCTTCCCCAACGGAACGCGACCGCGGCGTCCTTTAGGTTTTAAGCTTATCTTCTCACTTCCAATGATTCAAGTAGCTAACTAACCTCTAATTATCTACTAAACACCATGTAGAATATATCACTTAATATTTCCATCACCTAATCGGCAAAATTATATCGCACTAGCGGGCCCACACATCGAACAAATGCACTTCAAGTTACGTACACTAACTTATACTAGGAAAATGATTTAAAAATTGTACTTACTTGTAAATGTACAAAATATTTAATATTTTCAAAGGACAGTAATAAATATAGGCAAAGAAATAAATATAATACTTGAAAATGTGAAAATTTTCGGGTTCTCACAATCACACATCAGTTATAAATGAGTCACCAATTTGTCAGCAGCAGCTTTAGCTTGAGGTTTTTAAGTGTTAAACTACCCTTGTCATATATTGTTCTTTTGCAACTGCTAAAAATATTACTGATGTTCTTTTATATGTGTTGAAGACTTCATTACTTTTGTCACTGCTTGTTTTACTGAACTTTGTAGCAACTTTTGGTTTTGTAAACCATCTATCGATTTAGTACCCGATACATGGTCTTTGCAATGGCATTTGAATTCCAAACAACAGTGTAAATTCATTAACACATATGGTTTGGTCTTTGGAGTAAAGTTCAATATGCACGGCGTTAATTTTTGAATTTTTTTTTGTGAATATGGTTTTCTGGTATTGTCTTAATAAGATCATAATAGACAAGGTCTTGCGTATCTTTCGACTATAAGTTCAACAAACAGCAATAGGACATCACTCCAACAATATTTCATCATCATCATTATACTGCACCAGTCTCGTTAAACAGATAGACTTTATCAATTTGAACAAACAAATAAATTGTTAGGAATACAAGGTCAGGTATGATCAACTTTGTCACTATGGAGTGTGGTTGTTCAACTCTACTAGTCCGGACTTGTTCTTCCCTTTGCATTGATGAATGTTTTCATTCTCTTTGGTTGCTCACCTCTTCCTCTTCAGAAACTGTCCGCGTCCCATTTTTTGAAAAATAAATTAAAATAATAAAATCCAAGTATTTAAGTGTTAAGAAAAATGAAATTTTTGATTTGTAAAATGAGTTTTTTATTTTAGAGAATAAACAAAAGAAAAAGGACCTAAAATGGGACTTAAAAAGTACGATGATTTTGGCTCAAAAATAATAGTCTAAAAGAGTTTTTAGAAAAATAGGAGTCGCCACTTGGTATTAAGTTAAGATGTACCCAAGTCACCCAAAATATGTTTTTTAATAAAAAAATAAACAAAACCTTTTTAGATGACTCCAAATTTTCGAAAAACAAGAGAAAAGAGTTTGGAAGTCACGGTTAAAGAAAGGGAAGGCAAAGATTTGATCTAAAACACCCTTTTAAACCTAGTCAAGACCTAGTTGCATGATTTAGTCAAAAATTTTCTTAATTTAACTTATAAAACTTATCACATTTTGTTGTTACTATATGGATGCAAATATAGACCTAATGGATATCAAAAGGGGTCAAAATATCTCTTCAAAATTTAATTGGTGCAAATCACATTAATTGTGATGCCCAAGAACGATTTTTAGAAGAAGTCACGAATATGTAAAAATGAGATTCAAAGAAAAAGAAGAATTATAATATATAAATATACGTGACCTAAAGGAGAGGAATGCAACATAAATGGGTACGGGAGACTTCAATTTTTCCTTCTTATAGAGGAGATACGAGTATGTTAAGGTTAAGAAGCCATACTCGTCCATTTTTTCCATATTTGAAGGGTGACTCCCCTAACCTATTCAAGCAAATGAACTAACCTTCTTCTAATTTTCTAAATGGAATGCAAGTCTAAATGTCATGTTTCGCATACATAAGGGTAAGGGAGATAATATATAGAGGAAATATTACGCAAGATGGGAAAAATACCGTAAAAATGAAAAATATGTATGAAATGCAATGAATATCACGCAAAACATGTGATTCTATCACGGGACGGTCTAAAGGGTCTAACATTGGACTAACCAATTTCTACAAGTCTTCATAACATTGGACTAGTGAAAAATCGAGGAGAAAGACCACAATTAGCGTTGGACTAGTGTGGTGACGTCATACATTTATTATAAACAAATAAATCATATAAAACATAATTAAAGCAAAATAAACAACATAAATGCACATAGAACACATAACACATAAGCATAATTTCTAAATGCAAAACCCTAATGAAAGCGAATAAAACACGTAAACACACAAACATGCAAGCAAATAAAAGCAAATAGAAATCTAAATATTACATTCGGGGGCCTAATTACAATCTAAAGGGGGAAATTTAAAAATAATAATCTAACTATTACATTTATCTAAATAATTATATTTTGGCAAAATTAAAAACCTATCTATTACATAGTCCTAACTAAATACATGTCTTGAATACCTATCTATTACAATTTGACATTTAAATGTCTCTCAAATAATCATCAAAATTAAATATATAAACTTGAAATAAATATAACGGGAAATTAAATAAATAAATAAAACACTCAAGACATGCAATTACACATAAAACACATAGGAGCACAAAAAAGATTTTAAATACTAAAAGAAGATACCTGCATTGAACTAGTAGCTAATTGGGGTTGAATTTACCCTATTTATGCTCTAAAATCAACAAAATAGTCGGGTACCAATTTAATTAACAAATAAAGAAATAACATGTAAAGAAATAGAAATAATCATGAAATCTATCAATTAGAGCATTTAAATGAAGTATAATTATAATTAAAGAAGATAAACAACCTATATTTAAGAAATTAAAACAAGCAGGGACTTAATTGCAAAAAGTATAAAAGTTTTAGGGGTCACAATATAATTATTACAAAAATTAGGGGTCAAAATTAAAGAAAAATAAAGTTTGGGGACCCAAATTATAATTAAAATAGGGATCTAATTGAAAGAAGATCAAAGCTTTTAGGATCATAGTATAATTAATAAAAAATTAAGGACCATATTGCGATTTCGTATCAGGTCTCCTTAAGATAAATGGACCATTGAACCATATTATTATATCCTTGGGTCAACACTCCCCAAATCCAATTGAAGTCCAAGTGAAAGGGGATGGACCAATCCACTAATTTTCTAAATCAAACCCAGCCAAAAATATTAGGATTAAAACAACAAAGCCTATAGACGACCCAATACAAAATCAACTTCTTGGCCCAATTATTTAATCCAAAAACATGTCTCTTTCAACATCAAACAACCCAAATGGATCAATCTTCATAAAACCAAACAAAAATCATTGGAACAGAAATGGAAAAGAAGATACCAAGAACTTCCAGCGGGTCAACCCGCTTGGATGAAGATTCCGGCGGGTCAATCTGGAAAAATTCTTGCCATCTTGGCCGAAAAATCGTCGGAATCCATTTTTCGACTTTTTAAAACCAGATCTTGACATAAACATACTTCCCACAATCTATTGAGTTATTTTAGATATCAAAAATCATCATTTAAACAACAAAATCATGAGAAAAAAGAGATCTAAGATGCAAAAACCTAAAAAACTCATATAATGACTTAAAACACATGAAAACGTTAGAACAAACAAGAAGCAATGGTTAAAATTACCTGAGGAAGCTAGGGAACTTGAATAGATGCAAAAATCGTGATGAAACGTGTTCAGATTCTGAAAGTGAGACAAATTACTCCATATTGCAGAAGTTTAAGAGCTGAAAAATGGGTGACTTTAGGCTCGATTTGAAGGTCCTGGAAGTGTTTTTTCACGAAACTTTCAACATGAAAATCTTCTGCTACATTCATAGAGTATCCAGAAACTAGGATTTGATCTAAAAGAAGTCAATACGAAGGAGAAAATGTCATCTGAACCCAACTACCCGTCCAAACCCTGGCTCACTTCCCGGAAATTTTTCTATACTCCTTTCTTTTCTTTTTCTCTCTTTTTTTCCTGTTTTTTCCTTTCTTTTTCCTTTGGCCGCCACTACTCCCTTATCCCCTCTCTTGTTGCGTTTCATGGCCTTTTTATAGGCACAAAATACCCTCCAACCCTAACAACAACGGATGAGATGAAAACAAATTTTTGGGGATCATTTGGAGCCATTAGATTGGCTTGAATTCTGGTACTTTCTTAATGTGGATTAGGGGAGTGAGGTGGCAAATGGTTGGGCAAGAGGAATAAAAAACAGAAAGAAGTGGAAGGGGATGCTAAATGGCCGCTGCAAAAATTTGTCCTTGATCCTCCATGGCTTCTGGTACGAAGCCATGGAGGCTGGCTGGCGCGCGTGCAATGTGAACTCTTTTTTTTTTTTTTACAAAAATCTGTAATTTTTATTTCTTTTCTTTTCTTGTTTTTCTAATTTTCTTTTCTGCCAAATTTTCTAAAATGAATTGAAAAAAGATGATTTTGTTAAGAAAATGAACAAAATAAACTAAAGTAAGATTTACAACAAAACAACTAAATAGTAATAAAATTGAAGAAAATAAAGTAAAATATAGAAAATATCTAAAATAAAAATAAAATGGTAAATTTTTTTCTTGTAAAATTTTGGTTTCTACAGAAACTTCATACCATTTAAAGAATCTGCAATTTGTGCAGCAAAAGTACAGCTTGTGTGGATTTCGTTCACTCTCAGAAATCTTAATTGTTGCCTTACAATTACATAGACAATATCTATTTCTAATTGTAAATGATATAGGTGAATTCCAGAATTCACATCTACTGCTTGAACTAGTCATTTGTGTATGTGTTTATTGCTACTGCAGTTGCTTAGTTCGTTTGCTGCTATTACTAAAAAGCTCATCCAACACCAAGCACTTCAATTGCATCTCTTGATGTTTAGACCTTCCTTCAAGCATTAGTTTCACTTATACCTCTTGAAGTTTCATTCTTGTTAAATTCCTTGGTTATTCTTCATATCATATTAGTTCACTAATGCAAGACAATGAGGGAATTTGTGGTATATATTGTTTCTCTCTCCAACTCCCCATTTTTAATTGTTTGTATTTTTGAATTGGCTTAGATTTGAGACTGCCTATTTAGTTTTAGGGGAAATTTGTGATATTTTGGAAACTTCAAGGGAGGCAAGTGAGACTGTCAGAAACCTCAGGGAGGTTTTTGAAATTACCCCTTGAAAAATGAATCAAAATTTAAAATTGTTTTGACCGGAGAGTGGAATTTTAGGGGATTGGTATGATGTTTCTCTTGGAAATTTGGAAAGTTGTGAGGGAATAATTTGACAATTCAATCAGTTGATTGTAATTTTTACAATCACAAAATTCAAGAATTTTGAATTTCAAATATTAACTCCCTAAACTACACCAGTTGACCTATAACTACAAGGATAACCTGCTAACTTACCCTTAGAAAATTGTTAGTTTGTAGCAAGCATACATAATCGATCATTTACATTGCAAAATTGATTTTCAATAATGGGTTTCCATAAATATATCAGCTAATTAAAATGAGTATCAATAAATTTAATAGAGACATCATTTTTTGGCACTTGATCACGAATAAAATTATGTCTAATTCTGTATGCTTTGACACGTAAGTGTTGAATACGATTTTTGGTGATATTTATCACACTAGAATTGTCACATTTCAAAGGTATATGAGAACAATATAAACCATAAATCATGTGAAGTTTGCTTCGAACTTGTGCAAAACAACTACTTAACACTATATATTCACACTTTAGCAGTAGATAAAACCACAGAATTTTGCTTCTTTACTAACACATGAAACTAAACAATGTCTTAGAAAATTACATGCACTACTAGTACTCTTCCTATCAACTTTGCCGCCTACAGAATCAATATTAGAATAATCGATAAGATTAAAACAATAAGTTCTAAGAAACTACAAATCTAAATTCCAAGGCATCTTTTAAAGATACTTAAATATTCGCTTGACAGCAATCATATGAGGCTCTTTAAAACATGCTTGAAACTGTGAACGTAGATAATTGTAAACATGATGTTAGGATGACTTAGTAGTTAAATACTATAAGAAAAATTGCACCAATCCATTTCTCATACATTGATGATCACAAATTTTAGTCTCTTACAATCAAAATGAGTGATTTTGATCTGTAAAAAATAAAATGAAAAAAACTCATTTTTTGTCCCTAATCGGCTATTAATGAAATTTTGATAGGAATAAGTCATGGAATACGATGTGGTCATTATTTAAATAGATCATTAGTGGTTGTGAAAATCTTGAAATTCATTTGGAATAACTTGAAAAACTATTTATAATCTAAAAAACCCATAGCTATGATGTAGGTGATACAAAAAGAGTCTTAGAGTACTTGCAAAAGAAACAGTTAGAAGATCCAAATTTTTACTATGTCATCCAAGTAGATGAAGATGATTTAATAACTAATACATTTTGGACTGATGCAAAGATGAGAACAAATTTTGTTCATTTTGGTGCTATGAATTGTTTTGACACAACTCACAAAAAAAATATAAAGGTGGTGGATCCATTGCATTATTTGTCAGTGTAAATCATCACAAACAAACTACAATGTCTGGAGCTGCTTATTGTAGTGATGAGATAATTGGAACATTTACATGGTTGTTTCACATATTTGCCAAGTCTATAACAGGGAAAATACAAAGAATTATTCTTATAATCAAGATAGAAGGATAGCATTAGCATTAGTTTCCAGTAGTTGACAACACACTACAACAAAAATGACGTTTAGCGGCATTTAAAGGTATCAGTATAGATAATCTAACCTGACACTTTATCTTTCCTCACACCTTGGATGAGTGTCGTCCTTTCAATGTAAGGATAGCCTCGGCATTCAAATGTGTCAGGAAAACCATGCTGCTATAGCATTCGCATCTGCCAATAAAAACCCCTTTTCGTGATAATCGAAAGTGTCAGTATAGCTATAGTATATCACTAGGATATCGAATTCTATGAATGCATCTTGAGTTGTCTTAATATATGGTTTTAAGGACATGTAGCCATGTCAATTTATATTGTTTTGGATGACAATGCCCATTTGTCATTAGATGTTGCTTCGGAAGCTGAGCTATGCTGACACTTTTAATTGTCAGGAGTTTTTTTTCTGTTTTTTTTATATGGAAGCAACCTGCAATTAGTACTCCCTGTTGTACATTCCATCAATCAGAAACCCAAAGGACTTGTAAAATTATCCCAAAGAGTAGAATGCATATAGTAATTTAAAAGAAGAAGTCGATACTCAAATATAATTCGTTGAACTAAAAGTCGATAAGAAGTACAGACATAGCAAGTACTAAAATCGCAAACAAGTGCCAAAAGCAAGTACTAAAATCCCAAACAAGTACCAAAAGATTCTCATGTACAAGAACTTGAAAGACTTTCTTGTGCACAAACTGAAAGACTCTCATCCCTAACAAGTTGAAAGAAGTAGAAGTAGCTTCCAAACTTTCCATTGTGTTGAGAGCTCTCAGTCATAACCACGAAGTCCCCATCAATCTTTAGTTGGTTCCACCTGTGCACAAAGTTTGTGAGGATCATTAGATCATCATAGCTAGAACTAAAATTTCAGAAAAGTCACAATGTATTTAAGTGCATATCTCACCAAATGACAAGGCCAAGCAACTGTGCACCAAGTGCATCTTGAATTGTTTGTTGCAAATCATACGGTCTAATCAATTGCTCACGTGGACTCATTGCAACTTGTATCTGTATTTCACACCAGTTTGGCCAAGAAGCTTGTCCCCCGACCTCATCCAATGGATTCAGACTCCGGTAAATATCCCTTTGCCACGATTTTTGTTGGGTCAAACAAACTTTTTAGTGAAACCATATTCCCTACCTAGTAAAGATCCAACAAGTACAAGAATCAAAGTCATGCCAAATTTCAGATTACAAATGTAAAAGTTTAGAAGTTGTAAAGACTTACTCGAATAGGTCGCGTAGCTCGCGCTGGAGTATGGCTTGAAACATTGTTAGATGATGAAGAAGGATGTCTCGGGCTGTCAATTGGATCGCCCTTTCCATGTTGAACTAAAACCATTTTCTTCAAACTGGCTATTTCATCATCTTGTCGCTGAAGCCTTTCCTCCAAACGGACCAATGTTGACTGTTGTTGAATACTTATACGGTAACATGTGTTACGACTAGGAATGTCTTCCCATAAATCCGTTGGATTCACACCGTCACTAAACAAGCAAACATGACCATGTTTGTCTTGCCCAACCACCTGGGCAAATATATCATTGCGACCAACTGGATCTTGCGAATCTAATGGAAGCTGATTTTTCAGCTCATTCATTTTTTCCTACATAATAAAGGAAAACACTTGTTATTACAAATGTTATGAAAACAATGGTAGAATTTATAGGCTTGTGTTTCGAGGATCCTTACCAAATTCTCAGCAACTATAGTACTTGATGGAGTTCCATCGGCATGGGTATAAAACTTATTGAACATTTCTACTCTAGTAGGAGGTCTTCCCAACTGTTTGGCCTATAAGAAATTGAATTTTTTTTAATTATAGTTTTAGCATTTAGCATATAATTAAAAAACAAGCTAACATAATGAAACATGTATGAGTCAAAAAAATTAACAACTAAAAAAGATGAGGTATCACCAAGTGGTTCCGAATATGAGCAAATGATTTTTTTTCGGTTGTGTGGTTCATCTTCTTCTCCCTCTAGCTTTCTTGTTCCTCTCACTTAGTTTCTAAATTTCAAAATCAAAAGCAAGATTACAGCATTGAATAAACACAACTTTATGAAGAATGTTGTAGTTGATTTGTACCTTTGCTTCTTCACTTTTCCAATAAACCCAAAGTTTGATCCATTGCTCTTTCCATACCCTTGTGTCCTTTTGAAACCGAGTTTCAGCATTTGGCACGGTAGGATCAAAATATGTAGCCTTTAAATCTGCCTTCCAACTTCTCCATTTTTTGCCAATAGATCTTAAGTTCCAAGCTTCCAGTCCCATAGGCAAAGCAAACCTTTCCTGAAACGTAGTTAGGAACAAGAAAATGAACATAACGTCACAATAATTTTTTAGAAAGCATACATAATACAAAAGTACCATCACCTTTATCACTCTAATATGTCCATTTTAAGTTTTCTTGGTACCTTAAGCCAACTTTTAATATCTACTGGACAATACATACTATTCCTAGCCAAACTGGTCCAAGAATTCAGAGAAAGAAGTTTTCTCACTTATTGGGATCCCATTGTCATCGAGTTTAATCTCAATCCGTAGAAGGTCCTTAGGCCAACCCCAAATTTCTTTCATAAATGTAGGGCCTCGGGTTTTCTAATATATTTCACTTAAATCATTTGTAGTACCTTATAGTATAAAATAAGAAAAAGCTGCAGGTTATGAACATAAAAAATGCAATTCCGGAATTATATCAAAACAGTAACTAATACTACATTGTCAGAGTTGCATGACATGAATGTGGTGTCATTGGAATGTGGACCTCGAGAATCCTATTTTGGATTTTCTTCAGTTGGTTCATGCCTTGTTCCAAGTGGAGATTGTCGAATTGGAGAGTTCTAGCACTGCTCATGCGACTGTGAACCTCGATCAGCTTGTTGAGTAACTTGGTCACCTGATTCATGCATTATTCCTAATGTAGAATGCTGAATTGGAGATTGAGGAGTCCGAGCAGCTTCTCCTTGAACTTGTTCAGTTGGTTCATGGCTTTGTTCCAAGTGGAGGCTGTTACATTGTTTCATGACATGAGGGAGGTTGCTCATTGGTTCATCTCTCAATCCATTTGCAGCTCGTTTACATTTCCGACCTCTACGGGCCATACCTGCATAATTCACCATTTATTTGATACGCAAGGTCCACCACCATAGATATATATTTCTGGGTGAAGAAAAGGACAAATGCAAATGTTTAAAATTTCTTGAAGCAAACACTCTACCTATAACAACGCATCAATCTGGGATAATGGATAAAGTATACAATCTGTTATAGATGGTATAATGCATAAAGTATACAATCTGGACTGGTACAAGCGACGCATCAAAGAATGCTGCATTATCCCAGATTATTGTTGTTGTCTTTAGTTTGTCTACTAAGGGAGGCATTGTTAGCCGTGAAGGCCATTAGAGGTTAATTATCTACATGCAAATGACCAAATGACAAAGACAAAGAGAAAAAAAGATAAGTACCAGCAGTGAAAATGCAAATGACCAAATGAATCTGAGTTGAAAGGAAATCAGAACAAATCTAATAATCATGAAGTAGAGTACATCTGTACCTCCATATCGAACCATACAAAAAGAATCTGGAATAGTTGGCACGCAAAGGAACAATGAATGAACGAAGGATACCAATGTAATATCAACTAAAAATCTTATTGTCTTACACACAACGTAAATAAACATGTAAATAGACATGCAATGCCACAAGAAATTCTGGTGAGAAGTGAAACATCCGATCCTTAGTCAATTGCATAGAAGCCAAAAAATCTGCAGCCTCATTAGCCTCTCTAAAATATGTGAACAAGAACATCTATGTGCATCAATTGGAGTCGAATTTTAAGCAAAACTTTGCACAAAGGCCAGGTAGACATTTTGGCAGAATGATCCAGCCACAACCTATAATTCTCTAACCACTTAGATGTCGCAAATTACTTGAAGCAATGTCAATGATGATGTTGCATTATTTTCAATGGACAGTTTTGTGCCACAAAATTTTAAAACTACAAACAAAGAACAAACTCTAATACGGTTAAAGTTGTAAAACTCCACTAAAACTAATGAACAAGTTATCTTGAGCTATCATTTATAATTTTCAACAATCATACTAGCATCTAGAGCTATAATTTTCATTGTGACTACAAATTTTCTCATAAACAATCAGCACCAACATTTTAGAAGTCCATCATTCATGGGAAAAAAAAACTTTGGAAATTTACTCTTTAAAACTGTACTAGAGAGCAACTGACAATACACAACACTACGTCGCATTCGACAGGCAAGCACAAGACATCTAATTGGCTTAATGCAAGTTACAAGCCTTCAATTAATATAATTTAACTTGTACCTAACCTGACAAGAAAGAAGAACAGACTACTGCCATGGCTCTGGAATATTTCAAAACCACTAGACACATTGTCCTCTACTATGAGGATGTTGTCAGAAACCACACAATAAGAGCATCTCTACCAGGGTTTTCGACCTATGCAACTAGAAATGTGCTTCTCAAGCTCTTAGGAGTTTGTCATAAATGGGAATCGAACAACCTAAAAACTAAATCTGACAAGAAACAGAGAAGGTGTGCAAGAACATGTCTACCATGCAATGCAAAATTAGACACAAAATATTGAAATTACCTCAAACTATGGCTTGAATCCCTAACTTCTCGATTTCCCAAACTCCAAACTCTGAACTCCAACTTTCACCCAAACTTTCAAGTCCTAATTTCTGATTTTTTTACCACCAAACCAATGCAACAGCCGAATTAGGGATTTTCCTAGTGAGAGCTCAAACAAAGTTACCCAAAGAGGTGCGAGTTCATGGATAGGTTTACCCAAATTGGTGGTGGCGAGTTTGAAACAGAGAGAGAGGACAAAGAGAAAGACAACGAGAGAGGGAGAAGATGTATGAAATTCTGGCGATACTAATGACGCCAAAGTAAATTAGTCAAGTCTCTTGAATTTTTCAATTTGCCGTGCTACTAATGATAATTTTTGTGTGTTTGGGCAAAATTTTGTTAAAACTATATAACAACTAAAAAATTTTGTTAAACCTATATACAATATAATATAGCAACTAAAAATATAACAACTAAAAATTTTGTTAAAACTATATACAATATAATATAACAACTAAAAATTCGTTAAAACTATATACAATATAATATAACAACTAAAATGTTCTAAAAAATATAACAACCTTAAATGTCTTAAAAATATTTTTCAATAGAAGTTGTCTACTAAAAATATTGTTAGAAATATATTTATGAAGCTAAAAAAACATTCTTTTAATCAAAATCTTTTCAGTACTCAATTTATTTTATGCTGCTATAAATTATGTACGACTTGTAGTCTAATAAGTCATTAGGCCGATCAAATTAGTTTATCGAACAAGAAAATGCACTTGCAAATACATGAAAGAAACGCTTGATAAATGTTAGGATTAGAATTGATAACAACTTTTTGAGCATGCAAATGTTTAGGATTAGACTTAATGTTAAATTCTACTATTAACGACCTCTATTTATTGAACATATATATATTCAATGTTTTTTGAGGATAAAAGAATATTCATGAGCCATTTTGTTAATTACTTTTGGTAAAGTTGCACAATCAATTGCCACAATGTTTTCAATTCCAAACCAATTGCCGTTCAACTTTATGTTAATTAGAAGCTATTAAACACTTACAAGATCTTATTAATTATACTTTCCATTGGTATTTTGAAAATGGGTTTTTGTTTTCAAAAATTTATAAATGATCACTGAGCAAACTGTCTTACAATTTGCTTCGGTATGATCGGTTTGATCGGTTCGATCGATTCGATCATGTCTTCAATTTTATTCAATGGTTAATCCAAAAATTCAATTAAACTGATTAAACTCGATCAAAGATCAGTTATGGAGTATACAGAATATGCAATAACAACCCAAGTTCGGTATGATCGGTTTGATCGATTCGATCGTGTCTCCAGTCTTGTTCAATGGTTAATCCAAAAATTCAATTAAACCGATTAAACTCGATCAAAGATCAGTTGGACCAATAAAAACGGGAAAGTTCTATCGGAATTCACTAAATTTTTAATTTTTTAAAAAATTATTTCTGTTGTATTCAAATTTTTTTAATACTAAAACAAATAAAACATGATTAAACCTATTCGGGTTTGAAAACATTGGTATATTTGTTTTTGTTATTGTCACTTTGAATTGTTATTTTTTAAAAAAATAATTTTTACGTTGTTTTTAAAAATAATTAAAGAAATTTAGAAATTAAAGTTTCAAACGGATTTAATCAATTAACTACTGTTCTATTCGACTTTGGGATTTTTTTAAAAAAATTTTTTAAAAATTATTTTCTTCACATTGCTTTGGGATGAACCTAAAAACAAGACGACGCGTGGCATTGGCCACTTCTATAATTGGACCAAATTTAGTTGCTGCGTATAATAATCAAACGAACCAAAACTCAAATCAAAAGCCTGTCTTTGGTGGTGATCTTCCAGAATGCACTCAAGAAACTTGACCCAACAAATCCAGAATTCAGAAGCTTCCTTCCAAGACAGACCTCGGCCTTGCACCATTTGATGCAATCCCCAACACAGTTCTTCATTGCTTCCAAATATGGTAATTAAGTTTAAAACTAAAAATATACTCATTCGAATTCACGTTTCAATCATTTATATTAGAAATTCTAAAAAGAGAGACAATAAATCTCTTAATTAAACTGTCTTAGCAACTATAATAGATACTAAATCAGATTATATTGACTCAAATCAACTTCAATTCCGAGTCCATCCTTACGAATCCAACTAATTTCTTCATTTTCATTCTCAACAACAGGATTGCCAACATCACTTTGCAAATATATCTCAACATCCATGGTTGTCCCCATGTTATATCCGACTCTTCCAGTGGTAGAGATGACAACTTGTCAATCTTTATCAGTTGGATCTTCCACATAAAATACCTAGATGCTTGTGAAGTGAGTATAAATGACTCAATATGAGGCCTCACATTTGCAAAATTGACTACAATAAACCCATCAGCATCTTGTTTCATTCTCGAACCATTCGATATCCAATCACATTCGAATAACACCACCCGACGACCTCTGTAAATTAATTCAATTATATTTTTCAAGATGCCAATGTAAACTAGTTCACTCAAAAACTGGCTTTTGATCCCTTATACTTGCAAAACTGGATGTTGTTGCCTTGACTGTAACACCACTATTCTGCATTTTTTTTCTTCTCAATTTCGTTGGTGTGAAACCGAAATTCATTAAACAACGTACTTGTCATGTTGGATTCCAACAATATCTGGACCTTTAGCAAGAAACCTCAAGTCTCTCAACACCGAACCATTTTGAGGAAGTTCTAACTTGTCAATCTGTAAAAAAAAAGATGAAACTATATTTCAATACGAAGAATTCAAATTGAACTTGATAATTATTCAAAAATTTTACTTACATGTTCAGCAAATCAACAAGCAAAATTTTCGCTGTGCAAGCGCTCTTTTAGATGCTGTGCAACTTGAGGATGGCCTTATTCTATCAATCTACAATACTGTCTGGATGTATATGAGTCAATATTGTAATCATACATTTAATTCTACAATAAAATTTTAATGCATCAAGTTCTAGTTGAACTTACTCTATGTAAGGTGTGACAGCATCACAGTTAAATAAAATATACTGATGTGCTTTACACAAGATATGAGCATCAAAGACTGTTGGCTTGCCCCTCCCCAAAGGATGTCCTAATTCAAAGAATATATCTAAATCATCTTCAATTTCCTTATGTACTTTTTCATTTCTGTTTGGACGATTGAATTTTGTCTTAACATAGTTCGCAAGATACACTGAGCAAAAGTTTATGCATTCTTTTGCCAAGTAGTCTTGAACAATCGAACCTTCAGATCTACTTTTATTTCGAACATAAAATTTTAATGTTTCTAGACACCTAAAGTATCATCATTCCAAACTCTCTAATTAGTTTCCAAAAAATCAAAGAAAGAAAAAAAGTAATAAAATTTAAGACATAATTAGAATTACAAGCAGTACCTCTCAACAGGATAAATCCAACGATAATACACCGGACCACCTAATTTCACTTCAGTTGCCAAATGAATAGTTATAATGCACCATGACATTGAAGAATGTTGGTGGAAAGCATTTCTCAAGTTCGCAGAGTATAACGGCAATTTCACTTTCCAAACGAACCACATCTTGAGGACAAATAACTTTAGAACAAAGTTGCCTGAAATATCTACTCAATCGAATCAAAGGATAGTGCACAGATTTTGGCAAAGTCTTTCTCAAATCTATAGGCATCAATTGCTGCATTAGGATATGATTATCATGATTTTTAAACCCCAAAATTCTTGGTGATTTTACTCGAACGCATCTTGAGATGTTAGCTACATAACCCTCTGGAACTTTCACCTTTTTAGCACATTGCAAAACATAGTTTTTCTATTTTTTATCTATTGCAAATGAAGATGGAGATAAGTACACCTTTCCAGGTTCTGTCTCAATGGGATGCAAGCTCTTTTCTTATTCCCATTTCTCTCAAATCACGGCGAGAATTATAATGGTCCTTTACTTTATCCTCAATGTCCAGCAATGTCCCCCAAATGTTTTCACAACATTCTTCTCAATGTGCATGAAGTCAAGATTATGTCTTAAACATTATCTTTTCAATATGGCAAGTCAAAGAAAATACTCCTCTTTTTCCAATTAAAAAGGCAGTTTGGGATTACCTTTCACAAATTTTTCAAATTTAATTTGCAAGTCTCCCAATTCACTCACAATCATATCCCCAATTTGCAAAGGTGGTCTCTTTCCATATTCTTCGGTGCCATCAAAGAATTGGGTTTGCTTTCTAAATTTATACTATCTAAGAATCTACGATGATTCATATAACAATGTTTGAAACTATGGTCAACCGTCGTGCATGAGTCAACTTGTGACAAATAGGACAAACATATTCACCTTTAGTGCTCTACCCAGATAACATTGTGTATCTAGAGAAATCACTAATGGTCCACAACAGAGTTGCATGCAATTTGAAAATTTTCTTTTGGGATGCATCATAAGTTTGAATGCCAAAATCCCACATTCGGTCAGTTCTTTAGTAGAGGCTGTAGATAAACATAAATATTATTCCAAAGAGAGGATGGTCCGAGTATTAACAAGGGACAACAATGAAGTACGGTACTTCATACCACATCTACGGAGGTAAGTTATATAGTATTAAAATCACATGCGAAGTACTGTGTGTAGAACTCATGTTGAATGGATTAAAACCGTCAGATGCCAACCCCCAATCTAACATTTCGACAATCCTTAGCAAATTCTAGATGTAGATGGTCAAAAAGTTTGCCAAATTGGAGAATCAGTTGGATGTCTCATACAACCATCTTTTGTACGTTTTTCCTCATGCCATCTCATTTGAGATGCAATTTTAGAAGACATAAATAGTCTTTGTAATCTAACTTTTAAAGGAAAATGCCACAACAACTTTTTGAGAAATTTTTTTTTTCATCAGTTGGATCATTTTCTAAAGCAACCACCTAAGCTCGTTACATGTTTCACGTGAAATTCTTTTTTCAGCACTATCCCAATAAAGAGAACAATTATTAGGACATGCATCGATCTTTCATAACCCAACCCCAATGTATTCATCAATTTCTCAGCCTCATAGTAAGAAGAAGACAAATTAGTCATGGCCTCCGGAAATGCTTCTCTCAACAGCTCAACAAGCATATTAAAAATCTTGTTACTCATCTTACCAAGGTATTTTAAGTGAAGCAAACGAATAATGAAAGACAATTTCGAGAAATTTTTGCAAACCACTGTACAAATCCTGTTAAGAATCATCAATCAATTTGTAAAATTTTTCAACCTCTGAAACAGGAATGTCCTTTTCTCTATTCAATTCATTTGTTCCATGTGGTATCCAAATACATCATGGACCAAGTCTTTTATGTCATTAGTCCAATTTGAAACCCTAATCGATATATTTTCAGAATTAGATGTGGTTTCATTGTAGTTTGAAAGTTCTCCATATGCTATCCAATTATTATAACCCTTGATAAATCTTACCACTTTCAAATGATCATATGCTTCCATTTTAGTCACACAAACACCCATGCCGTAATCTTTGCAAGGACACAAAATCATTCCGTCACAACTTGATCAAGAAAATGCGAAGTTTACAAACATTTGAAGTCCTGCATCGTACTTTTCACTTGTTCTTGAAAATCCATCCAACTTTTATCCATACTTTTAATATAAATAAATGTCCTCCAACAAGCTTCCAACAGCATGAAAATGGACAACTACACATTAGTACTTAGAAAACTAGACAAATCCCATCAAATCATTGAGAATAAAAAGCGTTACTATTTCAAGGATTGAACAAAAGCAGTGAACAAAATCTCAAGAAGAAGCATTACTATTTCAAGTTGGATTTTTGTTACTGACAATTGGGTTGATACCATAGGTAGCTAGCGATCATTGGAATAGCTAATCTTTAAGAATCTACTGCCTAACAATCATGCTAAAAACAGAGGGGAATAAAAAGTTTTTAATTTATTTAGATAAGATTTTTGTGACAGTCCAGGACAACAGACAAGTAGAGGCCTCCATTGCTTTGCAATTTATGCAAATAATGTAGTGAATTTTGTGGAGACAACTGGAATAAGAAAAACTACACCATTTTCCAATTTTTATTAGGCAGCCACGGATAATATAAATTCAGGAGGGAGGCAGTCGCCCTAATTTTTTAAACTCAGGTCGTAGCTTACAAGTCCCTAATTTCAAGTTCAAGAATTTACAATCTACTAAATCAAGCAACCCAGCAAATAAAGGAAATCAACAAAATGCAAAATTTCTCAATAATCTGTAAAAACAGAAATTGCAAGCAAGCGGATAGAAATTTTATTTACCTAATAACAGAACAAAGCCCTTCGTACCAATTCCTGCACTCGCATCTTCGCAAAATTCCTAAGTTCAATCTAAAATGTCAAAGGTTAAACAAACACATGAGCGTGAAGACTAAAGGTGAAATTCAAGACTCTTACTAAATTTCCATCAAAGTATACATACATCTCTGGTGTGTAGTGATTAATTTTATAAGTCATCTCTTTAGAAAAGGCATGCAACTGACGGCATAAGTAATTGGAAAAAATGAATGACAGAAAAAGCATAGGTTTATGACATGGTTAGACCAGAAGATATTTATGAAGAAAAAGCATTCACCACAGAAAGACAGTGAAATATGAAAGAAAGAAGAGAATGCTATCTAGCTTTTTATTTTATACTCATAATCTTTTTTTGGTCCCAGGATTCTTTTAAGTTGCTATGACTGTTCAGCTAATTGATCTAGAAACAGGACTAAATTGAGAAAAAAAAAAAAAAGAACCAGTAAGGGTGCTATGTCATCCTGAACTGGGAGGGGTGGAAGTTTGAGTCAATCAGACACGACATAATCAAATGGTACACCATTCATTCTCACCCATCTCAATAACGGCAGAATATTTGTTCGTCTGTTCAATAATCTTGCTCAACAAGAATCTGAGCCTATCTATCACGGATGCATAACCAGAGCATGACCAATGTGCAGTTCAACCAGAAGTCCATTAATTAAGTCCCTTAAATATTAATTTCTATCAACCTATTTCTTAAACTTTTGCACTTGTCTTGCAAAAAGGTCATTCCAGTCACCCCATTGCTGTTTTGATCTTCATCAAAGAGCTTCCAAGTCGATTTCTATTCATAAAAATCTAGCTGCCTAAGAGAACTTTAATTACAGTTAAGTTTCATAGATTAACATTAAAAGAGATTTAGAGAAAAAAAATGAAAAACAGGGGGGGATTTGACATTTTATGGAACAGGTTATGGGCAGCAGCTTCATTGTGTTTACCACTTCGATTTTGGAACAACATATGCCTGAAGCATCTTCCCGCTTTGCCAATATTGGACTCCAATCTTCTAGCTTTTACTCCTTGCCTGCCCTTCCAGATGTCTTAGCCGAGAGATTTAAAGTTGAGGTTTAGCAAAAGATGAAGATGGTTGTTTGCAGAGATAGCTTGGATTCCTACAACTTTCTGGACTGGCCGAGATAGCTTGTTTGCGAAGAGGTGAGAGAGACGAGAAGAAGAAAATTTTCACAAAGTCTTTTGCCGGCAAAATGAAACTTTAGAGTATTTCACCAAGTGTTTTTGCCAAATAAATCTTCCGCCAAATCCAACCAATGTCGTTTTGTGTCTCTTTTTTTTTGTACATTTCACATTTTCTTGAGTTTTCATGATAGGTAGTCTAAAGGCACATTATTATTTTTATATCAAATAAAATAAAAAAATTATATTATATATTATTGAGTTGATATAATAAGTGTCATGATAGACTTACTATAATGACACAAACCAGCAAGTGTCCTTATAGGCATGTCAGGAAAGACCATTTTGTTGTAGTGACATATCACTGCTTAAAAAAAATGTCAAAAGAAATGGACGCATGTTGTCAAGGGGAAAAGAAAATGAAAGATGCTTGTTCTGAAGAAAAACAAAAGTGTGAAATGTGGGTTTATTATTTCCTTCTATTCTTATTATGAATTGCTAAAATTTTCATTCCTAGGTTAGGATCGTAAACACTTTACTTTGTTGCATGAAATGAATTCAATTAATTGGATGTATACTTTTGCAACCTATTTAACATTTTCTTATTACACAATTGTAATTAATTAATCATTGATTATGATTATCTGAGGTGTTAAATGATGTAACGTAAGTAGAAGTTTAATATTATTTTGTAAAATCACTAATTAATCCATGGTTGTGGACTCACATAATAAGGGCATGCATGTAATTTCATAATACCTAATGGCTCTACAATTAGAATTATATTACGAAAGCAGTTTTAAAGTTTCTGTAGACATAGTGGGTATGCTGGTAGATGTGGGTACCAAGTCCATTAAGATGTTAGACCATTGCTTAATTAGGCCAATGCTTAGTGGGACAATTCAAAATCTTAAAGGTTTTGTCTTGTTATTTTCATTATCATTTGTTTTATGTTTTTTAGTATAGTTTTATTTACTCGCAACTATGACATTTTATATAATAAAGGAGTCATTAAACTTCAGTAAATTAATTAACCTTCCTGCAAAATAGACAATCGAACCAACCCCGTGCACTTGCAGCAGAGTTGTGCATAGCAATAGGAGTATCAAAAATCCACACCAAATCCACAAAATCAAATATTTAGACACTCATGGGTACTGCTCGTTGTTTGTATAAATGTGTACCTTATGAAATCAAATTTGGCACATTTAAGAGTGAAAAGACAAAGATTACATGTGGCTAATCCACTCCTTAAAATCTTTTGAGGCCCTAGTACGGATTAAAGACCTCTGCAATTATCAATGGTAATTGCACTGAGTAGTGTAAGAAGTAGATCATAAATGTAAACACTAAAACAATAATGAAAAAACCATACAAACGGTCCTCCACATTTGAGTTTTGTGGCTTTTTAGTCTCTCACTTTTAAAGTTACATTTTGGTCCCTTACTTATGAGGTTATATACTTTTTTAGTTCCTTACTTTTGCCAATGATGTTTTTTGTCCCTTCAAACATCCAAAATGCACCAGTTTCATCCCTGTTGTCATTTTCATCTTCATCTTAATTTTTAATTCTAAGTTTGAACTAAATTGAACCAAAGCTTAAAAAAAATAGAAGAAGCTATTCTTAAGGTACCAAAATTCATTTTCCGAATTCTAGAGTATTGTTGTAAAATTGAAAGTTTCCAAACTCAACTGATTTTCTTTTTCTCTAAGATAAATATTAGATTTAGTATTTAAAATTTTATTTGAGATGTTTTCAGGGTCGAATGGAAATGTTTTCTTCATAATAACGTATTATGATTAAATATCAAGATTTTTGTAAATTATATTTTTTTATTTTAATATGTCATAGTTCTTATCAAAATCATGTTGCACTTTGTTTAATAAATTTTCATCTAAAATGACTGGCACCAATATGCCAAAATACTGTGATCATAAATGCAAAATCATAAAATGTTATTTGAAACTAATTGCAATAGGAAACTGTCTGTCTTAGTTTAAGTGCTACATGATATAGAGAAAAAATTGTATCATATTAAAAATAGAAAAATAATTTATAAAACTCTAAAAATTTGATCATAATACATTATTATGAAGAAAATATTTTTGGTTAGACCTTGAAAACACCTTACATAAAATTATAAACTTATTTTTGAATATCATTAAAAAAACGAGCTAGTTGAGTTTGGAAATTTTCAAATTTTAAATATACTCTAGAATTTAGAGAATGAATTTTGATACCTTAAGAATGGATTTTGTTTGAACTGTGGTTCAATTTAGTTCAAAATTAGAAATAAAAATTGAAAATATAGCTAGAAATGAGAATTGGGATCAAAATGACGTATTTTGGATATAGGAAGGATTAAAAAAATTACCATTGGAAAAATGAGAGACTAAAAAAAGTATGAAACCTCATAGGTGAGGAATCAAATAAAGATCATTTTAAATGTAAGGAACTAAAAAACTACAAAATCCAGATGTAAGGGACTATTTTTAAAGTTTTCTCAACAATAAATGTAAATACTAACGCAATCATCTATGAAAAAAATACAATAAATTTTTTAGACACAAATTTTAAGAAATCAAAAAATTTTGTTATATTAATATCTATATTCATTGTTTTTGCCGTCTGTATTTTGTTTTGGTAATATTTACACAACCTCGTGCGTAGAGTGACTGTTGTAGCAACCCTGACATCCCCACAAATTGGTCGAACAAGTAAAAGAGGGATTTGGGGCATGAACAGTGAATAGAGATATCATCCAGACCGTTTTTTTTGCATTTTGTATATGATGTAATTCAATTTGTACACGATATAACTCATTTTGTATAATATAAATTATAAAATAAAATTTTGTAAGATTTACATATGATATGAAAAATAATGTACAAAATAAAATCTAAACGTTATACATATTTTTTTAGCCAAATCTTGGCTATCAATGTGGTTTCGCTTATATTCATATGGATGCTTTGCACCCACATATGGTTCGATGGTGATTCAGTCTCTTCGATTACTCGTGACTTTGTTGGATTACCTTAGTATAAGCTACATTAGGAGTAGGAGTAGGAGTAGACGTAGGTAGTGATAATAATCCAAACAAAAAAAAATTCTTGGCTATCATCCTTTCTAGGGGTGAGCAAACGGTTATAATTCGGTAATTCGGTTACATGAATTCGATGAATTCGATTATTTGACTTATACAAATCTAAACCGCTTTCAATTTCGAATTGGCTAAATCGAATTCATTTATTTTTTTTTTAAAAAAAAGAACACTAATGATTAGTCTATGATTTAAGGAACACATAAAAAGTAATTAATTTAAACTAGAATAAACTTTAGACTGTACAATGATTAGTGATAATTTATGAATTTATAATTTGCAATGATTAATAATAAGTAATATTAGTTACAAACTTACAAATTACAATGATTAGTGATAAGTTATATTAGTTACAAACTTATAATTTATTTCAAATCAAAATAAAACTTATTTACTTACATATGTTATTGTGAAAGTCAATACCACTAATGCATTGATTTGCAATTCATATGCATTCACTTACACTGCTTAGTTGTCTTGTCTATACTTAAAACCTTAAGATTAGTGAATAAATAATATGAATTTTTATGTTAAATATGTAATGTAAATTTAGAGCATACTAATACTTGCAAGTTACAGGTTACGCATTCAAATATTCAATAATTAAACATGAATGATGTATCAAATTACCAATATCTAAATTCTAATTACTAATTATGTTGATTATTTAATATTTAGTATTATACATATATGTATTAATTATTATCTAATTCTAGTCATGTTATTCATGTATAAAATAATAAGTATTATAGTTATGTTATATTGTTATGTATTACTATATATTTGTATTATTATAGTCATATAATAATTAACAACTACTAAAATAATATATTGTACATTGTTATATATTATTATTATTATAAGTACATGATAATATCATATACTAACAATTATTAATAGCATTTACCTATATAATATAATAATATATTAGTAGTATATACTAATACTAAATAGCCTTTATCTATATATTATATAATTTTATAAACTAATTTGGTTTTTGAATGCAGTAATGCGGTACCCTATTTTATTTTATCGAATTTGAATGCGAAATCGATTATTACCAAATTCATAACTTCATTACTTATTTCATACCATATTAGAATTTGGTGAATTCGATATATACTAAATTTATACCAAACTATCAAATATTTGATTTTAAATTATCAAATTAAATTTAAATTCGTTTATGAATTCGATATATACCAAATTTGCTCACCCCTGATCCTTTCGGTAACAAATCCAGTAAAAGAGACTAGTGTCAGTTGAGGTCATTTAATCCCGACTATAATGAGTGCGATTCTCGATTCGAGTCCTGAACACTTAATGCTGGTCACCTTTGACATCCGAACAATTTCTTTGTGGTTTCATCTACGGTGGAAAGCTGACTCAGCTGTGCATGGTGGGAAGAGCAAAGAAAATTAGGACAACACATTATTGTGGACTTGGGCAAAGCAAAGTTATTAAAAGTAGTGACCGGAACCGGGTAGAAGAAGTTTTACACAAGATCCATTGTACTTTTGAGAAATAACATGTATGCCCCTCAACAACTTATGGGCATTTGTATGCACCTAAAAATTGTCATTAATTCGGGAGTAGCCCCCCATGCCTAGTTCGCGGGAAACAAGTTGCAGAGAGCATGAAGAGTAGGAAAAATTAGTCAGATGCAATAATCCTTGGAATACGCAGAAATAAAACTATGTGTACTCCAATTTTAATTTGTAAATGCTTACTTGACAAAAAAATTATGATAGTTTAAATTTAATTGTTAATTGGCATAGATGAGGTAATTATATACATAAATAATTAAAAAATTATTTTACATAAATTTTATTTTTATAGAAATACATTTATTATAAATTTATTAAAAAATTTTGGTCTATAAGGTTATTGTAATTTAGTAATTACAATATTTGGGGTAGTTATGCATAGTTATATTGGCAAGATGTGATTAAGTAGTCAAAGCAAAATTTAATTTTTTTTAAGGATAAAATTGAAAGTTTAAAAAATGACATAAAAAAGTTTACACTAATTGCGATCCCTCTAACTTTATATATTGCATAGATAGTGGCTTTTTAACTGAAATTAAAATTTTAGAAGAATTATTAGAAACATAATAGTATTTCAAGAAACTAGAATCGTGACATTATTGACCTGGTAGATTTTAATTTAAATTTAGAAATTAGATAAGCAATCTTATACGTAACATGGTGACTTTCAAATCGATATCGAATTTGCAGATAAGTAGTCGTAAACATAATTAAATAGTACCCCAAGAAACTAGAATTGAGATTGTAGATAAAATAATCATAAACATAAATCACATAATGCAAATGTTTCAAACATTGAACCTTTCAACTATTGAAATAACTAGATGGTTATCAATTTAAGTCCTAATTTCGCAACTAGTTGTATTGGACATGACAGACTATAAAATCACAAATTTGACTAGTAAAATAGTGTCAAAATTTGAGACTTTTTAATATATTAACATTATCTAATGATAATGATAACCAAATTATAGTAAAAATCAAAGTTTACTTTTAAAAGTAAGTGCTAAATTTAAAGATTTTGTTGTGATATGGATATTGATATGGGATTATCTAATGATAGCAAATCCATTGAAACATGCAAAGCAATGATATATATTTAAATATCAATTACAATACCACGTTCAAATTAACATATTCTAGCATTTTGATCCGTGATATGCATTGATTTATATTTCAATTCAAAATAATAATAAATATTTATACATTGCAGTACATGATAAAGTAAATGAAAAAGATCTTCTTGACCCAATGCAATATCCCCAATTATTTTAAAGTGGCGTCTTTATTCTTTGGGAACTCGGAAGACATTTTTGTTTAGCATTTACAAAATTCATTAACTCACTTTAATCTAATGTTAGGTCCCATTTGTTCTACATTATCATGAAGTGTGTGTCTTCTATCTATTTATCTAAATAGTTTAAAGTATATCAAGTTCATATTGATTTGACATTTTTTGAACACCCAATGATTTATTGTCGAGTAAACTTTCTTAGGTATTCTATTATAACTAGTGCTCATGCACATCCAATGTGTGTGCAATCAAAAAATATATAATATTTATGATCATATATTTTAAATAACATTTTTATTATCAAAACAAATTTTAATATTTTAAATATTTTTCATAAAATAACTTTATGTAAGTAGTTATAATATTTATAGGTAGTTATGTTGAAAACATATATTTAAATAGTTAAAAGTAAAAATAGTCATGGATACTTATAGATAGTTAAAGTAAAAGTAGTTTTTATGAGGGTAAAAAGAAAGTTCATTTTTTTATAGGCAAAAAAGTTAGATCCTATTTATAATTAAACAAATGCTCAAATTCATATTATTTTTGCACTTAAACAAGCCAAATCTAACTTGAAACCATATTCATTTTTGTCCATTCATATTTATTTTTGCCACTAAAAAAGTAAAATCTGACATTTTTATATATAAAAACTATTGCATATGAGTTATGTGGTGATTTTAGACTAAAAAGTGGTTGAAACTTAGGTTGGAATCAAAATTTGTGAAATTGAATTTGTAAGGAATACAAAGTTAATATTTTAAAAGTGGAAGATGAAAAAATTTATGTAACGAAATATGAAAGATATTTTGAATGATTTTCCCTAAAAATATTTATTATTCAGTATGCAAGAATTTAATCTTTTTCAACTATAAATATTTCTTATAATAATAATTAACAAGAAACTAATTTCATAACCATATGGTACCAACATGGCATGTTAAGCTCGGGATCGTAATTCTGAAAATCTGACTAGTATGTTAAGCACCTTGTTACTTGTTAGTAATAACAAAACTCAGGTTTTGACGCAAAAAAGTCATTAATTCACTCAGGATTTCTAGGTTCCATCCATCATCAAGGTCAGGTTTGTTAAGCCAACCCTACAGCCGGTTGCCGTATTTCAATTGGACCCCAATTGACATGTGAAAGATGTCCACGCTGAGTTGTCTTGTTAACACGTCTTCTGCCCACGGTGCCGAGTTCACTCTACTTTCCACAGTAGAAGCAACCTTTCTTTGTGGGTAAGAAAGTAGACCGAGTTCCCATGTACGACCACTACGCTTTCTCCACCTGCTACTGCCTATATCTCCACAAAATGTCCTTTCACAAACCAATCTTTTTGTCACGTCGTTATCTTCACTCTTCAGTGCTGATAGTACATAGCTTTTTTGGGTGAAATTCACGCTACATAGCTTCAATTCTCTCTTGGATCCCTCCACTTGAGCAAAAGCAACCAAGTTTCTGTGGTTAATCTATTAAACATCCTTTGTTTTTTCTTTCTTTCATTTCCCTTGGAAAAGATATGTAATATGTATGGATCTGGGCTTTACGTTTTCAACATGGTTGTAGATTTGTGATCAGAAGCGATCATCTTCACTGAGGAATCTTTAGGTGAGTTTTCAGGGTTCAGATAGTTCTTTTGCGCATTTCTCTGTGGTATAAAGCTTGTTAACTTTGATTAATTGACCTGACCTCAATTCTTTGAGATTTTATTCTAGCTAGTAGAGTCATTTTTATGTACTCATATGCTCTGAGGGATGACTATATACAATGTATATTCGTGCATGCATGTGCAAATAATTTTTAGTATACAAGATGTGGAGTAGTCTGTCAACGTACAAAGATGAAGTTTTTAGGAAGACAAAAGTCATATTTGAAGACTGGAGAAGGACACAGTTTCAAAGTAGTTTTTTAAGGAGGGAAAAATCTATGTTTGCAAATATAGATTTTTGAAACTACAGCTTTTTAAAAAACTTTGAAGATGAATTTTTTAGGTATTTGGCTAAAATTTTACTGTAACTTACCGCGGAAGTTTTTTACTGTAAAATTTTTTGAAGTGTGTTTTGTTTTGAATATTTTAAAGTTTTAGTTTTTGAAATTACTGTAGCTAAACTTTTTAAAAAATTTGTAGCAGATAAATTTGGCAAAAATGTGGCTTCCAAACAAGGCTAAGGTTTAAGGTCAAGACTAAGGGTTAATAACTAAATATTTTCTTGAGTTAAAAATTCATAATGCAAATAGTAAGAATTTTATAAATCTTAGGGGAAAATTGAGACTTTTGCCTTCTTGGAGGGGCAACATGTGGAATTGGATTCTATATTTATTTTCCTCCATAACTTGTTCATCTATTCGTACCTCAGTTGTCTGGGCAGACCATCAATTATATTTATTGAGTTGGTCATCGTACATAAGATCTGTATGTAACATGTGGATATGTGTAGAAGCTGGAAGAACTGTGGTCAATCTTAAAATTACATGTCGAATGGCAAAATATTGTTCATTTAATTGCTTCTCCATATAACTTACACTGAGTATGTAGTAAAATTGCTCAACAGAAAAAGCAAAAGAAGAAAAATGTAGTAATTCTTCAACATAGTTTGTGAATTTTATTTTTCCTAGGTAAATGGAGTCTTTTTTCACTACCTAAACTGAGAGGATCCTAATCCTGTCCACGTTAACAAATATTCTGACACAGTTTTGACCACATAAAGTTCAGGCATGTTTAGCTAAGTTAATTTGGGTTAATTCCTCTTTGCACCCTTTAACTATATCAAAATTCTCTCTTTGATTCCTAAACTGTAAAATGAGACACTTTAGTCCATAAACTATAAATTTTGTCCCATTTAATTAAAATCATTGAGGAAGCAGAACAGATTTTAGATTTAATTGGATATACTTTAGGGACTATAATAGAAATAATTTTTTATTTTAAGGACTAAAGTAGTATAAGTTATACACTTTAGGAATTAAAGTGGAACAAATTTTATAGTTTAAAGACTAAAGTGTCCCATTTTAAAGTTTAGGAACCTAAGTGAGAGTTTGGATATAGTTAAAGGGTGCAAAGTGAAATTAACCCAAGTATTTTACCAAAGTAAAAGCTATATATGCCTTGGTGCTTTTGCTTTGGAGTCTAGTAATAGTGTTTTACTTCCCAAATATTTAATAATCTCCACCATTTTATTTTTTCAGATTTTTAAAATTTTCCCAAGTTTGAACTTTGAAGAGTTCTCTCAATCGATAACGGGAAGTCAATAAACCCCTTATCCAACTATTCCACTCTGTTACATGTTTTTTGGAATTAGTGCTCAGCATTTTCTCACCTTTACTGGTTAACAGATAGTGTACATCGCACTCCTTCAGTGTAAACAACTAAATATTTGATGGATATGAATCATTCTTGAATTGCCTTCAAGTAAATGAATGATTGAGATAAATGTTCAGCTAAAAATTAGAAGTACCACAATTTGTTCAGGAGGGGGACATGGATTCTTCGATTTTGGTAGATATGCCAAGCACACATACTTGGTTTAGTATTTGTCTGATAGTCAAACACAAAACTTGGATTGCATGTTGGGATTTAGCTTATTTGTTAGATATTGTGGCATAGATACACATATAAAAATTTTGCATTAGGAGTTTTTTGGCAATGTGTCCAGGGATCGGTTCCCTTCTTCCTGTGTTTGTGCATAGGGTGTGATGCAAGGCTGTTATCATGTCATACTAGCAGTTTAGGGACAGAGACAATACTCTCAGATGGCAGCTTATGCTTTCTCTGTTCTACCTTAATTCCTTAATTTGGTTACATGTCTATTCACATATTTCTTAGTATTTACTTGGACTGCTTTCAGTACAGCATATGCTTCTGGTGACAAATATATGGTTTCTGGTTTGTTTTACTCTTGTTCTGATTAAGTTTATTCAACCTGGCATTTACTCTGCTCTTGTTATTTGACATACTAAATATTTGTTACATTTCTAAGCAGGATAATACTGAGATTTGGGGATAAGATGTCGTTCCTCATTGATATATTGAAACGAATTTTGGGTGTTAAAGATGAAGAAAGGGACATCAATCAACAACAGAACATGAACCAGAGACACTATGATTTTCAGAGAGCTCTAGATACTGACTCTTTTTCAGGGTCACGCACTTCTTTGGCACAAACAACTGCTAACTCTAGAACCAATGAAGTCTACAATGCCAACAAATCAGGGTCAAACTTTAACGGACATTTGGTTCCTGGCAAGCTATCTAGAGACGAGGTTGGTAAGTCCGTGACTAGCTCTACAGGTACTGGAATTGGTGTTAAGAATCTGAGAGTTGTATCTCAATCTGCGTCACCTTCTTTTGTACCCTGTGACAAGCAACCTTCCATTTCTGCCAAGCCTAGGGAAGTCCTGAAGAATCCAAATGAAATTACTCAGAACCAAAACAGTTTATTTTCTTCCAAAGGCAACATTCCTCAAAGTAGCAATAGAGGTGTCAATATTACAAATGAGCAGAAATCGTCCTTTGGTATATCTTCAGCATCTTATAAATCGTTTCAGTCCTCCAAGCTGTCACCTTCTGAATCTGGCACTGAGAAGCTCCACTCAACCCTCAAAACAGATTCACCATCATCTTATCCTTCGCTTGCGGACTCATGCTCTCAAAAACCCCCTCCCTTGTCAACAAAGCCAGTCCTGTCTTTGGCATCTACAAGCTCTACCGGCCCCCAGACAAAGACTAAATACATTTGGGTAGATAGGGGTGCGCCATCCACTTATGTATTTCCAGAGGACATTAGTGCTTTGATTGAGAAAGACATTGTACCAGGAGTCCTCAAGATGCCTTTGTCTATGTCAACATACATGGATTACTTTCAGGCTTTGTTGTATGCTGAGGACTGTCACCTTGAGGTAATGGAATTCAGCAGTTTTTCTACTATTTTTTGATCTAGCTGTAAATCCTGCTTCTTCCACATCCCATAAGCTTGGAGACTGAATGTAGATATTCTTAAAAGATGGCTATTTAATACTTTTTCTGATTTTGACTGTTGTGACACTCCCTTAGGAATGAAATCCATCTCAAAGAGTAACACGTAAATGGACTTTAAAAATGCAATGTGTTCCACATATACATTTTGAATGGACTCTTAAGAGAATAAATGCTTACAAGCCTTGTAAACTGGATCTTTCAATTGTAAAAAATTGAAGAAGACATTACAGTTTTTGTTGTTATGGAATTATTATGGTAAATGAACTCTAGACCTTTTAGCATGGCATGCTTGTTTTTTGGATCTCAAAGTAGGGTAGAATATCGGACTTTTGTTTCTGTTTCTTGTTCTTGGATATGTTGGCAGCTGGCTACTGGCTTCATGATTAAAATTTTGATAATTCAGCATGAAGATTATGCTAGAGCGCAAAATTCTGTTTCATCTGAGTTAAACTTTTTTATATATGCCTGCTTTCTGAATGGGGTATGTTTATGTCGAATAATTCCATTTTTTACTTACCTTATAAACAATAGAGGTGAATAGTGACTTCATTTCTGAGATCTAAGTTTATCAAAAACTGATGATTATTTTCCTATACATGTACACAGAAGGGATATCCTGAGCATTTTCAGTATTAGACCTGATCTTAAGAGGCATTTCAAATGTTAATTTGAACAAGCTGTCCAATTTATTTGATCTTCTTCTAGCATAGTTTAGTAACATACTTGATGAAGGTGCTTTTTTACAGTTCCAGGTGCCATCATTCTCTAATACACAACTAGACAGTATACTTGGGCTTCAATCCATAGGTTGATTCACCTTTTAAACTTGGAGGATGAGGCTTTTGCTCTTTCAATTTTGCTTGATGTATAGAGTATTTTTCAGGCATGTAATGGACATGAAACTTTCCTGATCAACCTTGCCCAAACTTATCTTTGTTACAAGATTTTATGCTTGTAATTTTGACTGTAAGTTGGACAAACACGTAGTCAAGATCAAATCACAAGGCAAGTACAAAGTAGGATTCTTATAATGTACTAAAGCGGACCAGGAGACTGAAGGATTGATGGGTTCTTGAGAATCAATGAATATCCTATCTGCAAATCTATTCTATTCCTGTTTTAACTACTTCCAAGCTCCAAGAGAAATATGTAGCTGTAGTACTAAAATATGTCCTCTAACATTCACAAGTATCCACAATAATTTTTTTCAGATCTTCCAAAATGCTGTTTAGGTGTATTGCATGTTTCACCATTCTTTGCGGCTTCACTCTGTACCTGGAATTCCTCTTTCACAAGTTTTACGTCAATTTGCGCTTCAGGTTTCAATATGCCATCAATTACTCTTTTGTATGCTTTATTATTTGTTTTTCCTGAAACCACTCTGGTGATTGGAAAGTAGATATAAAACTGCAAGCTATAGACTCCAAAGAAAGCCTATTTATGAGCATTAACTTCATTTCTGACACATCAAGTGTCTACTAAAAATGTGACTTTGCCATTTGTAGCAGAATTTGATTCTTTCTATTCAGTAATAGTCTATGAATGCTTATTCTCAAGACATCCTCCTCAAATGTCGGTAAACAATGATCTGATGGAAAACTTTAAGAAACCTAATGCTTTATGAGTATAATGGAAGACAATTCCCATTCATATCTTGTATTTTCTTTTTGGGCCTGACTAAGCAGAATCATTTGTGTTCTATTGATCAAGTATTTGTTGCATTATTGATAATCATTTTATAATTTGGGCTTGTCAAATATAGCGTGTGTTGTAAGAATTCAATTTTGCTTATACAGTATACTTTTGCATCATCTCACAGAAATGGGATGGATTTGAGATGAAGAATGTCAATCTGGAGTTGCATGAAGCGTCAATATTCGCGAGAAAAGTAAAACATAACACCTTGAAGGATTCTGACCAGAAAGATGAAAAGACCTTTGTCGCGTTTGAATTTGACAAGATACCTGAAAGAAGGCCATTTTTGTTGTCAAGAGATTTTGTTTCCGTACAGCCTTGTGGCAGGAAAATCGAGCCATTTCAGGTTAGACTTTTAAAACTCCTCTAATGTTGTGGTGAAAATTTTGACTGCATAGGGAAATTAGTTTCTCGAATTTTCTTAATGGAAGCTTTGAGTAACTAGCTTCTTTCTAGTTGGGGTTAGATTGAAACAAAAAAACACGTTCAAGTATACTACCACATTTATCTACGGAGTGAGTCAATTATAGATGTAAACCACCCTTGTTTAGACAAGTATGATCCTTCAGCAACATACTTGACCATTTCAGAATGCTAAACAATTTGTCATGTTTCTAAAGCAACTCCTTGACAATTTTCACAAGAATGTCAAGTGAATTCAGTAACTTCTTTCAATAGGTAAGATACCAAAGGAAAGAGCATTAGGGATCTTTTATTGGTTGAGGGAAGGAAATCATCTTTCGTAAAGGAAAGAGACTCCAATTCAAATGAATCTTAGTGCAGTGCTAGGTATTGTATCCACCCCAGTTCTGAGACATATGCAACTCCACATCTTAGTTGTTCCTCAGCCAGGTGGTGTTATGGAAATAAACTAGAAAGCTACCTGAATTTGATAATCTGAAGTTTACATCAGGGAAAATATGTTCTGAAGTAGTCCTTAGATTGAAGATCTGTTCACTTGTCTCATCAAATTGCTGATGTTCATCTGGTCATACTTTTTGCTGAAATCATGTTTACTTTGCTATAGGGTGTCATTTATCGTGTGGTGAAGAGCAACCTTGTATTAGCTGAATTTGGAGAAAGTTTTTACTCTCAGCATCGCTTGGAGTGCAAATATGATGTGAAATTTTCATTTAATAGAGTTTGTTTAAAAAGGGCTCACCAAGCAATTGCAGCTGTATCATCTGCTTTATTCAGGAACTTTCTCTTTCCTGATTTACCACCAGAAAATGAAGTTCTTTCTACACAGTATGTGGACAACAGATATCAGAAAGCTAGCTTTGTTGTTCATCAAATATTGAGGCTTCAGGGTGCGCCTCCCTATCTCGTGGAGGGACCAATGTGTATTGAAAGAGATCATTTATCTAGGACTGGAGTGGTAATTGTAGAAGCAGCACTTCAGATTCTTCGCCTTGATCCATCAAAAAAGATTCTCCTGTGTGCACCTATAAACAGAACATGCGATCTGCTCATGAGAGGCCTCAAGAAAGAGATCTCGGACTCTGATATGTTTAGGGCCAATGCTGCATTCAGGGAGCTGGACGGCATTCCTGTAGATATACTACCCTCTTGTCTTTACGAGAGCCAAACAGAGTGCTTTTCTTGTCCATCGCTCGAAGAACTAGGAAAATTTAAGATAATTTTATCCACCTTCATGAGCAGTTTTAAGCTGCATAGTGAAGGAGTAAAGGTGGGACACTTCAGTCACATTTTCCTGGTTGATGCCTCATCTGCCACTGAACCTGAGACAATGGTCCCTCTGGCTAACTTTGCTAATGATAAAACCATTGTTGTAGTGACTGGTGCACCAAGAAACCATTCTGGTTGGATTCGCTCTAAAATCGCAAGGGAGAATGGCCTGCTGACTTCTTACTTTGAGAGGCTCCGCAAGAGTGACCTCTACGATGAACTTGATCCAAGGGTCATAACGCAGCTGGATGACAACTCAACTGAAAGATGTAGGTCTCTACTAGCTTTTGGGATATAAAGTTACTTTGTTAGTTGCAGACCATCCGGAGTTGTATTGTATGTATTATGTTACTAATGTGTGAACTTGTATTTTGTCCAAGCCATTTATAGGCTAAACAGTTTATGCTGTATGGATTTCGATAGAATGTATTGGTTTTAATCGGTCTGATGAACTGCATTTTCTTTTGGCTAGATGATAAGTGATAAATCTTTCTTCTACTTGTAAGAAGCACAGGCTTATGTCCACCGAAGTTTAGTCCATTTGCAGAAGCAGTTGTTTCAACTTGCAAGCAAATGTTAATTTTATTATTATTTTTTAAAATTCACTTGAACCTATTGGCTTATTATACATATGCGTAAATGGAAAAGAGCATGTACTATGCACGTGAATATCTAACTTCCTATTCTATTTCTCTCTTTTTGTATTACTTGTAGAATGATGGCCTAGAGCCAGTTCAATTTAAGCATCCATTTATTTTGTCTGATTTTGCCTTTCTTTGATTGCAATGGCATCGATTAACAATTTTTCATCGGTTTTGATAACATATATTTCTCTCTTTTGGTCACTTAGTTTATCATATCGCATTTCTTTATGTGAAAACATACTTACTTTACTTTTCATTTTCTTGAAAGTAATTTATTTTGGATTCCTTTTCTTTTGAAGTTCTATGAGATTTCCTTATTTTTCATGATTTTCCATTCATGCCTTTTGGTTTGGGATAATTTCAGAAACCTCCCTTGAGGTTTCTGACAATTTCACTGTGCTCCCCTGAGGTTTGAAAAATTATACATACCTCCCTTGATTTAATAGTTTTAGTAACAAAACTTTAAATAATATTGACTTTATCAAATTTGTAAATGGATATCCAAAAATGCACTAGTGTGATGAGCTTTAATTTACTTTCCTATAGAATTATAAGATTATCTAATATAATTATAAGGAAAAGGTGCCGAATTTTTAATGTCTATACTTACTATTTGATAAACAACTATAATAATAATTTTATCACTATGATAGGATGCTTTTAATGATATTTTATTATGGATTTAGATTTATAAGATAGAAAATAAAATGTTGAAATAATTGATTCAGAGTTTATGAATTTTTTGAGTAGTGGAATTATCATAATTTAATATTGATTTTGGGTAATTTCTTTTAGATTTATTATTAATTTTAATACCAAAAAAATAGAAAACAAAGTTTAGTAAAAAAACATCAGATTACATATAAAGTTAACTCATAAAAAAAATCATTAGTTCAACAATTGGTTACAATAGAAACTGGAGATAATAGTGATAATTTTACAATTTTATTGGAAAAAAAATAAAATAAAAAGGAATAAGAAGGAAAAAGAATGAAAAAAATTAAAGTCACTCTAAGTATAAGCATATCAAATAAGGAAATTTCATTAAAATATTTAAGGATAGTATTGTCATTTTAAATGACAAAGGAGGTATGTGTAATTTTTCAAACCTCAAGGGAACTAAGTGAAATTGTCAGAAACCTTAGGGGAGGTTTCTGAAATTATCCCTTTTGGTTTGTTACGCAATTAATTGTCCAAAAATCCTTTAAGGAAAATTCTAAGACTTGTACTTTAAACTTTTCCCCCTACTCTATAAATTCTAATAAATATTTTTTTCCGCTCTTGAATGCACAGGTTCTCTGTAGTTCTCTTCGAGACATCAAGAGGGCAGCCCTCTTTTCTCCAGAAAATATTTGTTGATGTTTTAAATAAATCTAATTCCTTTCTTTCAATTGAATCTATAATTATATATATATATATATATATATATTATATGAAAGTAGTTATTGTAATTACAATGTTTCTCATTCCTATGTGGCATGCCTAATTGAAAAGAATTAACGGGTTATGGATCACTTGGGTTTTACCCATACTGAATCCTATTTGAATTTTATTATGTGTTTAAAATTTATCTCTAATTTTGAAATAACTTTAAAAAATAACTAATCTTATCTTAACAATATCTGCTTTCTATCAAAATTATTACAATAATTATATTATATGTTTAAAAATTATTTTTAATTTAAAATAACTTTAAAACATAACTAATCTTATGTTAATGATATCTGCTTTCTATCAAATTATTATATAGAAGTATATAAAACCTTTTTAAATCACAATTATTGAAATCTTACATATCCCATAAATTACTTTCTTTCACCACCATATCATTAATTAGTATTCAAATTGTTCATCATGTCTTCTTAATTTTGAATTAATTTAGTGTAAAAAAGAGAATTAACTGTTACACCGATAGATTTACTAATATTATTGAAAATTGAACATTTATTGATGAAGAAAAATGGATTAATGGATCTTTTTCTACTTAATTAAGTATGAATATATAATTCTAGATTTATGGTCATTATAAAAATTTAAATTATCTAAAAGAATATCTACAAAGTTTTGGATATAGAGTACATTATTTGATGTACAATATCATATTATAGTGAAAGTATGTAAACAAATTTTAAAAAATTAGTAAAAAATTGAACATTTAAAATACGTTAATTTTTTAAAATTAATATGAATGAACATGTGGCACTGTTGTTAATTTTTATATTTAAATTATTCATATTTTTATAAATTCACAATAAATAAATAAAAAAAGGTAAAATTTTAGTTAGTTAGTAAATTGGCCACTCCGTCAACTTTCAAGTAGAGTAACCAGTCCAGTAGTGCCCCACTTAAAGTCAATTTTCATCTACCATTCGACCCCCTTACTAGGTCCGAACGCCAAAATAAACACGTGTGATAATATTCGAGTATACCGATTAGTCGAGAAGGTATCACTCCACTCGACAAAACAAGATACTCACGGTTCGTTATTTAATCGACCAAACCCTTGTCGACTCGGTTCGATTAACTAGCCAGTGGGGTTTGGATCCCCAAGAAGTGAGTATAGTCGATGAGATAACATTTCCAATCGACTTAATCACGAGAAAAGTATGGAGCCGGAATAAGAGGCATAACGTTTCCAATCGACTTAATCACGAGAAAAGTACGGAGTGGGAATAAGAGGCACCTCCCACTCGGATTGAATGTGGTACATGCGACCGCTCAGCACTTACAAACACAAGTATATCAAGTCAATTGCAACAAATGAACAAGTATATATCACATTAGGACAAGTGCGATAAAGTACACCCTTACCCGACCCAACCAAGCAAATATTATCCAATCACGTTGGTAAAGAATTTAAAACAAGTATCAAATTCAATTCATGTATTTGGAAGCACTCACCAAAAATTTAGAAGTTTTCAAGGTCACGCTCAGGTGCAACTCCTTGGATGGAGTCCAAATCTGTGGTAAAATATTATGCAAGAGTTTAAAATCAACTAGGGTTTGAAACATAAGAGTTTCGCTTCAAGAAAATCAAGTAAATGAATTCGATAAAGAAGTGGTTTATACTTTTGAAGTCCCACTTAGTATAAAAGATCGAGAAAATCGTATTTTCAAGGGTCACTACTTTCATTTTTTCAAGGGTACGAGTTTCGACAAAATTTCAGCTTATATACCTCTACTAAAGAAAACTCAAATACCTTAAACGATCCAAGTTCAATTCTGTGAAGACTCGCAAAATTTATTATTTTTAAACTCCTAACTTTAGTTTATTTAATTATTTATTTGGCCAAATATTCCGAATATTATTTTCTAATCTCTTTAGACCTAATTAAATGGATTTATAGCTTGGTTATATTTTTAAAATGATTCGATTCAAAAATTAATTTTTGGAAGCTCGTTAAGTATGAACAGTGACTGCATGTTTGGAAATAATAATCGATTCGAGAATACAATGAGTTTAGAAAATTGGAGACTTGTACAATTGCCCTAAAGTGGTTAATTTTAAGTTATATACTCAAGTGATAGTTAGTTGTACTATCGTTATAAGAATTTCTTGGAGATTTCGTCTTATCGCGCGCAAATCGGAAGTTCGAGTTTTCGTGCGCGCGACTAATTGGAGGACTTTAGAAATTATTTCTAAACTATTAAGAGTGGATAATATTAGTATGTATATAAGTGCATTAGAGGTTGAGTGCACAAGTGAAACGAACTCGAGAGAAATCGAGCACGAAACGCGCGTGTGCGCGCGCGAGAGAGAGTTGACTTTTGGAGCTTTCTTAGCCACTCATTTTAGCTTCTAAAGGAAGCTTAATTGCAACACAATTTCTCTCTCCAAGCTCCCAAGAACAGCCGGCCAAGAGGAGTAGAAAAACACTCCAAAGCTTTCCAAATTTCTTCTTCATTTCTTCATCCAAACCTTCACCAAATCACTCCAAAATTTAACCGTACCTAGCTCATCACTTGGAGATCACAACAAGCTAAGAAAGGAGCTCATTTTCCACGGATTTTCTGAGCTTCAAGAGGGCCGAAAATTCTGCTTGAACCATTAACTAAGGTAACCAACGATCAACCTTGAAAATCTTGACTTATGGAAGTAGTATTACACGTATATACTCGTAGGATCATGTGGGTAGCTTGGATTATTTTGGAATTGGTTGTGTGGGCTCTATGAATTCCCACTTTGAATTGTTGAACTGATTTGATGAGTTTTAAGGTTGTTAATGTTGGATTAGAGGTGAAACTAGTGGAAATAAGTAGCATTGTTGAAGGAAAGCTCAACGGTAGTGAAGGATGAAATTTTTCGATTCTGCCCTTATGTTGTCCGTGGCCTTTAAGGCAAACTTTTGTAGATCTAATGGATCCGTTATGATTCTTATATGTTGTATGAGATGTGTAGAAAGTTTCATCAAAAAGTTCCATGAATTGGTTGGCCAAATGTTGAATTTTCGTATGACAGCAAATCTGGAAAATTTTCACGTCACTGCCCTGGCAGTGTTCTTGTTTTGGCCATATCTTTTTTCTCCGATTTCGAAATAGAGTGCCGTTTGTGGCACTGGAAAGTAGACATTCTCAGCTTTCCAACGGTATAAAATTCATGTTCTGATTCCACCTGAGTGATCCGTACCAACCATTTGAACCTGAGTGTCCTGTTTCACGTTTTCACAGAGAGCCCTGTTCTGAGCAGCAACTTAATGCTCAAATGTGAGCTAGTTGTGGACTTATTTTGAAAATGATTTCTTCTAAGAAATTGTAGCCTTATGCATCTAGTTTTCAACACCACTAACCACGCTCAATTTCGAGTTGAATTGAGTGATTTGTGGCCAAAGTTTGAAACTGACTCAGAGGTCGAAAACCCTCTTTTGGCTAGTTGATGCCTTAGCTTTGATTGGGACTTGTTATTTCGAATTTCTTGGTGTTAATCACCGACCAAATTGCACCTTGGATGTTTCCTAGACCTTTTCTTCATAAATGAATGATGTTTGAGAAATTTCATTGGCCAAATGTTTGGAAAAGAGAAAAACCAAAGCACAAGGCAGATTGCCTTGGAAATTTTGGAAACTTTAGTGGCTTCGTTCACTAGCTTCCCGAATGAATTTTTCCATGAGATTTGATAGAGGGATAGCCCTCATATGGTAGTATAATACTGTCAAATTTGGTTCCATTCTGAGTTCATTTCGATGCTTAAACAAAGACCCAAAGTTCGTGACTTCAACCTGGAAAATTGCTCGATTGCTTCAATTTTTCAGCAACTTTGAGCTACTATATCTTGGTGCTCAAAACTCCGATTCTTTTTCCGTTTGTTGGATTTTAAACCTTGTTTGCAACTCTAATTGAGTTCCAAATTTCAGAGGTTAGATCGAATTCTGTGATGTTTGCCGAATTTTCAAAGTTGGCGAAAAACCAACCCCAAAACTGTTTTGCAAGCATAAAACAGCAACTTTGAGCTAATTTTTTAATATCTTCCGTTAGGAATCATAGAAAAGTGTCTTCTAGGAACTTTTAGTACTTTGGAAGAAGTTTCCAACAGTACCAAGTTTTCCAATTTTGGACCTACAGAGAGTGAGTTATGATTTTTCCAAAAACACCCCTTAAATCTGAAATTTTTGAAACTAAAGGAAATTGAGTTTTTGAATTCTCCTTTTCTCCTCGATATCACTTGGACGTTTTACACCTAATTTCAAAGGTGAAAACTTGATTTTTCTCGTACTTTAAAACTCCACCTTTGAGCCTTGATTTACGTATAAATAGGGCTCATGTGCATGGGAATCTTCTTAGATTGTGCAAGTGTACAATCTTCCTCAATAATTGGGGTTATAAGTGATGAATTATTATTAATTGCTCAGGCACCCACGAGGACCTTCAAGAAGATCCCACGGTGAACGCTTAAACCTCTAGTGACGTTTCTACTTGGATTACTTGGTGAGTGTCAAGTGCATGAATAGTTGAAACTATATGTATTCGATACATGTCTACTTGTTATCCATGAAATGAGATTTTGTAAATGGAGTCGGGTGTGTACTTTATCGCACCCGTTCTCATTTGAAATAAATGACTCATGCTTGAAATTTGCCAAATGCTTGAAACTATCAAATGCTTGAAATTGCCAAATGCTTGAATGACATGAATTTGTATGCTATGGCTGCATACGTCGTTGGAGTGAATCTCCTCGACACCCAAATGAACATGGGGGATGCCCAATCTCACTGGTTAACCTTGGACTCAAGCCGGCATGGGCTTGGTCGGGCTCCTTGGCGAATCATGAGAAAACAAAAACTTGACCTATTGAGAAGTCTTGCTTGGCATACTCGAAACAGTATCGCCCAACACAAACGACAGGCGGGCCCGATACAGGGATATGTAAGGTGAAAGGGGACATGATAAGTGAAGTTCTACGGACAAAACCTACCCGATTGACGAAGTGTCAATTCGTGGAGGTTTCGGATCCCGCAAGTGGAAAATAGCTCCTGAGAGCTCCTATATCCTTGAGTTGTTTCTGTTTACATATTATTGCTCGAATTGTTAATTTATTGCACATTACTGCTTTATTCGTTAAATGGGATTGTTATTTGGACAATGTGCTTGCATGTGTGTTTCTTGGCCTCACGAGCATTTTTGCTCACCCTTTAGATTTGTTTTCCTTAACAGGAATGGACCGGAGTAAACATGAGGAAAACCCCTTTTGGATGTACTTTTGTATTAGGGTTTTCAATGTACATAGTTAGACCTTGGATTATTGTATAAATGGAGATTTGATGTAACTTTTGGGAATCAAATGTAATAAGTGGATGATTGATGCATTTTGTACTCATGGTGTACCATTGAATATGGGTTCTAGAAGCGACTTTCTTATTTAGGCTTGTATTGTTGGATATTTATAGTTAAGTTTGAATTGTTTTGCCTTGAGTCCTGGCGAGAATTGGGCAAGCGTCCCGCGGATACCCTTTGGTTCGCCTTAGGGAGAAGTGGGGACGTCACAAATTTGACCTCAAATCCTCGCGCAAGTCGCGAGTATATACGTCTAACCCTCGAGTGACAATTTGGGCAGCGTGCCCTTTGTATTTAGCTATTTTCCAGCCACTTAGGGCTTCATTTCTTTCCTCAACTCAGCCCAAATTGAACATATAAGCAAGCTTAACAAAATAGCTCTTCAACTAGGCTTAATATCATCCAAAGACAAGTCAATTCTAGCAATGAAACCATCAAATCAAAGCTGGAAACTACTTTTAAAGAAGAAATTATAAATGGCAGATTTGTCATCCTTTGGTGTTTTGGTCATAACTGTATCTAGGTATATCAGATCGAGGTCAATTTTATGGTGTTTCGAAGCTAAGACATAGACCTACATTTCCTATGAAGACATTGACACCCAGTTCTCGCATTTTCAGGGTCAAAAATTGAAATCCCATAGAAAACAGAAAGCTGTCAGTTACACAGGCATTTGGGCAGTCAGGGGTATTTTAGTCATTTCACAATATACAGTGCTCAGATTGAGCTGAAATTTTCTAGATAGAAAGCTAACTCAAATCTATACAACTTTCATGTTTTGAGCAAGAACTGATTTGGCATTTATCATGGATGAATATGCAGTTCAAGTTGGTTCCAAAAACAGGGCAGAATCACTACAAATGCTGGAAATTCAACTTTTACTCTAAAAAGTCACAACCAAACCATTAATCACTTCACCAAATCCATATCCTAGCTCAATAACATCACTTACTAGGTAAACAACAATAATCAAAGCTGAAAAATGCAAACCCTAGCTAAATATTCCACCACACCATCAAAAACTAAACAATCAACCATAACAAGCCAAGATTAAAAGCTTCTATACCAAACTTAGCAAGATTAAGTAAGAGGAAAGGAAGTTGTAGCATTATACCTTCCAAAACTACTTGAAAAGTGAAGGACCAAGCAACCACAAGCTTCTTCCTCCAAAACTCTCCACCAAAGTTTCTGGATTGATTTGCAAGGTTGAGGTAAGAACTCAAGAATCAAGCAAGGTTGTTATGGTGGAAATGGAGTTTTCTCTCTTCCTTTTCTTGAAGGGTGGTTCGGCCAAGAGGAGCAAGGAATGAAGAGATTTTTAGTCCAAAATTCCAAGATAAAGACCAAAGAAGTCTTGGTCAAAAGTTGCATAAATGTTCAACACTTGGCACCACCAAATTTTTCTTGTTTTTGGTTTCTTTTCCTCTTGTTTTTAGGTCAAATATTTCGGGTGCTTTAAGGGTTAATTAGGGGCTGATTAGCTGAAATAAAACCAAGAGGATTAGGGCAAGAAAGTAGTGGTCAAATGGGGTACTCGATCGGTAGCAAACGGTGCACGGCGGTTCAAGCCGATTTTCCTTAACTCGCACGTATTTGTGTTTTTACTTATAGTTCACTAATTTATTATTAGCACTTCTAATCACACACTTCCTCTTATCTAAAACTCACTTTAACCTCCAAATTTAGTGTGCACACCTCACCAAGTGATCACACGGCCAAAGTGCACAAAAATCCTAATTTATCCTAACTATAGACGGAAAGGTAAACTCTCGATTTTAGTATATATTACACCTATTGAGAGAGTAAATTGGTAGTAAAAGGAATTTATACATTAACTTATTCAAAATAAGGGAATTATAAGGAAAATATAGGTAAATTTTCAAGTCCTCACACCTAATACATAAGTCAAGAATCCAAACTTAGTCCAAAAACTTAAACCAGGCAAATTTCGGGCCCTTTCTTATATATTAAATACTCCTTTTCCGTCTCTCACACTAATTTGGGATATAATTGTTATTCATAAACGTAACGATCTAGCGTTTCCCATTGAACCCAAGTTTCGTGTTTGCATATTGTATCAAGAATTGCTACCGCAACAAATGTCATACATCTTTGGATTGTTACTGGTAACTCTTATAAATGTTGAAAATATTTGTAAATATTTTATGAATTTCAAATTAGATTTCAATCAAGGATTAGATTAGACTAGATTAGATTAGTTACTAATTTAAATTGGTTTAGATTCAGTGTGTCTTATCTAATTGTAAACATATAAGTATTAGTGTTAAGGCACACTCAATACGTGTGTAATTTAGAAATAATTATTACTTTTCATGAATTTATAAATTTTATTTTTGCACAAATAAATTTTTATAAGAATTTGTTATTAACAAACTTCAGTTTATGAGTAAGTTTTTCTTCAAAAAAAAAAGAGATAATTTGATATTTGTGATACTTAGGGTAGTTATGAGAGGTTAGGTTGGCAAATGTGATTAGGTGATTAAGCTAAAAAATTAGTTCTTCAAAGTGTAAAATTGTAAGTTCAATAAATAATAGATAATGTTTACACCAATTGCCACTACTTGCCCTTTTATATATTGTATAGATAGGCATTGAATCATTGTGAACAAATGAAAAATATAGAAATATTTCCCCAAGTAATATTTCTCCAAAATTATTGAGCACTATTTTTATAGATCAAGACTGAAGAACGCCAACAATATTAGCTTCTCAGTGGCTGACGAGATATCACCAATTATACATCTGGCACATCTATTAAAATGCAGTAATTCATCTAATTGATATTTTTGCAAGCTTTCAAAGTTTGCTCGTGAAAGAGAAGCTTTCTGTGCTGATTTACAACACAACAAAGCGAGACCATGAACTATGTTGTAAATCAAAGTGCACGGGGATGACCATTCCTTGGAAGATCTTATAGCATGCAACAAGTATGCATATACATAAAGTTTATGAGAAATACAAGGACGAATTATGCAAAGGGATAGAATGTATATAGCAAATTGATGGTGAATTAGGAAATCTAGTAATTTACAGAGTTATATTATATGTCAAGATTTCCTATCATCTTGTAATTTATCTAGAAATTTCATTTCATGTAGTTGTAAGAAATTTCAAATTGCCAAATTTTTTTGCTTTATGCATTAAAGATATTGGCAACTCGGAATATTCTAATTATATCTAATGAATATATATTGAAGAGGTGGATGAAGACGGCTAAAATAATAGATGTAAGAGTTTCTAGTGAAAGTAGTGTCAAAGGCAAGAATCAATTTCCATTCCAAAAGTTTATCCTATCCGTGTATGCAATTGAAGACAAAAGCTTTTAAAATTGCTAAAGAAAGATTTTGGAAAATGTCGGAGGAAATCGATGATGCATGTTGTAAAGGGGAAAAGAAAATGAAAGAAGCTCATTCAGAAGAAAACAGAAGTATGAATTGTGAGTTTGTTATTGTCTTCCATTCACATTATCAATTCCTAAGTTTCATTCCTAAATTAAGATGGAATCACTTTGCTTTGTTGGGTGAAATGAATTCGATCTCAATGAATATATATATACTTTTTGCAAGTTATCTAGTATTTTTCATTGTGCTGTGTAATTGCAATTAAATTAATTATAATTATATGAGGTATTGAATGATGTAGCGTAAATAGAAGTTTAATATTAGTACGTAAGAGCGCTTATCCATGGTTGTAGACTCACACAGTAAAAGCTTGTAATTTTATAGAACCTAATGATTCTATAGTAAGATTTATATCACAAAAGTTGTTTTTAAAGTTGCTGTAATTATGGTGGGTATGTTGGTAGAAGTGGGTATCAAGTATTAAATTGTGAGATGGACAATCAAATCAACTCTGTGTACTTGTAGTAAACCCATGCACTAGCAATAGGAGCATTAAAACTTCACACCAAATTCACAAAATTAGACGCTATTTCATGGATACTGCTTATTGTTGGAGAAAGCGTGCACCTTAGTGAATCAAATCTGCACATTTAAGAAAGAAAAGAAAAAAAGATTATATTTGGCTAATGTGCTCCTTAAAATCCCTAGTAAGGATTAGGGACCTCTACCATCGCTAATGGCAATTGCACCATATAGTTGTAGGAAGTAGCATGCAAATGTAGACTCCAAAACAATAAATGTAAATATTAACATAATAACATATAAGAACATGACAAAATTTTTGAGGCACAAAATACAAGAAATGAAAAAACTTATTGTATTTTTACAATGGGTTAAATGTACTAAACCACCCTTAAACTCTACCCTTAGTTATGCTTTGCCCCCTTGAACTCATTAAATGATCACTTAACCCCTCTATTTGATATTTCAAGACAAAAGTGCCCTTACTATTTTAATTTGTTTCTTTCTTGTTTATTCATTCCTTATTTTTCCTTTTTCACTGTGTTCTTTTATTTTTTTTTTCTTCTTTTACTTTAGTTTTACTTCTCATATGTCACTATTTTGTTTCACTTTCGTATTAGTATTACTAATTTGTATGCTAATTATAATATTGTAATTGTCTTTACTTATAATTTTATTTATTTACACTATTAGAAAATTCAAGATAAGTTGTATAGCATAGAAAACTAATATAGGCCCATTACAATCAACAATTTGACTATTTAAAAAGATATTAGCAAACTGGAACTTTAAATTACTTAATATTTAAAAGTATATCCAAAAAAATTAAGGTTACTAATATATTTATTTACTTTTTTAATATATAGTTTATTAACCACTACGTTATTATAATTTTAATTTGTTACTATTGCTATTAAAAATTAATTTATTCTAAACTCTATACATATTGATTTAAATAATATATAAAGTAGTCTATGCACATAGATGATATACTTTGTTATAGCACAGATTTTATGATATTTACACGTACTACTTCCAATAACAAAAGTAAAAATATAGAAATAAATGAATAATAACTTTAAGAAGATTAAAATTAGTATATAGATAATAATTGTAAAGAGAACAAAGTAGTTGATCACATGGGGGAAATTAAAAATATAAAGAAAAAGGGCAAGAATGGAGAAAGAAAGAAATAAAATAATAATTTATATGGAAGCAATACTTTTGTCCTAAAACATAAAATAGGGGTAAAGTGCTTATTTATTGAGTTGACGGGGGCAAAGTATAGAAAGGTATAATTTTTTTAAGAGTAAATTTTATGTACATTGACAGTGCATACATTATCACCGTTGGATCCATGACACATGTGTAAAAATTAAATTTCAAATTTAAATTTTGCATACTTGTTATTCATCCAACGCTGACAGTGTATACACTGTCAGTATAGGAAATATTAATCCTTCTTTTAATCCTTTTACATATTATTATGTTAATATCTACATTTATTGTTTTAATATCTACATATATTTTGCTAATATTCACATTCCACCCCACACATATAATTGTCATAGAGAACCTGATATTACCACAGCATTGTCAAATAAGCGGGATTATGGACAGATACGGTTGACAATTTTATACGGTTGTTCAGTTAATGTACTTTTTATGCTATATGATATATACTTATATAATTTTATTATACTCAAAAATTTTATTTATATACATCATATTATAGACACAGCACACTAACTGCGCCTAAAACTCCATTCCCGAATAAGTGAAGCGAGTATTGACTATTGGTATTAGGCCAATTAATCCCGACTGGAATGAGTGCGACTCTCGATTTACTTTAGACCCGAATAATTGAAGCCTGTCGCCTTTGACGTCCAAGGCTCCAATCAAGTTCTTTGTGGAAAAAAAAGAAGCCACACTATTTTTTCCCATGTACGTACGACCACGACGCTTTCGCCGCCTCCTACTGCCTACATCTACAGAAGATGTCCTTTACAAACCAATCTTTTTGTCATTAGATTATCCTTACTCTTCAGTCTTCACGGTACATAGCTGTCTCAGTGAAATTCACGCCACAAAGCTTCATTTCTCTGTTTGATCCCTCCACTTGAGCTAAAGCAACCAAGTAAGTTTTTGTGGTTAATCCTGTAAAACATGGAGTTTCTTCCCCCCCCCCCCCCCTTTGGAGAAGATTTCCTGTTTGAATTTTAGATATTTTGATCTGGGTTTTATGTTGTCTGACATGGTTAATATAAATTTGTAATCAGATGCGATCATCTTCACTGAGGAATCTTTAGGTGAGTTTCAGAGTTCAGATAGTTCTTTCGCAGATTTTTCTATGGTACAAAGCTTATCATCTTCGATTAATGGACCTCAATTCTTGGAGATTTTATCGTAGCTTAGTAGAGTCATTTTTATGTACTCATATACTGTGAGAAATGACTGAATACTACGTCTATACATGCATGCATGTGCAGATTAATTCTTATACAAAATATGCAGTAGTCTTTCAAGATATAACAATGATGTCTTTAGCAAGACAGATCATATTTTGAAGATTGCAGATACATAATTTAAAAATTTTGTGCTTATAAATAAGACTATTGAAATTTTTGGTGGCAAAAGTAAAATGTATGATTGCAATGCCTAATGCATAACATGTTTTCAAAGTTTTGAAGGCAATGATTTAGTATCTAAATATTTTCTTGGGTTCAAAATTCATGATACAAGTAAGACTTTTACAATTCTTAGGGACAATTGAGACTTTTGACTTGGCCCCCTTGGTTTTCTATTTATTTTCCCCCATTTATTTTGATTTATTTATATCTCAATTATCTGGGAAAGCCATCAGTTTTATTTTACTTGGTTATTATACCAAAAAATCAACTCATTCGGATACTGTTAAATCAATATGTAACATGTGGATATGTGTAGAAGCTGGGAAAATTGTGGTCAATCTAAAATTGCATGGTTGAATGGCAAAATGTTGTTCATTTAATTGTTTCTGAATATAACTTATCCTAAGTATGTAGTAAATTGCTAAAGAAAAAGAAAAAGAAGAAAAATGTAGTAATTTATTGGGGTTTTTGATTCTTGAAAATAGCTTTAAAATTTTTTTCTTCTTAGGTAAATGAAGGTCCATCTGCCATTTTTTACCACCTTCCTGTCCACGTTATAAATATTCTGGCACAGTTTTGACCACATAAACTTCAGGCATGTTCAGCTAAGTATTTTGCATTAGGCTTTGTCTGATAGTCAAACACAAAACTTGAAATTTGTGTCGAGATTTAGCTTTTTCAGTAGACATTATAGTATAGATACACATTTATCTGATCCAACGTGTCTTGCATTAGGAGTTTTTGGCAATGTGTCGAGGGATTGTTCCCTTCTTCCTGTGTTTGTGCATATGGCGTGATACAAGGCTGTAATTGCTGGTTAGAGACTATTAGCTGGTGGTACCTTCAAGTAAGCACAGAGAAAGTACTCTCAGATAGCAGCTTGTTCTTTTCTCTGTTCTTCTGTAATTCCTTAATTTAGTAACATGTCTATTTATATATTTCTTAGTATTTACATGGACCGCTTTCAGTACAGTGTATGAATATTATGGTAGTGAATTTCTGGTTTTAGAGTTAAATTTTGCAATCCATTCTGGTTCTTATAGGTTAAAATCTCACACAGAGTTTGTCATGTAATCAGAGATGAAACCTCACATGAGTTTAACACGTTATCATTTCTGTTCATAGATGCATTTTGGTGACAAAAATATGGTTTCTGGTTTGCTTTTCGCTTGTTCTGATTAAGTTAATTCAACCTGGCATTTACTCTGCTCTTGTTGATTGACATACTAAATGTTTATAACATTTCTGAGCAGGATAGCAGTGAGATTTGGGAAAATGATGGCGTTTCTCATTCATTTATTGAAACGATTTTGTTGTGTTGAAGATGAAGAAAGGGAAATCAATCAATACCATAATCTGAAGCAGAGCCACTATGATTTTCGGAGAGCTCCAAATATTGACTCTTTTCCAGGGTCTTGCAATTCTTTGGTGCAAACAACCACCTACTCCAGAAGCAACGAAGTCTATAATGCCAACAAATCAAGGTCAACCTTTAATGAATATTTGGTTCCTAGTAAGCTATCTAGAAACGAGGTTAGTAAGTCTGTGACTAGCTCTACAAGTACTGGAATTGGTAACAAGAATCTGATAGTTGCATCTGAATCCACTTCACCTTCTTTTGTACACTATGCCAAGCAACCTTCCATTACTGCCAGGCCGAGTGAAGTCCTGAAAAGCCCTGCTGAAATTACTCAGAACCGAAACAATTTATCATCTTCTATGGGCCACAATCCTCAAATTTGCAATAGAGGCACCACTATGCCAACTGAACAGAAATTGTCCTCTGGTGTATCTTCAGCTTCTTATAAATCATTTCAGTCTTCCACAAAATTGCCTCATTTACAATCCTCCAAGCTGTCACCATGTGAATCTGGCACCAAGAAGCTCCACTCATTCCTTGAAACAGATTCACCATCATCTTATACTAAGCTTGCTGACTCTTGCTCTCAAAAACCCCCTCCCTTGTCAACTAAGCCGGTCCTGTCTCTGGCATCTACAAGCTCAAATTTGGCATCTTCTATGGGCCACAATCCTCAAATTTGCAATAGAGGCACCACTATGCCAACTGAACAGAAATTGTCCTCTGGTGTATCTTCAGCTTCTTATAAATCATTTCAGTCTTCCACAAAATTGCCTCATTTACAATCCTCCAAGCTGTCACCATGTGAATCTGGCACCAAGAAGCTCCACTCATTCCTTGAAACAGATTCACCATCATCTTATACTAAGCTTGCTGACTCTTGCTCTCAAAAACCCCCTCCCTTGTCAACTAAGCCGGTCCTGTCTCTGGCATCTACAAGCTCCATCAGTCCACAGACAAAGACTGAATATGTTTGGGTAAAAAAGGGTGTGTCATCCACATGCGTGTTTCCAAAGGATATTAGAGATTTGATTGAGAAAGACATTGTCCCAGGAGTCCTCAAGCTGCCTTTGTCTATGTCAACATACATGGATTACTTTCAGGCTCTGTTGTATGCTGAGGACTGTCACCTTGAGGTAATGGAATTCAGCAGTTTTCCAACTAAATTTTGAGCTAGTTTTAAACCCTGCTTCTTCTCCATACCAATAACTTGGAGGCTGAATGTAGATATTCTTAAAAGATGACTGTTTAGTACTTTTCTGATTTTGACTGCTTTCACATTCCCTTAGGAATCAAATGCATCTCAAAGGATAAAAATTGAATGACTTTGAAAATGTGATGCATCTCAAGTATATAGTTTGCGTGGATTCTAAAGGTTCTATACTGCTACTGTAGATTCACATTCTTTGTGTAGGTTTTTGGAATCTCCAGTAACTAGTAAGAGAATAAATGCTTACAGGCCTTGCTGACCAGATCTGTCAGTTTTAAAAATTTGAGGAAGACATCATAGTTTACAAGCCCTGTAAACGGACCTTGTCAGCTGTAATCCTTTTTGTACTCAAGTATAGACTTATGATGGTAAATGAACTCTAGTCCTTTTAGCATAGTATGCTTGTTTCTTGAATCTCAAAATGGGGCACTGTGTTGGACTTTTGTTTCTGATTCTTGTAATTGCATATGTTGGCAGCTGGCAACTAGCTCTATGATTAGACATTTTTGATAATTCTGCATAAGCTTGCCCCACAGTGACAAATTCTGTTTCAGCAATGTTTTAACTTATGCCTGCTTTGTGAATGGGGAATGTTTGTGTTCAGACTTCCACTTTTGACTTGCCTTATAAAGAATTGAGGTGAATAAAATTTTTTACTTACAAAATTTACTTGATTCTGACATCTAAGCTCATAAAAAACTGATGAAATTTTTCCTGTGCGTGTACACAAAGTGGATATCCTAAGAATTTTGAGTTTTAAACCTAACTTCAAAGAGGCACTTTAAATATTAATTTGACCAATCTGTCCAACTTATTTGATCTGCTTGTAGCATAGGTTAGTGATATATATGCTGAAGGTGCTTTTTACAGTTCCAGGGACCATCCCTCTCGGATACACACCAAGATATTATACTTGGCTTTTGAACCTTAGGTTGATTCACCTTCTAAACTTGGGAGGATGTGGCTTTTGCAATTTCAATTTTCCCTGGTTGTAGAGATTAATTTCACGCATGTAATGGACATGAAACCTTCTTAATCAACTTATCTTTGTTACAAAATCCATGCTTAGACAAGTACAAAGCAGGATACTGAAAATGTACTGCAATGGACCAGGGCAAACTTCAAAGTGCCCTGATACTGACAGAAAGATGGATTCTTGAGAATCAATGAATATCCTATCTGCAAGTCTATTCTTTTCATGTTTTAACAACTTCCAAGTTCCTAGAGAAATATGTTGCTGTAGCACTACAATATGTCCTCTGACATGCACAAGTATCCACAATAATTTTTTTCAGATCTTTCAAAATGTTATTTACGTGTATTGGATGTTTCACCATTCTTTGTGGCTTTACTCTGTACCTGGAATTCCTCTTTCAAAAGTTTTATGTCAATTTGTACTTCAGGTTTCAGTATGCCATCCATTACTCTTTTGCATGTTTTATTATTAGTTCTTTCTGAAATCACTCAGGTGATGGGGAGTATATGTATAACACTTTTGGCAAGTTTTGTTATTGAAACAGTTTCACTAAGTTTACGGCAAGCTATAGACTCCGAAGAAAGCCTATTTATGAGGATTTACTTCATTTCTGAGACATCAAGTGTCTACGAAAAATGTTGCTTTGCCATTTGTAGTGGAATTTGATTCTTTCTCCTCAGTAATAATCTATGAAAGCTTATTCTCAAATATCAGTAAACAATGATCTGATGGAAAACTAAAAGAAACTTTTAGAAACATTCTCCTCAAATATCAGTAAACTTTCTACTTTACAGCTACAATGGAAGACAACTCCCATCCGTATCTTGTATTTTCTTTTTGGACCTCACTAAGCAGAATCATTTGTTTTCTATTGATCAAGTATTTGTTACATTATTCATCATTACTTTATAATTTAGGCTTGCCAATTATAGTGTGTGTTGTAAGAATTCAATTTTGCTGATACAGTATACTTTTGCATCAACTCACAGAAATGGGATGGATTTGAGGTGAAGAATGTCAAGCTGGAGTTGCATGAAGCGTCAATATACGCAAGAAAAAGAAAATATAAAACCTGGGAGGAATCTGACCTGAAAGATGAAAAGACCTTTGTCGCATTTGAAATTGACAAGATACCTGAAAGGAGGCCATTTTTGCTATCAAGAGATTTTGTTTCCGTACAGCCTTGTAGCAGGAAAATCGAGCCATTTCAGGTTAACTTTTAAAACTGCTATTATATTGTGGTGAAAATTCTGACTGCATAGGGCAAGTAGTTTCTGAAATTTTCTTAATGGAAGCTTTGAGTAAGTAGCTTCTTTCTAATTGGAGTTAGATTAAAACTAAAACACACATATTTACGTTTACAATTAAGTTTATCTGCAGAGTGAGTCGATTATATATGCAACCACCCTTGTTTAGACAAAGGTATGATAATTCAATGCCTACTTGACCATTTCAGAACGCTAAATAATTTGTCATGTTTTTAAGGCAACTCCTTGACAATTTTCACAAGAACCTCAAGTGAATTCAGTAATTTCTTTAGTATCTACTTCTCCATGAGAAATAGTGCTGCTCGTAGATAAGCCATTTTTTATATACCATTGTAAGTGGTGATACCATAACAATATGAATTTGACTCTTGATTCTGCATATTTGAGATTTGTATTTTGGTTGTATCAACTCTATTCTAGCATGCATTAGTCCAGTCCGTGCTTTCTATCTGCCATCACCATATGATCCTACTAGGGTTGAAGAGAAACAAAGTAAAATTTTGTGGAAAACTGACGAGTCCTTTTTGGCTACTATAAAATGGATAAGAACTTGCATTACATCTTTCAAAGTATTGTTTAGTTACTGAAGGAGAGAGCATTAGCGGATCTTTTAATAGTTGAGGGAAGCAAATCATAAAGAAAAGAGACTCCAATTCAAATGAATCTTAGTGCAGTGCAAGGTATTGTATCCACCCCGGTTCCGAGACATATACGACTACACGTCTGACTAGTTTTTCTTCAACCAGGTGGTGTTATGGAAATAAACTAGAAAGCTACTTGAATTGGTTAGTTTGACCTTTATATCAAAGAAGACATGCTCTGAAGTACTACTTGGATTGAAGGCCTGTTTACTTGTCTTATCAAATTGCTTCTTGTCATCTGGTCATATTTCTTGCTGTAATCATGTTTACTCGGTTGTAGGGTGTCATTTATCGTGTGGTAAAGAGCAACCTTGTATTAGCTGAATTTGGAGAAAGTTTTTACTCTCAGCATCGCTTGGAGTGCAAATATGATGTCAAATTTTCATTTAATAGAGTTTGTTTAAAAAGGGCTCACCAAGCAATTGCAGCTGTGTCATCTGCTTTATTCAGGAACTCTCTCTTTCCTGATTTAGCACCAGAACATGAAGTTCTTTCTACACAGCGTGTGGACAACAGATATCAGAAAGCTAACTTCGCTGTTCATCAAATATTGAGGCTTCAGGGTGCGCCTCCCTATCTCGTGGAGGGACCAATGTGTATTGAAAGAGATCATTTATCAAGGACTGGAGTGGTAATTGTAGAAGCAGCACTTCAGATTCTTCGCTGCAATCCATCGAAAAAGATTCTTCTGTGTGCACCTATAAACATAACATGTGATCTGCTCCTGAGAGGACTCAAGAAAGAGATGTCGGACTCTGATATATTTAGGGCCAACGCTGCATTCAGGGAGCTGGACGGGATTCCTGTGGATATACTACCCTCTTGTCTTTACGAGAGACAAACAGAGTGCTTTTCTTGTCCACCGCTTGAAGAGCTTCGAAAATTCAAGATAATTTTATCCACTTTCATGAGCAGTTTTCGGCTGCATAGCGAAGGAGTAAAGGCGGGACACTTCAGTCACATTTTTCCTGGTTGATGCCTCATCTGCCACTGAACCAGAGACAATGATCCCTATAGGTAACTTTGCTAACGATAAAACAATGGTTGTGGTGACTGGTGCACCAGGAAACCGTTCTGGTTGGGTTCGCTCAAAAATTGCGAGGCAGAATGGACTGATGATTTCATACTTTGAGAGGCTTCGCGAGAGGGAGCTGTACAAGAAACTTAATCCCGGGGTAATAATGCAGCTGGAAGACAACTCAAATGAAAGATTTAGGTCTCTACCAGCATTTGGGATATAAAATTACTTTGTTAATTGCAGACCAACTGGAGTTGTATATATTATGTTGGTAACGCGTGAAAGTTGTATTTTTACCAAACTGCCTTTTATAGCTAAACTGTTGGATTTCTATAGAATGTGCTTAGTTTTTATTTGGTCTGAGGAGTTGCATTTTCTTGGCTAATTACTTAGAATATTGGTAAAAAAAAAAAATTGGACATTTATAATTCTGACAGAAGAATGGTACGAAACTATAGATGCCGTGCGATGAGAACAAATTTATTTATTTTTTCAAAGAGCCCGGCAGCCTTTTGACTGGCTGCTGGGCTCCGGAAATCAATGAAACTGAATCGGAGGCCGTCGAGGATCAAGTTGTATGATGAGATAAAAGACAAAAGTTCCATGAGGCGCTTCTTCAAATGCTCTATCCTCCGCTTCCGGCTCCAAGAGAAGACAACCAGGAATCAGAAGACACATTTACCCGAAACCCCAATTTGGATTGTGTTCCAGGTATCAAATCGTTGACTGAACCCCATCTGGATTTGGTGTTAATCAGACAATGTGGGGAGTTAACGAATTGATGTAATTAGCATAACTTAATTAACGAAATTAGTGTTATTTGTTTAATGCAATTTACTTTATTACGCAAGTTAGTTGATAATTAGTTTATGTTATTTAATATATGATTAGTTTAATTAGTTTAGTGATTTAATTACTTTAATTAGTTGAATGAATTAATTTTAAGAGGATCGATTAAATGAATTTAGATGTATTTGGCGAGGCATGCATTGAGTTTGATTAAGCTAGCCATTTAGTCGGGGCAATTTAAGTATTTGAAATAATAGCTGCATTTAATAAATTAAATGCATAAAATTAATGTAATTAGCATAGCTTAATTTCGAAACTAGTGATATTAGTTTAATGCAATTCACTTTATTATGCAAGTTAGTTGATAATTAGTTTATATTATTTAGTATATGATTAGTTTAATTAGTTTAGTGATTTAATTAGTTTAATTAGTTGAATCAGCACAAATTTTAAGAGGTTCGATTAAATGAATTTAATTAAGGTGATTAATTAGGTTTAATTTGTTATTTATTAAATTATACATTTATTTGTTATAAATGATTTAATTATTTAATTATAATGCTTTATTTGTTATAAATGCTTAAGCATTATTTAATTATAATGCATTATTTAATTATTTAAATGATTTATTTGTTATAAATGCTTAAGCATCTTCACTTTAGTCATTCCGCCAGCCTTTTCCTTTTTGGTCCACCATTCCACCAGCCTTTTCCTTTTTTGTCCACTTATGTAGGCTTCTTTTTTTTTTTTTTTTTTTGCTTTTTTCCAGCTGGGCTGCCAGGCTGGCTGCAGGGCTTTGTGACCTTTAAAAAAAAAATGGTGTCAGGTGCCCGGCTGTGTCAGTCCGGTACCTATAGTTTCGTATTACCCTCCTGTCAGAATCATAAGTGTTCGATTTTTCTTTTTTTCACCAATATTCTAAGTAATTAGCCCATTTTCTTTTGGCTGGATGATGAGCGATAACCCTTTCTTCTACCTGTAAGAAGCACCTGTTTATGATTACCAAAGTTTATTGGGATAATATCATAATCCTCCCTTGAGATTTTTTCTAATATCACTTGATATCCTTAAAGTTTTAAAAATATCACTTACCTCCCGTATTGATTGTAAAAAGACTATATTAATCATCATTTGATACATAATTCACATATCAAATAAATGGAGCTCAAAAATAAAAATAAAAAAAAGGAAATGAAAGTCACTTTCTTATCTTTTCTTTTCTCCAACATTCTCTCTTACTCATTTTTTGGGTGACTATGCAATATTTCATTTGTAAATTATAACAAATTGGATTTTATTTGTCTCTTACTTTTTATGATTTATTTGCTTATTTTGAGTTGATTTTTATAATGATCAATACAATTTAAAGGTTTAGGCACAAGTTGAGAAGAAATTGGGAAAAAAATATATAAAGTTCATAAGAAATCGATTTTGAGCATATGGAATTAAATTGGTGCAAATGTATTATTTTACAAATATCTTTTTTGTTTTTTAAATTTATATTTTTATGAGCTCTAGCATTATGATGTAGTAATACTACTAGATATTGTTTTTGAGGTGATGGTTTTCTTGAAGTGAACAAAGTGGTTCAGAAATATTTTTATTTAGCAAATAAAAGGGAATTTTAGGATTTTTAAAAATTTTGTTGTACAAATAACAAAAGTAAGGGAGGTAAGTGACATTTTTAAAACCTTAGATGTAGACACCAAATTTTTCTAAAAATATTTTTTGTAGATTTTTATTGTATCTTTATATTATTGGTTAAGTAATATTTTTTATTTTTTGTGTTATTTTTGTAGGAAAAAGAAGAAGAAATGGGATTTTAAAATATTATTCATTTTTTTAACCCAATCCAAAAGAGAAAACCCAATCAAAAATTTCATCCAAAATCCAACCAAAAATTTCCCAAAATCCAAACAAAAATTCCCCAAAAGCCTTAAGAACAAACCCAAGCAAAAAGCCTGAAGCAAAGAGGCCCTTTGGCCCAGTTTCGTTTAAAAAAAAAAAAAATTTCCTGCTTTACGCACGCATGCTGCGAACTAGCATGCAATACAAAGGGGCAGCTGGTTATTTGGCAACCTAAATTCGATTTTGCTTCTTATTTTCTCCCCCCTCTCCCACACAAAGATTAGCAAGTATTTGGACACATCATCATCAAGAAACCATCAAGAAATAGATGGAAAAATGGATCCAACGAACCAAAAAAGCCACATAACCCATTTTCTTTAAAATCTCAACCATTCATCTTAGGTTTTAGGTTTTTTTGTCCCATATAAATAGAAGATAATGCAGCTTTAAGGAGGAGGGAGGAAGGAAAAACAACAAAAAAGAGAAAAATAAAAAAGAAAAACAGAGGAAAGAAAGCAAATTTTTTTTGGGAAAACTTTTAGAAACGGGCTGGTTTTTCAGCCCCCTTTAGATGGGATTTTCTCCGTCGATTAGGCTTCATTTTGGGGAGATTTTGATTTCTGCACAAACTAGGATATTAATAGAGCAAGTTTCATTTAGAAAAGTTTCGAAAAAAAAAACCTCAAAAAACCCATCGAATTAAGCCCTCAAAGTCGCTACTTTACTTCGCCGCCGTATTCTGCAAATTCCATTTGAAGTTTCATCAAATCCGCTTCCATTCCTGTTTCCTGGCTTCAATCCTATCCGAAATCATCTTCAGTTACTTCCACGAATTTTCCTTGTTTGATTCGATGTTTATGCAAAAGATTTGAGGGTGTTAATGCAAGTTTATGTTCAAGAAAGCTAGATCTTCATCTTAGATGATTTTCTAGCTTTTTGGACCTTGTTTTATATTTGATTGAATTCAGAACATTTCCACTTTCCGGTGGGTCAACCCGCCGAAAGTTTCTTGCTATTTTCTCTTCTGTTTTTGCTCCAATTATTTTTGTTTTGTTTTATTATGTTTGATCCATTAGGGTATAAATTGGGTGTGTTTTTGGATCTAGAAACCACGCCAACAATTTATTTTTGTTTGGGTTTGTTTATGGGCTTAGATGCTTAAACCAACTTTTTTTTTGGATTTGGTTTGATAAATTTAGTGGGCTGACTTTTTTTAACAGAAATAATCTCTTTTGTTTTTCTTGGCCCAATGGGTTAAGGCCCAAAAAGAAAAATAGAAATTGCCCAACACTTGTTTTCTGGTAAAATCAGAAACGAAATTTTGCAATTTGGTCCTTAATCTTTTGAGTAGTTTCACTGTGGCCCTAAAATTTTGAATTTCTTTCAATTAGATTCTTAATTTAATTATATTTTGATCCCCAAACTTTATTTTTATTCAATTTTGACCTCTAATTTTTTAAAATTATAATTTGATCAAAAACTTCTCAATTTTTTTTGCAATTGGCTCCCTAATATTTTTTATCTCTTAATTACAATGGTTTATCTCCTTTAATTGTTAATCATGCTTTATTAATTAGTAAATTTTAGAAATTTTATGTTTATTTATATTTCTTTAAAATAATAAAGTGAATTTGCTATGTGTTTATATTTTCTTTTAAATTATTAATTAAATTGGTGTCTTGACTATTTTGTTAGTTTTGAAGTATAAATAGGATAAACTCTACCACATTTAGCCATTACTTCAAGGGAGGTACCCTCTATTATTTTTTGTTAATATCTTTTTTATGTGCTTCTATACGTTTTTATGTGTGATTGGATGTTTTAAATACTTTTTCTTTTACTTACTCATTTTATTCATTTTAAGCTTTCAATTATTTAAGTTTGATATTTATTTGGGAGGCATTTAAATGTCAAGTTGTAATAGATAGGTCTTCCCTTTTTGTCCAAGAAAATGTATTTAAATAAACAAATGTAATAGATAGGTTTATTATTCTCAAAAATTCCCCTTCTAGATTGTAGTTAGGGTTCCCAATATAATAATTAATTTTTATTTGCTTGCATGCTTGTGTGCTTATTTGTTTATTCGCTTTCTCTAGGGTTTTACATCTAGATATTATGCCTATGTACTATGTGATCTACATGCTCTATATGCTTTATGTGTCTATTCGCTTTAATTATGTTTATATACTTTATTTATTTATAATAAATGCATGATGTCACTACACTAGTCCAATACTAGTTGTGACTTTTCTCCTCGATTTCTTACTTGTCCAATGCTAGTGAAAACTTGTAGCAATGGACTAATCCAATACTAGACGCTTTAGACCATCGATATGCTAGATTTATGCTTTTGTGTGACATTTATCTTATCTCACGTATATTTTTTCTATTTTTAGGATTTTTTTCATCATTCGCATGATATTTTTCCTACTATTATTCTCTTACCCTCTATGTGTTTGAACCATATCATTTAAAATTGCATCTCATTTTAGGAAATTAGAAGTAAACTAGTTCATTGCTTGTTTAGAATAGAAGAGTCACCCTTCGAATATGAGAAATGGACGAGTATGACTTTTTAATTTTAGTACGCTATCACCTCTTTATAAGAAGGAAAATTGATTCACGAATTTTAGTCTCCCATACTTGTTATGTTGCATTCCCTCTTCTAGTCATATATATTTATCTATATATTATAATTTTTTTTTGAGTCTTATCTTTTGCAAATTCATGACCTCTTCAAGAGATCATTTTTGGGATTCACAATTAATGTGATTTGTACCAATTAAACTTTAAAGAGTTATTTCGTCCCTCTCGATATCCCTTAAGTTTAAGTTTGCATCCATATAGAAGAATCTAAAATGTGATAAGTTTTATAGATTAGATTAGGAAAATTTTGACAAAATTTTGCAACTAACTTTGGTTAAGTTGAAAGTGTGCCTTAGACCAAAATCTTTGTCTTTCCTTTTTTCAACCGTGACTCGCAAACTCTTTTCTCTCATTTTCGGAAACCTGGAGTCGTCTAAAAAGGTTTTATTTACTTCTTTTCATTTTCAAAAATTTGGATGACCTAGCATACCTAAACTCGATACCAAGTGACGACTCTACTTTTTTCTAAAAACTCATTTTAGACTATTATTTTGGATCCAAATCGTCGCATTTTATATGTCCCATTTTTAGGCCCTTTTTCATTATTTTCTAATAAAATCAAAAATTCATTTTTAACTTTCATTCATTTTTATTTCAAAAATAGGGCGCGACATTAGGGGTGCCAAGTGATATTAAGAGAAATCTCGAGAGAGGCTTCTGATATTATCCAAAGTTTTGCTTCTGGCTAGAACTATTTCAACTTGCTAGTGTGTTTGTGTTTTAAATATATAGTTCAGTTGAGTGTATTGATGTGTAGCACATGTATGATTAGATCCGTATTCTCTCACAGTCCCCCTCCCCCCTCCCTCAACAACCCTCCTCTTCCCCTTCCCCTTTATACTCCTCTAGAATAATAATCGAGAACCAATTCAATGTTAAGTATCCATTTATTGTTTTATTTTGCTTTTCTTTGATAGCAATAGCATCAGTTAACAATTTTTTTTTGTTTTTGATAAAATATTTTTCTCTTTTTATTTGGTTTCTTAGCTTATATCTTTACGTGAAAACCATATTTACTTTGCTTTTCATTTTCTTGAAAAGAAAGAACAGTGGATTCCTTTTCTTTTGAAGTTGTATAAAATTTCCATACTTTTCATGATTTTCAATTTATGTCTTTTGGTTCCATTTGCAATCAGTTGCCCAAAAATCCTTTAAGGAGAATTGTAAGACTTCAAATTTTTTGTCTTATTCTTTAAATTCTAATGAAGTAATTTTTTTTCAATATTTTGAATACACCGGTTTACCTTCTTCCTTTTTTTTTTTTTTTTGTCAAACACTGGTTTACTTTCTTTGTTTCTGATTCAAGGCGTGTCGACAAGGACAAGAGATAACGTCACAGCCCAAACTCCTAAGTCCTAAGGCTTTTGAAAACTTCTAGAATGTCCTCGAAAAGCTTTTACTCGTTTCCTGGGGATCAGCAAGAAATGTTAGGCTGCTGCCGACCTTTTTTCGTCATGCATGGTAGCTAATTAAGTGAATGATAGACTATAACCGTTTAATTCGGGGAAATTTCTAATTTCCACCTGGTGCATCATTAGTCTTGGTCGTTGACCAATTAATTCTTCATGGTGTGCTTTTGTTCAATTTTTCTCAAACAAGCAAGAATAAGGTCCTTGATGTTGTAAATAGTTGCGTCTTTTAAAAAATTTTAATTTCACGTTGAAAAATCAAGGAGATTTTCAATCAATTTATATTCTTTTCGTCCCACTTTGATAGTCTTATTTTCCTTTTTCGTCTGTCCCAAATTGTAGTTCACTTTCCAATTGAAGAATGTAGTTATATTTTAATTTTCTTAAAATACCCTTATTCAATGTAAGTTGTTATTACTATAAACCTATCACATTTAATACATTTAGATTTTCCAAGCTTATTTATATCAGGAGAGAAACAAACTATGTCATCATTCGCTACAAACCATGAGTGAAAATTTTCAAAACCATCCGTATTCCCACAATTTTTCTAATGAAACTCCAACAAAAGAATATGATTTCAAGTTCCCATAAAATTGTACTCTAATTAATATGATGGTATTTTAGGAAAACAGCTATCTAAATTAATTGTTCTAATAAAGTTAACTAATTTTTTTTAAACTGTGTGAAAAAAAATCAATACTATCAAAGTGGGACGGAGAAGTAATACTTAGCACCTTATTGGGTTTGTGATGATTTAGTTACTAGTGTGTACTTGCACGCACCAGAGAAAATTTAAGTTGGGCCTACCCACCGTTCTGTTTAGGATAAGGGCCAATTTTGTTTTTCTCTTTTTTTGTTTTTACCTTAAAGATAAAGTTGCAAGAGTTTTGACTTTTTCGAACTTGCTTCAGATCATAATATAAAATTTTATCTACTAATCAGCAATGATTGTTACTGTAGTGTTGCACAAATCAAATTCAACAAATAACAAATTCATCATTTCAATATAAAGTGATGGCTGAATTCAATCAATGAATGAGCATCCTCTACAACAACATCATTGATCACTCACTAGCCAAATTCAATCAACATATTTTCCAATCAATATACAAAGTCATCAATTCAATACAGTTGATAAATGAGCTTGCTCCACAAACAACATTAATTATTGATCACTAAATAACCAAATTCAATGATCATATTTCCCAATCAATAGACAAATTCATCCATTCAACATAATTGATCACTCATTAATAGGGATATTAATTCTTCGTTTTTAATTCTCTTTTACATTATTAAATCCTCATCCTTTACCGTATTCTATGCTATCCGTTACCAGTGACTCCACTTAAACTATGTACTTACCATTGTTTTTGCTGTCGCCATCTATTTTTTCATCATATTGTCACCTTCCTACGGTAAAAGTTTTTTACCCAACATGCCTAGTTTATTAACCAAACACTGTCACTTCATAATTCCATGAATGCGCAACAAAAACATGACTTAGAGCTCGTTTAGGGTTGTAGTAACTTATTGAAAAATACTTCCCTAATAGAGTTTTTAATAAAGTACTTATTGACTACTTAAATGCATTTAAATATATTGTTTGGAAATATAGTTCAATAAGTACTTATTGTATTGGATAATTTGTAATTTAAAATTTTTTAAAAGTGTTTATCTTTTTATTTGGTTTATAATATAGGATAAAATGATTAAATTTGATATTTTATTTTTTAAATTACAAAAAACTATTCTAAAAGTACCAAATTTAAGCTTTTGCTAGATGTACTTTTAACACCAAAAACTCTACTCTTAATTTTATGAGATAATATTTACCAAACAACGAGACCTTAATACTCTAAAAGTACTCTTTTACTAAAAGCACTGCAACCTCAAACAATGAGGCCTTAATCACTTTCTTCCCATCATTCTCCTTACATGACGTATCTTCTTTTTGCTTTCTTCACTCGTCTACCATCACAATTAAACACAAGGCGTTTATTTCAATTCAATTAACAAGACTAACACCCATAATTACAGTACAAACATTAACTTTCTGTTTACAATTTTATCGTCCAAACAACATTCTACATTGTTCACGATCTATTTGCCACTAGGAGGCATAAACCGCGCGCTATGCGGTAGAGATAAAAATGTGTATGCCTAGTTTAGTATAAATAGCTGTGAAATACTATATTAAAGAAATACGGAGTACCTTTATATCCAAGGACATTACTATTATTTGAAAGATAAAGAAACTGGAGTAAAAAAAAATGTAACACAAGACCAGAAGAATCAAGAGATTACTGCTAGCGCACCTAACAAACAATATACAGTTAATTAAAGTTTACAAAAGAAAAGAACCAATGTCTTGAAGGACAGGTTTAATTAAAGTTCGAAAAAAAAGCTCATGAATTGAAGAGGTTGCCCTCTCCAGTAGGCAACTCTAAATCTTATCCAACAACCCTTTAACATAAGCAACCAAAAGTGAAGAATCCATTGATATCGTGAAATCTTTTCCTTGTTTTCCAGGAATATCTCTTCTGGAAATGACTACAGTCCCACTAGACACATCACGAGGTCCAATCTCAATTCTTAGAGGTGCTCCCTGCAAAGAAAGCTAGGTAAATTTCAAAGCACAATTGTATTACATTCAACTGTAAAATAGTATTCTTGAGATCCACACACATAACTTCCAAATATGGAATTGTTAATCGCAACAGTAGACGTTTCAAAATTGAAACTTCATTCCCTTCGAGAAAAAAAAGCCAACAATCACTGAAATAGCTCTCGTTGAGCTGGCCTTCAATAGATATCACTTCACTTGTTAAATATTCAAGCCAGTCTTCCAAAAGCTTTGGTTGAGCAAATCACAATTGGAACCTAACCACTCAAGTTGATTTTTTTTTTTCAAACTAATTTTAAACAGTACCTCTAGATGCTCAAGCGAAGTGAAGTAAGGTGACAAGTCTTAAAAGTAACCATGTTTGGTGAGATTTATTAGAATTAACCTTCAGGAATATTAAAGCTCCAAGGAAGTTAGTTACTTGTGCCCTATGCTTGTTTGTTTAGATGTAGTCCTGCACTCGTTAACATTCTAAGAAAAAAATCATTTGAAATGTTTACGTGGGCCATGCATTTGGAATTTTCCTCTTCCTAAATTTCTCTTATTTTTACTCATTCTTTGGTGGGAGAAGTCCACTGGCAAGCTAGATACTAGGCAAGATACAGAACATCTACAGAAGCAGGCAAACCTTGATCTCCCGAAAGTTATATTTCCGTCCAGGTGTTCTCTGATCAGAGTCATCGACCTTGACCTTTATTCCAGCTGCTTGCAGAGTTTCTTTCACTGATGATGTAGCATTAAGAACTCCAGTTCTGTCATCGCTTTCTTCCATATTGGGGCAATCACAACCTGAAATCAGTCAATAATAAGAGCTATTCCATCTCAAGAAAGACAATTTTTAATGCACATAGCAAGGGAAATGGATGGGCTAACAAAGCAGAAAGTTGTTACTTCACTGCACTGATGAGTCCAATTTCTGGACCAAAATCAAAACAAAAGTTGCAGAACTAATGTAAAATGATAGAAATACAAAATCTGTTGAAGTTTAGGAAACCAAATAAGGATTAAAAAAATCAGCTTTGCGAAAATTAATCAGTCCATTCAGTTAAAAACACTGCATCTATCCCCAGCCTCCATTCACTCTTATCTTCTGGGCATACACATTAGCTAATATAGTTAGTAAAACAACCAAAAACAAGCAATACGCTTAGAAACAATTAATCAGTCTCTGTCAGAAGAAGATTCTTCTCTCCATGTATGTAATGAATATGAAAATTAATAAAAAAGAGAAGCTCTTGTGCAACAAAGATTTGAAAAAAGTTCAAGTCCAACTTAGGCATTTGATAAATCACAGTTAGCACTCAAGACCAGTACAAAGTCACATAAACTGGTAATGCTAAAAGCAAAACAAGCAAAGGCTAACGTAAAGCAGATCACAGGCAAACATTAGTATAAGAGAAATAAAATGAAAAACCAGTAAAAGACCTTTTTGAATACCTGTACAGGTGCCAACCTAGGTGGAAGCATTAAGCCAAGGTCATCCCCGTGAGTCATGATAATACCTCCAACAAATAGCGTTCTAATAGCCCATGATGTCTGCCACACATGTTGCCTTTGTCCATTTCATCTGTAAATAAACTAAACAAGCAGACAGACTGTTTAGGGAATTGCACCTTTCATATTTCAAATACCAAAAATAGAACAGCAAAAAATTGATGCCAAACAACTATATCTGTAGGATATTTTGCAAAAGTGTTCAGCAATGAAAAAAAGCTCAATAAATTTTAAAATCATCGTCAATTACACCAATTGCACAGCTTATAGAAAATCACAGAAAAGGTAAAATGGCAAAACAAAAATTTTCTCAATACACAATACAAAACGATGACAATCAACTTTTTAAGTTGCATACAAGCAATCATCTGGAGAAACGAAGCAACAAGGTCAGAAACATTCTGTTTTTAAAATATAAAAAGAAGAACACCCCAAGGGATCTTTTTGGGGTTCCTGAAACATACACCAGAAAACCACTTAATGCATAGCTTTTTTGGCGAAGAAAATCAAATCTTCCGACCAAATTACACAGACTAAACTAAGTTCAGGAAACACCGTACCTGAGTCTAAAGACTTAGACTGGTGTTTCACTGAAAAGAACGGTCTTGTCATCCTTAACCTTAATCTCATGATGTTTCCATTGTCCATGGATAGTATCATACTTGAACATATATGTCTACAATTTGTGCATGGCAAAAGATCACAAAATTCATAAAAGCACATAACTACAGATCCAGACCAAACTTGATCAACAACTACACTTTTTTAACTGTCAAAGCGACGAACTTTTACGCATCTCCTAATTCCTAAAGAAGAATCGCGTAAAATTTCAATCTTGACTCATAATTAACTGCAATAACAAGTGGTTGTTGAACTTGCCATGTAATCAGTGGTGACAAATGGATCATTAACAGAACAAGTTCTACATCATCCCTCTGCAAGATGACTCTAGCAACCAAACGTCCAGTTCTTCCAAAGCCTGTTAGACAAGTTCTACATCATCTGTGGCTATAATTGAGATTAATTTTTTGAGTAAAAATTATGTAGAAAATCGGAGAAGTATGGAAGAAATATTGGTCGGCCGGTAAATTTGATGAGAGAAGAGAGGGAGGGACGGGGAAGGGGAGCGTTTAGCAAGCCCTAACCCCCAGTGCTGCAAAAATCAGAGGAGGAACAGAAATCAGAGAAGGAAAAAGATGAAAACTTTGATGGTTGTAATCCTCGAGCCACAAGCCAACCTTCAATTGATGTGATTTTCTCTGCTGCTGCACATCTTAGACTGGATCCGAAGAATAAAGAACCAAGATCTGGCGGATAAAAGAACAAATGCAAAGAAGAACCGGTCGGCTCTCGAATTGCTAAGGAGAGAAGCCAGTTTCCCGAGCCCATTGAAATGTGGGTGGTAGTGGCATGTTGACAAAGATACCCACATACTCAGCAAAATATTACTAACGAACAAAGAGAGACCAAGGGAAGCAAATACCCAAAAACCTTTAGGGTAAATGAGTAATTTCATGCTTAACAAATCCTAATGCCTACATCTGCTACTGTGATAGAGCGTCACAAACAACTATCATTGCCAACCATCAAACTCACTAGTAACAACCGGCATTTTTTTCAAACAAAAAAAAAAGAGGGCCCATCACCAGCTCCACCTCAGCATCGGCCAATCTTGACCTGCCATACGGAGGACGACCATGCTGAGGTGTGAGGGTGGTGTTCAAGCTTATACCTATATTCTCAGATTCGATCGAGTATCGACTCGTTCAAACTCAGGAGTAGGAGTTAATGGATTAGATCGGATTTGATCGGGGTTGAATCGAATGATGTCATAAATAAAATTATTTAAAAATTAAAATATTATATGTAAAATACTTAAGAACATATTAATATTAATAAATGTATATTCATATATATTGATGCTTCAAATATATTTAACAAGAAAATACAAAAAAATTAGAACAATCAAGTAACAATTTATATTTTTTATTGAACATTAACAAGTTTAGAATTAAAATTATGGACTTAATTGAAAAATAACACCAAACTTTAAGACAATATTTATAAAGTATGAAATATTTGAGATATATTAATAATTTTTAACAATCTAGGAGTCAAAACATAATATTAAAAATGCTTTGACTTTTCAAAAAAAAAGACCCGGGTTTTTTTCTGGTCAAACACGATTTTTGACCTGATTTGACCGTGTTTTTTTTTTCGATTTTTAAGGTTAACTCAGATCTGACAGTTGGCCGGTTCTCAATACAACCGGTCATACCAGCCAACCCGATCAGAGTTTAAAAATAGAGGCTTATACTATATGGTTAATGAACATTTTTTCCCCTTTTCTTCATTGCCATTTTCTTTACATAAAATGCAATCTATTGAACTAAATAATCTATAAGGCAAATTAAGTATCTTTTTTGTCCTCACCACCTCTTAGTTTTTCTCGATCAATATTCAATAAGCCAACCAGCTTCCAGCGCCCTCTATTTATCTCCCAAAATTTACACGTGCAATTCTTCAAAATAAAGCACTCTTATACTAGTAGTTAATTTGCTCCCACCCATGGTCGTTATATTTTATTTCCACATTGATTGGTCTCGTTATTTCCATTATCAACTAACACTAAAATTTAATTCTCGAATTGTGGCCCAGAATTCACCTAAATGACCTATAATTGGCGATATCATGTCATTCAATCATTTTCAACTGAATACATTCGAGAGGAGGACGAGATGGATTGAATGGCTCGAGAGAGAGAGAGTGTAAGTGAAGAATCTTGAATTTGAACTCTTTTACTTATACTATTGAAAAAAATAATACTCCCTCCGTCCCATATATTTAGTCATGTTTAGAGATATGTGCTTTTTATGCATAGTACATTCTATCAAAAAATTTTTTTCTTTTATTTCACTTTTGCTCTTAATCATGTACTGGTTAAAATAAAAAATAGAAAATAATTTTATTACATTTGTCTTTATACATTATTAATAAAAGGGTATAAGGGAAATTTTAAAGTAAAAAGTAGTTAGAAATATCAAACATAATAAATATTTTGGAACAGTGAAAAAGAAAAGCAATAGAATGGAATGGAAGAGTACATCAAACAAACGTGGGTCCCACTACGCCCTACAACTTTGTACCTATTTTTGCGGCTAAGCGTATTGGCTTTCTTTGACCCCACGTGTGGTTTTTAACTAATACTTCCCTCCTCCTTTACCAAACCACCGGTCCAAATCAGGACATTTTCCAACTACCAGATTTAGAAAATTCTAAACTACCAAAGTTGGAAAGTTCCAAAAGAAGTGGATACAGATAGTCAAGATGTGACCGTCATGATTTAACCACAAAAGTACAAGAATTTAAATGATGCGAGCCAACAACCAAGAAAGTGACAACGTTTCACGAAGTCCAACCCCAAAGAAATATCTCCCCTTCCCAGATTAGTTTGTTTGGATAAGAGTTTATTTGGATGATTTAATTGAGATAATTATTGTAACATTTTTTTGTGATATGACGTATGTGAAATAAAAAAAATAATTGAAAAGATAAAAAGGTGATTGAAATTTGTGAAGTAAATTTTTTTATTTGAAATCAAATCAATCCAAACAAAAGGGCTAATATTCAACAATAGCAGGAATTGTCAAACTTGTAATAAAATGAAAAAGAAGAAAAAGACAATGAATGTCTTAAAATACAAATATTAATATTCCTGACATAAATATGACAACCCAATATATTCATGCCAGGATTAGTAAAATTTGATTGCAAAATTATGCTTCAAGATGTTGCGAAATAAAAGGAGAAGAGAAAAATAGACAATTTTGTTATTTTTTTTAAAAAGGCATTAGAATGTGAATGTATTACTAAAAGCCTGAAAGTACTTAAAGAAAGCTGTCTCTTTTTCAATTACCATAGAGCCATTTTTTTTCTGTGAAATTTATGTTAAAGTATAACTTCTTTCACAGTTTGTGATGTGCTAAAAAAGTGGAGAAACATGATGGATTGGTTTTTAGAGCTTTTCGGGTCATTTTTATTTATTTATATATACTATAGTGAGTTTTTCTTTTTTCTTTGTAACAGTTCAAAGCAATAGTATTTTAGTCTCATTCAATAAATTGGACTGTAGAAGGGATCAAAGTGAAAAAAAAAGAGCACAGTTAAAAAGTAAAGTGAAAAATGGGTAAGTTTAACTTGCAGGTGCCATTAGACAAAGTCGGCAAAGAGAGTTGGAAACTACAGGGAAGTTTCCTCGAGTAAGCAAGTGGGTAAAGAGGGTCGGAAACTACAAGGAAGGTTCCTCTTTCCAATGCTCGTTTAAATTCCTTACTTCCCATGCTGCCAATAGTTGGCCCCTTCCCCATGACTATTGTTTGGATCACAAAGAAATTCCCACCTGGGTTTGGTCTCATGGACATGGGTTTCTTCGGCCCAAAGTTCACTTGGACTGGAAAAAGAATCAATGGAAAAATCGTCCATGAAAGACTTGATAGAGATTTTTGCAATCACTCGTGGTGCATTCTTTATGATAACGCCAATGTGTTGCACCTCCCTCGCACTAGATCTGATCACTGCCCTATCCTGGTTAACCTCAAACCCCAACACTCTTGCCCTTCTCCAAAAATCTTTTGACTTGAAAGATTCTGGCTTAAACACCCTTCTTTTGCCCCATGGTTGATTGAGTCTGGAATAACCCTAGCAAACCCTTCCCTGATACCACTAAACAGTTTTCTGAGTTGGTGTCTTCTTGGAGTTCTGAGACCTTTGAGAACATTTTTCAAGAAAAAAAGGAAAATTCTCAATAGGCTAAAGGGAATTCAATCATCGCTTCAAAATCATCACTCAACCTTTCTAGACCAGCTGGAAATTTCTCTTCAAACTGAATATAATCATGTCTTGAATCAAGAAAAAGATCTTTGGGCAATGCAATCTAGAATGGACTATCTCTGCTGGGACAACCTCAGTTCCAAATTCCTTCAAACCACTGCTGTGTGTAGGAGAAATAAAAACAAAATCTCCTATCTTAAAGATGAATTTGGTAATTGGGTCACTGATCCTTCTCTTATCAAACACATCTTTAAATCCTACTTTGCCAACTTCTTCACCACAGACTTTACCTCAAATTACCTAGAACCTGAGCCTTTTCCCATACCCCTTGCAAACCAAAAGCTTGAGCCCCTAAGATCTCTTGCACTTAAGCCTACTCCTTAAGAAATAAAAAAAAGCCCTCTTTGAACTTAAACCTTTCAAATCCCCGGGACCAGATGAGCTTCACCCCTATTTCTTTCAAAAATTTTGGGATAAAACCTCACTTCCCTCATTAAACTGATCTCTGATTGCTTTGAGCTCAAACCTTTCCCTCTTGGTGTCAATGATACTCTCCTCTATCTTATCCCGAAAGTGGAACACCCAGAAACCCCGAAACATTTTAGACCCATAGGCTTAATTAACTCTGCCCTATAAGGTACTAGCAAAAATCTTAGTCAACCGGGCTAAGACCTATCCTCTCTGATATCATCTCCTCGCTGCAATCAAGTTTCCTTCCTAACAGAAGCTGTTCAGACAATATTCTGCTTGTGCAAGAAGCTCTCTTTAGATTGAAAAAAAAAGTGGGAAAACTGGCCTTTGTGCAATCAAGCTCGACCTCGAAAAGGCCTTTTGACAAATTGGAATAGAGTTTTATTAGGGAAGCCCTTTACCATTTCCAGCTCCCTCCTACTTTCATCAATCTTATCTTGCAATGCATCTCTTCTTCTAGGCTAGGCCTAATCATAAATGGCCAAACCACAGAATTTTTACCCCTTCTAGAGGTATTAGACAGGGAGACCCTATCTCCCCATACCTTTTCATTTTCCGCATGGAGTACCTATCTCAAAAAATAGAGCTCCTATGTGAAGAAAAGCTGTGGAAACCAATTAAATTTGGTAGACAGGGCCCCACCCTCTCCCACTGTTTTTATGCAGATGATGTAATTCTCTTCAGCACTGCTAAATCTTACTCCATTCAGGCAGTAACAACTGCCTTAAATGATTTTTGCCTCAAATCTGGACTTACCGTTAATTTGAGAAGTCAAAAGTCCTCTTCTCCCCCAATATCCCTTCTACCCAAAAAACACTCCTTTCTCATATGCTCAACATCAAACACCACTAAAGATCTTGACGCCTATTTGGGTATCCCCATCACCATCTCTAGGCTTTCGATGAGAAACTACTCTTTTATCCTTGACAAAGTCAAAAATAAACTTCAAGGCTGGAAATCCAAACTCTTGTCCCTAGCAGGCAGGAAACCATTGCTCAACAATTCATCTTTGCTATCCTAGCTTATTACACTCAATGTCTTCCTCTACTACAAAAAATCTGTCATGAGATTGACAAAGAGCAGAGAAGATTCCGCTGGGGTTCTTCAGAAGATAAACAAAAAATTCATTTGGTTAGCTGGGATAATATCACCAAAGACAAGCACCTCGGGGGACTTGGACTCAAACAGACTGCCTTGCTTAACGAGGCTGCAAAAGTCAAACTCTGCTGGAATATCATCCAAGAGAGTAACAAACCTTGGGTGAAAATCCTCAGGCACTGTTATGTGGATAAAAATAATTCCACTAACACCCATATGCTCCATCTCAAAAATGTGAATGGCTCCATAAATAAAAAAGCCTAAACATTGGGATCAAAACCTTCAACGAACGTTTAATTTGGTCTATCAGAGATGGGCATACAGTCAGATTCTGGGGAGATAAATGGCTACATTCCGGTTCTATCAGAAGCCAAATCCAGGGGCCTCTAACTGAGAGGGAAGAGGACTTAAGAGTCTTTCAACTCTTTCACTCCCCCACCAGCTGAAACCTAGATAGAATCTCCTTCCAACTTCCCCTTCAGCTGTTGAAGGAAATCAAGGGTACACCAAGACAAGAACTCAATCCATCTCATGACTTCCTTAGATGGAATCACTCCAACAATGGGGTTTTCAACTCTAAATCAGCTTACAATTTGTGCAAAAATCCTTCCTCGTGTCAAGTAGATATTAGAGCTCCATCCCTCTTCCGCTGGATCTGGAATGTTAATAACTCTTCAAAAGTCAAGCATTTTCTTTGGCTAGCCTCCCAGGATAGACTTCCTACAAAAAGTCTTCTCACCCACCGTACAATTCTATCCAAAGCCTCTTGCCCTTTTTGTGCAGCTCCTTCTGAGGATTCGGACCACGTACTAAGGCTTTGTCACCAAGCAACCTCCTTTTGGCTTAAACTTACCCAAACCTCTCAAACCTGTCCCCAAACCAACTCGGATTTTAATTCTTGGATCAAGGATGGATGCTCCTCCACCATTCCTCCACCATTCCTCCACCATTCCTTCACCTTTCAACCTTATTCCCTGAGGAACCATCTTTAGCTTTGGTTGTTGGAGCCTTTGGCAAGCTCGCAATGCTAAGATCTTTCAAAAAAAAGTTCTTGATCCTATCAAGTTTTGCCTTCACCATGCCCATGAATTTTTCCTATTAGGACCTGGTTCTCATATCACCAGATCCCCTAGACAGGAAAAATTCATTAGATGGATCCCCCCGACTATAGGTTTTGCCAAACTCAACACTGATGGTTCGGTCTCCGGATCATCAAACCAGGCAGGAGCTGGTGGCATAATTCGTGACTCAAATGGGTTATGGGTTGCATGCTTTGCAAGAAATTTAGGCTCCTGTTCCGTTCCTTTCGCAGAATGCTGGGCTCTTAGAGATGGTTTACAACTTGCAAAAAACCTCAACATCCACTCTCTCGAAGTGGAGATGGACTCTTCCAGTATCATCTCCTTGTGTAAGTCAAATAATTTTATTTCTCATGAACTTTTGCCTATTATTCTTGACTGCAGGGAGCTGTTGACTACATTCCGACAAATATGTTTCTATCATAACTATTGTGAAGCAAACAAATGTGCAGACATCCTAGCAAACTGGCGAAGAAGCAGCACTCAAGACTTCACTTTTTTTGAATTATGTCCTAATTTTGTCATTCCTTTACTTTTACAAGACTTAAAGGATGTTACCACCCTACGGATGACTGTACTTTAATTCCACTCTGTAAACTTGACTTTTACTTTAATGCATCTTTATTTACCAAAAAAAAAAAAAAAGAAATTCCCACCCCCATTAATGCTGGTGTCGGTAAGTGTTTACTTAGATTTCCATCCTTACCGTTGATTTGGTATTGGCCTCTTCCTTATCATACTAAAATTCATTCATTTTATGTTGCCCTTTAATAATCATTCTTTTAAAAAAAAAAAAAGATCAAAGCAATGAAATTTCATTAACTTTTTAACAAATTCGCCTTTAGAAATGGTACAATAAAGTCCGGAGAAGCTCTTGTCCAAAAAAAACATGATCGCATGTGAATTTTGTATTCTGAACTAACACACGGCAATTTTCTTATGGTTCTTACTCGCCCATGAAATACTAGATACCTCTAGATTAGTTAAGTCCCTTGTACTGTTCTCAATTAGAGAGCCTAAGCTAGATAAATCAGCATCTATACTTGAATTCCCAATTCTATTTATGACAGTTTGCACATCCCCTTCAAACATGAAACCGTGTTTGGATTGTAAATTTTCAAAGAAAAATTATTACGTTTTCCGTAAACATATTTTTCAATCATATTTTTTTACTTCACATATATCGAATCGTTACAATATTTTTTCTACAAAAAAGTTCAGAAAATGCGATCCAAACAAAGCAATTTCCAACTGATAGCCCAACTAATAATTTCAGCTTCTTCTAGCCAAAACACCTCATCAATCAATTGATCATTCCATTTGCCAACAGACTAGAAACTTTTGCATTAGGGTCCAACCTATTTTGTGATGAATATGAACTTTGCATCATTTTAAAGTAGGTAGGTGGTCTAGGAATCGATGGACTCTTCCATACACCAATTGATCTCCAAAACCCACTCTTATTCTACACCCCAACTTAAGAAGTGCCTTCTTACCCTCCACTAAACCTCTCCATTGGAGGAATGTCTTGAGTGCAGATCTTCTTCAAGAAAATCTTAATCAGGGAAATATTTATTAGACTTTAAAACTTGAAATAAAAGAGAGTTTTGGTTGGTTACCAATCTCCAGGCTTATTTAGCCAGCAATGCTAAATTAAAAGCTTTAAGAATATTCCCAAAACCAAGAGCCCCTTACTGCTTACCTGCACATAAATTATCCCAACTAGTCCAATGAATAGTACTCTTCTGTCCTCCTTATCCCCTCACCAAAAATCTAGCCCTCATTTGTTGACTTATCCCAACTAGTCCAGTGAATAACTGTTCTATCCTCCTTGTCCCCTCACCAAAATCTAGCCATCATTTGTTGAATATCCAGCAGGACATTATCCGAGAAATTGAAGAATGACATCGCATGAGCAGGAATTGCTGCTTGAATAACAGCCTTCAATAAAATTTCTTTTCTTGCTTGAGATAACTGCTGCTTTTTCCAACCATTAATCCATTGCAGAACCCTTTGTTTGGTAGAGAATTAAAGACCTCGCTTTTAGATCTCCCAACTATATGTAGCAGGCAACCCCAGGTACTTTTCATGTGGTTATATATGATTCATTGATTTATATCCTTATCATACTAAAATTAATGCTAATATCGATCAGTGTTTGCTTCCCATGCCAATGCCTTTTACTTTTGACCATTATTGTTCTAATCTACATGATATTTTTCCTCCGTGAAAAATTTGAGAGGCTCTAATTATCATCTGCAATCCCTTAGAAAAATTATAAGTTAAACAAGCATTTCAATACCAATTGTTACGAAGAAGTAAAATTCAGATCAAAATAGGCTGGGGTGTGACTGTGCTTAGCCTGACCTAGTAATAAACATATGGGAGAAAAAAGTAGAGAATGCTCTTATTGGTACAGTGTGAAGCCTTGATCGCATTTTGATTAATTTGGAAACGGCCGGTAAACTACTTGAGTCATCTACTTTTGCTCATTGAACTTATTCTTAATCATCCATTTAACTTTTAAAATGGTATACTTTTAGTTATATCAAATCTAATTTTAGGGTTCCATTTTTGAGGGAGGTGATGTAATCTCGTGCTTACGATGGGGATGTGATGGTTAAAGTTAACCTCTAAATTCAACACAAGGCCAAAAGTATATATATATTTTTTCTAAAATTAAATAAGTCGACAATTCAAATAAAGATTAGGTAGCAACTTTACTCAGTGCTCTCAAAAACCTGCTTTTATAGAAAAATTGCATGTGAATTCATAATTTCACCGCGACAAACATATGTACGATGAATTACATCAAGTAAAAGGTAATTAAATACGAGTTATTTTTAAGAAACAGGATGGCAAAGACTGAGCAATAAACTTTTCTTCCTTATTACACTATAATGTAAAAACGGGATGGCAACTAAGGACCAAGGGACAAACAGAATCTAAAGTTTTCACACACCTTTTTTGACAATGGCTTACGAAAATGTGTATCCCTATCACAGAACTGGATTATCTGGATGAAATTGGTCAGAGTTTGACCGTCGTGCTTTTCTAAAGCATTCTTAAGCACAAGACTACGTACCCACTCTACTGACTGCGATTCTTCATACTGGAGGTTAATATGACTTGACATGCTAGATATTTTTTTCATGCGTAAGCCAAAAGAAACAGGGACGTATTGAGGACTCTGGTCGGAAAATTAGCAGGCCCTGTCTACTTGCTTGCTACACTTTCTCCCCTGCTGCGTTTCTAGATAGAAAGGGATCGATGGGAGCAAGAATTTTAAGGAACATCTGGAGCATTTTGGATCCGTTTGGTTAGCATTATTTGAAACAAAAGAATTCAAATATTATTTGGCTTGCATCATAAATAGAATTTCCAATTATGTTTTTATCCCATATGTATCACATTATAAAAAGTACGACCATGTAATTTTAAAGCCCTCTTCCAAAAAATGAATAAATAAATAAAAGAATATTCCTTCTATTTCATTGAAAATGTCATATTTTTCATTTTGAAATGTCCCAAAATACTAGTCATCTACTTTTACTCATTGAATTTATTCTTAATCATCCATTTAACTTTCAAAATGGTATACTTTTAGTTATACCAGATGTAATTTTAGGGTTCCATTTTTGACGGAGGTGAGGTAATCTCATGCTAACCTCTAAAATTCAACACAGGGCCAAAAGCATATTTTTTTTTTCTAAAATTATTAGTCGAGATGACAAGGACCGGACCAAAACAATTTTCCTTTTACAAATTGTAAAATGGTTTGGAAAGGGCATTTTATTTTTAACGAAATGCCGTTGCTTTTCTCCTACATACGAGCTTCTTAAAGAATGAATGCGTGGATAACATTGATTAATTAGCCAACTTGTCCTATTAGTAAATCAATTCTTAAAGAATGAGTAGTGTCTTCTCCACTGTCTGTCAAATTTAAGATTTGATTCCCGAACCCTTAGATTGGGAGTGAAAAAAATGTAAAGAAGAGTGAAAGGGTTAAAAAAAAAAATAAAAAAAGAAGATAGTTTATGTTGGCTTATACTTCTATTTACATCAGGAAGATGGGGATTCGATAATGATACTCAACTCAATTCGCAAGCGTCAAGAAGAAGCTTATGAGGTCTACAACTGATACACGTAGGGCAGATTGAAAATTGAAACTCGGATAATTACAGAAAACATGACGATTGATAGAGTAGAATTATTAATTGGGCGTATGAGTTTTCGCTTCTAAACGATCACAATTTTCGTCTAATGAACGGGGGATCGTGTCTCTCAATAATGTGGATCTTTTAAGTGGTTTACATAAACACTATTCATGTCCAAAATTTCACCTACAAACGTATGATGGAGACGGGCCTCAAAAGTTGAGGTTCCTCCGGTTCAAACTAATGGATCGACGTAATTTTTATAATTTTTTTTGTGTAAATTTGTATAACTTGTATTTAAGTTTAAATTTTTCTACTCATACAACTAAGTAGGTGCATCTCTCTCTGTCACTGGGTTTTAAAGCTTCCAAGCTATGAAAAGAACAGCTGGTGTAATGGTGTTGGCTTTGTTTTATCTCTAGGTGGAAAAGAAGAGAGGGAGGTGTCATCGTATCCATCAACGGTACACAAATTCAGAGTAATTTAGACTACATTTGGTATCCGTGTCTTTCCTGGAACGATTAGATACCGAAAATTAATCTAAAATAACAAAGCCACGGACCAATTATCAGATCATTTTGGAAGCCACAAGCAGGATTGAACATAAGCCCAAGATTCATAGTATTGCACATTAAAAGAAAAATAACAAGCAAAGGTAGTTATGTTAATAGGATTATACTTCACGTATGTATTCTTTGAAAGTTACATTCCCTGTTTGAAAGGTGAATTTTTTGAGAGTTTGTCTAAAATTTTACTGTAACTTATCGTAAAAGTTTTTAAAATTTTTGAAATGTGTAGATTTTTGAATATGTTGAAATTTACAGTTTAAAAGCTTTAAAATTTTTTTTGAAATTATTGTAACTAAAATTTTTAAAAAACTTAGAGCAAACAAATTTGACAAAAAATTTGAATTTCAAACAAGACCTATAGGTAAAAGTGAGGATTGACAAAAAAAAATCACAGAAAACGTGTCAAATTTTGCATGTGACCAAAACATATTACCGTCCCACGGTGGATAGTTAGAGGACCAACGTCGACGACGTTTACTTATTAAGTCACATAGGATACGACAAAAGTGGGAACATTCCGTATTCATTTGCACATCACTAATGTCCCATCATCAAGTAATACAGGCATAGATATAAGTTCTAGATATTATGCTTGCCGGTCCGAATATTACACCCTATTTCACATTCTATCCCACTCCTTAAAATCTTTTCAAGTGTTCCTTAATAAACCAAACTTTCAAACAATTCAACTTGGACTATATTAAGTTAATGAATCGATTGACCCGGCAAAGAAATTTAAACCCATTCAATCTCTATAATCAAACCGATTAAAATAAAAACATAATCTGTGAAATTCACGGTTGTTTCAAGAGGAAAAATGCAGCCCTAAAACCCATTCAATCTTTGTCCTCTCTTCATCTTCACCATTCAAACAGACAACTTCACGGATAATTCAGCGTCATGAATCAGCTTTGACGAAATATTCACGGATATGGTCCGAGATGCCGAAAAGGGTTTGCACGAAGGTGCATTGGCATTGCACATGAGAAACAACTTTTTTACGAAGATGAGATAAAGCTTCGAAGCTCTTCCTTCGAAGATGAGAAAACAACTTATTTCTTAAAAACCGTGGTGGGTTTCTTCGAAGCTCTTTCTTCTTGTAGAAATATATGTAGTTTTAGTGTAAATTTGTACTGGGTAATGGGTACTTCCGCTTCAATATGTTTTGTTTTTGGATGCAAAGTTAATAAAGCTTTTGTTGTTTGCGTCAAAGCTCATCAGATTATGTGCTCTCAATGGGCAATTGGACGAAGCTCACCACTTGTTCGATCAAATGCCTAAGAGGAAGATGAATCAAACTGTTCTGGAAAAGTTAGGTAAAAGTCTTGTAGTTTGGATATATAAGGATGTTGAAATTCCTAATTATGAACCAACAAATGGAAGCTTTTTTTTTTGAGTAATTTAGTAATTCACAAATAATTTTTAAGAAAAGAAATGGTTGATCAAGAGAGCAAACTTCAATAACAGATATGTCCTTTCTTTACAAGCCTATGCACAGCAAAACAGAAGCCTGGGCATATGATAGCGTAACAGGAAGCTTCTCCAGGAAATAAAGACGTGCAAGTTTTGGCACAATGCCTAGAATTTGCGTTCAGTGTAAAAACAAAAGCATATTAGAATAAGAGCTCTATCATATGGTTCATGTACAGATCCTAAAAATTTCTCAAACTGGAATAAGACCAATACTATTCCTCCATCAATTTCAGCAAAGGAAGAACATTACAGCCCTATTTGCATGAATACAAATTCCAAGAAAAAAGTTTCCATGTTTGTTCCTAAACAACAGCTAGGAATAAAACGAAAAAATGTCACCTTGCAAAGATCCAGGAAAAAGTGGAGAAGATCTTGAACAAAACCAACATATTCACAACTGCTATGTTCTTTTTATATATAGACATCTACTCCTGAGGTTACATAACCTTTGTAATTTTTGAGAATAATGCAGCCATAGGAAAAAGGGAAATCGAAAACAGAAAAAAGTAAAAAAAAAATGTTCAGAATTGAGAAAAAATTACTCAACATGTTGAGATATATTGCTGCTTATTACTTCCACAAAATTTATAACAATGTTTGAATCTCAAGTGCAGTATAACGAGAAGAAAGGCATTTAAGATCTGCAAAATATCAATTATAGCTTGTTTTGCTCCGTTGTTAAATCATGCTCATTGTTCCATCACTTCACTTCTTCTTGCATTTTCCCAATGTAAGAATTTGGTTACATTCTTTACAAGACATTCTTTACAAGACATACTACACATTGACATCACAGAGAAAAAACAATTCAGGTATGCAGCGGCAATAAAACTTTGACATGTGGTCCAAGAGAATTACAACTTGCTTTTAAGAGAAATAAAGTACAGACCTACTATAGGCAGAAGACACCATCAACAACATATGATAAAGTAGTTCCAGTGAACGTGAAGCTATTACGTGTGCTTTCGTGAAGCATACGACTAAAGCATAGAAGCCAAAAACTTTTGCCTCATGTGAATAAGATATTAAATGGCTAATTGGCCCAGAAATTGTTTATGATCTCATTACATGTCCTCAAAGTAAAGAAAATTTTGCTTCCATCAGTGATATCATTTAAGTTGGGAACAAAACCAAATAACAGCACTGAGAGCTGCAACTGAGAGCTTTTGCTAGTACCAAATAACAGGATCCCTTTCTACAATTTTTTTCTTCCCAAGTCTCGTTTATCATTGTTATCTAACACCCAAAAATTCCCATCCCTGTTTACATCCAGGCTGGACCCTGATGCCACACCAAACAGCACACAACCCATGTTCACTTAAGGGCTCACAATATGTGTTAGTAGCAATGAAAGCATATTACTCACAATATGCGGGAGTGTTTGTGGGCGTCGGTGATGCATGTAAATTGCGCAACGGATCATCAAGTCGTTTGTTTGAATGGTGAAGATGATGAAGACAGGACAGAGGTTGTTTGAGTTTTAGGGTTTTTTCCCTTGATAAATTGTGATTTTGGTTAAAGAGTTTTTATTTTAATCGGTTTGGTTATAGAGATTGAATGGGTTTAAGTTTTTTTGCCCGGTCAATCGATTAATTAATTTAATATGGTCTGAGTTGGGTTGTTTGAGGGTTTGATTTATTAAGGGACACTTGGCAAGATTTTAAGGATTAGGATAGGATGTGAAACAGGGTGTGAGGCAGGATGTAGTATAGAAGATCTGTTGCGTGTGCTTTACCATTGTCGAGTGCCATCAAATCAAATCCAATTATTTACCTCAGACGAGAAAAATAATAATAACATAATGTCGACATTTCCATAAAAGTCCAAACATATTATTATTATTCTCTCGATCCCAAGTGTCGTACTTGCTATATTTTATAATATTTCAAAATGTTATTTTGTCGAGAAACTTAAAAAAATGCCCTTTAATGTCTTTTTTTCAGTGTAGTACATTCATTTCATTATACGTACCTTGTTATTCAAATTTGAAATTAAATCTATGAAAGTAAAATTGAAAAAAATATAAATATTACAATTAAATCACTATTTTTATAAAGTTAAATTTCTGAAACATAATAAACAAATTGACAAGGAGGAAGTAAAGAAAAAAAAAAGAATAAACATTTCAAAGAAACCTTATACTGTAAAACAACGTGACTCTTTTATCTCTGAATCCGCCACCCTGCCGCCAAATCTTGGCTGTGGATGGATGTTCAAAGCACTCCGATGACCTGTTTCAGAATTCACATTTAACTATATATCAACAAAAGCATAAGAAAGCCACCAATATAAACTAAAAATTTCCAAAAGAAAGAAAGAAGTACCATTCTCGAGCGGAAGGACTTTTATGACGAGCCCTCCAAAGATGAAGACGGCGATAAATATCAGCTTGGCTCGGTAGTCAACAGGGAAAACCAACACAACCGAAATAACGGCGAAGAAAATTGAGACTTCGCCCATGGAACTAGATGCCTTGGGGTAATGGTGTTGTAGGTTCATAGATGCCCAATAAGCACAAAACATCAGCAGGATAGCCATGCATGACAACGGGAAGGTTGCAGGTACGGGTGCAAGCGTTTGAAAATATTGCAAGGCTATTCCAATGCTAATGGCGGTAAAACAAGGTCCAATCACCGCCGGCAGCGACTGCAAGTTCGTCATGTTATTGTTATCAACGGTGACTCGATCATGAGGATCATCACCATCATCAGGTTGCCGATCGGCAGTAGGCAGGTGCTGCTGCCCCTCTATATCAAATCCTGCACTAGGCTCGCGTTGGGCGGGGGGCAACTCAGGTTGAATTGACTTGACCCTCTTGCACAGGCGGATAAGGCGTCCAATGACTGTCGACAGCAACGGCAAGTTCGTCATGTTATTGTTATCAATGGGGACTCGATCACGAGGATCATCACCATCATCAGGTTGCAAATCGGTTGTAGGCGGGAGCTGCTGCTCCTCTATATCAGATCTCGAACTAGGCTCGATTTGGGTGGTGGGCAACTTTAGTTGAACCGGCCTTTCCGGGACCAGCCGCTTGGCCGGCTCGATCATAGTGAAGAAGAAGTAGAGGACGTAGCTGAATATTGGCCAAGTTTTTTTTTTAATCAGGGAAATATGTTTTAGCTGCTGAGAAATGATCAAAACTTATGAGAGTGTTTATAGGGAGGGATTTCAATTTTGATAGAGAGGGATGGGAATGGTTGGTGACAATGTCGGCTTTCCCACCAAACAGTCGCGGAACAGGGTCTGTCTTTTTTGTGGGAAGGGGGGGTGGTGTTGGGGGAGTGGTGGGAAGGGTGGAAGGGAGGGGAGTGGTGGACGGGAATAGAATTTGGTTTTTGGAGAGGGGGCAAGTTCGGCGTAAAAGTTAGGGACATAGGCTTTCCTAGCAAACGGTCGCAGAACAGGATCTATTTTTTGGGGTAGAGAGGTGGCGCAGGAAGGGAGGGGAGTGGTGGCGCGGAACAGGATCTGGTTTTTTTTGGAGAGGGGGCAAATTCGGCGTAAAAGTTAGGGACGTGGGATTTCCTACCAAATGGTCGCAGAACAAGGATCTATTTATCGAGAGGAAAGTGGTGCATGCCCACTGCGGCTCAGCCACTTCCTCTGCCAGTGCCGCCAAATTTGAAATTACTGTTTCTTCTAGAAATTTGCCTGCCAAATTACGGCCACACGACATGGATTGGATTACGCAGAAAAATGCATTCAAAAAGCTCCATTAATTTGGACATGCATAATGCGAATTACAAAATATGTCTTCATTTATGATATTGGTTGGGAATATTTTCTGCTACCCGTTGTTCTGCGTCTGTAGTTGGGCATGCAATCTGAATTTTGCTGTGGCCCGGCAAGTTGCAAGTGGCAAGTTAGACTGTGACAGCAAATATAGTCTACTTTATTGACTTTGGTTATCGCTGCGTGGCTTGGGACTTCAAAGAGGTCGAATTCGCGTAGGTTGCTGGTGGAGCACGTTGACGAGGACTCACGTTTTTGGATAATATCCTTTTAACTCCCTTGAAATGACTTATATATATATATATACACTAGGGGTTGCTTCCCACGCAAGGCGTGGGAGCTTTAGACTTGTTAGTAAGCTTCTCTGCCATGCAAAAGCAATATATATTAGTTGATAAGAGGAGCTAAGTGTTGATAGAAAAGATGTTTGGTTATGACGTAAAAGCAATATACATTAGTTGATAAGAGTGGGTATGTAGTCATACAAAAGATGGACGGCAGTTATGTACAGATACAAAAGAGGAAGCAAGCCATTATGCACAAAAGACGGCAGTTATGTACAGTTATGTACAGATTCAAAAGATATGGCACAAGATAGAAAAGGAAGAGCAAGCCATTATATTATGCAGCATTAGTTTTGCTTCTTGGATGATGTAACACGTTGTTTCTTGGTGGGACTTTCTCCAATTTTGAGGGAGTCAAGGAGGCTGCTGTGAAGTGCGTCTGATGTAGTTTTTGCTGGAACTTCAGTAGAAGCTTGAGCAATTGCTGGTGAAAGGTCAGCTATGAGCATTTTAGTAGAAGGTTGAGCAATTTCTTCATGTGCCTTTGTGCTTTCATGTGGAACCATTGGTTGGTTTTCATTGGTTGGTGGCACTGCAGTATGTTTGGGGTTAATCTTGTGGGCTATGATAGCATGCATCTATCAGTGTTGAATGTGGTGTAGTTTGTTGTTGCTTTCTTCAAGAAACAAGCAATGGTAGTTTTGTTGATTGACTCTTCAATGATGTCGTAGAGCATACTATTCTGTTTAGTTGAGCAGGCATTCAGAATAGAGGTTGTTTTAATGGTTGTAGAGGAAGGATTGGATTGTGTATACCTGATTCTCTTCTTTCTGGAGACCTGTTATGCTGAAGGGGAGCAGTTGTTCTGTATCTTGTGCATAAAGGTCAACCATGAGAGTCCCTGAGTTGTCTGTAAGCTGTATTGTGAGCTTGCACCTGTTATTGAGTAATGGGTGAGTTATTAGTTTATGTAGTATTTAGTAATTAGTGTTGGAATTGGAGATATTGAACCTTGTGACAACTTTGATATGCTTCTGGCAAGAGGTACAAATAATTGGCCAGTTACGTTGCGCTCTGAGGGATTTGTGGCACTGGGGACAAGCATAGTACCATAGCTTTTGGCTTTTGTCGAGTAGTGTGGTTCTTCCTTGTACCCAGTATGCTTTTTGTTGCGGAAACCTCAGAAAGTCTCTGATTGTTGTTACATCTTCAACATCAGGAATTGGAAGCAGCTTAGCTCTATTGAGAAAGGCTCTTTGTGCTTTGAGGTTTGCAATGATAGCTTGATTTTTTGCTACCCTGTTGATTTTGTATGTGAGTAATGGAAGAGAAAGAATAATAATCACAAAAAGGTAATTAGTTACCATTGGTTTAGCGGCACACATTCTTTAAGGGGTGGATTGATGAGAAGTGTTGTTGCAAACTTGGTGGACATGTTCATAGCTGTTTATTTGATTTGTTAGTATAACTATTGTAAGTATAGTAATTTGTTGTATATGGAGCATAGTATAGCAAGGATTGAGAATATTACCGTGGTAAGAAGTGACTTTTATTTTGATGGCTGCAAGTATTGGTTGAGTGTGGATTTTCTCAGTCAATATTTGTCCTTCTTCTGCTTCGTAATCACCCCATAGAGTCAGCGCTACAGGCATAGAGCTGTATGTAGTTTTGTTAGGTAATGTATGCATAATTGTATAGTTGTTATTATTGGTACAGAATGAGTATATAGTTAAGTCTTACTTGTGATCAATCAGCACAATTTCTCTAGTTGGGACTGGTGTTTTGTTGTTTCTTGGTTCGACATGGATAACGATTCCTATCACATCTTATTTCAGAATTTTACTGTGAGCATTAATACTAAGAATAATGATTGAGCAAAAAATGGTTGTAATGTTTATATGCTTACTTATCTCAGTGTTGTCATCAATATGACGGTGGAGCTTGTTGAAAGGGGTAAATGTGAAGATAGGTGGGAAAGCTGGTGGCTCTGGTTCATCTACTGGCTGGACGACTGATGAATTGTCTATTATCCATGTGCATTCGTTTTCCTTGGTGCAGTATCTCTCATCAATATATTGAATTCTTGCATTTGAGATGATGTATCTTTTTCCTGGGATGAAGAAACTTTTGAAAAAGTTGATGTCTGAACCATAGATGAGGGCGTTTAAGCTGTTTCCCCGTTTCAAAATATTGATGTCATAGTGTTTATGTATGTAATTAATAGAATAGTATGTGAATGAATTTTTATACCTCAGTGTCAAGGAGTATCATCTTTTGATATGGGTTCCCTGCTTTAGAAGTTTGTCTCTTTAGCTTTTCAGCCACTTGGATGATTGTAGTCTAGTTTTTTGTTTCTGGCTTAAGATTGCTGAAAGTTAAGAAGCTGCGGTCCATTCTTTTCCTGTATTGCTTGGAAAGTGAAGAAGAGAAATAATAATATGAAGAGATATCAAGAGATATAATTGTAAGAGATACAAAAATATATCCGGATGATGAATACATGCAGTAGTAAAATAGGGACAAGAGAAGGGTAAAATTTTCAAAATATTTAGTGCATTGAATGAGTATTTTGAGGGAGGAAATGTAATTAAACAAGACAAAATGAGCTGGCTGATAGAAATGAACATTGCATGTCATTAAACAAGTTGGTGTTTATGAGTTTGAAGTTCAGATTGTTTAGTAATGTAAGAATGAGCAGTATATGTATAAGCTCAGTGGTTTAGTAGTAGTTTACATACCTGATTGTAGAATGCTGTGTTCCAGGTGATGAGAGAAAATGAGAGGGAGATAGACTTCTTTGATGGAGTTAAAAGCGATAAGAATACATCTTTTGATGTAGTTGAAGTTAAAAGCGATAAGAATACAATAGAGATGATGTAGTTGAAGTGATTTAGTTGTGGTGGCAGCTGTAAAATTGGAGATCAGTCCAATTGGAAGTAATTATGCGTGCATTGCTTTGTTGATATTTCTTGATTTGTAGATATATTATCTGATGGAAAAAGTTTAGTTGTAGTTGATTAGTGAGTATATTTGTTGTGTAAGGAATTTAGTTGTGTTTGAAGGGATTTTTTTCATGCTGAATCTATAGTCTGTACTCTAGTAGTTATCTTCTTTCACATATTCCTAGGATTTTCACATGTTTTGACTGTTTTTCTCTTCTTTTTGTGTGGTTCAGAGGGGTAAGTTGTATAATTTTTTATATATTTTATCTTTTATGTGTTAGGATTGTGTAGAACGTTTTATACGATGTGTGTAAGCATATGTATGAGGATAAGAATAAGAGAATATAGAGAGCGAGACATAGAGTGATATCTGCATTTGGCTGTTGTTTTGTGCAAAGTTTTTTCAGATGGCACGTGCAAATTGTACGTTTCCAACTGTTCAGCCATATTATCCAGAGATAGACGAGGAGATAATTGACTTAGCAGCTGTGCGTGGAGTAGCTTATCCCATGGCACATGGATGCCGTAATCGACCTGCTGAACCTGGTGCTCGAGCTCAAGTTGCAAATGTTTTGCTCAAAAATGAATTATGCGACTTGTTCAAGGAGTTTTACAGGCATGATGACTGGAGTTCAGTTCTGGAAGCTGCTTTGAGAACTGGAAGAAATTATCCGGTTCTCCAACTGGTTGCTAGAAAAATGAGGCTTGAGGTATTGGAAGAGAAGTATTTTTTTTCCTAGTCCACCGTCTACTGATAGTTTTAGTAATTAGAGTGATTGAAAGGTAGCGTATATTTTCAAGAAAGCATTAAAATAGATTGGTTATTGCTGAAATTGTTTTGTTGATTATAATTACTTATAGTTGACAATTTTGATTGTTTAGGTTATCGTCGTCAGTTTGAGAGGGAGTTTTGAGATGCTGTTTGCTGGAAATCGTTCAAAGTGAAGAATAGCAGGAGCTTATGTTGTTTTGTGATAAATGGGACTTTTGTGTATCTTATTTATAAGTATTGTATTGTGAATCCTAGATATCTTTGTAGTGTTTTTATGAATTTTCTAATGAATGTGTGTTGCGATAAAAGTTATAAAATAACGATAATAAAATGAGCTAGTTAAACATGGAAGTTTTTGAGAAGTACAAAAGCAAAAGAACTTGAACTGGGTTTCTAAACTACTAATTTTCGGCTCTTACTTCTTCATGTTGTTTCTGAACATTCTCTTTAGCTTGTTGTGCAAGTTCCTGGAGCATTTGTAATGGTTGATTTGTTTGTAAAGCAGTTTCAAACATTGGTGTCCATGCAGGTGTGCTGTAAAATGTTCCAAATAAGTTTAGTATTTCATTTTTCAGGTGGAAAAGTTCAAGTGTTTGTTTATTTTTTTTAGAAATAAGATGGTTGACAAATTCAAGGACACTTGGATTTATTTGGATGTTGCTGAGTTCTATATCTGCTAGAAGTTGCTGGGAAATTGTATTGTTTGGGCTAGAGGCTGAATGGTGAGGGTCTGGATTGTTCATGGTTTGGGATAAGAAAGTGTTTATAGAATAGCAGTTGTTGTTGGTTTGTATTGTTTGATATGGTGGGAATAACGTTATGTATGTATTTATAGACCGAAATTTGCATGTGCAAGGGCTTTGTTTGAAATTAGTTTGCTGTGAAAATTGATTAGATGTGATTCACGTGTGCATAGTATTGGTTTGTCTTTTTTTTTTTTGTATGTCTTTTAGTTCAAAAGTTGCAGTTGAAATATACAGAAACATTACATGTGAGGTTACTGCAGTCTACTGTAATAGATCAGTATGGTTATGTACTGTGATCTTCCAGAGTGGTGGATGTCTTGTAAAATGCTTGTTGCAGTCAAGTTTTTGAAGTAAGCAGTGCATAAGAGTTTTGAAGCTTTGAATATTGCTGATACAAGACAAATAGGAGCAGAGAGGTTTAGCAAGTATATAAAATGATATTAGCGTTAGGAACTATTGTGAAGATGTAATTTTGAATCACTGGGTTGTAATTAGTTATGCTTTTATTTCTTTTGTTTAATAGTAGCAAATTGAAAGTGGACACATAAGTGAGTGGCATTTTATTCATCTGTTCATGGTTCAGAGAAAAGGTAGATTGTAAATTGAGAAGGTATGGAGTTGAAATAGTCACAAGCAATTATGGAGAAATGAGTGAACGGAGAAAGTTGAAAGAGAAAAGGAAGTGAAGAAATTTAAGACACAATGTATAAGCAGAATAAGCATGGTACACTGATTGTGGATGAGCAATTGCTTTGACTGCGAAAGTAATTTAAGACTTAACCAATCAGCTGCGAATTGAACACAGGCTTTTGTGTCTTGGGTCCTGGGTCGCGGGTCTTGGGTCTTGGGTTGCGGGTCTTGGGTCCTGGGTCGTCAGTGCGCAAATAATTTGGGGATCTAATTCCTTGGTTTCATTACGCTTCACTTCAGAGTTCAGAGCTTCTTTGCTCTGCATCTATCCATTTGTGTTTTATCTTTCTTTTACTTTTTGTACAAATTAAATTCTGTAGAAATTTGGTCATATGTATGAGAGAGTGAGCGGGGAACAGAGAAATAGAGTGACAATGGTAACGATATTATCCATGGCGTCGTCGATTAGACCTTCACTGTCCTGATTTAGGTCTGCGGCTGCTGCAGGGTGTCCTTCTCGCTTCGCTGTACCCTTCGCTTCGTGTTTGCAGAATTCTTGTCGCGCTCTCTGCTTATTGCATCTTGGCAGTGGTAATATTTTAAATCTGATTTAATTTCGTTAATTTTTTTTGTTCAAATTCTGTGTTTTTTGTGCGGTGGGTAGGCCAGGAGTGGGAAATTCATCCCTTTCATTTCTTGGTCGATACTTTGGCCGAGGGGTCAATTTTGTTATCTCATCGATGGTTTCTAAGGAATAGGGTTTGAAAATAGGGAAAATTGAAATCTGATTGGAAATAGATGAATAGCAACAGCTGCCAATTATGGCTGTATTTTTTTTTTTTTGAGAACAGGAGATAATTAGTAAAGAATACCTCTAGTCAATTCTCTAGTCCATATCTAAACACTCATTAGCCATACTCTAGTCCAAATACTCAACTTGGGTTAAGTAATCTTCCTATTTGGGTAAAAATTCTACTGAAATTTTCGATGGACTAAAGGGCAGCTGTGACGCCCCCACTTCTCCCAAGGGCGAACCCAAGGGTATCCGCGGAACGCCTGCCCAGTTCTCGCCAGGACTCGATACAATCTCAATTCAAACTTACGATAAACAACTAAGGAATGACAGTCGAAGTAAAAAAAGTCACTTCTATAAACAAACTTCCAAGTGTTACAACTCAAGTTCTCAAAAGTACATCACTTTCTCAAAAATACAGTCTCCGAAAAGTCGTCTAATCAATTACATTAATATTCTAGTCAAAAGGGCCATAAAGTCGAACTCTCCATAATTCCTTCAATTTCGGCTCCTGTTAAAGCAAACAAAACTAATGGGGTGAGCTGACGCTCAGTGAGGCCAAGAAAATCATGCAAGACGTAATTCAAGTGGCAATAAGACTTGTGCGAGAAATAAATCTATAACATTTAAGTAATTCGTGAAAATTCTCAAAACAGTTTATTTCCACTTGCTTTGCCAAATTTCAATCTAATACCTCCTCGTGATGACACTCCGTCACCCGAGTGGGTAATTAAGTCCGTAGAACTTTACTTATTCCATTTATGATTCTGAATCGACATGAGAGGTACCTCCCACCTGAATCGGTGTGGTACATGCCATCGTCCAGGAAAGCGGTTATATGTTTATGGTTCTTAGTCGACATGAGAGGTACCTTCCACCCGAAACGGTGTGGTATTTACTATCGCTCAGTGGTCGATCAGGCATCGCTCCAATCGACTTAGAATGATTTGTGGTTTTGAGATGACATGAGAGGTACCTCCCACCCGAATCGGTGTGGTACTTACTATCGCTCAAAGAACCGATTAATTGTTTAGGGTTTTGAGTCGACATGAGAGATACCTCCCACCCGAAACGGTGTGGTACTTACTATCGCTCAATGAACCGATTATGGCACTGAGACGGTATGAGAGGTATCTCCCACCCAGATTGGTGTGGTACTTGCACCCGCTCAAGGCTTACGAGTTAGGCAGGTTTATGAACAATTACCAATCGTGTGTATTCAAGTGACAAGTATCGCATAATTAAAAAAAGAGAGGACGAGGGCGTCCCCACGAGAATATAGATAAATCGAGGAGGTTCACTCCACTCGACATCACAACACAAATATGATTTACAATAGCAATACTTCATTTAATTCACATAGCAATTCACATAGCACAAATTTACTTATAGCATCACTTAAAGGAGAGCGAGTGCGGTAAAATACACACTCGTTTCAACAATTCCATAATATTCAATTAACAATTAAAGCATTTATCAACAATTCATGCACTTGACACTCACCGAAAGTCAAGGCAAAGAGGAGCAAAGCGAGAAGTCAGACGAACTCTTCAGCGTTCTCGTGACCACCTGAGACATGCACATTCATGATTACCTAGGTACTCGACCAAGGTTAATAAGAAAACATTTTCTCGCTCCCCACTCTCAAAGTCATAGTTCAAGTCAAGTTAAAGGAGTCTTTCTCGTTAAATCATCGAAATAACGCTTAAAGCGAGCTCACAAGTCGCTTTCGAGTTAAGTCTTGGTAAATAATCTCAGTTCTAAAAGAAAGTATCAATTTTATTTTTAGCACGAAAATCGAGAAAAGGTAGATGGTTTTCATTCTTTAAAACTTCTAATCTCACATCCGAATTTAGACATATAAAGAGCGTTCACATTTTCAAACTAATGTAGTCAAAACTCATTCAAAACTTCCTTAATTTCATTGTAAATGTCAAAGTCACAGGTTCCAAGTTTTGAGTAGAAAACTAGTGAAATTTTCCAAGAATCACTCAAGTGAAAATGCTCCATTTTTAATGCTTAAACTCATGGAAATCAAGGGCATAAAAATAGAGGTTGAAGTCCATCTCTCAAGTATAAAATAAGGTGCCATTAACCAAGGAAGTTAAACAACCAAGAAAACACTTCAAGAGGGGTTTAATCATTTAGAAATCAAGATTTAAAACAAAGGTTTAAAGTTCTAAGGAACCTTGTAGCTAACCATGAAATTAGTCCTAGAATGGATCAACCATCCAAAGGAAGGTTAAAAGTGCTTAAGAGAGTGCTTTGTTTAAAACCAGAAAATTTCGCGCTTAGTGCGACACTTCTTGGAAAAATCATATCTCGAGCTCCATAAGTCCAAAAATTAGAAACTTTATACCGTTGGAACTAGACTCAAAGTACTAAAAGTTCCTAGAAGACACTTTTTTCATGATTCCAAATGGAAGATATTCAAAAATTTGCTCCAAGTTGCTGTTTTAAGCTTGCGAGACAGTTTTGAGGTTGGTTTTTCGCCAACTTTGAAAATTCAGTAAAAATCACAAAATTCGATCTAGCCTTTGAAATTTGGAACTAAATTAGAGTTGCAAACAAGGTTTAAAATCCAACAAATGGAACAAGATTTTGAGTTTTGAGCACCAAGATATAGCAGCTCAAAGTTGGTGCAAAAACGAAACTCACTGGACAAATTTCTAGATTTAAAGCTGGAACTTTGTGACTCTAGTTGGGCATTGAAACGGACTCGAAATAGTACCAAATTTGGCAGTATAATACTACCATATGAGGGCTATCCCTCTATCAAATTTCATGGAAAAATTCATTCGGGAAGCTAGTGAACAAAGCCACTAAAGTTTCCAAAATTCCTAAGGCAATCTGCCTTGTACTTGTGTTTTTCTCTTTTCCAAACATTTGGCCAATGAAATTTCTCAAACATCATTCATTTATGAAGACAAGGTCTAGGAAACATCCAAGGTGCAATTTGGCAGGTGATTAACACCAAGAAATTCGAAATAACAAGTCCCAAACAAAGTGAAGGCGTCAACTAGCCAAAAAGAGGGTTTTCAACCTCTGAGTCAGTTTTGGATTTCGGCCACAACTTACTCAATTCAACTCAGAATTGAGCGTGGTCAGTGGCGTTGAAAACTAGATTCATAAAGCTATAATTTCTTAGAAGAAATCATTTTTAAAATATATCTACAACTAGCTCATATTGGAGCATCAAATTGCTGCTCACGACAGGGCTCTCTGTGAAAACGTGAAACAGGACAGTCAGGTTCAAATGCTTGGTACGGATCACTCAGGTGGAATCAGAACATGAATTTTATACCGTTAGAAACCTGGGAATGTCTAGTTTCCATTGCCGCAAATGGTACTCGATTTTGACATCAGACCAAAAATATATAGCCGAAACAAAAATACTGCCAGGGCAGTGACGGGAAATTTTCCAGATTTTCTGTCTTACAAAAATTCAACATTTGGCCAACCAATTCATGGAATTTTTTGATGAAACTTTCTACACATCTCATACAACATATAAGCATCATAATTAAGCCATCAGAACCACAAAAATTTGCCCTAAAGGCCACGGATAATACAAGGGTAGAATCGGAAAATTTCTTCCTTCCACCTCCTTTGAACTATCCTTCATAAACTCACTTAATTCTACCAATTTAAGCACTAAACCAACATTAACAACATTAAAACTCATCAAATCAGCCCAAAAAGTCATAGTGGGAATTCATAGAGCCCACACAACAATATTCACCATAAATAAAGCTACCCACATGAATCTACAACCGTATAAGTGCAATCTAGCGTATATAATCGAAGATTCAAGCGATGGATCGTGTGTTACCTCTTTGGATTGCTAAGTCAGAAATTTTGGCCCTTTGAACTCCAAGAAAAACCGTGAGAATGAAGCCCTCTCCTAGCTCAAGTGAATCTTCAAGTTATTTGCAAGATGGGTTGAAAGTTTGGAGTGATTTTGTGAAGAAATAAAGCAAGAAATTGGAGAGCTTTTGATCCTTCTTGCTCCTAGTGATGCACGGCTGTTTTTGGAGGAGAAAAGAAAGAGTGTTTTGCTGATAAGGAAGCTTCTTGAGGAAGCTTAAGTGGTTGGCCAAAAAAGTGCCAAAAGTCAACTCTCGCGTGTGCGCGCATGCGCGCGTTTCGTGCTCGATTCCTCTCGAGTTTGTTTCACTTGTGCATTATACCTCTAATGCACTTACTTTAATACTAATATTATTCACTCTTAATAGTCTAGAAATAATTTCTAAAATCCTCCAATTAGTCGCGCGCGCGAAAACGCGAACTTCCGACTTGTGCGCGAAAACGCGAAATTTCTAAGAAATTCTTATAATGATAGTATAACTAACTATCACTTGAGTGTTTAAACTTAAAAATAACCATTTTAGGACTAATGTACAAGTCTCCAATTTTTCAAACTTATTGTATTCTCGAATCGATTATTATTTCCAAACGCGCATTCACTATTCACACTTAACGAGCTTCCAAAATTAAATTTTGAAAACAAATTACTTTAAAATTATAACTAAGCTATAGATCCATATAATTAGGTCTAAAAAGGTTAGAAAATAATATTCGGGACAATTGGCCAAATAAATAATTAAATAAGCTAGAATTAGGAGTTTAAAATAAGAAAATTTGCGAGTCCTCACAGCAGCCACCGAAGACTTCGGGAGATTGAAATTTGAAAAAAATTCGAAAAGCTAGTTATCTAACAAATAGAAAAAGTGGCTAAGGCAATGTGGAGCTAATTTTCATCGTCTCGCTACTATGCCCAGTTCTTACGTTAGTGTTGGTTTTGGTTGAGGGAAAGAGAGGCACAAGTCTGAGGCTTTTTTCCTCTTTTTTTTTTCTTTTGGGGAGAAATGATAATCATATGATGGGCTGCTGGTGAATAGAGGACTACAATTTTTAGTGGATGTGTGAGGACTTGCAAAATTATTATTTTAAACTCCTAATTCTAGTTTATTTAATTATTTATTTGACCAAATACTCCGAATATTATTTTATAACCTTTTTATACCTAATTACATTGAATTATGACTTACTTATATTTTTAAAGTGATTCGATTCAAAATTTAATTTTTGGGAACTCGTTAAGTGTGAATAGTGACTGCGCGTTTGGAAACAATAATCGATTCGAGGATACAATAAGTTTGGAAAATTGGAGACTTGTACATTTGCCCTAAAGTGGTTAATTTTAAGTTTAAATACTCAAGTGATAGTTAGTTATACTATCGTTATAAGAATTTCTTAGAGATTTCGCGTTATCGCGCACAAGTTGGAAGTTCGCGTTTACGCGCGCGCGACTAATTGGAGGATTTTAGAAATTATTTCTAGATTATTAAGAGTGAATAATATTAGTATGAATATAAGTGCATTAGAGGTTTAGTGCACAAGTGAAACGAACTCGAGAGAAATCGAGCACGGAACGCGCGCACGCGCGCGCGGGGAGAAAGTTGACTTTTGGCACCTTTTGGCCAAACACTTAAGCTTCACAAGGAAGCTTCTTCATCAGCAACGTCACTTTCTTTCTTCATCAAGACAGCCGAAACTCCAAACCACTTGAAGATTCAATTAGGCAAGGAGAGGAGCTCACTTACCAGGGGTTTTGCTGAGCTTCAAGTGACCGAAAATTCTGTCTTGAACATCTAGCAAAGTAAGTGAGGATCAAACCTTTAAATCTTGAATTATGGAAGTTCTATTGCACTTATAGGTTCATTTTATCATGTGGGTAGCTTGGATTATGGTGAAATTTGTTGTGTGGGCTCTATGAATTCACACTTTGATTTGTTGGGCTGATATGCTGAGTTTTAATGTTACTAATGATGGATTTGTGGTTAAATTAGTAGAACTAAGTGAGTTTGCGAAGGAAAGTTCGAAAGGTAGTGAAGAGGAAAAATCTTCCGATTCTGCCCTCTTGATATTCGTGGCCTTTAAGGCGAATTTTTGTGGATCTAATGGCTTAGTTATGATGTTTATATGTTGTATGAGATGTGTAGAAAGTTTCGTTGAAAAATTCCATGAATTGGTTGGCCAAAAGTTAAAATTTCGTAAGGAAGCAAACCTGGAAAATCCTCACGTCACTGCCCAGACAGTGTTCTTGTTTCGGCCATATCTTTTTGCTCCGATGTCAAAATCGAGTGCTGTTTGCGGCACTGGAAACTAGACATTCCCAGATTTCCAACGGTATAAAATTTAGGTTCTAATTCGACCCGAGTAATCTGTACCAAGCTTGTAAAGTCGACTGCTCTGTTCCACGTTCTCACAGGGAACTCTGTTTTGTGCAGCGACGTGGTGTCCAAAAATGACCTAGTTGTGGACTGATTGTGAAAACGATTTCTTCTAAGAAATTGTAGCTTTATGAATCTAGTTTTCAACGCCACTGACCACGCTCAATTCTGAGTTGAATTGAGTGAGTTGTGGCTGAAATCCAAAACTGATTCAGAGGTAGAAAATCCTCTTTTGGCTAGTTAAAGCTTTAGTTTCGATTTGGGACTTGTTAATTCGAATTTCTTGGTGGTAATCACCTACCAAATTACACCTTGGATGTTTCTTAGACCTTGTCTTCATAAATGGATCATGTTTGAGGAATTTCATTGGCCAAATGTTTGGAAAGGAGAAAAACCAAAGTACAAGGCAGATTGCCTTAGAAATTTTGCAAACTTTATTGACTTTGTTCACTAGCTTCCCAAACGAATTTTCCCATGAAATTTGGTAGAGGGATATCCCTCATATGGTAGTATAATACTGCCACATTTGGTGCCATTCCGAGTCCGTTTCAATGCCCAACTAGAGTCACAAAGTTCCAGCTTTAAATCTGAAAATTTGTCCAGTGAACGTCATTTTTCACCAACTTTGAGCTGCTATATCTTGGTGTTCAAAACTCCAATTCTTGTTCCGTTTGTTGGATTTTAAACCTTGCTTGCAACTCTAATTCAGTTCCAAAATTCAAAGGCTAGATCGAATTCTGTGATTTGTGCCAATTTTCCAAAGTTGGCGAAAAACCAACCTCAAAACTGCCTTGCGAACTTAGAACAGCCACTTTGAGCCAAATTTCGAATATCTTCCAATTGGAATCATGGAAAAGTGTCTTCTAGGGACTTTTAGTACTTTGGAATAAGTTTCCAACGGTACCAAATTTTCCAATTTTGGACTTGTAATGAGTGAGATACGATTTTTCAAAAATCGAACCTCAAATCTGAAATTTTCAAACTTGACGGGAATTGAGTTTTTGAGACTCTTCCCTATCCTTCAATACTAAATGACCATTTAGGACTTGTCTTCATGAAGTAAATCAGTTTTTTCTTGTGTTAATAAACACTACTTTTGAATCTTGAATTTTGAGTTAGTGAAACCCCATTCCATGGTATTTTCTAGATTGTACAAGTGTACAATCCCTCTCTTGATAAGAAAGGATTTTTAGTGATGGTGTGTAATACATAACTATTGTCTGCCCAGGTGCTCAAGGAGACCTTCACTAGAATCTCGGGGGGAACACCTAAAGGTTTGTTTACGCACTCACTCTCTTATTTTGATTGGTGAGTGTCAAGTGCATGAATTTGTTGTTAAGTGGTTAATTGATTCTTATCCGTTATGTGAATTTGAAATTTGAGACGAGTGTGTACTTTACCGCACTCGTTCTCTTTCAAACGAGATTATATTTGTATTTTGCTATGTGGATTCGTATTCGATTTGTACATGGTAATGTGGATGTGATTTGTATTTGTGATTCGTATATGTAATTCGTATTTGTGATTCCTACTTGGAATCGTCGATTTGAACGTTGCTTATCGACTTATATTCGTATTCGTATCCGTATTCGGGGGACGCCCAAACTCGTTGGCTAGTTTTGCGAATCGAGCCAGCATGGGCTTGGTCGATAAGCTTAGCAAACCATGAGATATTCGTTGGGTATGATCTATTGGAGAGATCTTGCTCGGCATTACTCGTGCAGTTTTGCCATGATATACTCGAGTATTATCCAAAAAAAAAAAATTCGATGAGCGGGCCCGGTAAGGAGGTGTAATGGTGACGGGATTTGAAGAAAAGTGGTGTATCTACGGATTTGATACTTATGTGGTTGATGGAGTGTCAACATGAGATGTGATCAAGACTCCAACTCGACTACGTGGAATTTATCTCCTGAGAGCTCCTGTATCCTTGAATTGTTTCTGTTTATTTTTTTTGAAATGTGAATTATTCGAACTTATAGCTTTACTTACTATGTAATTTGTGACTATTTGGATTGCGTGTTTGCATGTGTGTTTCTTGGCCTTACGAGCGTTTTGCTCACCATGTAGATTTGTTTTCCTTAACAGGAATGGATCGAAGAGAACTTGAGGAAAACCCCCTTTTGGATGTACTTTTGTATTAGGATTTTCGATGTTCATGACTAGACTCTGGATTTTTGTATAACCTGGGATTGATGTATATTTTGGGAATCTAATGTAAGATATGGACGATGGATGCGTTTTTTACTCGTGGTGCCCTATTAAATATTAGTTATGGAAGCGACTTGTATTATTGGTTATTTATAGTTAAGCTTGAAATGATTTTGCCTTGAGTCCTGACGAGAGTTGGGCAGGCGTCCCGCGGATACCCTCTGGTTCGCCTTAGGGAGAAGTGGGGGCGTTACAGGATGTGTGTGTTGGGTTTGTGTTTAATACATTTGTGTATTGAGTACAAGTTATTAAATGCAAGAAATGATGGTAGTTGTTGTCTCTTGGCTCAAGAATATGTATTAGTAACTCATTTCAAAATGGCTTTTGTATCCTCAGAACAGTGGGTGACAATTCTCAACGGGGAAGCTTGAATCAAAGATAATAGCTTTTTTTTTTTGGGGTGAGTGGAGCTGAAGAGCAAAGGTAATAGTTAATTACAGGAAAGATACATTACTTGCAAACTAATGGTGAGCTTTATAATGTCTGTGTCATGATAAAAACGTTTAAAATAAAAATTAGGCACTACTGTGGATCTGCCAATCACATAATGAATGTCAAATGAAAATGGTGTGTTTTTTAACCTTGATTACAGAAGTACATAAAAAATGATGGAACACATTCTTCTAGTTGGAGATGCTAACTCTGCTTTGTCTTTTTGTTTCTCATGATAGTTGAAGTGTTAGAGCATAAGCTAAGGAAGTATATGAGCAGATTCCAGTACCAAGATTGGCTAAAAATAGTAAGATCAACAACTGCAGTTACTTTGTTATGTTTTGTCTTTCAAAGCAATTTATGCATCTTGTTCATAGCATCCTCATGCTTAACCAGAATAATTTTTTCCAATTACCTGAATGCATTAACAGGGGATTCACTCATGAAAACTTGTTTGAAGAAGTAAAGGTTTAGTGTCAAATTGTCATAGTCCAGAACATAAACCATAAGCAAGTGCCAGGCCTGAATGTAAGAGAAACTAACTAAGTGCCAAAAGTGCTGTTTGCCTAACATCGTTGCTTAATTCTGATGCAGCAAAAAGCAGGTGTCAAATGGTCTTGTTGTTTGCAGTTTTACTGTAAGCCAATGCCAATGCATATATTTATCCATAACATCCTTCTAATTCTAGAAATAGATTATAGAATTCATTAAGTTTTTAACTTTAGAAATAGATTATAGCTTTTAATTTATTAAGCTTTTACACGACTTTCTTTATATCATCAAAAATATCTTCATTAGGAGTTTCTAATGCTGCTAAACCGAGACTAAGGTAGGTACTATGGTGAATAATGTGTAGGAGATGATTTTTAAAAAAAGGTAGAAAAGTGGAAACTTAAAAATAAGTACTTGTTTACATAATGCAATAAGACAAATACCAATGTTTATGTTTCTGAATATGGGCTGCCACCACCACCAGCTTCACTCTGTGACAAGGAGTCATTAGTGATTTTTGTTGTTGTAGATGGCTGCTGTCGATAACTTGTAGTGCTGTTGCGCTAAACTTAGTCCAATTTGTAGCTCTGGTGACCTAGTTGTCACAGTTTAAACAAATGCAAAATGTTAGATAGAAATAACTACTTTTATCATTATGCAGCATATAGAATACTAAGGAAAGTAGGTGCACAGTAACGTGTTGACTGTTGTGATGGCATGGATAATGCTATTAGCATGTTTGAATTGGTCCATTTCAGGTTTATTTCACAATTGGTCCAAACTCACTATTAAACAGAATGTACAGATTATTACATACAAAACATACACTTTTAATGTAACCTTTAATGGATCAGATTCTAACTGGATTGAGCCAAATGACACCCAGGCTCCATTCACGTTTAAATTGAGTGTTATATTCAGCCCAAACTCTTTCCAATCTAATCATGTGTACTGATTCAATCATACTTTTCTCAAATAATTTGTACTTAAAATTATATGTGCGGATGGATGTGGTGTGTGACTTGCATGACTTCTAGATCTATTAAAAAAAAGTGTATGTTTGTGCAAGATTGTCGAATGGAAAAAAAACTTTATATGATAAGAAGCATCACCTGACACAAAATGCATCATTAAACAACTTAATATTTTTCAATGACTACAATATGTTTTGAGTCCTCTCCATCATGAATCAGTATTCTCAGTAACTTGACTCTCAATTCCTCTTCCTCCTTGTAAGTTTTGGAATTTCCCCTTGAATAAAAAAATTTTCCCCTTGTAAATGTGGAATGTAAAGCAGTTAATGTGGAATTTGGAAAAACAGCCTCTGATTTAATTCTGAAAACTGAACTTTGTTCATGTGAAAAAGTTACCGAGCATACAAAATTTGAAATTGAGAATGCTTGCTATTTGCTATTTGTCTTTGATGTTTTTTTCATTGTAATGAAATTTGATTTACTAAATGTCATTGAGTGATCGTCTAATGATTCACGCAGGTATTACTCAGATTTTATTTTGAACTAACTAACCATGTTTTTAAACTATTATCCACATCTTATCTTGTGCTAACTAAAATATTATTTCTCATCTTAACAGATTGCTTTATTGTGTTGAGAATTATGAAATGCAATCTAATATGTAAGAAACTAACAATTAGTCAAATGTTTCAAAGAAATTTAGCAAACTGAGAAAGCATCTTGGGAAGAAAAGAAAAGAAAATAGGAAAAATGTTTTACTTATTATAACTATATAATAATTGCAATGTGGTCTTCATTCTCTATAAGGTCAAATGCTATTTGAAATCCCAATAAACCACTATTGTTGCTTTTTGTTAAGAATTTCTCAAATACAGCAACAATGTCCTCTGGTCTATCCAAAAACATTAGAAGCTGACATATGCTTAAATATTCAGGTGACATGTGCATTAAAGTGGTTGAGGTTAGAATTTCTGAAATTTTGACATTTGATACAGTTGGAGCAACATTTTTTAGAATTAAGAATAAGGTTTAGAAGAATGAATTAGATAGATATAATCATATCATACTGATATTTTCTAGAGTTGACAAGATTGTGACAGACATGATTACAATAGTATAGGGTTACTTGAATGTTGTCACTTTGTATAAGTGCTTGCTGAAGCTTATCCAATCTGTGGTATTTTATATTTATTCTCACAGCTTATTGATATCTTTTGTTAATTATATACCTAGAGGGAATTTAAAAAGTGAGATAATGAGAGAAAGTTCAAATTTATAGTATAATCTAGTGTTTCATAAGTTTACATACTTATCAAGCATCCTTTGAACAATGGCCTTTGATCTTGGATCTATCTTTGGTGCTTTATTTGACTCAGCAGCCTTAGTCTTGAGATCAGGACGTTTGTCTATAGCTTTACCATAATTCCATTTGCCCTTTGCACGGAAGAATGCCTCACCCCGATTAACACAAGAAGGATGATATGCCTTGGGGCAACCCTTGAAAAAAATAATGAATCAATATCAGTTACAAAGAAGGCACTTAAGTAGATACAATAAGCATGTGGATCATATTCAACATATTAGTTAATAAATTTTCAACCCTCACATTCGCTCTTCTGAAATAAATTTCAAGTGGAATGGAATTCAATTTGAAAAGCAGCATACTTACCACCGGTCACAGAGCACAAGGTCCCCCCCATCAAAGCAAATGAAACAAACATACTCATCCATTAGCTTTTGAGCTCTTCCTCCAATTTTAGAATTAGTCAAATTTTTAGAATTCTTCCCTCTCTTGTTCTTCTCTCCAGCAGCCTTGCTTGACTCCCCAACATTTGTTTCAGTTTCCAATTCCGTCTCTGCTAGAGCAGATCCGTCCTCAGCAACCATGTCTTCATCTTCCTCATCTTGTGGATTAGACACTAAATCATCTATTTTAGCATTGGACTCAACATCACTAACCCTAGTAGTCACCATTTCAGCCTCAATCTTCTTCTCCATTTCAGCATCCGCAGTTGCAATCCCCCCCTCTTGAATATTTTCCTTATTTTGCTCAATACTAACTATAACCACTGACTGTTGACCAACAAACTCCAAATCATTTGGCACAGAATTTTCAGGTGCTGTCATTTGCTTCTTTTCATCCATCTCCGCATTGGCTACAAGACTTTCCTCCTCCACCACCTCACTCTTACCATCTTCCATTTTTTTATCTCATCCATTGCTGTGTTGCCTACAATATTTCAAAACAATTGCTAAAGTAACATTGGCTAACAGTACCAACAATGAATGTGTTCATGGCAAACCTGGTGTAATTTGTATTGCATCTGAAAGATAATTATAACAATTGTTGCAGATTGGAGATTGAGCTATTGGATAAGAGTAGTTAGTAAGTAATGACACTTAGAAGATAGAAAAAGTGTTATATAGTCAGGCAAATGAACCTGAATTTTGCAGTGTATTGGATTGGCTTGATAGAGATATTGCAGTTTTGAAGAAGAACCTAGAGAAGATAAACATAAGCAATATCCACATAATGAATGTCAAATGAAAATGGTGTGTTTTTTAATCTTAATTACAGAAATAGATAAAAAATGATGGAATACATTCTTCTAGTTGGAAATGCTAACTCTGCTTTGTCTTTTTGTTTCTCATGATAGCTGAAGTGCTAGAGCATAAGCTAAGGAAGTATATGAGTAGATTCCAGTACCAAGATTGGCTGAAAATAGTAAGACCAACAACTGCAGTTACTTTGTTATGTTTTGTCTTTCAAAGCAATTTATGCATCTTGTTCATAGTATCCTCATGCTTAACCAGAATAATTTTTTCGAATTACCTGAATGCATTAACAGGGGATTCACTCAAGCCATTGTTATAAAAGTTTCTTCATGAATAAAATCAATTACATCTGATGTTAAAGGCTTCAGCAATAACATGTGTATTTTAAGGTTAGCAACTCAATTAGATGAATTATTGAATCTGTGCATTTTCATTTATTCTTGTAGAAGGCTAGAAAAAGTTAAGAACAAAGAATTCATATGAAAAGTTGTTTGGACAAGTAAAACTTTGGTGTCAAATTCTTATAGTCCAGAACATAAACCATAAATAAGTGCTAAGCCTAAACATAAGACAAACTAACCAAGTGCCAATACTGCAGTTTGCCTAACACTATTGCTTAATTCTGATAGAGCAAAAGGCAGCAGATATCAAATCGTGTTGTTGTTTGCAGTTTCATTGTAAGTCAATGCTAATGCATACATTTATCGATAATGTGCTTCTTCTGCTCCATAAACTGTCAAAAAGAGAAAGAATTCATTAAGTTTTTAATTCTAGAAATAGATTATGGAATTCATTAAGCTTTTAACTCTAGAAATGTATTATAGCTTTTAATTTATTAAGCTTTTACACAACATTTTTTATATCATGAAAAATATCTTCATTAGGAGTTTCCAATATTGCTAATGTAAGTACTATGCTGAATAACGTGTAGGAGACGATTTTTAAAAAAGACGGAAAAGTGGAAAGATAAAAATAGGTGCTTTTTTACATAATGTAATAAGACAAATGCCTCAGCGTTAGTGTTTGTTAGACTATGACAGAGGAACTGATTCATGCCTTTCTCATAGTAGACAATACTTATATTTCTGAATATGGGCTGCTACCACCAACAGCTCCACTGTGTGACAAGGACCTATTAGTGATTTTCCTTGCTGTAGATGGTTTCTGTTAATAACTCGTAGTGCTGTTGCGCTAAACTTAGTCCAATTTGTGGCCCTGGTGAGTCAGTTCTGATAGTTTAAACAAATACAAAATGTTAGATAAAAATAATTACTTTTATCATTATGCAGCATATAAAACAGTTAGGAAAGTAGGTGCAAAGTAATGTCTTGACAGTTGTGACGGCATCCATAATGCTATTAGTGTGTATAATTGCATTATCACAAATATTATTTCTCATCTCAACAGATTGCTTTATTGTGTTGAGAATTACAAAATGCAATCCGATATGCAAAAAGGTAACAATTAGTGAAATATTCCAAAGAAATCTAGTAAACTGAGAAGCTATCTTGAGAAGAAAAAAAAAAGAAAATAGCAAAAATGCTTTAGTTATTATAACTATATAAGAATTGCAATGTCAACTGTATAGAAGTCTCTTGAGATTGCATCCCTTTTATTTTTGGTAACTTTGCAGCATAAAATAGTTTTTTTCAGAATTTTGATTACCCTCTGTTATCTGAACATCTTTCTTGGGACTGGAAAGTTAGTCCCTCATTTTCAAAAGATAAGCTTGGTGTTCATTCTGTACAAGGTTAAATGCTATTTGAAATCCCAATAAAGGATCATTCGTTGCTTTTTGTTCTTAAGAGTTTCTCAAATACAGCAGCAATGTCTTCTGGTGTATCCAAAAACATTAGAAGCTGACATGTGCTTAAATAATCAGGTGACATATGCATTAAAGTAGTTGAGGTTAGAATATCTTAAATAATCCTAATTAGGAATAAGGTTTATAAGAATGAATTGGATAGATATAATCATATCACGTTGATATTCTCTAGAGCTGGCAAAATTGTGAGAGACATGATTACAATAGTATAGGGTTACTTGAATGGTGTCACTTCTTATAAGTGCTTGCTAAAGCTTATCCAATCTTTGGTATTTTATGCCTATTCTCACAGCTTATTGATACCTTATGTTAATTATATACCTATAGGGAGGTGCAAAAACGAGATAATGAGAAAAATTTGAAATTTATAGTATAATGTAATGTTTCAGAAGTTTACGTACTTATCAAGCATCCTTTCAATAATGACTTGATCTTGTATCTATCTTTGCTGCTTTTATTTGACTCAGCAGCCTTAGTTTTGAGGTCAGGACGTTTGTCTATAGCTTTAGCTGAGAGAAAAGTATATACTAGCAAATAAATGCATAGTTAAGTTATGTAATACCAGTGCTACTTTATAGTGCAAAATCAGTATTTATCTAACCATGATTTATTTTCTTATAGATACAATACATAGAAATACTTACAAATTTAGAAGGCAGAATTCAACAGTAACATGCTGCCTAGAATAGTGTGGACATAATCTGAATCTTCTCATACATTGAATAGAAGGTCAGCTCCAAGGAATCACAACAATGAGTGATTTAGTTTATTCAAATAACAAAAAGCCCTGAGAAGGGAGATAGAGATTTGTTATAAATAATGAACACATATGAAAGCAAAAAGAACTTATGCTTCCTATTCTTCAAATGCATTTTATATAACCTGATAAAATGAATGCTAAAATATTAATGAAGGAGATGAGCAGTCTGTAGAAGTGGACTTTAAAACAAAAACTTCCAACATATATAGGTAGTTGGTAGTTTGAATCTTTGAGGTCAGTAATGTAGGTAGTTGCTTCTGAGTCTCATCAAAGTTATCATCTTTATATACATTTTCAATGCAAAAACAATAAACACTTAGTAATTAATTTTCTGAACATACAATTACAAGAATGAGTAATGTTAATAGATAATGAATTTTCTGAACATATGACTACAAGAATAGTAGTAAGGGCAGATGAAATGTATGAACACTAACCTCTGTTTTTTGAATATTTCCTAGGGACATTTGTAAAAGTTTTAGCTAACTCAAAAGTGGAGCAGTATTTGTGAAAGATTTAACATTATTTGCATTATAAATGAAGCATAAGCTCTAGTTAATGCTATATCTTAATACAAGAATTTTCTTATCATATATACTGAAACATCAGTTGGCTTAAAAATTGAGGCGGTATTGAAAAATAGGTATTTTAGTACAAGAAAGTTAAGCATGAATTGCTGGTGGATTATGAATATGAATAAATGCAATGAATATGAATTTGACAATCTTGTAATCAATAATTATGAAAGGTGATGATTTGCAAGCTGTAAAATATGTTTGTATACTATGTTATTGGTAGCATAGTCAACTGTTGGATCAAAGGGAGAAGGCTGTATAAGAATCTTTACACAATTGCTGCTTTTTGCTCTTGATAAAGCAACATATAGTTGGCCATGTGAAAAAACTGGTTCACGTAAGTATATACCAACAAAATCTAAGGTTTGACCTTGAGCCTTATTAATTGTCATCGCAAAGCATAGGCGCACTGGAAATTGAACTCTTTCAAATGACATTGGACAATCAGGATTATTTTCTATTCGAAAAGATATTCTATTTAAAAAGACTTGTTTGCCTTTGAATTCTCCAGCACTTATAACTGCATCAATAATATTGTTAGTTAAAGATTTACATATTAGCCTTGTTCCATTGCATAAACCTTCTGGGGGATCAATGTTTCTGAGAAGAATTATTGGGCAATTTGGTTTTAGAATAAGATTATGGGGAGGAAAACCATTGGGCATTAAGCTATTCAGAAAATCTTCAAATAGGGCCTTGTTCTGAAATGTCAAGTGTTTTATCACGACTAATGTATTCTTGAGCCTCACCTGGAAAAATGTTAATTAACAAGTTGTTTAACATATCAACAAATTCATTTTTGTAGTAAGGATTGCTCGATTTACCAATGAAAAATCATCCTTGGAAAAAGCAGTTAAATCTGGATAAACTGTTTTGATAAATTCAAAAATTGATTCTGTTTCACCTTTGTATGGTATTAACAGTGGGAGAGGGATCTTTACTTTTAACGCTTGTATTGCTGGTTCTAGTCCATTTCCTATTCAGAGAAGGTAATCTGTGAATTCTGGATTTGATATTGCTCTCATGTTATCTGTGAGGTATAGTTTATGAAGCTGTGGCCGAATGTATGAAGTTACTAAGCTAGCTTGTACAAATCTTCCTTTGAACCTTTACTGACAACAGGGAGAACTTGTCTAAAGTCACCACCAAAAACCATAATTTTTGAGCCAAATAACTCAGAAGAACCCATTAAATCTTTTAGTAGTGTATCCACACCTTCTATACCAATTTTGTGTGCCATTGGAGCTTCATCCCAAATGATAAGTTTAGCTGCTTGAATTAGTTTAGCAAGTGCACTTTGTTTACTAATTTTACACATGTTAACTGAATTCATATCAATTGGAATCTTGAATCGAGAGTGTGCTATTCTACCTCCTGGTAATATTGATGCTGCAACTCCACAAGAAGCGGTAGCTAATGCTATAAAGCCTTTTGACCGTACTTCAGCTAATAATGCTCGATAAAGAAATGTTTTTCCTGTGCCACCTGGTCTATCTATAAAGAAACATCCTTTTCCTTTAATGTATAATGCCTGCATTATGGGTATCAAAAGCTGCTTTTTGACCAAGATTAAGTTTAGTAATTGATATCAAGTCATCCTCTGAAACTTTAATCTCTGTTTCACTAATTGTATCTTCTTGCATCTGTGTTTGAGTCATGAAATTTTAGTACTCTTGGCACCAGTCCATAGCTGTTTATATTACGACCCATAGACTCTAAAAAATTGCTTATTTGATGCAGAACTTTAGATTGAATATCATTTTTGGTTAAGTTTGGGAGTTTATTGTAATCTTTAGACAATGATTCTTCAAATTGCAGCCATAGGGTTCTTGGGTTTGAGGGGGTAAAGTATACCAACAATGTTGCAAATAGCCTTCTTAGGCTATATGGCATATGATAAACAGCAGCTTCTTCTAGGCATTCATCTTGTGAGTTATTTGATTCTAAATATCCTCTAAGCATAGCTGCTTCGCGAAATGTAGTAACATGTACTCCATTTATAGTTTTTAAATCATCATAAGAAGTTGGAGCTCTAACATGCAGTAAAAGGAGTCTTAGGAAGTACCGTTCACCTTCAAAGGGATTTGTTGCAACAACTCTGCCTATAGAATCTTTTCGTTTTCTAGGTTGCCAAGATTTGGAACTTGAATACCACACAAAATGCTCAGGGAACTCTTTATAGGTACATTTGAGCTTTTTGCAAAATCATCTGTAGCATTCATTAGAAAAAATTCGGTGAACATAGTTTTTTTTGCAAAATTGTTACTTAATATATTGTCAAGACTATCATTTGGTCGAAACAGCATAGATTGAAAGTTTTCTAGGTGGAGTTGAAGTTGTATGACAGCAGGCTGCATTTCATATAGATGAAATCTGTATATTCTTCACATTGCTTCAGCTGCACAATACCTACCGTGCTGACTGATATTCTTTGATTTCATCAACAACATTTGCTCCATCATCTGGAATTCACTTGAAAATGTATCATTGCATGGCCTTTGTATATATACTTATACACATACTTCACAGCCTTAATTGTGGAGCAAATTTCTACATTTATATGGCAATTGAATTTAGCCAACAAATAAGCATTGTATGGCATCACCCATCTGTTGTCTAAGTAGTGCCACTACCCATCTGTTGTCTAAGTAGTGCCCCCGAACCAAAATTTTTTCCCATCATTTCTTCTTTGTATGTTGGATATGAATTCTGAGAATGTGTAGTTTTTTTTTTGCCCATGCTTTTGGATAATGATTCTTGCAAGACTTCTTTGATGCACCCTGCATACATACATTATCAGGTTTTTTTTCGCCACATGGCCCATGCATCATATGTTTCTTGACCATTCTAAAAAGATGCTCATTTTGTGCTTCATCAGGTATTTCTGCAGAAACTATGCGATCATAATCTTCTGTTGTATACAATTTGAAAGCAGGCTTGAGGATAATCAAAAAGTGAACATGAGGTAACCCGCGTTTTTGAAATTTTATAACATAAGTATATGCTGCTACTTCTCCAAATATTTGCTTTTCGAATAACTCTTGTTTCATAATTTCTAACTTTGCATGAAACACACGAGCAATAAGATCAGGCCTATTTTGTGCTTCATCTGATTGTAACATATTTTCTTTAATCTCGGGCCATGATTGGTTGCAAGTCATAGTTATAAAAAGATTCTGGCTTCCCAAATTTCTGAACTAAACTCATAGCATCAAGATACCTTTTTTTCATATCTCTAGGACCTCCAATGAATGATGTAGGCAATATTACTCGCTGTCCAATCTGAAATCCATTTTGTTGTCCCTGTATTACGCTGTCCATAATTCCTTGTAGCTGCTCTCGATGTATTTGCTGTTGTCGACTTCGATAAAAATCTAGTCTTTGTGTCTCTATTTTAACATACATGTCAACTGAATATTGTTGCAAAGCTCTTCCAGCCGTTTTAAAATATTTTGGCCCAATTTTTTTCTCATCTGGAATTTATATGCATAATATTTTCTCATCCGATACATATTCCTTGGAGTTTCATATGTCTTGTAAGCTGTAAAATTTAGGAATATTTGTCAAAGAAGAGATGACTGCAATTGAATATAATTATATATAATGAATGGTATAAATGTCTTACCTTCTTCTTCAAGACCAATCATTTCTTCTGGCGATTTAAAGCTGGACAATGTAGCTGTACATGAATGTTTTGCAGTCTTTCTTTTTGCGTTTTTTTGGATTGCCTCCTCCTGATCTTTCTATACCTGGATGCCATCCAGTTTTCTCCAAATGGAAAAAGCAGTGGATACTGAAGAGGGTCATAGTAGCCGTAGTAATATTGAATGCGGTGGCTGTGTCCTTCTTTTGTATATATCTGTATGTGTCTAGAATAACCGTGATTAGTGTTGTCTCCTTCAACCCATAAAGCTGCAACTTGAGATACAGTGGGTTTATTAAACACCCGCTGGTCGTTGTCGGAGTGAGATTTTAATACTATTTGATATGAGTCCAAGTTTGGGACATTTCTCAAACTTCTAAAGAAGCAAGCATATGGATTTTCTTTCATTACTTCCATTAGCTTGACTACAATACTTTCGGTCAGCCTTTCTGATATTGCTAATCGATTCTGAATTTCATGCTCTGTGTCATGGAAATAAAGCTGAAGATACATTCCTGATCCTCCATGCGGTATTAGTTCATTGATAAAAATGATAGGTTTGGCCTTGTATCTTGAATGTATAGATTCCGTTTGTCCTCTTGCAAAAGGATTTGTCATAGTGAACACCAAAGGAAGTAAATGCAAACATGCTATTATAGGTCCTGACATAGGTTCGGAAATGTATAGCTTCTTCACTCTGTCCAGTAAAAAGTTCAATTAATACATCAGGTAGCTTATTTTTATCGAGGACAACCTCGCCATCAGAACAGCAAAAGTTTGCTGTCTCTGAATAAAATTTTTTCGCTCCACAATATTTACAATCTGATGTATCAGGGAGATGGTCTGCATTATGGCTAATGAAATTCAGAGCGTCTACACCAGCTGCATTTTTACAGCTGTAGAATAATAGGAATACAAAACATTTTTATCACTATGTTATATGCATTTGAAAGAACTATAAATGTTTGTATATGAACAGATATAACATAAAGAAATAGGAATGATACCTTTTTTTTGCATGTAAGTCTTGTTTGCTCGGATACTTGATCTCCTTTGGCTTGAGCTTTTGCCTACAGAACAATAATGTCGCTAGTCAAGAGGTAAAAACGATAATGCTGCTGACAAGAATATACAAGTTCTGGAACATTTTCAAATGCATTTTAGTTATACATACCTTTTGGATGATTTTTTATGACATTAGAAACGTTGCTTTCTACTGGCTGAGGCTGTACTGTCATTGATATACCAGATTAGGGAAATAAAAAAGTGTAAGAACATAAATCAAATTCAATGAGCAACCAACACTGAGCAAATATTTGTAAGAATAGTATTAAGGGGTTAAACCTGCAAGATTATCAACTGTTTCATGCAAGAAATTAGAGTAGCTATCTGTGAGGACTCGAAAAAAAAATTTTCTTATTTTTATCGAATATTATTGATTTATTTAAATGTTTATTCACCTGTTTTCTCCAAATAATTTATTTCAACCATTTTAAATCCATTCATATAGAACAATATCTCCCTTATGTTTTTAAAACGTCCCGTTAGCAAATTTAATTTTCGGAGATTTTTTTAAATGAGAAATAATAAGTACATGTGTTTCGAGATGATATTCTATTCGAGAGTGCAATTATCTTGGAGAAAAATTAAGAATGAGCAATAGTAGATTAAGAAAAGTTAATTGAGAAATTAAAGGTGAATGAGTTCTAAGTAAGTGTATATCGCTCGCACGTTGATAGCTTTCCAAAAGACACGCTGAGGCAAATTTATTGGAGAGTTGAGAAAGTAATACTAGACTCATGTGAGAACCCGCAAATTAACTTATTTTGAACTCCTATTACTGGTTTATTTAATTATTTATTTAACCAATTGCCCCGAATATTATTTTCTAACCTTTTTAGACCTAATTACATTGAACTATGACTTACTTATATTTTTAAAATGATTCGTTTCAAAATTTAATTTTGGGAAGCTCGTTAAGAGTGAATAGTGAATGCGCGTTTGGAAATAATAATCGATTCGAGAATACAATAAGTTTGAAAAAATTGGAGACTTGTACATTAGTCCTAAAATGGTTATTTTTAAGTTTAAATACTCAAGTGATAGTTAGTTATACTATCGTTATAAGAAATTTTTAGAGATTTCGCGTTATCGCGCACAAATTGGAAGTTCGCGTTTTCCGCGCGCGCGACTAATTGAAGGATTTTAGAGCTTATTTCTAGATTGTTAAGAGTGAATAATATTAGTATGAATATAAGTGCATTAGAGGTTTAGTGCACAAGTGAAACGAAACTCGAGAGGAATCGAGCATGAAACACGCGCGAATGCGCGCGGAGAAAGAGTTGACTTTTGGAGCATTCTTAGCCAATCATTTTAGCTTCTCATGGAAGCATCACACCAGATCAAAACCCTTCTTTTCTCACCTCAAGTGCACGGCTGAAACTTTCACTTTCTCACCTCTAGAACAACCGGCCAAAGAAGGGAAGAAAACACTCCAAAGCTTAACAAATTTCCTCTTCATTTCTTCACCAAAATCTTCACCGTTTTACCTCAAATTTTAACCACACTTAGCTAGCAACTTGGTGAACAACATAAGCTACAAAAGGAGCCTTATTTCCACGGTTTTGCTGAGTTTAAGGTGACCGAAAATTTCTGCTTAAATCATCAAACTAAGGTAACCAACGATCAATCTTGAAAATCTTGGTTTATGGAAGTAGTCTTGCACTTATAAGTTCATATGATCATGTGGGTAGCTTTAAATTGTTGAAAAATTGGTGAGTGGGCTCTATGAATTCCCACTTTGAGTTGTTGGACTGATTTGATGAGTTTTATTGTTGTTAATGTTGGATTAGAGGTTAAACTAGTGGATATAAGTAGCATTATTGAAGGAAAGCTCAATGGTAGTGAAGGGTGAAATTTTCCGATTCTGCCCTCTTGATGCTCGTGACCTTTAAGGCGAATTTTTGTGGATCTAATGGCTTAGTTATGATTTTATATGTTGTATAAGATGTGTAGAAAGTTTCGTTGAAAAATTCCATGAATTGGTAGGCCAAAAGTTAAAATTTCGTAAGGAAGCAAACCTGGAAAATCCTCACGTCACTGCCCAGGCAGTGTTCTTGTTTCTGCCATATCTTTTTGCTCCGATGTTGAAATCAAGTTCCGTTTGTGGCACTGGAAACTAGACATTCCCAACTTTTCAACGGTATAAAATGTAGGTTCTAATTCGACCCGAGTGATCTGTACCAAGCTTGTAAAGTCGACTGCTCTGTTCCACGTTCTCACAGGGAACTCTGTTTTGTGCAGCGACTTGGTGTACAAAAATGACCTAGTTGTGGACTGATTTTGATACTGATTTCTTCTAAGCAATTGTAGCCTTATGAATGTGTTTTCCAACGCCACCAACCACAGTCAATTCCGAGTTGAATTGAGTGAGTTGTGGCCGAAATCCGAAACTGACTCAGAGGTAGAAAACCCTCTTTTGGCTAGTTAAAGCTTTAGCTTCAATTTGGGACTTGTTAATTCGAATTTCTTGGCGGTAATCACCTACCAAATTACACCTTGGATGTTTCTTAGACCTTGTCTTCATGAATGGATGATGTTTGAGAATTTTCATTGGCCAAATGTTTGGAAAAAGGAAAAATACCAATGCAAGGCAGATTGCCTTAGAAATTTTGCAAACTTTATTGACTTTGTTCACTAGCTTCCCAAACGAATTTTTCAATGACATTTGGTTGAGGGATAGCTCTCATATGGTAGTATACTACTGCCAAATTTGGTGTCATTTCGAATCCGTTTCGATGCCCAACTACAGTCGTAAAGTTCCAGCTTTAAATCTGGAAATTTGCCCAGTGAGCTTCGTTTTTGCAGCAACTTTGAGCTACTATATCTTGGTGCTCAAAACTCCAATTCTTGTTCTGTTTGTTGGATTTTAAACCTTGCTTGCAACTCTAATTGAGTTCCAAAATCCAAAGGCTAGATCGAATCCTGTGATTTTTGCCGATTTTCCAAAGTTGGCGAAAAACCAACCTTAAAACTGCCTTGCGAGCTTAAAACAGCAACTTTGAGCTAATTTTTGAATATCTTCTGTTAGGTATCATAGAAAAGTGTCTTCTAGGAGCTTTTAGTACTTTGAAAGAAGTTTCCAACGGTACCAAGTTTTTCAATTTTGGACCTATGAAGAGTGAGTTATGATTTTTCCAAAAATACCCCTTAAATCTGAAATTTTTGAAACTTAAGGAAATGGAGTTTTTCGAATTCTCCTTTTCCCCTCGATAGCACTTGAGTGTTTTACACCCGATTTCAAAGGTGAAAACCTGATTTCTCTTGTGCTTTAAAATCCCTTCTTTGAGCCTTGATTTACGTATAAATCGAGCTCATTTTCATGAGAATTTTCTTAGATTGTGCAAGTGTACAATCTTCCTCGGTAATTAGGATTTCAAGTGATAAATTATTATTTAATTGTTCAGGCACCCACGAGGACCTTCAAGAGGACCCTACGGTGAACGCTTGAACCTCTAAGTGACATTTCTACTTGAATTACTTGGTGAGTGTCAAGTGCATGTCTACTCGAACTCCTGTAAACTTGCTACATGCTTTATTTGATATCCATGACTTAAGATTTTGAAAATGGAGTCGAGTGTGTACTTTATCGCACTCGTTCTCATTTGAAATGAATAACTCATGCCTGAAATGCTGGAATATACCAAATGCTTGAATTACCAAATACCCGGAAATATCAAATGTTTGAATGATATGAATTTCTATGCTATGGCTGCATACGTCGTTGGAGTGAATCTTCTCGACATCCAAATGATACATGGGGGACGCCCAAACTCATCGGCCGACCTTGGGACTCGAGCCGGCATGGGCTTGGTCGGGGAACCTCGGTGAGCCATGAGAATCACATGAAAAGCTTGACCTATTGGAGAGGTCTCGCTTGGCATACTCGTGGAGTATCGCCCTACAAATGTCGTTCGGGCCCGGTGTGGTGTACGGTGGACGGATGAGAAGTAAGTGGAGATCTACGGAATTTGAAATACCGACCCGGTTGACGGAGAGTCATCGCGGGAAGGTATACTAATGACCTTGGCAAGGCAAGTGGAACTTAGCTCCTGAGAGTTACCATATCCTTGAAATGTTTCTGCTTACATATTATTACTCGAATTACTCATTTCTTGCAAATTACTGCTTTATTCGTTAAATGGGATTGTTATTTGGACAATGTGCTTGCATGTGTGTTTCTTGGCCTCACGAGCGTTTTGCTCACCCTTTAGATTTGTTTTCCTTAACAGGGATGGATCGGAGTGAACTTGAGGAAAACCCCCCTTTCTTGGATGTACTTTTGTTTTAGGGTTTTCAATGTACATGGTTAGACCTTGGATTATTGTATAACTGGAGATTTGTTGTAACTTTTGGGAATTTAATGTAAGATTAAGATGATGGATGCATTTTGTACTCATGGTGTAATATCGACTATTTGTTATGGTAGCGACTTTCTTCATTTGGTTTGTGTTGTCGGGTAATTATAGTTAAGTTTGAATTGTTTTGCCTTGAGTCCTCGCGAGAGTTGGGCAGGCTTCCCGCGGATACCCTTTGGTTCGCCTTAGGGAGAAGTAGGGGCGTCACACTATCGCATATAGAAGGATCACCTATCAGATAAAAACCAAAGAAATTGTTATATGAAACATAGAGTGATAAATATGATTATAACAAGATATACCTGACACATTTAGTTTATTGATTCTTTTGCATTTATAGTTGGATGACTTTTTTGATGAAGAACCTAGAAGAGCAAAAAAATACAGAATTAAGGTAAACATGGAATACAGAATTACTTGTGTAAACATAGAATACAGAATTAATTTGTGTAGGCAAACCTTGTTCAAATGTCGAAAATACAGAATCATGCTTTTTCAGCTTGTCTTTTGATTTACCATTGGTTTTGCACAGAGAATTACTTTTGACAGCAATAGATTGTTGCAGATTAGTCTCTTTGTTTCTATTCTGTTGCAGAAGTTGTTTAACAGCAGTAATCTGTTGGTTATTTTGCTCATTGTTCTGCTGTACGTCACACCCAACTGGAACTTCTATACCTGATATACAAGATTTTCATAATTCACATTGCTTATAGGAGATTTTATTTTTAATTCAGTATTAAGGTAACAAAAGCGAACACTGAAAAACTTCAGAAGTTCTTTTTTCTCCTCTTTATTTATGAAGAAAGCAATTTAGAAGCATGAGTCAGTGATTGAAAAAGAGGAGCATGGCATTGACGGGCTGAATAATATGTGGAATCTTAGTGGGAAAAACAAATGTTTATGGTGATATATATTTAAATGCATTATGCACGTTTACTGTTTTACATCAGCTTAGTTTTTTTTTTTTGGGAAAAACATCAGCTTAGTTGTTAAGTTCACAAGAATGACAACATTAAATGCCATTAATTAATTAAAGCATGAAATCATATAGAAAAGTGAGGCAGGAACAGTTTTAAATTTCAACGCCTCTGCTAGCTATATTAACATTTCAAGCACTGCTCAGTTAATATCTACAATCCAGATTAGTAGTGTGATTGTAGTTTGTCTTACTGATGGTTGGTTCTTATAATAATTCTAGTTATCTCTGTGACGCCCCCACTTCTTCCTAAGGCGAACCAAAGGGTATCCACGGGACGCCTGTCTAACTCTCGTCAGGACTCAATACAATTCGATTCACGCTTAACGACAATAACCATTAATACAAGTCTAATAAAGAAAGTCGCTTCCATACTTATATACATTTAACATTCAGACATACACCACGAGTACAAAATACATCAATCTTCCAATTCCTATATCGGTACCCAAAAGATACATCAATTCCCAAAATATACAATAGCCATAAAAACCATTCAATTCCATTGGAAACCTTATTACAAAAGTACATCAAAAGGGGTTCCGGGTTCCTCCGAATTCCACTTCAGATCCATTCCTGTTAAGGAAAACAAATCTACAGGGTGAGCAAAACGCTCGTGAGACCAAGAAACACACATGCAAGCACATTGTCCAAATAACAATCCCATTTAACGAATAAAGCAGTAATATGCAAGAATTTAATAATTCGAGCAATAATATGTAAACTGAAACAATTCAAGGATACTGTAGCTCTCAGGAGCTAAATTCCACGTAGGCGAGTCGGAGTCTTGATCACATCTCATGTTGACACTCCGTCAACCACATAAGTATCAAATCCGTAGATACACCACTTTTCTTCAAATCCCGTCACCATTACACCCCCTTACCGGGCCCGCTCATCAAAGTTTTGATAATACTCGAGTATATCACGGCAATACTGCACGAGTAATGCCGAGCAAGATCTCTCCAATAGATCATGCTCTACGAATATCTCATGGTTTGCTAAGCTTATCGACCAAGCCCATGCTGGCTCGATTTGCAAAGTTAGCCAATGAGTTTGAGCGTCCCCCGAATATGAATACGAATACAAATACAAATACAAATACAAATACGAATACAAATATAAGTCGATGAGCAACGCTCAAATCGACGATTCCAAATAGGAATCACAAATACGAATTACATATACGAATCACAAATACGAATCACATCCACATTATTATGTATAAATCGAATATGAATTCACATAGCAAAATACGAATATAATTTGTTTGGAAAAGAACGAGTGCGGTAAAGTACACACTCGTCTCAAAATTTCAATTTCACATAACGGATAAGGAACAGATAACCACTTAGCAACAAATTCATGCAGTTGACACTCACCAAGTAGTTTAAGTAGCAAAGCACACTTAAGGGTTCAGGCGTCCACCGTGGGATCCTCTTGAAGGTTCTCGTGAGTGCCTGAGCAAATAATAACGAACCACCATTTAGAAACCCCAATTATCACAAAAGTTTGCACACTTGTGCAATCTAGGGAAATCTTATGAAAATGAGCTTTAATTTGCTCAAATTCAAGGTTTAAAGGTGGTGTTTAAAACGTACAAGGAAAAACTAGTTTCCTTCTTGAAAACAAGTCCAAAATGGTCAAGTAGTATCGAAGGGTAGGGAGAGTCTCGAAGACTCAATTCCCGTTAAGTTTGAAAATTTTCAGATTTGAGGTGCACTTTTGGAAAAATCATAACTCACTCTCCGTAAGTCCAAAATCGGAAAACTTGGTACCGTTGGAAACTACTTCCAAGGTACTAAATGTTCCTAGAAGACACTTTTCTATGATTCCTAACGGAAGATATTCAAAAATTAGCTCAAAGTTGCTGTTTTAATCTTGCAAAACAGTTTTGGGGTTGGTTTTTCGCCAACTTTGAAAATTCGGAAAAAATCACAGAATTCGATCTAATCTTTGAAATTTGGAACTCAATTAGAGTTGAAAACAAGGTTTAAAATCCAATAAAAGGAAAAAGAATCGGAGTTTTGAGCACCAAGATATAGCGGTTCAAAGTTGCTGATAATTGAAGCAATCAGGCAATTTTCCAGGTTGAAGTCACAAACTTTGGGTCTTTATTTGAGCATCGAAATGAACTCAGAATGGAACCAAATTTGGTAGTATTATACTAGCATATGAGGGATATCGCTCTAGCAAATTTCAAGGAAACATTCATTCGGGAAACTAGTGAACGAAGCCACTAAAGTTTTCCAAAATTTCCAAGGGAATCTGCCTTGTGCTTTGATTTTTCTCTTTTCCAAACATTTGGCCAATGAAAATCCTCAAACATCATTCATTTGTGAAAACAAAGTCTAAGAAACATCCAAGCTGCATTTTGTAGGTGATTAACACCAAGAAATTCGAAATAACAAGTCCCAATCAAAGCTAAGGCATCAACTAGCCAAAAGAGGGTTTTTGACCTCTAAGTCAGATTCAAAATTTTGCCACAACTCACTCAATTCAACTCGGAATTGAGCATGGGCAGTGGGGTTGAAAACTAGATTCATAAGGCTACAATTTCTTAGAAGAAATCATTATCAAAAGAAGTCCACAACTAGCTCACATTTGAGCATTGAGTTGCTGCTCAGAACAGGGCTCTCTGTGAAAACGTGAGACAGGACAGTCAACTTTACAAGGCTACTACGGATCACACAGGTGGAACCAGAACATGAATTTTATACCGTTGGAAAACTGAGAATGTCTAGTTTCCAGTGCCACAAACGGCACTCGATTTTGACATCGGAGCAAAAATTTATAGCCGAAACAAAAATACTGCCAGGGCAGTGACGGGAAAATTTTCCAGATTTGCTGTCTTACGAAAATTCAACATTTGGCCAACCAATTCATGGAATGTTTTGATGAAACTTTCTACACAACTCCTACAACATATAAAAATCACAACTAAGCCATTAGATCCACAAAAATTCGCCCTAAAGGCCATGGACAACACAAGGGCAGAATCGGAAAAATTTCCCTTTTCACTTCCTTTGAACTTTCATTCATAAACTCACTTAGTTCTACTAATATAAGCACTAAACCAACATTAAAAATCATCAAATCAGCCCAACAAGTCATAGTGGGAATTCATAGAACCCACACAACAAATTCCAACATAATCCAAGCTACCCACATGATCATACGAGTATATACGTGCAATACTACTTCCATGAACGAAGATTTTCAAGGTTGATCGTTAATTACCTTAGTTGATGGTTCTAGCATAAATTTTCGGTCACCTTAAGCTCAGCAAAACCGTGGAAATGAGGCTCCTTTTGTAGCTTAAGTTGTTCACCAAGTTGTTAGTTAAGAGTGGTTAAATTTTGGAGTGAAACGGAGAAGATTTAATGAAGAAATGAGAAGAAAATTTGTGGAACTTTGGGTTTGTTTTTCTTCTTCTTGGTCGGCTGTTCTTGAGGTGAGAAAATGAGAGTTTCAGCCGTGCACTTGAGGTGAGAAAAGAAGGGTTTTGATCTGGTGTGATGCTTCCATGAGAAGTTAAAATGAGTGGCTAAGAATGCCTCAAAAGTCAACTCTCTCCCCGCGCGCACACTCGCGCGTTTCGTGCTCGATTTCTCTCGATTTTGATTCACTGGTGCACTAGACCTCTAATGCACTTATATTCATAGTAATATTATTCACTCTTAATAGTCTAGAAATAATTTCTAAAGTCCTCCAATTAGTCGCGCGCGCGAAAACGTGAACTTCCGACTTGTGCGCGATAACGCGAAATCTCTAAGGAATTCTTATAACGATAGTATAACTAACTATCATTTAAGTATTTAAATTTAAAAATAATCATTTTAGGACTAATACATAAGTCTCCAATTTTTCAAATTCATTGTATTTTCGAATCGATTATTATTTCCAAACGCGCGTCACTATTCACACTTAACGAGCTTCCAAAAATTAAATTTTGAAACAAGTTACTTTAAAAATATAACTAAGCCATAGATCCATGTAATTAGGTCTAAAAAGGTTAGAAAATAATATTCGGAGTAAACGGGCAATTGAATATTTAAATAAGCTAGTAATAAGAATTTAAAACAAGTAGATTTGCGGGTCCTCACATCCTCCCCTCCTTAAAAAGAATTTCGCTCTCGAAATTTACACCTAGGATTAGGTCATTCCCTTCATGGTTAAACCTATAAGATCAATCACTAACTTACGTTTTCCAACTTATACTTCACCATTTCTATCCATTCATCTAGCAATCAAATCTTGAATTTTCCCCAATAAACATCTTAACTTCCAAGTCATATGGTAGTTTAATCGGCTTTATGTCTACTTCATATAGGTAATGTCTTTACTTCTTTAATACAAATATTTTAGCCACTAATTTAAAAGTGTGGAATAGAGTTTAAATATACATATAAGCCATAAAATCAATTAAAAACAAAGTACATCTCCATATGTTATAGGAAATCATAATAGTTGCATCAAGTTGGGATAGGTTTATCAAATCATTTCAAAAGGAAAAGGGGAAACAACAAGATTATAACAAAACGTGCCAAGTTACCAAGATACAAAATAACAAAAGACTTTCTCTCTTACAAAAGATCACAACCTCCAAAAGTGGCAAGTTTAGACTAGAGCAAAACTACAGTTTCTATTCCTCGTGTGGAGTCAAAACCATCCTTACTCGTAAACTTCCACTACTAGAATCCCCATCATAGTCATTAGCACTAAATACTCCCATCTGGCACTTAATTGCTTTGTAGCAGGCCTAGTTGGTTACTGAGTATTTCCTCTTTTGAAATTCTACCTTATTTCGAAGAATGTCTATTTCCTCACGTATTTCTTCCAAAGTTGTCATCTTACTGGTTGGCTTAATTCAAGTGCTAGCTTGCTCTCGGCTTAACATGGACGGGCTCTTGGGTCTCGACCAGATTACTATCATTACTTCTAAACATAACGAAATACGGAGATCTTACTCCTTAAAAGTTCCACATCCTAATTCACTCTCCAGTGCTCGAGAAGAAACCCTAACCTCTTGCTTTCACTAGCGTCTTACTTTATCCCCTCAAATCAAATCTACTATTTTGAGGTCAGATTTTCCATGGAACCGAGATAGGCGAACTTCAAGAATCATTCCATTGAGTTTGGGGATGCGTAATCCCTCGCCCTCGATCCCCTTTCACTTCTTTGATCACTAATAAATTTAACATTCATAAAGGCATGACATAATATGGGTGCACATAAAATGAAGTTGAAAAGTGACACTTTGATCATGCAAAACGAAAATAAAAGGGAAGACACCGAGATAATCGCAAATGTGTACAACTCAAACATAGATTTGAAATTATAAAATAATAAAGTCAAGCATCTCACGAGTAACGTTTAATTGCTTCAAAAAGGTAGGAAACATAGTGAAACAAAATACAAAATGCAATGGCCTTTAAGCGAGCACCACCCTGTCTATTTTTGGCAAAACTATTAAGATAGTTTAAATCACTAGCTCAGTGATTGGCGGAGTCAAAAGTCTCTACTATCTCCGTAGGATCATTTTCATTTCTAGCACTAGGAGTTTTAATTTCATGTCCCTTATTGAGTATCTTGTTATTCTCCTCTTGTCCAACCAAGGTAACATACCCAACCATCAACTTATTCATCCGGTCTTTAATTTCGTGTACTACCCTAACAAATCGGTTCTTAACTTTTGAAACTGCTCACTAGGAGCCTTTGTCTTTTCCTCGCTCCTCAAGTACCTCAGTCTCCACTTCAAAATTCTAATAGTCTGGGCATCGACGATTGCCCTCGGTTCTCGATTATCCTCTTGAGCTACTCTAATTTCCTCGAATAGCCACTTTCGATAATCGGCCACTACTAACACCCCATTATTTGGGCACGAGTAAGTCCTTTGGAAATCACATAAAGACCTAGTTCAGAGAGTTGGGTTATACCTCCAACGAGCTTCCCCTAGGCCCTTTACAACCATGGTTACTGAAATGCGTCCCCGAGACGATTCAATGCCACCGTTACCTTCTGTAACTTACAATTAAAATTAAAGGCTTAAATGGGTCCCAATATACTAAATAAACTGGATTTGATCATCCCATACTATCCTACATATCTCTTACAAGAGCGAGACTCCCAATTGTTCATTAATTCAAACCTAAGTTCTCATTTTCATCCTCACAAGCAGTCACTTAACTTCACAACCAGTTCCACAGTCCGGCATCCTAAACTCCAAGTCTAGGATACACTACAAAGATCTGAAGCCTAAACTCTGATACCAACTGTGACGCCCCCACTTCTCCCTAAGGCGAACCAAAGGGTATCCGCGGGACGCCTGCCTAACTCTCGCCAGAACTCAATACAATTCGATTCACGCTTAACGACAATAACCATTAATACAAGTCTAATAAAGAAAGTCGCTTCCATACTTATATACATTTAACATCCAGACATACACCACGAGTACAAAATACATCAATCTTCCAATTCCTATATCGGTACCCAAAAGATACATCAATTCCCAAAATATACAATAGCCATAAAAACCATTCAATTCCATTGGAAACCTTATTACAAAAGTACATCAAAAGGGGTTCCTCCGAGTTCCACCTCAGATCCATTCCTGTTAAGGAAAACAAATCTACAGGGTGAGCAAAACGCTCGTGAGGCCAAGAAACACACATGCAAGCACATTGTCCAAATAACAATCCCATTTAACGAATAAAGCAGTAATATGCAAGAATTTAATAATTCGAGCAATAATATGTAAACTGAAACAATTCAAGGATACTGTAGCTCTCAGGAGCTAAATTCCACGTAGGCGAGTCGGAGTCTTGATCACATCTCATGTTGACACTCCGTCAACCACATAAGTATCAAATCCGTAGATACACCACTTTTCTTCAAATCCCGTCACCATTACACCCCCTTACCGGGCCCACTCATCAAAGTTTTGATAATACTCGAGTATATCATGGCAATACTGCACGAGTAATGCCGAGCAAGATCTCTCCAATAGATCATGCTCTACGAATATCTCATGGTTTGCTAAGCTTATCGACCAAGCCCATGCTGGCTCGATTCGCAAAGTTAACCAATGAGTTTGGACGTCCCCCGAATATGAATACGAATACGAATACAAATACAAATACAAATACAAATACGAATATAAGTCGATGAGCAACGCTCAAATCGACGATTCCAAATAGGAATCACAAATACGAATTACATATACGAATCACAAATACGAATCACATCCACATTATTATGTATAAATCGAATATGAATTCACATAACAAAATATGAATATAATTTCGTTTGGAAAAGAACGAGTGCGGTAACGTACACACTCGTCTCAAAATTTCAATTTCACATAACGGATAAGGAACAGATAACCACTTAGCAACAAATTCATGCACAAGACACTCACCAAATAGTTTAAGTAGCAAAGCACACTTAAGGGTTCAGGCGTCCACCGTGGGATCCTCTTGAAGGTTCTCGTGAGTGCCTGAGCAAATAATAACGAACCACCATTTAGAAACCCCAATTATCACAAAAGTTTGCACACTTGTGCAATCTAGGGAAATCTTATGAAAATGAGCCTTAACTTGCTCAAATTCAAGGTTTAAAGGTGGTGTTTAAACGCATAAGGAAAAACTAGTTTCCTTCTTGAAAACAAGTCCAAAATGGTCAATTAGTATCGAAGGGTAGGGAAGAGTCTCGAAGACTCAATTCCCGTTAAGTTTGAAAATTTTCAGATTTGATGTGCACTTTTGGAAAAATCATAACTCACTCTCCGTAGGTCCAAAATCAGAAAACTTGGTACCGTTGGAAACTACTTCCAAGGTACTAAATGTTCCTAGAAGACACTTTTCTATGATTCCTAACGGAAGATATTCAAAAATTAGCTCAAAATTGCTGTTTTAAGCTTGCAAAACAGTTTTGGGGTTGGTTTTTCGCCAACTTTGAAAATTCGGAAAAAATCACAGAATTCGATCTAATCTTTGAAATTTGGAACTCAATTAGAGTTGAAAACAAGGTTTAAAATCCAATAAAAGGAAAAAGAATCGGAGTTTTGAGCACCAAGATATAGCGGTTCAAAGTTGCTGATAATTGAAGCAATCAGACAATTTTCCAGGTTGAAGTCACAAACTTTGGGTCTTTATTTGAGCATCGAAATGAACTCAGAATGGAACCAAATTTGGTAGTATTATACTAGCATATGAGGGATATCCCTCTAGAACATTTCATGGAAACATTCATTCGGGAAGCTAGTGAACGAAGCCACTAAAGTTTCCAAAATTTCCAAGGGAATCTGCCTTGTGCTTTGATTTTTCTCTTTTCCAAACATTTGGCCAATGAAAATCCTCAAACATCATTCATTTGTGAAAACAAAGTCTAAGAAACATCCAAACTGCATTTGGTAGGTGATTAACACCAAGAAATTCGAAATAACAAGTCCCAATCAAAGCTAAGGCATCAACTAGTCAAAAGAGGGTTTTCGACCTCTAAGTCAGATTCAAAATTTGGCCACAACTCACTCAATTTAACTCGGAATTGAGCGTGGTCAGTGGGGTTGAAAACTAGATTCATAAGGCTATAATTTCTTAGAAGAAATCCTTTCAAAAGAAGTCCACAACTAGCTCACATTTGAGCATTAAGTTGCTGCTCAGAACAGGGCTCTCTGTGAAAACGTGAGACAGGACAGTCAACTTTATAAGGCTACTACGGATCACTCAGGTGGAATCAGAACATGAATTTTATACCGTTGGAAATCTGAGAATGTCTAGTTTCCAGTGCCGCAAACGGCACTCGATGTTGACATCGGAGCAAAAATTTATAGCCGAAACAAAAATACTGCCAGGGCAGTGACGGGAAAATTTTCCAGATTTGCTGTCTTACGAAAATTCAACATTTGGCCAACCAATTCATGGAATGTTTTGATGAAACTTTCTACACAACTCCTACAACATATAAAAATCACAACTAAGCCATTAGATCCACAAAAATTCGCCCTAAAGGCCATGGACAACACAAGGGCAGAATCGGAAAAATTTCCCTTTTCACTTCCTTTGAACTTTCATTCATAAACTCACTTAGTTCTACTAATTTAGGCACTAAACCAACATTCAAATCATCAAATCAGCCCAACAAGTCATAGTGGGAATTCATAGAGGCCACACAACAAATTTCAACATAATCCAAGCTACCCACATGATCATACGAGTATATACGTGCAATACTACTTCCATGAACGAAGATTTTCAAGGTTGATCGTTAATTACCTTAGTTGATGGTTCTAGCAGAAATTTTCGGTCACCTTAAGTTCAGCAAAACCGTGGAAATGAGGTTCCTTTTGTAGCTTAAGTTGTTCACCAAGTTGTTAGCTAAGAGTGGTTAAATTTTGGAGTGAAACGGAGAAGATTTGATGAAGAAATGAGAAGAAAATTTGTGGAACTTTGGGTTTGTTTTTCTTCTTCTTGGCCAGCTGTTCTTGAGGTGAGAAAATGAGAGTTTCAGCCGTGCACTTGAGGTGAGAAAAGAAGGGTTTTGATCTGGTGTGATGCTTCCATGAGAAGTTAAAATGAGTGGCTAAGAATGCCTCAAAAATCAACTCTCTCCCCGCGCGCACACTCGCGCGTTTCGTGCTCGATTTCTCTCGAGTTTGATTCACTGGTGCACTAGACCTCTAATGCACTTATATTCATAGTAATATTATTACTCTTAATAGTTTAGAAATAATTTCTAAAGTCCTCCAATTAGTCGCTCGCGCGAAAACGCGAACTTCCGACTTGTGCTCGATAACGCGAAATTTCTAAGGAATTCTTATAACGATAGTATAACTAACTATCACTTAAGTATTTAAACTTAAAAATAATCATTTTAGGACTAACATATAAGTCCCCAATTTTTCAAATTCATTGTATTCTCGAATCGATTTTTATTTCCAAACGCGCAGTCACTATTCACACTTAACGAGCTTCCAAAAATTAAATTTTGAAACAAGTTATTTTAAAAATATAACTAAACTATAGATCCATATAATTAGGTCTAAAAAGGTTAGAAAATAATATTCGGAGTAAACGGGCAATTGAATATTTAAATAAGCTAGTAATGAGAATTTAAAACAAGTAGATTTGCGGGTCCTCAGAATCTCAACATTAGGTTAGGTGTTTTTTTGTTTGGGGAACAATTTGTTATCGGTTACTCGATCTATGTTTTTCTCGTGAGCAGGTTTCTCATAAGAAAATTCTTAAGTAGGTGTTTTTTTGTTTGGGGAACAGTTTGTTATCAGTTACTCAATCTATGTTTTTCTCGTGAGCAGGTTTCTCATAAGAAAATTCTTAAGTATTGCATGCATGAGAAGCACCTTTATTCACTACGTTATTGTTCTTTTATTTCAGATGATGCACTACTGCTTTCTGCTACATACAAAAACACAATATAAAGGCAAAAGTGAATTGGATACCATCAATTTGCTGTTGATTCATAGAAGACGTAGATGCAGCAGGTTTCCTTGCTCTCCTCTTTTGATAAGCTTCTCTTTGTTTAGCTCTACGAGCTTCTTTTTCTTCCACTGATAAGGAAGCATATTTTTCTCTTAATCTTCGATTGCGAACAATGTTCTTATTCGTTGAATGTGCAAATGCATTAGTTGAAGCCATGGTTTACAGTTTATAGCATGAACAAAGGAAGCATAAACGAAGCAGAAGGTAGTAGGATAAAGCAAAAAGTGGTGGGCTTATACAAATAGCTACGGAAGATGAAGACATGAAGCAATTTTTCAATTTCCCACACCAAAAGTAAAAAGCTATTGTAAAATGACACTGTTAGACATGAGTTGAAAATATATAGTCCATTCAATGAATATTTTGAGGGACAAAAATGTAATTAAACAAGAGAAAATGACCTGGCTGATAGAAATGAACATCACATCTCATAAATGCTTCTTCTAAATGCTGCAAAAGAACCAATCTTCCACTAACATTCGGCTAAGCTCCAAGAAAAAGAACAGCCAAAAGGCTTGGAGGACAAAAATGACCCTGAAGAGAGCAAACGAATTCTAATGAACACTAACCCTCCAAACGTTTTAGCTCCAAGAAAAAGAACAACCAAAAAGCTTTAAGGACAAAAATGCCCCTGGGAGAGCGGATGAAATTGGAATGAACAGTAACCCCAAAACGTCTTCTTATATATTATAAAGATATATAGGGATAATTTCAGAAACCTCCCTTGAGGTTTTCGGCAATTATAGAGAGATCCCCTCAAGTTTCAAAAATTACACCTACCTCCCTTGTTTTTAAGGTTTATGTAACAATATAGACCCAATAGTCTATAATTTTTTACAAATATCCTAAAATACACTTCGTCTAAAGAACAAGACAAAATAAAATAAGGTTTTAATTTTTAACTTCTTGTACATGGCATACTCATTAAAGCAAACAGAGTCTAGTGACTCCAACTCATCTCAAAATTCATTACTTGCTAATTCTTGCCTAATGCAACTCACTACTATCACTACCAATACTAAACCAAAAAATGCCCCTATGTCCCTAAGAACATAATTCATCATTGCTCTAGCACTTTTAAAAACAGAAACAAAATTCTACTTTCATAGTAAAACCACAATCAATAGGTACATAAAAGAGGGAACCAATGAGTTTTTTTGGTTGCTAGATTTTTTTTTGCTTAACAAACATAATAGTCACTTCTTTATCTTCCAACTCCCAATTTCATTTTTTCCCTATATCACTACCACTTTTTTCATCTTTCCCCAGTTTGACAATAAAATTCACAGTCTACACCTTGTTAATTTGGTAACTTCAATTGGCTAACATTTGTAAAGAGTAAAACTATTAAAAAAAAGAAATGGTCTAAAATTTTTGTTGTAAGAGAGAGACAAGAAGACAAAAAAAATACAAATAAATTTCGAAAATGGTAAAAAATTGATAGTGGTGTCACTACAACAAAAATGGCCTTTCCTGACATGTCTATAAGGACACTTGTTGGTTTGTGTCGTTATAGTGAACGTATTATGACACTTATTAATCAACTCAATAATATGTACTGTAATTTTTTTATTTTATCATGATATAAAAATGCTAATGTGCCTTTAGGCTACCTATCATCACACCCGGGAAAGTGTGAGATGAAAAAAAAAACAAAAAGGAACATCAGAAAACGACATCGTTTTATTTTGGCTCCAAAACAATTAGTAAAGTTCTCTGAAGTTTCATTTTGCCGGCAAAAGGACTTGGTGAAAATTTCCTTCTTCTCATCTCTCTCACCTCTCTGCATACAAGCTATCTCGGCCAATCCAGAATGTTGGTAGGAATCCAAACTATCTCCGCAAACAACCATCTTCATTTTTTCTAACCTCAACTTTAAATCCCTCGGCTAAGACATCTGGAAGGGCAGGCAAGGGAGTAAAAGTTAGAAGATCGGAGCTGTACATTGGGAAAGCAGGAAGGTACTTCAGGCGCGCATATGTTGTTCCAAAATCGAAGAGGTAAACACAATGAAGCTGTTGTCCAAAACCTGTTCGATAAAATGTCAACTCCCTCCCCCCCCCCCCCCGATTTTTCATTTTTTTCTGTGAAATTGCTTTTAATGTTAATCTATGAAACCTAGCTGTAATTGAAGTTCTATTTAGGCAGCTAGTTTTTTATGAATAGAAATCGACTTGGAAGCTCTTTGATGAAGATCAAAACAGCAATGGGGTGACTGGAATGACCTTTTTGCAAGACAAGTGCAAAAGTTTAAGAAATAGGTTGATGAAAATTAATATTTAAGGACTTAATTTGGACTTCTGGTTGAACTGCACATTGGTCATGCTCTGGTTATGCATCCGTGACAGATAGGTTCAGATTCTTGTTGAGCAGACAAACAAATACTCTGCCGTTATTGAGATTGGTGGGAATGAATGGCGTGTTTTAACCCTTTTTTTTCCTTTCTGGGTTCTTGAACGAGAACCGTGGAGTGTGCAAAAGGTAGTTAAGGCTAAAACAAAGAATAAATAAAGTCAAAAAAAAGGAAAAAGAATCTCCTGATACTCATATCTCACCCAATGCTATCACTTATATCACTATTGCTTTTTTCTATGTTAAATTCTATGTAGTACTTGCATCTTTATAGCTTTTTTCTGTTTTAAATTGTATGTCTAATCAGTACGTGAGTTGTTTGAAATATATAGTATAACGCTTGTACTAAGTGTCTTCTGCACTTGATCAGTCTATTATAGTGCAAATTTTGAGCCCAAAAAAGGGGACTTTTAGATTAATAAGACAAAGAATATTGATGCACTTGGGTCGAAGTTTTTTGACATGCTCATAAGGATCTTCATGGGCAGGATTAGGAAGCTAGGGGACTTTTCTGTCATTCGTTTTTTCCAATTACCTATGCCGTCAGTTGCATGCCTTTCTAAAGAGATGACCTATAAAATTAATCTCTACACACCAGAGATGTATGTATACTTTGATGGAAGTTTAGTAAGATTCTTGAATTTCACCTTTAGTCTTCATGCTCATGTGTTTGTTTAACCGTTGACATTTCAGATTGAACTTAGGAGTTTCGCGAAGACGTACGCGAGCGCAGGAGTTGGTACGAAGGGCTTTGTTCTGTTATTAGGTAAATAAAATTTCTATCCGCTTGCTTGGAAATTCTGTTTTTACAGATTGTTGAGAAATTTTACATTTTGCTAATTTCCTTTATTTGCTGGGCTGCTTGACTTAGTAGACTGTAAATTCTTGAACTTGAAATTAGGGACCTGTAAGCCACGACCTGAGTTTAAAAAGTAGGCTGTTGGAAGCTTGTTGGATCGGAGGACATTTATTTATATTAAAAGTATGGATAAAAGTTGGATGGATTTTCCAAGAACAAGTGAAAAGTACGAGACAGGTCTTCAAATGTTTCTAAACTTCGCATTTTGTAGATCAAGTTGTGATGGAATGATTTTGTGTCCTTGCAAAGATTGCGGCATGGGTGTTTGTGTAACTAAAATGGAAGCATACGATCATTTGAAAGTGGTAGGATTTATCAAGGGTTATAATAATTGGATAGCACATGGAGCACTTTCAAACTACAATGAAGCCACATCTAATTCTGAAAATACATCAATTGGGGTTTCAAATGGGACTAATGACATGCAAGACTTGGTCCATGATGTATTTGGGATACCACATGGAACAAATGAATTGAATAGAGAAGGGGACATTCCTGTTTCAGAGGCTGAAAAATTTTACAAATTGATTGATGATTCTCAACAGGATTTGTACAGTGGTTGCAAAAATTTCTCGAAGTTGTCTTTCATTATTCGTTTGCTTCACCTAAAATGCCCTGGTAAGATGAGTAACAAGATTTTTAATATGCTTGTTGAGCTGTTGAGAGAAGCATTTCCGGAGGCCATGACTAATTTGCCTTCTTCTTACTATGAGGCCGAGAAATTGATGAATACATTGGGGTTGGGTTATGAAAAGATCGATGCATGTCCTAATGATTGTTCTCTTTATTGGGGTAGTGCTGAAAAAAGAACTTCATGCGAAACATGTAACGAGCTTAGGTGGGTTGCTTCAGAAAATGATCCAAATGGGGAAAAAAGAAAATTCCTCAAAAAGTGTTGTGGCATTTTCCCTTAAAACCTAGATTACAAAGACTATTTATGTCTTCTAAAATTGCATCTCAAATGAGATGGCATGAGGAAAAACGTACAAAAGATGGTTGTATGAGACATCCAGTTGATTCTCCAGTTGGCAAACTTTTGACCATCTACATCCAAAATTTGCTAAGGATTGTCGAAATGTTAGATTGGGGTTGGCATCTGACGGGTTTAATCCATTCAACAACATGAGTTCTACACACAGTACTTGGCCTGTGGTTTTAATACCATATAACTTACCTCCGTGGATGTGTATGAAGCAACCGTACTTCATGTTGTCCTTGTTAATACCCGGACCATCCTCTCCTGGGAATAATATTGATGTTTATCTACAGCCTCTAGTTAAAGAGCTGACCGAATTGTGGGATTTTGGCATTCAAACTTATGATGCATCCCAAAAAAAAAATTTTCAATTGCATGCAGCTCTGTTGTGGACCATTAGTGATTTCCCTGGATATGCAATGTTATCTGGGTGGAGCACTAAAGGTGAATATGCTTGTCCTGTTTGTCACAAGTTCACTCATGCACGACAATTGACTCATAGTTTCAAATATTGTTATATGGGTCATCGTAGATTCTTAGATAGTAAGCATAAATTTAGAAAGCAAGCCCAATTCTTTGATGGCACTGAAGAATATGGAAAGCGACCACCTTTGCAAACTGGGGATATGATTGTGAGTGAATTGGGAGACTTGCAAATTAAATTTGGAAAACTTGTGAAAGGTAATCCGAAACTGCCTTTTAATTGAAAAAAGAGGAGTATTTTCTTTGAGTTGCCATATTGGAAAGATAATGTCTTAAGACATAATCTTGACTTCATGCACATTGAGAAGAATGTGTGTGAAAACATTTGGGGACATTGCTGGACATTGAGGATAAAGACAAGGATTATTATAATTCCCGCCGTGATTTGAGAGAAATGGGAATAAGAAAAGAGCTGCATCCCATTGAGACAGAACCTGGAAAGGTGTACTTACCTCCATCTTCCTTTGCAATGGATAAAAAACAGAAAACTATGTTTTGCAATGTGCTAAAAAAGGTGAAAGTTCCAGATGGTTATGCAGCTAACGTCTCAAGATGCGTTCGAGTAAAACCACCAAGAATTTCGGGACTTAAAAGTCATGATAATCATATCCTAATGCAACAATTGATGCCTATAGCTTTGAGAAAGACTTTGCCAAAATCTGTGCGCTATCCTTTGATTCGATTGAGTAGATACTTCAGGCAGCTTTGTTCTAAAGTTATTTGTCCTCAAGATGTGGTTCGTTTGGAAAGTGAAATTGCCGTTATACTCTATGATCTTGAGAAATGCTTTCCACCAACCTTCTTCGATGTCATGGTGCATTTAGTTGTTCATTTGGCAACTGAAGTGAAATTAGGTGGGCCGGTGTATTATCGTTGGATGTATCCTGTTGAGAGGTACTGCTTGTAATTCTAATTATGCCTTACATGTTTATTCCTTTTTTGCTTTCTTTCATTTTTGGAACTAATTAGAGAATTTGGAATGATGATACTTTAGGTACCTAGGAACATTAAAATCTTATGTTCGAAATAAAAGTAGGCCTGAAGGTTCGATTGCTCAAGGCTACTTGGTCGAAGAATGCATTAACTTTTGCTCATTGTATCTTGCGGACTATGTTGAGACAAAATTCAATCGTCCAAGCAGAAATGAAGAAGTACATAAGGAAATTGAAGATGGTTTAGATGTATTCTCTGAATCAGGACATCCTTTGGGGAGGGGCAAGCCAACAGTCTTTGATGCTCATATCTTGAGTAAAGCACATCAGTATATTTTATTTAACTGTGATGCTGTCACACCTTACATAGAGTAAGTTCAACTAGAACTTAATGCATTAAAATTTTATTGTAGAATTGAATGTATGATTACAATATTGACCTCTGATGCTTCTAGGCAGCATCGTAGGTTGATAGAAGAAGGCCATTCTCAAGTTACACAGCATCTAAAAGAGCGGTTGCACAGCGAAAATTTTGCTTATTGGTTTGCTGAACATGTAAGTAAAATTCTGTTGTTGGAATCCAACATGACAAGTACGTTGTGAATGGATTTCGGTTTCACACCAACGAAGTTGAGAAGAAAAGAAAAACGCAGAATAGTAGTGTTACAGTCAATGCAACAACATCCAGTTTTGCAAGTGTAAGGGATCAAAATCCAATTTTGAGTGAATTAGTTTACTTTGGCGTCTTGAAAAATATAATTGAATTAATTTACGGCGGTCGTCGGGTGGTGTTATTCGAATGTGATTGGATATCGAATGGTTCGAGAATGAAACAAGATGCTGATGGGTTTACTGTAGTCAATTTTACAAATGTGAGGCCTCATGTTGAGCCATTTATACTCGCTTCACAAGCATCACAGGTTTTTTATGTGGAGGATCTAACTGATAAGGATTGGCAAGTTGTTATCTCTACCACTGCAAGAGGTGGATATAACATGGGGACAACCATGGATGTTGAGACATATTTGCAAAGTGATGTAGGCAATCCTGTTGTTGAGAATGAAAATGAAGAAATCAATTAGGTTCGTGAGGATGGAGTCGGGATTGAAGTTGATTTGAGCCAATATAATCTGATTTAGTGCCTTTTATAGTTGCTAAGCTTGCTGGCCCAATTCTTCTCTGTTTCAATTGCTAGGGGTCTACTAGTGGCAATTCAAGGAGTACAATTAGTTTATAACAGTTGGTATTACTTTGACCTGGACATTGATTCCCATTGTTTTCAAACTACGGTCTGTCATGAAGGAAGCTTTTGAGTTTTGGTCCGTTTCATTATGTAGGGCATAAAGCAACTAAATTTTGTCCAAAGAACTTAGTAGTGGCCAATGCCACGCCTACTAAATTTTCTGGTTTTGTTCTTTTAATTAACTTATACCCTTTTAATTCCTTGAGAATTAGTGCTTAGTTGAGGTAATTAGATTAGGATTCTATTTGTTTTGGCTTCCTACTTCAATTCCCTATTGGATTAAATTAAGAAATTTAAAACCAACGGTCTTCAAATCAAATGCAGCCGTCTGCTGATGGGAAAACAAGTTTAGTTGGCAAATCTGGAATACAAATTATATAGTTATACAAGAAATTAGAAAGCATTCAGACGGTATGGAGCAACATTCGTTCTGAATAAAAGCTCAATTTCTCATATAAAATTGAGGTAATTCATTAAAACAGTAAAAAGAATAAATAGATCTTAATTATGTGAATCTGTTAGTATTTTGCAGAATGATTTGGCCAAAATAAAATTTTCATTAACAAGCTTACGTGGAATACAAATTTGGTGTTTATTTTTTGCGAAATTAGAATTTCTTTTGCACTTACAAGTTCATCGATTCGTGAAGGAAGATGGCATCCAACCAGTTTGAACTTCAAAAAAAAATGAAACAAGAAAAATTTACTGAAAAGAGTTGTTAAAATTCTTCATAGATTGAAAAAATATACATATATCTAAAACATGGTACATCAATTAACCAATATTTCCGTGGCCATTTCAATAGCTAATTGTCTGCATCCCATTGAAACTTTTATCTCTAAATTTCTTAAATAATTTTTTAAAACAATGAAAAAATGTTGTTTTTCAAAGAACAACAATCCAAATCGACAATAATAAAACAAAATATACCAATGTTTTCAAACCCGGAACTGGTTTAATCATGTTTTATTTGTTTTAGTATTAAAAAAATTTGAAGTTAACTGAAATAATGTTTTTAAATTTGTAAAAATTTAGTCAACAATACTGGGTTTAGTGAATAAAGTGAAGACATGAAAAAATCGATCGAACCAAACACAATCGAACCAATCGAACTAGATACGATCAAACCGATCATACCGATCGAACCAATCACATTCGATCCAACCGATCATTCAACTTGTTTAATTGAATTTTGAATCTTTGCCTGAGAAACTGGTTTAATTGAACTTTGGGATTAATAATTGAATAAAACTGAAGATATGATCGAACAGATTGAACCGATTGATTCGATCTAATCGATCAAACCGATCTAAGTGTAAGATAGTTCCATTAGTGATCATTTATAAATTTTCAAACTGATCAAACTGGACACAATCAAACCGATTGAGTCTATCAAACTGATCATACCGATTGTTCAACTTGTTTAATTGAATTTTGAATGGACTATCGATAAACTGGGTTAATTGAATAGACGATCCAAGTGGAAAACAGTTTGCTTAGTGATCATTTATAAATTTTGAAATCAAAACACATTTTCTAAAACACTTAGTGGAAAGTTCAAATTTAACAATTGAATGTGTTTAATAGCTTCTAATTAATACAAAGTTGAACGGCAATTGGTTTGGAATTGAAAACATTGAATACAACTTCTATATATATATATATATTCAATCAATTCTAATCCTAACATTTATCAAGAATTCCGTTCATGTAGTAGACAACTTCTATTTGTAGTAGACAACTTCTATTCAAAAATATTTATAGCACATTTAAGGTTGTTATATTTCTTTTAACATTTTAAGTTGTTCTATTTCTAGTTGTTATAATATATTGTATATAGTTTTAACAAATTTTTTAGTTGTTATATCATGTTGTGTATAGCTAATATTCAAATTTTTAGTTGTATCATTTTTAGTTGTTATATTATATTGTATATAGCTATAACAAAATTTTAAGTTGTTATATTATATTGTATATAGGCCAAACAAAATTTTTAGTTGTTATGTTATATTGTATATAGTTTTAGGGGTGTGCATTCAGTGCAAATTCGGTAATTCGGTGCACTGAATTCGGTGAATTCGGTTATTCTATCTTTAGAAATCTAAACCGTTTTCAATTCCGAATTGGACATAACCGAATTCATACCGCAACCGATTTCAAATTCGAAAACGGTAATGAATTCGGTTTAACCGAATTCATCTATTATTAAAAAAAAAACTTCAAAACTTTTCCCAAATTCATCTATTAGCTGAAATCCGACTTTTCCCAAATTCACCCGAAGTGATTGTGTAATTTTTAATTTACAAATTGGGGCTCCTAAATTATAATACATTCATTATGCTCCTCAATGATTTAAAAATTATTACTAATTTGATCCTCAAATTTATTCATAATTGAACACATTACTTATGTTCTAATCATTTTGTGGTTTAATTGGCATTTATTTGATCACTTATACCTAGAATCCTTAGTCTATGATTTAAGGAACACATAAAAGTGATTAATTCAAACTAGAATAAACCTTAGACTATATAATGATTGGTGATAATTTATGAATTTATAATTTACAATGATTAATAATAAGTAATATTAGTTACAAACTTACAAATTACAATGATTAGTGATAAGTTATATTAGTTACAAACTTATAATTTATTTCCAATCAAAATAAAACTTATTTACTTATATATGTTATTGTGAAAGTCAATACACTAATACATTGATTTGTAATTCATATGCATTCACTTACACTGCTAACTGCTTAGTTGTCTTATCTATACTTAAAACCTTAAGAATTAAAATTAGTGAATAGATAATATGAATTTTTATGTTAAATATGTAGAGTACACTAATACTTGCAAGTTACAGATTACGCATTCAAATATTCAATAATTCAAAGTTTCAAACATGAATGATATATCAAATTACCAATATCTAAATTCTAATTACTAATTATGTTTATTGTTTAATATTTAGTATTATACATATATGTATTAATTATTATCTAATTCTAGTCATGTTACTCATGTATCAAATAATAAGTATTATAGTTATCTTATATTGTTATCATGTTATGTATTATTATAGTCATATAACAATTAACAAATACTAAAATAATATATTGTACATTATTATATATTATTATTATTATAAGTACATGGTATGATGATAATACCATATACTAATTATTATTAATAGCATTTACCTATATAATATAATAAAGTATTAGTAGTATATACTAATACTAAATAGCATTTATCTATATATTATATAATTTTATATACCAATTTGGTAATTCGAATGCGGTAATGCGGTACCCGATTTCAATTACCGAATTTGAATGCGAAATCGGTTATTACCAAATTCATAATCTCATTACCTATTTCATACCATATTACAATTCGGTAAATTCGGTATGTGCCGAATTTGTACCAAATTACCAAATACCCGATTTCAAATTACCGAATTGAATTTGAAATCGGTTATGAATTCGGTATGAACCGAATTTGCTCACCCCTATATAGTTTTGCCGAAAATTTTTAGTTGTTATATTATATTGTATATAGGCAAAACAAAATTTTTAGTTGTTATATACCACACACTATATTTTTAGTTTTTACATTTTTAGTTGTTATATTATATTGTATATAGCTTTAAGAAAATTTTTAGTTGTTATATACAACACAATATATTTTTAGTTTTTACATTTTTAATTGTTATATTATATTGTATATAACTTTAACAAAATTTTTAGTTGTTAAATAGCTTTAACCAAATTTTGCCCAAACACACATAAATTTTCATTGAATACGCGGCAAAGTGAAAAATTCAAGTCTTGACTAATTTAATTTGGCGTCATTAGTACCGCCTTTATTTCAGACATCTTCTCCCTGCCGTTGTCCTCTGTCTTTGTCCTCTCTCTCTCTGTTTCAAGCTCGCACCACCAGTTTGGGTAAACCCATCCATGAAATCGCACCCATTTGGGTAACTTTGTTGAGCTTGCACCAGGAAAATCCCTAATTCGGCTGTTGCATTGGCTTGGTGGCAAGATATCAGAAATTAGGGCTTCAAAGCTTGGGTGAGAGCTTCCGTTCAGTGGTCGAAGCTTGGGAAACCGAGAAGTTAGGGATTCAAGCCACATTTTGAGGTAATTTCAGTATTTTCTATCTAATTTTGCATTGCATGGTAGACATCTGCTAAGGGCTTGAGAAGCACATTTCTAATTGCATAGGTCGAAAGCCCTGGTAGTGATGCTCTTATTGTGTGGTTTCTGACAACATCCTCACAGTGGTCGACAATGTATATAGCGTTGGTGAAATATTCCAAAACCCTGGCAATAGTCTGTCAGGTTAGGACAATGTGGCTTGTGCTTGCTGTCGAATTGAAGACGTATTGTTGTATATTGTCAGTTGCTCTGTATTACAGATTTACAGAGTAAATTTCCAAAGTTTTCTCTTTTTTTTCCCGTGAATGATGGAATTCTAAAATGTAGGGGGTTTCTAAAATGTCAGTTGCTCTGTATTACAAGTCAACCATGAAGTCTACTTTGCTTCTCTCTCAACAATTGGCTGTGTATGTTGTTTTTTTTTATTTTCTGGAAGTTTCATTGCAGTTACTCTAAATCCTTGATGCTTTAGCATTTTTCATGTTGAATAAGTTGTTCATAGTGGTATTCACTTGTTGAGCTCTATAGCTAGGTTCATCTCTTACTGCATACATCAGTTTTTTCCTTTGTGTTCAGCTTTGTACAGTGATTTGGAAGTGATGTCATTTGAGTTACCGCAGCACTTGGTTTTGCATTGATGCTAATAGGTTATGAGAGTTGTTAATGATGATCATGTCTAACTGCTCTAGTTTACGAGTGTAAACTTGAGAAGGTTGCCTCAGAGACTAGAGCTTGTGTAACAAGATAATTAGAAGTTTGATGTTAGTTTCTAGTGAGTTTTTGTCTTTCTGCAATTCTTGTTGTTGTACTTGGTCAGAGTCAGATGCTTCCAAGCTTGCAGAAACTACATGGAAAAGAGAACTGAAAGAAGTTTGTAATTAAGTACGAACAAGTCAAAATCAATTAAAGTAGAGCCTTCTAGCTAATCTTCCTGTTAAATAGAAAATGCATATGTGTTACTGATTTTGGTTTATGCTGGAACTGGAAACTTTGAGCCAGTAAAGGGCAACAACATAACCTTAGGTGACCAGCTCTTGCCTCAAAATACTTCTTCATTGGCTTTCACCTTCAGGATTTTCTTGATTGTTGGCTTTCACCTTCAAGATTGATGCAGGTATGGCCCGTAGAGGTCGAAAATGTAAGCGGGCTGCAAATGGATTGAGAGATGAACCAATTGAGCAACCTCCCTCATGTCATGAAACAAGGCAGTAGCCTCCACTTGGAACAAGCCATGAACCAACTGAACAAGTTCAAGGAGAAGCTGCTCGGGCACCTCAATCTCCAATTCAGCATTCTACATTGGGAATAATGCATGAATCAGGTGACCAGGTTACTCAACAAGCTGATGGAGGTCTACGGTCGCATGAGCAGTGCAAGGACTCTCCAATTCAACAATCTCCACTTGGAACAAGGCATGAACCAACTGAAGAAAATCCAAATCAGGATTCTCGAGGTCCACATTCCAATGACACCACCTTCATGTCATGCAACTGTGACAATGCAGGTAATGAATACTGTTTTGAACCAAATCCAGAATTGCATTTTTTATGTTCATAACCTGCAGCTTTTTCTTATTTTATACTATAAGGTACTACAAATGATTCAAGTGAAGTACATCAGAAAAAACGAGGCCCTACATTTATGAAAGAAATTTGGGGTCGGCCTAAGGAGCTTCCACGGATTGAGATTAAACTCGATGACAATGGGATCCCAATAAGTGAGAAGACTTCTTTCTCTGAATTCTTGGGCAGTTTGGCTAGGAATGGTATGTATTGTCCAATAGATGTTGAAACTTGGCTTAAGGTGCCAAGGAAACTTAAAATGGACATGTTAGAAGTGATAAAGGTAATGGTAGCTTTTGTATTATGTATGCTTTCTGCCAAAATTACTGTGAAGTTATGTTCATTTTCTTGTTCCTAACTACATTTCAGGAAAGGTTTGCTTTGCCTATGGGACTGGAAGCTTGGACCTTAAGATCTATTGGCAAAAAATGGAGAAGTTGGAAGGCAGATTTAAAGGCTACATATTTTGATCCTGCCGTGCCAAATGCTGAAGCTCGGTTGCAAAAGGACATAAGGGTACGGGAAGAGCAATGGATCAAACTTTGAGCTTATTGGAAAAGTGAAGAAGCAAAGGTATAAATCAGCTACAACATTCTTCATAAAGTTTAGTCTATTCAATGCTGTAATGTTGCTTTTGATTTTGAAATGTGAAGAAACTAAGTGAGAGGAACAAGAAAGCTAGAGGGGAGAAGAAGATGAACCATACAACCGGAAAAAAGTCATTTGCTCATCTTCGGAACCACTTGGTGATACCTCATCCTTTTTTAGTTGCCTGTTTTTTGACTCATACATGTTTCATTATGTTAGCTTGTTTTTTAATTATATGCTAAATGCTAAAACTATAATTAAAAATATTCAATTTCTTATAGGCCAAACAGTTGGGAAGACCTCCTACTAGAGTAGAAATGTTCAATAAGTTTTATACCCATTCCAATGGAACTCCATCAAGTACCATAGTTGCTGAGAATTTGGTAAGGATCCTTGAAACACAAACCTATAAATTCTACCATTGTTTTCAGATAGGCTTTTGCAATACAAGCGTTTTCCATGTTTATGTAGGAAAAAATGAATGAGCTGAAAAATCAGCTTCCATCGGATTCGCAAGATCCAGTTGGTCGCAATGATATATTTGCCCAGGTGGTTGGGCAAGACAAACATGGTCATGTTCGCTTGTTTAGTGACGGTGTGAATCCAACGGACTTATGGGAAAACATTCCTAGTCGTAACACATGTTACCGTATAAGTATTCAACACTAGTCCACATTGGTCTGTTTGGAGGAAAGGCTTCAGCGACAAGATGATGAAATAGCCAGCTTGAAGAAAATGGTTTTAGTTCAACATGGAAGGGGCTCTCCAATTGACAGCCCAAGACATCCTTCATCATCATCTAACAATGTGTCAAGCCATACTCCATCGCGAGCCACGCGACCTATTCGAGTAAGTCTTTATCACTTTTACTCTTTTACATTTGTAATCTGGAATTTGGCTTGAATTTGATTCTTGTACTTGTTGGATCTTTACTAGGTAGGGAATATGGTTTCACTAAAAAGTTTGTTTGACCCAACGAAAATCGTGGCAAAGGGATATTTACGGAGTCTGAATCCATTGGATGAGGTCGGGGGACAAGCTTTTGGGCCAAACTGGTGTGAAATACAGATACAAGTTGCAATGAGTCCACGTGAGCAATTGATTAGACCGTATGATTTGCAACAAACAATTCAAGATGCACTTGGTGCACCAGTTGCTTGGCCTTGTCATTTGGTGAGATATGCACTTACATACATTATGGATTTTCTGGAATTTTAGTTCTAACTATGATGATCTAATGATCCCCACAAACTTTGTGCACAGGTGGAACCAGCTGAAGAATGATGGGGACTTCGTGTACTTGACTAAGGGCTCTCAACAAAATGGAAAGTTTGGAAGCTACTTCTACTTCTTTCAACTTGTAAGGGATGAGGCTCTTTTAGTTTGTGCATAACAAAGTCTTTCAAGTTCTTGTACATGAGAATCTTGTTTGGGATTTTAGTACTTGCTTTTTGCACTTGTTTATATTTTAGTACTTCCTATGTTTGTACTTGTTATCGACTATAAGTTCAACGAATTATATTTGAGTATCGACTTCTTCTTTAAATTACTATATGCATTCTGCCTTTTGGGATAATTTTACAACTACTTTGGGTTTCTGGTTGATGGAATGCACAGCAGGGAGTACTAATTGCAGGTTACATCCATATCAAAAAAATTCGAAAAAAAACTCCTAGCAATTAAAAGTGTCACCATAGATTCACTTCGAAAGCAACTTCTAATGACAAATGGGTATGTCGTCCAAAGCAATGTAAATTGACATGGCTATGTGTCCTTAAAGTCATATATTAAGTCAACTCAAGATGCCTTCATAGAACTCGAATCAGTAGGATGTCGTACCGCTATACTGACACCTGGGATTATCACAAACAGGGGTTTTGGTTGGCAGATGAAATGCTATAGCAGCATATTTTCCTGACATATTTGAATGCCGCTAAAGGGATCGAGGCTATCCCTACATTGGAAGGGACAACACTCGCCCTAGGTGTGAGGATAGATAAAGTGTCAGTTTATATTATCTATACGGACACTTTTCAATGCCGCCAAAGGCCATTTTTGTTGTAGTGTGTGGTTGGTAACAATGGAGTGCAGTATTTGGTGAGAGGGAGAAGCAGTTGTCAGAGAAAAAGAGAGAATAGTATGAAAGAGGAATGGAGGCAGGGAGAAAGATATGAAAATTAGAAAATTGATGGAGATTGTTCTTTGACATTAGAAAATTACAAGTAGAATAATAAGAAGTATTTTTCGACTTTAAATGTCCCTTTATGAATTAACTATTAAGTGGATGACATTTTAGTCTTTTGATTGGACCACGAGAGGTCTATGTAATTATTGGAATCTCGGGGGAGCTAAGTGAAATTGTTAGAAACTTCAAGGGAGGTTCCTAAAATTATCCCATATATATATATATATATAAACACACATATATTAGTCGTTCCATTCATAAAGAGATGACTTATATTTTCTTTTTTTTTTTTAGCACAGGAGGGATTGAATTTAAGAAATGAAGATGAAACATGTTGAAAGAGGTTAAATTCATGTAGTTTCCCACCACGTTGGTCGGGATTAACATTTTTGTATTAGAATTTAAGAAGTGTGGAAGGAATAAAAGGAATTGAATCCAAACCTCTAACTTCAGAAATCTCAACCTTAACAGCTAAATGAAGGCCTTATCAGCAAGAAATGGCTTCTAAGTTCTATCAAGCATAATCAACAAAATATTATGGCAGGAATAACAAAGTATATTACGTATGCATATTACATGAAACTTATCACAGAAGCCCAATTAAAGATTTGGTAAAAAAATAAGTTTGGAAAAATTAGGCATTAAATCATGTTGTAGTGGTACATGTCCTTGAAAAAATTATGGAATTACAATTCCAGGTTTCACCTATATTGAAAATTAGTTTTAAGTTAGACATTTGAATATCACGTATTAGACTAATTATAATTTTATCAAGTTATTGATATTACATGGATGTATGTGAAAGTAGTATAATATAAGTTACTATTCTTTCAGCGACTCATAAAATACATATTAATCTGAATAAAAATCTTAAAACTTTAACATAAATTGAATCATTACTCGTGAAGTATAATACATAAAAAAATTTTAGTTTGACTATTTTTGATATATTTAAAAAAAATACATGACAGAGGAGTTCATTTTTAATTATAATCGCTGAGGTGTAATATAAGTTTTTACTACATATGTTGTCGAATATTATTGAATACTTAGCATATTAATGAAAAAAAAGTTTTAGAAAAGCTTAGCAATATTAAAGTATTCTTATTTCCAATATCTGTAGCCAAAACTAAAGCACCTTATTTCCACAAATTGTAAACATATTTCAATTATAGGCATGATTTTGTATGCATAATTTTGCTAAACTTGTACTTTTTTGCTGAATATGTAAACTCAGCCAAGGAAAGAGAAGAAAAATTGCCTCTTTCTTCTTTCTCTAGTTTGAAATTCTCCTAGCTAGTTAGTGAATTAGGATTTTTCTTGTCAATTTATGCATTGAGATCTTGACTATAAGTTAGCACTTTTTTTAATTTAAGCAGTTTCGCATTTGAAGGTTCGGGTTAAAGGAGTGCGTGTAGATCACTATTAGAGACCGAGCACACATGCAGGTTCAATGCATCTCTTAAATTTTTCCCTACATCAAATCTCCATCAATTTAAGAAGGTTTTCGCTAATTGAGATAGTCTTAGTTATGTGAAATTAATCACGATCTACTTTAAAGAATCAAGCTAACTTAGGTAATTATTATTTTCTGCTGCAGAGGGATCTGATGTGAATTAAGGATGAACCTGTTCGGCTTTGGAATTAAACTACGAGCCCCAGTCCAAGAAACCATTATAGGGTTATTATTTCATATTATTTCTTTAATAATTTTATATGTTTTTATAATTATTTTCATGTTGGTTTATCCACGCTTATTGATAAACTTTAACGACATATTATTGTTGGTTTACCCACGCTTTCTTGTGTTAGTTCGAGGGTTATCGAAGGCTCTTTTCTTTTCTTTCTGTTTTTTCAATCTCATCTAGAACGTCTAGTCTACTGTTTTCTTGGTTCTTTTCTTTCTGTTTTTTCAATCTCATCTAGAACGTCTACTGTTTTCTTGACATCGCTTCAATGTCGTAATAAAACACCAAATGTTAAATCTAAAAATTTCCAAAAACTTGAATCTTTTTTGGACGGTGGTTTACTGCCAAGTGCCCATGATCGTCGGTAGATGCCAAATCGAATCAACAGCCAACATCACAATGGGCCGCCCCTCGCCCCCGCCCCGCCTTCCCCCTCCCCGGCCCCCATCCAAGTATCCAACAAGTGAACAAATTAAGAAGATCCAAATTTCGTGCTCTTGTAGGTCCAGCTGGTACAGAAATGTTAGCTAAAATTGATGCGCATTTTAGCCCATTCTAGTGGCTGAAACACGCTGGTTTAATCTGTAATATTCCGTCTCACAATAAGAAGTTAAATGCCATGAAACAAATCTGTGTGTTGTGTCCGAACACTCCATTCTTATTTAGAATATCCATTTTGGTCTAACGATGACAAAATCCCAAACAAATGTATAAGTTGTGTCCGAACACTCAAATTCTTATTTAGAATATCCATTTTGATCCAACGATGACAAAATTCAAATAGTTGGATTTAGTTGTTGAAACCAAGCATAAAATTCAAATAATTAAGGGCAAATTACACTTTACCTCCTGTGGTTTAGTATTTTTGTACATAACCCCCTTATGGTTTCAAAAATTATACATAATCCCCTTATAGTTTGGATTAAAATGTCAAAGTAACGGAATTTGTAATTCATAACAGAGTCATCTAAAAGGTCAAAAATACCCCTATGTAAAGTTGAAAATTATTTATTAACTACAAGGGGTTTATGTGTATATTTTGAAAATAATAAGGGGGTTATATGGTTAAACATTATACCATAAGGGGATTATATGATAAAATATAAAATCATACGAATGATCACTTTATATTTAGTGCATCATGTATATTATATTTATATATTTTGATCATTTTAGCCATTTTAATTTTTAAACAAAGGCAATTTCGATATTTTTAAAGGTTTCGTTACGAATGATCATTTTCGACATTTTGACATTTTAATTCAAACTATGAGAAGGTTATGTATAGTTTTTGAAACTATAGAGGGGTTATGTACAAAAAATACTAAACTATAGGGGGGTAAAATATAATTTGCCCAAAATTAAACTTGGTTGCTGAAACTGTGATCGTGTCTTGGACATGCGAGTACACTTCTCTAAATTGGGTCAACTAAACGCATGAAAACTCCCTTCTGATGGAGATGTTTTCTCAATTGCTAGGCAGTCGCGCGCCCCCCAAACACGAGCAACATCGTGCCTGGAAAGAAATAGCACGTGCCATGCTACGATGGTTAATCGAACATCCACGTTTATTCTGACGAGGATACACAAAACATAAAATGACAGATATCGATATTTATTAACCAGTGAGCAGCACCGACAAGGGATTTAAGTCCCTCTTGAGTTGTATGTTGTACTCTGGGGGTTCAAATTCAAATTCTCCTTACAGTAAAAAAAAATTCAAAAGTAGTGAGCACCGCTGATCTCGTTAGATTTGTATACAATTGAACCTCGAAATGAAAAGGCCATAGCCCATAAGGATAGACATAGGGGGCTGATCTAACAATGAGTGGTTTTTTTTTGACATGTACATTTAAATAATAACTAACTTACCATGTAAATACCATATCATAATTATTTTTTTCTGCATTTAGACACTTCTTAAGTTAAACTTGACATCTTAAAAAAAATTTTAATAGCTAGTATCCGTTTAGCACCCTTTCGTGTACATTTTGTTTGGATGTTACATTACTTTTCTCCACTAAAATCTAGAAAAGAAAAAGTCATACTAGTACTATTTATTTCTACAAGTAACCTTTTAAGGTCAACATTAGACCACATTGCTCCGCTAGCATTTTATTGTTCCACAGGTCCAGTTTTTGCTAGTTGTCAACTGGTAGTTTCTTTCTTGTCTTTCTTGGTCAGCAGTTTTACTTTTCTCATTAGTATCGAGTTCAAATGTAAGTGACCCTACCAGAGAAAATATGTGCTACGCTGAATTTTTTTTGCCCCCTCTGGTATAGCTGACAGCCGTTGATTTCTTTCCTCTATCTACCTATTATTATCTACCTACTAGATAAGGGAACAACTCAAGTTCTCCATTGAATGCCAAGTGTCAAGGTGTTATTAGAGGAAGTAATTTTCATTTCTTTATTTGGGCATTAAGGAGTGAGAAATGTCTATTTGGGACTTGATATCCAAATTGTAAGTATCAATAGTTCCATACTATTTGGGGCTAATTGGTAATAATAGCTTAATTATTTTCCTTTCTTTCTTTTGTTTGTATTTTTATTGGTGGCAAAGGTCAGTTGGGTCCTTCCATGAAAGCTACCTATCAAAATAGTTGCTAACTATTCAGGGGTATTTTTGTACATTTGACATTATTCCTTTATAATTTTCTGATCAAATGCAAATAGTTGTATACTGTTTGTGGGCTCCATTCATCACATGGGCTCTTTTCTGATTAATTAGATAATGGAGTGAGTCTAATTAGTGTAAGTCATATTAGGCCGGTCAATTAGTGAAACATCCAAATTTGCAAGTGGTTAGTCTAACACTTAACCCTAATGAAATTTTGTCTTAAACATTTTTAGTCATTCTTTAGGTTCAAGACCCGAAAGCTTTCTCGGTCCCCCTCTTTCTTTCGCTGACATAGCTGACTATCAGCCTGCAAAATCCTTACTTTTCTACCAATTCCCTCAACAACTAATTGTACTTCCTTTGATTGCAGCCATAAAAATCCTCCATATGCACGTAAAATTTTCTTTTTCCCCAAAAATCTGCTCACTTTAGGGATGAATGCTGTACCAATTTATCAATCATTTTTGTACTAGGTTTGAATTTACCAGCGAATTCTTCCTTTTTTTCTGCTACGAAGTGATGTTTTCTTTTAGGAAATAATTTTTAATTATCTATGGTACGGTTTCTAAAAGCCACCATATATACGAAAGGGAGAAGGGAAAGGAGAAACCCTTTAGAAGTTGGTTCTTTCTTTCATCATATTGAGCAAAGGATGAAAAACTTAGGTACAATTATGATCTTGCCTTTTTTACTGTTAACTATGATTTTTGCTTCAGATATCTTTCATGTCTACTTGATTCTAAGAAAAACAGCTTGGCTTCAAGCAACTGTGAAACTCTCCTTTGGATACACTAAATACAGGAAGTGAATGCAACCATTGATTGGATTATCAGTTGTCCTTCTTGCAAGCAACAAAGTGAAGTTGATATGAGGTAAAGTTACCAATTCATGCTCTTTAATTACAATTTAATCCTCTTTCTGCATTTAAATTGATGTTAATTTCTATCGTTGAATTTGAGGGCCCGAATTCCCATCATTTGAACTGATGATTCGGGAACAATCAATTGCACTATATCTGGAGAAGATGCAGAAAAAATGATTCTATTCACTTCACTTCAGCATAAACTGGCACAAGAAAGTGTAAGTGATAACTTTCTATTTTATATCCATGCATAACAAAAAAGATAACAACAGCTGACTACAACTCAAAAAATAATTTTTGCTGCAGCACTTCGAAGTAGACACTGAACTTAATGGTTCCTTGAAGAAGTATATAATTGTCTACTTTCTCAAGGCTTATGAGACTCACTTTTAAGACCAGGGACAAATTAAAACTGTTGTGTCCAAAGCTTACACTGCAGATGATCTGTTAATGTAACATTTACAGATCGCACCGAAGTTTCTTCTGCAGTGGGCACTTCCTCACCAAGTTATCAAAAAAAAAATAAAAAACAACAAAGAAAGGAAGAAATGTTCACACCAACCACTAAGTTGGTGCTTGAAGAAATTGCTGGAGGCAATTGTTCCACGAAAGATGATGCATATGGGAGCAGTGGAGTAAACAGGAGCCTTGATTTTCCAAAAGGGCTATCTGAAAATGAAGCTACACTAGTAGAAACACTATCCAAAGAGCCATCCAATATTTCTAAGCAGTGTACCAAAGAAGGTCCAGAAGACAGCAATCTACCTGAGAATATTGAAGATAAGTCCAGCAAAGAAGCTTGAGGGCAAGTAGGCCTGAACTGCTTTAATTATGTTACTTTTATTAAATCTTTTGTTAGCTAGCTAAATGATTAGGTCCATTGCTTTGATACTTTCTTTGGAACTGCTTCAGTCCTTGACAAATAAGGGATCATGAGATAGCTATTAATAGCTTAGTTTGTTATCTTGCACCTGCATAGATCATGAAACTTAATTGCAGGTGCTAATATGTATGAAGATCCAGTATTAAAGCACATGTGCTGTCAAAAGTGAATGATTTTGTTTATATAATCTTTGCGGCTGTTTTAAATGTATTTTATTTCTCTTTCTTTTAAACACAATTAGCCTATTAAATCCACAGATATATTATCAACATCCACAAAATTATCTGGATTTTGCACAGGACAAAAAAAAGGACTAAATAAACAGCGAAAATTATCAGTGGGTAGACCAGTGCATGGCACGGCTAGATCCAAGCTAGTCTTACATATATAGAAAAATCGGACAAGGGGCACAAACGGTTGCAGGTGCAACCGTTCCTGGGGATTTTGGTCATTTTTAACGGCGCGTAACTTTGGTTACACACGGGCGTAACTTTGTTTGCACAACGTGTAACTTTAGTACAAAAATTTACGGGCCCCACACACGGTGTGAAAATAGATGTACAACTTGTTATCTGAACCGCACATTTTTTTTTGGCCAAAATCTGGCCGTGAACAGTTCAGGAGCGGTCATCAGAATGACTGCTCCTGCCCCTCGTCTAGAAAAATGCAAGACTTCTACTCCCCTATTGAGCCACTTGTTGGAGTTTGGGAAGGGAGGCCACTGTGCAGAATTTTTTTTGCTAATAATACCCTCAAAATTTTGCCTCTGACCTAAATATTGCCCGACTATTGGCCGGGGGGGGGGGGGGGTTTGCATCCTTTTCCTTTAATTACTGATTTGCCCCACAAGACATAACACTCCCTTATAACAGTTGCTAACTGTTGATGGCTTCTTTTGACTTATAGCCCACCATCTTTTTGCTTCATTCATGTTTCTTTCCCGTCTATTTCCTTTTCCTCTCATCAGGCGAAAGCAAGAAGCTGCAGTTCAACTGCTCTGGCTGATGGTGTCTTCTTCTTTATTCAATGTCAAATCAACTCACTTTTTTTTTTTATTTTTTGCTCAGAATTTGCTTGCCCACATGATAATTCTTATTTGAAAGGAGGAAAATGGGGAATATTTGGTTAGATTAGGTTGTACTTCTTGGCCAAAAAATCAGCGATTTTTTCCCCAAATTATGTGTGGCCTTCGGATTCATCTTGAATATTTGGTTAGATTAGGTTGTACTTCTTGGCCAAAAAATCAGTGATTTTTTCCCCAAATTATATGTGGCCTTCAGATTCATCTTACCCGTAAGCTATCTCATCTCCCAACCATGCAATCCTTGCATTGTAGATGTGATATTTTGGGTTTTCCAGTTATGATGAGAGATAGGTTTCCTGCAATTTAAATCTTTGCTTTTTGGGAGAAAAATGAAATAAAAAGGGATTGAGATATTTGAGGATACGTAAAGTTGCTTTTTCTTTCAACAATTTGGGCTTTACAATTGGAAGGAAATAGTAGCAGCAGCAACCCGCCTTGCTCCTCACTTCTCTTTTATGGAGTCTTCTTTGGTAAGCTTAATTTGCCCTCTTTTTTTGTTAACTTTTTTACATGACAATAGCATACAAATAAATAGATTAGTATACGTATGCTCTCATCATAGGTATCAGTCACATGGGCACCGGTGCAGTGGTAAATTTTCAATGTTAATTAATAACCAAATTGCTGATTTGTTAATGTGTATCTCATGCACTCGCTTGTCAAAGAAATCAATGTTAGCCGTTACTGGAAAGAGAGAGATGAGATGGAAGCTCTTGAATGAGTTGTTCCACGGGCTCTACTTTGTAAAGTAAGCAACTTTGTGTCAGTAGAAACCTTGAGTCAGTTAATTAGTTGCGGTGGCCTGGTAAAATGTGGTTTTAAGGGTATTTTTATTGCTCCTGAGAGGCTCATTAAGAGTAAATAAATGCTAATTAGTTGAGTTATGATAGATTTCAATTAAATGTTGCGGAGGTTTCCAGTAGATGCTTTACAAATGTTTCATATAGGATAGGTGATACTGTTAACAATATCCATTCTTGGCTACATAGCGATGTAAATTTATTGTTGTAGTCAGTGAGGCATCCACACCAAAATTTCATTCAAGTAACTTGGGACGAACTTGAAAATTCATGAAAGTCAGAGCAAGGATGAGTGAAAATTGAGATGTCCCTTTTTGTGCTATATAAGTTCTATGTTTTGAATTATTCAATTTGGCATAGACTGTTAATGTATGGTTTACATTTCTAGGTGCATGGTTTTCGAGGGAAAGAGCAATTGGAGGATGCCCTTACTGGCATGGACCTTGTGATCATTCCTGCTGGGGTTCCTAGAAATGACTAGAGATGATCTTTGTAATATCAATGCTGGAATTGTTAAGACTCTATGTGAAGGAATTTCAAAGTGCTGTCCGAAAGCCATTGTCAACTTAATTAGTAACCCTGTTAACTCCACAGTTCACATTGCTGCAGAGGTTTTCAAGAAGGTTGGCATCTATGATCCCAGGAAACTTTTGGGAGTCACAATGCTTGATGTTGTTAGAAGCAATACATCTGTGGTATGCATGATTCAGTAGCTATTCCTTTTGATATATAAATCAACCATTTTTACATTTTCTTCTCTGTTGTACAAATGTTCCCTTTCTTTCATGTAAAAAATAATATTCTAAGTTTCGGGCAAGAAAACGGGCTCGAAGTTCGAACTATACTGGTAGCTTCTTCTCATACTACGTTAATGAGGACATAGTACGCTAATAATATATATGCACTCCTCCTCTTATAACTAAAAATCGGAGGACCGATGTATCCATCAGCAAACAAGCTTAGCAAATCATGAAGCCCACCTAGTTCTGTTAAATTCGGAAGAAGATGACCCGTCTAGGAAAGCCAGTTGGGACAATTAAGAGAACCGGGTCGAACTATTTGTCAAACGGATTGATTGAATTGGTCAAATGGGTCTGGTTAATGCTTGAATTTATTTTATTTTATTTTTTAAAATGGGTTCAACCTAAAAAACTTGGACCTATTGTTATGGATTGGTGTTTTCTCTCAAGGCAAGTATTAAACAAAGGCCTATATAGATTTAGTGTCAATTGGACCGCTAATTTTGCAATTCAAAACATACTTATAAGTGGTAATTATTATACCTTGAGACAAAAGGATTGTTAGACTTGTTAAAACATCTAATCAAATAATATAAAAAAAATGTATTTGGATTCAAAGAATTTAAAGAGTCAACAATTGTTTCCAAGCCTCATATTTAATTTTAGAACGATGAGGCCCAAATTTAAATAAATAAAATTCTTCTTTTAATGGGCTAACCCAATGCTTCGCTTCTTCTAGTAAAAATGATGTTATCAATTAATCCCAAGAACAACTTTTATAAGTCTAAGTTTTTTTTTATAAACCCAAGATTCAAATATATGGAAGATCAACTGATTTATGGGCTAGGTCTTAGAACTAAGCTGAATTTATATCTAGTTCAATTCCTTATGAGTCCGTTTTAAAAACAACAACAACAATAATAATAAACATAAATATGTATATGCCTACATTTATCATAAATAATAATAAGAAAGATCATTTCATGAATAATTATTTAAAGTGAACATTTTCTTTCTAATAATAATAAGAACATTTTCTTATTATTATTTATAATAATAAGAAAGATCATTTCATGAATAATTATTTAAAGTGACCATTCAAAGAAAGAAAATGTTTTACATTAGGAAACCTTCTTAAAAAGGGAGAAACTATCCAAAAATAGAAATCCCCACTTTTGGAAACTTCTTAAAATAACTCTATATAGATTGTCCAGACATGAATTCTACGGTTATTTAGAATCCGACAGATAAGGAATACCAATTGATTAGGGCACTTATGTATTCGATACAGGTACAAAGCAAGTTTAAGAAGGATTAAAGTTATCCCATACAAGCAGTCAAAAGATAAGTGGTGCTTACCCTCAATGTTTTTTCAAAATATTAAATATGACTTTTCTCACATGAAAATTGTACTTTGTTATATGTAAATGGATTATGTAGACTTATTTGAAGTTCTTTGCTATACTATGAAATATGAAATAAGTGGCATATTTTTATGAAATGTAAGAAATATGTATGTGATGTGTGAAATAAACTTATATTATGAAAAGCTCTAAATGATCGTGAAATAGATGATAAGGGCTATAGTCCTGCTACGTTATGTTAGTCATGGGAACGTTGTGCCCAACCAATTGACTTATGATATGCTATGCAGTCAAGCGGTAATCATGAAACCTCTTGACCGCTCTTCTAGAAGGAGTAAATCTCTAGATTGAGTATTCAAAAGCCATATATTACATTTACTTATTTATGAACTGATATGAAATGTTTAATTTATTTTTACATGATCGACGAAATTCCTGCAAGTACATAAGGTCAATCGTAATAATAAAATACTTGGAGTATTTTAGGGGTTGAACTCACAGGGAAGAGTTAATTTTCTCTACATTAATTGTTTTAGAAAAATAATAAACTTCAAATTCAAAGGGGTTTTAACCTATAACTAAAAAATAAACAAATAATCAAGCCAAATTAAATAGAGTTGAGAAAATAGTTGGCAAGAGTTTAGGGTTTTAGATTTGATCTAGAGTTTGAATTAATTATCCAATTAATTTCTTAACAAGCCATGAATGCATCATGCAAAGGTACTTTAGATTATATTTCAATATATCTAAATCATGGCTAATTAAATATCATCTCTTTTTCGAGATCATAAGTATTTACTTAAACCTTTTAAGATCTTAGGTGACATAATTACGTGATACAAACCCTAATTTACTCTCATGATATTAAATAAACCCTTTAGGCTAAATATGTTTATCTATCTAGTACATGGTTGTATATCCCTTTTCAATTCAATACAAACAATAGGAAAATGTCTATGGTGGCAAATCACATATATGTAGTTAAAATAAAATGGATAAATCAAGGTAAAAGTCAAGAAATTAACTAAAATATATAATCCAATCACTTTCACAAGATCCTAACCCTAGAATGGAATTAGTTCAACATATTCGTAATTAAAACCAAGAATTCAAGAAACAACAACAATATTGGAGAAAAAGTAAAGAAAACTTCTCAGTTTGTCTAGGTTCAATCCCGGTGTTGGTTGCTCCTTGATTCTTCCCCCTCTTTTTCTTGATCTCTCAAGAAAAATATGTAAAAATGATGCGCTAACACTAAAAGAAAATCGGCTTTTTGTGACAACAAAAAGTCGTAAATGAAAGCCAAAAAGTTATCATTATATGGATATAGTGACAACTTTTTCCGTTGTCATATAGTTGTCACAGATTCTATATCACAAATGGGTCCATATGACAACCTTTTGAAGGTCGTCATAGAATTTTGTTATTCAATGATGAGGAGAAAGTTATCACTAACGGATATCATTCTGTGATGACTTTTCTTGTCACTGTTTCAGCTATATTTTTGTCATCGATGTTGCAAAAGTCGTCACAAATTTGAAGTCTACAATGATGACCTGAGCTTGTCACTATTAGTCCTACTATTCAGTGACAAAAATAGTCGTCACCTAGTGAACTTGCATGTCAGTGACAACATTTGAAGGTTGTCACTGAGCTTTGTTTTGAAAAGCTGAAATTGACCATTACAAATATAGCATTCCCATAGTATTTTCAACAAATTATAGCAGAAATTTAATTTGACAAAAAGCCAAATTAACGTAGAATGAAGCCACAAATTCATATATATGGCCATAAACATTTGTAAATTCATCAAAATAGAAGTCAACCAAAAATATTGGATCCCAAAGCCCACATAATCAGTTCACTAATGGCCAATACATATCTTTCCCAAAAAACAGAGTAATAGGTTTCTAAACTAAAGCATCGATTGCACCACTAGTGTCAGACTTCAACCATCTCTATTATCATAACCAACAGCCTCCTCATGATCAATATCAAGCTAGACTGCATTGAAAATAAAGTATTAATGCATTAGAATAGACTTTAGTCAGAAAATATGCTATTACAACCTTACTACTGAATTTGAATGAATAGTCATACAAATCAAGACTCCAACTACTGTCAACTTGATAAGAAGTAAAAGAATGCATATTCCATTTGGCAGCATTTTGAGGCAAAGACATGATGAAGATTAAATTTGTAAGTTAAAAATTCATTGTTAAATTAAATTAAGAAAAAGTGATTCAGAATAACAAGGTCTTATAATACTTGCGAGTAGGCAAATCACATACTTCAATTTTTGTTCCTTCAAGTACTATAAAACGATGAATTGCTAATGTGTAAATATATATATGGCCCTTTACGCTATTACTCATATGGTTATCAATTTTGAAGTGTTCCATACACCAAGATTAGAAAAATAATCCCAAACAAATTTGCTTGGATGCAGGATGCACATGTAAGGAGAAGGCTTAGGTTTACATGCAAGATGCTTCAGTTTGAGTTTTCTTATGTTTAGACTGAAACTCTGTCTCCTTCAAGTATTTTATGTACTCCCTATTTCTGAGATTACGATCCATGAATTAGGAGTAAGCTATTCAAGGGTCTTGATCAAATTATTTTATTTTGTTGGTTCTGATGGTCATGTAGTTGGATAAATAAGGTAAAAGAATTACTATACCTTTTCAATAAGGAAAAAACAAAATATAAAAAGCATAGTTTAAAGAAGCTACAAGTACCTATAAAATAATAGAAAACCAGAAGAACAGAGGTATAAATGCCCCTAATTGTCTCTTGAGTCTAGTCATAAAGAAGCTGCAATGATGGCAATGTTGATGCTTAGAGATACATCAATGAATCAAAACAGAAATCAAAGAAATCATTCAAGAAACTAGTATAGAACCTACAAGTATATTTGCAAATAGTGCAATTAGAGCGTATGAAGTAAGGTATACAATAGAGACAATTGCCAGTCTAGCAACTTGCACCTAGCAGAATATTACTTAAGATGGTTAAAATAAAAAAAAGTCAATGATTAACAATAGAAAATTTTTTTTCTCTATTTGAACTGGTCATCAGAAGCAGCCATTAACAAAAGAAAACATCAGAAGCAACCATTCATGATTTGAAGACATAATTTTAGTACAAATTAATCTTATGTGGGGATAAGGCTAACTATTGAATTATGAATCAAGCAAAGGAATAAGAAAGCTAATTACTCTTGCTGAGGAAACAGAAAAGGGCAAGGTAATAGTGGTTTAATACTACTTACTCTTTTTCTTTTCCCTTCACTTTAGCTCAGCTGATACCACCCATTAGTTTCCCTTTTGTGTTTTATCTAGGATTGTTGCTTGCTATCTATGGTTACATAAAATGATTTCATTTTACACTCTTGACTTAACTTGATCTTATACTACTAATGTAGACACCAAAATTTTTCCAAATACCTTGTTTAATCTTAACTTCATTTTTATTGAATCTTTATTTTTATATATACTATTGTTAAGTAACCATTTTATTTTGTGTTATTTTGTAGGAAAAAGGAAAAAGAAATGGAAGTTTAATTATATTCTTCATTTCTTTTAACCCAAGCCAAAGCTACACAAAATCCAGCCAAAAACCCAAGCTAGATTTTTTTCATTCTTTCTTTCTCCCTAAGGTTTGGGTGGTACAAGGGCAACTTATCATATCTTAAATTCTATCCTTTAACACCTACAAAAAATGGATCAAAGGAGGGGAATGGGACACATAATCCTACTTTATCCTAACTATCAATTTTAGGTTTTTTGTCCCATACAAATGGATAATAACCCCACAAAAATTAGAAGAAGGGTTTTTTGGGCGATTTTTCCTCTTTTTTTCTCTACTTGGGATTCTCTTGGCTCTCTCTCTCTCTTTTCCCGTGATAGCACACACACAACTCTCTCTCTTCCTCTCAAATCCCTCTCTCCCTCTCTTCCTCTCCCAAATTTCACACACACACACACATAAACACCAACACCATCACACACTTGCACACACAAGCATTCCCTCTTGCATAATTAGAAAATTTTTCTCTTTAATCTCCTCTCTCCATCGGCTCTCTTTCTCTCTTTCCAAATCTCACCAAATAACATTCTCCACTCAACACAAGCATTTGCACACACACATTAGAAATTAAAAAAAAATACAGAGAAAAACAAGACTTGTTGCTAGTGCGGGGGTTGCCATTGAAGAACAAGACATTGTAAAGGTTCTCCCTTCCTTCCTCTCAAGTTTCTAATGCAAAAATGTGAAAGTATGCATCATATATTTTCCTCTTGATTTTGGTGGATGTCTAGTCTTGTGAATGAAACTGAAAATTTGATGAATGGTCTGTTGGTTGCTTCTTGAATTCATGGAGTGTTTGCCATGGCCGTCGGTTGTTGAAGTTTCAATCTGCCAGAGAAGAAGAAGGAGAGGGAAGAAGAAGAAGTAAAGAAAAGAAAGAAAAAGAAAATAAAAAGGGATGTGGGCTTGTTCTTTATTCTTACATGGGTTGGAGTTTTTTCTTTGTTTGAGTTTTGTTTGCGTTTAGAGTGGTTAAGCCCAAAGTGTATTAATAGGTTTCTCGGGTTTTTAGTTGGATTTTCTTTGTTTTTTTTTTTTAACAAGACAATCTTCACTCTTCTCTTGGGCTGGAGTTGTGTGGCCCAAGTATGTTAAAATGGCCCAATATTGTTTTCTTATGGAATCAGAAACGAATTTTGTAATTTGGCTCCTAACCTTTTGAGTAATTGTACTATAGTCCTAAAATTTTGGATTTATTTGACTCAGATTCTTAATTTAATTGTATTTTGATCCCTAAACTTTATTTTTTACTTAATTTTGGCCCCTAATATTTTTGAGAATTATAATTTCACCCCAAATATTTTTTAATTTTTGCAATTTAATCCCTATTAGTCTTTTGATTTCTCAATTACAATTGTTTCTCTTCATTAATTGTTAATTGTGCTTCATTTAAATACATTTAATTTGTAAATTTTAGATGTCTTATGTTTATTAACATTTTTGCAATAATAAGGGGAATTTAGTATATGTTTTCATCCTCTTTCAAAGTATTGTCAATTAAATTAGTGTATTGACCCGTTTGTTGATTTTGGAAAGATAGACAACTCTCCCTTCCCCTCATTTAGGCACTACTTGAAAAGAGAGGTATACCTATTACCCTTTAAATTCTTTTAAGTGCTCCTATGTGCTCTTATATGTTTATGCGTTTTTTTCTTTCACTTATTTACTTTAAGCTTTTATTCATTTTATGCATGTTTAATTTAAGTCTTGTGAATATTTGGAGGGTATCTAAATGCCCAAATTGTAATAGATAGGTAATATCCTTTTATGCAAGAAATGTAATTAGATACCCAATGTAATAGATAGTTTTATGTTTTGCAAGAAATGTAATTAGGTAGATAAATGTAATAGATAGGTTAGATTTATTATCTATATTTTCCCTTTTAAATTGTAGTTAGGGCCCCCAATGAAATAGTCAATTATTGTGTGCTTATGTGTTTTATTCATTTTTTCTAGAGTTTTGCATCTAAATATTATGTCTATGTATTATGTGCTCTACATGCTCTATGTGCTTTATGTGTTTATTTGCTTTAATTATACTTTATATGTTTTATTTGTTTATAATGAGTGCATGACATCACCACACTAGTTGTGGCTTTTCTCCCCGATTTCTTATTAGTCCAACGCTAGTGAAAATTTGTAGAAATGGGTTAGTCTAACGCTAGACCCTTTAGACCATTTATGTGCTAGATTCATACCTTTGTGTGACATTTATTGCATTTCATGCATTTTTTCTATTTTAGATTATTTCCATTTGCATGATGTGTCTTCTTATTCTCTTATCCTTATGTGCGTAAATCATCTCATAATTAAAAAAATAGATTAGTTCATTTGCTTGTCTAGATTAAAAGAGTTATCATTCGAATATGGAAAATGGGTGAGTATGACTTTTTAGCCTTAGCACGCTATTACTTCTCTATAAAAAGGAAAATTGCGTCACGAATCTTAGTCTCCTGTACATGTTATATTGCATTCCCCTTTTCTAGGTCATGTATATTTACCTATATATCATAATTTTCTTTTTTCGAGTATCATCTTTTGCACATTCATGACCTTTTCAAGGAATCATTTTTGGGCTTCACAATTAATGTTATTTGCACCAATTAAATTTTGAAGAGATATTTCATTCCTCTCGATACCCCTATAGGTCTAGGTTTGCATCTGTATAGAAACATCCAAATGTGATAAGTTTTATAAGTTAGAATTAAGAAAAGTTTTGACTAAATCTCGCAACTAACCTTGGTTAGGTTGAAAGAGTGTTTTAGATTTAATCTTTGCCTTCCCTTTTTTCAACCGTGACTCCCGAATTTTTTTCTCTCGTTTCAAAGATCTGGAGTTGTCTAAAAGAGTTTTATTTGTTTTCGTTTAAAATATATTTTGGACGATTTGGTACACCTAAACTCAATACTAAGTGATGATTCTCTTTTTTAAAAAACCCTTTTTAGATTATTATTTTGGACCCAAACCGTAGCATATTCTAAGTCGCATTTTAGGCCCTTTTTCTTTATTTTCTAAAATCCAATAACGTAACATCCTTTCTCTTTTACTTAAAAAAATGGGGCGCGACAACTAATTTTGTCAGATATAACTGTAAATTCCAAAAATGGAACTTATTCTAGCAAAGCTGTGCAGAGAAACATTATGCAAACTACTGAACACTACAAGTAGTTTGGCTAAAGCCCTGCTACTTTATTAGCTAAACTACTACTTTATTAGTAATGGCTTATGTAACTATATAAGCCAATATAGATTGGCTTATTCTTGCTCCCCTTATTAGCTTCTCTGACAAATACAGCTACAGGGTGGATAGCAACGCTCTTCTACTCTTAGAAACTCAAGAACGAATTGGCTCCCAAAAGGACACTAGACTTGTAGAATATTAAAGCATTATTACCTCAATATCAGTTGATGTAAGGCATTCTAGTATATAACCACTCTTAGAAATAGAATCAGAACTGAAAATTTCCAGCAAAAAAGAACATGTTATTAACTTTCTCTAACAATTATAATAAATCGTTGTCAACCACACAAAAAAGCTTCAGTTTTTAACATGTCAAACTCAAAAAAACAGTTCGCTACAGGTAAAATTTCCACATCCAAAATTCAAACATGAATTTTCTCAGGGAGTCTGGACAGTCCGTTTCATAGGGGACAATCCATCTTGTGAGTTCGACTCCGACAATCCAGACAACTTCAAAAACTCATGGAAGCAATAGACATCTTCAGTACAGGCAAGGAGTTTTTCATTGGTCTTCCAGCTTCAAAGGCAAAGGTAGATGCCAGAAATGGTTATGTCCCAAAGCAAGTACTAACATCATAGGTTCTGAAATTTGCCAAAAGGTCACCAAAATATGATAGCATTATCCTTTGGAATCGATATTATGATAAACAGACAGGATATAGTTCCTCTGTGAAGAGGAGTGTCTAAAGTGTGTGAGAGCCTTTTTAAAATCAGTTGAATAAGGCCTAAACAAAGCACCGTATGTGCATTTAGCCATGTTTGTATCAGTCAAATAAGGCCTAAATTTCTGTATGTGCCTTTAACCTTTCATAAGGGCCTTGATCATAAAAGGTATAATCTTTCTACTTTACAATATAGCAAAGTTTTTAGCATTTTAGCAAATTACTAGAGCTTGAGAGGACCCAGAGTTTTCCAACCTATCAAATTAAAAATGACTTCAACATAATGAGATTTCTTCAATTACACAAAATTTCATCCAATTCAAGTATAATCCCTTGGAAACAAAAACTCTTGCATAAATGATAACCTATTCCAACCGTTGAGAACTAAAAAGCACAAGGAAAGTCATTTTTGTTGTACCTTTTCTGCAGTTGTTTATTAATTTGCATGAGGAATTCCACATTGTTGTACAGAGAGTTGCTTGAAGAACTGCACCAAAACTAGTCATTTAATTAATTAGCACATCGATATTCATTATGCTCATAACAGAAAATTGTTGCTCTGTAGATTTGATGATAAAATGCAGAGGTTTTACCAATTGCTGAATTCAACAAAATAGAGTTTCCCTTCTCTTCAGTTTTTCCAGTTTTTCTTGTTGGAAGAATTCTTGTAAAAGCAGAGTCCTACTTCAGTTCCAAAATACCAAAAACATAAGCGTCACTTTTTTTGATTGCAGATTTTAAGTTTGAAACCTATTAGGGTGATCAAGTTGGTCCTGTTCTTGAATCAAAATGTTCTGAATGTGCTAACGTTAGCATCGCAAAGCCAATAAGATACAATGCAGACTAAACAACTTATTTTATACGACAATCCAGGTTGGATCCTAGTTTTCATATAAGATCTAATTTAAAATGATTGCAGAAAGCTTACATTAAGACCAGCTGCAACAAGTTAATTGCACTTCTTACCATGTCAAATTGCTTCAGAATAGCATCTGCTTGACAATACAAGTTAGTTCATAAGAAATAGAACCAATTTTAGGTAGGATCCTGGCTATCCTGTGAGATCTAAAGCACCACAACAATATGTATGATGTGTAGTGCAGAAGGCTTATGCTGTAACACTAGCTACAGTGTTCAAATTGTACTCATTTTTCAATAGAATTGAGCCTAAAGTGTAGCATTTGTTGAGCAAAGCCAAGAAGATGCTTTTCTGACTGATCAACTTCATAAGATCGTAGTTCCTTCTAAGATCTAAAGTACACCACAGTTGAACAATTCAGAAAGCTCATATTACACAATTAATAGCATTATCAAACCGTACTTGTTGTTCATCAAATTGATTCATACATGTTGCATTTTCCTTTGCTTCCAAGAAGACATTGGTTTTCTTACAAAATCTAGAATGAATGACTACTGCTTATGTGATAGTACATATTCTAAGTAGGATCTTGTTTACTTATGAATAACACCTAAAAGTTGCCTGTCACAAATAACATTTAAAGTTGGTTGATCTATTAGGCCATGTCACTGTAAGATGTTTGAGCAAGATCCATCTGAATATATATGGTACACATAAATGTTACAAAATTGATCCAACTTTACCAATTCAATCTTAATCTTTTCCTTTGACTTAGTAGGGGGAGGAGGTGGAGACCTTCCCTTCCACTTCGTTTCACTCTCACAATCTCTCACTATTGAAAGATTAAAGTGGAAAATTGGGCCCATAAACTCAAGATTCAGCTCACTTGACCTACATTTGATAGAAAATATCAAAATTAGATGGAAAATATTGAGATTATTTAACTCAGATTATGCTGTGACAACCTTAGCTCTTGTTTTCCTTAAGATTCAGTCTTCGAACTTTGGCTTTCTCTCAAAATTCATAGTCATTTTTCTGTGTTCTTGCCAGTAAGCAAGTACTGCATCGATCTAGAGATTTTTGCGACTCTACTAAAGTTGCCAAAATCTTTTGGGTAGCTCAAATTAGGAATGAAAATGGTGGCTTATAGTGATTTTCTAGATAATTTCAGCAACATGATAGTGGAGAGAAGGAGAAGATGATAGTGTTCGAAGCCAGCAAGAAGAAGGAAAGGAAGTCTTGTCTGAAATTTTTCTGAGTGTTAAGAGTGTTTTTGTTTAACTCTTGCTAAAACGACGTTGTTTCTGTTTCTTTTGTTCACCCGCCTCTACTCCTTAAATTTTTAGCTTCTTGCTTCCATTTTAGCAAAGACCAAAAAATAACGTTGTCATCCTCTTTTGTACAAACTATTTGAACCTTTCTTTACAAAAATAACGCCTTCTCTAATATCTCTCCTTTTCTTTTCCCCATCTTTGTGTAATTAAGATTGTTTATTATTTTGAGCTTTTTTAGCTCACAAGTTGTATTAAAACTTTGGAATATGAAAATTTAGTGTTTTAGGATAATTTTTTTTTACTAACATAGGTTTTTCTGGATCTCTATGAAAAAATAATGTTCAAAAACTAAAAAGCTTATTAAAAATATGTTTATGAATTAAAAAATCTTTTAATGCAAATATTTTTTGTATCAATTAATAATTTTATCAATTATGTACAAATTGTGGTCTGACAAGACCTAACAATCTGTTTAGTTGATAGAATAACCAAAATAGTTTGCTAATACATGCATGAAACACTAAATGTATTTGGTGCAAGTACCGATTCATAAACCATAAACAATGTGATTATTATAATTAATACTAAACTCCAGTCATGCAATTGTCAAGATTTTACTTAATTTCATATTAAATTTTATTGTTCTTTGCCATTATTTTCACACTATGCTAATCAGTAATTTTCCATGTTTGTCAAGAGAACTAGATAGGAAATCCATGATATTTTTTAACTTTATAACAAGTTATTATCTAAGTTTGGAACAATTATAAAATATGTATACATTTTTTATTTCAATACCTTCCTCATTTTGCTAATAAAAAACATTGGCTAAAGTGTAAAGATAGGGTGCCATAATAGAACTAATGAAATCGGTTTATCACATACGAGGCTAAATTGCAAAAGATAAGGTGTCATGGTAGAATTAATGAAATTAGTTTACCACATATGGGGCTAAAATGTAAAAGTTAGGGTGGTGTAATAGAATTAATAAAATTTATTTACAACATATGGGCAATATTGAAAAAATTAGGGTGACATAGTAGAATTAATGAAAATGAGTTGAGAACAAGTACTTTAGGTAGTGACGACTAATTATTGTCATTAATTTTGAACTAGTAATCCCATTGTAACGACATTGTAAGTTGTCACTATAGGGCCCATTTCAGTGACAATGTTTTTTCAAGTTGTCGCAATGGTGATTTCCCACCACACCGGCCAGTTGCGTGCCACACATATTGTGACGACTAACCCCGTGTTGTCACTAATGACGAGTCTACCTTCGATCAACTATGATGACATCAAAAGTCGTCACTAAATTTACTCAATTGTGCCAAGTGTCTCTGTTGTCACTAAGAATATTGTTACAAAAGACCAAATTTCTTGTAGTGACTAACTTTACCCCAGTGTTTTCTAAGCTAAAAGCGACCTAGAATGCCCTTATTTATAGTTTCTTCAAACTATATTCTAATTTGGATAGGATTGGGTTCATTGGAATTGAAAAATCACATTTTCATGCATTTTCCCATGAAGACCGGCCCAAAATCTGGTGTTGGACATTGGGCAAGCTCAAAACATAAAAGAATCAGACGAAATCTGGCGTGAAGTCCAAACAAATGATTAGCGTAGGACATGGATTCACCCGCGGATCGCTGTGGATCCACCCATCTCATTTGTTTTTTGTCCTTCTTCTTTTGTTGCTCCTTTGCTAAATTCCTCATACCAAGTTTGATCCACTTTCTCCATTTAAGCTCTCCACCTATTAAAATAATATTAACAAAAAATAAGTAACTTTCATTTGAATTAAAGCTTAAATAGCATAAATAATTAGCAACTTATACAAATAAATATATTACAAATTATGCCTTATCATAAGATTTCTTATGTACGATTATACCATGCTATGAATCACAAGTTGCCATTGCCATTCACTAATATTACATGATATTAGTTTGATTATGTATTTGAACAAATATGCGTGTGAAGAATGTACGAATGTTATTATTCTATATTATGCTACAACTACATAGTCCAGCAGAGGAGTATGTTCTGCCTACTGGCGTTTATTGCTCAACCCATTCTTATATCATTTTTGCAAACCTCGAGAATTATAAGATAGTCTCCATCGAAGACCCAGAAGATGATTTTCACTAGATCATGTGTCTTTGGGATTTAGAAGTGATGCCGCATTTGGATATATTAGAACGTTTAACACTCTATGACTTATTTCTACTAGTTGTTAAGCGTGTGGACTCATTTGAATATTTTAGACTATTTCTAGTTCGGAATTGTATCGCACTATAACTAGTTTTATTAATATTAACACTTTCTAGATTAGTATTACTCGTTTTGATATGTTGTTTTGTATTTCTCAAGTGAAACTTTAGGATACAAGGGATGTCACGTGTTTGGTGTGTGCGGGTTAGGAGTTTGACATTTAAATTAGATGAACCCTACAAATAAGAATGAGGACAATATATCCTTTTCTTTTCTGGTCATTACAACCTGTCTTTCTTATTTGATTTTAGTCAGGGTATATTAGAAAGACTTCATTAGTGGCATATAGAAGGTTTAGACTGAAAATTTCTTCCGTAATGTTGGAAGAAACATACACAGATACTACATTTGTTGGTTAATTTTTTCTTGTTTTCTATGTTTGTGACAGATTTCATATATTTTTCAACTTCTAATCAAAACTGAAATTGGATGACAAGTTACCGGAGTTCGAAATCTCCATTTGAATTAGCTGTTTTTGGAGTGTTTTTGAAAAATTTTACTGTAGCAGAATTTTTAAAGTATATTTTGGAATATTTTTAGAAAATATTTTGAATATTTAAGAGTAGTAGATTTTAAAATATTTTTTGGGATATTTTTTGAATATTAAAAAAATTTAGACTACTTTTTAGAGTACCTTTTAGAGTACTTTTTAAAAATTTTTATAGTATTTAAAAAACTAGTTTTTGAAAAATTGAAGGATCCAAACAGAGTTATATATATTACGAGAATGGGATTTACTAGTTGGTAGACGCATTAATTAATTAATATGCGTAGTTTATATGGAACTTACTATCCATATCTGTCTTTTTATGCATTCTCTATAAGGTGTTTAGCCTAAATAAAATAGAGAGCTTTTACCTCTCCATGGGTATTTCTAGGCAATAAACCCGTATAACTATAGGCGTTAGATTGTGACAAGACTTGACATTAAGGGAATGCGATTAAATAACGTAAATTGTAGATTCATTCAACACGACAGAAGTTACTCTTGGAATTGAATTGGTACTGTCCATCTGCATTCTTGGAACAAATGTATTCTGTACTTCCACCAGATTCTGGACTGAATGTGACGAACTGTAAAGATGAATGGGCTGTGGAAGCATTCTCATTTGTTTTGTTTTTCTACTCTTCTTTTTTGGAGAAATCAATGGTAAAAGTTAATAGGCCAAAAGTGAGAGAAGAAAAAAGAAAGGAAATTTATTGCTTTTATTTCATTATTTTCACCTCCATAATAAGCTTGCATATTAGAAGAATCTTTGAATATATTGCACTAATGAAAAGCATATAGATATCTATCTTTTCATACATTTCGCCGCAAACGATTTGCAAATAATACTAGCAAGAAGTTGCACTTTCTGACTAGCATCTGCAAGGTTTTGCTGTTCTTTTACTTTTGCATCTGAGAAATTATCATCACAATCATCAGCACTATTTCCAGCTGCGCGTGCATTAAGATTCATGTCGAGATAATCACTAGAATTCAATAGTCTCGTAGCTTCGCTGAGGTAATCAAGGGCGTCACCATTATTTTCTGAGCAAGAATCATATATTCCTTTCAATCTTGTGTCTGTTGCATTTTTTTTTTTTGAGGGAATCGACTAGGGTTTTGGTCGACTTGGCGTTGGTTCTTGTTAACTCTATTGCAATTTTGCCAAGACCTTTAAGGATCATTGGCAGATCCAGGATCTGATTATAAGGATTGGATACAAAATTGAGGATATCTTGTACCAGAGCAAACATCACTAATTAGGCCACTTGCTACTGCAAAGGTAAAATAGTAGCCTAGGATTGGTAGAGAAACAAAAAGCATTTGTAATAATGATAGTAACGCTACCCATTACTATAAATTTTTTTGAGATTTAAATCCTAATTGATAGGAAGGCATGACACTAATTTTACGATCTCGATCAAATGAATTACTTTGTGTAAATTTGTAGTATATATATATATATATATATATATATATATATATACATGCACTTACCCGACTCGTGTAATTCTGAAGGCAAGTTAATGAATTAATTTATATATATATATATATATACATGCACTTACCCGACTCGTGTAATTCTGAAGGCAAGTTAATGAATTAATTTAATTACTTTCCATGAGAAAGGATATTTAACTTCTTAAGTTGTTTCCATATTTCTTACGTTTTGAATTGCTTTCAATTCTTTCTTTCTTGACTCTTGTTTCCATTTTCGGGGACTTATTTGAATTAAAACTCAATCACCTAAAAAAATAAAATCCCTTTAATCTTGAAACTTAACACCGGATGCCTACTTATTACGGCTATTTTTGCGGTATATGATTAATGAGAACAATTCCTTTTTTTTTAATAAGAACAATTCCATTTCATAATCTTCTACAATTTCCTGTCTAAGTCTTCTGTACATATTGGTCCCACAAGAATTTCAATGAAACCAACAAAAGTAGAGATGAAAAATTCCAACCCATGTTCTTATTCTCGTACCATAGAGACAGTCTCTATCATTTCTAAAACTGGCGGAAGTCTTTTCGATTTTAATTTTTTTGGGGCCTCTGGGGGGTGGGTAGGTGGGTGGGTAAGGGCAACCAGCCCCAAGATTTTACAAATTCGTTCATATACCTTAAAAAATTTTGAAAATTTCACATATATCCTTATAAAATTTAGATGTTGACGTTTAGAAAATCTATTATATCCTCTTAAAATAGTTAATATTTTGAATTATACCTTTGACCAAATTAGCTTTGCCCCCTAAAGTTTTGCAAAAATTGCAAGACAACTCCTTTGAAGTATACAATTTAACAGTTTTACACCCCCACAGGTTAGTTCCTAGTTCTGCCAGTGTTTTCTAAGGCATTTTGATTGGTATCATCAAAGATCGCAATTACATTAGTGTCTAATGAGCATATTGGATTATAGCAAACTAAATCAATAAACGGAGACAAATTAAGAGATTCTAAGTAATTTTTGTAGTGCTTTTGGAATTGGATTATAGTTACAAATAGATTTAGAAAAGAAAATAATCGAGAGTTGAGAAACCTAGCATTTAATACATTTTGATTGACATTTTTCTATTCATATAACATAATGTCCAAAGAAGAATACTTCATTGTTTGTAATTTCCAGCATGGTAAATTCTTAATCTATATCTCTAGTCATATCGATTGAATGAGTTAGGCACTTGTTTCGTAAGGCTTGAGATGCTTGCTCTAGTTTCAATGGATTTTGCCGTGGGTGAGAAACAGGTACTAGTTAGTACTTTTTTAAGTAAGGTTTGATAAACGGATGCCTATTGGACGAGAAGTATTATGTCAGTTCCGAACAACTATTAGACATGTCTAATAGTTGATCTAGAATCAATATAAAAGTTTCATTTGGACATGTAAAAACACCACTTGCTAATTCACATGTTAAGTGGAATCCACTTAATGTGTTAATTTAAACTAAATGGAACTCTTATATGTTCATAGGGAACTCTTTCATTGATGAATGAGGTAAAGGAAAATGAAAATGAGTTTCTCATATACATTTGGTTATTAAGAAAAAAAATTGAGAGAATATAAGAAGTTAATGACAATTAATAGCAGTTCTTGAAATTTTTGTAAGTAACCAACTATTTTCATTGGGATGGCAATAAGGCAATGCCTACGAGAGTTCATTGGGGCGGGGAGCAAGGGCGGAGGGAGCTTTTCTCCCCTTGCTTTTAAATGAGGGGTGGGGCGGCAAGGAGACCCGCGCCCCATCCCCCACCCCTTGTTTAATTTTTTTAATATTACATATATAAATATAAAGTACATAATATAATATAATTATATAGATGTAATATGAAATTGATAATGTGATTTTTTTATGATAAAATAATATAATCCTTCTTGTCAATATTTTTGTGGTTAAATGTTATACTTGTTATGTTAGTTTACATTTTCATTTTTTGTTATGGCATGTACTTTAAAAAAATAACATTAATTGATTTTAATTTTATGTAATATCAAATATAGAGAAATGGATTCACAAGATTGAAATAATTTTTAAACTTTATTTTAAGTTAAATTTTTTCCTAAAAAATAAAAAAATTTTGGGGTATGAGAGAGGTTTGCAAGCAGGTTATTACAAAACTCCTAATACACTTTTAATCTGGAGTAGTAAATATTTTCAGCACCTTGTTTGGGTTGGAGTTTTTATAGAAAAATATGTGATGTAAAGTATATGAGGTAAAAGGTAATTGGAAATTGTGTCAAAGAAATATTTTAACTATATTACTAAAAAACTAGCAATCCAAAGGAAACCACTGCAACATTTGGTGAATGTTATTAAAATAAATAAAGTTGACTATATAAAATAAAATAAATAAATAAAGTTAACTGTAAAAAATAAAATAAATAAATAAAGTTGACAAAATTTTCAATGAGTTACATGCAAGGAATTGATTTTGGGAGGTTTTGGAGGCATATTTTGAAAGTTACAATTCTTTTGAAAAAGGAGGAGTTACATATCTAATAACTCAGAAATTAGAGATTTTGAATTCTAATTCCCTACACCTATCACACTTTTGAAATTCCACCCTTACCTAGGAATAGCAGCGGAGCAGGGGTGGGCCGGGGGACCCTTCCCCTGCTCCTCACGGCTCGTCCCCGCCTCACCCTATTTTCGTTGAGGTGGCACTTTTGGAGGCTAAAAATATTTGTCCTATAATTGCATAGTAGCCAAATTTTAACCAAAATTTAAGCACTTAAATACCAACACATCGCTAAGTCATTATCCACTATAATTTCATAATTGAAACTCATAAAAAAAAATCAAAAAATAATTATTTGAATACAATCCAACATGATGAGACAAATACAACTAAAGTAATTAAGTTTTGACTTTTGAGACAAAATACAATAACCAAGTCATTATTGCTTTTTTTTGAGAAAAAAAATGTTATTGTGTTAAGTGTAATTAGGAATTTAGTATAATTAATTAATAATATTATTCTATTAGTAGACATGTATAATTATTTATATAATTGATAATATTAATTATATTATATATACTAATATTCATTATATAATACTTATAACTAATAATATCATTATCATAAGTTTATAACTAATTAAATAAAATATTATATATATATATATATATAATTTTTCTTAACGACTGGTGGGGCGGGAGATAGGACAGGAGTATACTCCCCTGTCCCGCCCCAACCCACCCCCTAAGGGGAAAAATTAGCCCCCTGCGGCGCAGGTTACCACCCCTACCCTTACCCTACTAGAAAAATTAAAAAATAAAAAGAAAAATTCTACAATGCCATCCATACATATCTTTTAAATGAGAGAATTATGATATTTAATTCTTATTTCTGTTACAAATTTTATATCAACTACATAACTTATAATTTACAGTAAAAAACCTATTATGCAGGATAATTAGAAATTTAGATTTGTAAATTAATACACAATTATTCTTATCAAGGAATAAATTTTATAGTTCATATGCATTTCCGCAACAAATATATTTGGTATGAACTCTAAATATGACTAGGCAATTAAAGCATTCTAATTTGTTTTTTTTTCTACTTTTGTTTTTGGCAATATTAATAGTAAATGTCAATCTACCTAAACAACACCCCAAAAAAAAAAGAAACAAAAACAGAAATTAATACTCTTATTTCATCATAGCATCTGTAATAAGCCAGAAGTGACAGTGTTGCAAAACTTAACTGAAATCACAAATAGACTGCACTAATTAAAGCACAGATTTATGTCTCTTCATATATTTCCTTGCAAACGATTTGCAATAACCAAAACAACTTCAATTAGATTTTGCACATTCTGACTAGCCTCAGCAAGGTTTGGTGGTTCTGTTAGTTTTGCATCCGTGAAATTGTCATCACAAGTATCAGGGCCATCCAATGCAGCCGATGCTGTAAGAGCCACGCCTTGATAATCACCAGAACCCAATTTTGTCGTAGCATCGGCAAGATCATCGATGGAGTCACCATAGTTTTCCAAGCAAGAATCATAGATTCCCTTCAATCTGGCGTCGCTAGCCTTTTGCTTCAGGGAATCAACGAGGGCTTTGGTTGATTTGGCGCTGTTTGTAGATAAGTCTATAGCAATTTGGCCAAGACCTTTAAGATCTGCACTGCCGGAACGAGGGTCTGATCTCAAAGAATTGATGCAAAATTGAGGATTTTTTGAGCCAGAGCAAACATCACTGACCAAATCTGCTTCTGCAGAGGTAAAAAGATTGGTTAGGATTGATAGACAAATTAAAAACAAGGCTAACAATGATGGGCTATGGCTCCTAGAGAACTCCATTATTTTCTCCTCTAATTTCTCTTCCTTGAAGTGTTGTTGTTCTTCTGTGGAACTCAATGGTGGTACTACACATATAAAGCTCGCAAAATTGGACGCAAAAGGAAACTCAACTATTTCTTTATTGCTGCTTACCTTTTTAATAGTTAATTATTCTAGTCGTGTTATTCTTGTTTACAGATTTATTGGAAAAAGTTTCTTTACTTTCCAAAGGAAAAGATCTCGAATGCTATGTGTACAAAACTTAATACTTACTTTATTGGCATTTACTCTAGTTGTGTAATTCTTGTTTAAAATTTTGAATTAGTTATACTTTTTTAGCCTGTTTTTACAGCACTTCTTTTAGCAGTTACTCTTCAAATTTGAATATATATATATATATATATATATTTCCATTATAAATGCAGGACATAGAGTTTATTTCTGAAATAACTTTGTTTTTAAAATGTTCCCATAGTAGCAACTTTTAAATCATATTCCCTTTATATCTTACTTAGTCCACAACTTTTCAAAATTTCCCTCTACTGAAGGCATCGAATCTTTCTTCAATAATACTTTAGGTTTTTCTAAATTACCTTTACTTGAATAAATGGCTAAATATCTTCCTAAAAATAATATCCAACAAATTACCTATAAGAATTCATCTTAAAAAATATTATATAAGTATATCTTTCAGTAAGAAGGGAGGGAAAAAGGCAAAAAGTCAATTGACAAAAAATAATTGTATAAGGATTATCTTCATAAAAAAGGAGGAAAGAAAGGAAAAGAGTCAATTGACAAAAAATTAGTTTTATAAGTATGTATGTTCTTGATTCAGAAAAAAGGCATGAACGTCTTTCTGTTTTCTACAGTATATAGTAGAAAGCATGGAAAAACCTCAAGGCGTCAACTAAAAACAGGAAACCAATATATGGGAATTTTATGGAGAAATATTCAAAGAAAATTGAAAAACATGTATGCATTACATTAAAAAAAAAAACTAAGGCAACCAAAATGCTTCAAATAAGTTGTATGATCATAAAATAATATGTACCACTAATAATAAAAAAGAGGAAAATGTATGCTCAAATTCAAAATCTTTTTTTTTTTTTAAATAATCGTTCTACTATGAATAGTAAAACAATGCAAATGATTTACCCTATTGAAATTCTTGCACAGAGAACGCTAATTTGAAACAATGAAGCTTGAATAAGTGGATTTCATACACCTCATATAATAAAACTTATACTGTAATCCAAAAAAAAAGGGAGATTGAGGGTATCGTGTAAATGTAGAAGTGGTTATTTGAATTCAATATTTTACATTGAAAGTCCATGGGGTATCAAATATTATAAACGGTATATTACATCAAGTTGTACATGGGAGTAACGCAACCTTCCTAGTTCATAGTTCCTACCACCACATAAAATTATTTCGGCAAAAAACTCCAAGATGTAGAAGTTAACTTTCTCAGTTCCTAGCACAACCTAAAATTATATTACGCGATCATTTTGTTTAACGATTGGTTTTAGAGAAAAGAACAAGGCTTGAATTTTTGGGAATGGAATTAAATATTATGAATTGTGGATTTTGTTAGATTTTTTTTTATTAAAGACATGGCACACTCTGTGCGTGTGCAATTACTAGTTTTTTATTCTTTACAAACAGGTAAAAAGAAAAAAATGCATGGAAATTAGTGTTACATGAAATAATTTAATTTTATTGACTAAGTTTGCTTTTCTTTTCCTGTATTAGTTCTCAGTTGGTTGCTGCAGATGGTTATACACTCATAGGTAATTAATTAAGAGCATTAAAAATAGGATTTTTTTGGGGCCCTAAGTCATAGGTATGATACTCTATTTGGGTAGTTACCGAAACTTTAGCTTGCAGTTACCCTTTTTCGTTTATTTTGCAGTATCATTCTTATTTTTTGTGGTGTATGAGTGTAATTAATGATGGATTGTGGTTATAATAGTGGTTAATCAAGCAAGGTAAAATAGGTAACGCATAAAGTGGTAGCTTTTTTTTTTGTTTTAATACATTGACTGTTGTTTTTTGTGTATATGGAAACAACTACTGAGATTTTCTTAACACGTGTCCTCAATTACTTCAATTATCAAGGAATGAATTGGTGGGTTTCGTCCGCATTCTTGGAACAAATCTATATTTATATGTATTAGACACCAAGTTTTTTTTACGAGTAACCTCCACAAGCATTCTAAATCTGAATTCTTTTTTATTATAATTTTAAATTTATTTTAATTTAGTAATCTCGCTTCTCCTTATCCCTATCCACTTTCCAATTTACATGGCCCACTAATTCACAAAATTAAAACTCCAAAACTTTAACTAATGGATGACTCACTAACCCACAAAATTAAAACTACAAAATTAATTAATAATAACTAAATAATAATTTAAGAAAACTCATCACTACGAAAATCACATATCCAAAATTTAGGAACCCGTTTGAATTACAGTTCCCAAAATTCCCACATTCTACGCATTGTATTATCATAACATATTTTACTCTTATAATCATTCAAAGATTTATGATCACTAACTCATTTTTATTTGTCATCCATACAAACCAAATATAGTGAGAAAAAAAAAACAAGACTACCCATTATACTCTCACCATGGATGAATCCCACCAACAAGCATTTCAGCGGTGCCTCAATTCTAAATAAAGGAGAAAATAACTAATCACAAAACAAAGTCTATGCCGCAGTGATCCCACTAAAATACAAGTTCACTTCCAAGAAAGATAAGTTTCATTGAACAAATTTTTTTGGTTATTATCACTTTACCCCCTAACCTTATCTTTTAGTCACTTCACTCCCAGAAGTAATTCAACTCAACATGTAAAGAAATTTTGGATAAAAATACCCTTTTATTCTATAGCATTACTACACTATTATTATTACTTTATTCCTTTAAATTATAGTGATATAATCGATTTAATTCCTAACATTATTTTCTTGGCATTTTACTTCATCGTTAATCTAACTACTATGGTCAAAAAATTTTAAATATATTTACCCTTATATATATAATTAAAAATAAAAAATTTAGAATGATTATTCTTCTTTTTTTTCACTTTAAGAAATCGAAAAATATAAAATAAAAGGGTTTTCTCAAATTTCTTTTTTCACACTTATTAATACTATAAAAAGAAAAAGAGATAGGAAAGAAGGAGACAGAAAATTAGATTTTGCAAAGAAAAAAATCTAACATTATCGTATTAATTTTAGGTTGTTGGGATTAGGATTGAAATCTGGTGATAAACAGAAAAGTGAAACAATTTTAAAATAATAAAAGTATTTGATTCTTTCTTATTTGTATTTTCTAAAAAAAGAATTGAGCTCTCTCTCTCTCTATCTCTCTCTCCCTCTCTCCCTTCCCCTTCCGATCTTTCTATTTTTTTAATATTAATAAGATTGCCAAGAAAAAATAAATTAATCATTGACTTTTTTTCTTGATACTAAAGAGGAGAAGAGTCACTTTAAATTTTTTATTTTTTTTATTATGCAAAGAAGAGGGTACTTTCTTCTAAAGTTTTTAACTTGCTAAGTTGGTTTAATGGTGGGATAAATTGCCTAAATAATAACTCTATGGGGTAAATTGATAATAAGACTATAGTTTATGGGGGTAAAATGATAATAACTTTAAGGGCTAAACTTGTCTTTTTATTTTAATTAACAAAGTCCGTTAAATTTGACCGTTAGTCTTGGGAGTAAAGTGACTAAAAGATAACGTTAAGGGGGAAATTGATAGTGGTACCGAACGTTAAGGGGGTAAAGTGATAATAACCTTCTTTTTTTTTTTTGTAGTACGAACTCCACAAAATTCAATAGAATCAATAAAACCACGAATATTGGTTTTCATACTAAAGGTTGATTTGTGTGAAAAATGTTCACACTTTTGTACAAGATTATCAAATCGAATGCATAATGTTTACAAGTATTTCATTTTGAAATCAAATAAAACATGTGATTATATTTATTTCTATCCATATATAATTCATTTTCTAATAATTCATTTTCTAATATAAATTTCTATTATTATTTTAAGATCCATCTTCCGCAATAAACGCGTAGTTCTTGAATGATGTATACATTTTATCATACTTTAAACTATTGCTAAACGAATCTTAGATTTTAATTATGTTGGTACAATTTTTTTACTTCTTTTTTAATTCACCCTCTCTTTTAATTTCTTTCAATAATATCAGTACCATGTGTAGTACGGGTACTCACACTAGTGTATTTTGTATCATCCACAAATTTCCAGAATAAAAGCAATTTCTAAAGATGAGTGGGCCGTGAAAGCGCGCGCACACACACACTCTCTTTTTTGTTCTTTCAATTTTTCTTTTTGGCAAATTCATTGGAATGGTGTATATATATTTATTTAAAGCAATTTAACATTGGCGTAATTTAGTGTATTACAGGTTCGTATAAGGAGTTGCACGATTGTATTGGCACATCAAATGTTATTCACTTTGGACTGGCAAAGTTCGTGCGTAATTCACTAATTCACGTTGGACTGGCAAAATTCTTAGTGGTACATGCTATGCTGTCAATTTGTACCAATTTGAGAAACTTTCTGTTAAAATTGTTGCTATACATGTATTGTGTAAAATGTGGTGACAGATCTAAAACCTTCACCTTTTGTGACGTTGGAAACTAGGGTAAATAATCGTGGAAGCGTCCTTCGCCATATAAACAAAACTGTGACGTTAGGTCATGGCAAAAACAAACTAGGGATGGATACGGTTGACAATTTCATACTAGAATGGTTGTCTAATTATTGTACATTTTTGCACTATATAGTGTATATTTATAAAACTTTATTAATCGGACATAAACTAATCTTATCGGCCAAATCTAGCAAATGCCTTTTCGAAAGCTTTCCAGACCTTCGTCAAACTGTACAACAGACGGTGATAAAAAGTCATTAACATATATTAGTTTCGTGTGATGAATCTCAACACCGTGGTATATTCATGGCAGAAAGCACAGTTCAGGGACGCAAAATTGTTGCAAAGCTTTTCTGAAGACTGTATATTACACCTTAAAATTGATAGTAAATACTATTGTTTGCAGTTTAAAGTGTTTTATTTATTTATTTATTTTTACCATGGACTCTTGTTATACGTGTCTAAAAATCTCTCTCACACACATGTTTCTATGCAATCAAAAGACCAAAAAAAGAAAAAAAAAGAGGCAAACCCAAGAAATTAGTACTCATGCTTCAAAATTATCTCTATAATAAGCTAATTCATTAGAAACAAGAGAAAGTCAAAGTTCGAGTTTTGGAAAAGTTCGTTGAAATCACTAGCATAGAAACACACACAAAAAGATAGAATTAATCAACATTCATATAAGAATCCATATATTGATTTGCATAAAATGATTGCATTAATAAAGCTCACACTTCATATGTTCCCTCCCAAGCGATTTGCTATAATCAAAATAATTTCAGAAAGATTTTGCACGTTCTGACTAGCATCTGCAAGATTTCGTGGTTCCACTAGTTTTGCATCCTTGAAATTGTCATCACAAGTATCAGCGCCATCCAGTGCAGCAGATGCTCTAAGATTTACGCCTAGATAATCACCAGATTTCAATAGACTTGTGGCCTCTCCGAGATCATCAATGGAATCACCATAGTTTTCCAAGCAAGAATCATATATTCCCTTCAATCTGGTGTCAGTCGCATGTTGCTTGAGGGAATCAACAAGGGTTTTGGTTGATTTGGCGCTTCTTGTTGTTACCTCTATAGCAATTTGGCCGAGATCTTTAAGATCTGCACTGCCAGAACGAGGGTCTGATCTCAAAGAATTGATGCAAAATTGAGGGTTTTTTGAGCCAGAGCAAACATCACTGATCAAATCAGCTTCCGCAGAGGTAAAAAGATTGCTTACGATTGATAGACAAATGAAAAACAAGGCTAACAATAATGGGCTATGGCTGCTAAAGAACTCCATTATTTTCTCCTCTAATTTCTCTTCCTTGAAGTGTTGTTGTTCTTCTGTGGAACTCAATGGTGGTACTGCACATATAAAGCCCGCAAAATTGGACGAAAAAGGAAACTCAAATATTTCTTTATTACTGCTTACCTTTTTAATGGCTAATTATTCTAGTCGTGTTATTCTTGTTTACAGATTTATTAGAAAAATTTCTTTAATTTCCAAAAGAAATGATCTCGAATACTTTGTGTACAAAACTTACTAACTTTTTTGGCACTTACTCTAGTTGTGCAATTCTTGTTTAAAATTTTGAATTACTCACTCATTTTTAGCCTTTTTTGCAGCACTTACTTCTTTTAGTACTTGCTCTTCAAATTTGAAATATATATATATATATATATATATATATATATATATATATATATGAGTAAATTTTATATAATTGATAGTGTATACACTATCAAGGTTGGATGCATGATACATGAGTAAAATTTAAAATTTAAAATTAAATTTAGATGAATTGTCATGCATCCAATATTGATGGTGTATATATTGTCAGTGTATAAAAGATTAATCCAATATATATATATATGTATATATATATGTTTCCATTATAAATGCAAGACATAGAGTTTATTTGTTAAATAACTTTTCTTTTAACAAATGTACCCATAGTAGCAAACTTTCAAATCATATTCCCTTTACAGCTTACCTAGTCCACAACTTTTCAAAATTTCCCTCTATAGAAGGCATCTAATCTTTCTTCAATAATACTTTTCATTTTTCTAAATTACCTTTACCTGAATAAATAGCTAAATATCTTCCAAAAAATAATATCAAACAAAATACCTATAAGAATTTATCATAAAAATATTATAGAAGGATATCTCTCAGTAAGAAGGGAGGGAAATATGCAAATTGTCAATTGACAAAAAAGAATTATACAAGGATCTATCTTCATGAGAAAGGAAGAAAGAAAGGAAAAGGTCCGTTGACAAAAAATTAGTTTTGTAAGGATATATGTTCTTGATGTCAGAGTAGTTATGTGGCCTACATGACCACATATAATATTATTAAGATAACTCCCGTTAATTATAAGGATAAATAATTGTATGAATAAATATGAATAACTAATTACAAAATTCTAATGAGAATAGATGATTGGAGAAAGTAAGGAGTTCCATATTCGTTGTCTATGGACGTATTATGTGATATTTATTGTGGCATTTTATCTGATAATTACAATAAATATTAAGTTGTATCTTATCATTATTTAGCTAATCTAGGGGCAGACACGGAGCAGGAGACAATTTTTGAGAGTCATCACGAATTGCCTGGTAGGGTCCGGGGTGAGATCCAAATGGAGCAGTTAGGTCTCCCTAATTTTCGTAGGAGACGCTTGAGTTGAGAATTGTAGTATTTTCCCTTATGATAGTTCAATAAAATCATAATTTCTTTAAAAAAAATAAAAATAAAGTACAATGTGTATGGAGAATATTAGAGTCTATCCTTATCCCATGATAGGAGGGATTATAGACTCTGTAAATACTCAAACGGCTCCTGGTCCCTCTCACCACTCAATACATTGCTTTTTACCCATGGTATAACAACATTAAGAGAGTTAGATGAGGGAAGCCTAGACTGCATAGATATGAACATGGTGTATTGGAAACTGTATGGTTCTTCCCCAGAGATGTTGTCGGTGGATCAAAGTTAATTGGTTACAACAATCATAAGGTACGCTTCAAATTATTGTTATGGTTCACAAGCCTAAATTGAAGATCTTGCTTTTTATGTCTAACTTGTGGTATCAGAGCAAGGTTGAAGTTTACGACTTGTAAATTAATTATGTCACACTTAATTTTGATTTATTTTGTCCATAAGGTTTAGGACAAATTTCTTAGAATTCAAGAATTTGGTTCATTATTTCTGTACCACATATGCATATGACAATCTTGATTTTGTTTCTTTTAACGATAATTGTTAAAATTTCAAAGCAGTGGAGGAACTCAATTTTCGATGAAATTTGCATGATGCATCTATGCTATTGACAATGTTTTCCCACTAATTGTTAGGGTTGGGTGATAGTTAGATACTTTTAAGTATATATATGCTTGTTATGAATCCCATGATTGATTGTCTGGATTTCAACCATGCAATTGCTCATATGTTATGCCTTTAAGTGGCCTATTGCATGGACCAAAGCTTGATTATAATCACACTTTGGGAACGGATATTTGTAAGAACACATTACGGTCAGTTGAGAACACATTATGGACATATTTTTTGGACCAATTAATTGACTCTTTTGGTCAGTTGAGAACATGTACCAACTTGTATTGTTAGTAGGCTTTGGATAAGCTACCATGAATGATGGCGGAATTGACAGTGACTAAATAGAAGTTTTGCTTCCTTGGTTATGAGAACCAATTAATTTTATAGTATTGGTTGGTCTACCATATCTGATCCTTTGGGAAAGTATTCAATATTATTATTAGAAGCTTAGTTGTTATTTTAATAACATCTAAGATGTATGTAGCCACAAAAAATTAAGGAGAGCTAGATGTATGCTTGGTTACAGTGCCCAATATTTGTACTAATGATTTTGGATGTAATCATATTATGTGCATCTTAATTACTTCTATGGCACAAAAGGTTTTGTGTGTTAAAATACAATTGTACTCGAGTTGAAACGCCATTTATGAGCAATTATATATGGTTGGTAAATATGCTTTTATTGCAATAACCTTAATGTTCACGCTTGAATTATGATGGTTGATTGCATAATTAGTTGTATATTGCTTTAATGGTTGCAGTAGTTTATGCCATGGTGAACCATTTTTGAATCTTTCACTGGAAACCCAAATTATTTAGTGCGTATATACTATTACTTCTTGTCTTCATGGTATCATTCAATGAAAATTGATATGTGCACAATTTTGGGAAGAAAGTTTTGTACTGATATTAAGAATTACAATTCTTTCATGAAAAGCTCAAATTTTAAGAGAGCATATATAAATGCATATTTGGGTAATTTGAGATAAAGGTATTCTTAATAATGGTTCATGGATATTCAAGTTACCATATATTAAACCAATACAATTATATTCTTGGGGAACTTAAAGTTCAATAACCTATGTAAACATGCTGGTAATGATTAATTAGTTGTCACCAAAGTAACCTAATTATGATAAAATTTATTAAATGGTTATCTATATTCATGTAAAATCATAATTATAGAATTATAATTTGTCCAAAGTATTAAATTTCTATATTCATGAAGTAGTTGTTATATTACCCAAAGGTATATAACTTCTTTGTTACATAGATACAAGTGAATAATTGTCACTCATTTGTAAAATGGCCCAACTGAATAAAATATTTCTGTCTTATAAGTGAATAATTGTTTCTCACTTATGGAGTGAATCGCTGGCATGTCATTATTCAAGCCAAAGGTAGGATATGATGATGCAATGGATTACTCGCCTAATGTTTAATTATTTAGTAAATCTATTAAACAAGATGGTTTGATAGACATCAAATTAGGAAATTTTTCTACGCCCAAAGGCGAGAATTATTTCTTCAATTTATTGTTTTAGCTTACGAGTCTAGATTTACTATTTTTATTAAAATTATAGTAAGACAAAATAGCATCCTTATGCCTTATACAAGTACTTTTGTTTTTAACTTGTATTATATTCCAATAATTTTGTGATTATTCCCTTATGCTGGCCATATTAGTCTATTCTCTTGATTTTGGGTGCAAAGTTAAATTAGCCCATGTGAGCATGAATCTCACTTTAATGTATGTGTGCCAATATAACGGTTGGATACAAGTAGTTAGAGCAATTAATATTATTAATATGCTCATTAAATATTGTATTCACACAAATATGTATGGTTATGACCCTTAAAGTGATTAAAGTCAAAATTTTCATCAAGGTTGTTGTGGAATTATAGTATAATTTTGACTAAGCACCCTTAAAACACTTTTGTTTTGACTTTAAAATGGTGTGAATTAATTCTTGAATTTAAGGTGCAAGCTACTGATTTATTTATGGTGAATCACATGATTGAATTTTTTTGATAATTTTTGAGCATTTCATTTTAAATTCCCTTTTGAAGTTTTGAACTATTCACAAAAAAATCTTTTACAATACACATTAAAGAATATGGTTATTACTCACATTTTACCATACATACATGAAAGAATAAGAGTAGTTTGAATTTAAGAGACGAGACACTTAAAGTTAATACTGCATCTCATTAATATGCGCGAGCAGTATGTTATAGAATAGCCTTTTAGTTTGTGCTCTAAATAGCTGTGAGGCTGTATTACTCTCAATGTAATCTTTACATTCGGGTTATGAATAAAAAATTAGTCTAAAAAGAATAATAATAATAATAATTGCTAAGTGCACCTTCAGTTACCAAACTCTCTCAAAATTTCATCCAGCCCACTATATTATTATTTCATGTCAATTAACCAACCAAATTCCTAAAACGGTCAATTGGGACATTTGTCAGTTTGCTCAACTAAAATAGATGAAGTTTATGACACATGTGTCACACATTACATTTTTTGTAAAGGCATTTTCATCATTTCTTAGATAAAAAATAGTATAGTGGGTTAAATGAGACCATAAAAAATTTCTGTTACAATCAATGCACTTTTTTTAAATAATATTTTGAAAAAAAAGAAGCACAAAAATATTCGTAGAAAAAGTTATAACACAAACACTTCTTTGCATTCCTAAATATTTTGAAAAAAGTGAAAGAAAAATTTAGCAAGAAAATAACTGAATATTTCAAAAAAAAAAGAGAGAAAGAAAAAACTACAAAAAAAGAGTCACAACAAAGCATTTAAAGAAATATTGTACCGGTGAAAAGTAAAGAAGGTTTCAAGAAAAAATATTTCTTGAAAATACTGACGGGTTTTTACTACAAGTGCAAGTTAAATCCGAATTTATACCCGTTTTACTGCAAGTATACAGGCCAAAATCGTAATGTAGGGTATGTATCGGGTCGATCCCACGAGAAGCAACTTAAACAATTACTAGATCCTAATTTACTCTATTATTTAGACTCACAATATAATTGACAGAAAATCCAGAATTAAATCCAACTACAAATCTGTTTACTTCCTACAATTTCTTAGCATAGACAATTGCAATCTCACAAATAGAGAAAAATTCACCAAATACTTGAATCTAGGGATGTAGATTCCACTTATGGCACCAATGATCCGAATGAATGAGTTTTACACTTGTTAATTCATTCATTTAACCAGGGATTTATTTCTGAAATTGCCAAATCTTCATTCTCATAATAAAATTGGTCTAAAACAGTTTAGTTTTTCCTAATCTCTTGGTAATTACTAAATCTGAGTTTTTTCATGCATAAAATACAGATTTCATCCACTTGAATGTATTTCTATTCTCATGAATATACTACTCAAACTCTACTTATGTTGTTCCATTGCTTTTACTATTTTTCAATTAGTAAAAACAACTACAAACCTGCTGTTGGTGATCAAATAACAACAAGTATTCAAGCATACATAAATAGACAAGTTAATACAAGATAAAACAAGTATAAATTACATTCAATTCATATCACTTGGCCATAAGTTTCATCTACTCCCTAGATTAAGGAAATTAGCTACTCATGGATGATAAAACACCAACTACTTTATTTATGTAAAACATCATAAATTACAAGTACAATAAGGATAGAGAAAAGTTTAGCCAAATAATGGTGAAGCCTTTCAAAAATCTGCTATGCCTTGCACTTAGATGATTACAAGATGAACTTCAAAGTGTTTCTGCAATTTAATAGCTAAGGGGAGTTTTTGCTATCAGAGAGTCTGGCTACATATATCCCTGACCTCTCCAATGTATCTCTATAAATGCTGGTTCAAAACTCCTTTTTCTTGGTCAAATTTTCCATCATTTGATTCCCAAATCTGAAATTTGTTAGGATAGTCAATAACTAATATTTTTGACTTGAAAATAAGCCACCTTTCTTGCCTTTTTGTCTTCTGAAGCATGTGCACCGAATTCCCTTGCAACTTATGGGTGGAAAGTAGTCTGGACACAAGAGAAATAGCTGAGCAAATTGCAGCTTTTCGGCTACAAAACGCGCCTACACAAAACGCGGATTCAACTCGCGTTTTGTCTTCTCGCGTTTTCAACTTGTCCTCACTTCAACTGCAATTTTATCTGTGATGAAGGCCGAAATAGCTTTTGTACAAAACAAAAAAGTTGTAACCCTTTGAGTTAGCTTTCCAATGCTTCAAGAATCATCCAAATCGGAGTTTCGTAGCCTGAGATATGGTCAAAATACTGAAGAGTGCCAAAACTTGTCTTGAACTGCATTTTTCATTTAAACGTTTTTTAACTTCATTTCTTTTCTAACCACTTAAATTCATCACCAATCATCTAATTTTCATCTTATTTGACATCCTTTGGTGATTGAATCATTAATCCTACATGAAAATGAAGTTTTTACCATTAAAATCAATAGAAATGCAATTCTAGCCACTTTTACAAAAAATGTATATTTTTACCAAAGCCTTAATTATTTAAATTATAAAAGTAAATAATCAAACCAAAATTAACTAATAAATGTACTTAAAAATACGTAAAATAAACCCTTGTCAAATACGGCATGTCATAGACAAGAAATTCAGTTTTTTTCTTTTTCTAATAAGAAACTTAATTTCATTTTATTTTCTTTACAACTGCCCAATATAATATTTAGACTTTTTTCTTTTTTTGATCAAAATATAACTATAATTCCTCACTAAAATATTTTTTATTATTTCTCCAAAATATTTAATAAAGAAAAAATCACTTTTGTTATCATAACTTTCTACTAATTACTTTTTTACTCTTCTTTATTTCGGGAAAAATTTTTCCACGATAAGGCACGAACAGAGTAAATTTTCTAACGTCTTATTTAGCAGTATAATACTTTTTTTTCAATAAAGTGATGAAAATATGCCTATAATGTAGTTTGCATCTTACGTGTCATGAATTACATCTATTTCAACCGAACAAATAAGATGGAATGGCACATTGATCATGTTTACAAGTTGAGTGGGTGAATTGAAAGAAAAATAATATAGTCCATTAGATGAGATTTTGAAATAGTTTAACGATCGGTAGTGCACTTTCAGCTAATTATAAATCAACCATAAATTTATCGTTATCATACTTTTCCTCCATTGCCCAAACCATCGGAAATAAGTCAATAACCACAACAATCATCACAAATTTCCTGCAGCTCTTGACAAGCATCTTTAAATTATTGTGGTTCATTACCTTAAGTATTCTTGAATTTTTATCACAATTATTCATTTTGTTTACAGGATGCCACATTGGTCGAAGAGATTTTTTTTTAATTTAGGCTATTGAAACTGCGCCCTCAGATTTGCACTTGGAAATTGAGGATCTTTTCTGAACTTTCTTTGGTAGAGCATTATATATTCTGTAGCCTTAGCCATATAGCAGCATGTTTATGTCCTTATTTTTAGATGGTTCCTTAATCTTTGGCCTTATTTTAACCAAACTTTAAAAAAAAATTACATATATTATTAGTCTTTTCATCTTAGTAGCACTTCAAAATACTTTAAATGAAGGGTTAATTTTGGAAGCTCCCCTTAACGGTTGGTCAAAGTATCAAGTTCCCTAACCTTTAATTCGTCTCACCTTATCCCTAGGGCATGCTAGTTAATACATAAATGTTGGTGGTATTCCTATGAAAATAATGAAAGAACAAATTTACCCAGGGGGTCTTGTGAATTAAATTTGGGGATAATTTCACAGACCTCCCTTGAGGTTTCTAACAAATACAGATAGCTCCCCTCAGGTTTTAAAAAGTATGTATACTTCCCTACTTTTATTATTTAGTAACAATGTAGGTCCAACAAGTTAGATTTTCTCTCAAATATCTTAAATTGCCCTTCTGTACAAAATTAAGAAAGAAAAATATAGTATACTGAATCATTTTCTTCCTGATGATCTTGATCCCTGTCTTTTGATATTTACAAAACAATTGGATATTACTAATCTCTTTTCAATAAGAAGTCTTTTCAGTTTTGAAGCAATTTGATTCAAAGAACAAGAGCAAATTGATAGAAGATAAAGGTTGTCGAAAGCTGTCGAATGCTCATAAAGTCAATACCGGACGTCCGATAAACAGGGTAGATCATATCGGACGCAAAACATTCTCACTGGACGTCCGATAGAATTGAGATAATCTTTCAAACTCTCTGTCTGCTATCGGACGCAAGCATCGGAAGTACTGGACGTCCGATACTCCCAATGGCTAGTTGACTCTTCACCTACTTTCTATCTGTTGGAAGCATTAATGAAACACTTTCTTGGTCTTATATAAATAGTGTATGGTCAGAAATTTTAAACAACTTTTGCACACTGAAGATACAAAAGATATAAAGTAATTTTAGTGAGAAAACACTCTTCAAGGAAGATTTGTAGTTTTGGTGGTATGAATTTCATTGTAAACTTTTCTTTTGTGAGTGAATACCTCAATAGTGTAGTTTTGTGAGAGTTGTCCTAAGAGATAGTAAAACTTCTTAACTTGATTTAGTGGAGCTTGGAGAAAGAAGGAAGTGAGTCTTCCTTTGTACACAAGATTGGTTGTATTTCATCAATTTAAAGAAATTTGTTTGAATTGATCTTCAAGTTCAAGAGGAGTTTGGTAGTCAATTGATTTGCAATTCTTTTCTTCTCATTTACTTATTGTTATGTTGTGATCCTTAAATTGTTTATCTCTTCTACTTCTCTCAAATGATATTGTTCATTTATTAATTGATTTATTGTGTGATCATTTAAAAAAGAGGGTAAATTTCATATTGAGCAAAAAGTGCTCATAACTTGATTAACTTTTTAATAAACCTAATTCACCCCCCTCTTAGGTTGTTTTCGGATCTAACAATTGGTATCAGAATTTAGTCTTATAGAGATTAAGTTCAATCGATTTAGGAGTAAAGATGACAACTAATAATGGCATGTTTTTTGAAGGACAATCTGTAACTAGACCTCCTATGTTTAATGGGTCAAATTATGTGAGTTGGAAAGAGAGAATGATTATTTTCTTACAATCGATTGATATTGAATTGTGGTTTATTGTTAATGAAGGTCCATATGATGCCTCAATAGTAGATGAAAATACTCAAAGATCTAAACCAAAAATAAGAAATGAATTTACTGTAGAGGATAGGGCTCATCTCACCTTAAATGCAAAAACTATGAATATGTTATATAGTGTTTTAAACTCAAATGAATCTATTAGGGTCAAAAGTTGTAAGTCTGGTAAAGAAATTTGGGACAAATTGAGAGAAACTCATGAAGGCAGTGAGAATGTTAGAGAACAGAAAAAATCTATCTTTATTACTAAATATGAGTCGTTTAAGATGGAACCTCATGAAAATATTGATAAAATGTATTGTAAATTCAATGATTTTATTAAGGATTTAGAGGTTCTGAAAAAAAAAATACTCCTTAGGAGAGAAAAATAGAAAAATCTTGAATGCCTTATCTAATGATTGGGAGAGTAAAGTGACTGCTATTAAAGAGGCAAAAAATTTGAATTCAATACCTATTGAATCTCTCATAAACTCTCTAACATCTTATGAGTTAAAACTTAAGACCAAGGTATAAGAAGAAAAAGATGCAAAAGTAAAAAGGAGCATCGCTCTAAAAGCATTTCAAGATGAAGATGACTCGGTTTCACTAGATGATGATAATATGGATGACAATGATCTTGCTCTCATCACAAAAAGTTTCAAGAGAATTCTCAACAAAAGGAGATTCAGAAGAGAAGGATCTAGCAATTCAGATTCTAATCAATTCAACAATGCAAGAAACAAAAAAAAGCATGAGGCCAACAAAAAATAAGATGACAAATGCTATGAATGCGGCCAACTTGAACATTATATGAGTAAGTGTCCAATGAAGAAGAAGAAAGAAGGAAAAACTAAAAGAAAATCAAGATTCAACAACTTTCAATTCACATGGAATGAGTGCAACTCTGATAGTGAAATTGAAAAGGAAAAAGAATCTGCTCAATTGGCCTTTATGGCTATTGAAAATAATGAGGTAACAACTTGTAACCCTCAACTTGATAGTGATGATGAAATTGATGATGATTTTGAATCTTTCATTGAAAAATTACATGATAACTTGAAAGAATTTTATGTTAGAAACAAGAAATTAAAATAAAAAACTAACTTTCTTCTTCAGGACAATACACATCTTTTTCAGGAAAATAAAATGCTGAAAACTGAAAATGATTACTTGAAAAAGGGTGAGATTTATCTACAAAATGAATTTGATAGAAAAATAAAATTTTGTGAAATGTTCAAAAGGAACAAAGTGATTTGAAAAGAAGAATAGATAATTTAAATGAATTGTTCGAATATAAAAAACAAGACTGTTTTCAAGGGAATAAATCAAAAACTCATCTTGGCACTCATGAGAAGAAATTAAATTCTGGTACAAATGAATTTATTATTTATAAGAGATGACAAGTAAAATATATTAAATTTGTTCATGTAAATAATTCTTTAATTATGTGTAATTTTTGTTGTCAAAAAGGTCACATGAAAATGATTGCTATGTGAAAAAAATATGAGAAGAGACATGAAATGCATATGGATATTAGACATGATACTAACTCTCAAGAACTCAAAAATTTATGGGTACCAAATATTAGTTCTTGAACGCTTGAGTAGGTAAATCTGGTGAATATCATTAAGGAATCAAAGTGATTCGTAGACAGTGGATGCTCAAAACACATGACCGGTGATCCATCACAATTCATCAAATTCAAACCAAAATCAAGCGGCAAAGTGACATTTGGAGGTGATATGAAATTTAAAACAATTGGAGTAGGAGATGTTAGCAAGAATGGTGAGACTTTTGTTCATAATGTTCTTCTGGTTGATAATTTGAATTATAACTTGTTAAGTGTTAGTCAATTATGTGATAAAATTTTTTTGTTTTATATAAAAAGTATGAGTGTTTAGTTCTTGATTCAAAATTTAACATCATTTTCAAAGGAAAAAAAATTCAATGACATCTATGTTGTGATTCTTGAAAATATTAATCTCTCTAACTTTCAATGTCTTAAAGTTTCAAATGAAAATTCTTAATTGTGGCATAAAAGATTTTGTCATTTTAATATGGATTTGTTAAAAGAAATTTTCAAAAAAGATATTGTTAGAAATTTGTCAAAATTAAGTTTGAAAAAGACAAAATTTGTGATGCTTGTCAATTTGAAAAATAAATCAAAATCTCCTTTAAACCCAAAAAATTGTACTTCTACTTCAAAACCATTAGAGTTTTTACATCTTAATTTGTTCGATCCTACACAAATTGCAAATTTAGGTGGTGAGAGATATTGTCTAGTCGTTGTTGGTGATTACTCTAGATATACTTGGGTGGTTTTTCTTACTCATAAAAATGATACTTTCAAAAATTTTATTTTCCTATTTGCAAAAGTTCAAAATCTGCTTGATTTGAATATTGTTATCTTTTGGTTTAAAAAATTCTTGATCAATTGGATGTTCTCTTTTGATGTTATTTTTCTGTTATTGACTGATGATGGTTGCAACTGTTGTTATTTTTTTATGGCAATTATTCTCTAATTTTATGATGACAAAAAGGGAGAGAATAATGATGATCTAATGAGATTCTGATAATCTTTATGGTTTTGGGGTTTTGGCTGAGTAAGGGATGCAATAAATAAGGAGGAGTTATTCTGATATAAGGAAAGTTATTTTGGATGTTTTGAATTTTGTTATTTTGGCTAAGTAAGGGATGCAATGTATAAGGGGAAGATGCTATAAGATTGGTATTTTTTTTTATCATCATCCACTGTTTTGTCATCATAACAAAGGGGGAGAGTGATGATCTTGATCCCTGTTTTTTGATGTTTACAAAATAATTGGATATTACTAATCTCTTTTCAATAAGAAATTTTTTCAGTTTTGAAGTAATTTGATTCAAAGGACAAGAGCAAATTGATAAAAGATAAAGGTTGTTGAAAGCTGTCGGACGCTCTCAAAGTTAATATCGGACGTCCGATAAACAGAACAGATCATATCGGATGCAGAACATTCTCACCGGACATCCGATAGAATTGAGATAATCTTTCAAATTCTCTGTCTGCTATCGGAAGCAAGCATCGGAAGTACCGTACGTCCGATAGAATTGTTCAAACTCTCTGTCTGCTATCGGACGCAACATCGAAAGTACCGGACGTCCGATACTTCCAACGGCTAGTTGACTTTTTCAACTACTTGTTATCCGATGGAAGTATTAATGAAACATTTTTGTGGTCTTATATAAATAGTGTAGGGTTAGAAATTTCAAACAACTTTTACACACTGAAAATACAAAAGATATAGAGTAATTTTAGTGAGAAAACACTCTCCAAAGAAGATTTGTAATCTTGGTGGTGTGAAATTTATTGTAAACTTTTCATTTATGAGTGAATACTTTAATAATGTAGCTCTGTGAGGGTTGTCCCAAGAGATAGTAAAACTTGTTAATTTGACCGAGTGGAGTTTGGGGCAAGGAGGAAGTGAATTTTCCTTTGTACACAAGATTGGTTATATTTCATCAATTTGAAAAAACTTGTTTGAATTGATTTTCAAGTTCAAGAGGAGATTGGTAGTCAATTGGTTTGTAATTTCTTTCTTCTCATTTACTTATTATTATGTTGTGATCCTTAAATTGCTTATCTCTTCTACTTCTCTCAAGTGATATTGTTCATTCATTGATTGATTTATTGTGTAATCAATTAGAAAAGAAGGTAAATTTCATATTGAACAAAAAGTACCCATAACTTGATTAACTTTTTAATAAATCTAATTCATCCCCCTGTTAGGTTGTCTTCGAGCCTAACAATTGGTCTCTTAGAAATTAAATTCAATCGATTGAGTAAAGATAACAACTAACAATATCATATTTTTTGAAGGACAATCTGTAACTAGACCTTCTATGTTTAATGGGTGAAATTATGTGAATTGGAAAGAGAGAATGATTATTTTCTTACAATCGATTGATATCAAATTGTGGTTTATTGTTAATGAAGGTTCATATGATGTCTCAATAGTAGATAAAAATACTCACAGATCTAGACCAAAAATAAGAAATAAATTGACTATAGAGGATAGAGCTCATCTCCCCTTAAATGTAAAAGTTATGAATGTGTTATATAGTGTTTTAGACTCAAATGAATCTATTAGAGTCAAAAGATGTAAGTCTGTTAAAGAAATTTGGGACAAATTGAGAGAAACTCATGAAGACAATGAGAATGTTAGAGAACAGAAAAAATCTATCTTTATTACTAAATATGAGTTGTTTAAAATGGAATCTCATGAAAATATTGATAAAATGTATTATAGATTCAATGATTTTATTAAGGATTAGAAGTTTTGGAAAAGAAATATTTCTTAGAAGAGAAAAATAGAAAAATCTTGAACGCCTTGTCTAAAGATTGGGAGAGTAAAATGACTGCTGCTATTGAAGAGGCAAAAAATTTGAATTCAATACCTATTGAATCTCTCATAAATTCTCTAATATCTTATGAGTTGAAACTTAAGGCCAAAGTACAAGAAGAAGAAGATGCAAAAGTAAAAAGGAACATTGCTCTAAAAGTATCTCAAAATGATGATAACTCGGTTTCACTAGATGATGATGATATGGATGACAATGATCTTACTCTCATCACAAAAAGTTTTAAGAGAATCCTCAACAAAAGGAGATTCAGAAGAGGAGAATCTAACAATTCAGATTCTAATCAATTCAACGAAGCAAGAAACAAAAAAAAGCATGAGGCCAACAAAAAACAAGATGACAAATGTTATGAATATGGCCAAGTTGGACATTACATGGGTGAGTGTCCAATGAAAAAGAAGAAAGAAGGAAAAGTTGAAAGAAAATCAAGATTCAACAACTTTCAATTCACATGAAATGAGTGCAATTTCAATGGTAAAATTGAAAAGAAAGAAGAATCTGCTCAATTAACTTTTATGGCTATTGAAAATGATGAGGTACAACTTGTAACCCTCAACTTGATAGTGATGATGAAATTGATGATGATTTTGAATCTTTCATTGAAAAATTGCATGATAACTTGAAAAAATCTTATACTAGAAACAAGAAATTAAAATAAAAAATTAACTTTCTTCTTCAGGAGAATGCACATCTTTTTCTGAAAAATAAAAAGCTGAAAACTGAAAATGATTACTTGAAAAAGGGTGAGATTGATCTACAAAATGAGTTTGATAGAAAAACAAGAATTTGTGAAATGTTCAAAAAGGAACAAAGTGATTTAAAAAGAAGAATGAATAATTTAAATGAATTGTTCCAACATAAAAAATAAGATTGTTTTCAAGGGAATGAATCAAAAACTCATCTTGGCATTCATGAGAAAAAATTAAATTCTGGTGCAAATGAATTTACTATTTATAAGAGAAGACAAGTAAGATTTATTAAATCTATTCATGTAAATAACTCTTTGGTTATGTGTAATTTTTGTTGTTAAAAAGGACACATGAAATGTGATTGTTATGTGAGGAAGAACATGAGAAGAGACATGAAATGCATGTGGATAGTTAGACATGATACTAACTCTGAAGGACCAAAAAATTTATGGGTACCAAATATTAGTTCTTGAACTCTTGAATAGGTGAATCTGGTGAATATCATTAAGAAATCAAAGTAGTTCATAGACAGTGGATATTCAAAACACATGATCAGTGATCCATCACAATTCATCAAATTCAAACCAAAATCAAGTGGCAAAATGATATTTGGAGATGATATGAAAGTTAAAACAAATGAAGTAGAAGATGTTAGCAAAAATGGTGAGACTATTGTTCATAATGTTCTTTTGGTTGATAATTTGAGGTATAACTTGCTAAATGTTAGTCAATTATGTGATAGAAATTTGTTTGTTTTATACAAAAAGTATGAGTTTTTTGTTCTTGATTTAAAGTTTAACATCATTTTCAAAAGAAAAAGATTCAATGACATCTATGTTGTGATTTTTGAAAATATTAATTCCTCTAACTTTCAATGTCTTAAATTTTCAAATGAAAATCCTTTATTATGGCATAGAAAGTTTTGTCATTTCAATATGAATTTATTAAAAGAAATTTTTAAAAAGAATATTGTTAGAGGTTTGCCAAAAATTAAATTTGAAAAAGATAAAATTTGTGATATTTGTCAATTTGGAAAAGAAATCAAAATCTCTTTTAAACCTAAAAATTGTGCTTCTACTTCAAAACCATCAGAGCTTTTACATCTTAATTTGTTCGGTTCTACACAAATTGCTAGTTTAAGTGGTACGAGACATTGTCTAGTCATTGTTGATGATTACTCTAGATATACTTGGGTGATTTTTCTTTTTCATAAAAATGATACTTTCAAAAATTTTGTTTCGCTATTTGTAAAAGTTCAAAATCGACTTGATTTGAAAATTGTTATCTTTTGGTTTCAAAAATTCTTGACCAATTAGATGTTCTCTTTTGGTGTTATTTTTTTGTTATTGGCTGATGATGGTTGTAGCTATTGTTATGTTTTTTATGGCAATTACTTTTTAATTTTATGACGACAAAAAGGGGAGAATAATGATGATCTAATAATATTCTGATGATCTTTATGATTTTGGTATTTTGGCTGAGTAAGGGATGCAATTTGTAAGGGGGAGTTATTCTGATGTAAGGAAAGTTATTTTGGATATTTTGGCAAAGTAAGGAATGCAATGTGTAAGGGGAAGATGCTATGAGATTGGTATTTTTTTTTTATCATCATCCATTTTTTTGTCATCATCAAAAAGGGGGAGAATGATGAGTTTGATCCCTATCTTTTGATATTTACAAAACAATTGGATATTACTAATCTATTTTCAATAAGAAATCTTTTCAGTTTTGAAACAATTTGATTCAAAAAACAAGAACAAATTGATAGAAGATAAAAGTTGTCGAAAGCTGTCGGACGCTCACAAAGTCATTACCGGACATCCGATAAACAGGGCAAATCATATCGGAAGCAGAACATTCTCACCGGACATCCGATAGAATTGAGATAATCCTTCAAACTCTCTGTCTGCTATCGGATGCAAGTATCGGAAGTACTAGCCGTCCGATAGAATCTTTCAAACTCTCTGTCTGCTATCGAACGCAAGTATCGGAAGTACTGAAAGTCCGATAATCCAAACGGTTAGTTGACTCTTCAACTACTTTCTATCTGTTGGAAATATTAATGAAACACTTTTTTGGTCTTATATAAATAGTGCAAGGTCAGAAATTTCAAACAACTTTTGCACACTGAAGATACAAAAGATATAGAATAGTTTTAGTGAGAAAACACTCTCCAAGGAAGATTTGTAGTTTTGGTGGTGTGAAATTCATTGTAAACTTTTCATTTATGAGTGAATACTTCAATTGTGTAACTTTGTGAGGGTTGTTCTGAGGGATAGTAAAACTTCCTAATTTGACCGAGTGGAGTTTGGGGCAAGGAGGAAGTGAGCCTTCCTTTGTACATAAGATTGGTTGTATTTCATCAAATTGAAGAAATTTGTTTGAATTGATCTTCAAGTTCAAGAGGAGTTTAGTAGTCAATTGGTTTGCAATTCCTTTCTTCTCATTTACTTATTATTATGTTGTGATTCTTAAATTGCTTATCTTTTCTACTTCTCTCAAGTGATATTGTTCATTCATTGATTGATTTATTGTGTGATCATTTAGAAAAGAGGGTAAATTTCATATTGAACAAAAAGTGCCCATAACTTGATTAACTTTTTAATAAACCTAATTAACCCCCCCTCTTAGGCTGTCTTCGAGCCTAACATTTCCACCTTTTGTACAAATCAACAAGCCTAATTCCTAACGATCATCTAATCATAAGTTTTAAAATCAAGTAACCATCCAAACCCAAATTGTATATACAATATCAATATTTGCCATGCCAAAAAAAAACAAGAAGAAAAAAAAAACACACACAGCTCCCATTGAGAACCAATTTTATACCTCCAAATCAAGTATTAATGCTCAAATACGTTTTCAATACAAGGTAATCTAACCTAGAACCATCATTATAATTCTCCTATGGCCTTAAAATATTAAGAGAAAAAATTCTACTTCCACAATAAAATCATAATAAAAAATTTCTAATCCAATGAAAGAAATCCTTATGTAATTATTGACATTTTATAAAAGTTTTTCTTGACAACAAACAAAATATAATAAATTCTACATCTTTAGTTTTTCTTTCTATTTCAATCATCAATTTCATTATTTATTTCTCTTTCGCTGCGAGTCTCTTCATTTTCTTCTAGTTTGACACATAATCTACTCCCTTTGTAGATTTTGTAATTTTTATTTGCTAATATCCACAAAACTGAAGAAAATAAAAAGAGACTATATTAACTAGAAAATAGACAAGCAAAAATAGGCAAGAGATAGAAAAATAGATTTTTTTAGGTTTTGTAAATTATTGTCTTAAATTTAAAATTGTCTACCAAGTGGAGGGCATTATAGGTATTTTACTATATCAATGGAGGTAAGTATAATTTTTTAAACCTGAGGGGAGCTGAGTGAAAATGTCAGAAATCTCAAGGGAGGTTTCTGAAATTATCCCTTAAATTTATTTTCCAGAAATACCTTTCCTAGTGTAAGGAAAATTTGCGCCACTCCAACTTCTGCACAAGAAATTGAAACTCATGATATTTAGAAGAAAGCCAACAAAATAAAGGAAAAAAAAAGCGACACTTTCTTGTCGGTTTCTTTCTCCTTGTCGTCTTTCTTCATGCCAAACCTAGCCAAATTCCACTTGGAAAAGCTTGTAAATCTAATGGAATAATGAAGCACTACAGCAAGAAAGGCCGTGGATTCAACTTTTTGCAGAGCATTGCAGCAGAAAAATTGAGCTTTTAGAAGGAGAAGATAGCAATTAAACCTAAGGTTTGTATTGATTTATGAAATTCTATGTTTTTTGACATTCAGTTTGTTATGAGAATGAGTGATTTTGGTTTTTATAGTGCAAAAATGGCCTTTGATATGGTGGACCTTCTTGGTTTTTGTCTTTTGTGGTCCATACATGTCTTGTTTTATTTTTCCATATATTAGTGGGTTCGTTTACTAAAAATAATGATCGTTGACTTCCATTTTTCATTTATTTAATTTTTTTTCATGATTCTTTATTTCGGCTACCATTTTCTATGGATAAGAATTTATTGGTTGGCAATATACCTGATTAGATAGACTAGGACTATCTTTTATTCTGCTAAGTAATGCTTTGTTGACAGTGATGCTAAGTTGACTTGGTTTTGGATTAATTCATCAACTTGTTCATTGTTTTTTGTTGCCTTAGAATATTCAATAGAAAATTTTGGGGGTGATGAGATTTTAAAAAAATTTTGGACATTTTCTTTTGTTTTTAGCTATAAGTTGTGAAGATGGAAGAGAGACCCTTTTCGGTGTTGTTAGATCTCAAAATATGGAGCAATTGACTTTCAAGTTTGGGGAGTTGTTTCCTTATAAAACATAAAAGGGGCATTTTCATCATGAAATTTTTACAGTTCTAATGAGGTGGCATTTTTGTCAACTCACAATATTTTAAATGTCAAGTTGATGAGGTGGACTAAAATAGGGGATAAAGTGAGAAGATTTAAAGATTAGGGGGTAAACTGTAACTTTGACCAAACGTTAAGGGGAATTTCTAGGATTAACCTTAAATGAAATATCCAAAACATTTTCTACACACTAATTATTACTTTTATCCTTGAATAGTAAAAGTGAAAAATAATTAGTAAATAAACAAGGGTTAATTATGGTTAATAGGAAACTGGTAATGGATAAGATAATGCCCAACTAATTTCCAAATTGCGATCTTTTCTTTGGAGTGCGATCAGGAAATGCTAAAGCCACCGGCAATGAATGCAGAAATGATGGTGATGGTGACGGTGATGGAAATTAGGAATAGGGTTTGGTGATTAGGGTTTCTAGAAAAGAAAAAAAATTAATTCTATTAAATTAGGAAGAAGATGACCCGTCTAGGAAAACAGTTGGGTCGTTTAAGAGAACTGGGTTGAACCATTTGTCAAACGGATTGTTTGAATTGGTCAAATGGGTCCGGTTAATACTTGGATTTTTTTTTTAAAATGGGTTCAACCTAAAAAACTTGGGGCTAATGTTATGGACTGGTGTTTTCTCTCAAGGCAAGTATTCAACAAAGGCCTATACAGATTTAGTGTCAATTGGACCACTAATTTTGTAATTCAAAAACATACTTACAAGTGGTAATTATAACTTGAGCCAAAAGGATTGTTAGACCTATTAAAACATCTAATCAAACAATATTAAATAGTGGATTTGGATTCAAAGAATTTAAAGAGTCTACAATTGTTTCCAAGCCTCATATTTATTTCTAGAACAATAAATTTTAGAACGATAAGGTCCAAATTTAAATAAATAAAATTCTTGTTGTAATGGGCTAACCCAATGCTTCTTCTAGTAAAATTGATGTTATCAAAGTAACACAAGGGTATTAATTAAACCCAAGAACAACTTTTATAAGTTTAAGTTTAATTTTTGTAAACCCAAGATTCAAATAAATGGAAGATCAACTGATTTATGGGCTAGGTCTTAGAACTAAGCTGAATTTATATCCGGTTCAATTCCTTTTGAGTCCGTTTTTAAAAAACAACAACAATAATAATAATAAACAAAAATATGTATATGCCTACCTTTATCATAAATAATAATAAGAAAGATCATTTCACGAATAATTATTTTAAGTGAACATTTTCTTTCTAATAATAATAAGAAGATGTTCTTATTATTATTTATGATAAATAATAATAAGAAAGACCATTTCATGAATAATTATATAAACTGACCAATCATAGAAAGAAAATGTTCTAAATTAGGAAACCTTCTTAAAAAGGGGGAAATTATACAAAAATAGAAATTCATAGAAATTCCCACTTTTGGAAACTTCTTTAAAAAACTCTATATAGATTGTCCAGACATGAATTCTACGGTTGCTTAGAATCCGACATATAAGGAATATCAACTGTTTAGGGCACTTATGTTTTCGAGATAGGTACGAAGCAAGTTTAAGAAGGATTAAAATTATCCCATACAAGTAGTCAAAAAATAAGTGTTGCTTACCCTCTGTGTTTTTTTAAAATATTAAATATGAGTTTTTCTCACATGAAAATTGTACTTTGTTCTATGTACATGGATTATGTAGACTTATTTGAAGTTCTTTGCTGTACTATGAAATATGAAATAAGTGGCGTGTTTTTATGAAATGCAAGAAATATGTATGAGATGTGTGAAACAAATTTATGTTATGAAAAACTCTAAATGATCATGAAATAGATGATATGAACTATAGTCCTGTTATGTTATGTTAGTCATAGAAACCGTTGTGCCTAACCGATTGACTTATGATATGCTATGCAGTCAAGCGGTAATCATCTTTAGATTGAGTACTCAGAAGCCACATATTACATTCACTCATTTATGAGTTGATATGAAATGTTTAATCTTTTTTAACATGATCGACGAAATTCCTAGAGGCGTTTAGGGTCAATCTTAATAATAAAATACTTGGAGTATTTCAGGGGTTGAACTCACAGGGATGAGTTAATTTTCTCTACTTTAATTATTTTAGAAAAATAATAAACTTCAAATTCAAATGGGGTTTTAACCTATAACTAAAAATAAACAAATAATCAAGTCAAATTAAATAGAGTTGAGAAAATAGTTGGCAAGAGTTTAGGGTTTTAGATTTTGATCTAGAGTTTGAATTAATTATCCAGTTAATTTCTTAACAAGTCATGAATGTATCACGGAAAGGTATTTTAGATTATATCTTGATATGTCTAAATCATGCTTAATTAAATGTCATGTCTTTTCGCGATCATAAGTATTTAATTAAACCCTTTGGGGGGAGGGTTGGGTTGGGTGGTACGGGGGGAGGGAGTGTAAGTGAGAGGTCTCGGGTTTGAGTCCTCCTGCTTACACAAAAAAAAAAAAAAACCCCTTTAAGATTTTAGGTGACATAATTACGTGATACAAACCCTAACCCTTTAGGCTAAATATGTTTATTCATCTAGTGCATGGTTATATACCCCTTTTCAATTCAATACAAACAATAGAAAAATATCTGTGGTGGCAAATCACAAATTTGTAGTTAAAGTAAAATAGATAAATCAAGGTAAAAGTCGAGAAATTAACTAGAATATATAGTCTAGGGAAAATTGCAGAAACTTCCCCTGAGATTTCTGACATTTGCACTGACCTCCCCTATCAATTTTGAAATAGCATTAACCTCCCCTAGAAAAAGTTGGAGCTGATTTAAAAGGTAAAAGTGTGTGAATTTACTAAAGTACCCCAATTGTATTTGACTTTACCAGATGAAAGGTTTGAGTACTTTCATCAAAACCAACGTTTAATTTGTTAAACAAATTAAACTAATCAAACTATTTATGCATAGTTAAATTAATTAACTAATTAACTAATTTCTATTTATCTAATTAACTAATTATCTAATTAACTAATTAACTAATCAAACTATTTCTACATAGTTAAACTAATTATCTAATTAACTATTAACTAATTATCTAATTAACTAATTAACTAATTTCTATTTATCTAATTAACTAATTAACTAATTAACTAAAGCTGTTGTTTGTCCGAAACTAACAAACTATTTGCATGTTAAACTAATAAACTAATTAACTGCTTAACTAATTAACTAACTAATTATCTAATTATCTAATTAACTAATTTCTATTTATGTAATTATCTAATTAACTAATTAACTAATCAAACTATTTCTACATAGTTAAACTAATTAACTAATTAACTATTAACTAATTAACTAATTATATAATTAATTAATTAACTAATTAACTAATTTCTGTTTATCTAATTATCTAATTAACTAATTAACTAAAGCTGTTGTCTGTCCGAAACTAACAAAACTATTTGCATGTTAAACTAATTAACTAATTAACTGCTTAACTAATTAACTAACTAATTATCTAATTAATTAATTAACTAATTAACTAACTAATTATCTAATTAATTAATTAACTAATTAACTAATTTCTGTTTATCTAATTAACTAATTAGTTAATGCGCTAATTGGTTAATTAGCTCCACAGGCCAACGAAATTGGTTAAATAGCGCATTAAATATAAAACCTGCTAGTTTCCCATAAAGAGCTGGTATGTTATGGGCAATTTTTTTTTTAACTTTCACATATTTAATTTATGTTAAATACAAAACATACTAGTTTTCCTTTGGACGCTATTTAACCAATTTTTCCATAAAAAACTGGTATGTTTTCCATAAAGAGCTGGTATAAAATATACTACAAAACCTGCTAGTTTCCCATAAAAAACTGGTATGTTATGCATTATTTAACCAATTTTTCATATTTAAACAAATTTATGAAAATTAAAATAACGTATTTGAAAGTTGCATTTTTATTTGGAAGAACGCATTCCTTCGATGTGTTTTTCACCCTTTGGGAAGAGATTCAAAAATCGCCACCATTTTAGAAAGTTAGTTTAAAAACTCTCTCTTTTTGGGAATTTACTCCTTATTAATACAACCACTATATTTATTTTCTAGTATTAAATTTTGTTATGGTTTATGATTTTCTTATATTTTATCAAAAAGTTAATAACTAGTTATAATTATGGAGATGTTAATTTGTCGTATGTGTAATTCTTTTGTTTTTATAAGAATTGTTATATCAGGGGTAAATTTGAAATTTAATTGCATTTAATTCCGAAACACTCATCAAACCAAGCTAGATATTGGAATGAAAAATATGTTGCATTTATACCCCTGAATTTGCTTGATCCTTAATGCCTATGCCCCTCCCTTGTTAATACTAATTGTCAAGCAAGATCAGGGCAAAATTGGAAGAAAATTCTTTTCTCACTTCTACAAATAATTTTTTAATGGGACATCAAGCCTCAGGGGAGGTTTCTGTAACGATTGTTCCTGTTCAGGGATGCTGAATGCCATTTCTAAACCTAGAGGAGAGATCAGTGCAAGTGTCAGAAATCTCAGGGGAGGTTTTTGCAATTATCCCTATAATCTAATCTCTTTCACAAGATCCTAACCCTAGAATGGAATTAGTTCAACAGATTCATAATTAAAACCAAGAATTCAAGAAACAACAACAATATTAGAGAATTAAGCAAAGAAAACTTCTAAGTCTGTCTAGGTTCAATCCCGGTGTTTGTTGCTCCTTGATTCTTCCCCCTCTTTTTCTTGATTTCCCAAGAAAAATATGTAAAAAGGATGAGCTAAACTTTATCACAGTGTTCTAAAGCTGAAAATGACTTAGAATGTCCCTATTTATAGTTTCTTCAAAATATATTCTAATTTAGGTAGAATTAGGTTTTATTGGAACCAAAAAATCACATTTTTTATGCATTTTCCAATGAAGACCAGCCCAAAATCTGGCGGCTGGACATTGGGCCAAGCTCAAAACATAAAAGAATTAGAAGAAATCTGGCATGAAGTCCAAACTAAATGATTAGCGTAGGACATGGATTCACCCGAGGATCGCTATGGATCTGCCCGCTGGTTCATTGTGGATCCACCTGCGGATCCATTTAAAATTTAGCATCCCTCATTTGTTTTTTCGTTCTTCTTCTTTCGTTGCTCCTTGCTCAAATTCCTCATACCAAGTTTGATCCATTTTCTCCATTTAAGCTCTCCACCTATTAAAACAATATAAGAACAAAAATAAGTAACTTTCATTTGAATTAAAGCTTAAATGGCATAAATAACTAGCAACTTATACAAATAAATATACTACAAATTATGCCTTATCATAAGATTCCTATGTACGATTATATCATGCTATGAATCACAAGTTTCCATTGCCACTCACTAATATTACGTGATATTAGTTTGATTATGTATTTGAACAAATATGCATGTGAAAAATGTACAAATGTTATTATTCTATCTTATGCTAAAACTACATAGTCTATTAGAGGAGTATGTGCTGCCTACTGAGCATTTATTGCTCAACCCATTCTTATATCATTTTTGCGGACCTCGAGAATTATAAGATAGTCTACATCGAAGACCTGAAGATGATTTCCGCTAGATCATGTGTCTTTGGGATTTAGTAATGATGCCGCTTTTGGATAACATTAGAACGCTTAACACTCTATAACTTATTTCTACTACTTGTTGAGCGTGTGGACTCATTTGAATATTTTAGACTATTTCTAGTTGGGAATTGTACCACACTATAAATAGTTTTACTAATATTAACACTTTCTAGATTGGTATTACTTGTTTTGATATATTGCCTTGTATTTCTCAGATGAGACTTTAGGATATGATGGATGTCACGTACTTGGTATGTGCAGGTTAGGGTGTGACATTTAAATTAAATGAAACCTACAAAATAAGAATGAGGACAATATATCCTTTTCTTTTATGGTCATTACAATCATTGTCTTTCTTATTTGATATTAGTCAGGGTATATTAGAAAGACTTCATTAGTGGATATGGAAGGTGTAGACTGAAAATTTCTTCCGTAATGTTGGAAGAAACATACACATATACATACATTTGCTGGTTAATTTCTTTCTTGTTTTCTATGTTTGTGACAGATTTCATATATTTTTCAACATCTAATCAAAACTAAAAATTGGATGACAAGTTACCGGAGTTCGAAACCTTACATTAGAGAATGGGATTTACTAGTTGATGGACGCATTAATTAATATGCGTAGTTTATATCGAACTTACAATCCATATCTGTCTTTTTATGTATTCTCTATAAGGTGTTTAGCCTAAATAAAATAGAGAGCTTTTACCTCTCCACACTTTTTACTTTAATCTCTCCATGGGTATTTCTAGGCAATAATGTTGAAATGTCAAGCTACAATGCTTGACTTTGTGGCATAAATTTCTTCATTTGCTGCATCCCACATCGGAAGAAGCCTACGGAAAGCCTCCCAAATTCACCTATAAATATATGGCCTGGTGGTGAAAGAAAATTGCACCACTCAAGAGAGTATCATATGAGCTATTAATTTCTTGGGTCATCTAACCCATTTAGTCAAATATTTTAGATCTCTTTTTTGAATTTAGGAATATTTTCTAACTCTTTTGTAAGTCTTATTGGCCTAAGAACCACTTTCCTACGGCTTTTGTATTTCTTCTTCATAGTAGAAATATTGCTCTCCTCCCCCGTGGACGTAGGTCAATTTGACCGAACCACGTAAATTTCTGTGTCTTTATTTTGTTTTGTTATTTGTCTTTATTGGGTTGCCACAACCCTTTTATATGGTCGGTTTTACCGCCTAATTATTATATGGCCGGTGTCTACCGCCTAATCTTTATATGGTCGGTTATACCGCCTATTTTATTAATTTAGTTTGTTTATTCTGACCAGTCCTAACAAACTGGTATCAGAGTTGGTTGATATATTTTGTACAGGTTCATCCCGTGGGGCCCGTTCACCTGTGGGCCGTTCATCCTGTGGGCCCGTTCATCTGTGGGCCCACTACTCTGTGGGCCCGTTTCTCCGTGGGGCCCGCTCATCGTGGGGTCCACTCACGAGATTTGCATATTTGTTTGACCAGTTTTTTGAGACAAATTTCAAGTTACAGATTTTGTGGCAACAATGACGATAACAAAGACGGTTGTCGAAAAATTCGACAGGAATGTCAATTCGGATGTGGCAGCTCAAGATGGAGGCCATTCTTGTTCAAGACGGAGTTGATTTGGCAATACAAGGAGTAGAGAAAAAGCCAGAAGCTGTAAGGATGCGGATTTCGCCGAAATGGATAAGAAAGCCAGATCCAGCATAATTTTAAATCTCTCCGATGAGTATTGCGTGAGGTAGCAATGGAGATTCGGCCAAGGTATGTGGGACAAATTGAAAGTCTTGTATATGAAGAAGACAGTCGAGAATCGACTATATCTGAAGCAGAGTTTGTATATGTTTCGGATGTCTGAAGGTACATCTATACTCTCCCATCTTGATAAATTTGATTCCATTATTATGGATTTGGAGAATATAGATTCGAAAATTGATGATGAAGATCAGGCCCTATTACTTTTGTGTTCCCTTCCCCAATCCTTTAAACATTTCCGTGATACTATGATTTATGGAAAGGAAACAATTTCGTATCGGGAAATTAAATCTGCATTGAAATCTAAAGAGCAGATAGATAGGGATATTACTGGGGAAACTAGTGGGAGTCAAGCCGATGGCTTGTTTGTTCGGGGTAGATCTGAAAAGAGAAACACAGAAAATAGAAGTAGATCCAAATCCAGACATAAAAATGTGGTGTGCAATTATTGTAAAAAGAAGGGTCATGTTATCTCTGATTGCTTTAAATTGAAAAATAAAGAAAAGCAAAAGGAGAAAAAGAGTGAGACCACCGAGGCCAGTATTGCAGTTGATGAGAATGATGGAACCATTTTCTGCAACGGAAAATAATTTTAGGTCTAACAATGAGTGGATCATAGATTCGGGTTGTTCATATCATATGTGTCCCAATAGGGACTGGTTTTCAACATATGAATCAACTGAAGGTGGAGTTGTCTTAATGGGCAACAACGCTGCTTGTAAAGTTGTTGGTAAAGGTACAATCCGGATTAAAATGTACGATGGTATTGTGAGGACACTCACAAATGTTAGACATGTTCCAGATTTGAAGAAAAATCTCATCTCTTTGGGCACTCTTGAGTCTATTGGGTGCAGGTATTCAGGTGGAGGTGGAGTTCTCAAAATCACTCGTGGTGCTCTTGTTGTTATGAAGGCACACAGATCTGGTACTTTGTATATTTTGCAGGGATCTACTATTACAGGTGCTGCTGCTGTTTCAACATCATCTTTGTCAGATACCGACATCACCAAATTATGGCATATGCGTTTGGGGCACATGAGCGAAAAAGGTTGGCATACTAAGCAAAAGAGGACTTCTTTGTGGTGAAAGTACCGGGCCATTGGAATTCTGTGAACACTGTATTTTTGGGAAGCAGAAAAGAGTCAGTTCAGTTCACCAGCAATTCACAAGACAAAGGTACTCTTGATTACATTCATTCAGATTTATGGGGTCCTTCTCGTGCTCCTTCTAAAGGTGGTGCCAGGTACATGTTGACTTTCATTGATGATTATTCAAGGAAAGTTTGGGTATATTTTCTTAAGTATAAAAATGATGTTTTCCTAACTTTCAAGCAATGGAAAGTTTTGATTGAGAAACAAACAGGAAAACATATTAAGCGGTTGAGAACAGATAATGGCATGGAATTTTGTGAAGGCGAATTTGATAGATTCTGCAAAAATGAAGGAATTGTTCGGCATCGCACTGTCAGAATGACGCCTCAACAAAATGGTGTAGCCGAACGTATGAACAGAACGCTTTTGGAGAGAGCAAGATGTATGATCTCCAATGCAGGGTTGACAAACGACTTTTGGGCAGAGGCGATCAATATGGCCTGTTATATTGTCAACCGTGCTCCTTCTGCATCTCTTAAATTTCAAAACTCCTGAGAAGTTTGGTCAGGTACTCCTGCTGATTACTCAATTTAAAAGTTTTTGGATGTCCAGCATACATGCACGTGAATGATGAAAATTGGAGTTTAGGCTAAAAAGTGCATTTTTCTTGGGTATGCTTTGGGGTGAAAGGATACAGATTATGGTGTCCTGATCCCAAATCTCCAAAATTTGTAATCAGTAGAGATGTTACTTTTGATGAATTATCTATGTTATCTTCCAAGAAGGAGTCTTCTAGTCCTTGTACTACTGATAGTACGCAGAAGCAGGTGGAGCTTGATATTGGCAGTTCTGATCCTTCTTCATCCAAATCTTCTATTCAACAAGTGCCAGTAGATGCACCTGAATCTACTGTTGAAGATAGTTCAGAGAAGAAGAGTATTCCATAGCCAGAGATAGACCAAGGAGAGACATTCGACCACCACAAAGATATGCAAATTTAGTTGCATATGCTTTGTCTGTTGCAGAAGAAACTGATGCAGTTGGTGAGCCTTCCACCTATTCAGAAGCAGTTTCTTGTGATGATTCTGCAAAGTGGTTGATTGCGATGAATGAGGAAATTGAATCTCTTCATCAGAATGGAACTTGGGTTCTTGTAAAGCCGCCGTCAGATAAGAAAATTGTTGGATGCAAATGGGTTTCAAGAAGAAAGAAGGTATTCCAGGGGTTGAGATGCAAGGTATAAAGCACGATTGGTTGCAAAGGGCTATAGTCAGGTACAAGGTGTTGATTTTAATGATGTTTTCACCTGTTGTTAAACATAGCTCTATTCGTGTTTTGCTTGCTTTAGTTGCCATGTATGATTTGGAGTTGGAGCAGTTGGATGTTAAGACAGCTTTCTTACATGGCGAACTTGAAGAACAAATTTATATGAAAAACCCCAGGGTTTTGAGATTGAAGGTAAGGAAGACCATGTTTGCTTGTTGAAGAAATCCTTATATGGATTGAAACAGTCTCCAAGACAATGGTATAAGAGGTTTGATTCCTTTATGTTGGGTCATGGTTATTCAAGGAGCATGTATGATAGTTGTGTTTACTTCCGGAAGTTAAATGATGGTTCTTTCATTTACTTATTGTTATATGTTGATGACATGCTCATTGCTGCCAAGAATTTGTCAGAAATTCACACTTTGAAACTGCAGTTAAATAGTGAATTCGAAATGAAAGATTTGGGAGCAGCTAAGAAAATTCTTGGCATGGATATTAAACGAGATAGAGGAGTAGGGAAGTTGTTCTTGACCCAAGAAAATTACCTGAGAAAGTCTTGGAGCGTTTTGGCATGAAAGATGCAAGACCTGTAAGTACTCCTCTTGCTAGCCATTTTCGGCTATCTGCTGCTCAATCACCACAATCAGATGAAGAGGAAGATTATATGGCACGGGTTCCTTATTCCAGTGCAGTCGGCAGTATTATGTATGCAATGGTTTGTACTCGTCCAGATATCTCACATGCAGTCAGTGTTGTTAGCAGATATATGTCTTGCCCTGGTAAAGAACATTGGCAGGCTGTGAAGTGGATTCTCAGATACTTGCGAGGTACTTCAAATGCATGTTTGGAGTTTGGAAGAAATAATAACACTTTGGTTGGTTTTGTAGATCAGATTACGCCGGGATCTGACAGAAGAAGATCACTTTCAGGTTATGTATTTTGCATTGGCGGTTGTGCTGTTAGTTGGAAAGCTACTCTACAACCTGTCGTAGCTTTGTCTACTACAGAAGCAGAATATATGGCTGTGACCGAGGCAATCAAAGAAGCCTTGTGGTTGAAGAGTTTGTTTAGCGAACTTAGTCTACATCAAGGTGTTACTGTTTCACTGTGATAGTCAAAGTGCTATACACTTGACTAAAGATCAGATGTATCATGAGAGGACGAAACACATTGATGTGAAGTATCACTTCATTCGGGATATCATTGCTGAAGGAAAGGTCCTTGTTCAGAAAATCAATACCAAGGACAATCCAGCCGATATGTTTACAAACTCTTCCAATTTACAAGTTCAAACAGTGTTGGACTTGGTTGGTGTTCATTGTTGGTGATTTGGCCCATTGGGGCTTATGTGGAGAAGGTGGAGCAATTTTGTTACTGTCGATGGTGGGATTAGAAATTATGCCAAGGTGGAGATTTGTTGAAATGTCAAGCCGCAATGCTTGACTTTGTGGCATAAATTTCTTCATTTGCTGCATCCCACATCGGAAGAAGCCAGGAAAGCCTCCCTTCACCTATAAATATAGGCCTGGTGGTGAAGAAATTGCACCACTCAAGAGAGTTATATGGGCTATTAGTTCTTGAGTCATTTAGCCCATTTATAGTCAAATATTTTAGGCTCTCTTGTTTTGAGTTTAGGAATATTTCCTAACTCTTTTGTAAGTGCCTTATTGGCCTAGGAACCACTTTCCTACGGCTTTTGTATTTCTTCTTCATAGTAGAAATATTGCTCCTCCTCCGCCCGTGGACGTAGGTCAATTTTGACTGAATCACGTAAATTTCTGTGTCTTTTATTTTATTTTGTTATTTGTTCTTTATTGGGTTGCCACAACCCTTTTATATGGTCAGTTTTACCGCCTAATTATTATATGTTGGTGTCTACCGCCTAATCTTTATATGGTCGGTTATAACCGCCTATTTTATTTCTAACTTTAGTTTGTTTATTTCTGAGCCAATCCTAACAAATAAACCCATATAACTATAGGCGTTGGATTGCGACAAGACTTGACATTCAGGGAATGTGATTAAATAACGTAAATTGTAACACGACAGAAACTATTCTTACCAAGGAATTGAATTGGTACTGTCCATCTGCATTCTTGGAACAAATATATTTTGAACTTCCACCAGATTCTGGACTGAATGTGACGAACTATGGAAGCATTCTCATTTGTTTCTATTTTCTACTCTTCTTTTTTGGAGAAATCAATGGTAAAAGTTAATAGGGCCAAAAATGACAGAAGAAAAAAGAAAGAAATTTATTGCTGTTATTTCATTATTTTCGCCTCCATAATAAGCTTGCATATATAGCACAATTCTTTGCAATAATGAAAAGCATATAGATATCTATCTTTTCATACATTTCCCCGCAAACGATTTGCAATAACCAAAATAAAACTAGCATGAAGTTGCACTTTCTGACTAGCATCTGCAAGGTTTTGCTGTTCTTTTACTTTTGCATCTGAGAAAATTATCATCACAATCATCAGCACTATTTCCGCTGGCGCGTGCATTAAGATTCATGTCGAGATAATCACTAGAATTCAATAGTCTCGTAGCTTCGCTGAGGTAATCAAGGGCGTCACCATTATTTTCTGAGCAAGAATCATATATTCCTTTCAATCTTGTGTCTGTTGCATTTTTTTTCGAGGGAATCGACTAGGGTTTTGGTCAACTTGGCGTTGGTTCTTGTTAACTCTATTGCAATTTTGCCAAGACCTTTAAGGATCATTGGCAGATCCAGGATCTGATTTTAAGGATTGGATACAAAATTGAGGATATCTTGTACCAGAGCAAACATCACTAATTAGGCCACTTGCTACTGCAAAGGTAAAATAGTAGCCTAGGATTGGTAGAGAAACAAAAAACATTTGTAATAATGATAGTAACGCTACCCATTACTATAAATTTTTTTCGAGGTTTAAACCCTAATTAATGGGAAGGCATGACACTAATTTTACCATCTTGATCAAATGAATTACTTTGTGTAAATTTGTAGTATATATATATATATATATATATACATGCACTTACTCGACTCGTGTAATTCTGAAGGCAAGTTAATGAATTAATTTAATTACTTTCCATGAGAAAGGATATTTAACTTCTTAAAGTTGTTTCCATATTTCTTACGTTTTGAATTGCTTTCAATTCTTTCTTTCTTGACTCTTGTTTCCATTTTCGGGGACTTATTTGAATTAAAACTCAATCACCTAAAAAAATAAAATCCCTTTAATCTTGAAACTTAACACCGGATGCCTACTTATTACCGCTATTTTTGCGGTATATGATTAATGAGAACAATTCCTTTTTTTTTTAATAAGAAGAATTCCATTTCATACTCTTCTACAATTTCCTGTCTAAGTCTTCTGTACATATTGGTCCCACGCGAATTTCAATGAATCAACAAAAGTAGAGATGAACAATTCCAACCTATGTTCTTATTCTCGTACCATAGAGGACAGTCTGTATCATTTCTAAAACTGGCGGAAGTCTTTTCGTTTTTTTTTGGGGCCTTTGGGGGATGGGGGGGAGGGTAGGTGGCGGTGGGGAAGGGCAACCACCCCCAAGATTTTACAAATTCGTTCATATACCTTCCAAAATTTTGAAAATTTCACATATATCCTTATAAAATTTAATTTTGACCTTTAGAAAATCTACTATATCCTCTTGAAATAGTTAATATTTTGAATTATACCTTTGACCAAATTAGCTTTGCCCCCTAAAGTTTTGCAAAAATTGCAAGACAACTCCTTTGAAGTATACAATTTAACAGTTTTTTCCAAGGCATTTTGATTGGTATCATCAAAGATCGCAATTACATTAGTGTCTAATGAGCATATTGGATTATAGCAAACTAAATCAATAAACGGAGACAAATTAAGAGATTCTAAGTAATTTTTGTAGTGCTTTTGGAATTGGATTATAGGTACAAATAGATTTAAAAAGAAAATAATCGAGAGTGAGAAACCTAGCATTTAATACATTTTGATTGACATTTTTCTATTCATATAACATAATGTCCAAAGAAGAATACTTCATTGTTTTGTATTTTCCAGCATGGTAAATTCTTAATCTATATCTCTAGTCATATCGATTGAATGAGTTAGGCACTTGTTTCGTAAGGCTTGAGATGCTTGCTCTAGTTTCAATGGATTTTGCCGTGGGTGAGAAACAGGTACTAGTTAGTACTTTTTTAAGTAAGGTTTGATAAACGGATGCCTATTGGACGAGAAGTATTATGTCAGTTCCGAACAACTATTAGACATGTCTAATAGTTGATCTAGAATCAATATAAAAGTTTCATTTGGACATGTAAAAACACCACTTGCTAATTCACATGTTAAGTGGAATCCACTTAATGTGTTAATTTAAACTAAATGGGACTCTTATATGTTCATAGGGAACTCTTTCATTGATGAATGAGGTAAAGGAAAATGAAAATGAGTTTCTCATATACATTTGGTTATTAAGAAAAAAATTGAGAGAATATAGGAAGTTAATGACAATTAATAGCAGTTCTTGAAATTTTTGTAAGTAACCAACTATTTTCATTGGGATGGCAATAAGGCAGTGCCTACGAGAGTTCACTGGGACGGGGGCAAGGGCGGAGGGAGCTTTTTTTTCCCTTGCTTTTAAATGAGGGGTGGGGCGGCAAGGACACCCGCGCCCCATCCCCCACCCCTTGTTTAATTTTTTCAATATTACATATATAAATATAAAGTACATAATATAATATAATTATATAGATGTAATATGAAATTGATAAGGTGATTTTTTTAATGATAAAATAATATAATCCTTCTTGTCAATATTTTTGTGGTTAAATGTTATACTTGTTATGTTAGTTTACATTTTCATTTTTTGTTACGGCATGTACTTTAAAAAAATAACATTAATTGATTTTAATTTTATGTAATATCAAATATAGAGAAATGGATTCATAAGATTGAAATAATTTTTAAACTTTATTTTAAGTTAAATTTTTTCCTAAAAAATAAAAAATTTTGGGGTATGAGAGAGGTTTGCAAGCAGGTTATTACAAAACTCCTAATACACTTTTAATTTGGAGTAGTAATATTTTCAGCACCTTGTTTGGGTTGGAGTTTTTATAGAAAAATATGTGATGTAAAGTATATGAGGTAAAAGGTAATTGGAAATTGTGTCAAAGAAATATTTTAACTATATTACTAAAAAACTAGCAATCCAAAGGACACCACTGCAACGTTTGGTGAATGTTATTAAATAAATAAAGTTGACTGTAAAAGATAAAATAAATAAATAAAGTTGATTGTAAAAAATAAAATAAATAAATAAAGTTGACTGTAAAAAAATAAAATAAATAAATAAAGTTGACAAAATTTTCAATGAAGTTACATGCAAGGAATTGATTTTGGGAGGTTTTGGAGGCATATTTTGAAAGTTACAATTCTTTTGAAAAAGGAGGAGCTTCATATCTAATAACTCAGAAATTAGAGATTTTGAATTCTAATTCCCTACACCTATCACACTTTTGAAATTCCACCCTTACCTAGGAATAGCAGCGGAGCAGGGGTGGGCCGGGGGACCCTTCCCCTTCTCCCCACGACCCGTCCCCGCCTCGCCCTATTGTCACTGAGGTGGCACTTGTGGAGGCTAAAAAAATTTGTCCTATAATTGTATAGTAGCCAAATTTTAACCAAAATTTAAGTACTTAAATACCAAACACATCGCTAAGTCATTATCCACTATAATTTCATAATTGAAACGTATAAAAAAATTAAAAAAATAGTTATTTGAAGTACAATCCAACATGATGAGACAAAATACAACTAAAGTAGTTAAGTTTTGACTTTTGAGACAAATACAATAACCAAGTCATTATTGCTTTTTTTTGAGAAAAAAAATGTTATTGTGTTAAGTGTAAATTAGGAATTTAGTATAGTAAATTTAGTATAATTAATTAATAATATTATTCTATTAGTAGACATGTATAATTATTTGTATAATTGATAATATTAATTATATTATATATACTGATATTCATTATATAATACTTATAACTAATAATATCATTATCATAAATTTATAACTAATTAAATTAAATATTATTTATTATATAATTTTCTTAACGACTGGCGGGGCGGGGGATAGGACAGGGGTATAGTCCCCTGTCCCCGCCCCAACCCACCCCCCAAGGGGGAAAATTAGCCCCCTGCGGGGTGAGTTAACCACCCCTACCCTTACCCTACTAGAAAAATTAAAAAATAAAAAGAAAATTCTACAATGCCATCCATACATATCTTTTAAATGAGAGAATTATGATATTTAATTCTTATTTCTGTTACAAATTTTATATCAACTACATAACTTATAATTTACAGTAAAAAACCTATTATGCAGGATAATTAGAAATTTAGATTTGCAAATTAATACACAATTATTCTTATCAAGGAATAAATTTTATAGTTCATATGCATTTCGGCAACAAATATATTTGGTATGAACTCTAAATATGACTAGGCAATTAAAGCATTCTAATTTGTTTTTTCTTTTTCTACTTTTGTTTTTGGCAATATTAATAGTAAATGTCAATCTACCTAAACAACACCCCAAAAAAAAAGAACAAAAACAGAAATTAATACTCTTATTTCATCATTGCATCTGTAATAAGCCAGAAGCGACAGTGTTGCAAAACTTAACTGAAATCACAAATAGACTGCACTAATTAAAGCACAGATTTATGTCTCTTCATATATTTCCTTGCAAACGATTTGCAATAACCAAAACAACTTCAATTAGATTTTGCACATTCTGACTAGCCTCAGCAAGGTTTGGTGGTTCTGTTAGTTTTGCATCCGTGAAATTGTCATCACAAGTATCAGGGCCATCCAATGCAGCCGATGCTGTAAGAGCCACGCCTTGATAATCACCAGAACCCAATTTTGTCGTAGCATCGGCAAGATCACCGATGGAGTCACCATAGTTTTCCAAGCAAGAATCGTATGTTCCCTTCAATCTGGCGTCGCTAGCCTTTTGCTTCAGGGAATCAACGAGGGCTTTGGTTGATTTGGCGCTCTTTGTAGATAAGTCTATAGCAATTTGGCCAAGACCTTTAAGATCTGCACTGCCGGAATGAGGGTCTGATCTCAAAGAATTGATGCAAAATTGAGGATTTTTTGAGCCAGAGCAAACATCACCGATCAAATCAGCTTCTGCAGAGGTAAAAAGATTGCTAAGGATTGATAGACAAATTAAAAACAAGGCTAACAATGATGGGCTATGGCTCCTAGAGAACTCCATTATTTTCTCCTCTAATTTCTCTTCTGCTGTGGAACTCAATGGTGGTAATACACATATAAAGCTCGCAAAATTGGACGCAAAAGGAAACTCAAATATTTCTTTATTGCTGCTTACCTTTTTTATAGTTAATTATTCTAGTCGTGTTATTCTTGTTTACAGATTTATTGGAAAATTTTCTTTACTTTCCAAAGGAAAAGATCTCGAATGCTATGTGTACAAAACTTAATACTTACTTTATTGGCATTTACTCTAGTTGTGTAATTCTTGTTTAAAATTTTGAATTAGTTATACTTTTTTGGCCTGTTTTTACAGCACTTCTTTTAGCATTTACTTTTCAAATTTGAATATATATATATATATATATATATATTTCCATTATAAATGCAGGACATAGAGTTTATTTCTGAAATAACTTTGTTTTTTAAAATGTTCCCATAGTAGCAACTTTTAAATCATATTCCCTTTATATGTTACTTAGTCCACAACTTTTCAAAATTTCCCTCTACTGAAGGCATCGAATCTTTCTTCAATAATACTTTACGTTTTTCTAAATTACCTTTACTCGAATAAATAGCTAAATATCTTCCTAAAATTAATATCCAACAAATTACCTATAAGAATTCATCTTTAAAAAAATATTATATAAGGATATCTTTCAGTAAGAAGGGAGGGAAAAAGGCAAAAAGTCAATTGACAAAAAATAATTGTATAAAGGATATATCTTCATAAAAAAAGGAGGAAAGAAAGGAAAAGAGTCAATTGACAAAAAATTAGTTTTATAAGTATGTATGTTCTTGATTCAGAAAAAGGCATGAAACGTCTTTCTGTTTTCTGCAGTAATATGGTTGAAAGCATGGAAAAACCTCAAGGGGTCAACTAAAAACAGAAACCAATATATGGAAATTTTATGGAGAAATATTCAAAGAAAATTGAAAAACATGTATGCCATTACATTAAAAAAAAAACTAAGGCAACCAAAATGCTTCAAATAATTTGCATGATCATAAAATAATATGTACCACTAATAATAAAAAAGAAGAAAATGTATGCTCAAATTCCAAAATCTTTTTTTTTAAAAAATAATCGTTCTACTATGAATAGTAAAACAATGCGAATGATTTACCCTATTGAAATTCTTGCACAGAGAACGCTAATTTGAAACAATGAAGCTTGAATAAGTGGATTTCATACACCTCATATAATAAAACTTATACTGTAATCCAAAAAAAAATGGAGATTGAGGGTATCGTGTAAATGTAGAAGTGGTTATTTGAATTCAATATTTTGCATTGAAAATCCATGGGGTATCAAATATTATAAACGGTATATTACATCAAGTTGTAAATGGGAATAACGCAACCTTCCTAGTTCATAGTTCTTACCACCACATAAAATTATTTCGGCAAAAAACTCCAAGATGTAGAAGTCAACTTTCTCAGTTCCTAGCACAACCTAAAATTATATTACGCAATCATTTTGTTTAACTATTGGTTTTAGAGTAAAGAACAATGCTTGAATTTTTGGGAATGGAATTAAATATTATGAATTGTAGATTTTGTTAGATTTTTTTATTAAAGGCATGGCACACTCTGTGTGTGTGTGCAATTACTAGTTTTTTATTCTTTACAAAAAGGTAAAAAGAAAAAAATGCATGGAAATTAGTGTTACATGAAATAATTTAATTTTATTGACTAAGTTTGCTTTTCTTTTCTTGTATTAGTTTTTGCTCAGTTGGTTGCTGCAGATGGTTATACACTCATAGGTAATTAATTAAGAGCATTAAAAATAGGATTTTTTTGGGATCATAAGGCATAGGTATGATACTCTATTTGGGTAATTACCAAAACTTTAGCTTGCAGTTACCCTTTTTCGTTTATTTTGCAGTATCATTCTTATTTTTTGTGGTGTATGAGTGTAATTAATGATGGATTGTGGTTATAATAGTGGTTAATCAAGAAAGGTAAAATAGATAACGAATAAAGTAATAGCTTTTTTTTTTTAGTACATTGACTGTTGCTTTTTTGTACAAGGAAACAACTACTGAGATTCTCTTAACACGTGTCCTCAATTACTTCAATTATCAAGGAATGAATTGGTGGGTTTCGTCCGCATTCTTCAATTATATGTACTAGTCTAAACACCCCGTGCTACACACAGTAGATCATATTTTTGAAAGAAATTATAATCGAGGGAGGAATTTAAATAGAGTAAGAAATGTATCTAATTGTTCGTATAATTTAGGGCACATGAAAATATAGTTAAAAAGCGAGATTTTGTAGCAATAGTTCAATATATGATAAAATATCCCCATTATTTATAAACTACCACATTGATGGAAGTTGGATTCTGAAAAAAAAAAAAGTAGAAATCTATAGCATAAATTGAGCGACATAAGGATTCAATTAAATGTAACTGAATATTTAATTTGATAAGTAAATGAAATACTTACAAATATTTTGTATTCGATTTGATAATCTCTATGAAAGTGGGAACATTTTTTATACCAATCAACTCTGAGTACGAATGCCAATATTGGGGGTTTAATTAATTCTACTGAATTTTGTGGAGTTCGTACTATAAATAAGAATGCACGATTTTTGCGTGAATTAATGTGTTGGTCGAACAATGTACCTCAATTTCCTAACAATTAAGAGCATATGGAATTTCAAAATTATCATTTGTTTTAGAAAGTTTGTAAATAATATTGTATAAAAATATATACGTATAAATAATTTATACCTTTCCTTTTAAATCTTTAAGATAAGAAGCATCACATCGAAATATGAATCGTGCATGTCTGTCTTGAAGAGCGAGGTATAGATTATCACTGGAATCTCTAACTTGTATGTTAACATTCTATCTGTTAAGAAGAAATTGTGATATACAATAAAAATGTAATTAAAATTAAAGATATATGAAATAATTACCTGATAATAGTGTCAACTACGTCATTACAATGATGAATACACCACCATTTTTGAAAAATGAGATTGATATGATTGTCCACAATTTTTGCATAACTCATAAAACATATTGTCTATGTTAATACTTTGAATGTAAGAAAGTATCCAAAAATATTTAACCTAAAACCATTCAAAAAATGTATAGATTACAATTATTAATTCCAAATAATATGTAGATAATTGTACATTAATTAATTAATTAAGAGAATTTTTAACGTAGATGTGATTGCAAATTAAGTTGAGGGTTAAGATCGATACCAAAAAGAAGTTAAAAGAGATGGGAAATTGCGATTTTTGGAGAAATTATTTTTTTTATCTCTTATTATTAGGTTGGAGGAGTTTTAATTGAAGTGGAATTGCTAATTGGAGGAGTATTAATTGGAGTGGAAAGGTGTGTGAAGAGAGGAGTGTTAGTTGGAGTAGAATTCTTATTTGATGGAAACATGATTGTGTGTTTCAAACATGGATATGATATATTTTATGAAATAAATTAAATGTAAAATATTAGAAAAAATGGAATTGAAAGTGGAAATGTGTGTGGAGACTTGTTGCTAAAAATCCCTTCTCAAATTTATATAGATATAGATTAGACACCAAGTTTTTTTGACGAGTAACCTCCACAAGCATTCTAAATCCTGAATTCTTTTTTATTACAATTTTAAATTTATTTTAATTCAGTAATCCCGCTTCTCCTTATCCCTTTCCACTTTCCAATTTACATGGCCCACTAATTCACAAAATTAAAACTCCAAAATTTTAACTAATGGATGACTCACTAATCCACAAAATTAAAACTTCAAAATTAATTAATAATAACTAACTAATAATTTAAGAAAACTCATCACTACGAAAATCACATATCCAAAATTTAGGAATACATTTGAATTACAGTTCCCAAAATTCCCACAATTCTACGCATTTTGTTATCATAACATATTTTACTCTTATAATCATTCAAAGATTGATGATCACTAACTCATTTTCATTTGTCATCCACACAAACCAAAAGACAGTGAGAAAAAAAAAAAAACAAGACTACCCATTATACTCTCACAAGGATGAATCCCACCAACAAGCATTTCAGCGGGGCCTCAATTCTAAATAAAGGAGAAAATAACTAATCATAGAAAGTCAAAACCTACACTGCAGTGATCCCACTAAAATATTTCAAAAGGTTCAGCAAATTCACTTCCAAGAAAGATAAGTTTCACTGAACAATTTTTTTTTGTAGTACGAACTCCACAAAATTCAACAGAATCAATTAAACCACGAATATTGGCTTTCGTACTGAAGGTTGATTTGTGTGAAAAATGTTCATACTTTTGTACAATATTATCAAATCGAATGCATAATGTTTATAAGTATTTCATTTTGAAATCAAATAAAACATGCGATTATATTTATTTCTATCCATATATAATTCATTTTCTAATATAAATTTCTATTATTATTTTAGGATCCATCTTCCGCAATAAACGTATAGTTCTTGAATGATGTATACATTTTATCATACTTTGAACTATTGCTAGATGAATCTTAGATTTTAATTATGTTCGTACAATTTTTTTTACTTCTTTTTTAATTCATCCTCTCTTTTAATTTCTTTCAATAACATCAGCACCGTATGTAGTACGGGTACTCACACTAGTATATTTTGTATCATCCACAAAATTCCAGAATAAAAGCAATTTCTAAAGATGATTGGGCCGTGAAAGCGCGCACACACACACTCTCTCCTTTTTGTTCTTTCAATTTTTCTTTTTGGCAAATTCATTGGAATGGTGTATATATATTTATTTAAAGCAATTTAACATTGGCGTAATTTAGTGTATTACAGGTTCGTATAAGGAGTTGCACGATTGTATTGGCAAATCAAATGTTATTCACTTTGGATTGGCAAAGTTCGTGCGCAATTCACTAATTCACTTTGGACTGGCAAAATTCTTAGTGGTACATGCTATGCTGTCAATTTGTTCCTATTTGAGAAACTTTCTGTTAAAATTGTTGCTATACATGTATTGTGTAAAATGTAGTGACAGGTCTAAAACCTTCACCATTTGTAACGTTGGAAACTAGGGTAAATAATCGTGGAAGCGTCCTTTGCCGTATGAACAAAACTGTGACGTTAGGTCATGGCAAAAACAAACTACGGATAGATACGGTTGACAATTTCATACTAGAATGGTTGTCTAATTATTTACATTTTTGCACTATATAATGTATATTTATAAAATATTATTAATCGGACATAAACTAATCTTATCGGCCAAATCTAGCGAATGCCTTTTCGGAAGCTTTCCAGACCTTCGTCAAACTGTACAACAGACGGTGATAAAAAGTCAATAACATATATTAGTTTCGTGTGATGAATCTCAACGCCGTGGTATATTCATGGCAGAAAGCACAATTCACGGACGCAAAATTGTTGCAAAGCTTTTCTGAAGACTGTATATTACACCTTAAAATTGATAGTAAATACTATTGTTTGCAGTTTAAAGTGTTTTTTATTTATTTATTTATTTTTACCATGGACTCTTGTTATACGTGTCTAAAAATCTCTCTCACACATATGTTTCTATGCAATCAAAAGACCAAAAAAAAAAGAAAAAAAAAAGAGGCAAACCCAAGAAATTAGTATTCATGCTTCAAAATTATCTCTATAATAAGCTAATTCATTAGAAACAAGAGAAAGTCAAAGTTCGAGTTTTGGAAAAGTTCGTTGAAATCACTAGCATAGAAACACACACAAAAAGATAGAATTAATCAACATTCATATATGAATCCATTTATTGATTTGCATAAGAAGATTGCATTAATAAAGCTCACACTTCATATGTTCCCTCCCAAGCGATTTGCTATAATCAAAATAATTTCACAAAGATTTTGCACGTTCTGACTAGCATCTGCAAGATTTCGTGGTTCCACTAGTTTTGCATCCTTGAAATTGTCATCACAAGTATCAGCATCATCCAGTGCAGCAGATGCTCTAAGATTTACGCCTAGATAATCACTAGATTTCAATAGACTTGTGGCCTCTCCGAGATCATCAATGGAATCACCATAGTTTTCCGAGCAAGAATCATATATTCCCTTCAATCTGGTGTCAGTCGCATGTTGCTTGAGGGAATCAACAAGGGTTTTGGTTGATTTGGTGCTTCTTGTTGTTAGGTCTATAGCAATTTGGCCGAGACCTTTAAGATCTGCACTGCCAGAACGAGGGTCTGATCTCAAAGAATTGATGCAAAATTGAGGGTTTTTTGAGCCAGAGCAAACATCATTGATCATATCAGCTTCGGCAGAGGTAAAAAGATTGGTTAGGATTGATAGACAAATGAGAAACAAGGCTAACAATAATGGGCTATGGCTCCTAGAGAACTCCATTATTTTCTCCTCTAATTTCTCTTCCTTGAAGTGTTGTTCTCTTCTGTGGAACTCAATGGTGGTACTACACATATAAAGCCCGCCAAAATTGGACGCAAAAGGAAAACTCAAATATTTCTTTATTACTGCTTACCTTTTTAATGGCTAATTATTCTTGTCGTGTTATTCTTGTTTACAGAGTTATTGGAAAAATTTATTTACTTTCCAAAAGAAATGATCTCGAATACTTTGTGTACAAAACTTACTAACTTTTTTGGCACTTACTCTAGTTGTGCAATTCTTGTTTAAAATTTTGAATTACTCACTCATTTTTAGCCTTTTTTGCAGCACTTGCTCTTCAAATTTGAATATATATATATGAGTAAATTCTATATAACTGACAGTGTATACACTATCAAGATTGGATGCATGATACATGAGCAAAATTTCAATTTTAAATTTAAATTTAGATGAATTGTCATGCATCCAATGTTGATGGTGTATATACTATCAGTATATAAAAATTAATCCAATATATATGGGATAATTTCAGAAACCTCCCCTGAGGTTTCTGACAGTCTCACTCTCCTCCCCTATGGTTTCAAAATTATCATAAACCTCCCCTGAAGTTTAGGATTTTGTAACAAAATCAGCCCATGATGTTAAAAGTGAACATAAAAAAGTGTTTTCAGGAAAGAGAGGGAATTTGTTTCCATAAATGCCCCTGAGGTAAGTGTAAAAGTTATATTAGTGAAATAATGAAAACTAATAAAAACCAAAAATAAATTAGAAAAAAGGGATAATTTCAGATACAATATGTTATTCATCAATAATATTATATCAAAAGCATTTACTAGATGGTTATTTGTTCCAATTGCATATTAAATCAACCATTAGTGCTTATGAGAGTGCATTAAATATTTAGTAGAGAGGTAGTTTACTTCAATAAGTAGCATGTATCTACATACTTAGTGAATGCACAATCTTGGTTGAAATAATGTACACCCGTGCTATCGACCCAAGTACGATGCATAGAAATTGTTGAACATGCAGTTATTTGTTCACATACATATTGCAATTAGTCATCGGCAGCAATATGCATACTGCAATGGTATGTATACATTTTGGAATGGTTTATTGGTGCTTTGACCCACTTGTGCGATCACCTTACAAGCCGCAGTGGGTATGTAATTTTATCTATATGATTAATACTAATTTGCCTATTAAACACCTTACACGGGGTGATCTATGAGGTAACAATCAGTTTACAAATATATACATTATGTTAGATGTTAGTTGATTGACTGATTATATCTATAAAAAGGTAGTGTAATGGTACGCATAAATTTGGAATGATTAGGTGTTAAAAAAATGTACATCATGTTAGGTGTTAGTTATTTGACTATGTATACATGTAAAAGGGAGATTATATATAGCGTAGAAAAAAATAATTACGTGAGTTGGAATGTATTTGTCCTGATAATCACGGAATATTACCTGACTTGTGAGGGTATTTAAGTCTTTTTGGCCATGATGATATAAGAAATGGGACCTAAATTCTGACAGGGGAGGTTTGTGATATTTTTGAAACCACAAGGGAGGAGAGTGAGACTGTCAGAAACCTCAGGGGAGGTATCTGAAATTGTCCCTATATATATATATATATATATATATATATATATATATATATGTTTCCATTATAAATGCAAGACATAGAGTTTATGTCTTAAATAACTTTGCTTTTAACAAATGTACCCATAGTAGCAAACTTTCAAATCATATTCCCTTTATAGCTTACCTAGTCCACAACTTTTCAAAATTTCCCTCTATAGAAGGCATCTAATCTTTCTTCAATAATACTTTTCATTTTTCTAAATTACTTTACCTGAATAAATAGTTAAATATCTTCCTAAAAATAATATCAAACAAATACCTATAAGAATTTATCATAAAAATATTATAGAAGGGATATCTCTCAGTAAGAAGGGAGGGAAATATGCAACTTGTCAATTGACAAAAATGAATTATATAAGGATCTATCTTCATGAGAAAGGAAGAAAGAAAGGAAAAGGTCCGTTGACAAAAAATTAGTTTTGTAACGATATATGTTCTTGATGTCAAAGTATTTATGTGGCCCTACATGACCACATATAATATTATTAAGATAACTCCCGTTAATTATAAGGATAAATAATTGTATGAATAAATATGAATAACTAATTACAAAATTCTAATGAGAATAGATGATTAGAAAAAGTAAGGAGTTCCATATTCGTTGTAATATGGACGTATTATGTGATATTTATTGTGGTATTTTATTTGATAATTACAGTAAATATTAAGTTGTATCTTATCATATATTTAATAAATAAAGTACAATGTGTATGGAGAATATTAGAGTCTATCCTTATCCCATGATATGAGGGATTATAGACTCTGTAAATACTCCAACGGCTCCCTGGTCCCTCTCACCACTCAATACATTGCTTTTTACCCATGGTATAAACAACATTAAGAGACTTAGATGTGGGAAGCCTAAACTGCATAGACATGAACATGGTGTATTGGAAACTGTACGGTTCTTCCCTAGAGATGTTGTCAGATGGATCAAAGTTAATTGGTTACAACAATCATAAGGTATGCCTCAAATTTATTGTTATGGTTTTACAAGCCTAAATTGAAGATCTTGCTTTTTATGTCTAACATGTGGTATCAGAGCAAGGTTGAAGTTTACGACTTGTAAATTAATTATGTCACACTTAATTTTAATTTATTTTGTCCATAAAGTTTAGGACAAATTTCTTAGAATTCAAGAATTTGGTTCATTATTTCTGTACCACATATGCATATGACAATCTTGATTTTGTTTCTTTTAACAATAATTGTTAAAATTTCAAAAGCAGTGGAGGAACTCAATTTTCGATGAAATTTGCATGATGCATCTATGCTATTGACAATGCTTTCCCACTAATTGTTATGGTTGGGTGATAGTTAGATACTTTTAAGCATATATTTGCTTGTTATGAATCCCATGATTGAATGTCTGGATTTCAACCATGCAATTGCTCATATGTTATCCCTTTAAGTGGCCTATTGCATGGACCAAAGCTTGATTATAATCACACTTTGGGAATGGATATTTGTAAGAACACATTACGGAATGGACATAATTTTTGGACCAATTAATTGACTCTTCTGGTTAGTTGGGAACATGTATCAACTTGTATTGTTAGTAGGCTTTGGATAAGCTACCATGAGTGATGGCGGAATTGACAATGATTAAATAGAAGTTTTGCTTCCTTGGTTATGAGAACCAATTAATTTTATAGTATTGGTTGGTCTACCATATCTGATCCTTTGGGAAAGTATTCAATATTATTATTAGAAGCTTAGTTGTTATTTTAATAACATCTAAGATGTATGTAACCACAAGAAATTAAGAAGAGCTAGATGTATGCTTGGTTACAGTGCCCAAAATTTGTATTAATGATTCTGAATGTAATCATATTATGGGCATCTTAATTGCTTCTATGGCACAAAAGGGTTTGTGTGTTAAAATACAATTGTACTTAAGTTGAAACACCATTTATGAGCAATTATATATGGCTGATAAATATGCTCTTATTGCAATAACCTTAATGTTCACACTTGAATTATGATGGTTGATTGCATAATTGATTGTATACTGCTTTAATGGTTGCAGTAGTTTATGCCATGGTGAACCATTTTTGAATCTTTCAGTTAAAACTGGAAACCCAAATTATTTAGTGCGTATATACTATTACTTCTTGTGTTCATGGTATCCGTCAATGAAATTTGATATGTGCACAATTTTGGGAAGAAAGTTTTGTACTGATGTTAAGAATTACAATTATTTCATGAAAAGCTCAAATTTTAAGAGAGCATATATAAATGCATATTTCGGTAATTTGAGATAAAGGTATTCTTAATAATGGTTTATGGATATTCAAGTTACCATATATTAAACCAATACAATTATATTCTCGGGCAACTTAAAGTTCAATACCCTATATAAATGACGGGATTTTTATTATCAATGCAAGTTTAAAATCCGATTTTATACCCGTTATCTGCAAGTATACAGGTCAATCAAATAATATAGGGCATGTATCGGGTCTATCCCACGAGAAGCAATGTTTACAAGTACCAGGTCCTTATTTTCTCTATTATTTAGACTTATAATGAATTTGAGCAGAGAAATAATATTGCTACTGTCTACAATTCTGAGTTAACTAATGCAAGAAACAAATGGAGATTTTTCACTAAAGACTTAAATCTAGGGATATAGATTCCACTTATGGTATAAACAACACAACTTAATAGATTTATCTCTTATTATTATTCTTGTTAAACCAGGGATTCATTTCCAATATTACCAAATCTCATTCTCATGATAAAATGGCCTAGAGCAGTCCAGTTTTCCCTACTTTCATGGTGAAATACTAGTTCTACTCTGTTTTCCTGCATGAAATGCCAAGCAATCCACTTAAGTGTACCTTTATTTTCATGAACATATAGTTTAAGCTCTACTTATGTGTTTCCATTGCTAATACCAATTCTCATTGAGTAAGAACAACTATAAACATGTTATTGGTGATCAAACAATAACAAGTAACTCCAACTGCATAAGAAAACAAGTTAATACAAGATACAACAAGAGTAAATCACATTCAATTTATGTCATTTAGCCATAAGTTTCATCTACTCCCTAGATAAAGAAGTTTAGCTACTCATGGTTGATATAACAATTAAACTCACAAGTTTATTAATGCAAAACATCATTAAGTACAAGTACAAGAAAGATAAAAGAAAGCTTAGCCAATTAAGGATGAAACTCTCAAATTTCTGCTATGTCTTGCACCAAATGATTACGAGTGAAGTCTCCAAGTGCTTCTTCAAGATTTTCTAGCTAGAGAGAAAATTTATGACAAGAGTAAAAACTAGCTACGTATGGTCTCTTTTGGCTTTTTCTTGCTTCTCTGCATAAAAGGTGGTAGAAAGGCACTTTTTTTTCTCCTTCATAATTCCAACCACTCAGATTTTGTAAAGGAAGTCAACAGATATGTTGTTTTTGACTTGTCAATAACTCATTTTGTCTTCCCTTTTGTTGCAGAGGCATGTGCCACCGAATTCTCTTACCAATTTAGCTGGAAAATTGTGTGAAAAGTGAGAAAATTCGGCTGTACCACTTACAGAAGAGAGGCAGATCCGAGTCTCGGATCCGAGGGATGAAGATGGAGCTGAGCTCAGATCATGGACGATCCGAGCCCTTTCTCAAATGGATCCGAGCTCGGATCGACTAACCTCGGATCCATTGCTCCAGAAGTACAGACGAGGGTTCGGATCTTTCTTTATGCACACGGATCCGAACTCGGATCCGTGTGATCTTTTTCCAGATTTTCGATTCCTTTCCTTTTCTTTATATTTGGTTCAATTTTTCTTTTGTTCTTGATCTTCCAAATGATCCTTGCTCTTTCTTTTTTTGTACATGAAATTCACATGTCAATAACCTTCAAAATATCACAGATTAAAGCATTAATCCACTTATTCATCAAGTTTTGAACACTTGAACAATATTTAAGCAATTATCACCAAAAGAGTTCAAATACGGCTTTAATCTTCTTAAAACATACCAAAAATTCATGCCAAACTTGTAGAAAATATACGTTAAATATTCACTTATCAAATTCCCCCACACTTGAATCATTGCTTGTCCTCAAGCAATTCACACATATTCATTTTCAATGATTCAAGAAGTGAAACAATACATGTACTTTTTCAAATTTAATTCCTCATAACTTGGAAATCAATCCTTATGCCATTGTTCAGATTGCACTAAATACTCATAATATCCAGTTAAATAAAGATAATTATACCCTAATTTTAACAAATTCAACTTAATCTCTCATCCTAAACTAATTCACAAATAAGCAACTTACATAGTCAATTTATAGCCTTCCTCTTCCTATAACCATCTTTTCTCAGAATTTAACAACTAAGAGGGAATTATTCATACATCATTTTACTTAAATAGTGAAAATGACTTTTTACGCGAAAATCGACACTTTTAGGTGAAGATTCCCGATTACTCACCATTTCACTTATTCAAATTGCTATGCATACTCTTAACTCAAGCACCTTTTGACGCGAAAATTGACATTTTTAGATGCCAATCCCCGGTTACTCAGCACAAGAATTATTGGAGTAAAGCAATTATTATTATTATATAATTTTTTTTATTTTTTTATTTTTTTTAACAAATAACTAGATATTCCCTCATAAAAAATATAAGAGTAATTAGAGGAAGAGTATGGCTTTTTATTAACTAGATCAATCACTTACTTGTAAAATTAAGCAAAAAGGAGAATCTTATTAAATATGTAAAATTATAGGTATAATTTTCCTTATTTAACCGGATATACTTTCTAAAATGCAAAAATCCTAATTGCATAATAACCAATTCCAAGTTATCTAAGGATTAAATCTTCCTAAAATACATATAACATTTCAACAAATGGAAGAATTAGACACTTCGGGTTGGGACAATTTGGCTCATAAAAGTGCAAATATTTGAGATATTTTGGCTATTTGAAAAAAAATTTTGAAAAAATTTTGACAGAATCTCCCCTTATAAATGGACAAAACTCCCTGTCATCATTCCCAACTTCAAGAAAATTCTCCACATATCAATATTTCAACATATAATTTCAACATTTCCAAACCACAATGAACTAAAAAGATGCACTTCAAGATACAGTCAAGGCATAAGGTAATCAAAACACAAAATACCCTCCCCCACACTTAAAGTTCACAATGTCCTCATTGTGAAAGAAGGTAAAAGGAACTAGTACTCCCCTTATAAATTAGTGGTGATGCAATTTGAAGCCACGAACATCACGATCATCCAGATTCTGTTCAAAATGAAACAAGGGGTATGAGAAAACATAAGTAGCACAAGATTATTCAAATAAAAAGAAAACTTCAAGGTTTAAATCCAACTTAAGAATAAAGAAACAAAAGACTTCAAAAGTTCCTCATGGCTGCTCAGAGTTAGGATCCACGGTCTCTTCAACTCCTTGAGGACCATGAAATGTCCCAATATGTCCCTCGTCATGATGAGGAGTCAGAGTAGGTGAACGTCGGATATGGAAATGATCCTCCATCGTCCGAAGACGGCGATCATGCCGGTCTAAACACTTAGTCATCCGTCGCTCTGTTTGATCGATTCGCTCCATGACCTTCGTCTCGATACAACAGATGGCATTGAGGATTTCCTGCCATTTTGATCTCGGAGGAGGTGGTGGTCGTGGAATGGGAGGAGGAAGACTTTGCTGTGCCTCCGTCTCTTGAGTTCCCTATTGTGGTTCAGTGTGAGGCGGAGGCTAAGCGGAAGTCAATGCTTCTCCAACATTACGCACCAAAGAAGCTCCAAAATCAGTAGGGATATCTAAGAATTTGAGTATTGAGCATTGACCTCCTCGGTAGCCCTAGTGACAATGGCTCGTTCGGTTCCAAGAGGAACTTTGAGCTTCTCAAAAATGAGAGAGAGAAGGCGAGGGAACCCCAAAACAGGTTTCGCCGGCTCTTATGCGAGCTGTGGTGCTCATATAACTGATGATGATGCTAGGCAAAGGAATACCAGTTAGCTGCCTACCCACATCATGCATCATTTTATTCTATGAAGTACAAATCACTGTTATGGAGCTCCCTTTTTCCACTCCTTTTCGATACCACATTAAAGGCGAACAGATAGAAAATCAGGTGGTACCGTAGCTTCAAAGGAGTCCCGCGTATACAAGAGCTTCTTCGAATTACCTCGCTCCCGGTATTGACCCTTAAGACGTGATACGGTTTCGCCCACTTGCCATGGATCACGTGCCTTGAATTTCTTGGTCAACTTTACATCGAGTCCTTCATCCTTTAACTTGATAAACCGGGCTATTGTATTCCGGGTGAGGGCCACTCTCGTGCCTCAGACCCAGGAGACAATGAGATTGCCGCTTGTGGCTCTGCCTGTTCTCCACGTTGCATAAAACTCTCGGACTAGATTGGAATAATAATGCCGCGGCAACGTAAGAATATTCTCCCATCCAAGCCGCTTGAATGCAGTGGAGATTCTTGTAGTGGTCATCCACCTCCGGTGCCAAAGTGTTTCTCAATTATAATCTCCTTTTCTAAAGCCGGTTTCATACCACTATTGATTCTCAAAGCGAGGTGAAACGAGTGGTGTCATAATCTGGTGGCGGCTCCTTGCGACTCGTAGACGCGGTCCTTCCGGCGGGAGTGAGGTGGCGGCTCAGGTGAGGGAGATTCCTCCTCAGGTGACTCCTCATGCAAGAAGGGTGTATGTTCTTCACTTGACGATGGCGAAGGTGTACGAATCCTAACTCTTCTTGTGCGAACCATGATGCCTAGATTAAGAACAAGATCAAACGCACATTAGAAGAAGTCTAATCCTTTGAAAAATACATGTCCAACAATGTTAAAAAGTGATTTGGAAAAATTTCAACAGAGTTTCCCCTTGAAAAAGGGCTAAACTCCCTGCCAACATATACCCAAATACAAGCAAAGGTCCCTACTTAAATCATTTCAAACACAATTGCACATGTATGATATGAAATTTCAATCCAAAATCGCATCACATGGCTTAAAAAATTTAATCATCACTCCAAACAATAGGCAAGAGAAGGTAAAACTAGCTATACAATAGCTTTGCAAAGTTATTAGATACGCAATCAATCTTGGAAAACCAACCTATAGTAACATTTCAATGGTAATGCTAATAGTATGTTGAATATCAATCATTTAGCATTGTTACTCCAAGGAATTCATACCAATTTAGGCAAATAATCACATGTTCTCCTCTAATTGGCATAAAAAAATAATCTCCACTCCTTAAAAACAAGTCAAACTGATCCAAAGAAGCAAGGAATTTTAGACAAAAAGTACAATGTGCTTTATCCTAATAATTGAGAAAAATTGTACAAAAGATGTCATCAATATTCACGAATTCCTCAATACTAAGCATAGAATTAATTCCAATGACATGTAATAGCACAATATAGCACATGTAGCACAATTATACCGAGAATTTTCAACATATATGTATTTCCTGAATATAAAGAAAAAATAGAAAAAATTAATAATGAGGAATGTATAATTTCAAAAGAAAGATGAAAATTCTTACAACAATGTGTAGAGTGATGCTAAGGGAGAGTAAGGATGCCCAAATGAGGAAAGAAAACAACCCAAATTCCAACCGAAATTGAAGAATTTCAGTCGGTCCCCAAAGTTCCGTTTTAACAATCAAAGTCCCTCAATTGATGTTTTTGACTTGAAATTGTTGAGGGTTTATGATCACAAAGATGTTTGGGTGATGTTTTTATGGTGAAATATTTGAAGATAATGGATGAAATGGAAGATTGGAAGAGAGGGGCTAGGGTTTCGGTGAAAGAAGAAGAGAGAAAACTGGAAAATGAGGAACCGAGGCCGCGTTTCTGCTTTGGAACCCGAACAGATCCGAGCTCGGGTCATTTTGAACAGGTCTCGGATCCGCCTCGCCAGAAGAACAGACGAGCCCTCAGATCCGACCAAACTCAGTCGGATCCGAGCTCGATCTATTTGTTTCTAACATTAATTGCAAGAAATTGTAATTTTTCAATTTTTACCCCCTTTTTCGGCAAATTCCAAATTACACATTGGATGAACTTTTAATCAATTCTAACCCTCCACGCAAGTGTAATATACCAAAAATACAATATCCAACCTCTCAAAACACATCAAACACATCTAAATTGCAAATCAAGAGTTGAGGTTCTTGATCATTTTGACACTTTTACACTAAGATTGCAACTTTGCATGAAATGCATATCAAATGAGTCAATGAGCATATATAAACATGTTACCACCGAGACTCACTTAAATATAATGATTGTGCAATATTGGATGTATAAACTAGAAATTTAAACACTTAAAACAAAATTCAATAGTAAAACTTCCCTTTTATACGATCATTCTTCAAGTGCACCACCAGGATGGACATTTTTCATCCGATAGCCCCCCTACAAATAATTAAAAACATTAAAAAATCATACCGATGAATGAAAAACACATTTAACACATATTAAACTAATTAAATCGTTGGTTGCTCCCCAACTAGCGCTTTGGTTAAAGTCGTTAAGCTTGACTTTCCTCAAATATTCTTTAATTTTCAAATGTGTTTCCTAAGGAGTAAATCACTCCTTTAGGAACTCTCTCTCCAGCCAAATAAGGTTTCAATCATTGACCGTTCACTTTGAATGGGGCACCATTTTCTCCTTTTATTTTCACTGCTCCATAAGGAAACGTGCGGACTACTTCAAATGGCTCAGACCATTGAGACTTAAGCTTTCCAGGGAACAATTTAAGTTTTGAGTTAAACAATAACACTTTTTGCCCTTCTTCAAGATGTTTAGGAAGAATGTGTTTATCATGCCAAAATTTCACTTTTTCTTTGTAAATTTTGGCATTCTCATATGAGGTTAACCGCGATTCCTCCAATTCGCTTAATTCGAGTATTCTCTTTTCATCTGCCAGATTTAAAATCAAAATTAATAACTTTAATGGCCCAATAAGCTTATGTTCTATTTCTACAGGTAAATGACAACGCTTTCCCATAAACAAGCTTATATAGAGACATTCCCAACGGCGTTTTAAATGTCGTTTGATAAACCCACAGAGCATTTTCGAACTTGTTTGACTAATCCTTTCTCGAACGATTGACATTTTTCTCAAGGATGATTTTAATCTCTCGGTTAGCCAACTCTACTTGGCCATTGGCTTGAGGATGATAGGGAAATGACTTTTTATGGCCTACATCCATATTTAAGCAACAAAGTGGTCAATAGTTTTATTACAAAAATGCTTACCTTCATCACTTATAATTGCCTTTGGGGCTCCAAACCTACAAAATATGTTCCGTTTAAAGAAGTTTAGCACAACTTTAGCATCATTAGTTGGTGAAAGAATGGCCTCCACCCATTTAGAGACATAATCGACTGCTAAAAGAATGTACTTATTATTAAATGAACTAGGAAATGGTCCCATAAAATCAATACCCCAACATCAAATAGCTCAACTTCCAAATATGTAGTTAGAGGTATTTCATTTTTTCTTGAGATATTACCGGTTCTTTGGCATTGATCACAACTTTTAATCCAATTTCTAGCATCTCGATATATAGTAGGCCAATAAAAATCTGATTGTCATATCTTTGTTACGGTTTTAGTTGTACTAAAATGTACTCCCGTTTCAAGAGTATGACAATGCATTAAAATACTATGTACCTCTTCCTCCGGAACACAATCTTCTATTATTCCATCTGCACAATATTTATAAAAGAATGGTTCCTCCCAAAAATAATGTTTAGTATCATTTAAGAACTTCTTTCTTTGATGAGGAATCAAATCACTTGGTATCACTCCACCAACTACAAAATTAACTAAATCAGCATACTATGGCGACTTGTGAATTGCCATTAAAAATTCAATCTGGAAAATTCTTCTTTAATGGATGAATGGTCTTCTTGAGGCATATTCTCCAATCTAGAAAGATGATCAGCAACTAGGTTCTCGAATCCTTTTTTTTATTTTTGATCTCCAAATCAAATTTCTGCAATAATAAAATCCATCGAATTAGTCGAGATTTAGCATTTTTCTTATTTAGAAGATATTTGAGTGCTGCATGGTCGGTATAAATGATAACTTTAGATTCTATTAAGTACGATCTAAACTTATCCAATGCAAATATCACTGCTAACAACTCTTTCTCAGTTGTTGCGTAATTGATTTGGGATTCATTTAGCATTTTACTTGCATAATAAATGACATGAAGTCGTTTATCATGTTTTTACCCAAGAACAGCTCCGACTGCAAAATCACTAGTATCACACATCAATTCGAATAGCAAACTCCAATCCGGTGATGCTATTATGGGTGCTAAAACAAGTTCCTTTTTCAACCTATTAAAAGCAAATAAACACTCATCATTAAAATGAAAAGGAACATCTTTTGCTAATAGCTCACATAAAGGCTTAGCAATTTTGGAGAAATCTTTGATAAAACCGCCGATAAAACCCCACGTGTTCCAAAAAGCTCCGAATGCCTTCACATTGGTAGGTGGAGGCATTCTCTCAATAACCTCTATTTTGGCTTGATCGAACTCAATACCTTGTGAAGAAATTTTGTAAGCCTAGAAACAATACCCTCACAAACCATAAAGTGACATTTTTCCCAATTGAGTACAAGGTTTGTTTCTTCACATCTCTGCAAAATTAGATCTAAATTGTTAAGACATTGATCATAAGTAGATCCAAATACAGAAAAGTCATCCATGAAGATTTTCATGATTTTCTCATTAAAGTCAGAGAAAATTGCCATCATGCAACGTTGGAAGGTAGCCGGTGCATTACACAGTCCAAAAGGCATTCTTCTAAATGCAAAAGTGCTGTAAGGACAAGTGAATGTGGTTTTCTCTTGATCTTCTGGTGAAATGGCTATTTGATTGTATCCTGAAAAACCATCCAAGAAACAATAAAATCATATCCAACCAATCTTTCTACCATTTGATCAAGAAAAGGAAGAGGGAAAATGATCCATTCTAGTAGCTACATTCAATTTTCTATAATCAATACAAACTCGCCACCCAACTACAACTCTAGAAGGAAGCATTTCATCATTTTTACCACATACTATGGTTATCCCCCCTTTCTTTGGCACTACATGAATAGGAAAAATCCAAACACTATCTGAAATTGAAAAAATTATACCAGCATCCAGCCATTTAAGGATTTCTACTCTTACCACTTTCTTCATGTTTGGATTTAACTTTCTTTGAGTTTTTAACCATCGGTTTAGAGTTTTCTTCCAACAAAATCCTGTGCATGCAAATAGTTGGACTAATTCCTTTGATATCAGAAATTGTCCATCCTATAGCCTTTAAATGCTTTCTCAAAACACGTAAAAGCTTTCCAAGTTGTTTCTCATCAAGTGTGGCATTGACAATTACCGGCAATGTCTCTTTTTCTCCAAGAAATGCATATTTGATGTGCTTAGGAAGTGGTTTAAACTCAAGTCGTGGAGCTTGCTCATACGATGGTGGGGGTAATCCTTTGTTCAGTCCTAACTCCTCATATGCATTTTTCCTTTCGTAAGGAACCTGTGCCTGCAAAAATTCAGTCATTTCTTCAATTTGTTCCTCTTGTAAGCCTACACCATTAAGACAAAGTTCAAGAGAATCGTCATCAAGATTAACTTGACTCATCTCTAATGCCAATTCATCACATATGTCAACTGAATAAACATGGTCAGTAAAAGAGGGATACTTCTCCACTTTTACTCAAATCAAACTCCACATCCTCTTCATCAATTTGAAACTTGAACTTACCACATTTAACATCTATTATTGTACATGCAGTGGTCAGAAATGGTCTACCAAGAATAATAGGTACATCAACATCTTCCTCCATATCTAAAACAACAAAATCAACAGGAATAATGAATTTCTGCACTTTAATAAGCACATTCTCCAATACGCCCATTGAATGTCTAATAGACCTGTCAGTCAATTGCAAGAAAATGTTAGTATTTTTTAACTCTTTCAACCCCAATTGCCTAGTCACAGTTAAAGGGATCAATGCAACACTCGCACCAAAGTCACATAGTACTTTAGCGAATTCTACATTACCAATAGTGCAAGGAACCGTGAAACTCCCTGGATCTTTCAACTTTGGTGGCAATTTGTTTTGTATAATGGCACTACATTCTTCCGTTAATACAATTGTCTCAGTATCTACCAACTTCCTTTTCTTAGTCATTATCTCATTGAGAAACTTTGCGTATGAAGGAATCTGCAAAATAGTATCAACAAAAGGAATGTTAATATGTAATTGTTCGAAAATGTTGACAAACTTCTCAAATTCTTTGTCATTTCTTGAAGGTTTCAATCTTTGTGGAAATGGCACCGATGGAGAAATTGGTGTTATTTTTTTCAATTTGTGGCTCACACTTCTCCTCTTTCTCTTTCCCTTTAATTTTCTTGTTATCCTCTCCCAACTTACTCAACTGCTTATTTTCACTTTCTCTCTCGCCTTCAATTACAAGCGGCTCACCCACTTCCTTACCACTACGGAGGTTATGGCCTTTACATGCTTTCTTGGGTTCACCTCAGTCTTGCTAGGTAAATTTCCTTGGTTGCGATTGTTAACTGCATTAGCTATTTGGCCTAATTGCACATCAACATTCCTGTACATATTGGTGAGTTGGTCCATTCTTCTCTCAATTCTTTCAAACCTTTGAGTAGTGGCACTGGTTAACTTTTCAATTTTATCATTTGATGCATTTGCCAGCTTCTCAATTGCCAATTCCCATGCTGGTTTGGACTCCGGAAGTGGTTGGTTTGGTTGAAAACTCGGTGGATTAACTGGTCTTTGTTAGTTCCCTTGATCTTTCCATCCAAATTTTGAATGATTACGCCACCCTGGATTGTAAGTATTGGAGTGTGGATTATTTTGGGGTGGACGGTTGTAATTATTAAGATATTGAACCTGTTCGCTGCTAGAACACATAGAATCATCATGATTTCCGCCGCAAGTAGTACAACATGCAACAACTACTTCTTGATTAGAGATAGAATCAACATGCCTATTAAGCATCTTAACCACATTATCCATCTTTGCACTTAACATATTCAAGGTATCTATTTCAAGCATACCTGCGGTTCTCCTTGTATTACCTCGTTCGTTGGCCCATTGATAATTATTAGCAGCCATTTCTTCAATTAATTATTGAGCTTCCTCAACTGACTTTCTCATCAATGCTCCTCCTGCTGCTGCATCTACATGCGTTTTTTGTCGGGTAAGTGAGACCATTGTAAAAAGTTTGGACTATTAGCTAATCGGGTAAACCATGATGAGGACATCTTCGTTGTAATTCCCGATAGTGCTCCCAAACTTCGTACAATGTCTCTCCTTCCTGTTGAGAGAAACTAGTTATATCCATCCTTAGTTTAGCAGTTTTTCTAGGTGGAAAGAATTTATTAAGAAAAACCTTAGCTAATTCAGTCCAAGTAGTAAAAGTATTTGGAGGATGAGATTGTAACAAAATCTTGACCTTATCCCTTAGCGAAAATGAAAACAATCGAAGTTTAATTGCATCATCACTAACACCATTAAATTTAATTGTATCACAAATTTCAAAAAATGTTGACAAATGAGAATTTGGATTTTCGATAGCATTACCTCCATATTGAGATTGTTGTACCATTTGAATCAGTGATAGTTTAATTTCAAAATTATTGGCATTTACCGTTGGTCTTACGATGCTAGTTTGGGATCCTTGTGTACCCGGTAAAGTAAAATCTCTTAGAATTCACCTATTTTGTTCGTTTTTCGCCATTTCTTTCTCAAATGGTAGCTCTATCAAAATATCCTCTATTGGCTGCCAAATCTCTTGTTCCTCTTGCTGTAGTATATGCCTCCTTTGTCTTCAAAGTGTCCTCTCAATTTCAAGATCGAAAGGTGCTACTTCTCGATATGATCGGTGCATACACTACAATTAGAAATCAGAGAAATTATGCAGTTTTAATTATCAAAACTAAATTAATGCCAAATCAACTATAAACAACTTAAATGAAAACAATGGAAATATCTAAATTAATAGAGATGATTAGACCCTAATATTGCCGCTCCCCGACAACGGCGCAAAAAACTTGACGGAATTTTTATTATCAGTGCAAGTTTAAAATTCGATTTTATACCCGTTATCTGCAAGTATACAGGTCAATCAAATAATATAGAGCATGTATCGGGTCGATCCCACGAGGAGCAATGTTTACAAGTACCAGGTCCTTATTTTCTCTATTATTTAGGTTTATAATGAATTTGAGCAGAGAAATAATATTGCTACTGTCTACAATTCTGAGTTAACTAATGCAAGATACAAATGGAGATTTTTCACTAAAGACTTAAATTTAGGGATATAGATTCTACTTATGGCATAAACAACACAACTTAATAGATTTACCTCTTGTTATTATTCTTGTTAAACCAGAGATTCATTTCCAATATTACCAAATCTCATTCTCATGATAAAATGGCCTAGAGCAGTCCAGTTTTCCCTATTGTCATGGTGAAATACTAGTTTTACTCTATTTTCCTTCATGAAATGCCAAGCAATCCACTTAAGTGTACCTCTATTTTCATGAACATACAGTTTAAGCTCTACTTATGTGTTTCCATTGCTAATACCAATTCTCATTGAGTAAGAACAACTATAAACATGTTATTGGTGATCAAACAATAACAAGTAACTCCAACTGCATAAGAAAACAAGTTAATACAAGATACAACAAGAGTAAATCACATTCAATTTATGTCATTTAGCCATAAATTTCATCTACTCCCTAGATAAAGAAGTTTAACTACTCATGGTTGATATAACAATCAAACTCATAAGTTTATTAATGCAAAACATCATTAAGTACAAGTACAAGAAAGATAAAAGAAAACTTAGCCAATTAAGGATGAATCCCTCAAATTTCTTCTATGTCTTGCACCAAATGATTACAAGTGAAGTCTCCAAGTGCTTCTTCAAGATTTTCTAACTAGAGAGAAAATTTATGACAAGAGTAAAAACTAGCTACGTATGATCTCTTTTGGCTTTTTCTTGCTTCTCTGCATAAAAGGTGGTAGAAAGACACTTTTTTTTCTCCTTCATAATTCCAACCACTCAGATTTTGTAAAGGAAGTCAAAAGATATGTTGTTTTTGACTTGTCAATAACTCATTTTGTCTTCCTTTTTGTTGCAGAGGCATGTGCCACCGAATCCTCTCACCAATTTATCTGGAAAGTTGTGTGAAAAGTGAGAAAATTCGGCTGTACCACTTGCAGAAGAGAGAGGCAGATCCGAGCCTCGGATCCAAGGGGTGAAGATGGAGCCTCCATGATCCGAGCCCTTTCTCAAATGGATCCGAGCTCGGATCGACTGACCTCGGATCCATTGCTCCAGAAGTACAGACGAGGGTTCGGATCTTTCTTTGTGCACACGGATCCGAGCTCGGATCCGTGTGATCTTTTTCCAGATTTTCGATTCCTTTCCTTTTCTTCATATTTGTTTCAATTTTTCTTTTGTTCTTGATCTTCCAAATGATCGTTGCTCTTTCTTTTTCTTGTACATGAAGTTCACATGTCAATAACCTTCAAAATATCACAGATTAAAGCATTAATCCACTTATTTATCAAGTTTTGAACACTTGAACAATATTTAAGTAATTATCACCAAAAGAGTTCAAATACGGCTTTAATCTTCTCAAAACATACCAAAAATTAATGCCAAACTTGTACAAGATATACGTTAAATATTCACTTATCAATAAACGTGCTGGTAATGATTAATTAGTTGTCACCAAAGTGACCTAATTATAATAAAGTTTATTAAATGGTTATCTATATTCATGTAAAATCATAATTATAGAATTATAATTTGTTCAAAGGTATTATATTTCTATATTCATGAAGTAGTTGTTAGATTACCCAAATGTATATAACTTCTTTGTTACATAGATACAAGTGAATAATTGTCACTCACTTGTAAAATGGCCCAACTGAATAAAATATTTCTGTCTTATAAGTGAATAATTGTTTCTCACTTATGGAGTGAATCGCTGGCATGTCATTATTCAAGCCAAAGGTAGGATATGATGATGCAATGGATTACTCGCCTAATGTTCAATTATTTAGTAAATCTATTAAACGAGTTGGTTTGATAGACATCAAATTAGGAAATTTTTCTATGCCCAAAGGCGAGAACTATTTCTTCAATTTATTGTTTTAGCTTATGAGTTTAGATTTACTACTTTTATTAAAATTATAGTAAGACAAAATATCATCCTTATGCCTTATACAAGTACTTTTGTTTTTAACTTGTATTATATTCCAATAATTTTGTGATTATTCCCTTATGCTGGCCATATTAGTCTATTCTCTTGATTTTGGGTGCAAAGTTAAATTAGCACACATGAGTATAAATCTCATTTTAATGTATGTGTGCCAAAATAACGGTTGGATACAAGTATTTAGAGCAATTAATATTATTAGTATGCTCATTAAATATTGTACTCACACAAATATGTATGGTTATGACCCTTCAAGTGATTAAAGTCAAAATTTTCATCAAGGTTGTTGTGGAATTATAGTATACTTTTGACTAAGCACCCTTAAAACACATTTGTTTTGACTCTAAAATGGTGTGAATTAATTCTTGAATTTAAGATGCAAGCTGCTGATTTATTTATGGTAAATCCCATGATTGAATTTATTTGATAATTTTTGAGCATTTCATTTTACATACTCTTTTGAAGTTTTGAACTATTCACAAAAAAATCTTTTACAATACACATTAAAGAATATGGTTATTACTCACATTTTACCATACATACATGAAAGAATAAGAGTAGTTTGAATTTAAGAGACAAGACACTTAAAGTTAATACTACGTCTCATTAATGCAGAAATGCAAATAGAGACGATAATATTTTCATAAAGGATGAAAATATAAATTAAAATAAATATTTGTTGTCCTTATCTAGTCAGAAAACATTGAAAAATTTCTTTATGATTAGAAATTGTTTTGAGAGAATTTAATGGAATGTCTCATTTTTATGACTATGAATAACATTAGATGAATTGTCTTACGTTACACAATTCACATAGCCAATGTATATTTAGTTTCAAAAGAGAAAAGGAACATATTTGATTGGGGCAAAACATCTATTATAGAGAATAATACCTTTACGAATATACAAGTGGAGTGTTTTTACCTATAATAGAGAGTTCTTTTCAAAACTTATTCGTTTATTTTAAATTAATAGCTATTGAATACAATTTTAGTGTTGCTTATTCAATAGTAGTTTAAAATAATAAATTTATATTTCTAGATTTTCAAATGACATATGAAATTGAACAAAACTCCATGGGTTTTATGTAACAATGTTGGCGTTAAGTGTGTTATTCATGAAAACTCATTAAGTTTGCCATAGGAGATTGGAATATGTCTCTATAAGTGTATTTTGATAAAATGAAAGGCCCAACGTTTTAAATTTTATCATGGCATATGTTTAAATTACCTTATAGAAAGTAGACTAGTTAGATTGTTATGGATAGCGAAAAGGGTTTACTCCATCAGTAGTCAAAATATGAGATTATGTGAATTTTTTTCTACCAAGTTGAAGTGGCTAAAGATATTTATTTATCATATTTTTGATAACCATTCAAACTTAATGTCTTTGTTCTTGTATTTAAAATGTTTGTACAAGAGATAAAAATATAAACGTATAAAAGGTAGAAAATAAAGTTATAATGGGATAATTTGTTTGTCCTGTATGCTTAATTGCTTGATAAAATGCATTGATAAAGAATGCAATACTTAATTGACAAATTTTGAGTTATGTGCTTGACAAAATTTGAGTTATGTGCTTGTATCAAGAAATGAATGCTTCGGGATTGATAAGTGACTATTTTATGCTATATTTGGATGATATTTTATATTACTTTTAGTCACTTTTGCAATATTACAGGAAGAAAATAGTCAATGTTTGCTAAGTGCAATCTAATGCTTAATTGAGAAATTTGTCCCTTTTCTTTGCATATTTTTGACTATTTTTGTAGGAGTTGGAAATGTACATCATTTTGGACAAGAAATAAGTTACATATGATGATTGAAGTCCTAAAGTGTGCAAGAATGATGAGTTTCAAAAGTGGTTCGAGTCACTAGAAGAAAAAAATGAAGAAACTTGTCGAAAATGAAAGTTGACCCGAATACCTCCGAACAATCCGGCCAGTTTTTCGAGGGATTGCTTGGAGGGATTCGAGGCAGAGAATTTTGATGAAACTGGGGAGGAATCCCTCCAAGGAATCTAGCCAAAACTTGGAGGGATTCTGGTCAAACTTGACGGCTTCCACTTGCGCAACTTGTTTTCACCTCCATTCTTTCACACTTTTTGAGAGACAAATTGTAGAAGTTTTGCAGCTGTAAAAGGGAGATTCTAGCAACAAATATTGATTTTATTTCTTCTATAATGATGTGATATAACTTGGAGCCAAAATTGTTGACTTATTTGGAGTTATGTTCACATGCAAGTGAAGGACTTGAAGATTTCTCTATAAATAGGAGTTTGTGTCTTCATTTTGAGGAACTTAGAGAGGGGCAAGGAACACCACAAAAATGTAGTTTCTTAACTCTTTAGTTTCAGTAATGTAGGATAGTTTAGTTTTAGCTAGTTTATCCTTTCTTGTGCGTTAGTTAGATGAAGATGAAGTTGGAGGATGAAAAAGGCAAGGAGAGAGCTCATATGATAAGGGTTACTCTACCTTCCCAACTCTTTATCTTTTGTAATTGATTTTAAGTTTAGTTAATATACAAGTTTGGATCTTATGTTTATTATGTGTTTCTAAAGTTTATGCTTGGGGTTTTGGTTGAACTTTCTATGATTGTATTGTGTTAATTTCTTGGTTATTTAATGCTATTATTTTGAATAAGTTATTTAGCACTTTTGCTCCTCTAATTATGATTAACTAGCCATTAATTGTGATAATCTAAAGGTGTTATTTGTTCAATAAAAATTGGGTTTTAACACTAATTCAACAAGTGCTAAATCTAGGGAGTACACTCATGAGAGTAGGGGTGCACTTTTGTGGTTTTAGTGATTTGTTTCATGTAATTTCATAGAGGTAATGAACTCGTAACTAATTTTATAATCACGAGAGTAGGTATGGATTAGTTATAAATATAGTTGATTTATTACAAGAATAGGTTTCACATGCATAAGAAAATTGCGCCATAGTTAGTCAAGATAATAGTACTCAATGATTCAAAAATTGTGCTTGCAAGAGTAGTTAGAGATACCATAGTCTAAGGAGTTTTCATTTGCTATTTTCTTACATAGTTTAACTTAGTTTTGTTTCCTTTAATTTGTTAATTGTCTAACTAATAGAGGAGTCTTAGTAGTGCCGGTAACTATATATTCTTCTTTGTGGGTTCAACCCTTAATATTCTATACTCAATCTCGGCCTGTATACTTATGAAAAATCGTGTGTGGGGTATTTAAGATTTGATAAATGTAGAAGTTGACTGCGGATTGAGCCTAATTTTTATATGCATATCCCGCATTCGTCAAGTTTTTGGCGCCATTATCGGGGAAGATTTGTGGCAATATCGGTGTGAAGACTAACTTTATTAGTTTAGACATTTAGTTTTGTTTCCTTTAATTTGTTAATTGTCTAACTAATAGAGGACCCTTAGTAGTGCCGGTAACTGTATGTTCTTCTCTGTGGGTTTGACCCTTAATATTCTATACTCAATCTCGGCCCGTATACTTATGAAAAATCGCGTGTGGGGTATTGAGAATTTGATAAATGTAGAAGTTGACTGTGGATTAAACCTAATTTTTATATGCATATCCCGTATTCGTCAAGTTTTTGGCGCCGTTGTCGGGGAAGATTTATGGCAATATTGGCGTGAAGAGTAACTTTATTAGTTTAGACATTTTATTTATTTTCTTGTGTTTTTGTGTCTAGTTGTATGTTTTTTGAATCTTTATTTGTGTGTTTTTATATGTATCGAGTCACTTATTCTTCTTGACTTATTTTTGAAAACTTATTTTTGAGTTACTTTGAATGCATGTTTAGGGACTCAAGAAGAGTAATAAACATGAACGGACAATACATAAGAAGTGGAAGATCGGCAATAGATTGTTATCATGTGCAAAATTCCATGAATAGAGATAATCAAGAAATTACCGCGGATATGTCTTTTTTTTAGGACAATATGAATTGGACTAATCCATACACTATCGAAGATAGGAAAGATTATACTTGCATCAAACCATTTGATAATTTTCAATCTTACCACTTCTTTCATATTCGGATTGAGTCTTTTTTACAATTCTACCACCAGTTTGCAATTATCCTCCAAGAGAATGCAATGCATACAAATAGAAGGGCTTATTCCTTAAATGTCTGAGATAGTCCATCCAATAGCATTTTTGTGCTTCCTTAGAACTCTTTGTAACTTTTTCCTTTGCTTCTCATTTAGATAAGCACTAACAATCACTGGTAAAGTTTCGTTTGTTCCAAAAAACTCATATACCTAAGATGACTAGGAAATGATTTGAGTTCAAGATTTAGAGCTTCAATCTGTGAAGGCGGTGGAAGTTCTTTTCCTTACCCAAAACTCTCATACACGTGTCCTCTTCTATATGGTTGTTGAGCATCTAAATATTGGGTCAATTCTTCAATTTCCTCATTATCTTCCTCTTGCCATCCTAAATGCACCAAACACAGTGTAGGAGGATCCAATCCAAGATTGACTTGACTCAATTCTTGTGTTAATTTGTTAATAGTGCCAATTGAACAAGTATGATCGGTGAAAGAAGGATATTCTTTCATATTATTTAAAATAACTTCTACCTCTTTCTCACCTATTTGAAAATTAAGTTTGTCATTTTTAACATTAATAATAATACCTACATTTGTCAAAAACGGTCTACCAAGAATAATTAGTATAGATTTTTTTCCCTCCATATCTAACACCATAAAATTTATGGGAATGATAAATTTTTGTACTTTAATTAACACATTCTCCAACATTCCTAATGGATATCTAATAGATCTATCGGCTAACTGTAGAGTAATAATAGTGCGTTTGAGTTCATGCTGTTACGACCCCACCTCCCCTTAGGGCTTACCCCAGGTTTAGCGGACCGCCTGCCCAACTCTCGTCAGGACTCACTCACTCACGTCAAGAAAATAGGGTGCAACCTCAAAAATAAAAGAAATAACAATTCCCAATTTTGGAACGTACAAATACATTCATTTCTGTCTCAAACATCCATACAACCCCAAATACATCAAAAGGTTGGAGTTCTAAATACATTCAACCCTAATCGAGCGACTAGTGCGAGTACAATTACAAAATTTCTAAAAAACTAGACTATACTAGCCTGTACCAGTCTCATGCCTCGCTCGTACCCCCTGTAAGGAAAACAAATGGCGTGGAATGAACTAAAAGCCCAGTGAGATTTCAAATAACCAGTTAACCATTATTTAAAAGTACAAATATCACTATAGTAAAATAGCGAGTATAACACGTTCATAAAAGTAAGCAATAACACTTCAAGTAGCAAATCTCAAAATGAGTGAGTGTAAAATTCTTTTCTAAAAGAAACAATAACACTACGAATAACAATCAGAGGATAAGGATACAGATGGCTCTCAGGAGCCAAATTCCCATTGCTTCACCAGAGTTTGATCAACTATTAGTTGACACTCCGTCAACTTTCAAGTAGTAACCAATCTAGTAGTACTTCGTTTAACTCCAATCCGTCTACCATTCAACCCCCTTACCGGGCCCGAATACCAACTAAACACTGGTGGTAATACTCGAGTTTACCGATTAGTCGAGAAGATAACACTCCACTCGACAACACTAGATACCCATGGTTTGTTATCTAATCGACCAAACCCTTTCCGGCTCGACTCAATTAACTAGCCAGTGGGATTTGGGTTCCCAAGAAATCGATGAGATAACATCTTCAATTGATTGAATCAAGATAAAAGTACGGAGATGGGAATGAGAGGTACCTCCCACCCAGATCAAATGTGGTACATACTGCCGTTCCGCACTTACAAGTCAAGCACAAGTATATTAAGTCGATTATAACAATAAACAAATACATATCATATTAGGGCAAGTGCGATAAAGTACACCCTTGTCCGACCATACCAATCACATTTTATTCGATCACATTGGTCAAGTATTGAAAACAAGTGTCAAGTTCAATCAGGTATTTGGAAGCACTCGCCAAAGATTTAGTGCTTGTCAAAAATCACGCTCAGGTGTAACTCCTTGGTTGGAGTCCAAATCTGCGATACAATATCATCTAAAAGTTTGAAATCAACTAGGGTTCGAAACTTAAGAGTTTCGCTTCAAGAAAATCAAGTAACTGAAACTCATTTGGGTAATATTCATATTACTTATCACATCCTAGAAAACTCATACTCGCTCTTTTAGTTTTGGTAAGGAAGCGATTAAAACTTTGGAATTCTCATTTGAGTCAAAAAGATGAGGAAAACGTATTTCTATTGGTTGCTACTTTCATGTTTCCAAAGGTACAAGTTTCGGCCAAATTCTAGCTTATATACCTCTACAAAAGAGGACTCGAATAACCTAGACAAATCGAGTTCAATTCAACCTCAATTCTTCGCTCGAATCACAAGTACACACACCTAGTTCTCGAGTGAAAATTTGGGCGGCATGCCCTTTGTATTCAGTTATTTTTCCAGCCATTTATGACTTCATTATTTCTCTCAATTCAGCTCCAAAGTCACACACAAATAATCTTACCACAATAGCTTTTCACTAGACTCAATGTCATTAAATTACAAAATAATGCTTGCAATGCGACCGGAACTAATGTTCAAGACAAATAACACAATAACAGGTTTGACGTCTCTTGGCGTTTCGGTCACAACTGAAACTACGCCTATCGGTTTGGGGTACACTTTATATCATTTCGAAACTAAGATAGAGAACTACAAGTCTTATGAAGACATCGACAGCCATTTCGTTCGTTTTCAAGGTCAAAAGGTGCAATCTCAGAGAAAACAGAAAACTGTCCATGAAACAGTGCATTTGGCAGTCAGGGGTAATTTTGTCATTACACAAGTTACAGTGCTCCAATTGAGCTGAAATTTTACAGGAAATTATTTAACTCCATTCTCTACAACTTTCATATTTTAACCTAGACTTGATTCAGCTTCTATCATACCCGAATATACAGATCAGAAACAGAGCAGATTCTACTATTAATGCTGGAATTTTCTCTAAACAAGTTAAACTAACACATAAAACCTCAATATTACACATGGCAAAGTTATCAAACTATGGCCAATCATAAAACATCATATAAAGGCAAAACATTCTCCATAAAACTGAAAATTTCCATAACACTACTTCAACTCATGAAATTTTTCCATAAAACTACCAAAACTACAACTTTAAACTACTAGTTTACACATATATGAAGTAGAGGGAAGTTTCTTGCCAAAGTCACCTTAATCCCTATGCAAAGAGGCTGCCAAGACCTTCTTCTTTCCAAATCACTCCACCAAAACCCTTAAACTTCCTTAGTGATCAACTTTTGTGGAGGAGTTTGCAAGATTATCGGTTGAAACTCAAGATTGAGGCTTGAAATTGAAGTGCAAGATGAATTTTTCTCTCCCTTTCTCTCCCTCAAGTTTCAGCCAAGACAAGGTGAAGAAATGAAGAAATTGTGGTCAAAATTGGAGTTTTAGGAAAGGTCAGAAACCTTGGGTCAAAGTTGGTTGGATTGCCGCCACTTGTCGCAACAAGATTGAATCTTAAAATTATCTTTTCTCTATCTTATTCTTGGTCAAAGATTGTGGCTGGTTTAAGGGATATTTTAGGGTTAATTAGCTGAAATAAAAGTAAGGATATTACGGTAATAAAGTAGTGTTCAAATGGTGTACTCAATCGGTAGCAAACGGTGCACGTCGGTTCGAGCCGTTTTTCCCTAACTCGCGCGTACTAGTGTTTTAACTTATGATTCACTCACTTATTATTATCACTTCTAATTACACACTTTTTCTTACCTAATACTTGTTCTTATTCACCAAATTTAGTACACATACCTCATCAAGTGATCACACTACCAAAATACACCAAAAACCCTAGTATGCACAAAAAAACCCTAACTTATGCCATTCTTTTAGAAAAATCATAACTTGAGTTATAAGTATAAAAAATTCATACAACTTGGCTTGTTAAAAACTAGACTTCAAATACTAAAAATCTTTAGAAGACACCTCAAAGAGATTCAGCTCATAAGTTGGTCCAAATTGAGCCATAAACTATCACAACATTCCTATGTTTACTTGTGCAGGGCAGAATTTTCAGTCAATTTTGGCAATTTCCTAGAATTTATAGAGATTGAATCAAACTCTGAATTTTACACCGTAGGAAGCCCTATGAGTTTAGTTTCAAACGCAACAAATGGAACTCAATTCCGACTTTTCTATACGAAATTATAGCCAATTTCCCAAAGCTGCGCAGAGCCTCCTGCGAAAATTTCTAGATTTTCTAAGAACTTGAGATTATGAAACTTTTCTTAACAAAATTCGCTCCCTTGACTCAAATTTATCCATTAAAGCAACCAACAATCAAAGGTAAGTGAGTTCACATAAGAGTTATAAAAACAAGTAAAATTTCGGGGTCTCACACATGCAAACCTAATTGTCTAGCCACAATCAAAAGAATTAATGATACACTTGCACCAAGATCACATAATGTTTTAAAAAATTCAATGTTACCAATGGTGCATGGTATAGAAAAACTCCCCGAACCCTTCAACTTAGGTAGTAGCTTGTTTATATAATGGTACTGCACTCTTCGATTAATGCAATCATTTCGCAATCCTCTAATTTTCTCTTCTGAGTCATAATCTCCTTGAGAAACTTACCATATGAAGAAATCTACAAAATAGCATCGGCAAAAGGGATATTAATATGTAATTGTTTGAAAATTTTAACAAATTTTTTAAAATCCTTGTCAAGCTTATTTGACTTGAACCTTTGAGAGAATGGCACAGCTGGAGGGATGGGAACAGTAGAGGAAGATGAATGATGATCAACAACTTGATTTTCCCACACTTGCCTCTTGGTCTTTCCTCTCATTTTTTTTCTTCACTCTCATTTTTCCTCTTACTTTCCACCACCAAAGGATCTTCTGATTGTTTACCACTATGAAGAGTAATGACTTTAACATGGTCCTTTGGATTCACCTCTGTTTTATTCAATAACTCTCCTTGGCTCCTATTATTAATAGAGTTAGCAATTTGACCTATTTGGATCTCAATATTTTTATACATAGTTGTAAGTTGGTCAATTCTACCATCAATTCTTTCGAATCTTTGGGTGGTCGCACTAGCTAACTTATCAATTTTTGTCATTGGACACATTGGCTAGTTTTTCAATTGCCGTCCTCCAAGCCAATTTGTTCTCCATATTTGGTTGCTTTGGTTGGAATTCTAGTGGATTATTTGGCCTTTGTTGCTATTCTTGATCCTTCCATCTAAAATTTGGATGGTTTCTCCACCTCGAGTTATACATGTTGGAGTTGGGGTTGTTTTGAATAGTCCGATTATAATTATTCACAAATTGTACCGGTTCACTTTCAACACAAATGTTAGTATCATATTCACCTCCACGTATATTACAACAAGCAACACCTACATTAGTTGTAGACCTAGAACCAATTCGTGTTTGTTTGCTTAATAATTTGACTACATTGTTCATTTGGGCACTCAACATATTAAGAGTATCTATTTCAATCATACCTGCTTGTCGTTTAGAGTTACCTCACTCATTCGCCCATTGATAGTTATTTGCTGCCATCTCCTTTATCAAATTTTGAGTTTTTTGGGGTGATTTACCCATTAAAACTCCATCTGTGGTTGCATCAATTGTAGTTTTAGTCGGAAAAGATAAATCATTATAGAAATTTTGAATAATAAACCAATCGGGCAGTCCATGGTGTGAACATTTTCATAGCAAATCTCTAAATCTCTCCCAAGTTTCATAAAATGATTCACCCTCTTGTTGGTTAAAACTAGTTATGTCCATTCTAAGTTTAACAGTTTTACCCGAAAAAAAATATTTATTAAAAAATGTTCTAAATAAATCATCCTATGTGGTGAAAGTATTTGGACCATGAAAATGCTATCAAACTTTGGTTTTATCATGCAAAGAAAATGGAAACAACTTTAGTCTAATAGCACCCTCACTCATTCCATTCATTTTAATTGTATAGTATATTTCCAAAAAATGTAACCAAATATGCATTTAGATCCTCTATAGCATTAATTCTAAATTGAGATTGTTGAATCATTTGAATAAGTGATTTTTTTAATAAAATAAAAATATTATTGATGCAATCAACAAAAGTACAAAGTTCGGGACCAACCCTTCCCTAGAGTACAAACTCAAACACACTGATCACCTCCAACCAAACCTTACTGTTGGCATCTACGAAAGCTTGGAATCCCGGACGCATCCAAGGTAATGTCCCCCCTCACCAATTTAGGCAATGCACTATAGACCTCATAAATTGTAGTATACCTAGCCTCCACTCCAACATTAGACAACCTGTCCGCCGGCTTGTTTGCCTCCCGAAAGCAATGAGACACGGCTTCAAAATACAGTCCATATTGCTGCAGCTCTAGTAACTCCCTTTGCAACCGCCAAGGACAACTAACCTTCCTTTGAATAATACAGACCAACACCAGTGAGTCAGACTCCAGATGCAACCTAACTAAATCACGGGATACACCCAAGTGAACACCAAAAAGAACACCTTTTAGCTCCGCATGAAGGCTCGTAGTCTCCCTAAAAAAACACGAAAAACCAAGCAGGAACCTCCCATCATAATCCCTGAACAATCCCCCACCGCCACTCCTCCCCAGATTACCCCTTGAACAACCATCAGCATTTAGTTTCACCATTGACTATGTCAGGCATCCCCAACGAACCTCCCGTATGATAACCTTGCTTCGTAACCTAGATATCATATCGAAAAAGCCAATCCGTGAATTACAAGGCAGAGATATCTCTCGAAACTGAAGATAGAAACATTCTCTCAGCTCCAAGAAAATCCGATCACAAACATGCATTACCGAGTCTAGCTTACCATCGAAAATTCACATATTCCGCATCTTCCATAAATTCCAGCAAATTAACAATGGCAACGTGCGGAGAACAAAACCAAGGTATGGATTAATAATAGGTTTAACCCACTAACTCATCACTTTATGTCTAATCATGAGAGCCTCACTAAACCCTCTAATGAGCCCCTCAAAGCAACCCCAAACCTGCTTAGCCACCTCCTCGGTACAAAAAGTATGGTTAATAGTTTCTGGGGACAGGCTCAGAGTACAACAAAAACATTTAGAAGGGCCCAAGAATCCAAACTTGTGTAACACATCCATCAGCGGCAACCTACCATACATCAATCGCAACATAAAGAAGGAAATTTTGGATGGCAGAGCCTGATGCCACAAAGAAGCAAACAGTCTGGAAACGTTACCGCCTTGACGCACTATCTAATATGCCGATGAAATAGTAAACTCACCTGAATTAGTGGGAGCCTAAATCATTTCACCTGCCGTCGCCGCTGTAGGGGGAGCCACCCCCAGCACTCGCAACACCCATTCCGGCGATAACACCCTGTTTAAGCCCTGTAAATCCCATCTGCCTTCCACGACAAAGTTTGCAACCGTGTGCTCCTGAAACGAATCCACTTGCCTACATAGTGGCCCCATTCCCAACCAGTTGTCATGCCAAAGGCTTGAAGACCCACTGCCCAACGACCATCGTATATGCTTCTCCGCTACCACTTGAGCGTGTAACATCCTCTTCCAAGTGTGTGAATGCCCTGGAGAGAGATCCGAAAAACAAGGATGCACCCCCTGGCAATACTTCAGGTGCATGAACTCAGCCTATAAAGACCGTCGCAGCCTAAAATTCCATCATAACTTCAAAGAGAAGGCATCAAACACATGTTGCAAGGACTGAACACCCACGCCGCCCTCCGCATAAGGCTTACATAGCTGACTCCATTTAATCCAATGAAACCTCGGCCCAAAATCAGAGGAACTGGTAAGAAATTAGCAAAAATTTGCTCCAACATGACCAATATCCCTCGAGGGGAGTTGGAGGCAGCAAAGATGTAAATCAGCATGGACGCCAGCACACTCCGTATTAGCACCAACTTCCCACCTGATGATAAAAGCCTCTCCTTCCACGATAAAACCCTACTTGCAACCGAAGTACAAATCGCAGAGAAATAGCTCTTCTTCCGTCTTCCTGAATATAGTGGGCAACCTAAATATGTCACCTGGAAGGACTGGGAGCGAAACCCCGTGACTTGTGCTATAACCCATCTCCGCAATTCCGATAGGCTAGCATGTGCTAGAAAACCACTTTTATGCTGGTTCACCTTTTGTCCCGAAATTGATGTATAGTCCTCTAACACTTGCATCATCAACTGAAGCGATCTTTTCATGCCATTCGAGAAGATAATGATATCATCTGCATAAGTTAGGTGCGTGACAATCGGGCATCCCTTCGGAACCCTGAAAGGAACGAAACCCTACCGCCCACTCAAGGAATTCAGATGACAAGAGAGAGTCTCAGCACACAAAACAAAAAGGCCTGGTGAAATCGGATCCCCTTGACGAATCCCACGACTAGATTTAAAGAAACCTTGGGGTGCCCCATTGACAATAACTGAGAATCACATATTCAAAATCAGCCTCCAAATCATATCAATCCCAGCTTCACAAAAACCAAACCGCCTCAACACCTGAATCAAGAATGGCCATGAAACCCTGTCGTAGGCTTTGACCATGTCGATCTTCAACACAACATTACTCCCTCTACTAGCTTTCCCAATATCTGCTATGGCCATGAATAAGTGATTGTTTAATTTTAAAATTGTTAGCATTTACCGTAGGCCTTGCTATGCTCGTTTGTAACCCTTGCGTCTCCAGTAGAGCAAAATCTTTAAGAGTTCACCTATTTGTATTGTTTTCTATAATTTCTTTTTCAAAAGGAAATTCAATAGATATTTCCTCTATATATTGCTGTTATTCTTCTTTCTCTTGTGGTGTATGCCTTCTTTGTTTTCGTAGTGCCCTTTCAATTTTCGAATCAAAAGGTGCAACTACGCATAAAACCTGGTGCAAACACTAAAAACAAAAGATGAGATATAAGGTAATAAGTATATAACAAAAATAAATAAAAATTCTATACGAACTATGAACACAACATTTAACTAAACTAATAATAAGTGTCTAAATTAATAAAATTTGTTGGGCCCTAATATTGCCACTCTCCGGTAACGGCATAAAAAATTTGACAAATTTTTAATATAAGTGCAAATTTAAATCCAAAATACACCCGTTTGACTGCAAATATACATGTCAAATAGTAGTTTATGGTATATATCGAATCGATCCCACGAGGAGTAACTAATGCAAGTACTAGATCCTTACTTACTTTATTATTTAGACTAACTATCAAATAAAGCAATAGAAATCACAATACTTACTAATTAACTAATTTAATTATCTAACTTGCAAGATAATAATGGAGAAATATCACTAAATTAAGGGATGTAGGGTCTACTTATGGCACAAAATTAAGATACAATTGAATAGATTTACCTCTTGTTACTATTCTTGTTTAATTGGAGATTCATTTTCATATTTACCAAAACTCATTCTCATGATGTTTTGGCTTAGACTAGTCTAGTTTTCCCTATTCTCATGGTGAATAAGTAGATTTACCCTTTTATTTTTCATGAAATGCAAGAATAATCCACTCAAGTGCACCTTTATTCTCATGATTCTACTCTTTAAACTCCATTTATATTGTTTCATTATTATTACCAATTTTCATTGAATAATAATAGCTAAAAACTTACTATTGGTGATCAAGCAACAAAAAGTGATAAGCACGTATGAATGGACAATTTAATACAAGAGGTAATAAGTGTAAATCATATTCAATTCATATCGAGTAGCCAAAAGTTTTATCTACTCCCTAGATCTAGAAAATTAGCTACTCATGTGATATAGAGTAAGAAAGAACATAATTTCATTGCATAAACACATATTGAATCACAAGTAAAGAGAAAGACAGAGGAAACTTAGCCAAGGTAATGAGCAAGCTCTCAAATCTTCTATTCATTCAACAAAATAAGTTGTACAATGAATTCTCCAATTGTTTCTTACAAGTTCCTAGTTAGAGAGAATAAGAAAAGAATAAAACTAAACTCTTGGAACTAAAATCTGATAATAACTCTCTCTCTCTCTCTCTCTCTAGTGATTCTTACATAGATAGTGTTAAGAGAGTCAAAAAGTGACAAATGAAATGACATAAAACTTCCATTTCTCTTCCTTAAAGATTCTTGAGCATGTACAACCGAAATTCTGTGTTGGAATTGAGTTGGAAAGAAGTGTGAAAATAGAGCATGCAGAACAAGTTGTAGAGAAACAGGCCACAATACGCGACCTTTGAATATGCGACCTAAGTCCACATATTCGAAGGGTACATTTTCAGTTTTGGTGCATTTTTCTTGCTTTTTTTCTGCTCTAGTTTAGCATTAAAATCACATGCAAGATATTCATGTTGATGTTCATGCTTTTTGCCGATAATATTTGCATGTTGTGTCCTATTCTCTTTCCAATTTGTTGTTGAATCATGTGCTATTGGAGTTTAAGTGATATCGTCTCGATCTAACAGTCATATCTTGTCTCAACTCCTTCAATTATAACCAAAATTTGTACATTAATCTGCTCAACGAAACTCGCAAAATTAAGAGACTTAGAGAACAAATTACACCATAAAAGATTCTATTTTACACCAAAAATAACAAATAATGCTACTAATAACTATACATAATAAACACTTATCAGTTTAGATGGATTGACACATGATTGCCTGCTCCCATTTTCATTTGGCCCTTTTTTTTTCTTATTTTCTTTGGCCTTCCAAGTAATCTCCCATAATTTAGGGGCTTCATTGATGGTAAGTCTATACAGTCCCATAGATTAGGGCCATTAATTGGATTCAACACAGGTTTTTCATGTATGTACTCTTCTAGTAGGTGGCAGCAACATTTTTCTCTAGCTTCTCACGTCTCCTATTAATAGTAGCAACTGCATGGCAATATGATATTCCTCTTAATTTCATGTATTTACTCTTCTAATGTCTTGCTGTTAACAACAAACTGTTCACCAAATGGAGAACATATCTAGTACTTCTTTGTCCTAGTATAATGAGAGATGCACATGCATTGCTGTCAATAATTGCTGGACATAAGAGATCTAACAAAAAAAAAGAAGACATATTCAGTTTAAATATTTTTCATGTTACTAAAAAAATTGTGATAACCAACAATAAACCAGTAGCTTAACCTTCATACTTGGACACTATCTCTCTCTTCTTCTCTATCTACTTCAACAAATATAAGTAAATAGTCTATAACATGCCTATGATAGGCAGTGAGGGATGCAAATGAGTCGAGTCAAATTGAGTTTTGACCTAATCGAGTCAAGATTCAACTTAGTTTTATAAAGCTCGAACTCAACGAGCTCAAAATGTAAAGTTCGATCTCAAACTCGACTCAAATTCTAGTCAAACTTGAGTTTAAAAAAAATTTAAAAAGTTATTTTATTTTTAAAAAATAAATAAAATAATAATTTTTCTTAACAAATAATAAAGTATTAGGGATATATATGTAATTTTACTATTAAAATAAATATATATATATATATAATCGAGTCGACTCGCAAGCAAACGAACTGAATATCTTTGAACACGAGTTCGACGTGATCAGTTCAAATTCTATGTTGATCGATCTTGAGTCAAGCTTGGGCTCGATCTGCTAGCGAGTGGCTCGATTCGTTTGCAATTCTAGCAGTGATCATGCCTTTAAAATAATTGAATTAAAAGATTCACACATATTATTAACCAAAATATCATAGTCCAATCTAGTTTTGAAATGGGTTCTAAACCAAGTATTGGGTTCCTTTTCATCAAGCCATGTATATGCATCCTAAATTTTCATAGTTTGAATTTGCCAACTTCTTATTAGAATTGACTCCATTTTCCTCCTCTTCTAGTCTGTCATCATCACATGATGCTTCCCCATTAGCATCTCCATTAGTGGCTGTCTTTTGTACATCTTGCTCACAATCTGCCATCACATTGGCCTTTTCTGGTTTCACTTCATTGACTTTACTACACTCAACCTTTTTTGCTGCCATGTCAAAATCATTTGTATCATCAGTATTCATTGTTGCTTCATTGATGATATTTGGAATGCCTACTCCCACATCAGTTTCTATATCAGTTGTCTACCTTCAAGACTTCCAAGTCAGATGTGTTATGTATGGCTTTCTCCCACATCACATTTTGTACAAGAGAGTCTTTCCCTTAGTTAGTTATAAATAGACTGGACCTGTGATGAGATTAAATGCACCAAACCAAGAGAATTTTAGTGAGTTATTTGAACCTCTAGGTCATAAAACCTTTTTGTTAGTAAAAATATTTTGGACTCTCTTGTATTTTAGTATTTGGTGTTTTTGAATTTAGGAATACTTTTCTAAAGCATTTTTGTACTCTCTTTTTTCATAGTGAAATTCTGCTCCTCCTCCACCCGTGGATGTAGGTCAATTTGACCGAACTATGTAAATTTCTGTGTTCCTATTTTATTTATTTTTTTACTTTGTTATTTGTCTTTTGAAATTGTTAAAAATCCTTTCGTCAATTTCCTCAAGCCGAATCTAACAAACTAGGATAAGTGTTTCTTCAGAGGTTTTGGGTTTCGTCAATTTTTGAGAAATTTGATAGAAATGTCAATTTCGGGATGTGGCAGTTCAAGATGAAGGTCATTTTGATTCAAAATAGAGTTAATTTAGCGATATAAGGAATTGAGAAAAAGTCAAAGAGTATGATAGATGCAAATTTTGTTGAAATGGATAAGAAAACTAGATCCAGTATTATCTTAAATTTCTCTGATAAGATTTTGCTGGAGGCAACTACTGAGAATTCGGCCAAAGTTATATGGGACAAATTTAAAATATTATATATGAAGAAAACAGTTGAGAATCGATTTTATTTAAAATAAAGTCTGTATATGCTTTAGATGACCAAAGGTATATCTATACTCTTATATCTTGATAAATTTGATTCCATTATTATGGATTTAAAGAATATAGATTCGAAAATTGATGATGAGAATCAGGTTCTGTTACTTTTGTGTTCCCTTCCCTAGTCTTTTAAATATTTTCACGATACTATGATTTTTGAAAAATAAATAATTTCGTATCAAAAAAATTAAATCTGCATTAAAATCTAAAGAGCAAATAGACAAGAATATCACTGTAAAAATTAATAGACATTAGGCGAAAGGCCTGGCTGCTAGGGATAGAACTGATAAAAGAGAATTTGACAGTAGTAGGTCTAAATCTAAATCTAAATTTAGATATAAAAATTTGGAGTGCAATTATTATCATAAAATGGGACATATTAAGACAAATTATGTTAAATTGAAAAATAGATTAAAACAAAAGAAAAATATCTGGTGAAAAAAATACTGAGACTGCTGAAATTCATGTTGCAGCTGATGTGAATGATGAAAATATTTTTTTTGTGACTGATAATAGGACAAGGTCTAAAAATGAATGGATTTTAGATTCGGGGTGTTTTTATCACATGTGTTTCAATAGCGATTTATTTTTCACTAATGAACCTTGCAATGATGAAATTGTTATGATAGATAATAATGTTGTTTGTGTTGTTGTTGGTAAGGGTACAGTCTGAATGAAAATGCATGATGATGTTGTGAGGGCGTTCACTAATGTTAGACATGTTCCTAATTTGAAAAGAAATTTTATTTTTTTGGCACCCTGTAGGCTCTTAGATGCAAATGTACAGTTGAAAATGGCATTATGAAAGTTATTAAAGGTGCTTTTGTCATTATAAAAACTTGCAGGTCTGGTAATTTATATATTTTATAGGGATCTACTGTCACAGATTTGGTTACAGTCTTATCACCATCTTTATTTGATTTTGGCATCACCAAATTATAGCATATGGATTTGAAATATTTGAGTAAGAAAGGTTTGGGCATACTAAGTAAAACGGAAATTCTTGCGTTCAAAGTACTAAGCCATTGAAATTCTGTGAACACTGTGTTTTTTGAAAATAGAAAAGAGTTAGTTTCAGTTCACCAATAATTTATAAGATGAAAGGTACTTTTGATTATGTTTATTCATATTTATGGGGTCCAACTCGTGTTCCGTCTAAAGGTAGTGTCAGGTATATGTTGACTTTCATTGATGATTATTCAAAAAGAATTTTAGGTTTATTTTTTTAAACATAAAAATGATGTTTACCTCACTTTCAAACAATAAAAAGTTTTGATTGAGAAATAGAAAGGTACACAAATCAAGCAACTTAGAATAGATAGTGGCATACAATTTTGTGAATGTAAATTTGATGAATTTGAAGGAATGAAGGAATTGTTCGGCACTGCATTGTCAGGATGATGCCTCAATAAAATGGTGTTACCGGACGTATGAACAAAATACTTTTGGAAAGAGTTAGGTGTATGATCTCTAATGCAGAGTTGACAAAGGCCTTTTGGATAGAGATGATCTCTATAACATATTATATTGTCAAACGTACTCCTTCTGCAACTCTTGATTTCAAAACTCCAGAGAAAGTCTGGTTAGGTACTTCTGCTAATTATTTTGATTTAAAAGTGTTTGGGTGTCTAGTATACATGTGTGTGAATGATGAAAAATTGAAGTCTCGAGTTAAAAGGATATTTTTCTTGGGTATGCTTCTGGAGTGAAAGGGTATAAATTGTGGTGTCTTGATCCCAAATTCCTAAAATTTATGATCAATAGAGATGTTACTTTTGATGAATTCCCTATGTTATCTTTCAAGAAGGAGTCTTCTAATTCTTGTCATACAGATAATAGTATGCAGAAGCAGGTGGAACTTGAGATTGGTAGTTCTGGTCCTTCTATTTAACAAATGCTAGTAGATGACGTGAACCTACTGATGAAAATAATACAGAAGGGAAATAATATTCCATAGCCAAAGATAGACCAAGGAGGAATATTCGATCACTACAAAGATATACAAATTTGGTTCAATATGCTTTGTCTGTTGTAGAAAAACTGATAGAGTTGGTGAGCCTGCTACCTATTTAGAAGCAGTTTCTCGTGATGATTTTGCTTATTGGTTAATTGCGATGAATGAAGAAATTGAGTCTCTCCACCATAATGAAACTTGGGTTCTTGTGAAGCCACTTTCAGATAAGACAATTATTAAATGTAAATGGATTTTCAAGAAGAAATAAGGTATTTCAATGGTTGAAGTTGCAAGGTATAAAACACAGTTGGTTGCAAAGAGCTATAATCAGGTACAAGATGTTAATTTTAATGATGTATTTTCACCTGTTGTTAAACATGATTCTATTCATATTTTGCTTACTTTAGTTGTCATGTATGATTTTGAAGTTGAAACAGTTTGATGTTAAAATAGTTTTCTTGCATGGTGATTTGAAGAGAAAATTTATATAAAGCATCTTCAAGGATTTGAAATTAAAAGAACGAAAGATTATGTCTGTTTGTTGAACAAATCCTTATATGGATTGAAACAATCTCTAAGATAATGTTATAAGGGTTTGATACTTTCATGGTGGGTTATAGTTATTCAAGGAGCATGTATGATAGTTGTGTTTACTTCCGAAAGTTAGATGATGGTTCTTTCATTTATTTAATACTTTATATTGATGACATGCTCATTGCTGTCAAGAATTTGTCAGAAATTCATATTTAAAGCTACAGTTAAGCAGTAAATTTGAGATGAAACATTTGGGAATAGTTAAGAAATTTCTTGATATGGAAATCAAGAGATCGAGAAGTTGAAAAATTATTCTTGACCCAAGAAAATTATCTTGAGAAAGTTTTGAAGAAATTTGGCATGAAAAATGTTAGACCTATGACTACTCCTCTTGCCAATCATTTCGACTATCTGCTGTTCAGTCATCATAATTAGTTGAAAAGGAAGATTATATGGTACAGATTCCCTATTCTAGTGTAGTCGATAGTATTATGTATGCAATGATTTGCACTTATTCAAATATCACACAAGCAGTCGGTGTGTTAGCAGATATATGTCTTGTCCTGGAAAAACACATGGGCAGGCTGTGAAGTGTAATCTCAGATACTTGCGAGGGAGTTCAAATAGTTGTTTGGAGTTTGGAAGAAATAATAACACTTGGTTAGTTTTGTGCGATCTGACTATGTCGGGGATCTTGGATAGGAGACGATCACTTTTAGGTTATGTATTTTGTATTAGTGATTGTGCAGTTAGTTGGAAAGTTACTTTACAATCTATTGTAACTTTATGTACTACGGAGGTAGAATATATGGTTATGACCGAAACAATTAAAGAAACCTTGTGGTTGAAGGGTTTATTTGGTTAGTTCACTCTACATCAAAGTGTTACTGCTGTTTATTATGATAGTCAAAATGTCATTCACTTGACAAAGACCAGATATATCATGAGAGGCTGAAGCACATTAATGTGAAGTTTCACTTCATTCAAGATGTTGTTGCTAAGGGGAAAATTCTTGTTCAGAAAACCAATACCAAGGAGAATCCTACTGACATGTTCACGAAGATTCTTATAGTTTATAAGTTCAAGCAGTGCTTGGACTTGGTTGGTATTCGTTGTTCATGACTTAGACCCATGGAGGCTTATGTGGAGAATGTAGAGTAGATTTGCTATTGTCGATGTTGGGGACACACCAAGGTGGAAATTTGTTATGTGTGACTTTGTCCTACATTATTTTTTGTACAAGAAAGTCTTTCCCTTAGTTGGCTATAAATATAGTGGGCCTATGATGAGATTAAATGCACCAAATTGAGAGAGTTTTATTGAGCTAATTGAGCATTTGGGTCATTAAGCCTTTTTGTTAGTAAAAATATTTTGGACATTTTTGTGTTTTAGTATTAGGTGTTTTTGGGTCTAGAAATATTTTCCTAAGGCATTTTTGTACTCTTTCTTCATAGTGAAATTCTACTCCTCCTCCGACCGTGGACATAGGTCAATTTGGCCGAATCACATAAATTCTTGTATTCCTGTTTCATTTATTTTTTGCTTTGTTGTTTGTCTTTTGAGATTGTCAAGAACTGTTTCGTCAAAAACCTGGAGTTAGACCAAACAAGCTGCATCAAAAAGTCCCTCCTGAGTGTCTACCTTTTGTGGATGCATGTCCACTCTCTCATCGGCACCCTCATCCTTTTCTAGTATAACAACATCACTGTCATGACCAGCTGTATCTTCATCTTTCCCAGCCTCTTTTGAAGGAGTTGTATGACTTTCATGCATGGCTTCATTTTGCATATTCTAAGTAGGAAGCCTCGCCCCATTACTTCCACCTCCAATAGTAAGATACACCTCAACAACTCTATTTGGTGGTAGTTTTAACAAGTAATTCACAATCCCTATCATATAAGCAAAAAAATAGTTCTTGATCAAGTAGTAATCCTGGCAGTTTACAATACCACTAAAAACCTGCATCTTATGGGTATTAAAGTTTCTCTCCATATTTATCAAGCACCTGAAGTGACCATTTTTCAGGATTACACCTAATGATGAGGTCAAACCTTCCTTCTATGTATTCTGTGTTAGGCGACCTTGTAAACTCGCCTTGATCGTGTATCACCAAAGTAAATGGTTCAAATTAGACATCATATTGCCCACTCTTTGATTTTAAACAAATAAATTTTTAATCAGAAAAAGTTTAAAAAATTTCAACAATTCTAAACGAGAACCACAATATCATTAATACAGGGAACATTAGGAAGATAGATTATACGATAAATCACTATGTCTTCAAAAGAAGGACCACAGATTCTTCTAGTAAATTATGCAATATATCTTTTCCACTATCGTACAAAGCACATTATAGGAGACAAATTTCACTACCATACAAAACCCTAACTTTCCACTAATCCCTATGGTGACAGAGACATATTTCACAACAAATCAACAATAATTTTCTAGCCCATGTATGGATTATGCTATTTAAATTAACCGATGGTAAAAGGACAAAATTTTTTTGATTACCATTTTCAGTCTTCATCTTCGATTTCTTTTGCTTCGCTAGAGATGACTTTTCTCTCTAATGTCCTATCTTCCTTGCCATTGTCGCAATCTTCACTATCTCTAGATCTTAATCTATTTTTGATGGTATTACTCAAAAATTTTGTAGAGTTTTTCTTGTCCCTCTCTTCTCTCTCTTTCTCCGTGATTTACAAATCAAAGCCCTAAACCAAACAACTCAAAATATTTAGGGGCTTTTGTTTGCTATTTTTGCGATGAAATTACATTTATGCCCTCATCATTTTGGTAGAATCAGAAACCCAATCTCGTCTAACAGCACGTGTTTACATACTCCAAGAAGGCTAATGGTTTGTGGATTCTATCATCAACTTTACTTAATTGGGACAGATTTAGTAGTTTAGAAATTTAAGTGTCTCATTTTAAAATTTAAGAATTAAAATAAGATAAGATGTATAGTTTAAGGGGTCAAAATGAAATTTACTCTATTTTGCTCGTAAGCCTAACAAGTTAGGCTTGATAGTGGAGGGCATTGTACGGACAAAAGATATTCTCCCCTTGGATCAAGGTTAGAAGCTTGGTTTTAGGCTCAATACAATAGCTAGGCCAAAGAATAATCTATTAGGCTCCAGCTAAAGGACAAGACTCTAGCCCAATACAAGTACCGCTCTGATCCAGAGAAGGCCTATTGAAAACCCCCAAGAATTTCCGGAAAAAGGGCGGCATGTTCTTTATTTTAGCAAGTTCTATTCACCATTAGAATTTCATATTTAGAGAGCTTCTCTCTCTATATATTTTATATCTTATAAAATTATTGACTTAAGCATCAAAGCTTTCCCTAGAGATAAAGCCCCGCCCCTCAAGAACATGCTTTTTTTTTTTTTTTTTTTAACTCGAGAACATGCTTTTTTTTTCTTTTACTCGAGAACATGTCCTTGTGAACAAGGCGCATTCATGAAATTTTTTTTTTAAAAAAAAAGCACATAGAAGCAGCATCATAGCGTGCCCTTCTTCCAGTAAAAACTGCTTGCACATAGAAGCAGCATCATCCATGATCAAGTGAATGAAACCATGCTGAATATAACACTCTATCTCATGGACTTCGCCACTTTGTTAAGGAGATGTGCCATAAGTAGAGTTACTCTTGTAGTTGAGTAATTAGTTTTGGTAAGACGAGAAGTGTTCATATGCCATATAATATTTTGTTCTTTTAGTAGTGTTTTAAATCCAATAAAAATAAACAAATCACTATGTTTTATTAATTTTGATTGTTAATGGCAATGGTCAGATTTTACATAGACAGAACCCAGACCTATCATGTTTTAATTGGTTGGATCCACTTCTTAAAACTTAATAGGGTATGGGCTTGTATAATTTAGGCTCATATCCAGACCCAACGAAACCTACAATTTGTATTTACATATTAAGTTCTGAGTTGTTAACTGCATTATTTTTCCGGGTAATTTTTTTATACACTATCTATATTAACAAATTTAGATCATACCACACAATTTGAATTCAAATCATGTACATATGATAAACATCTAAAATTTACAATTTAGATGAACATAATCACATTTTACACACTGCTTATTTGTTGACATTTTTGCAATTTAAGTTTACATTTTTCAAAATTAACACTTGGATCAATGCCAATCTTATAACTGACAAACTCTATAAGATTTGATAAGGGTAAAGAAAACCATATTTTATAAGGGTTAAATTTGATAATTAAGTAGAATATATCAAAGTTTGCATACTATTTTGAAAAAAGCATAGCCACTGATAAACGATATTCTTTCTCGAATACAGTACTTTTTTTTGTTTTCACTTTTACAATTAGTTTTTCTTTATTATCGAGATATTATTTGTAATCTGTGAATCTTCCTAAATATTGGTAAGTAGTCTTTGAAACTCTTAGTGTTATCACTGGAAGGGCCAAGATATCTAACAAGAAGAGTGCCTCTCTCTCGACAATGAATAGAGTTTCTTATTCTCATCAGCATCAAACGCAGACAAGAATATATATATATATACACACATCACACACACACACACACACACATATATATATATATATATATATCACTTTTTTAAAGATTTCATTTTAAGCTAGAAAGATCCTCATATTCCAAAGCAAACCATGCAAATATATCAAATGACCAATTCCACTTCTAGCCCCAAACTTGTACCTTATTGTTACTTTATTCCCTAAACTTTAAGTTTGGATACTTAGTACACTAACCTCTTAGATATATCCCACTTACGTGCAATTTACTTTAGTGTTAGCAAAAATGTAACCAAATAGAGGACCTTATACGCAACGTATACCTAAGCCAATCTACTAGATGATAGTGTACTTACCATCACCTTGAAATCCTTATCAATAATACAAAAAGGGTTTTTTGTGCCTGATCCTTTCTTTCATTAGTTTTGCTCGCTTGCTACCATCACCTTGGAATCCTTATCAATAATCACCTTGCTACCATCGCTTGCTACCAATTGAATTTAGGTAGGACAACTTTGTGACATTAGAGTGCAGTGTTTAAAATTGAAATTTAAAGTGTAAACTAAAATAAGGTACCGGTTCAAAGTTGCAAAATAGAATTAATCCGATATCAAATGGTTTTCTTGTTCAATTTGACTCCACGGTGGGACGGAGAATTGGGACTTGTGGATTTTAAAAATTTGAGTGCTTATTAACTTCCAAATAGAGTACCAACAATATGTAAATATCAATAAATCAAAACTATAAGTTTGATATTTGACTTAAGCTAGGTGATGAGTTAACAAATAATTTATCTATAATTTTATAGAAACCGTGTGTTATTATCCATTTAAAGGGTAAATGGAAGATCCATCAATGATCAATATCCATTGCTACATGTCATTATCAAGGGATATCCTCGATCATGTTTGATTTCAATATTTGTGCTATAATAATGACCAATATATAGGGAAAGCTTTCAACCACTACCTAAATGTTTCTCAACTAACCAATCCAATTGATCTTAGCCATTAACAAGACTCACTATATAGAATGTGGTTATATTAAAATGGCAAAATTTGACTTGTTTTATTTGGATTTTGAGCTAAGATTGCAATTAGTATACGTTGATGTACATGGATTTTAATGTTAGACAGGTTATTGCTTACTGAATTTCCCATTCCACCAAAGAAATGGAGGGTAATTGAGCATTACAAGTGTACTTGCATTAAAGATTCAATGTTGGCAATGCATAGGATACACTTAACAAGGGAGCCAATATTTATTAGTGAACAGATTGGCGTCCTTTATCCCATTCATGGAACAACAAGTCTTCTATGTTCCACAATGTTCTGGATCACATTTAGAAACTCTTCTACAGATGGTTCCATATATAATTGTAGTATTTTTAAGAAAGTTTATGTATGTCCACGCAGCCTGATGCTCAAAGACGGCTTGTGGTTTCTATTCTCCCAAACTTCATCTGTTGGCACATCTGGAAGGCGAGAAATAAAGCGATCTGGGAAGGGGTTAGACTGTCGTGTGGGGAGATTTGCCATGGCATTCTCCACGACATCGCCATGGTGGTTGTGGACAAGTTCAACAAGTTCACTCTCCCACCGACTTTTGGTCAGTTCTTTGCAAGCCTTTCCCAACCCTCAACCCCGATTCAGTGCAGGCTTGTCAGGTGGCGGCAGCAGGTGCAGGGATAGTGACACTTAATACAGACGGGTGCTCTAAGGGCAACGCAGGTGCAAGTGGCAAGGGTGGTGTACTCCGGGCTTCAGATGGTCGAGTATTGGTGGGATATTCAATTTGCCTGGGGGTCAATATAAGTTTGCGCGCTGAGGCCTTGGCTCTGTTAGCGGGCCTCCGACTTTGCGGTCCGAAAGGCTATACACAGGTTACAGTCAGACTCGTTGGTGTTAGTGGGCATATTGCAACGGCGTTTCCATTGTGCATGGCAGATTCGTAGAGAGGTAACCCAAATATGGCAGTTGGTTGAGGATCCAAGGCATTTCTCTCATTGCTTTAGAGAAGCAAACACAGTGGCAGACATACTAGCTAAGGTAGGTCTCTTGCACCCACATGACATGGTTAGGGTTTATGACCAACCAAGTACCCTTCCACGGCTAGCTAGAGGGGCAGTCAGGTTGGACAAATTAGGTTTTCCTTCTCTTTGGCCTCTTAAAGGACCGTCTGTATGACTGGCCTATGCTCAGTTTGAAAGCTTGTGTTACGGGCAATAAGAAAAAAAAATTGATTAAAAAAAAATGTATCTCACACAAAATTCAACACTCAAGTCATGTCCATTTTAAAAGGAAAAACATCATGGGATTCCCCTCATTTTTATTTTTTTTAAATTGCATAGCTAAGGTGTGAAATCAACTAATATAACAAAATAAGTATGCTTCACATTTTAACTTTCTCGTGCATGACCATTTCTATTATAAAGAGCTCAATGTTTTAAATGAGAAAAATGAATTGGATGGTAACATTTGCATATTAATTTAAAATCACATATATGCTCGAAGGGTTTGCGATTGCATGATTAGACTCCATTTCTTAAACTAAAATTAACATCTATAATCAGTGGCTCAGATCAGGCGTTATGATTAGCTACAGCCGATCTGAGCAACTAATTCTTCTCATTGAACTTTTTAGACACTTGCGTATATATTTAATATCCCAAGCAACACAAATGACGATCGGTGGACTTTTATATATTTGTGTAACTTTTCAAAGATGCTAGTAGAATCCTTAAGACTAACTGTATTCATCCAAATTTATGAACTGCACTTGATTGTTGTATTCTACTCCCTCCATCCTATTAAAAAAATATTTTTTTTGTCTGCTTAAAATTAGTGTCACTTTCTAGAATTGAAAACCAATTTCTACCCTCATTTCCCATATTCACCGTTATATTTATTGGCAAAAGAGAGTTGTGTATAACTATTATAGTTCCCATATACTAGTAGTTCTCAGCTGTTTTCCAAGTCCGAAAAGATGCGAGTTTCAAACAGAAGTTCTTGCATGTGCACATCATAGTATGTGCACTTAATAATGCATGAAAGCACAAGGGCCCACATTCTTTCTTTTTCCAAAGACTCATAAAACCTTTTCAATTGTGACCGCCAATTGAAGAGGGTACATTTGAAAGATTAATGAGCAGATACCTCTCTTCAATGTCACTATTAATAAGAAAAACTCCATTCCCAAAGTGTGATAAAAATTTTGAAACAGAGGGAGCATTCCTTTATTGTGTAAAATAGTACCGATTGAAATATAATGAGCAATATGTTTGGGCAACATACATGTTTGCATTGTCAACATTACAAGCAACAGCAAATTGCATCAACCATCCCTAGTATATGACTGATGTGAAATTTTAACTCATGTAAAATTTTAACTTCTCAATATTAAAACTAATAATTTTAATACCTAACAAATAAAAGCCCCTAATGGCCTTTCCAATTGAATTTTGACAAGAATAAGTCATGACACATCAATTGGCCAATTTTTAAAAGGCAAATTTGGCGTATCACTTAAATGTTGAGAACATAGGCGAAAAATAAATTATCTAGGGACCAACCATAATAGAAAACGCAGACAGCATCTATCTATAAAAAACGACAATATAACACTCAAAAGGGACCACAATTAAAATAAAAACAAAAAACAATTCCAACCACCAAATAAAGATATACTATTACACAAACATGCACTGATGATGATTATGGCAACTTTATTTAAATTATAAACACAAAATCATGATTCAATCGACAATTTCTTTGGTTTAGGGTTTAGAAATACATATCATAATCTGGGATGATACTTTTCTCCTACTCCTTCGTTTCCACAGTCAGCCTTCCTCCAACGCAGATTTATAGTCTTCAATCACTAATTTATTTTGAATCGATTTTAGTTTGCCGCTGGGCATTTGAAAATTCAGGTTTTAGATTGGGTAAAGAAGAAGAGGAGGAAATGGAGGGTGAAGCTTGTTTATCCTTACTTTCGTATTTTATGAAGGGTTAATTTTATATACACGGATAGTGTATACATTATCACGGTTGGATATATGACACATATGTAAAATTTGGATTTTAAATTCAAATTCATATTATGTATCATGCATCAAATAGTGAAAAAATATATACTGTCAATGTATAAAAAATTAATCCTTTTAAAAATAGTTAACAAAACACATGATTGGCATGTGAAGAAATTTGGTCAAAATTTAAGTGAAGTGCTAGACTTACCATTTAAAAAGTGGCCACTTCATGTGTCTGTGTCTTATTTCTATCTAAATTTGACAGAAAAGTTGATCAGGGACCAAATGTAATCATTTTTTATTTATTAGGGACTAAAATATTTTGATTTTGAAAGACTAAAATTTCAAATCAATAATATATAAGAGATGATTGGTGCAATTTTCACTTACACCAATACATAAAACGAAATTATAAGTATTATTATTAGGTGTACAATTTGTTCAAATAGTCCATAATTTGTTAAATCTTTTCCGTGGTCCAAAAAGCTGGTGAGGAGGAGGGAAATTTGGTCCCACATAAAATGTTTCCAGTGCATCATATGGGAAGTTTATCTTTATAAATGGTTGCTTTCCTATCCATTGCAGTAGAATTGACTGGTCGTAATTAATCTCTTCCAATGCTAATTAAAGATTTTGTGCTGTATCCACAGAGAGCAACTGAAACACATTTCACAGGCATGAGAATAAAAAGCATGTAACAAGGGTACTAGTTTTGGGGAGTTAAAAGCATATTCTATCATATTAGACACCTCTATATTGCAAATTTTGTTCTAATTTTGACTTAGTTTTCATTGTTCAAATGCTTCGCACAAATTAAATGTCAAAATTTTCTCAAAAAAAAAAATCACTTTTCAGTACGTTGATTTGAAGATCAAAAGAAGAGTAATAGCATAATCAGACAAATTCATATCATCATAGTAATTTAGACATAAATAAATGAGGGGATCCATAACCCTATTCTATAATACTACAAGACATGACTTGCCGATTACTATAATGGAAATTAAAGAAGGGACAAAACACAAGCACTTATTTTACGCTATGCATCCGCAACTTCTCTAGTGAGCTTACATCATAGACCATACTTGCTACACTTTATATATGACATTAAATTTTTTTTTTTTGTACGAGTAGTAGTACATAGTCGATTTGCAACTACTCGTTTGCGCTTATCAATTGGAAATGAGGAAGGGCCTTGACACCATCAAGGCCTTTAGAACCAAAATAGTGGATGTAATCAAGGAAGCTGGTTTCCCTGTATATCTGCGGATTCTTGTCGGATAGAAGCTCCTTCACTGGCCCGTATGGCTTGGATTGATTCTTGTTTCTTGGGTAAATGAAGCATGCAGCTGAAATTCTTGGACCAGCTCTTGTAGCTACTACTCTATGTTCCACACTCTTGAAATGATCGTTGGTAATCAGCTGCAAAATCGACGGGAAAACGAGATGCTAATTGTTAGAATGAAATCAAACTGGAGTAGTACTTGATCAACATGATGTTGAGAATATTATTTAGTTGTTATGCACCTGCAATAGATCTCCAGCGTCTACCAAAAGGGATCCCTGAACAGGAGTTACATCCACCCATTGGTTCTTGTGCAAGATTTGGAGACCACCAATGTCATCTTGCAAGAGGATTGTGAGGATATACGGGTCGGAGTGTTTCATTATGCCTATTGTCAAGTCAGGCTCTGGACATGGTGGATAATAATGACATAAAAGTCTCTGGATGTCGAAGCATTCCAAACTGGCAAGGTGGTTGCTGGATAGGCCTAGTGCTTCAGACAATAATTCAGCCAGCAGGTTTTTCAATCCATTCAAGCGATTGAGATAATCTCCAATTTCGTTTCTGCAATTCAATTCCAATGATCCATTAAAAAAAAAAAGAATCTGTCAAAACATGCATTTATGTTAAAAATAAGATATTAAATTTGAAATCTTCCACACCGCTAGCAACCCTCTGGCTGTGCAAGTTGTTACTTTAACTGAAAAACTCCTAAAATTCTAGGAATTACCTGCAAATTTCAGGGAAGCTTTCCAGATCGATTTTGCTGGTGTCGTCACATGACAGGGTATCTCTCCATTGAGCAGTTTTGGTTTGATAAAGATCCCCGGTAGAATAATATTTCACCTTCCTGGTACAATCTCGGGTGTAGAATTCCATCCTCATTTCCTTCGGTTGCTCGTGAAATTCCCTGGTGCTTCTCAACAAGTTATCCAACACACCGGTGGGAATCCCATGATTAACCATTTGGAAGAAACCCCAGGTCTGCAATGCCTGACGGATTTCATCAACAATTTCAGCCCTTCTTGATGGGATCTCAGAGCCCTCAAGATCTATGGTGGGAACCTGCGGTAGGGGACTATTGCTGCCAGCATCTCTGGTTGTTCTTCTAGCCTCTGGACGACTCTCAGGTGGACAGATGAAAATTCTTGGGATCTTTGCTGCCCCAGAATCCAGGAGTCCTCTTACGCCTACCTTGGTTTCATCGAACTGCTTCAATTCTCTCACCTTGTCATCGAGCTCTGGAAAAGTAGACATGATTCTTACTTTCTAGGTATTGAAACTGAAGGGGTTTTTTGCTCTTATATATAGCGCTTAAAGATATCTCAGATGCTTGATTTGTTGGGACATTTTCGTTGGGGTTTATATAGGAGAAACTCCGGATCCTGTAAGATACCAAACTGTTTCTCCAGGTGACAAATTTTCACCAAATAAAATAAAAATGTGTATAACCAAAAAAAAAAAAGGGATTGATTTCGTATACTAATGGATATGAATGCATGACATGACATGTGTACAAGAATTAATTTTCAAATACAAATTAAAATTAAGTGACATATCTGCTATTGAAAAAAACATTATTTTACTTTTGATCTATGCTGACGCAAGACCTCAATAAAGAAATAGTGTTGAGTAGTTCAACCAAATTTGATTTCTTACTCAGCTATTAGCAATTCGTCAATCCACGAAAGAATAATAATAATGTAGTATGGAGTTGGCTTCTTTTCCATTAAAAAATAAAGCAACAGTCATAGGGGCTTCTTTTTCTTATAAAAGATTAGAGAGCCTTTTTTTTTCCATTATTTACTATCCATCCTTTCTTTTTCATTGTGATTATTATCCAGCTAAAAGCTTCCCTGTTTTCATTTAATGGTTAGAAAAGTTTAATTCCTTTAGCCGATTATAAATTTTAGTACGTTTTCCTCAGTTTTTGATTTTGTTACAAACCTTTTTCTCCAATCCTTTTAAGGTAGCATCTTACGTTCTCAAGGACTTCTGTGCAAGCTCTGATGTGTTTTCAACTTGAGAAAGCAGGGCATCTCCTTGGATTCATTATATTTTTCTTTTGTAAAACAATAAGATGAATATGTCATTATTTTTATTTCCTATTTCTTAGCATTGACGTAGTAGGGTTTAAGAAACAGAAAAAGAATTTGAATACTGAAACTCTAATTTATGAGATTTTCATTTTAACTACTAGATCAAATTCTATTCAGTTCGTTGAATTTAAAACCACATTTCTGCCTCAGATACATTATATATATATATATATATATATATATATTTTGGTAGAAAGCAAATACATAATGTTAAAGAAAGAAAAAACTTCATCACTTTACGCTCCGTTTCGATGGAGACGGCTTATAGAACATTACATCCGACTGGCATATTCAGAGATGAACCACCCTCGAAGTATTTTGCTCTAAAATATTTTTTTTTATAATTCTATCCAACTTTTTTCTCTTCTCCAACAATTATATTTTTTGTTATTTGAAACTTGCTATTCCACTAATCAGGGATTGAAAATATTAGTAATGCGATACACTCTTTTCATTTTGCAAAATTTCTTGACAAGTTTTGCAAACTCTTTAGATTATAAAAATTTTGCTGTTCTTTTATATCAAATTCGTGGTACTTAAAAAATCTTAAAATACCAAAGTCTTACAATTCATGGGATTGCATAATAGTACACCTCATGTCATGCCATTTCAAATCAACGTCCTATCAACAGAGAAAAATGAAATTATTGAACTTCCAGTTTCAGATATTTCAAGAATCTCGTGACTTTCTAATTGTTCTGAAAGAACACCCAATAAAAGAGTTTACGGTAAATGTATCAACTAATTAATTTTAATATACTTAAATATAAGTATTTATTATTTTGGAGGTATCGGGTTCACAATTCAATGATAAAATATTTCAAATTAAGTTGGTTACGTAAAGAAACAACCACAAAAAAAAGAAAATTTATTTATTTGAGCAATACCTATAGTTCTAATTGAATAATCTGTAACAACCCAATACTTGTATCTATCCAGCATAATATTCAGTTTTCCAGTCATTTTGCAGCCCGATTCTTAAACTCAATTAATAAAGAAATTTGGAAATCTTTGCGACGTTGCCCTCAAGCAACCTCTTCATATTATCATCGACTTTAGTATTATCTACTACCGAAGACGTCAGTGTACAATGACATTTTTTTTCTTTAGTATAAAGGATAATTTTATTAAAATAAATTTACACAAATGACACAAAATATATAAAACATGACACAGATACGTATAGATTTGAAAGTCATGCAAAAGATATAACAAATTTCATTGATACAAGAAGTCTGAAAAAGCAATAAATATATAATATTGAGAGTACAAAATATCTTCTATCTAGATGAATTGCTACCACCCAGTAGAGCTGTATATGCCTTTCAATAGTTAAGCCTCATAAAAAAAAGTGCTTAAAATCTATAGATAAATTTAGATCTAACATAATTATACTTAAGAAATTCCAAATCTGTAAAATCACAAATTTCACAAAAAAAAAAAAAGAGAAAGTTGAGAAGATTTGATAAATTTCCCAAGGGAAACCCAGGAAAGACTAAGACTTGCACTAGAAAACCCTAATATGGAAGAATCACTCATCAAAAAAAATTCTAAGTGAGAATTTATTCAAACAAGACAAAATAAAACAAGAGAGGGGGTTTCTATCACGGGGAAAGACCTCTCGTCTCCCTCCCAGAGGAGAGTTGGAAGAAATTTTGGTTGAAAAAGTTTTAGAAAGGAGGAGGAAAGGATGAGTTTTAGAAAGAGAGTTTTTTCAGGTGAGTTTCCATTTAGATATGTCAATATACAATGATCTATTAACACATGTTAAACATAATTAAGTGGCATACCCGGCAATCCGGCAAGTATATTTAGTATAAAACATAATCCTTGACTCATACATGACTCATACAAAACTAAACACATAATCTGCTAATGTAATTGGATTAGTCACCTTGGCAAGAGGCTGCAGCAGAGAAATCTTCTAGAAATCTTGAATCATTGAATGAATGCCCCCATGAATTAAAATGGCTGTATCTATTTTCTAATGGTGCTGGTAAACATGTTGTACTACTATTTTTAAAGTAGGCAAGATGGGTCCAGTGCCAACTCCATTTTTTTTTTCTCAATAGCGAAATTTAAGCAAATGGATCTGACCAACCTTTTAACAAACAGAAAACATCTAGAATTTGCCCCGTTGGGAATGGTGATGATGAATTCTCGCTGGACTAGCAGAGTACGTTTAGGGGTAACTGAATGCGATTGGATATTGGCTGACGAGCGCCGGGTATACATATAACAATTAACTCATTCTACAGTCAAATTTTATATTTATAATATTTTAAATACTCCACACAAAATTTTTAGCAAGTATACGAGTCGAGACCAAATATAGAGTATTAAAAGTCGAACCCATAAGGAAGATTGTCAATTACCAGCAATACTAAAGATTCTCTATTATTTAGACGACCAGCAAATTAAAAGAAATAAAAAATATATTAAACTTATGCAAGAAAATAGCAAATAACAACTCTTTAGATTATGATATCCCAAACTATTCATGCAAGTGCTATTTTTGGATCATTGAATACTACTATCTTGACTAGTTTTGGCATAATTCCTTATACATGTGAAACCTACTCTCGTAGTGAATCAACTATACTTGCACTTAAACCATACCTACTTTCGTGGTTATGAAATTAACTACAAGTTCATTTTTTCTATTAAATTACATGAAACAAGTCATTAAATCAAATCCACAAAGGTGCACCTTTACTCTCGTGAGTGTACTCCCTACGTTTAGTACTTCTTGAACTAGTATTAAATTCCAATTTTCATTGCAAATCTAATACCTTTAGATGATCATAACCAATGGCCAATTAATCATGATTATAAGAGCAAAAGTGCTAAATAACTCAATCAAGATAATAGCATCAAATAGCCAAGAAGCTAACACCAAACAATCATAGAAAGTTCAACCAAAACCCAAGGCATAAACTTTAGAAACACATATTTAAACACAAATCCAAACTTGAATAATAATTAAACATGAAATCAAATACAAGAGAGAAAGTAGTAGAAGAGATATCACCCTTGTCACATGAGATCAAATTCTCTATCTTAGGGAGAAAACACTACTTCATACCATTTTGATTTCTAGTTGATTTGAGTGAAAAACAAGAATCTAAACCGATTAATCTTCTAGTTGAGAGCTTAGGAAGTTTGGTGTGCCAAAGTTTTGAAAGGAAAGGTGAAGGATTGCTCTTGTAAGCATTTTAAAGAGGTATTATAGCTATCTTCCTTTATTGCTTTTCTACTTTTGCCTAATTTTGTAGAACAACCCACACTTGGGGCTTATGATAGTTCTTTCCATGATTTTGAGGCTTATGGTGTTTTATTTGAGTTAGGGTTTTGGAATTTTTCAATCATAAATTTTGTTGTTTGGATGATATATGGTGTCTATAATCTTGTGTTGGAGGTTGAAGTAGTGATTCAAGTTAGAAAAGTGAAGTTTGCACCATGAATTCATAAAATTCCAGATTAGAGTTCTTATGTTGCCCTGTTCTGACCAGTTCTATTTGGCCATGATGGAGGCCGAATTGGGCTTAGCTCAAAACATGAAAGTTGTAAAAAATGATGTTATTAAGCTGTCTGTAAAATTCCAACTCAATCGGAGTACGGTAGGATGTAAAATGAGTGAAATACCCTGACTGTCACAGGCTTCAATTCGTAAACAGTTTTGTGAATTCACCAGTTGCTTCGTTTTTTCACCCTGATTCATATCCAATTAGCTTTCGGCCAAAACACGAAACTTGTAGCCCTATGTTTTAGCTTTCCAACGCCTCTCCAAACGGAATTGTGTAGCTTGAGTTATTACCGATTAAAGTTAGTGCGGACAACCAGACTGATCACAAACTGTTAGATCTGTGATTTGCAAATTTGACCTAGATAAATTGTGAATTAGGTTAAGTTGCCTTCATGAAATTTGTGCCCCTCTATCTTAGCTTCGAAACAGTGTAAGATTTACCCTGATTCGATAAACATAGCTCCGGTTATGATTAAAATGCTATGAGATGTCAAATCTGCCGTTTAGTTTTTGTCTTCAAAAATTGATTTCCGATTGTACTTTTGCACTTGTGTTGTACTTGGATGATTTTGGAGCCTAATGGAAGGGCTATTTTGGTAACATTACTTGTGTGTTATTGTGGGGCTGAATTAAGGAAAATAAGGAAGCCATAAATGGCTGAAAATTTGGTAAACACATAGGGCGTGCTGTCCAAATTTGCACTCAAGGGTTAAGTAGAATTACGCTTGTCTTGAGGACGAATCTAACTCGATTTGTCTAGATTATTTGAGTTTCCTTTTGTGGGGATATATAAGTTGAAATTCAGCCGAAACTTGTACCCTTGGAATTTACAACTAATAGAAATACGTTTTCTTCATTTCTTCAACCCAAATGGTATTTTCACATATAAATGCTTCAAAATTTCACCGTTTGAAAAGCGAGCAAGGGTTTTATGAATATTTCCTAAATAAGTTTCAATTACTTGATTCTCGTTAAACGAAACGTTTAAGTTTCGAGTCTTAGTTACTTTTCAATGCTCTTAAACAATATTTTCTCGCAGATTTGAACTCCAAGAGCGGAGTAATACCCAAAAACGACCTGTAAAGGCACTACATCTGTTGGTGAGTGCTTCCAAATACTTAATTGTACTTGACACATGTATTTGATACTTTAATGAAATGCTTACATGTTATACGTGTGACAGCCCCACCTTCCCCTAGGGCGTACTCTAAGGGTTAGCGAACTGCCTGCCCAACTCTCGCCAGAACTACTAAACAATCACACACGCCAAACCAAGTACAAAAGACCCATAGATAGTGCTAAAACATACATTCCCAAGAAATGATGTCATTTATACATGAACAACCATTTACACATACACAATATCAAAGTTCACAATCCAAAAGGAAAATCCCATTAAGGTACATTTAGGGTTTCTAACGGTCGAGGAGCTAAACAAAGGAACAAAAGAATAGCTAACTAGCTCGACTCGCTTCTCAAAACCATGGTTTCCAAAAGTATTCCTGTAAGGAAAACAAAGATAACGAGGGTGAGCTTTCGCCCAATGAGGTACTAACAATTCATACAACCCAAACTCACGAAAGCAACTATGCTTAGTTATGCACGATCATCAAACATAGAAATAAAGCACCACAACAAGTCCAAAAGTAAGAAGGATACGGGTGGCTCTCAGGAGCCAATTTCCTTATTGCAATTCTTGATCGCATCCCGTTGACCCTCCGTCAACGTTTGAAGAAAGAAGCATGACCGTAGATTCCACTTTACACCCAGTACCTTCCACCATACATTCCCCTTACCGGGCCCGAACATCTCACAGTAATTAAGAAGGTAATACTCGAGTATACCACAGGATCGAGGAGATAGCACTCCATTCGACAAACAGTAACCCTATGGGTCGTTATCTAGTCGACCGGCCCTTACCGGCTCGACTCGATTAACGCTCACTAAGGTTTGAGTTCAGATATCACAGTACAGTCATAGGGCTCATGCCCTACATGATTTTAAGCTAGGCACAATTCAAATTCACAGGAAATCAATAATCAGTTATACAAGTAAGAGAACGAGAGCGATAAAGTACACTCTCGTCTCATGCACAAAGTTCACAGTCATTCAAACCAAAGATCCACAAATAAGTAATCATTTAAGCATTTAATCATGCATTAGTACACTCACCACTTCCAATAGGTAAATTCACAAGTTTCCGTCCGGCGGATGCCTTGGATCACCCAAACGTCCCATAACAATCAAGAAAATGCAATTGAGACTCAAACACGAGTCGAATACTTCTTAAATGAAGTCAAATATAGCGAAAAATGGAAATACATCAAATTTAAGACTAAAAGTATAAACAAACCCTAAAGTCTTTCACTTTTATCCATTCTTACCCTAAATTCACAAGACCCCAATACCCTCAATATTCGGACAGCATTTCCCCTAAAATTTCAACATTTCCAACCTACAAACAATCACTTAAATTCATCCAAACCAACTACAATTTCACAAACCAATCATAGGCTAATCAATAGACTTCATTAGGGCCACAATACCCCTCATTCATAGCCAATTATAAGCTCAATAACTATCCATAAGAAAGCCCCAATTCGAAACCCTAAAACTGAAATTTTCCGCATAAAGCTGAAATTTTCCGCAATTAACCGCAATTCACATACAAGAGCTCTAATTTACACAATATTAAACCATCAATCCAAGTCTAGCCAATACTTATCATATAAAACAGAAAATTTCCCAATAAAATCAGAAATTTATCCAACTCCCAATCAATCCATAAAATCATCCATTAATCATGCTATTAAGCCACCATAGGCCACTAATTTACCATTAGTAGGAACAAAAGTTGAGTTTCCAAGCACAATACCTTAATCCTCAAGAAAGGTTGTAGCTTAGGAGCTTCACCACCAAAATAACTCCACCAATCACCTCTAACTTCCTTAGCAAGTTGATTTTGTGGAGGAATTTGAGAATTAAACGGTTGGTTTTCAAGATTTGCACAAGAAATGGAAACCAAAGGTTGAAGCTTTCTCTCTTCTTTTCTCTCCAAGGAGCTCGGCCAAAGGAAGAAAAAATGAGAAAGAATTTTGGTCAAAATGGCTATTTAGTAAAGGTAAGAAAGTTAGGCAAGTCCTCACGAATGGTATCGCGACACGTGGCACCCTTTTTATGTTTTAAACTTATCTTCTTGCTCTCCAAGGTTAATCCATCTAGGTAACCTCTAATCCTCTCCTAACACCTAGTAATTAAAACCCTTTTGCAAAACTTAACCTAATTGGCCGAATTTCTCTCACTTAGCGCACTAGCGGGTCCCACGTCCACTATTCACTCCGAAAATCTCATAAACTGATTTATACTAGAAAAACATTTTTAAAACCCTATTTAGTCATAAAAATGTCTAGAAATTTTATAGAATAAAAAAAATATGGAAAACGGGTGCAAAGAAATAAAATAATACCTAAAAATAAGAAAAATTTACGGGCTCTCACAATACGAGTGGATTGGTAGGGCAAGCGTGTACTTTATAGCACTTGCCCTAATATGACTTGTTCTTGATCTTGATTTCAATTTAAAGGATATACGTGCATATGAATTGTGATTTATCTGGAATTCCAGAAACCCTGTGGCTAGTTAATCGAGTTGAGCCGGCAAGGGTTTGGTCGATTAGATAATGAACCCTGGGTAGTTAGTGTTGTCGAGTGGAGTGTTATCTTCTTGACGAATCGGTATACTCGAGTATTACCACCAGTGTTTATTGTGGAGTTCGGGCCCAGTAAGGGGGTTTGGTCGGTGGACAGAGATTGGAGTTAAGTGGTGTTCTACTAGACTAGTTACCTTACTTGAAAGTTGACGGAGTGTCAACTACCAGTTGATCAAACCATGGTGGAGCCGATATATGAGCAACTGTATCTTTATTTGTGAAATACGAATGGTTATTGTTTGGTTATATGAAGAATCATTACTCATTTCTTGACTTGTTTTGCTTACTATTTCACTATTGTGCTGCTTTTACGTTATTTGATAGTTAATTTGATATTTGGAACCTCACTGGGCTTTTAGCTCATTCCACGCCTTTTTGTTTTCCTTACAGGGGGTACGCGTTAGGCACGAGAGTTGCAACGACTAGTGTAGTCTAGTAGTTTTGAGTTTTGAAGTTGTACTAGCGCTAGTACCCGATTAGGGTTGTATGTACTTGACTTGTACCACTCTAAAGTATTATGGCATGTGGAAGCATTGTATCTGGGTGAATAACAATGTATATATGTAACAAGTTTGAACTTATTGTGGTATTTATCTTCTATGGATGATGGTTTTCTCGAGTGCTAGTGAGTGAGTCCTGGCGAGAGTTGGGCAGGCGACTCGCTAAACCCTAGGGTACGCCCTAGGGGGAGGTGGGGTCGTCACAGAACCCCTACAATTTTCAAAGTTACAACTATAGAGGTAACCAAGAAATTAGCAAAGGTATGTCATTTGAAGATGGACTAAGGAGTTTAAAGCTAAACTTGATTACATAATGTTAAAAGTTCAATTGGATACCATTACAAATATGCTTGAATAAAAGAGAAATGACAATACTTTTAATTCTTATCATGTGATTTGTGACTTGTGTGGAGGTTATCATGCTACTTATGAATGTATGCAAATACAAAATGTGGATTCTTATGATGAATTTGGCCATTATAATTTTTGTTTTGATCAATGCAAGCCAAACTGGGGTAATTCTCATGATTATGATTGGAATAATCAAGGTGCATATAGTGAATCTTTAAATCCTTATGATTACCAACTCGAATTTATCCAATATGAATCTAAGCCATCTTGGGAATTGGCAATAGAAAGGTTAGCTAATGCATCTTTACCTTGGAAACTAAAAAGTGAAACATTATCTAATGATTCTAAACCACTTTGGAAGCTAGCCATAGAAAAATCTTCTCAACAATTTGATTTAACTATAGAAAAACTAACTAATGCAACCTCCGATTATTTTGCTCGGATTGAGGATAGGTTCGATGAATTAGCTTCTCACTTTGGTAGAATTCATGACCAATTGCATATTTTGTTTGAACTTATTTCTTCTAATAATGTGCACAATGACCCTTGTATGGATGGTGAGCATGTAACATGTTGCATGAGAAAATGGTCTGTATTTTGATGCAAATGATGCATCTAATATGTGTTTCAATGAGAAAACATCCACCTCACATTATAATGCCTTTGGAAAGAAATTTGAAGGTCAAAAAGCAAGCATGAGTGATGTATATATAACCCCTCTTGAGGAGTGTGTTATAAATGAAGGTTCCAAGGCCATAATCGCCCAAGAAAGTTATATGGACGTTTCTTTGGTGAGTACTTAAGTGACGCACATTTAAGATAATATTTATGAGGTAAGCCACTTCCACCTCTCATATTATTTGAACATGTAACTTTTGTTATCAAACCACCATTTGTTGATCCACCACGTCCAAAAATGATGGATTACTCTTTAACAAAGTCTCCTTGAAAAATGAGACTATATAGTCGAGCCAACAACTATAACCAAAAGCGCTAATTGGAAGGTAACCCAATGTTTTGGTAATTTACGTTAATTTGGTGTGATTTTATGTTTAAATTATGTGTTTAAGTTGTTTTGTTGTTTTCCTTTTGTAGGTTTGGGAAATAGAAGCTAAGGTGGCCCAATGAGGTGAAAAATGTGAAATTTGATCAAAGAATTCAACACCCCATTTTGAATAATTGTAGTTTTTTATGTGTTAAAGAGGGTTAGAATACATGTTTAGATCATTTTATATGTGTGTGAATTGGTTATTTTAACAAAAGAATGATCTAGGATGTATTTTAGAAAATTGGGGTCATGCGTGTAATTTAGAGAAAATTATAGCAATTCTGCACTAAAATTGTAGAATACAAAAGCACCCTTGAAAAAGCGGGCCAGGCCTGCGTTTCTAGGCTGTGTTTTAATGAAGCTTCAAAGGAATCCGAGAAAAACGCAAGAGCACACGGTTGCAAACTTGAGCGTCGTATATGCTTCTCCGCTACCACTTGAGCGTGTAACATCCTCTTCCAAGTGTGTGAATGCCCTGGAGAGAGATCCGAAAAACAAGGATGCACCCCCTGGCAATACTTCAGGTGCATGAACTCAGCCTATAAAGACCGTCGCAGCCTAAAATTCCATCATAACTTCAAAGAGAAGGCATCAAACACATGTTGCAAGGACTGAACACCCACGCCGCCCTCCGCATAAGGCTTACATAGCTGACTCCATTTAATCCAATGAAACCTCGGCCCAAAATCAGAGGAACTGGTAAGAAATTAGCAAAAATTTGCTCCAACATGACCAATATCCCTCGAGGGGAGTTGGAGGCAGCAAAGATGTAAATCAGCATGGACGCCAGCACACTCCGTATTAGCACCAACTTCCCACCTGATGATAAAAGCCTCTCCTTCCACGATAAAACCCTACTTGCAACCGAAGTACAAATCGCAGAGAAATAGCTCTTCTTCCGTCTTCCTGAATATAGTGGGCAACCTAAATATGTCACCTGGAAGGACTGGGAGCGAAACCCCGTGACTTGTGCTATAACCCATCTCCGCAATTCCGATAGGCTAGCATGTGCTAGAAAACCACTTTTATGCTGGTTCACCTTTTGTCCCGAAATTGATGTATAGTCCTCTAACACTTGCATCATCAACTGAAGCGATCTTTTCATGCCATTCGAGAAGATAATGATATCATCTGCATAAGTTAGGTGCGTGACAATCGGGCATCCCTTCGGAACCCTGAAAGGAACGAAACCCTACCGCCCACTCAAGGAATTCAGATGACAAGAGAGAGTCTCAGCACACAAAACAAAAAGGCCTGGTGAAATCGGATCCCCTTGACGAATCCCACGACTAGATTTAAAGAAACCTTGGGGTGCCCCATTGACAATAACTGAGAATCACATATTCAAAATCAGCCTCCAAATCATATCAATCCCAGCTTCACAAAAACCAAACCGCCTCAACACCTGAATCAAGAATGGCCATGAAACCCTGTCGTAGGCTTTGACCATGTCGATCTTCAACACAACATTACTCCCTCTACTAGCTTTCCCAATATCTGCTATGGCCATGAATAAGTGATTGTTTAATTTTAAAATTGTTAGCATTTACCGTAGGCCTTGCTATGCTCGTTTGTAACCCTTGCGTCTCCAGTAGAGCAAAATCTTTAAGAGTTCACCTATTTGTATTGTTTTCTATAATTTCTTTTTCAAAAGGAAATTCAATAGATATTTCCTCTATATATTGCTGTTATTCTTCTTTCTCTTGTGGTGTATGCCTTCTTTGTTTTCGTAGTGCCCTTTCAATTTTCGAATCAAAAGGTGCAACTACGCATAAAACCTGGTGCAAACACTAAAAACAAAAGATGAGATATAAGGTAATAAGTATATAACAAAAATAAATAAAAATTCTATACGAACTATGAACACAACATTTAACTAAACTAATAATAAGTGTCTAAATTAATAAAATTTGTTGGGCCCTAATATTGCCACTCTCCGGTAACGGCATAAAAAATTTGACAAATTTTTAATATAAGTGCAAATTTAAATCCAAAATACACCCGTTTGACTGCAAATATACATGTCAAATAGTAGTTTATGGTATATATCGAATCGATCCCACGAGGAGTAACTAATGCAAGTACTAGATCCTTACTTACTTTATTATTTAGACTAACTATCAAATAAAGCAATAGAAATCACAATACTTACTAATTAACTAATTTAATTATCTAACTTGCAAGATAATAATGGAGAAATATCACTAAATTAAGGGATGTAGGGTCTACTTATGGCACAAAATTAAGATACAATTGAATAGATTTACCTCTTGTTACTATTCTTGTTTAATTGGAGATTCATTTTCATATTTACCAAAACTCATTCTCATGATGTTTTGGCTTAGACTAGTCTAGTTTTCCCTATTCTCATGGTGAATAAGTAGATTTACCCTTTTATTTTTCATGAAATGCAAGAATAATCCACTCAAGTGCACCTTTATTCTCATGATTCTACTCTTTAAACTCCATTTATATTGTTTCATTATTATTACCAATTTTCATTGAATAATAATAGCTAAAAACTTACTATTGGTGATCAAGCAACAAAAAGTGATAAGCACGTATGAATGGACAATTTAATACAAGAGGTAATAAGTGTAAATCATATTCAATTCATATCGAGTAGCCAAAAGTTTTATCTACTCCCTAGATCTAGAAAATTAGCTACTCATGTGATATAGAGTAAGAAAGAACATAATTTCATTGCATAAACACATATTGAATCACAAGTAAAGAGAAAGACAGAGGAAACTTAGCCAAGGTAATGAGCAAGCTCTCAAATCTTCTATTCATTCAACAAAATAAGTTGTACAATGAATTCTCCAATTGTTTCTTACAAGTTCCTAGTTAGAGAGAATAAGAAAAGAATAAAACTAAACTCTTGGAACTAAAATCTGATAATAACTCTCTCTCTCTCTCTCTCTCTAGTGATTCTTACATAGATAGTGTTAAGAGAGTCAAAAAGTGACAAATGAAATGACATAAAACTTCCATTTCTCTTCCTTAAAGATTCTTGAGCATGTACAACCGAAATTCTGTGTTGGAATTGAGTTGGAAAGAAGTGTGAAAATAGAGCATGCAGAACAAGTTGTAGAGAAACAGGCCACAATACGCGACCTTTGAATATGCGACCTAAGTCCACATATTCGAAGGGTACATTTTCAGTTTTGGTGCATTTTTCTTGCTTTTTTTCTGCTCTAGTTTAGCATTAAAATCACATGCAAGATATTCATGTTGATGTTCATGCTTTTTGCCGATAATATTTGCATGTTGTGTCCTATTCTCTTTCCAATTTGTTGTTGAATCATGTGCTATTGGAGTTTAAGTGATATCGTCTCGATCTAACAGTCATATCTTGTCTCAACTCCTTCAATTATAACCAAAATTTGTACATTAATCTGCTCAACGAAACTCGCAAAATTAAGAGACTTAGAGAACAAATTACACCATAAAAGATTCTATTTTACACCAAAAATAACAAATAATGCTACTAATAACTATACATAATAAACACTTATCAGTTTAGATGGATTGACACATGATTGCCTGCTCCCATTTTCATTTGGCCCTTTTTTTTTCTTATTTTCTTTGGCCTTCCAAGTAATCTCCCATAATTTAGGGGCTTCATTGATGGTAAGTCTATACAGTCCCATAGATTAGGGCCATTAATTGGATTCAACACAGGTTTTTCATGTATGTACTCTTCTAGTAGGTGGCAACAACATTTTTCTCTAGCTTCTCACGTCTCCTATTAATAGTAGCAACTGCATGGCAATATGATATTCCTCTTAATTTCATGTATTTACTCTTCTAATGTCTTGCTGTTAACAACAAACTGTTCACCAAATGGAGAACATATCTAGTACTTCTTTGTCCTAGTATAATGAGAGATGCACATGCATTGCTGTCAATAATTGCTGGACATAAGAGATCTAACAAAAAAAAAGAAGACATATTCAGTTTAAATATTTTTCATGTTACTAAAAAAATTGTGATAACCAACAATAAACCAGTAGCTTAACCTTCATACTTGGACACTATCTCTCTCTTCTTCTCTATCTACTTCAACAAATATAAGTAAATAGTCTATAACATGCCTATGATAGGCAGTGAGGGATGCAAATGAGTCGAGTCAAATTGAGTTTGACCTAATCGAGTCAAGATTCAACTTAGTTTTATAAAGCTCGAACTCAACGAGCTCAAAATGTAAAGTTCGATCTCAAACTCGACTCAAATTCTAGTCAAACTTGAGTTTAAAAAAAAATTTAAAAAGTTATTTTATTTTTAAAAAATAAATAAAATAATAATTTTTCTTAACAAATAATAAAGTATTAGGGATATATATGTAATTTTACTATTAAAATAAATATATATATATATATATAATCGAGTCGACTCGCAAGCAAACGAACTGAATATCTTTGAACACGAGTTCGACGTGATCAGTTCAAATTCTATGTTGATCGATCTTGAGTCAAGCTTGGGCTCGATCTGCTAGCGAGTGGCTCGATTCGTTTGCAATTCTAGCAGTGATCATGCCTTTAAAATAATTGAATTAAAAGATTCACACATATTATTAACCAAAATATCATAGTCCAATCTAGTTTTGAAATGGGTTCTAAACCAAGTATTGGGTTCCTTTTCATCAAGCCATGTATATGCATCCTAAATTTTCATAGTTTGAATTTGCCAACTTCTTATTAGAATTGACTCCATTTTCCTCCTCTTCTAGTCTGTCATCATCACATGATGCTTCCCCATTAGCATCTCCATTAGTGGCTGTCTTTTGTACATCTTGCTCACAATCTGCCATCACATTGGCCTTTTCTGGTTTCACTTCATTGACTTTACTACACTCAACCTTTTTTGCTGCCATGTCAAAATCATTTGTATCATCAGTATTCATTGTTGCTTCATTGATGATATTTGGAATGCCTACTCCCACATCAGTTTCTATATCAGTTGTCTACCTTCAAGACTTCCAAGTCAGATGTGTTATGTATGGCTTTCTCCCACATCACATTTTGTACAAGAGAGTCTTTCCCTTAGTTAGTTATAAATAGACTGGACCTGTGATGAGATTAAATGCACCAAACCAAGAGAATTTTAGTGAGTTATTTGAACCTCTAGGTCATAAAACCTTTTTGTTAGTAAAAATATTTTGGACTCTCTTGTATTTTAGTATTTGGTGTTTTTGAATTTAGGAATACTTTTCTAAAGCATTTTTGTACTCTCTTTTTTCATAGTGAAATTCTGCTCCTCCTCCACCCGTGGATGTAGGTCAATTTGACCGAACTATGTAAATTTCTGTGTTCCTATTTTATTTATTTTTTTACTTTGTTATTTGTCTTTTGAAATTGTTAAAAATCCTTTCGTCAATTTCCTCAAGCCGAATCTAACAAACTAGGATAAGTGTTTCTTCAGAGGTTTTGGGTTTCGTCAATTTTTGAGAAATTTGATAGAAATGTCAATTTCGGGATGTGGCAGTTCAAGATGAAGGTCATTTTGATTCAAAACAGAGTTAATTTAGCGATATAAGGAATTGAGAAAAAGTCAAAGAGTATGATAGATGCAAATTTTGTTGAAATGGATAAGAAAACTAGATCCAGTATTATCTTAAATTTCTCTGATAAGATTTTGCTGGAGGCAACTACTGAGAATTCGGCCAAAGTTATATGGGACAAATTTAAAATATTATATATGAAGAAAACAGTTGAGAATCGATTTTATTTAAAATAAAGTCTGTATATGCTTTAGATGACCAAAGGTATATCTATACTCTTATATCTTGATAAATTTGATTCCATTATTATGGATTTAAAGAATATAGATTCGAAAATTGATGATGAGAATCAGGTTCTGTTACTTTTGTGTTCCCTTCCCTAGTCTTTTAAATATTTTCACGATACTATGATTTTTGAAAAATAAATAATTTCGTATCAAAAAAATTAAATCTGCATTAAAATCTAAAGAGCAAATAGACAAGAATATCACTGTAAAAATTAATAGACATTAGGCGAAAGGCCTGGCTGCTAGGGATAGAACTGATAAAAGAGAATTTGACAGTAGTAGGTCTAAATCTAAATCTAAATTTAGATATAAAAATTTGGAGTGCAATTATTATCATAAAATGGGACATATTAAGACAAATTATGTTAAATTGAAAAATAGATTAAAACAAAAGAAAAATATCTGGTGAAAAAAATACTGAGACTGCTGAAATTCATGTTGCAGCTGATGTGAATGATGAAAATATTTTTTTGTGACTGATAATAGGACAAGGTCTAAAAATGAATGGATTTTAGATTCGGGGTGTTTTTATCACATGTGTTTCAATAGCGATTTATTTTTCACTAATGAACCTTGCAATGATGAAATTGTTATGATAGATAATAATGTTGTTTGTGTTGTTGTTGGTAAGGGTACAGTCTGAATGAAAATGCATGATGATGTTGTGAGGGCGTTCACTAATGTTAGACATGTTCCTAATTTGAAAAAGAAATTTTATTTTTTTGGCACCCTGTAGGCTCTTAGATGCAAATGTACAGTTGAAAATGGCATTATGAAAGTTATTAAAGGTGCTTTTGTCATTATAAAAACTTGCAGGTCTGGTAATTTATATATTTTATAGGGATCTACTGTCACAGATTTGGTTACAGTCTTATCACCATCTTTATTTGATTTTGGCATCACCAAATTATAGCATATGGATTTGAAATATTTGAGTAAGAAAGGTTTGGGCATACTAAGTAAAACGGAAATTCTTGCGTTCAAAGTACTAAGCCATTGAAATTCTGTGAACACTGTGTTTTTGAAAATAGAAAAGAGTTAGTTTCAGTTCACCAATAATTTATAAGATGAAAGGTACTTTTGATTATGTTTATTCATATTTATGGGGTCCAACTCGTGTTCCGTCTAAAGGTAGTGTCAGGTATATGTTGACTTTCATTGATGATTATTCAAAAAGAATTTTAGGTTTATTTTTTTAAACATAAAAATGATGTTTACCTCACTTTCAAACAATAAAAAGTTTTGATTGAGAAATAGAAAGGTACACAAATCAAGCAACTTAGAATAGATAGTGGCATACAATTTTGTGAATGTAAATTTGATGAATTTGAAGGAATGAAGGAATTGTTCGGCACTGCATTGTCAGGATGATGCCTCAATAAAAATGGTGTTACCGGACGTATGAACAAAATACTTTTGGAAAGAGTTTAGGTGTATGATCTCTAATGCAGAGTTGACAAAGGCCTTTTGGATAGAGATGATCTCTATAACATATTATATTGTCAAACGTACTCCTTCTGCAACTCTTGATTTCAAAACTCCAGAGAAAGTCTGGTTAGGTACTTCTGCTAATTATTTTGATTTAAAAGTGTTTTGGTGTCTAGTATACATGTGTGTGAATGATGAAAAATTGAAGTCTCGAGTTAAAAGGATATTTTTCTTGGGTATGCTTCTGGAGTGAAAGGGTATAAATTGTGGTGTCTTGATCCCAAATTCCTAAAATTTATGATCAATAGAGATGTTACTTTTGATGAATTCCCTATGTTATCTTTCAAGAAGGAGTCTTCTAATTCTTGTCATACAGATAATAGTATGCAGAAGCAGGTGGAACTTGAGATTGGTAGTTCTGGTCCTTCTATTTAACAAATGCTAGTAGATGACGTGAACCTACTGATGAAAATAATACAGAAGGGAAATAATATTCCATAGCCAAAGATAGACCAAGGAGGAATATTCGATCACTACAAAGATATACAAATTTGGTTCAATATGCTTTGTCTGTTGTAGAAAAACTGATAGAGTTGGTGAGCCTGCTACCTATTTAGAAGCAGTTTCTCGTGATGATTTTGCTTATTGGTTAATTGCGATGAATGAAGAAATTGAGTCTCTCCACCATAATGAAACTTGGGTTCTTGTGAAGCCACTTTCAGATAAGACAATTATTAAATGTAAAATGGATTTTCAAGAAGAAATAAGGTATTTCAATGGTTGAAGTTGCAAGGTATAAAACACAGTTGGTTTGCAAAGAGCTATAATCAGGTACAAGATGTTAATTTTAATGATGTATTTTCACCTGTTGTTAAACATGATTCTATTCATATTTTGCTTACTTTAGTTGTCATGTATGATTTGAAGTTGAAACAGTTTGATGTTAAAATAGTTTTCTTGCATGGTGATTTGAAGAGAAAATTATATAAAGCATCTTCAAGGATTTGAAATTAAAAGAACGAAAGATTATGTCTGTTTGTTGAACAAATCCTTATATGGATTGAAACAATCTCTAAGATAATGTTATAAGGGTTTGATACTTTCATGGTGGGTTATAGTTATTCAAGGAGCATGTATGATAGTTGTGTTTACTTCCGAAAGTTAGATGATGGTTCTTTCATTTATTTAATACTTTATATTGATGACATGCTCATTGCTGTCAAGAATTTGTCAGAAATTCATATTTAAAGCCTACAGTTAAGCAGTAAATTTGAGATGAAACATTTGGGAATAGTTAAGAAATTTCTTGATATGGAAATCAAGAGATCGAGAAGTTGAAAAATTATTCTTGACCCAAGAAATTATCTTGAGAAAGTTTTGAAGAAATTTGGCATGAAAAATGTTAGACCTATGACTACTCCTCTTGCCAATCATTTTCGACTATCTGCTGTTCAGTCATCATAATTAGTTGAAAAGGAAGATTATATGGTACAGATTCCCTATTCTAGTGTAGTCGATAGTATTATGTATGCAATGATTTGCACTTATTCAAATATCACACAAGCAGTCGGTGTGTTAGCAGATATATGTCTTGTCCTGGAAAAACACATGGGCAGGGCTGTGAAGTTGTAATCTCAGATACTTGCGAGGGAGTTCAAATAGTTGTTTGGAGTTTGGAAGAAAATAATAACACTTGGTTAGTTTTGTGCGATCTGACTATGTCGGGGATCTTGATAGGAGACGATCACTTTTAGGTTATGTATTTTGTATTAGTGATTGTGCAGTTAGTTTGGAAAGTTACTTTACAATCTATTGTAACTTTATGGTACTACGGAGGTAGAATATATGGTTATGGACCGAAACAATTAAAGAAACCTTGTGGTTGAAGGGTTTATTTGGTTAGTTCACTCTACATCAAAGTGTTACTGCTGTTTATTATGATAGTCAAAATGTCATTCACTTGACAAAGACCAGATATATCATGAGAGGCTGAAGCACATTAATGTGAAGTTTCAACTTCATTCAAGATGTTGTTGCTAAGGGGAAAATTCTTGTTCAGAAAACCAATACCAAGGAGAATCCTACTGACATTGTTCACGAAGATTCTTATAGTTTATAAGTTCAAGCAGTGCTTGGACTTGGTTGGTATTCGTTGTTCATGACTTAGACCATGGAGGCTTATGTGGAGAATGTAGAGTAGATTTGCTATTGTCGATGTTGGGGACACACCAAGGTGGAAATTTGTTATGTGTGACTTTTGTCCTACATTATTTTTTGTACAAGAAAGTCTTTCCCTTAGTTGGCTATAAATATAGTGGGCCTATGATGAGATTAAATGCACCAAATTGAGAGAGTTTTTATTGAGCTAATTGAGCATTTGGGTCATTAAGCCTTTTTGTTAGTAAAAATATTTTGGACATTTTTGTGTTTTAGTATTAGGTGTTTTTGGGTCTAGAAATATTTTTCACTAAGCATTTTTGTACTCTTTCTTCATAGTGAAATTCTACTCCTCCTCCGACCGTGGACATAGGTCAATTTGGCCGAATCACATAAATTCTTGTATTCCTGTTTCATTTATTTTTTGCTTTGTTGTTTGTCTTTTGAGATTGTCAAGAACTGTTTCGTCAAAACCTGGAGTTAGACCAAACAAGCTGCATCAAAAAGTCCCTCCTGAGTGTCTACCTTTTGTGATGCATGTCCACTCTCTCATCGGCACCCTCATCCTTTTCTAGTATTAACAACATCACTTGTCATGACCAGCTGTTCTTCATCGTTCCAGCCCTTCTTTTGAAGGAGGTTGTATGACTTTCATGCATGGCTTCATTTTGCATATTCTAAGTAGGAAGCCTCGCCCCATTACTTCCACCTCCAATAGTAAGATACACCTCAACAACTCTATTTGGTGGTAGTTTTACAAGTAATTCACAATCCCTATCATATAAGCAAAAAAATAGTTCTTGATCAAGTAGTAATCCTGGCAGTTTACAATACCACTAAAAAACCTGCATCTTATGGGTATTAAAGTTTCTCTCCATATTTATCAAGCACCTGAAGTGACCATTTTTCAGGATTACACCTAATGATGAGGTCAAACCTTCCTTCTATGTATTCTGTGTTAGGCGACCTTGTAAACTCGCCTTGATCGTGTATCACCAAAGTAAATGGTTCAAATTAGACATCATATTGCCCACTCTTTGATTTTAAAACAAATAAATTTTAATCAGAAAAAGTTTAAAAAATTTCAACAATTCTAAACGAGAACCACAATATCATTAATACAGGGAACATTAGGAAGATAGATTTATACGATAAATTCACTATGTCTTCAAAAGAAGGACCACAGATTCTTCTAGTAAATTATGCAATATATCTTTTCCACTATCGTACAAAGCACATTATAGGAGACAAATTTCACTACCATACAAAACCCTAACTTTCCACTAATCCCTATGGTGACAGAGACATATTTCACAACAAATCAACAATAATTTTCTAGCCCATGTATGGATTATGCTATTTAAAATTAACCGATGGTAAAAGGACAAAATTTTTTTGATTACCATTTTCAGTCTTCATCTTCGATTTCTTTTGCTTCGCTAGAGATGACTTTTCTCTCTAATGTCCTATCTTCCTTGCCATTGTCGCAAATCTTCACTATCTCTAGATCTTAATCTATTTTTGAATGGTATTTACTCAAAAATTTGTAGAGTTTTTCTTGTCCCTCTCTTCTCTCTCTTTCTCCGTGATTTACAAATCAAAGCCCTAAACCAAACAACTCAAAATATTTAGGGCTTTTGTTTGCTATTTTTGCGATGAAATTACATTTATGCCCTCATCATTTTGGTAGAATCAAGAAAACCCATCTCGTCTAACAGCACGTGTTTACATATCCAAGAAGGCTAAATGGTTTGTGGATTCTATCATCAACTTTACTTTAATTGGGACAGATTTAGTAGTTTAGAAATTTAAGTGTCTCATTTTAAAATTTAAGAATTAAAATAAGATAAGATGTATAGTTTAAGGGGTCAAAATGAAATTTACTCTATTTTGCTCGTAAGCCTAACAAGTTAGGCTTGATAGTGGAGGGCATTGTACGGACAAAAGATATTCTCCCCTTGGATCAAGGTTTAGAAGCTTGGTTTTAGGCTCATACAATAGCTAGGCCAAAGAATAATCTATTAGGCTCCAGCTAAAGGACAAGACTCTAGCCCAATACAAGTACCGCTCTGATCCAGAGAAGGGCCTATTGAAAACCCCCAAGAATTTCCGGAAAAAGGGCGGCATGTTTCTTTATTTTAGCAAGTTCTATTCACCATTAGAATTTCATATTAGAGAGCTTCTCTCTCTATATATTTTATATCTTATAAAATTATTGACTTAAGCATCAAAGCTTTCCCTAGAGATAAAGCCCCGCCCCTCAAGAACATGCTTTTTTTTTTTTTTTTTTAACTCGAGAACATGCTTTTTTTTTCTTTTACTCGAGAACATGTCCTTGTGAACAAGGCGCATTCATGAAATTTTTTTTTAAAAAAAAAAGCACATAGAAGCAGCATCATAGCGTGCCTTCTTCCAGTAAAAACTGCTTGCACATAGAAGCAGCATCATCCATGATCAAGTGAATGAAACCATGCTGAATATAACACTCTATCTCATGACTTCGCCACTTTGTTAAGGAGATGTGCCATAAGTAGAGTTACTCTTGTAGTTGAGTAATTAGTTTGGTAAGACGAGAAGTGTTTCATATGCCATATAATATTTTGTTCTTTTAGTAGTGTTTTAAAATCCAATAAAATAAACCAAATCACTATGTTTTATTAATTTTGATTGTTAATGGCAATGGTCAGATTTTACATAGACAGAACCCAGACCTATCATGTTTTAATTGGTTGGATCCACTTCTTAAAACTTAATAGGGTATGGGCTTGTATAATTTAGGCTCATATCCAGACCAACGAAACCTACAATTTGTATTTACATATTAAGTTCTGAGTTGTTAACTGCATTATTTTTCCGGGTAATTTTTTATACACTATCTATATTAACAAATTTAGATCATACCACATAATTTGAATTCAAATCATGTACATATGATAAACCATCTAAAATTTACAATTTAGATGAACATAATCACATTTTACACACTGCTTATTTGTTGACATTTTTGCAATTTAAGTTTACATTTTTCAAAATTAACACTTGGATCAATGCCAATCTTATAACTGACAAACTCTATAAGATTTGATAAGGGTAAAGAAAACCATATTTTATAAGGGTTAAATTTGATAATTAAGTAGAATATATCAAAGTTTGCATACTATTTTGAAAAAAGCATAGCCACTGATAAACGATATTCTTTCTCGAATACAGTACTTTTTTTTGTTTTCACTTTTACAATTAGTTTTTCTTTATTATCGAGATATTATTTGTAATCTGTGAATCTTCCTAAATATTGGTAAGTAGTCTTTGAAACTCTTAGTGTTATCACTGGGAAGGCCAAGATATCTAACAAGAAGAGTGGCCTCTCTCTCGACAATGAATAGAGTTTCTTATCTCATCAGCATCAAACGCAGACAAGAATATATATATATATACACACATCACACACACACACACACACACATATATATATATATATATATCACTTTTTTAAAGATTCATTTTAAGCTAGAAAGATCCTCATATTCCAAAGCAAACCATGCAAATATATCAAATGACCAATTTCCACTTCTAGCCCCAAACTTGTACCTTATTGTTACTTTATTCCCTAAACTTTAAGTTTGGATACTTAGTACACTAACCTCTTAGATATATCCCACTTACGTGCAATTTACTTTAGTGTTAGCAAAAATGTAACCAAATAGAGGACCTTATACGCAACGTATACCTAAGCCAATCTACTAGATGATAGTGTACTTACCATCACCTTGAAATCCTTATCAATAATACAAAAAGGGTTTTTTGTGCCTGATCCTTTCTTTCATTAGTTTTGCTCGCTTGCTACCATCACCTTGGAATCCTTATCAATAATCACCTTGCTACCATCGCTTGCTACCAATTGAATTTAGGTAGGACAACTTTGTGACATTAGAGTGCAGTGTTTAAAATTGAAATTTAAAGTGTAAACTAAAATAAGGTACCGGTTCAAAGTTGCAAAATAGAATTAATCCGATATCAAATGGTTTTCTTGTTCAATTTGACTCCACGGTGGGACGGAGAATTGGGACTTGTGGATTTTAAAAATTTGAGTGCTTATTAACTTCCAAATAGAGTACCAACAATATGTAAATATCAATAAATCAAAACTATAAGTTTGATATTTGACTTAAGCTAGGTGATGAGTTAACAAATAATTTATCTATAATTTTATAGAAACCGTGTGTTATTATCCATTTAAAGGGTAAATGGAAGATCCATCAATGATCAATATCCATTGCTACATGTCATTATCAAGGGATATCCTCGATCATGTTTGATTTCAATATTTGTGCTATAATAATGACCAATATATAGGGAAAGCTTTCAACCACTACCTAAATGTTTCTCAACTAACCAATCCAATTGATCTTAGCCATTAACAAGACTCACTATATAGAATGTGGTTATATTAAAATGGCAAAATTTGACTTGTTTTATTTGGATTTTGAGCTAAGATTGCAATTAGTATACGTTGATGTACATGGATTTTAATGTTAGACAGGTTATTGCTTACTGAATTTCCCATTCCACCAAAGAAATGGAGGGTAATTGAGCATTACAAGTGTACTTGCATTAAAGATTCAATGTTGGCAATGCATAGGATACACTTAACAAGGGAGCCAATATTTATTAGTGAACAGATTGGCGTCCTTTATCCCATTCATGGAACAACAAGTCTTCTATGTTCCACAATGTTCTGGATCACATTTAGAAACTCTTCTACAGATGGTTCCATATATAATTGTAGTATTTTTAAGAAAGTTTATGTATGTCCACGCAGCCTGATGCTCAAAGACGGCTTGTGGTTTCTATTCTCCCAAACTTCATCTGTTGGCACATCTGGAAGGCGAGAAATAAAGCGATCTGGGAAGGGGTTAGACTGTCGTGTGGGGAGATTTGCCATGGCATTCTCCACGACATCGCCATGGTGGTTGTGGACAAGTTCAACAAGTTCACTCTCCCACCGACTTTTGGTCAGTTCTTTGCAAGCCTTTCCCAACCCTCAACCCCGATTCAGTGCAGGCTTGTCAGGTGGCGGCAGCAGGTGCAGGGATAGTGACACTTAATACAGCGAGTGCTCTAAGGGCAACGCAGGTGCAAGTGGCAAGGGTGGTGTACTCCGGGCTTCAGATGGTCGAGTATTGGTGGGATATTCAATTTGCCTGGGGGTCAATATAAGTTTGCGCGCTGAGGCCTTGGCTCTGTTAGCGGGCCTCCGACTTTGCGGTCCGAAAGGCTATACACAGGTTACAGTCAGACTCGTTGGTGTTAGTGGGCATATTGCAACGGCGTTTCCATTGTGCATGGCAGATTCGTAGAGAGGTAACCCAAATATGGCAGTTGGTTGAGGATCCAAGGCATTTCTCTCATTGCTTTAGAGAAGCAAACACAGTGGCAGACATACTAGCTAAGGTAGGTCTCTTGCACCCACATGACATGGTTAGGGTTTATGACCAACCAAGTACCCTTCCACGGCTAGCTAGAGGGGCAGTCAGGTTGGACAAATTAGGTTTTCCTTCTCTTTGGCCTCTTAAAGGACCGTCTGTATGACTGGCCTATGCTCAGTTTGAAAGCTTGTGTTACGGGCAATAAGAAAAAAAAATTGATTAAAAAAAAATGTATCTCACACAAAATTCAACACTCAAGTCATGTCCATTTTAAAAGGAAAAACATCATGGGATTCCCCTCATTTTTATTTTTTTTAAATTGCATAGCTAAGGTGTGAAATCAACTAATATAACAAAATAAGTATGCTTCACATTTTAACTTTCTCGTGCATGACCATTTCTATTATAAAGAGCTCAATGTTTTAAATGAGAAAAATGAATTGGATGGTAACATTTGCATATTAATTTAAAATCACATATATGCTCGAAGGGTTTGCGATTGCATGATTAGACTCCATTTCTTAAACTAAAATTAACATCTATAATCAGTGGCTCAGATCAGGCGTTATGATTAGCTACAGCCGATCTGAGCAACTAATTCTTCTCATTGAACTTTTTAGACACTTGCGTATATATTTAATATCCCAAGCAACACAAATGACGATCGGTGGACTTTTATATATTTGTGTAACTTTTCAAAGATGCTAGTAGAATCCTTAAGACTAACTGTATTCATCCAAATTTATGAACTGCACTTGATTGTTGTATTCTACTCCCTCCATCCTATTAAAAAAATATTTTTTTTGTCTGCTTAAAATTAGTGTCACTTTCTAGAATTGAAAACCAATTTCTACCCTCATTTCCCCATATTCACCGTTATATTTATTGGCAAAAGAGAGTTGTGTATAACTATTATAGTTCCCATATACTAGTAGTTCTCAGCTGTTTTCCAAGTCCGAAAAGATGCGAGTTTCAAACAGAAGTTCTTGCATGTGCACATCATAGTATGTGCACTTAATAATGCATGAAAGCACAAGGGCCCACATTCTTTCTTTTTCCAAAGACTCATAAAACCTTTTCAATTGTGACCGCCAATTGAAGAGGGTACATTTGAAAGATTAATGAGCAGATACCTCTCTTCAATGTCACTATTAATAAGAAAAACTCCATTCCCAAAGTGTGATAAAAATTTTGAAACAGAGGGAGCATTCCTTTATTGTGTAAAATAGTACCGATTGAAATATAATGAGCAATATGTTTGGGCAACATACATGTTTGCATTGTCAACATTACAAGCAACAGCAAATTGCATCAACCATCCTAGTATATGACTGATGTGAAATTTTAACTCATGTAAAATTTTTAACTTCTCAATATTAAAACTAATAATTTTAATACCTAACAAATAAAAGCCCCTAATGGCCTTTCCAATTGAATTTTGACAAGAATAAGTCATGACACATCAATTGGCCAATTTTAAAAGGCAAATTTGGCGTATCACTTAAATGTTGAGAAACATAGGCGAAAAATAAATTATCTAGGGACCAACCATAATAGAAAACGCAGACAGCATCTATCTATAAAAAAACGACAATATAACACTCAAAAGGGACCACAATTAAAATAAAAACAAAAAACAATTCCAACCACCAAATAAAGATATACTATTACACAAACATGCACTGATGATGATTATGGCAACTTTATTTAAATTATAAACACAAAATCATGATTCAATCGACAATTTCTTTGGTTTAGGGTTTAGAAATACATATCATAATCTGGGATGATACTTTTCTCCTACTCCTTCGTTTCCACAGTCAGCCTTCTCCAACGCAGATTTATAGTCTTCAATCACTAATTTATTTTGAATCGATTTTAGTTTGCCGCTGGGCATTTGAAATTCAGGTTTTAGATTGGGTAAAGAAGAAGAGGAGGAAATGGAGGGTGAAGCTTGTTTATCCTTACTTTCGTATTTTATGAAGGGTTAATTTTATATACACGGATAGTGTATACATTATCACGGTTGGATATATGACACATATGTAAAATTTGGATTTTAAATTCAAATTCATATTATGTATCATGCATCAAATAGTGAAAAATATATACTGTCAATGTATAAAAAATTAATCCTTTTAAAAATAGTTAACAAAACACATGATTGGCATGTGAAGAAATTGGTCAAAATTTAAGTGAAGTGCTAGACTTACCATTTAAAAAGTGGCCACTTCATGTGTCTGTGTCTTATTTCTATCTAAATTTGACAGAAAAGTTGATCAGGGACCAATGTAATCATTTTTTATTTATTAGGGACTAAAATATTTTGAATTTTGAAAGACTAAAATTTCAAATCAATAATATATAAGAGATGATTGGTTGCAATTTTCACTTACACCAATACATAAAACGAAATTATAAGTATTATTATTAGGTGTACAATTTGTTCAAATAGTCCATAATTTGTTAAATCTTTTCCGTGGTCCAAAAAGCTGGTGAGGAAGGAGGGAAATTTGGTCCCACAATAAAATGTTTCCAGTGCATCATATGGGAAGTTTATCTTTATAAATGGTTGCTTTCCTATCCATTGCAGTAGAATTGACTGGTCGTAATTAATCTCTTCCAATGCTAATTAAAGATTTTGTGCTGTATCCACAGAGAAGCAACTGAAACAACATTTCAAGGCATGAGAAATAAAAAAGCATGTAACAGGGTACTAGTTTTGGGGAGTTAAAAAGCATATTCTATCATATTAGACACCTCTATATTGCAAATTTTGTTCTAATTTTGACTTAGTTTTCATTGTTCAAATGCTTCGCACAAATTAAATGTCAAAATTTTCTCAAAAAAAAAAATCACTTTTCCAGTACGTTGATTTGAAGATCAAAAGAAGAAGTAATAGCATAATCAGACAAATTCATATCATCATAGTAATTTAGACATAAATAAATGAGGGGATCCATAACCCTAATTCTATAATACTACAAGACATGACTTGCCGATTACTATAATGGAAATTAAAGAAGGGACAAAACACAAGCACTTATTTTACGCTATGCATCCGCAACTTCTCTAGTGAGCTTACATCATAGACCATACTTGCTACACTTTATATATGACATTAAATTTTTTTTTTTGTACGAGTAGTAAGTACATAGTCGATTTGCAACTACTCGTTTGCGCTTATCAATTGGAAATGAGGAAGGGCCTTGACACCATCAAGGCCTTTAGAACCAAAATAGTGGATGTAATCAAGGAAGCTGGTTTCCCTGTATATCTGCGGATTCTTGTCGGATAGAAGCTCCTTCACTGGCCGTATGGCTTGGATTGATTCTTGTTTCTTGGGTACAATGAAGCATGCAGCTGAAATTCTTGGACCAGCTCTGTAGCTACTACTCTATGTTCCACACTCTTGAAATGATCGTTGGTAATCAGCTGCAAAATCGACGGGGAAAACGAGATGCTAATTGTTAGAATGAAATCAAACTGGAGTAGTACTTGATCAACATGATGTTGAGAATATTATTAGTTGTTATGCACCTGCAATAGATCTCCAGCGTCTACCAAAAGGGATCCCTGAACAGGAGTTACATCCACCCATTGGTTCTTGTGCAAGATTTGGAGACCACCAAATGTCATCTTGCAAGAGGATTGTGAGGATATACGGGTCGGAGTGTTTCATTATGCCTATTGTCAAGTCAGGCTCTGGACATGGTGGATAATAATGACATAAAAGTCTCTGGATGTCGAAGCATTCCAAACTGGCAAGGTGGTTGCTGGATAGGCCTAGTGCTTCAGACAATAATTCAGCCAGCAGGTTTTTCAATCCATTCAAGCGATTGAGATAATCTCCAATTTCGTTTCTGCAATTCAATTCCAATGATCATTAAAAAAAAAAAGAATCTGTCAAAACATGCATTTATGTTAAAAATAAGATATTAAATTTGAAATCTTCCACACCGCTAGCAACCCTCTGGCTGTGCAAGTTGTTACTTTAACTGAAAAACTCCTAAAATTCTAGGAATTACCTGCAAATTTCAGGGAAGCTTTCCAGATCGATTTTGCTGGTGTCGTCACATGACAGGGTATCTCTCCATTGAGCAGTTTTGGTTTGATAAAGATCCCCGGTAGAATAATATTTCACCTTCCTGGTACAATCTCGGGTGTAGAATTCCATCCTCATTTCCTTCGGTTGCTCGTGAAATTCCCTGGTGCTTCTCAACAAGTTATCCAACACACCGGTGGGAATCCCATGATTAACCATTTGGAAGAAACCCCAGGTCTGGCAATGCCTGACGGATTTCATCAACAATTTCAGCCCTTCTTGATGGGATCTCAGAGCCCTCAAGATCTATGGTGGGAACCTGCGGTAGGGGACTATTGCTGCCAGCATCTCTGGTTGTTCTTCTAGCCTCTGGACGACTCTCAGGTGGGACAGATGAAAATTCTTGGGATCTTTGCTGCCCCAGAATCCAGGAGTCCTCTTACGCCTACCTTGGTTTCATCGAACTGCTTCAATTCTCTCACCTTGTCATCGAGCTCTGGAAAAGTAGACATGATTCTTACTTTCTAGGTATTGAAACTGAAGGGGTTTTTTGCTCTTATATATAGCGCTTAAAGATATCTCAGATGCTTGATTTGTTGGGACATTTTCGTTGGGGTTTATATAGGAGAAACTCCGGATCCTGTAAGATACCAAACTGTTTCTCCAGGTGACAAATTTTCACCAAATAAAATAAAAATGTGTATAACCAAAAAAAAAAAAAGGGATTGATTTCGTATACTAATGGATATGAATGCATGACATGACATGTGTACAAGAATTAATTTTCAAATACAAATTAAAATTAAGTGACATATCTGCTATTGAAAAAAAACATTATTTTACTTTTGATCTATGCTGACGCAAGACCTCAATAAAGAAATAGTGTTGAGTAGTTCAACCAAATTTGATTTCTTACTCAGCTATTAGCAATTCGTCAATCCACGAAAGAATAATAATAATGTAGTATGGAGTTGGCTTCTTTTCCATTAAAAAAATAAAGCAACAGTCATAGGGGCTTCTTTTTCTTATAAAAGATTAGAGAGCCTTTTTTTTTCCATTATTTACTATCCATCCTTTCTTTTTCATTGTGATTATTATCCAGCTAAAAGCTTCCCTGTTTTCATTTAATGGTTAGAAAAGTTTAATTCCTTTAGCCGATTATAAAATTTTAGTACGTTTTCCTCAGTTTTTGATTTTGTTACAAACCTTTTTCTCCAATCCTTTTAAAGGTAGCATCTTACGTTCTCAAGGACTTCTGTGCAAGCTCTGATGTGTTTTCAACTTGAGAAAGCAGGGCATCTCCTTGGATTCATTATATTTTTCTTTTGTAAAACAATAAGATGAATATGTCATTATTTTTATTTCCTATTTCTTAGCATTGACGTAGTAGGGTTTAAGAAACAGAAAAAGAATTTGAATACTGAAACTCTAATTTATGAGATTTTCATTTTAACTACTAGATCAAATTCTATTCAGTTCGTTGAATTTAAAACCACATTTCTGCCTCAGATACATTATATATATATAATATATATATATATATATATATATATATATATATATTTTGGTAGAAAGTAAATACATAATGTTAAAGAAAGAAAAAACTTCATCACTTTACGCTCCGTTTCGATGGAGACGGCTTCTAGAACATTACATCCGACTGGCATATTCAGAGATGAACCACCCTCGAAGTATTTTGCTCTAAAATATTTTTTTTTATAATTCTATCCAACTTTTTCTCTTCTCCAACAATTATATTTTTTGTTATTTGAAACTTGCTATTCCACTAATCAGGGATTGAAAATATTAGGCCCTGTTGGATTGGCCATTTTCTGCCAGAAAATTGCGTCGTTTTCCGTGATCACATTTCCCTATTACCTTTTTCCCTCACATACATCAAATCGCTACAGTAATTTTTCCACGGAAAATGCAATCCAAACGGGGCCTTAGTAATGCGATACACTCTTTTCATTTTGCAAAATTTCTTGACAAGTTTTGCAAACTCTTTAGATTATAAAAATTTTGCTGTTCTTTTATATCAAATTCGTGGTACTTAAAAAATCTTAAAATACCAAAGTCTTACAATTCATGGGATTGCATAATAGTACACCTCATGTCATGCCATTTCAAATCAACGTCCTATCAACAGAGAAAAATGAAATTATTGAACTTCCAGTTTCAGATATTTCAAGAATCTCGTGACTTTCTAATTGTTCTGAAAGAACACCCAATAAAAGAGTTTACGGTAAATGTATCAACTAATTAATTTTAATATCCTTAAATATAAGTATTTATTATTTTGGAGGTATCGGGTTCACAATTCAATGATAAAATATTTCAAATTAAGTTGGTTACGTAAAGAAACAACCACAAAAAAAAGAAATTTATTTATTTGAGCAATACCTATAGTTCTAATTGAATAATCTGTAACAACCCAATACTTGTATCTATCCAGCATAATATTCAGTTTTCCAGTCATTTTGCAGCCCGATTCTTAAACTCAATTAATAAAGAAATTTGGAAATCTTTGCGACGTTGCCCTCAAGCAACCTCTTCATATTATCATCGACTTTAGTATTATCTACTACCGAAGACGTCAGTGTACAATGACATTTTTTTTCTTTAGTATAAAGGATAATTTTATTAAAATAAATTTACACAAATGACACAAAATATATAAAACATGACACAGATACGTATAGATTTGAAAGTCATGCAAAAGATATAACAAATTTCATTGATACAAGAAGTCTGAAAAAGCAATAAATATATAATATTGAGAGTACAAAATATCTTCTATCTAGATGAATTGCTACCACCCAGTAGAGCTGTATATGCCTTTCAATAGTTAAGCCTCATAAAAAAAAGTGCTTAAAATCTATAGATAAATTTAGATCTAACATAATTATACTTAAGAAATTCCAAATCTGTAAAATCACAAATTTCACAAAAAAAAAAAAAAAGAGAAAGTTGAGAAGATTTGATAAATTTCCCAAGGGAAACCCAGGAAAGACTAAGACTTGCACTAGAAAACCCTAATATGGAAGAATCACTCATCAAAAAAAATTCTAAGTGAGAATTTATTCAAACAAGACAAAATAAAACAAGAGAGGGGGTTTCTATCACGGGGAAAGACCTCTCGTCTCCCTCCCAGAGGAGAGTTGGAAGAAATTTTGGTTGAAAAAGTTTTAGAAAGGAGGAGGAAAGGATGAGTTTTAGAAAGAGAGTTTTTTCAGGTGAGTTTCCATTTAGATATGTCAATATACAATGATCTATTAACACATGTTTAAACATAATTAAGTGGCATACCCGGCAATCCGGCAAGTATATTTAGTATAAAACATAATCCTTGACTCATACATGACTCATACAAAACTAAACACATAATCTGCTAATGTAATTGGATTAGTCACCTTGGCAAGAGGCTGCAGCAGAGAAATCTTCTAGAAATCTTGAATCATTGAATGAATGCCCCCATGAATTAAAATGGCTGTATCTATTTTCTAATGGTGCTGGTAAACATGTTGTACTACTATTTTTAAAGTAGGCAAGATGGGTCCAGTGCCCAACTCCATTTTTTTTTTCTCAATAAGCGAAATTTAAGCAAATGGATCTGACCAACCTTTTAACAAACAGAAAACATCTAGAATTTGCCCCGTTGGGAATGGTGATGATGAATTCTCGCTGGACTAGCAGAGTACGTTTAGGGGTAACTGAATGCGATTGGATATTGGCTGACGAGCGCCGGGTATACATATAACAATTAACTCATTCTACAGTCAAATTTTATATTTATAATATTTTAAATACTCCACACAAAATTTTTAGCAAGTATACGAGTCGAGACCAAATATAGAGTATTAAAAGTCGAACCCATAAGGAAGATTGTCAATTACCAGCAATACTAAAGATTCTCTATTATTTAGACGACCAGCAAATTAAAAGAAATAAAAAATATATTAAACTTATGCAAGAAAATAGCAAATAAAAACTCTTTAGATTATGATATCCCAAACTATTCATGCAAGTGCTATTTTTGGATCATTGAATACTACTATCTTGACTAGTTTTGGCATAATTTCCTTATACATGTGAAACCTACTCTCGTAGTGAATCAACTATACTTGCACTTAAACCATACCTACTTTCGTGGTTATGAAATTAACTACAAGTTCATTTTTTCTATTAAATTACATGAAACAAGTCATTAAATCCACAAAGGTGCACCTTTACTCTCGTGAGTGTACTCCCTACGTTTAGTACTTCTTGAACTAGTATTAAATTCCAATTTTCATTGCAAATCTAATACCTTTAGATGATCATAACCAATGGCCAATTAATCATGATTATAAGAGCAAAAGTGCTAAAATAACTCAATCAAGATAATAGCATCAAATAGCCAAGAAGCTAACACCAAACAATCATAGAAAGTTCAACCAAAAACCCAAGGCATAAACTTTAGAAACACATATTTAAACACAAATCCAAACTTGAATAATAATTAAACATGAAATCAAATACAAGAGAGAAAGTAGTAGAAGAGATATCACCCTTGTCACATGAGATCAAATTCTCTATCTTAGGGAGAAAACACTACTTCATACCATTTTGATTTCTAGTTGATTTGAGTGAAAAACAAGAATCTAAACCGATTAATCTTCTAGTTGAGAGCTTAGGAAGTTTGGTGTGCCAAAGTTTTGAAAGGAAAGGTGAAGGATTGCACTTGTAAGCATTTTAAAGAGGTATTATAGCTATCTTCCTTTATTGCTTTTCTACTTTTGCCTAATTTTGTAGAACAACCCACACTTGGGGCTTATGATAGTTCTTTCCATGATTTTGAGGCTTATGGTGTTTTATTTGAGTTAGGGTTTTGGAAATTTTCAATCATAAATTTTGTTGTTTGGATGATATATGGTGTCTATAATCTTGTGTTGGAGGTTGAAGTAGTGATTCAAGTTAGAAAAGTGAAGTTTGCACCATGAATTCATAAAATTCCAGATTAGAGTTCTTATGTTGCCCTGTTCTGACCAGTTCTATTTGGCCATGATGGAGGCCGAATTGGGCTTAGCTCAAAACATGAAAGTTGTAAAAAATGATGTTATTAAGCTGTCTGTAAAATTCCAACTCAATCGGAGTACGGTAGGATGTAAAATGAGCGAAATACCCTGACTGTCACAGGCTTCAATTCGTAAACAGTTTTGTGAATTCACCAGTTGCTTCGTTTTTTCACCCTGATTCATATCCAATTAGCTTTCGGCCAAAACACGAAACTTGTAGCCCCTATGTTTTAGCTTTCCAACGCCTCTCCAAACGGAATTGTGTAGCTTGAGTTATTACCGATTAAAGTTAGTGCGGGACAACCAGACTGATCACAAACTGTTAGATCTGTGATTTGCAAATTTGACCTAGATAAATTGTGAATTAGGTTAAGTTGCCTTCATGAAATTTGTGCCCCTCTATCTTAGCTTCGAAACAGTGTAAGATTTACCCTGATTCGATAAACATAGCTCCGGTTATGATTAAAATGCTATGAGATGTCAAATCTGCCGTTTAGTTTTTGTCTTCAAAAATTGATTTCCGATTGTACTTTTGCACTTGTGTTGTACTTGGATGATTTTGGAGCCTAATGGAAGGGCTATTTTGGTAACATTACTTGTGTGTTATTGTGGGGCTGAATTAAGGAAAATAAGGAAGCCATAAATGGCTGAAAATTTGGTAAACACATAGGGCGTGCTGTCCAAATTTGCACTCAAGGGTTAAGTAGAATTACGCTTGTCTTGAGGACGAATCTAACTCGATTTGTCTAGATTATTTGAATTTCCTTTTGTGGGGATATATAAGTTGAAATTCAGCCGAAACTTGTACCCTTGGAATTACAGCTAATAGAAATACGTTTTCTTCATTTCTTCAACCCAAATGGTATTTTCACATATAAATGCTTCAAAATTTCACCGTTTGAAAAGCGAGCAAGGGTTTATGAATATTTCCTAAATAAGTTTCAATTACTTGATTCTCGTTAACGAAACGTTTAAGTTTCGAGTCTTAGTTAACTTTTCAATGCTCTTAAACAATATTTTCTCGCAGATTTGAACTCCAAGAGCGGAGTAATACCCAAAAACGACCTGTAAAGGCACTACATCTGTTGGTGAGTGCTTCCAAATACTTAATTGTACTTGACACATGTATTTGATACTTTAATGAAATGCTTACATGTTATACGTGTGACAGCCCCACCTTCCCCTAGGGCGTACTCTAAGGGTTAGCGAACTGCCTGCCCAACTCTCGCCAGAACTACTAAACAATCACACACGCCAAACCAAGTACAAAAGACCCATAGATAGTGCTAAAACATACATTCCCAAGAAATGATGTCATTTATACATGAACAACCATTTACACATACACAATATCAAAGTTCACAATCCAAAAGGAAAATCCCATTAAGGTACATTTAGGGTTTCTAACGGTCGAGGAGCTAAACAAAGGAACAAAAGAATAGCTAACTAGCTCGACTCGCTTCTCAAAACCATGGTTTCCAAAAGTATTCCTGTAAGGAAAACAAAGATAACGAGGGTGAGTTTCGCCCAATGAGGTACTAACAATTCATACAACCCAAACTCACGAAAGCAACTATGCTTAGTTATGCACGATCATCAAACATAGAAATTAAAGCACCACAACAAGTCCAAAAGTAAGAAGGATACGGGTGGCTCTCAGGAGCCAATTTCCTTATTGCAATTCTTGATCGCATCCCGTTGACCCTCCGTCAACGTTTGAAGAAAGAAGCATGACCGTAGATTCCACTTTACACCCAGTACCTTCCACCATACATTCCCCTTACCGGGCCCGAACATCTCACAGTAATTAAGAAGGTAATACTCGAGTATACCACAGGATCGAGGAGATAGCACTCCATTCGACAAACAGTAACCCTATGGGTCGTTATCTAGTCGACCGGCCCTTACCGGCTCGACTCGATTAACGCTCACTAAGGTTTGAGTTCAGATATCACAGTACAGTCATAGGGCTCATGCCCTACATGATTTTTAAGCTAGGCACAATTCAAATTCACAGGAAATCAATAATCAGTTATACAAGTAAGAAGAACGAGAGCGATAAAGTACACTCTCGTCTCATGCACAAAGTTCACAGTCATTCAAACCAAAGATCCACAAATAAGTAATCATTTAAGCATTTAATCATGCATTAGTACACTCACCACTTCCAATAGGTAAATTCACAAGTTTCCGTCCAGCGGATGCCTTGGATCACCCAAACGTCCCATAACAATCAAGAAAATGCAATTGAGACTCAAACACGAGTCGAATACTTCTTAAATGAAGTCAAATATAGCGAAAAATGGAAATACATCAAATTTAAGACTAAAAGTATAAACAAACCCTAAAGTCTTTCACTTTTATCCATTCTTACCCTAAATTCACAAGACCCCAATACCCTCAATATTCGGACAGCATTTCCCCTAAAATTTCAACATTTCCAACCTACAAACAATCACTTAAATTCATCCAAACCAACTACAATTTCACAAACCAATCATAGGCTAATCAATAGACTTCATTAGGGCCACAATACCCCTCATTCATAGCCAATTATAAGCTCAATAACTATCCATAAGAAAGCCCCAATTCGAAACCCTAAAACTGAAATTTTCCGCACAAAAGCTGAAATTTTCCGCAATTAACCGCAATTCACATACAAGAGCTCTAATTTACACAATATTAAACCATCAATCCAAGTCTAGCCAATACTTATCATATAAAACAGAAAATTTCCCAATAAAATCAGAAATTTATCCAACTCCCAATCAATCCATAAAATCATCCATTAATCATGCTATTAAGCCACCATAGGCCACTAATTTACCATTAGTAGGAACAAAAGTTGAGTTTCCAAGCACAATACCTTAATCCTCAAGAAAGGTTGTAGCTTAGGAGCTTCACCACCAAAATAACTCCACCAATCACCTCTAACTTCCTTAGCAAGTTGATTTTGTGGAGGAATTTGAGAATTAAACGGTTGGTTTTCAAGATTTGCACAAGAAATGGAAACCAAAGGTTGAAGCTTTCTCTCTTCTTTTTCTCTCCAAGGAGCTCGGCCAAAGGAAGAAAAAATGAGAAAGAATTTTGGTCAAAATGGCTATTTAGTAAAGGTAAGAAAGTTAGGCAAGTCCTCACGAATGGTATCGCGACACGTGGCACCCTTTTTATGTTTTAAACTTATCTTCTTGCTCTCCAAGGTTAATCCATCTAGGTAACCTCTAATCCTCTCCTAACACCTAGTAATTAAAACCCTTTTTGCAAAACTTAACCTAATTGGCCGAATTTCTCTCACTTAGCGCACTAGCGGGTCCCACGTCCACTATTCACTCCGAAAATCTCATAAACTGATTTATACTAGAAAAACATTTTTAAAACCCTATTTAGTCATAAAAATGTCTAGAAATTTTATAGAATAAAAAAAATATGGAAAACGGGTGCAAAGAAATAAAATAATACCTAAAAATAAGAAAAATTTACGGGCTCTCACAATACGAGTGGATTGGTAGGGCAAGCGTGTACTTTATAGCACTTGCCCTAATATGACTTGTTCTTGATCTTGATTTCAATTTAAAGGATATACGTGCATATGAATTGTGATTTATCTGGAATTCCAGAAACCCTGTGGCTAGTTAATCGAGTTGAGCCGGCAAGGGTTTGGTCGATTAGATAATGAACCCTGGGTAGTTAGTGTTGTCGAGTGGAGTGTTATCTTCTTGACGAATCGGTATACTCGAGTATTACCACCAGTGTTTATTGTGGAGTTCGGGCCCAGTAAGGGGGTTTGGTCGGTGGACAGAGATTGGAGTTAAGTGGTGTTCTACTAGACTAGTTACCTTACTTGAAAGTTGACGGAGTGTCAACTACCAGTTGATCAAACCATGGTGGAGCCGATATATGAGCAACTGTATCTTTATTTGTGAAATACGAATGGTTATTGTTTGGTTATATGAAGAATCATTACTCATTTCTTGACTTGTTTTGCTTACTATTTCACTATTGTGCTGCTTTTACGTTATTTGATAGTTAATTTTGATATTTGGAACCTCACTGGGCTTTTAGCTCATTCCACGCCTTTTTGTTTTCCTTACAGGGGGTACGCGTTAGGCACGAGAGTTGCAACGACTAGTGTAGTCTAGTAGTTTTGAGTTTTGAAATTGTACTAGCGCTAGTACCCGATTAGGGTTGTATGTACTTGACTTGTACCACTCTAAAGTATTATGGCATGTGGAAGCATTGTATCTGGGTGAATAACAATGTATATATGTAACAAGTTTGAACTTATTGTGGTATTTATCTTCTATGGATGATGGTTTTCTCGAGTGCTAGTGAGTGAGTCCTGGCGAGAGTTGGGCAGGCGACTCGCTAAACCCTAGGGTACGCCCTAGGGGGAGGTGGGGTCGTCACAGAACCCCTACAATTTTCAAAGTTACAACTATAGAGGTAACCAAGAAATTAGCAAAGGTATGTCATTTGAAGATGGACTAAGGAGTTTAAAGCTAAACTTGATTACATAATGTTAAAAGTTCAATTGGATACCATTACAAATATGCTTGAATAAAAGAGCAATGACAATACTTTTAATTCTTATCATGTGATTTGTGACTTGTGTGGAGGTTATCATGCTACTTATGAATGTATGCAAATACAAAATGTGGATTCTTATGATGAATTTGGCCATTATAATTTTTGTTTTGATCAATGCAAGCCAAACTGGGGTAATTCTCATGATTATGATTGGAATAATCAAGGTGCATATAGTGAATCTTTAAATCCTTATGATTACCAACTCGAATTTATCCAATATGAATCTAAGCCATCTTGGGAATTGGCAATAGAAAGGTTAGCTAATGCATCTTTACCTTGGAAACTAAAAAGTGAAACATTATCTAATGATTCTAAACCACTTTGGAAGCTAGCCATAGAAAAATCTTCTCAACAATTTGATTTAACTATAGAAAAACTAACTAATGCAACCTCCGATTATTTTGCTCGGATTGAGGATAGGTTCGATGAATTAGCTTCTCACTTTGGTAGAATTCATGACCAATTGCATATTTTGTTTGAACTTATTTCTTCTAATAATGTGCACAATGACCCTTGTATGGATGGTGAGCATGTAACATGTTGCATGAGAAAATGGTCTGTATTTTGATGCAAATGATGCATCTAATATGTGTTTCAATGAGAAAACATCCACCTCACATTATAATGCCTTTGGAAAGAAATTTGAATGTCAAAAAGCAAGCATGAGTGATGTATATATAACCCCTCTTGAGGAGTGTGTTATAAATGAAGGTTCCAAGGCCATAATCGCCCAAGAAAGTTATATGGACGTTTCTTTGGTGAGTACTTAAGTGACGCACATTTAAGATAATATTTATGAGGTAAGCCACTTCCACCTCTCATATTATTTGAACATGTAACTTTTGTTATCAAACCACCATTTGTTGATCCACCACGTCCAAAAATGATGGATTACTCTTTAACAAAGTCTCCTTGAAAAATGAGACTATATAGTCGAGCCAACAACTATAACCAAAAGCGCTAATTGGAAGGTAACCCAATGTTTTGGTAATTTACGTTAATTTGGTGTGATTTTATGTTTAAATTATGTGTTTAAGTTGTTTTGTTGTTTTCCTTTTGTAGGTTTGGGAAATAGAAGCTAAGGTGGCCCAATGAGGTGAAAAATGTGAAATTTGATCAAAGAATTCAACACCCCATTTTGAATAATTGTAGTTTTTTATGTGTTAAAGAGGGTTAGAATACATGTTTAGATCATTTTATATGTGTGTGAATTGGTTATTTTAACAAAAGAATGATCTAGGATGTATTTTAGAAAATTGGGGTCATGCGTGTAATTTAGAGAAAATTATAGCAATTCTGCACTAAAATTGTAGAATACAAAAGCACCCTTGAAAAAGCGGGCCAGGCCTGCGTTTCTAGGCTGTGTTTTAATGAAGCTTCAAAGGAATCCGAGAAAAACGCAGGCTAAAACGTAGCAACTCTCGTGTTTTTCCCCCCGTTTTAAGCCTGATTAAAGTCGCATAGAAACAAAAAAATGCAGGTAAGGAAAACGCGACTAAGGCTACGTTTTTACTCCGTGCGTATTCGATTCTGCACTTTGTCCATTGAAAATGCACTTGACAAAACGCAGCCCTACCCGCGTTTTTCTCTTTTTCTTCCTTCTTTTCTTTATACACAAAAATGCAGGCCAATTCTTCTGTTCTTCTTCCTTCACTCAAGCCGCGTTTTCTCAAACACTCACACACACTTCTTAAAACCATCATATTCTTCCATTTCCTTACAAGAAATCATCAATGCAACATCATTGAATTTTATGATTTTTGGGATAATTTTTGCTTAATCATGTTTATGGCTAAATGTGAGTTATTGTTGCTAATTAATGTTTGCTATTAATTTGGTTATTGCCAAATCATTAATTGGAACATATTTGTAACCTATTTTAATAAATTGGTGATTTTGTTAATTTTTGACAATTTTAATGTCATGTTATAATATTGGATATTTGTCAATTGAATATTTAATTAATTCTTTATGACATGAAGATGTGTATTTGTGATTAGTTGAACCAATTTTAATTCCTATACATGAATAATAATTCTATAAAATGCCTATGGTTGTTATAAGTGGAAAGTTTCTTCTTTTAGGTGTTATATAGGAATTAATTCTTGTATAATATGTGAGTGTGTGATATTTTAGTTAGGTGTATGAGAAGTTTAAAAAATGTTTTCTTTTTAGACACCATGGTAAGAACAAACCGAGTTATTATTCATGAATCTTCTAGTAAAGAAAGTATTGAGAGGACACCATCTCCAGTGCTCCAACAAATGAGATCGCGAAGAGGCTCATCTAGGCGACTACCTCCTCCGAACTATGATGTCAAGCGATTCACGTTTAAAGATAATCAAAATCGGTTCAAGGAGCACGGACATATGGAATTTATCTACGAGATGCATATAGATCCGGAGATTGATGTCGTATATCGCATTACGGAAGCTTTTGAGCCATTGAGATGGGCGCCCATTCTTTCTCTCCTTCTCCACATATATCCATATTTGGTCTGAAAATTTTATACCAACATTGACAATAAGAAGGGCTATAGTGGAGAAGAAATCTGATCTTTTGTTCGAGATAGACAATTGATCATTACTAGAGTCACAATTGCTTGAATTCTGGAGTGCAATGATCAAGGGCCGGTTGTGGATTTAAAGAAGGGGTTTACTTCACCAAACAAGCATTGGAACCCTTCACATGCCATGGCGAGGTTTGGTCTACAATACCAACCATTTCGTTTATCTAAGAAAGAAGTCATCCTTGAGCGTGTGTTCGACTATTGACACTGCCTCATTATCTATGTCATGGCACATAATGTGATTTCCAAGAAAAGTAGACAAGGGGAGGTTCGACATAACGACATCTATTTCTTGGATCACATGTTCCATAATCGGGAATCCCCTTATGCTCACATCGCACTCTCGAATATAATCATTAGCAACATAAGGACCACTGCCCGAAGGAGTGTGACTTCCAATCGATTGGAATTTGCACGTCTTTTATCCTTAATTTTCGAGTGGGAAGGCGTAAATGTGAAGGGCATCCCACAAGATTCGGTGCGACCGAATGTTACTACTCTCACCAGCATGGGTATTCCTATGGATAATTTCTCTTGCTCATGGAGAGAGAGATCACGACAAGCAGATCACACTGAGCAAGGCCAAGCCGGTCCATCTATTTCTGCCTGTCCATCTACTTCTGCCAAACCATCTATTTCTGAGCCACCGCCACTGCCACAACATTCCAACTGGCAGTGACTCTTCAATGTTCTAGGCTGCCATTAGATTCAAGTCATTGAACGACTTGATCGGATTGATGCTCGCCTACCTATGATGTTCAGATGCGTTGTATGGAGGATCATTTAGGCATCGATCCACCTTGCACTATTTCTGGAGTTAGTGGTAATGATCGAGAATCCGCTGGTGCTAGTGAAGGAGATGCTAGGCCGGCGTCTTGAGCTGCCATTTTGGTTTGCTTCTATGCTCTTTTAGCTTTTCTTATCTTTTTTTTGTAGGGTGATGTTAACTTTTTCTTTTGCCTTTGACCTTTTGGCAGTTTTAGTCTTTGTTTAAGTGTTTTGTGAATGTTCGTGCGTCGTGGTTGATCTGAATCTCAGCTATTGCATTGGAGAGTACTTCTTTCGATTTTTTGTTATTTTTCTTTCCCTACACAATGAGGATAATGTGCATTTTAAATGTATGGGAGGAAATGTGTGGTACTTGTGCTTTTATTGCTTGGACTTGATGTCGGAAATATGTTGGAGATGAATTGTACTTAGAATTTGATTAATATTGGGTTGCTAGCAGGAAATTTTGTCCATTTATGAAGGGGGACTCTACCAAAATTTGTCCAAAATTGCCTCAAAAAGTTTCAAAATTTTCAATTTTATCCAAAAGGACAACAAGTTTCATACCATTAGTAACTCAAATTCCTTCTACTTTTGAGATAAATATATGTGACTTTGACAACTTTTTTTCTCATTTAATTTGGAAATGACTATTATGTGATTATAATTTGTGCATTTGTAGGAAAGTATATCTTGAAAAGTGGAGGAAATTATGCCTAAATTTTACAAATTTCATAAAATTTCTTCTCTTTATTTGATTTTGCATAGTTAAGTGATAAATATGATCAATAATTATAATATTCTTCTCATGATTATTTTTTTGAGAGAATGATTGTTATCTTTACTTTGAAAAAAAGAAGAAAAAAAGTAGAAAAAAGAAGAAAAAAAGAAAAAGAATAAGATCTGTTCTACTCCAATGATTCTTGTATTTAGTAATTGGAAATTTTCATCTAATGTTGACTTCACGTAAAACGGTATTAGAATTAAGAATATGTAAGGTAACTTGAGAATGTGAAGTGTTGTGTAATCAGTTATTCTCATCTAAAAATATCGATATTTACGTAAAAAAGCATTTTCATAACTTGAGTAAACATTTAGTTATGTTATATGAATAAAAACCCTCTTTGAACTTGAGAAAAGAAATAATCATGGGATTAGGAAGCATTTTTATTGAACATATGACTCGCTTGTGAAAATGGGAAAGGATGAGAAATTGACTTGAACTAATTACAATTATGGCATAATTGGCTCTCCTTTACTTAATATTATGAGTACTTGAGTTTAATTAAGTGATTGCATAATAGTTATTTACCTTGTCTTGAGGAAATGAAATTGAATTGTGCACATATGTTTAATTTCAAAATTTTGGATCATTATTGATTTGTATTTCTTATTGCTTGAGGACAAACAATGATTCAAGTGTGGAGGAATTTGATAAGTATGTATTTTGTGTGTTTTAAGTGTGTTTTATTATTTACTTTTCATGTTTTTTATTTACTTTTATAGTTAATTAACTAAGTTTCTAGTGAAGCTTGCATTTTAAGGTTTAGGTGTCAAAAATTGCATTTCTATGGATTAAAGCGATGAAAACTTCATGTTTTTGTAGGTTTAATGATTCAATCATCAAATGGAGTGAATTGAGAAGATAATTGGATGATTGTTGATGAATTGAAGTCATTTAAAAAGAATATGAAGTGCAAAGATGAAATGCAAATAAGTATAACGGAGGAAAAGTTTGACAGTTTTGACACCTTGTGGTATTTTGGCTATATCTTGAATAACAAGCATCAGATTGAGGTGATTCTTAAATCATTTTAAAGCTAACACTAGATATACATTTCATATGCAGGCATTGAAATCCATTTAATGAGTTTTCCTTGTCAAAATGTTGAAATACAGGAGTGCAATTTTGTTGTCAAAAGCCGAAACAAAGTTTTGACAAGTTGAGGGTATTTTAGTCATTTTCTAGTATACAGAGCCCCAAAATTGGATGATTCTGGAGGTATTGGAAAGCTAATTCAAAGAGTTACAACTTTCATGCACTATAAAAGAGCTAGTTCAACCTCCATTATCGAGAAAATATCAGTTGAAATTGGTGCAAAAACATAGCAAGGATGAAGATGATCAGAATTGAGCAAACCTGCAAAAAAGGCAAAACGAGGGGGTCAATACACGACCAAGGTTGCGTTTTCAAGCCCACGCATTCTTCAATTGGGGCTACAACTTGTTCTACAAATTGTTCTCTATTCACATAAGCTTTTTGACTAACTTTTCTACAAGAAATCCAGCTGGATATGAGCAAGCAAGCATAGAATCTTGTAGAAGCAACTTTTGAAGATTTTAAGAGACAAAAATGCCAACTAGAAGCAACTCATCTTGACTTTGAATTCTCTATAAATAGAGGCCTTTAGAGAGCATTTTTGACAACTTTGGAAGGTTAGAGAAACTCTACAAAAATATAGTTTTCACTAAAATTTTCTCAGTTCATTAGTTAAGATGGTATAGTATAGTATAGTTTAGGTAGAAAAGTGTGCTATCCACTCTTGTATATTGGCTAGATTAGAATGAAGATGGAGATGAAGAAAGAGGGGTTGAAACTGAAGTGACAAGGTTTATCTCTTCTCCAACTCTTTATCTTTTGTATTGGATTCTTAAATATGATTAATATGCAAGTTTTGATTTTGGATTTCAATATGTTTTGTTAAAGTTTATGCCTAGAGTTATGAATGAACTTTCTATATCTTGTTAGTGATATTTTCTTGGTTATTTGATGATATTATTTTGAACAAGTTATTTATCACTTTTATTTTTATAATCATGATTAACTAGTCATTAATTGTGATAATCTTAAGGTGTTAAGTTTGCAATGAGAATTGAGATTTAACACTAGTTCAAGGAAGTGCTAAATCTAGGAAATACGCTCAAGAGAGTAGAGGTGCACTTTTGTAACTTTAGTAACTTGTTTCATGTAATTTTATAGAGATAATTAATTTGTAACTAATTTCATAACCATGATAGTAGGTATGACTTAATTATAAGTATGGTTGATTCACTACAAGAGTAGGTTTCACATGCATTAGAAAATTGTACCATAACTAGCCAAGATAGTAGCATTCACTTAACCGGTAATTTCATCTGCAAGCATAATGAGGAATTTCATACCTCTAGGAACTTTCTATTGTTATTTTTATTACTATTATTTCATGTTTATAGTCTAGGTTTATTCTCTTGCATTTGTGATAGTCTAAATAATAAAGGAGTTTGAAAACCATCGATAATTGATAATCTTCCTTGTAGGTTCAACCGTTAATACCCTATACTCAATCTCGGCTCGTATACTTGCGAAAAATCACATGTGAGCTATTTAAAAATTTATGAATGTAAAACTTGACTATAGAATGAGTTTAATTTTTATATACATACCCTGTGCTCATCAAAGATCCCAAAAGAAAAAGATGATGAGGAAAAAAGGTGATTAACATATTATCAGCCTATCAATTCCACTACTTTTACTCTATACATAGCTTATAATTTAATTAAACATATACCATTACTTGCCTTAACCCTTCTGATTCATAATTGTATAGTAGCTCAAATAACTAAGGGGATAGAGACTCTCAAATTTATCACTGATGAACCATGTAAGTTACCTCAAGTTTTGTTTTTTACAGCAAACCCCATCCACGGGGTGGAAATGCCAACCCCAAATTTTATTCATGACAACCAATCAAAAGTACACAAAGTTAGAGAAAGCCACAAAATAGAGCGTAGGAGTACTACCCCTTTACAACCTGAATACGCATATTTGAGAATTCCCTATAGTCTAATAAAACTGCAACCCTAGTTTTCCCCCGAAAGATTAGCAAAGGATGTAGTATGCAAGTCCGTCCATAATTGTGACCCAGCCAACCTATCTGGCAAACTCTTTGCCTCCCTAAGCCCCCTCAAACCTTGCTTTATTGTGGGGTTTCCACAAGAACCACAAGATTAAGTAAGGAATCGCTACCCTAATGTGATCCCGCGACACAAACGAAGACGAATAAAACCATGGCAAGCACATTGCCGAAACCAACAAAGAACTAGAATACAGTATTCCAAATCTCCTTTTGAAGTAATTCCAGACTTGTAATGCAATAGGACCATCAAGGAAAAGGTGAACCAGCGATTCCTCCTGGGTCGAACAACACGAACAGTGAGAAACCAACCTAAAACCCCGGTGCTACAAAACAAAATCCACTGGGACAATACACCTCGAACCTTCCAAACGAAAAAAAGAGACTTTCAATGGAACAATAGCATTCCAAATGAAGTTATCTACAGCCGACTTGTTTCGTTTCTGCTGCATAGTATCCCAATCCAATTTGACTAAAAATTTACCTATTGAAGACTCCCCCAAACCATATAATCCGCTTGATCAGGGAATAATTGAGCTTGTTGAACTTAATGAGCCAAGTGGGGTGGCAATCCCGATTCCATGCCACTTCTTCATAAAACTTCGCCAGCAACATATGCGGAGGATCTACAAGAGCAACAACTTCAGCAAGAGGTTGATCCCCCTACCCAAACACCATTTGATTTTACTCTTAGCTACTTCTCGAACATTCTCAAGCTGTCTCGAAGATAATGGTGGCCTACAAACTTGAGCTACCATGGGATGCACTCTCTTTATGTATTTAGAATGCATAAAGTCCACCCATACCGAATCATTTTTCTGTAACCTCTACCAGAGCTTACAGGCAAAAGCCATGCTCATATCCGCAACCGATTGAACGCCTAAACCACCTTCGTCAATTGGATAACAACATTTATCCCAAGACACCTACCGAATACACTTAACTCCCCCAGATTTGTCCCACATAAAAGCATTACAAATTCTTCCCAATTTTTGAAGAACCACTTTGGGAGGACACAAAACCTGTAATAAGTACATTGGCATAGACGAAAGTACATGTCGTAGCGAAATCAACTTGCCTCTAAAAGAAAGTAATGCGAGCTTTGTGAGGACCCGAAAATTTTCTTATTTTTATTTTATTTTACTGATTTTAAAAAAAATTTATTTACCCATTTTCTCCGAATAATTTATTTCAACCATTTTTAATTTATTTACATGGAAAAAGGTTTTACTTGAATTTTAAAAATGTCCCGTTAGTAAATTTAATTTTCAAAGACTCGTTTAGTAAGGAATAATGAGTATACATTTTTCGAGACAATATTCGGTCCGAGAGTGCAATAACCTTGGAAAATTAAGAATGATCCATAATAGATTATGCGAGGACTCATATTTTCTTTTTAAAAATAGTTATTTTTATAATTATATTATCGTTATAAGAATTTCTTTTCAATTTCGCTTTAACGCCCGCGAATTGGAAGTTCGCGTATATCGAGCCGGAACGGCTAAGTAGAGATTTAAGAAACTAATACTAGACTACTAAGAGTGAATAATTATAGTATTAAAGGAATTACAATAGAGGTTTAGTGCACAATTGAAACAAACCCGAGAGAAATTGGATACGAAACGCGCGCGCGTGAGTACTATTACGAGTTGACTTTGTTAGAATTTTGCCCAAAACTTTAAGCTTCTCAAGGAAGCTTCACATAACATCAAAACCCTTCTCCTCACTCCATTAGTGCCGGCCAAACAGCAAGAAAAAAGAAAGGAAGAAGCTCACTCCATTTTACTTCAAATCTTCCTCCATTTCATCTCAAACTTTGCATCCAACTCATAAATTACTTGGAGATTCACTTAAGCTAGAAGAAAGGCATCATCCTTGCGGTTTCTTGGAGCTTTAGTGGTGCAAAAATTTCTGGTTTCTCTCAAGGTTAGGAGGTAATCATCCAACACCATCCAATCTTTTATTCTTGGCTTTAGTGGGTTTCATCTTGGTTTTGAAACTTGTAACTTCATTATTGTTGTTGTTACTTGGATTGGATTGGTTGAAGTGGGCTCTATGAATTCCCACCTTGGTTATATGGGCTGTTATGATGATAATATGTGTGTTAGTGTGTAGATGAGTGTTAAGATTTGAAAAGGAAGAGAGGAATTGAAGGAAAAATTTCGCAGGAATCCTAGACAAATCTGTCATGTTTTTGCCGTATCTGTATTTATCCAACACCATCCAATCTTTTATTCTTGGCTTTAGTGGGTTTATTCTTGGTTTTGAAACTTGTAGCTTCATTATTGTTGTTGTTACTTGGATTGGATTGGTTGAAGTGGGCTCTATAAATTCCCACCTTGGTTGTATGGGCTGTTATGATGATAATATGTGTGTTAGTGTGTAGATGAGTGTTAAGATTTGAAAAGGAAGAGAGGAATCGAAGGAAAAATTTCGCAGGAATGCTAGACAAATCTATCCTATTTTTACCGTACCTGTATTTCGAATTTTGGGGGCTCAAATGACTGTGAAACTGATGTGTATATATTGTATATGGTGTGTAGAAATTTTCTACGAAAAATCATTTGACTTGGTTGAGCAAAAGTTGAATTTTCGAAATTTATAGAAACCTAGAAAACGTGTTCTGGACTGATGAACAGTGTCTCTTTAATTGAACATATATCTATGTACAAAAGTCAAAATCGAGTTTTGTTTGTGGCATTTGAAACTAGACATTTGTAGCTTTCCAACGGTATAAAATTCACCATCTAGTTCGAACGGAGTGATCCATAGTGGTTCACCAAAGTTGTCTATTCTGTTTTGCAATTCTGTTCGAATAGCAGTGGGAAGCTTCAATTTGTCACCTAAATTCAAACTACCTATGAACTGATTTTCAAAATGACTTCTTCTGATGAAGTGTAGCCTTTTGAATCTAGTTTTCAACACCACTGACCATTCTCAATTCCAAGTTGTATTGAGTGAGATATGGTGCAATTTGTAAACTGCAGCAGAGCTAGAAAACCCTACTTTTTGCTGGCCAACTGATTTGGTTGTTTGTGAGATGCTTTGCTTTGAAAATTTTGATGTCAACCAACTATGAACTGCTTATGAAATGTTTCTTGGACCTTGGCTTCACAAATGAACCAAAATGGGACTGATTTCGTGGTGCAAAATGTTTGAAAAGGAAAAGAAAGCAAGAAGACAGATTTGTCTTGGAAATTTCTTGAACTTTGGTAGTTTTGTTAACTACCTTCCCGTACAAATTTTTACTTGAAATTTGATAAAGGAGTAGTCCTCATATGGAAGATTGTGTGTACCAAATTTGGTATTATTCTAAGACCATTTCGACACCCAACTGAAGTACCAAAGTTTGCTTTTCAAATCTGGAAATTCTTGATCAGTGAGTAATTTTCAGCCGACTTTGAGCTGCTATATCTCAATGCTCAAAACTCCGAATTTGGTTCTGTTTGTCGTGTTTAAAACCTTGATTGGAACTCTAATAGTGTTACGAATTTCAAAGGCTAGTTCACTTTCTGTGAATTTGGCCGAATTTCCAAAGTTTGCCGAAAAACAAGACTGAAACTGTTTTACGTGCTCGAATCAGCCACTTTGAGCAGAAATTTGAATATCTTCTATTTAGAATCTTGGAAAAGTGTCTTCTGGGAACTTTTAGTACTTTGAACCAAGATTCCAATGGTATAAATTTTTCCAATTTTGGACCTACTGAGAGTAAGTTCTGATTTTTCCTAAGTTGACATGCAAAACTGAAAATTTTCCAACTTGATGAGAAATGAGTTTTGAAACTTTTCTCTACCCTTTGTTAATGATTGATCATTTTAAACTCGATTTCATGGAGGAAATCAGTTTTTCTTGTGTTGATAAATCCTCACTTTTGAACCTCTACTTTGAGTGATTAAGGTCCTTTGTTTGAAGTATTAACCAGTCTAAGTCAGTGTGCCTTCTTTCTTAATTAATACGCGATTATGAATGAAAGTACTTGTTATATTTCCAGGTGCTCAAGAAGATCTCGAAGAGAATCCCGAAGTGAATCATTAAAGACTCTTCGCTCACTTATTTTAATTTGGTGAGTGTCAAGTGCATATTATGTGGTTAAATACGTGAATTGTTTCGCATCAATTATGTGAATTTGGAATTTTTGAGTCGAGTGTGTATTTTATCGCACTCGTTCTCTTTCAAATGAAAATTATATTCGAATTTGGCTATGTGCATTATACTTGAAACCGTCGATTGGAGCGTTGTCTCATCAACTCATATTAGTATGATTTATGATTCGTATTCGTGATTCGTATTTGAAATCATCGAAGGGAGCGCTGTTCATCGACTTATATTCGTATTCGTATTCATATTCGTATTCGGGGGATGCCCAAACTCATAGGCTAACCTTGTAACTCGAGCCGGCATAGGTTTGGTCGAGAAGCTTGGTGAACCATGAGATTATTCGTAAAGTTTGATCTATTTGGAGATCTCGTTTGGCATACTCGACTAGTATCACCTTTTAAATGATGAGCGGGCCCGGAACAAGGGGTGTAATGGTGAACGGGATTCGTGAAGTAAAGCGGTGTTCTACGGACTAAAAATACCTACTCGAATGACGGAGTGTCATCACGCGGAGGTATGTGATCATGACTCGGCAAAGTAAGTGGAACCTAGCTCTTGAGAGCTCCCGTATCCTTAACAAGTGTGTTATATTATAAATTGTGAATTACTTGAACTTTCTGACTTTAATTCTTGTACATATGTTATTGTTACTTGTTACTTGAACTATGTGTTCACATGTGCATGCTTTGTTTTTTTTTCCTTGGCCTTACTGAGTATTGGCTCATCCCATTAGTTTGTTTTCCTTAACAGGTTGGATTGGGAGATTTTTTTTTTAGAAAGCCGACTAGGTTATACTTTTCATTGGAATCTTGGTTGTAAATGTTTAGTTGACTTTTAATGGTTGTATTTTTGGGATTTGATGTATCTTTTGAGAATATGATGTAAGATTTGGATGTTCAGTTGAGGAAACGACTTTTTTTCATTTAGACTTGTATTATTTGGTATGTATCTTTAAGTTTGAATGGAATTGTCTCGAATTCTGGCGAGAGTTGGCCAGGCGTTCCGCGGATACCCTTGGATTCGCCCTTGGGAGAAGTGGGGGCGTCACAAGCTCTAGTGAAATAACCGCTCCTGCATCTTTGCCACAAGGGAGTCAAATAAAATGCAAGTAACTCTTTCCCTCGAGATTGGCGCTCCCAAATAGGTGAATGGGAGAGCGTGTTGCTAAAATTGAAGCTTCGTCATCACCAGGCCAATTTGAGCCTCTAAAGCCCTATTTGAAAGTATAAACGAGCTCTTGCTTACATTAATCCGTTGACCAGAATATGCCTGATACCTACCAAAGAGATCAGAAAGTGCATCCAAACAGTCCTCCAAGCACCTAGCAAAGATCAAAATATCATCTGCAAAAGCAAGATAAGGAACCCGACAACCGGCTGAAACATAGAACCTACTCTCTTCCTGGTGAAATAAATGCTGCAACCCCCATCCTAAAACACCCGGGTTACCTCAGGTTCTTGATTGCCAGTACTACGATGCTTTCTGAAACACTTTGATATTCTGACGGCGAGTAGTCCTGCCTGAAAACAAACTACCATACATGTTGATTGAGTTTTATATAGGAAACACAGAAGATGAAATATCCTTTGGCACATATATTTGGACATTTAATAACATGTTCATTTTTACATCCTTTGAAGTTCACTGTGATAAGGCTTTATGTAAATATAGTTTGGACAGATGTATCACTATATAGCAAATATAGTTTCAAAGCTCATGGATGTGATGAAGGAAAATCCATATGCTTGCTTTTTCTAAAGTTTACGCAATGTTCCAGATTTGGACTCATATCAGATTATCCTTAAGTCACATTCTACTACTAATCAAATAGTTTTTAATAAGCCTACAATCTCTCAAGTTGCAGGTCTATGGATTGAAGGGGAAAATCCAACAGAGAGCTACTCCAAACATATACAAGTCTATACAAAAGAAGGGCAGAGTAATCATGTAAAATATTATTATGGCTGCTATGACCCTCTACAATATCCTCTTTTGTATCCTCTTGGAGAAACAAGCTGGCATCCAGGAATTCAAAGATCAGGAAATATGAATCCAAAGAAAGGTAAAAGAGCATCACAAAAGAAAAATTACATAGATCACATAAAGAGCTTTTCAACTCAAAGCAACAAGGTGGATCTTACTAAAACATTTTTATACCAACTTATTGTTGCCATAAAAAATCTATTCCAACGGTTTATATACATTTGTCACTAATGCTGTAAATTGGCTATTGCAGCTTTTCAGCAATATGAAAATTCAAAAGAATTTGTGTCAATGAGGGAATACTATGCATACAAGTTCCAAATGAGAAAAGAATACAATCCAAATATTCTAAACACTGGCCATCTATTGCAACAATTTGTTGTTGATATATATGTCAAGCTTGAAACTCAAAGATTTGACTTTTACAGAAGCAGACAATTACTCATTTGAAGAGAGTATCTCCAAGGATTGATGGACTCTATTATTTAGGGACAATCTCAGGGTTCTAAAGTAGGTCAGAGTATATTATATACCTGCTTCATTCATAGGAGGACCTTGAGATATGAAAAAGAGGTATATGGATGCTATGACCTTGGTACAGAAATGTGGAAGGCTAGATTTATTTGTCACAATGACATGTAATCTTTTATGGTAAGAAATTAAAGAAACACTTGCAAACAGTTGAAGAACAAGAAAACAGTTGAAAATCAGGTTGAGTGCGGAAAATTGGCTAAGCAAAAAATTGGAGGAAAAACTGCAAAAGCTTTATTGAGGGATATTCCTCCAGTTTTTTGCACCTGCACGAGTAATTAGGGATACCATGACTTAAGGAGCTTTCATTTGCTATTTTCTTGCACATTTTAGCTTAGTTTTATTTCCTTCAATTTGTTGATCGTCTAAATAATAGAAAAATTTTAGTAGTATCGATAGTTGTCCATTCTTTCTTATAGGTTCGACCCTTAATACCTTATACTCAATCTTGGCCTGTATACGTGCAAAATATTGTGTGTCGGTATTTAGAAATTTATAAATGTATGATAAGTGTTAATTATAAGTGTTTTTCAGTAGCATTTTATATGTATTTTTGGTATAAATTAGGAGTTTTATGGTGTAACTTGCTCTCTAAACTTCTAAAGTTTGTGAGTTTCATTTGAGCAGATTAATGTACAATTTTGGTTATATTTGTAGGACATTGAGACATAACATAAATGTTGGATCAAGATGATGTCACCTCATCTTCATTAGTGCTTGATTCAACGATGATTTGGAAAGTAGAAGAGTATCAAATGCAAGTACTATTGGTGAAATGCATGAATGACAACAGGGACATCTTGCTGGTGATATCAGAGGTGTACTAGAGCAAAAAAGAAGCAAGAAAAACACACCAGAACCGAAAATGCACCCTTTGAATACGTGGGCTCAGGTCACATATTGTGCCCTATTTCTTTGCAACTTGCTCTGTTTTCACACTTTTTTCCAGCTCAATTCTAGCACAAAATTTCAGCTGTATATGCTCAAGAATTTTTAGGGAAGAGAAAGGGAAGCTTTATTTCATTTCATTTGTCACTTTTTGACTCTCTTAACACTACATATGTAAGAATCATGAAAGAGAGGAGAGAGAGGGAATTATAATGAGATTTTAGTTAAAGAGCTTAGTTTTAGTCTTTTCTTATTCTCTCTAGTTGGGAACTTGTAAGAAACTCTTGGAGAATTCATTGTACAATTGCAGCAATAGAAGATTTGAAAACTTGTTTGTCACCTTGGCTAAACTTTCTCTATCTTTCTCTTTACTTGTGATTCAATATGTGTTCATGCAATGAAATTATGTTCTTTCTTACTTTATATCACACGAGTAGCTAAATTTCTAGATTTAGGGAGTAGATGAAACTTGTGATTATTTGATATAAGTTGAATATGATTTACACTTGCTACCTCTTATATTAACTTGTCCATTTATGTATGCTTGTCACTTGTTATTGCTTCATCACCAATGACATGTTTTTAGTTGTTGTTATTCAATGAAATTTGGTAATAATGATAGAACCACATAAATGGAGGTTAACGAATTGACTCATGAGAGTAGAGGTGCACTTGAGTAGATTATCTTTGCATTTCATGAAGAACTAGAGAGTAGATCTCGTTATTCACCATGAGAATAGGGAAAACTAGACTAGTTTAAGCCACTACATCATGAGAATGAGTTGTGGTAAATATGGAAATGAATCCTTAATTAAACATGGGTAGTAGCAAGAAGTAAATCTATCCACTTGTAACTTTTATGCCATAAGTGGACTCTCCATCCCTAGACTCAAGTATTTAGTGACATTTTTGCATTGTTTCCTTGCAAGCTATCTAGTTAAATTAGTTAGTTAGTAAGTATTGTGATTTCTAAATAATAGAGTAAATAAGGGTCTAGTATTTACAATTTTCGCTCCTTATGGGATTGACCCGATATATGCCCTAAACTACTATTTGACTTGTATACTAACAGTCAAATAGGTACATTTTGGAAATAAACTTGCACTTATATTGAGAACTCGTCAGTGTAAAATTTGGCTATTGAATGAATTTAATTATTATATGCAAACCCCGAGCCCGTCATGAGTCATATGATACTTGGTAGGCCTTGGCAATTTGATAAGAAAATTATTTTTGATGAGATTACTAATAAGTACATTTTTATGCATAGACATAGGAAAATCACATTAGTATCTATTACTCCCAAGCAAGTACATGAAAACCAACTAACTCTGCAAAGAGAATTTGAAAAGGCAAATGAGAAGAAGAAATTAGTAGTTAAGGCCAAGAGTAGTGAACCTAAAAATCCTAATGTAGAATCGGCCAAGGTAGGAAACAAGGAAGAAAACGAATTTCCTAGTAAAGGCTAAGGTTGTGAGACAAGCTCTTAGTGTGAAGCAATCTTTACTCGTACTTTATAGTAAGGAGCTTCTGATGTCTACTAATGAGTTAGATCCAATTTTGCTGGGTGAAATTGTTTCTTTTTTGTAGGTATGACAAAGTGTGAAAGTGATGAAAGAGATTTATATTGTTCCTAGATATTTTGGAGAATTGCAAAGTTTTCTTGGAGTCGCATGTCCTTATAATCAAATTATGGAGCAAAACTTGTAATCGGGTGTCCAATCATCAAGTTCAAAGGGATGTTGTTCTTTAATAAGTTTTAGTACTGCATACAATTTGTTTTAATTCAATTTTGATCAAGCATTATTCATTTGTACAGTTTGTTAATTTGCTGCAATTTTTATCACTCATTCATTGTTATGTGTATTGGTTTGATGTTTTTCATTCACTTGCATTGGAGGTAGTGGAGGATTACCAAACTTTAAGTAACCTATACGGGTTAAAGGAAAGCCATGTTGATGCACCAATTGCTGTGCATGGTGGACTTGACATTACAAGTTTTAAGGAGTTACCAAATACATTTTTGTTCACTACCATGCATGACCAAACATCCATTTTTCAATCGGGTCAGCAGTGTGTACATCTAAAGGAATTCATGAGCTATGTTGATTGGCATTCATCTCAATTCATGTGCGTGGAGTATAAGCTGTTCAAGCAACACATAAGTTGCCTATTTTGTATTATGATCTTTCCATGTTTGATATAGTCTATGCGAACCAACTTGGAAGATTTGAGAACAAGTCCTTCTCAAGAGGAGAGAACTGATGGATGACGGGTTTAAGTTATGTGTGCAAGTTTAATTTCAAAATACACCCGTTTTACTGCAAGTATACAGGCCAATTTAGTAGTTTAGGGTATATTCGGGTCTATCCCACGATGAGCTAATATGCAAGTACTAACTCCTTAGCTTACCTTATTATTTAGACTAATGTCAATAAAGAGCAAGAAAAAGCAACCAAAATCACTTATTACTTTTTAACTAACAAACTTGTAGAGAGAAATAATTGGAGAAAATTCACTAAATATGTAAGTTCTACAGTGTAGAATCCACTTATGGTCCAAAAATACAAGTAAATGAATTTTATCTCTTGTTACTACTTTTGTTTAACTAGGGATTCATTTCCAATATTATCAAAACTCATTCTCATGATGTAGTGGCGTAATCTAACTTAGCTTTCCCTATTCTCATGGTAAAGAACTAAATCTAGTCATGGAACTTCATGAAATAGTAAGAAAATCCACTTAAGTGTACCTCTACGCTCGTGGGCCTACTTCTTAAGTTCCATTTATCATGTTCCATCATTATTACCAATTTTCATTGAGTGATAATAACTAGAATCTTGATATTAGTGATCAAGCAATAAAAAGTAATAAACATGTATAAATGAACAAGTTAATACAGGAGGTAACAAGAATAAATCACATTCAACTCATGTTATGGTACCAAAAGTTTCATCTATTCCCTAGATCTAAAAGTTTAGCTCATGATAAGAAATAAGACAATAAATCTCATAGATTCATTGCATGAACTCATATTGAATCACAAGCAAAGATAGATAAGAGAACCTTAGCCAAATAGATGAACAAACTCCCAAGATCTTCAATTTCTTCACCAAAATGAGTTGTACAATGAAGAATTTCTCCAAGTTTCTCCTTACAAGACTTTCTCTCCTAATGAAAAAAAATATAGACTAAGTTCTACTTATAAAACTATCTAACTCTCTTTCTTATGATTCTTACAATATAAAGATGTTAGAGAGTCAAAAAAGTCCTTTTTGAAGTGACATAAAGCTTCCTTTACACTCTTCTAGGACTTTTTGGACAGATACAGTTGAAATTCTAAGTTGGAGATAAGCTGAAAAATCTGTATGAATGCAGAACAAGTTGCTATGTAAGTTGCAGATCGATTGAAGTATACGCACCCATGAGGTCGCGTATTGTGGGAGCATTTTGCTTTCATTGCAGGCTTTTTCTTTTCTGATCAATATTCAACTTTGCTCTATTTTTGTACCAATTTCAACTGATATCTTCGCGATGATGGAGGCTGAACTAACTCTTTTGTAAAACATGAGAGTTGTAACCCTTTGAGTTATCTTTTCAATGCTTCAAGAATCATCTAATTTGAAGTTTTGTTGATTAAAAAATGACCAAAATACCTTTGGCTGGTCAAAACCCTATTTCAGCTTTTGACAACAAAAATGGCTGACTGTATTTTGACATTTTGACTAGGAAAACTCATGAACTGAATGTCAATGTCTAATAAGAAATGTAGAGCTATGTGTTAGCTTCAAGAATCACCTCAATCCGATACTTGTAGCTCAAGATATAACCAAAATACCAAAATGTGTCAAAACTATCAAACTCCTCTTCTATTTTACTTGATTGCATTTCATCTTTTGAAAATTTTGCACTTCATATTCTCTTTAAATCACTTCAAATCATCAAAAATCATCCAAATATCTTCTTAATTCACTCCATTTGATGATTGAATTATTGAAAGCTACAAAAACATAAAGTTTTAATCCATAGAAATGCAATTTTCACACTTAGACCACAATATGTCAACTTCACTTGAAACCTAACTAATTAGCCATAAAAATAATTAAAACACAGCAAAACTAAATAATAAAACACACTTAAATAACTCAAAATGCACACTTATCAATGGAGTGTCACAAGCTATCCAAGTTGATCGAAGTGTTCAAGTCAATCCCATGATTGTTCCGATGGGTCCAATGATGCATGCTCGAGTCAAGAACTTAATGAGTCACTACAAGTTATGGTTTGAGTTGTTCAAGACTCAATTGGAGTGCCTAGCATGGTCAAAGAGATTGACGAAGGGAACTCAAGCTTAGTTAACCTAGTTCAAGTCGTGGTTGGAGAAGAGGAGTGAAGACCAAGAATTTCCAGCTTATGACTTCGTTAGTTTAGTTATTATTTTGGGTCGATTATTAGCTAATAAACAAACCAGCTTTAGTTGCTTGGATCCAACTATTATAAGGCCTCTAAATTTCGGCCAGCTTAGGACATAAGTAAGGTGTGAGCCTTTCCTAGTTTCGTTAGGATTTCTTACGTAAAAGACATATTAAAACCGTTGTTTCTTTTCATTAAGGACACATGACAAATTTTCCAGCAAATAACAACGAGAGAAAGCTCTCTTGGCTCTAGTTAAGAGCAATCGTGAACACTTTAGAATCTTCTTAAGTGTTCGTCTGGCTTATCAATCAAGACATTACTCTTGATTGTGGCGCCTTCTACCATCCTAGGGATTGCTAGTTCATTTGGTTGTGGATTAAGATCATATCAATGTTTACAATCATGGGGAATAGAGAGGTCCATCTAAAAATTCCGTTGCCAAAACTTGTGTCAATCACCAAAGTCCTGGGCTTGTTCGCTCGCAAATTTCATTTCTTCAACAGGGTTTGTATTAGTGTTTGTTGCTTAGCTTATGTTTTGTTTATTTTTTCTTGCAGATCTAGAAAGCAAGATTGTGTGCATTTAGGAGATAAGGGAGAGAGGTACATAGACAAATGTTCAAATGCAGTGTTTTGAAAATCGGACTGGACCAGCCGGTTCGATCGGTTGCACCGGTTCGGTTCTATGGTAGAGTTGACTTTATCAAAAAACTGGTCAAAACCGGTTTAAATTTCCAACAATTTTCTTCAATATAGTCAAAATTAGAAATTTTGGGATCACATTTGTTTTGACCAAAATGTTAGGGACCAATTTTGCATGTAGGCCAAATATTGAGGACTAAATCTGCATATTTTTCCCTTCATAGAGAGAGAGAGAGAGATGCATTGTAACTAAGAAATATCTTTTTATATATTTCCTTGCAACCAGCTTGCAATAATCAAAATAATAACACAACATTTTTGTACCTTCTGACTAGCATCTACAAATTTTGGTGGTTGAAGTCCTTCAAATTCCTTGAAAGTATCATCACGATAATCAAATTCTGTGAGAACTTGTAAAATCTCTTATATTTTTTTTAAAATTTAAAATTTCCTTTAATTTAGAATTTATTACTTTGCAATATCTTTACTACTCATTCACCTTCCCAATAGTTACAAGTAATCATAGAACCAAGAGTTTCCCCTTTACTTTCGTCTTTAAGGTAAACTAGGGTTTTTACGTCTTTTCGTAGTATGAGTAATCGATACGGAGTGTGTACTAAATTTGGTGATTAAGAGTGAGTTTTAGATAAGAAAAAGTGTGTGATTAGAAGTAATAATAATAAGTTAGTGAATTGTAAGTGAAAACCCTAGTACGTGCTAGTTAAGGAAAAACGGTGTGAACCGACATGTACCGTTTGTTACCGAGTGAGTACACCACTTGAACACTACTTTATTACCTTAATCACCTTGCTTTTATTTCAGCTAATCATCCCTAAAATATCCTATAAAACAGTCACCATTTTTTACCAAAAGAAAAGGAAGAAGAAAAAAAAAACAAGAGGACCAATGGTGGCTTGACAAGTGTTGGCCAACCAAGTTTGACCAACAAACTTTCTTATCTTCTTAACTTTGTTTTAGGACCAAAATTCCTGCACTTTTTTCTTCACCTTGGCCGTGAGTTTGGAGAGGGGAGAAGAGAGAAAACTTCCCAATTTTTCCAACTACATAACTTGCTTGATTCTTGAGAAAATTCACGTGAAACTTGAATCCACTCCGATCAATCTTTGGGAAAGCTTGGAGGTGAGCTTGGTGCAACTTTTGGGAGGAAGAAAGTCCTTGTATCACAACTTAATTTGGGGGTTTTGAGGTATTATACTAGAAACCTCTCTTGTTTCTTGCTTATTTTGGAATTTAAGCAAAACATGGCTTGATTGTGATGGATTGTAGGGAAGATTTCATGGTTTGGCTTATTAGCTTATAATTTTTAGTTAGGGTTTGAAATTTTCAGTTGTGTTCTTGTTGATTATATAGCATATGATGTTACTAAGCTTGGATAGGGAGTTGGAGTAGGGGTTCAAGACATGAATGAGAATTTTAAACCTTGAATTCATCAAATTTCTAGCTTGAAGATTAAACTACCCTGCTTCTGACCAACTTCATTCGTCCATGTTAGAAGCCGAATTAGGCTTAGATCAAAACATGAAAGTTGTAGGAAATGGTGTTATATAGCTTCCTGTAAAATTTCAGCTCAATCGAAACACTGTATCATGTGAAATGACCGAAATACCCCTGACTGCCAAATGTTCTTTTCTGCGGGCAGTTTTGAGGTTTCTCATTTTTGGCTTTGTTTTTCACTTTGATCCGTATCAAACCAGTCTTTGTCCAAACTATAAAAATTATAGCCCTATGTTTTATATTTCCAACGCATCTGAAAACGCCTCAATCGGACCTTTGTAGCCTGAGTTATTACCATTTGAATCCAGTGCTGACAACCAGACTGACAATGAACTTCTGGTTCTGTAATTTGCAAATTTGACCTGGATCAACTATGAACAGGGCTGAGTTGTCTTCATGAAAGTTGTAACCCTTTGTCTTAGCTTCGAACTGGTATAAATTTTACCCCAATCCGATAAACGTAACTCTAATGGTGACCAAAATGTTATAAGATGTCAAATCTGCTGTTTAGCCTTTTGTCTTCAAAACTGATTTCCGGTTGTATTATTAAACTTGTGTTGTAATTAGATGATTTTGGAGCCTAGTGAAAGGCTATTGTGGTAAGATTATTTGCGTGTGATTTTGGGGCTGAATTGAGGAAAATAATGAAGTCATAAATGGCTGAAAAATAGGTAAACACAGAGGGCGTGCTGCCCAAAGTTTCACTTGGGAGCTAGGTAGATATACTCGCGACTTGAGTAAGGATTTGAGGACGAATCTAACTCGAATTGTCTAGGTTATTCAAGACCTCTTTTGTTGAGGTATATAAGTTAGAATTTGGCCGAAACTTGTATCCTTGGAAAAATGAAAGTAACGACTAATTAAAATACGTTTTCTTCGTCACTTCGACTCAAATGGAGATTTCAAAGTTTTAAGAGTGAGCATGCGTTTACAAATATTTTACTCATGTCCTTTGATCTAAATGTACTCTTTTTACTCCAAAAATTATCTTTATACATTGTACTAGTAGTTATTCGAATTTTCTTTGATTCACCTAAACTTTAGATGGTGGAACCGTAATATTTTCTCTTGGTGATTCTTATGGTTTATCGGTAATTGAGGGTATTATTCGGAAGGAAATTTGGATGTTACTTTGTTTAAACGGGTGAGTGTTCTTTGTACGTTATGTTTCCAATAACATTGTGGATTGTTGTGAATGCTTGATTATATGTTAAATATTTTCAGTGATTGCTAAAAATGAATTTTACTAGGCGAGTAGGTACTTTATCGCACTCGACCTAAATGAATGTGAAATTTTCAATGATTAAATGCTACTTGTGCATGAATGTAAGCCTTTTGGCTGAACTGAACCCTTGCCCTTCGTTGCCAATCGACTCGAGTCAGAAGCGGACTCGGTCGAGCGATTGGTGACCCTGGGATAATGTTTGGTATACTCGAATATAACCACGAAAATTGGTGGAGGCTGGCCAGAGAATTGGCTAGTGGGGGAAATAAAATGAATGAACGAATGGCAAGAACAATGGAGGGTTTTTCACTTGCAAATGTTTTTTTTGAATGTTGGAGGAATAAGGAAAATGGTTGGCGAATGAATGAACAAATGGTTCCGCGTGAGTATGTATCCTTTTATGAGTATGTTACCGTTGGTTTTATATTGTAAATGTTTTCTGGATTATATGTTATTCAATGATTAATGTCCTTGTTAGAACTACTTGATTATGTGTATGGGAATCTCACTGGATTTTTAACTCATTCCGTTAGTTTTGTTTTCCTTACAGGGGATGCGAGCGAGGGCGTGAGACTTGTACAGACTAGCTTAGTCTAGTTCTTTTGAATTTTGCAATTGTACTCACACTAGTGCTTTGTTAGGGTTGAATGTATTGAGAACTTAAAACTTTTGTTAGGGTTGAATGTATTGAGAACTTAAAACTTTTGTTCTATTTGGGATTGTATTACTGTTTGAGATAGAAATGTATGTATGTATACATTCCAAATTTGGGAACTGTTATTTCCCTTATTCTCAAAGTTATATCTTATTTTGTTTGAAGCGAATGAACGAGTCCTGGCGAGAGTTGGGCAGGCGGTCTGCTAAACCCTAGGGTACGCCCTAGGGGAAGGTGGGGTCGTCACAAATTTAGTTTGAGCAACTGATGCTTTGATATTGATGCTTACATGGTCACCAATTCTCGATGGTTTCGAGCAATCATCCAAATCGTAAATGCCATTTTCATTGTTTTTCGAGGAAGCATGGTGTATTACTTTTGATCTCTCATCATTTGCATTTTCTCTAAGGGAACTGACGAGGGATCTGGTTGAATTGGCACTAGCTGTTGATAAACCAATGGGAACTTGGTAGAAACCAGTAAGATTTGTGGTTGCGTAACAAAGATCTGACTTTAAAGCTTCAATACAAAATGATGAGCTTTTTTATTTAAAGCAAACATCTTCAACTAGATCTTGAGTTGCTTCTCGAAAGTAAGAATAATTGCCTAGAATTGCTAGTAAGATCGATAGCAATGGTAATATTAATCACAGTATATGGTTCCAGTAGAACTGCATTTTGTTTTTCTCTTCTTTCAAATGGTGTTGTAGTTTTTCTTATAACATTATCTAATTCCACATATATAAAACTTGCAAAATGGATAAAAAAATGAAATGTTTCCAGTTATTTGTTATTGCTTACCTTGAGTACACAGATTACAATGACTTCCTTCCGAGCAGTTACGATGTCATAATGGTCTTTTGGAAGCATATGTTCATCAATTAAAGCTCTACAATGTTAATGACACTCTTATCTAGCTAGCTAGGAGGATGAGGATCATATGATCAAAGTAATAGCTTTTCATATGGACAAGGGTTATTTTGTATTTTATAAAACGTCACTGAGCAAACCATTTGTGTCTTGATTAAGTATTTTGTTGGTAAATACAAACCATAAGTTTTTTTTTGGTGCAATAAAATGTTTTGGCAAGGTCATACTGTTCTAAGTCAGGGCTCCAATGGAGATTGAGAATGATTTTCAAAACTTACCAATCTATGAGGAGCTATAGGCTGTAGAACTTGAATTTAGTGTATTAGGTAGTTCAAATTTAGCCAACAATTATTTACACTACTAAAGTTATATCTACTTAGAGGTGCTAATGAAAAGATGTAAATACCACACGAGTATTATTCTCAAAGACAAGTAAGTACTTTTCTCTTTGTCCCATTTTATTAATCATAATTACAATTTTTGTCTCTTCAAAAAAAATTACAATTTTTGTACGTCCCAAATTACTTGACATGGTCCAAAAAAGGGGAAAAAGAAAAAATAACTACATCCCTAGTGTGCCGTTTTATAATTCCCAAACAACAATGCTAAAATAAAAAAACTATTGCAAATTTTAAAACTCTAAAAGCAAAATTAAGCAAGGGGCGGTCATTGAAAGAATGCTCCAGTTAATCAACCAGCATCTTTAGTAAACCTTGTACAAGTACCGGGATAAATAAAATCTCAAGGGTATACATCTCTCGTTCTTGCTTTCCACTTTTATAAGTAGATTTTTTCTTCCAAAATGAAAAACCATTTCACAATATAGGAGAAATTGTGACATATATATACACACACACGCATGCATACATACATACATACATACATACATATATATACACACACACAAAAACTTACAAATAGAAGTGAAAAATGTAATTTAATATATTTACTTCTCTTATAATGATTAAAATAAAAAATTCATTACAAGACTATTTATTGTATTGAGCACTGAGTTAATAATATATTGATCAATTTATTGTTATTTCAATGAATCATTTCATTTTTTGATGAAAAATTCAAAGTACAACTAGATTAAATGAATAAATCTAGTCAAGAAACAATCGCTGTTAATAATTAAGTAAAATAGAAAATTACTATTTTTCCATCTCTGATGAATTTACATTCATGAAATAAAATACACGAGGAGTTCTCCCTTAGAATTGAAGCGAAAGATCTAGATTGCATGCAGTCGAAACCCATTAGTGGTTAGTATCAAATCTCAATGTTGATAACCAGACTTTTTACTTACAAGTCGTGGTACGTGTCTTGCTATAGTGGCAAGTGCCAAAGATGTACTTGCTAGGTTCATGAGTAAAGGATTATGTCCCACATTGGTTCAAAAGATGGAGAAAGAGTACTTAATATGTAAGTAAGGGCTCGAAATCTAATAATTTAAAATTTTGGATTAGAGTTGGGTTCCTAACTTACATATTGGATTCTTTTATGATTGGAAGAAAGGTGACCTTGCGTTAAGATGACCTTGCGTTGAGTATCAAAGTGGGTTTGGAGAAGAGTCATTAAACTCGGGTTTAATGTGAGGGGCTACTCATGAAGGGGGAGAGAAAGTGGGCTTAGAGAAGAGCCATACGAGTTATTCATGAAGGGGGAGATTTGTTAGTTTTATGAGTAAAGGAATATGTTCCACATTGGTTCGAGAGATAGAGAAAGAGCACTTAATATGTAAGGTCCCGAGACCTAATAACTTAAGGTTTTGGGTCAGAGTTAGATTTTTAACTTACATATTGGGCTTTTTCATGGACTCTCTCGAGGCGTTTCTCCCTATCAGTTTTGAATTGGTTGTTAGTTGCTCCGAGTGGAGATATGTCTACATTTACGCCCCTGCACATAGGGAGTTGGAGGGGTGGACATAGCACTATTCTTGAGGGAAGAATTTTGGGATAATTGGGTATTTTGTTGCATGTATCTAAGATTTTGAGATATATGTCTTTTGGAATTTATTTTCTATTTTATCCCTTGAGCTACTTTTTTAAGTTCGTATGGTTCAAAAAAATTTTATGGCATGGTTACATAGATCAATGTACGTAGCAATTTATGCACCAAGAATTGTAGTACTTGGTAATATTTCAAATGACCAATTCACAACATCATGAGCGAAGGGTTTATTTGTCTTAATGTGCAATTATTGGTTGGCCAAACCTCTTTAATCTTATGAATTGTTGTGTAGGTTGAATTGAGAAGAGCAATTGAACATTCAACTAAAATCAAATTACACAACCAAGATATGGGATTTGAAGGTGATATGATCTAGAGATTTTTTTTCCCCTTCATTTGCAATTTCTGTTCTTTTCACCATTTCATGGAATAGCTATCTCACAATGCTTGAAAATTTATATATGCAAAAAACATTAGGAATGCAATTCAAATGAATAAGTGTCTTGTGTTTAATTTTTGTCTCTCTTATACATATATCAATTAACATTGGAAGTTAAAGATTTTTGGTGCAACGAACTTTTATGAAAAGAAATAATTATCATAGGTCAGCAACTTCTGAATTTTGGTTGACAAAACTAGAAGCATACGATGTAAACCCAATTTACCAATTCACTCTTCAAAATTTCAAAATGTACAAGTTCAGTGAAAATTTTGACTAAAGTTTCTACCAAAGATGAAGTATCACCCACTTTTCGTTGAAATTTCAAAAAAGTTTCCGGGGAAAACATATATCAGTCTTACAATAGAAAGACGGAAGAGGATGATGTCATCATAAATGATTAGAAAACTTTTTTTGAATATAATGTTCCAAAACTTTCAGGGAAAATGTACAAGATCTATTCCCATATAATTTAGAAAATGTTAATATTGTATAACAATGTCAATTCATGGTAGTTTTTATAAGTTGAGATACATACACGTGTGGCCATTGGAATTGATTTTTTATCCACCACATACGCTTGTATATGTAAGTTTATATTTATCCACTACATACGCTTGTATATGTAAGTTTATATTTATCCACTACATACGCTTGTATATGTAAGTTTATATTTATCCACTACATACGCTTGTATATGTAAGTTTATATTAATTCATACATGAACAAATGTGCCATGCAATTTTAATGCTACATTCTGTTCACTAGTGTGAATCATATTACCATAATCTTGAATCTTATTCTTGATGGCACAAACATATGGCTTCGACCAGAACTTGCCTCATAACATCTTAAAACTATGTTTTCATGTTTAGTTAAAGTTTATACCTAGAGTTATGGATGAACTTTCTATATCTTGTTAGTGATGTTGTTTGGTTATTTGATGATATTATTTTGAACAAGTCATTTATCACTTTTGCTTGTTTAATCATGATTAACTAGCCATTAATTGTGATAATTTTAAGGCGTTAAGTTTGCAATGAGAATTGGGATTTAATACTACTCAAGTAATAAATCTAGGAAGTGCACTCACGAAAGTAGAGGTGCATCTATATGACTTTAGTGACTTGTTTCATGTAATTTCATAGAAGAACTGAACTTATAGTTAATTTCATAATCACAAGAGTAAGTATGACTTAGTTACAAGTATAGTTGATTCACTACGAGAATAGGTTTCACATATATGAGAAAATTACGCCATAACTAGCCAAGATAATAGCATTTAATTAACCAAAAATTTTATTTGCAAGAGTAGTTAGGAAATCTATACCTCTGGGAGTTTTCTATTGTTATTTGTATTAATTTTATCTCATATTTATAGTGTAAATTTTATTTCTTGCACTTATGATAGTGTAAATAATAAAGGAATTCGAAAAATGTCGATAATTGACAATCTTCTTTGTAGGTTCGACTCTTAATACTCTATACTCGATCATGATTTGTATACTTGCGAAAAATTGCGTGTGGGGTAAAACTGGAAAAAAAAAATTTTCTCTTGGCCGAATGGTCAAACTTGTTTTGGAATGTTTTGTTTCAAAAACTTTGATGTCAACTACCCCTAGATTGCTCATTGGATGCTTATGGAACATTGGTTTCAATATTTGAGTGAATTGAGGTTGATTGTGTGGGACAAAACTTTTAAAAGGAAAGAGAAACTCGAATAGGCAGATTAGCCTTGAGAGTTTCACTAATTTTGGTTATTTCGTTAACCACCTTCCCGTACGAGTTTTTGCCTAAATTTGGGTAGAGATATAGTTCACATATGGAAGATTTATTGTATCAAATTTGGTGTATTTTCAATGCCATTTCAATGGCCAAATGATACTTCAAAGATAGTTTTTCAAATCTGGAAACTCTTGGTCAGTGAGTAATTTTCAGCAGACTTTGAGCTACTATATCCTGATGCTCAAAACTCCAAATTTCATTCCGTTTGTTGTGTTTGAAACCTTGATTGGAATTCATATTGTGATACAAATTTCAAAGTCTAGTTCACTTTCTGTGAATTTTGCCGAATTTCCAAAGTTTGCCGAAAAACAAGACTGAATCTGCCTTGCTGACTTAGATCAGCTACTTTGAGCTGAAAATTGAATGCTTTCCATTTAGAATCTTAGAAAAGTGTATTCTAGGAACTTTTAGTACTTTGGAACTAGTTTCCAACGGTACTAAGTTTTCCAATTTTATACCTACTGAGTGTAAGATCCGATTTTTCAAAAATTGTTCCTTAAAACTGAAAATTTTGAACTTAGTGGGAAATGAGTTTTTAGAAACTCTTCACTACCCTTCGATATTGAATGACTGTTTTAAACTTGATTTCATGAAGGAAATCAGTTTCCCTTGTGTCATTAAACCCCACTTTTGAGTCTCGATTTACGAGTAATTAAGGCTCTCTTTCATGATATTTTCTTAGTATTGTACAAGCGTACAATCTTTCTTGTTAACGAGGGGTTTATAAACAATAGTGTGTTATAGCCAATTATTATTTGTTCAGGCGCTCAAGAGGACCTTCAAGAGAATCTCGAAGCGGACACCTAAAAGTTTGTTTGAGCACTTACACTCTATTTTGAATTGGTGAGTGTTCCATATAGGAGTACGTGACTTGAATAGTTTTACGACATGTTTACTCCATGGTCATTATGTGTTTAACTGTTAAATGCTACCGATAATTACTCCTATGAACTTTTTCACTATTTTAAGACGAGTGTGTACTTTATCTCACTCGACCTACTAAAATGACAAATTTCTATCGTTAACCGTGAACTACTTACCGTTTACCGATTTATTTGAACTACTTACCGTTCACCGATTTATTTGATTACTTATCGTTTATCGATCTATTTGATTACTTACCATTTACCAATTTACTTGATTACTTGCGCATGTTGTAAGCTCTAAACTGAATTGGATCCTGCCCTTGGTTACTAACCTGCTCGAGTCAGAATTGGGTTCGGTCGGGTAGGTTGGAACTCTGGGACACCGTTTCAGTATACTCGAGTATTACCACTGAAGGGATAAGGTGATGGCCAGACAGACTGAGGGGATCTAAAGTTGTAAGGTGAAGTTGACCGAAATGGTTCCACTGGAACATTGTATCCTTCAATATGTGTTTATTTCTGTAGAATGATAACTGTTTCATGTTAATGTACCAATGTGCAACCTTGAACCATACATGTGTTATGTTCAAATTACTTGATTTATTAGAACTGCTGAAGTGTTTTGGAACCTCACTGGGCCATTTAGCTCATTCCACATTTTTATTTTCCTTAACAGGGTTCAAGATCGAGAGTGCTCGTGAATAGTACTCATTTGTTTCCTTTTGGAGACTTTAAGTTGTATTATAGTAGATGGCTGTAGTACATATTCTTTTGGGTTGTATTTAAACTTGAAGATTGAAGTAATTTTGATAACTTGTAATGTAAGATTTGGAAGTTTATTTAAGAGAAAGATTTTCCTTAATTTGAATTTTTATTGGTTGTGTACCTTTAATTTTAAATTTGACTTGTACCGAATCCTGACGAGAGTTGAGCAGGCGTTCCACGGATACCCTTGGGTTCGTCCTTGGAAAAAGTGGGGGCGTCACATTGTTTCCATAGGTTTCTTGATGATTCTCGCAAGGATGAGGTGGCCTTTTGTACCTCTATGCTTAGGGAAAAAAAGGAAGAAAAATTCAATTTTGGTACCGAAGAAAATTTGCCAGCTTTGCGTCCGTTTTTTGTTGTTCGTTGAAATAGATGAATGCATTGCACGCGCGTGTGAGAAAATTTTTTTAACTACACTTTCTATTTCATTTTCTTTCTTTTCTTCATTTTTCCTACAAAATAACACAAAAGTAACAATGATTACTTAAACAATAAAAATACAAATGAAGATATGCATTTTTTTTTGGTAAAAAAAAGTTTGGGAAAATTTGGTGTCTACAGTTAAGTGATAAATATGGTCAACAATTGTAATACTCTTCTCATATGATTATTCTTTTGAGGGAGTAATTATTATCCTTACTTTGAAAAAAAAGAAAAAAAAAAGCAAAGAAGAAAAAAGAAGAAAAAAAGAGTAAGAGATGTTCTATTTCAATTTGTAGTGAATCAACTATACTTGTAATTAACCATACCTACTCTCGTGGTTATGAAATTAATTACAAACTTATTTCTTCTATAAAATTATATAAAACAAGTCACTCAAACCACATAAGTGCATCTCTACTCTCGTGAATGTATTCTCTAGGTTTATCACTTTCTTGAACTAGTATTAAATCTCAATTCTCATTGCAAACTTAACACCTTAAAATTATCACAATTAATGGCCGGTTAATCATGATTAGACAAGCAAAAGTGATAAATAACTTGCTCAAAATAATATCATCAAATAACCAAATAAATATCACTAACAAGACATAGAAAGTGTATCTATAACTCTAGGTAGAAACAAGTCACTCAAGCCACATAACTGCACCTCTACTCTCGTGAGTGTATTCCCTAGTTTATCACTTCCTTGAACTAGTATTAAATCTCAATTTTCATTGCAAACTTAACACCTTAAGATTATCACAATTAATGGCCAGTTAATCATGATTAGATAAGCAAAAATGATAAATAACTTGTTCAAAATAATATCATCAAATAACCAAATAAATATCACTAACAGGACATAGTAAGTTTATCTATAACTCTAGGCATAAATTTTAACTAAACTTGAAAACAAATACCAAATTTATATTATAACTAAACATGAAATCAAATACAAAAGAGAAAGTGTTAGGAGAGAAATCACCCTTGTCACATGAGCTCCAACTCTCCATCTTTACTCTTCAAATCTTCATGCAAATTTAACTGCAAATACAAGATGGATAAACCACACTAATTATACCATATTAATGAACTATGAAAAACTAGAGAAAACTACATTTTTGTGGAATTTCTTGAGCCTTCCAAATCTCTTAAAAATGTCCTCCAAGACTTCTATTTATAGAGGAATTCAAGCTCAAGGTAAGTTGTTAAAGTTAATGTGAAATGCATCTTGGAATCACCAAAAGTTGTTTCTTGAATTCTCTATACTTGCTTGCTCATTTCTAGCCGGATTTCTTGCAGATAAATTGGTCAAAAAACTTGTATGAATAGAGCACAAGTTGTAGATCAAGTTGCATCCGTAATTGAAGAATATACAGGCTTGAAAACACGACCTACCTCGCGTATTGACCCCCGTTTTGCCTTGTTTGCAGGTTTGCTCAATTCTAATCAATCTTCATCCTTGCTCTATTTTTGCACCAACTTCAACTGATATTTTTTTGATGATGGAGGAACTAGCTCTTGTACAAAACATGAAAGTTGTAGCCCTTTGAGATATCTTTCCAATGCTTCAAGAATCATCTAATTTGGAGTTTTGTGGACCGATAAATGACCAAAATACCCTCAACTAGTCAAAACTCTGTTTCAGTTTTTGACAATGAAAATGGCTGACTATATTTCAACTTTTTGACTTAGAAAACTCATGAACTAGATTTTGGTATCTTCATAAGAAATGTAGAGTTATGTGTTAGCTTAAAAATGCTTCAATAATAATCTCCATCCGATACTTGTAACTCAAGATATAGCCAAAACACCAAAAGATGTTAAAGCTGAAAAGCTTTTCCTCTTTAGAGCTTGATTGCATTTCCTCTTTGCACTTCATATTTTCTTTAAAGTCTTTCAAATCATCAACAATCATTCAATTATCTTCTCAACTCACTCCATTTTATGATTGAATCATTAAACATACAAAAACATGAAGTTTTTATCATTAAAATCCATAAAAATGCAATTTTTGACACTTAAACCACAAAATGTCAATCTTCACTAGAAACCTAGTTGAGTAACTATAAAAATAAATAAAGCACACTAAAACTAAATAATAAGACACACTCAAATCACTCAAAATACACACTTATCAAATTAAATGCAAGAAATTTAAAAAATTGGGGAAAAATCTTTAATAAAAAGGATGTTCAATTTTGAGTGTAACTTCGATCATATTAATGTGTTGATGTTTATAGCTCTTGATAGCACATGACCTACTTTAAGTATTATAATTTATGAGCAAAATCTACTATGAACATTATGCATATTTCTCCGGCAAGGAGAGGAGAATAGAGAAGATATATGTGTTATGAGCAAAAAATATGAAACTTTTTCCGATGGCATTAAATGGCACTTAACCATAGTTAATTTTTTTTTTTGAAAGTAAACTTAACATTTTCATTGATCAAAAAGATAATTTGTACAACTTAGTATACACTGTAGATGTCAACCTATGCAATACCCTCAATTAATAAGTAACCAAATGTTTGTAAAACCAATGAAACAATCTTATGATTAGTAACAACATTATTTACTTATTCGCTTTCCACTAGTAGCGCCTCACAAAACTAATGAAGAATTGCAATGGTATTAAGACTAGAGGTAAGAATTTGCTAATATTTCGTAATAAAATGCTTACTTTAATTGATTGCAATGAGAAGTTATTGATTAACTGACATATTGATATAATCAACATTTATGCTATGCAATATGGAACCTTTAATTAAATATCTCACACGCTATACCGCAAAAGTATTGTGTGAATGTCAAGCATTGTTCTACTCGATATAGGTAACAAATGGTGGCAAGTTTTTAGAATATTTTGCCACTAACACGAAGAAGTGCGCTGACAAAATTAAGGCAAATAGTAAACAAACTAATGTATAATAGATCTTGGACCTAATATTATGCTATTTATTCCTTTTGTACAAATTATATTTCAGCCAATTAAAAAAGGGCAAAATGTCCCTAAAAAATGTTGAACTTTATTAGTTAAAATTTATCAATTAATAGTTGAAGAGGTAAAATTTGTCAGTTAATGATTGGAGGATCAAAAGTTGAACTTTATAATAGTTTCAGGGACACTACTGCATACTTCGTGCTATTTCTGTTAAATATAATGATTCAAGTTGAGGGAAGGGTTAAGATTATATGTTTTAATGAGATGAAAGGCGAAAACTTATCAATTAATAGTTGAATGGTCAAAAATTAAATTTTGTAATAGTATGAGGGCTGCTAAGACAATTTGCCCTAAAAAAATAAGAGTAAAGATTGTAAAAAGGTCTACAATGAAACAATTAAGAAGACAGTAAATGTTTAGCATAGAACTCATTAATTTGTTATCGATCTTACCTTTTGGTAAGTGTATATTTTGTGTGTTTTTAATGTGTTTTATTATTTGTTTTTCGTATGTTTTATTTCTTTTTATAGCTAATGAACTAGGTTTCTAGTGAATTTTGTATTTTGTGGTTTAAATGTAAAAAATTGCATTTCTATGGATTAATGCGAAAAAAATTTCATGTTTTTGTAGGTTTAAGGATTCAATCATCAAATGGAGCGAATTGAGAAGATAATTGGATAATTTGTTGATGATTTGAAATGATTTAAAGAAGACATGATGTGCAAAATATTCAAATGATAAAATGCAAGTTAAGACAGCTTTGACACCTTTTGATATTTCAACTATATCTTGAGTTACAAGTATCAGATTGAGGTGATTCTTGTGCCATTTTGAAGCAAACAGATAGCTCTATATTTCTTATAAAAACATCGAAATCTAGTTCACGAGTTTTCATTGTCAAAAAGTCAAAATATAGTCAATCATATTTGTTGTCAAAAGCTGAAATAGGGAATTGACCAATCGAGGGTATTTTGATCATTTCTCTGTCTACAGAACTCCAAATTAGATGATTTTTGAGGCATTGGACCTACAACTTTCACATTTTCCAAAAGAGCCAGTTCAACTTCCATTATCAAGAAAATATTAGTTGAAGTGGTGCTAAACTTACAGAACTGAAAACGTGAGCTCTGAATATGTGGCATTAGCTCGTGTATTTAGAGCCTGCGTATTCTTCCCTGTTTTTCTACAACTTGTACATCAACCTGTTCTGCAGTCACATAGATTTTCCAGCTATTCGCAACTCAGAATTTTGGTTGTAGCTATAAAGGAGATGCATGGAGACTTGTAGAATCATCTTTTGGGAATCTCAAAGAGCATTTCACATCAACTTTAACGTCTTATTTGTACCTTAGATTTCTCTATAAATAGAGGCATTGGAGAACATTTTCACAACTTTGAAAGGTTAGAAACACTAACAAAATGTAGTTTTCACTAGTTTTCTTAGTTCATTAACTTAAGTAGGTTAGTGACGGGATTTTAATATAAGAACAAGCTTAAATCCAATTTATACCCATTTTGACTGTAAGTATAGATGTCAACTAGTAGTTTAGGGCATATATCGGATCGATCCCACGAGAAAGATTGGATAATTACCGGCACTACTAAAGTTTCTCTATTATTTAGATGATCAATGAATTAAAAGAGATAAAACTATGCTAAACCTATGCAAGAAAATAGTAAATAAAAGCTCTTTAGGTTATGGTATCTCTAACTACTCATGCAATTGCTACTTTTGGATCATTGAGTACTACTATCTTGGCTAGTTATGGCGTAATTTCCTTATGTATGTAAAACCTACTTTCGTAGTGAATCAACTATACTTATAACTAATCCATATCTACTCTTGTGGTTATGAAATTAGTTACAAGTTCATTTCTTCTATGAAATTACATGAAATGAATCACTAAAGCCACATAGATGCACCTCTACTCTCGTGAGTGTACTCCCTAGATTTAACACTTCTTGAACTAGCGTTAAATCCCAATTTTCATTGAAGAAACAACACCTTAGATAATCAAAATTAATGGTATCAAGTTAATCATGATTTAAAGAGTTAAAGTGCTAAATAACTTGTTCAAAATAATAGCATCAAATAGCCAAATAATAAGCACTAACAATCATAGTAAGTTCAACTAAACCCAAGGCATAAACTTTAGAAATGCATAATAACATATAAATCCATAACTTATATATTAACTAAACTTATAATAATCAAGTACAAAGATAAAGAGTTTGGAAAGAAATGTAACCCTTATCAGATGAGTTTATCTTCTCCATCTTCATCTCCTTCTTCATCTTTGCCTAACTAATAAACAAGAAGGATAAACTACTAGTTAAACTATCCGATACTATACTAATCTAACACTAAGAAAATGTAAGAACTACATTTTTGTGGTATTTCTTGCACTTTCCAAGCTCTCTTGAATCTTGCAAATCCATGGCTATATATAGAGGACTCTAGTCAATAAATGAGGCTTCAAACATCCTTTTTACAGCTGCAAAGTGATTGTCACACGTCCATCAATAGCTGTAAATTATTGGAGGAGAAAAAAAGTTGTGCAAGTGGAGAACAGCCATTTCTGACCAGAATCCGGTGATAATCCAGTCAGATTGTCCGCCGGATTGCTCCCTGCTTTTCTTTGCAATTTCTGTTCAGTCTTCAAGACATTCTAATTTTGCATCAATTTCAACTGAACCTTTCTTTATGATAGAAGCTGAAATAACTCTTGACCAAAACATAAAACCTGTAGCCCTTTGAGTTAGATTTCCAATGCCTCAAGAATCACCTCATTTGGATTTGTGTAGACTGAGAAATGACTGAAATACCCTTGACTGCTCAATACCTCATTTCAGCTTCGACCATAGAAATTGGCTACTGTAATTCGGATTTTTGACCTAGAAAACCTTCTAATTGAATTTCAATATCTTCACAAGATTTGTAGATCTATCTCTTATCTTCAACATGGTTTAAGAATCATCTCAATCTGAACATTGTAACTCAAGTTATAGCCGCAATACGAAAATGTGTCAAAACTGTCAACTTTCCTTTGCATCCAAATGAAGTATATTTCCTACTCCTATACAAAATATGGACAAAATGCAAGTAAAAAGTGACAAAAATCTCATTTAATCACTTAAGCGTATTTTATACCAATTATAGCCAAAATGATCCATTTTCTTCCCATAATATTGTTAAAGTGACTAAATATAGCATAAAATGTCATTCAAATATAGCTCAAATTAATCACTTATCAGTTAGTATAGTTTTATTCTATCTTGTATTATGCTAAGCTAGGTTGATGATTGAAGTTTGAAAATGGAGAAGATGTTGCTCACATGTGACAAGGGGTTCCATCTTTTCAACTCTTTAACTCTTGTATTTGAATTTATGTCTGGTTATAATACAATTATGGCCTTTTCTTTCTTTTTCTTCATGTTTAGCTAAAGTTATGTCTAGAGTTATAGATGAACTTTCTATATCTTGTTAGTAATGTCTACTCGGTTATTTGATGATATTATTTTGAACAAGTTATTTATCACTTTTTCTTTTCTAATCATGATTAACTGGCCATTAATTGTGATAATCTTAAGGTGTTAAGTTTGCAATGAAAATTGGGATTTAACATTAGTTCAAGGAAGTGCTAAATTTAGAGAGGACACTCACGAGAGTAGAGGTGCATCTTTGTGGATTTAGTGGCTTGTTTCATGTAATTTCATAAAAGAAATGAATTTCTAATTAATATTATAACCACGAGAGTAGGTATGACTTAGTTACAAGTATAGTTGATTCACTACAAGAGTAGGTTTCAGATACATTAGGTAATTACGCCATAACTAACCAAAATAATAGCATTCAATTAATCGCTAATTTCACTTATAGGAGTAGTTAGGAATTCTATATTTCTAAGAGTTTTCTATTATTATTTGTATTAATTTTATCTCATATTTATAATGTAGATTTAATTTTTTGCATTTATGATAGTCTAAATAATAAAGGAATTTGAAAACCATCGATAATTGACATTCTTCTCTGTGGGTTCGACCCTTAATACCTTATACTCAATTTCGACCTGTACACTTATAGAAAATCGCATATGGAGTATTTAGAATTTTATAAATGTAAAACTTGACTATAGATGAGTTCAATTATTATATGTATACCCCGCTCTCATCTTTTATTCAGAAAACATACATTACACAATGGATGCAATGAATTCATATTGCCTAAATCTACTATAAGTTGGAACTTAGTCAAGGTAAATAAATGTCCTACCTAACTTCTATATAAATATATATATATATATATATAGTTTGTGACCAAAAAATAAAGAAAGGTCTAGGAATGCCAGCAATATAAACTCATCTATCCCAATGTTAAGATAATCAAAACTCAAATCTATAGACAAGATGAAGAAAGTCTTCCTAAATCAAATGACGATGAAGGGAAGGAGAATGATGAAGAGATTGTGTAAATCTTAGGTGACATGATTACTCTACTATATATTAACAAAAATGGTTCATTTTACAAGTAATAAGTTACAAAAAGTTACAATTAATTCATCGTAAATATATCTAACTTATTAGGAAACTAATTAAGGTAATAATTCTATAAACTTCCACCTACCTACCATAGAATCTGAAAAGAAATGAAAATGAAAGAATAGGCAAGTTTAATGGTATACAAGCACCCCCAATTGATATGGACTGAACTCTCATTTCAATCTCACATGTTTTACAGGCAAGATGAATAAAGGCTCTGACCTTGAGAAAAATGCAGAAGACAATCATTCTGAGAAGCCAAACTGTGATGATGATTCCCTTACTCCATTTTATTCCATCGAATTAATGATCTACCAGAACTGTATGTATCCTTGCCTTCTTAATTTCTGTTTTATAACTTTTTCCTCTTCCACACAAATGATAATTTTTATAGAGTATGTTTGTGTCGGTTTCAAAATTTTGTTATTAACAATCTTATGATTTTAAAGTTTTGAAACTCTTTTTATGCAGATTATGACGTGTTGGAAGTAAGTTGGCGCTTAGCGCAAGCGTCCGCTTGTATGTATTCACATCAATTTTTTCGCTAAGCAGGCATGGCGCTTTGTTTGGTACTTGAGAAGCAAAAATGCATCTCATAGACCACACAAAGGGAACAAGAAAAATGAGGAAGAAGAAGAAAAGGAGGAAAAGGAAGAAAATCTTTATCTCTTGCTTATTAAAAATAGAGGAGACAAAGTCAATTGATCATCGAATTGATGATCTACCAGAATTTGTAAATTTTTTTCAATTTTTTTTATCTTTTTCTTCTTTCTTCAAATTTATTCAACTGCTTCCTTTATTAAATTAAATTCTTTATTTTCTTTTTCTTAACATGTAATTGTTTATCTATTGCTCAAACATTTGAAGCTATCAATACTTCACATCAATGTTTGTTAATCATCAAAATAAGAGTAATTTAAGACCAAAGGGTCTTCATCAGGGTTTTTACCAAAAAAATGAGAGTAGAAGTAAGAATTGCTAATATTTGGTAGAGAATGCTTTCTTTAATTGATTATAATAAGAATATAAATTCACTTATTGAGATATAACTAACAGCTATCCAAAGCAATATGGAACCCTTATATTAAATACCTCACAAGCTATATCACACAAATTTTATCTAAATATCTACCATTTTTTGCTCTATGAGTAAGACATAGTAGGACTTTTTAATAAATTTTGCCACTAATAATGTTAATGTACACTCTTGATAGGAAAGTAAATAATGTATAACAAATGTTCCATCTAATCTTATGGAATTTATTCTTTTTCTTATACAAATTATATGTACTACGAACAAAAGAAATAAGGAAAAAAACATAGATAGGTCTCCATGCACGTATACAATGAAGTAATTAATAAAGCAATAAATGTTCGACATAGAATTCATTAATTTGTTGGTCATCCTACCTTTTATTCAATTAAGATATATTACACAAATTATGCATTAAATCATATTTTTTTAATCTACCGACCTCTCTCATATATATATATATATATATATATATATATATATATTTGTTACTAAATAATGACGAAAGCTAGTTTCCCTAAATGAAATGATGCTAAAGGTAAAAGAAGTTGATGAAGAACATTGTGCAAACTTTAGGTGTTATCATAACTCCGCCCTAAGTTTCATCTTAATCGGATTAATAACCTACAAAAAATGAATATGCTTGCCATGCTTTTTTTTTTATCAAGTTTTCTTTTCATAAATCTTAGTTTCATGAATTTTTTTTTTAAAAAAAATTTCTCCCTTTTGTAAGCTTCCAAGTATTGGATGTAGAAATGACTCATCTAGATGGTCGAGCACACCATAGCTCTCAACTGCAGCTAATAAATGGTTACAATTTTATGCCACATCCGAAACCTAGACTAAAATTAAACAAGTGCTATCTTGATTAAATGGACTAGTTACTCTTCTAGTTTGTAATTAAGTTTTCTTAATTCTCATATATTAATTTGTCAATCCATTTGTCAACATTTCTTTTGTTTTCTCATGAATTAATATGTGCAAAACTTTTTTGATAGGGAGTGGGTCAAAGTGATGCAAAATCTCGTTTGTCACCATCATTCAAGGAGCTATTCAACAAGGTAGTTTTGAAAAAGACCCAGTGCCTCGGTTGTATTGGCTTTTTATTGGCAGCAACCAACTTTGGATCACTGTTTTAAAATTCAAATCTCACACTCTCATATTACATTGTTTGACCGCCCAAAATGCCTTATGCTTCAATTCAACAGGAAGATGGCACGGCTTCCCAAATATCAACCTTTAGGGAGACATCCCAATAGGCGTTTTGTATGCAGTCCTATACGCCCAGAGTGCATCCTCCAGTCTTGAACTCTAATATTTCCTATCAGGACGAACCATTTTCTCCAAGATGGACTTAATTTCTTTATTCGAAATTTCAGCCTGCCTATTCGTTTGGGGGTGATACGACATAGAAGTTTTGTGAATAACCTCATACTTGCAAAGTAGAGCTGCAATCACCCTATTACAAAAGTGTTTTCCTCTATCACTGACCATGGCCCTCGGTATTCCAAAGCGAACAAAAATGTGAGATTTTACAAAACTTGCAACTACTTTTGAATCGTTAGTCCGGATGGCTTTTGCTTCTACCCACTTCGAGACATAATCGACAGTCAATAAAATATATAAAAAACCATAGGAAGGCGGAAATGGGCCCATAAAATCAATACCCCATACTTCGAAAATCTTACAAAAGAATATGGGGTTTTGGGGCATTTGATTTCTACGGAAAACACTGACTACCCTCTGACGTCTATCACAAGATTTACAGAATATGTATGCATCTTTGAATAGGGTAGGCCAATAAAAACCACTCTCCAACACTTTACAGGCTATTCTTTTTGGTCCAAAAATGACCCCCACATGCATAAGAATGACAAAAGTTAAAATAGAAGCAAATTCATTTTCACTTACGTATTTTCTCATTACTTGATTTGCACAATGCGGGTCATCCCATATGTAGTACTTAGCATCACTTTTGAGTTTGTCTCTTATCGCCTTTGACCATCCTGCAGGAAACTGATTAGTGACCAGATGATTTACCATATCTGCATACCAAGGGAGAGATGATTGAAGAGAAAATAAATGCTCATCAGGAAAAGTCTCCTGCAAAAGAAAGTCATCCTTCGCAGTAGGTAGCCTGCTCAAATGATCAGCAACAAGATTCTCCGCCCCCTTTTTATCTCGAATTTCTAGATCGAACTCTTGTAACAACAATATCCACCGAATTAACCTTGGCTTAGCTTCCTTCTTGACCATCAAATACCGCAATGCTGCATTATCAGAGTACACAATTACCTTAGCTCCTAACAAGTAAGATCTAAATTTTTTTAAGGCAAAAATAACAGCTAAAAACTCCTTTTCGGTGGTAGAGTAGTTCAATTGGGCTCTATTCAATGCCCTCGAAGTGTAATAGATTGCATGAGCGGCTTTTCCAACTTTTTGCCCGAAGACCGCACCCACTGCAGTGTCACTTGCATCACACATGATCTCGAATGGGAGACTGTAGTCCAGGGGTTGGATAATCGGTGGTGAGGTCAATAACTCTTTCAACTTATCAAACGCCTTTTTGCAATCATCATTGAATTCAAATGGCACATCTTTTTGCAGGAGTTGGAACAATGGAACTCCAATTTTTGAAAAATCTTTAATGAACCTGCGATAGAACCCTGCATGTCCCAGAGAAGAACGCACTTCCCGCACGCTTGCAGGGTAAGGTAAGGAAACTACAAGATCTATCTTAGCTTTGTCTACTTCAATGCCCTTAGAGGACACCACATGATCCAAAACTATCCCATGTTCGACCATAAAATGGCATTTTTCCCAATTAAGCACTAGGTTAATTTCAATACATCTTCTTAAAATTAAAGTCAAATTATCAAGGCACTCATCAAAACTGTCACCATAGACACTGAAATCATCAATAAATACTTCTATGATTTTCTCCACATACTCAAAAAAAATGCTTACCAAACACCTCTGGATAGTTGCCGGTGCATTACACAGTCCGAAGGGCATTCTTCTATAGGCAAAGGTACCAAACGAGCATGTGAATGTTGCTTTTTCCTGGTCCTCTGGTGCTATGGCAATCTGAAAGTAATCTGAAAAATCATCTAAAAAGCAATAGTAAACTCGACAGGCCAATCTTTCAACCATCTGATCAATAAAGGGAAGAGGGTAGTAGTCCTTTTTAGTCACTGCATTGAGTTTGAGGTAGTCTATGCACTGACGCCATCCGATAGGCTTGTGAACTGGAACAAGTTCACCTTCATGGTTGGCTTCTACCGTTATTCCCGCTTTCTTTGGGACTACTTGCACTGGGCTTACCTACTGACTATCAGAGAAAGCAAAAATTATCCCCACATCGAGAAGTTTGAGTATTTCATTTTTCACCATCTCCATCATCATCGGGTTCAACCTCCTTTGTGGTTAACGTACTGACTTTGCATTCTCTTCAACCCTAATCCGATGCATATACAAGCCTAATTTGATTCATACACAAGGAGGGACTTATGCTTTTGATATCAGCAATGGACCATCCTATTGCCTCCTTGTGTTGCTATTGCACTCTTATCAACTTTTCCTCCTGCACGGTTGATAATTTAGCCGAAATTATGACCGGAAGAGTGTTCCTATCACCAAGGTATGCATATTTGAGATGATCTGGCAGAGGTTTTAGTTCCACCGCTGGCGCCTGTACCACAGAAGGTAACAATCTCTAATGAGATTTAGGTATAAATAGGGGTGTCAGGTCATACCTACTTGTAATAGATGCCAGTGATTGCAATGCTTCAACTGTGTGCTTCAACTCTGCACTTAGCTCCACATCATAAGTTGCTTCCAACTCAAGATGTTTGGTAAGAGCGACTTCTAACGCATCCCTGCCAGTCAACTCAAAGACTTCCTGGACCACAGGATTAATCACGCTTATGCCAAAAACAGAGTGGGATTCAGGTGGATACGTCATGACATCAAATATATTAAAATGAACCACCTCCCCATCAAATTCCATAGTAAGGGTACTCCTTTTCACATCGATTTTTGTTTCAACAGTACTCAAAAAGGGTCTCCCTAATATAAGAGGTGATCGATTAGGGGAGTGTTCATCATGCATGTCAAGTACATAAAAATCAGCAGGGAACACTAAGTCATTCACTTTGACCAGAACGTCCTCAATTAGCCCGTCAGGGTAGGGATTTGTACGATCTGCTAACTGAATTATAATTCTAGTTTCCTTTAATGGTCCTAGATTTAAGGATGTGTAAATACTTTTTGGCATCACATTAATTGACGCTCCTAAATCTAGCATCGCATCTCCAATCTTAGTATTCCCTATTCCACATGAGATAGAGAACAAACCTGGATCTCCACATTTTGACGGTAGTTTCCTTTGCAGTACTGCTGATACGTTCTCCCCCACCAAAATTCTCTCGTCTCGTCTCAGTTTCCTTTTATTTGCACAAAAGTCCTTTAAGAACTTTGTGTATCTAGGCACCTGCTTGATCGCATCCAATAGAGGGGATGTTTATTTGCACTTTGCGAAACATCTCTAGGATCTCTTTCTCCTTGTCTTGTTTCTTCGGCTTCTCCAACCTACTAGGGAAGGGTGGTGGATTAGTCTTAACTGTACTCATAGAGTTAGAGATTACCTCAGGAGTTGTCTTCCCCATTCCTTCTTCTTCCAACTCTTTCTCAATTTGATCCTCGTTTTTATCCTGAGGAACCACTGGTTTGGAGTTTTAGATTTCTTTCCCGCTTCTAAGAATCATAGCACTCACGTTTCTCGGGTTCACCTCAGGTTGCGAAGATAATCTTCCATCCATCTTGACTTCTAAGCGATTGACTGTAGCTGCTAATTGACTCATTTGTGTTTGCAGATTCTGTATGCTAGAGTTTGTCTTTTGTTGAAACTATGCGGTGCCAGAAGCCAAACTTTGAACTATGTCCTCAAGAGATGCACCTGATGGACTAGAGGAGAAAGGTTTAGGCTTTGGTTGGTACGATTGCTGGAATCCTGGAGGGCGATTAGGTAAGGAGTTCTGTTGCCTGTTCCCATAGCTGAAATTTGGGTGATCCCTTCAACCCGGATCGTAGGTGTTTGAGTAGGGGTTGTACTGTCTACGGGGCGTGGGCACACCACTAGCCATATTCACATGTTAGTTCCTTCCTCTTGCAGCATTGGACATAAGTCTGCAGAGTGACCTATGTTTGTGCAAATCCCACACACACTGGTTTGTTGCGAATTCCCTATAGCTAGTTGCCGAACAAAAGATGTTAGATCAGCTAACTGTTGTTGAATAGATGACACTTCGACCTCATTTACTCTACAGATGTGGGTGTTTTCACTGGAGCCAAATTGTTGCGAATTCTCCGCCATTTCCTCGATTAGCTCCCATGCCTCTCTAGGGGTCTTGTTCGGTAATGCCCCATCACTTGCAGCATCAATAATGTTCCGATCAGACCATTGGAGCCCTTCATAAAAGTATTGGATCAATAATTGTTCACTAATTTGATGTTGTAGACATTTAGTGCACAATTTATTAAACCTCTCCCAATACTCATACAAGGACTCCTCGGGATTTTGCTTGATACCGTATATTTCTTTTCTTAGACTGGCAGCCCGAGAAGCAGGAAAATATTTTTCTAGAAATTTCTTCTTCAACTGCACCCATGTTATGATACTACCTGCTGGTAGATAGTCTAGCCAGTTTTTGGTGGCATCCTTATGAGAAAATAGAAATGCTCTAAGTTTTATTTGTTTCTCAGTGACTCCGAGGGGTTTCATACTTGAGCAGACCATGTCAAATTCCTGGAGGTGTTTGTGGGGTTCCTCACCTGAAAGGCCATGAAAGAGGATAAGAGGTGGATCAAACCAGATTTTAGCTCAAAAGAAGTATTTTCATTTAGATTTGAAAAAGTAATGCATAAGGGTTGTTAGGTTAAATCAGGGGTAGTCAACTCTCTTAGTGTTCTGTAATTTGTCATTTTATGTTCCTCTTCCTCCGAATCACTTGAGTAATCAGTTGATAACTCAATTGCCACGTTAAAATCAGGGGATGCTATAGAGGATTGTCCTTCCTTGTGTTTCCTGGTCTCCTGTCTTAGCCTACGCGCCGTTTTCTCGACGTCGGGGTCGTATATCTATTCACCTGTGCGGGAAGAACGAGGCATAAACTAGCAAAAGTACCAGAAACGAGGTAAAATAAATAAATACGAGAAAGTAAAATGAAATAAAATGAACTTAGAAAAAGAAAAACATAATTCAGGCACTAGTCCCCAGCAACGGCGCAAAAAATTAACAGGTGTCGAACCTGTGCAATAATAAAGACCTACTCAACGAAAATATAAATTTGCATACATCGGTAAGTAGTGTCGATTCCACAGGGAATGGAAAAAAATTTGCTCTTTTTCGAATTAAAACAGAATGGGGGGGTGAATCTTCAAGATTTAACGACTAATAGAATATCACCAAGGCAATGAAACGTGCAAAAGAAATTAGGAGAGACAATTGATGGGAAAAACTCTAACCAAGGTTACACTTCAAATATGGCTCAAGTAACTGATCATTGATGCAGTTATAATTCCAATATTCATTAATAAACAGGTTTTTAACTGCCGATACGATCTGACAGTCAGTTTCTCCTTACTGTTTCAATAATTAAGGTATGACCATTGACTATTTCTCTAATTTAGGAATAACCCTAGGTACAACCATAGGATTTAATTCCCCAATTGCATTAGAAACTAGAGAAACCTGTTCTAATCAATAAACATGCTACGAGGACTTATTTAAATTAGATTGTACGTTTCTCCGACACAAAGCCAATTATGCCAGTTACTACCAGGATTAGAACAGTCAAACAATTATGGATTTAACTATCCCAATTAGCGGATAGATTACGTGTATATTTAAATATTGCGCACTTATTTAATGACACACAATAATCATACTCTATAAAGCAGAAAACGTACAAATATCAAAAACTAGAGAAAATAAATAAAATCAATTAGATTTGACAGTGATAGCTGAACCAAATCCTCGGTGTTCCTTGACTAGAAATATGAAATTAGTTCTCCATTACGGAAGAACAAGCCATCTCAAGAGATAATCTGTTCGAAATTTGCAATTCTCTTCTCCTAAAGTTCGATCCAAGGAAAAAACAAGAACAGGAGCACTTCGTTTTTCAAAGATGATGTCTGCCGAATTCTACTTGGCCCACTTCCTAATTGATTGGTTTCCTAATACCAATCAAATTCTAAAAAGAGTCCTATTACAATTTAGTTTCCTAAAAGCATTCCCAATTGTCCAAGTCTGTCGTGGGGTGCAAGGAAAATAGGAAACTTCAGCAGCTACCAAGCTTTGGAAATTAACTTGGATTGGAAACCGTCCGATGTTAAGAAACTGCCAATTTCAGGTTTCGAACCTTTGAACTTTGGCGCCCCACGTGCAAATCGTTAGGAATCCTCCATTTAAGCCCTTTTTCGCTCCAATTTCTGAAATTAACACAAGAATACTAATTGTGGGTAAAACCAGTCAAATAGGATGATATTTAGTGTAAATAAAAAGGAAAATATAAGCAAATATACCAACTAAATGTACCCTATCAGCCAGTTAACCTTCCCGTCCGAATTTAAAAACACCGCCTGGAATAGTAGATAGTTTAGCAGCTTGTTTCTACACATTGAGCAAGCGAATGCCATATTTTATATAGTGTCTACTAGTCATGGAAACATATTAGAGAGCACAAAATGGTGCATTGATAGTTTTGATTGCTACATAGGTTATTAGGTAATTCTGTCAAGGAATGTCTAGTCATTATCTTTGAAAGGTTCTTTATTGCGGAAGAGCTAAGAAGATATATAATAGTAATAAAGAATGTTTCTTGACTACATATGTCAACCCAACTGGGCTATTCTGTTTGTATTTCGGTTGTAGCAATTTGGGCACTTGAAACAAGACAAAAATTTGAAAGAAAAGAGGGCAAGGAAAGAAAACGAAATCAAAAGCACATGTTGTAGCCTTTTGAGTTGTGGACTAAGGCATATTTTCTTGCTTGAGGAATTGAAAGGTGCTACCAATTTCAACAGTTACAAATGTTTCAAAGTATTTGGAGAGAAAAAAAAAGGGCTAGTCATCATGAAATTGAATAATAATGAATCTTTCAAAAATTTTCTTTCCTTTTCTTTTGCAAGATCTCAAACTTAAACAAAAAGAAAAATGATATCAAACTTACAAAATAATAGGATTTTCGAAATAGTGCAAGCATAAGGATTAGTTTTCAATGTCAGCTATGATTGCTAAGGGGGGAGCTGTGAATTAAAAGCCCTTGGCAGCTCCCCTTTTCACCAGCAAAAAGAGCGGCACGCCGAATCAGCTCCATACTGGTATACCATGGTTGAGCTCTTTTCTTCAAGTCTGAAAACAAATATTAGTAGAGTAAGTCAGCGTCACGCGCCCCTTCCCCTACACGTTCAAGAGCCCTACCCAGGACTCCTTCACTCCAAGGAAACGCTCACTCTGGTCTCTGCTTGCTCCCTTTATGTGTATGCTCGCAGCCACTGATGTTCGCTACTAAAGAACTACTCCATTCCCAAGGCTCAGTCGTGCTCCTTACCCAAGGATCACTCACTCAAGCGACACTAAGAGCTACTATTAGCAAGTTAATAAGAGGACATTTCTTAGGAGTTGAATAGGCAGGTCGAAGACAAGCTGACCGAAGGGAGGACATTCAATAATCTAATTAGTCGTAGGCGAAGCCGACCCTAGCGCTTCGATCGGAAGCCATACCCGTGATATGATACATCTTCGGCAAAAGTAGGATGAATTTTATTTTATTTTATTTTATTTTTAGCAAAACAGCATGTTAACGACATTGAAATAAAAAAAGAGTAGAAAGTATTCAATGTATCTTGCAACTTCCATAATAGACAAGTAACACAATAAAATTTATACCTAAAAGGTAATTTTTATTTAAAAGTCACACAACCTTTTTCAATTTCTTGCTATCTTAATGTCTTAATAAGATCACTCAACTTTAGTCATTGAACCAAAACTTCCTTATTAAGCTCACTTAACGTTCTCAATATCAACTCTATAAAATATATATTCTACTCAATGGAAGGACAGTGCATTATTGCTCTGCAAAATATATTTTTCAAATAGTCTAACAAGTGTTTAACAAACAAAAACAATAAAAGGTTGCCATTCATTCATCATTAAGTCAACTTCTACCTTTCGTTCTAAAAAAAATTGCCAAATTCTCTATAAATAACTGAGAACACTATGTAAAACGAAAAACAGTTTACTTGATTTTGGGCTGGAGTTTTCAAGTGGCCAGACGTACTCAAAAGAAAACAAGCAATTGAACTTCATCTGACATGAATAGAGGTTGACTTGGATATTAGAAGAGAAGAAAGAAATGGGTTGCAGCTAGTGGGGAAGGATTTGGGGAATGGATTTTTTTGACAATTTGAGTCCTGAGTTACTAGGCTTATCATAATAACAAATTTCCTTTTCTTTTTGGGTTCAAGAAAGTGTTCGCAGGAATAGAGTACAATTTACAACTACTCATTTGACTAATGAACTACGAGTTCCAAGGTAGCTAATGATCGAAACATATTTTGAATTCTTTATCGCTCAATTTGAATCAAATCACGAAAGGTCATACATGTATCTTGACATTTTATGACCTGGCATTGGCAGACCAAATATGTTTGATGCTACATAGCCAATGAGGGCATTTTATTGGGAGAAGTGGGCTACCACAGAACAAGAAAACTACTTTGTTTATTGGGAGGGCTGGGCTACCAATATAACCGTTAGTGTTACTTATTATACAAACTAAGGTCTAAAGAAAATACATCAGTAGTACTGCTTAATTTTCAGCCAAACTCACGTGCCATTTTTAAGTATTATTTATAAACTTACAGATATAAAATGCAAGGGTGCATATATTGCTAGCACTATTAGTCTATAAAATTACTTGAAAAGTCAGGAATAGTGTTCTATTTTCTTTGGGCTCTCCTTTTAGTTACATAGATACCTTGGAGAGGTCCATAATCTAAGAATTGCTACTTCCATACAATCTATAGGAGCGATTACCTATAATATTGCAGCGATGAATTTTTAAGTTCAAAGCATCTAACAAATTGGTAAAATGTTTAAGCTAGGTGTTGAGACTAGGATGTTTAAAATTCTTAAAATTCATGCAAGTTTGTATTTCAAGAATTCCATGGCTAACCAATTAATTTATAGAGATTTTTTAAAAAATTTTTCTAGCAAGAAAGGGATGAGACTTAAGAAGTGGGGAGGGAATATCAAAATTTGAACTAGAATCTCTAATTTTTGAGGTCTCAATCTTAACAATTAAACCAAGGCCTCACTGGCCTAATGGTATTAGAAATGTGAATTTAGTCAGGAAGAGAGAGGCTGTAATTAGTTGGTATTGGGCCATGTGTGATTGTGCTTTTTGTCTGGGTTTTTGTGGTTAGTTTAATTTTTACTTTATTTGATGTATAATCACATTATATTGTTCTACTCATAAAAAAATTTATTTACTTAAATAAAAATTATACATATATTTAACACAATATATCATAATGTGGTCGCGCACTATAATACATATATTATACATATATTATAGTAAATGTAATATCTTGACAGAACTGCACATAATACAATGGCACCTGCCCCAAGTCCAATTAGTTGAAACTCATGCGCAGAATAGCAACAATACGTGTAGAAACGTAAAAACCACCAAGTGAATTCTAAGAAGTACTGAAATCTCAAAAAAAAAAAAAAAAAGAGCAAGCAGCTAGAAGGATAAAATGGAGAGTAAGACTCAATATATACATCAACGTTTACATCTTTGTGTGGCTAGTTAAATTTTGCATTATGTACTTGATCAAATTTCTAACCATTAAAGATGATTTAGTAATAGCCAAGTCACTGGAGCTTATATTCAATACATTGCACATTCGCTTTTACTTATTTCAGATCCGAATATTATCTATATTGAGTTCTTAAAGACGTAAATCATTGTTATCAGTTTTTCACAGAACTACAAATTCGTCATGAAGATTTTCTATGTCGACTAAATCAAAAAGATACTATAGTTGATTTGACAAGGAAATAAGAAAATTATTATACCAAGAATTATTATCACCATCCTTTAGTGCACACAAGTAGGAATCAATTGGGCTTCTTTACTTCATAGTGTATGTCAAATATTAGATAACTTTGAACAGTCACAGGTGGTTAAACTCTTTTGCATGGTGGACGAGATTTTAGTCCTTCTTATTTACAAACAATGCAACAAAGGATATCTTCTCTATGTTTCACTTTTTCTATATCCTATCTCTCCATTTCTTCCATAATTCTAGCAAATTGCTAACACAAACGTGCCTCATTAGCTCAAAATAATCTTGTAAGATTGGAAAGGGTCATATCAAAAGATAGGCCAAAACACAATTTCTTTTAGAAAATTTTCAAAAAAGATATTAATAATAATTAAACAAGTTAAGTCGCCTATTAATCTTGGATAAGAGTTTCTCCACTTTTGTCTTGGTTTGTGCTTCTGCTCTCAGCTGTTGTTTCCCTAACCTTCGTATTTAGCTCAAGTCTTACGATCCTTTCAGATTTTAAGATCTTTAATGAGAAAAATGATCAGCGAAGGTAAATTCTTATTCTATAAATTGAACTAGTTCTATAAATCGTAAAGTAGGCAAGTAATTTCCATGTCTGAAACAACTAGGAATTTGTATAAATTTGTTAACATAAACAACTAAAAGTTTGTATAAACATATTAGGATAATTGAAGATGTAATAGAAGAAATACATATTGGGTAAATGGTTTTCGAAAAGATGTTGGTGTTCTCATGTTTCCAACCTTGGCAGACAATTAGTGTCGTTTTGTAAATATTGTATAATTCTTATCACTTCTTCGATGTCATGTTTCCTTTCGGCTTCAATGCACAAACTTCCCGCCACTTTGCTCAGGATTCAGTTATTAGAGTTTTAGGCCCCCTTGAATTTTCCAAACAATTCACACTCCGCTAGAGTTGTTTTAAAAATTGGGTAAATTACATATAATTCTCCTGTGATTTCATCTATTGCCACATATGTGACGCCCCGCCTTCTCCCTAAGGCGAATCAAAGGGTATCCGCGGGACGCCTGCCCAACTCTCGCCAGGACTCAAGGCAAAACAATTCAAGCTTAACTATAAATATCCAATATTACAAGCCTAATTAAGAAAGTCGCTTCCATAACCAATATACAATGGTACACCATGAGTACAAAATGCATCAATCATTCACTTCTTACATTCGATTCTCAAAAGTTACATCAAATCTCCATTTATACAATAATCCAAGGTCTAGCAAAGTACATTGGAAAACCCTAAAACAAAAGTACATCCAAAAGGGGGTTTTCCTCAAGTTCGCCCCGATCCATCCCTGTTAAGGAAAACAAATCTAAAGGGTGAGCAAAACGCTCGTAAGGCCAAGAAACACACATGCAAGCACACGGTCCAAGTAACAAGCCCAAATAATGAATAAAGCAGTAATATGCGAGAAATTAGTAATTCAAGCAAGAATGTGTAACCAGAAACAATTCAAGGATATAGGAGCTCTCAGGAGCTATTTTCCACTTGCGCAATCCAGAACCTCCACGAATTGACACTCCGTCAATCGGGTAGGCTTAGTCCGTAGAACTTCACTTATCATGTCCCCTTTCACCTTACATACCCCTGTATCGGGCCCGCCTGTCGTTTGTGTTGGGCGATGCTGCTTCGAGTATGCCAAGTAAGACCTCTTATTAGGTCAAGCTTTTGTTTTTCTCATAGTTCGCTAAGGAGCCCGACCAAGCCCATGCCGGCTCGAGTCCAAGGTTAGCCAGTGAGAGTTGGGCGTCCTCCAAGCATGTTTGAGTGTCGAGGAGATTCATTCCAACGACGTATACAGCCATAGCATACAATTTCATATCAAGCAAGCATTCAGCATATTCAAGCATTTGACAATTTCAAACATTTCAAGCATTTTAAGCATGAGTCATTAATTGCAAAAGAGGACGAGTGCGATAAAGTACACACTCGACTCCATTTTCAAAATCTCAATTCCTGAATAACGAGTGAGCATGTATCGAATGCACATAGTTTCAACTATTCATGCACTTGACACTCACCAAGTTTCTCAAGTAGAAATGTCACTAGAGTTTCAAGCGTTCACCATTGGATCCTCTTGAAGGTCCTCGTGGGTGCCTGAGCAATTAAATAGTAATCCATCATTTAATCCTAATTATCGAAGAAGATCGTACACTTGTACAATCTAAGAAAATTCTTATGAAAATGGGCCCGATTTATACGTAAATCAAGGCTCAAAGGCATGGTTTCAAAGCATAAGAGAAATCAGGATTTTACCTTTGAAATTGGGTGTAAAACGTTCAAGTGTTATCGAGGAGGAAAGGAGAATTTGAAAACTCCATTTCCTTAAGTTTCAAAAATTTCAGATTTAAGGGGTATTCTTGCAAAAATCATAACTCACTCTTCGTAGGTCCAAAATTGGAAAACTTGGTACCGATGGAAACTTCTTCCATAGTACTAAAAGTTCCTGGAAGACACTTCTATGATTCCTAACGGAAGATATTCAAAAATTAGCTCAAAGTTGCTGTTTTAAGCTCGCAAGGCAGTTTTGAGGTTGGTTTTTCGTCAAATTTGGAAAATCGGAAAATATCACAGAATTCGATCTAGCCTTTGGATTTTGGAACTCAATTAGCGTTGCAAGCAAGGTTTAAAATCCAACAAATGGAACAAGAATTGGAGTTTTGAGCACCAAGATATTGTAGCTCAAAGTTGGTGCAAAAACGAAGCTCACTGGGCAATTTCCAGATTTAAAGCTGGAACTTTGCGACTCTAGTTGGGCATCGAAACGGATTCGAAATGACACCAAATTTGGCAGTAGTATACTACCATATGAGAGCTATCCCTCTACCAAACTTCATGGAAAAATTAGTTTGGGAAGCTAGTGAACAAAGTCAATAAAGTTTGCAAAATTTCTAAGGCAATCTGCCTTGCATTTGTGTTTTTTCCCTTTTCCAAACATTTGGCCAATGAAAATTCTCAAACATCATCCATTCATGAAGACAAGGTCTAAGAAACATCCAAGGTGTAATTTGGTAGGTGATTACCACCAAGAAATTCGAATTAACAAGTCCCAAATCGAAGCTAGAGCTTTAACTAGCCAAAAGAGGGTTTTCTACCTCTGAGTCAGTTTTGGATTTCAGCCACAACTCACTCAATTCAACTCAGAATTGAGTGTGGTCAGTGGCGTTGAAAATTAGATTCATAAATCTACAATTGCTTAGAAGAAATCATTTTCAAAATCAGTTCACAACTAGGTCATTTTTGGACACCAAGTCGCTGCACAAAACAGAGTTCCCTGTGAAAACGTGGAACAGAGCAGTCGACTTTACAAGCTTGGTACAGATCACTCGGGTCGAATTAGAACCTGCATTTTATACCGTTGGAAAACTGGGAATGTCTAGTTTCCATTGCCACAAACAACACTCGATTTTGACATCGGAGCAAAAAGATATGCAAGAACACTGCCTGGGCAGTGACGTGAGGATTTTTCCAGGTTCATCATCTTACGAAATTTTAACTATTGGCCAACCAATTCATTGAATTTTTCAAACAAACTTTCTACACATCTCATACAACATATAAACATCGTAACTAAACCATTAGATCCACAAAAATTTTGCCTTAAAGGTCACGAATAATATAAGGGCAGAATCGGAAGATTTTTCCTTTTCGCTACCTTTCGAACTTTCCTTCGCAAACTCACTTAGTTCTACTAATTTAGCCACAAATCCATCATCAACAACATTAAAACTCATCAAATCAGCCCAACCATTCAAAGTGGGAATTCATAGAGCCCACACAACAATTTTCATCATAAATAAAGCTACTCACATGATCTTACAAGTATATACGTGCAATACTACTACCACAAGTCAAGATTTGTAAGGTTGATCGCTATATACCTTCCTTGATGGTTCAAGCAGAATTTTCGGTCACTTGAAGCTCAGCAAAACTGGGGAAAATGAGCTCCTTTCTTAGCTTGATGTGGTCTCCAAGTGATGAGCTAGGTGCGGTTAAATTTTGGAGTAATTTGGTGAAGTTTTTGTGAAGAAATGGAGTGAAAACTTGTGGAACTTTGGAGAGTTTCTTTCTTTCTCTTGGCCGGCTGTTCTTGTGCAAGAAAGGGAAGTACCGTGGCTGATGAAGAAGCTTCCTTGTGAAGCTTATAAATTTGTGGACAAGAATTGCTCCAAAAGTCAACTCTCTCTCGCGCGCGCGTTTCGTGCTCAATTCCTCTCGAGTTCGTTTCACTTGTGCACTAAACCTCTAATGCACTTATATTCATACTTATATTATTCACTCTTAATAATCTAGAAATAATTTCTAAAATCCTCCAATTAGTCGCGCGCGCGAAAACTTGAACTTCCGATTTGCGCGCGATAAGGTGAAATCTCTAAGAAATTCTTATAACGATAATACAACGAACTATCACTTGGGTATTTAAACTTAAAATTAATCACTTTAGGGCAAATGTACAAGTCTCCAATTTTCCAAACTCATTGTGCCCTCGAATCAATTATTATTTCCAAACGTGCAGTCACTATTCACACTTAACGAGCTCTCGAAAATTAACTTTTGAAACGAGTCACTTTAAAAATATAAGCAAGCCATAGTTCAATGTATTTAGGTATAAAAGGGCTCGAAAATAATATTCGGAATATTTGGCCAAATAAATAATTAAATAAGCTAAAATTTGGAGTTCAAAATAAGAAATTTTGCGAGTCCTCACAACATAACTCCTCTAACATTTCAAAATATCTCTTTCAACCCCTATGATTTTATGAAAAGTGGAAATTTGATGGAAATACCAATAGTGTCCTAACTTAAATGCTAAATCTATCGATGGTTTAATTACTTTGCATAGGGGGGATTACGTGAATAAATCCAAAAATTACGGGGGTAAAGTGCTTATTTATACAAATCATAAAGGGGTTATATAGATATTAAAATTTATCACACGTGCTTTTAGAGCGCATTTGGTATAAACGCTGCAATTGATTGTGTATTTCATTCATTTTCTACTTTATATAAAACTATAGGAGAGGCTATGTGACTATTTTGGAACCTTAGATGGGTCATCTAGTATTATGTAAACTCACATGAAAATTATAAGTAATTTACCCTAAAAAATATGGCTTTGATACTTAATTTATTTTTCTACTACTGTCACTTCATTAAAGTTGTATGGTATATAAAATCTTCTGTACTTTCCATCTTAATCACTAAAAAATAAAGTAAAATAATATGTATCAAAATCTCAACAAAAACATGCATGCATGCATCAGTGATGGACAAACCAAGCTGTTTAAAAGCGTCGAAAAATTCATCAGAGATTGAATTATTTTTTGACTAAAACATGCTTGATCAAATTTGCAACACAAATTGGAACAATGATCCTTGGAATCTTTAGGATGTAAAAATTATTGTTAGTTTAAAGAGTGATTATAAACCCTACTAATCCTACTAACTTAATCTCTAAACCCAATTACAGTATACATCCTAACCCTAAAGAAAGATGTACAGCTGCAAGCTCATGGCAACAAAGGCGACTTATCACTTCTGTCCTAAACCATTTGCATTTTCACGGTCATTATGGTCGATGGTATTTGTGAGGATCCAAAATTTATTTTCTACTTTCTCTAATTTTTGAAAAAAAGAGTTAATTTATATTTTTTTAATTTTACTTTACTTGTCTATTTACTAGCCTTAATTTGATGGTGATTTTAAAGGTTAAGTTAAAATTTTTCTCTTTTCCCTTTTATAATTTTGATGCATGTTAAGTTTCGTAGAGTATTATGATAGTTTGACCGACTAGTGAGATGCGTGCATTATTTTTGGTGGACAAGAACGGATGTGGTACTAGAGGAATTATGTGATTAGAAGTGTTAAGAGTGAATTTGAGGAACACAAATTAGATTGGCCATTAGAAACAAAGTAAGAGACAAAGAGATAGAAATAAAATCATGAGCCGACAAGTGTCACTAATCTAAGCATGTCTTGACTAAGAGCTTTCTCGAGTCTTTATCTTGCACTTTAACAAAACATTTCCTCCATTCATCACCTTGGCCGAATTTCTAAGGAAAGAAAAGAGAGAAAAATTTTCAAAATTTCATCTTGATTTCCTTGCTTGATTTCTTGAGAAATCCAAAGACCAACCCTAATCCATACCGACCAATCTTGAGTTAAGTTTGGAGAGAAGCTTTTGGTGGAGTTACTTGAGGAAGAAAGCTCTTGTCTTGCAACTTATCTTGGGATTTTGAGGTATTATACTAAGAATCTTTCTTTTTCCTTCTTATTTTGCCATTTAGGCAACATATGACTTGATTGTGATGGATTTCATGAAAGATTCATGGTTTTGCTTAGTAGGTTGCAATTTTCAGCTTTTGAATGTATTGGTCAGCCTTGATATGAATGGTTTAGCTTTGATATGAGGTTGGATATGAAATTTTAGCTTTGGTATGAGGTTATCTAGCTTCTATATTCGAATTTCTAGCTTTGAGGTGCAAATTTTCGAGCTTTAGTTATAATTTCTAGCTTTGAGATGAAAATTTTCAGATTTGGTGTAATTGATTTGGAGCTTGATATATATGTTCAAAATTGATAGTTTTTTCATCTAAAGTATGCACCATTTGTCCCCTATAATATGTTGCCTTGATTGAGGTTCATTTACTATGAAAATTGAAGAAATTTGGGGACATGTTGTTGGATTTTCTCCTTATTGGTCAAGTGAGGGTTGAGGTGTAAATTTAGGGCATTTTTGTTTTCCTCTTGCATATGCTTTTACTCAAAACACTTGTTATAAGCTATTTCTTTGCATGTGTGTTAGTTTTGAGCCAAAACAAAGAGGTTTAAGAAGGGAAAAACCTAGTTTTCTAAACTAATTGCTTGCTGGAAAATTTTCGCAGGAAATTCTGCATAGCTTTGGAAAATTAGCTATAACTTCGTATAGAAAAGTCGGAATTGAGTTCCTTTTGTTGCGTTTGAAACTAAACTCATAGAGCTTTCAACGGTATAAAATTTAGGGTTTGATTCAATTTCTATAAATACCAGCAAATCTGCAAAGTTTCTTGAAAACCATGACTTCTGTTTTTGCACATGAGACAGCAGTAAGTTTTGAACTGAAATTTGACTAACCTATGAGTTGAATTTCATGAAAATGTCTTCTAAAGCTTGTTAGTGCCTCGAGTTTATTTTCTAATGGTAAGTTTTGTGATTTTTCGACCTACAGAACTCAAGTTATACTTTTTCAAAAAATATCACCAAAGTTGGGAATTTTGTCAAATGAATTAAGTGGGATTTGCAAAACTTTGGAAAAACTTGTCAAGGTCTTAAACCTTAATTTGATGTGATTTTGGATGCTTAAATTGCTCTCTTCACTTTTAGAATACTTGTGTTGGATTTTATCTTAAAGTCTCGAGCTCAAAGTGAGAAGCATATGGAATACCTTGGAATACTAGACGTGTATGTTTTGGCTAGTTGGATCTACTAAATTTAAATCTATTGTAATTGTGAATCTTGCCTTAGGGTTTGGTAGCGATCAAGGTTATTATCCAGAGAGTTGACATTTAATCTACTGATATGGGTGAGTGTTCCTTGGATATTGTGCTTCCAATGACTATGTGGAATGTTGTGCATGTTTGCTTGAATGTTAAATGCTTTCCAATGATTGTTAAATGGATTTTCAATGGGCGAGTGTGTACTTTATCGCACTCGACCTAAGTGAATGTGAAATTTCAATGATTAAATGATTGAATGTTACTTGTGTCAGAATGTAAGCCTTTGGTTGAACTGGGCCCTTGCCTCTCGTTGCCAGTTGACTCGAGCCAAAAGCGGACTCAGTCGAGTGGCTAGTGATCCTGGGACAGTGTGTGGTATACTCGAGTATGATCATGAAATCGGGTGGAGTACTGGCCAATGAATGCAATGCAATGATTGAAATAAATGACTGAATGAATGAATGAAATGAACATTGAAGGAGTTTTCACTTTTAAATGTTTTCAAATGTCGGAGGTATAAGGGAAATGGATGGAGACTGAATGACTGAATGAATGGCTCCAAATGAACACGTATCATTCCAATGATTGAATGTTTGTTTCTTGAATGATTGCTTATTACTGTGCAAAGTGTGTAAATTGTTAAATGTAATATTTTCATGCTTTATTTATCTGATTGCTTGTTTGGGAACCTCACTGGACTTTTAACTTATTCTATTAGTTTGTTTTACTTAAAAGAATGGAGGCCAGAGCAAGTAAGTGTAAACTAGTGTTTATTATCTTCATGTACTTGTACTTTTATAGATCGACTGAATTTTGGAGATTTGATAATGAAATCTTATGTTTCACTTTTGGGTTGTAAATTAAGTTGGAATTCTTGGATGAATGGAACTTTTTATGTTAATGACGAGCGCGGGGTATACATATATAGTTAGTTCATTCACAATCAAGTTTTACATTTATAAATCCTAAATACCTCACACACGATTTTTCTGGAAGTATATAGGTCATGAGCGAGTAGAGGATATTAAGGATCAATCCCATAGGAAAGATTTTTAATTACCGGTGATTTTCGAACTCCTTTATTATTTAGACTATCATAAACATAAAAGTAATGAAATAACACTAGAAAGCTCCTAGAGGTACGAAATTTCTTACTACTCTTACAAATGAGAATACCGGTTAAGTGAATGCTATTGTCTTGACTAGTTATGGCGTAATTTCCTAATGTATGTGAAATCTACTCTTGTAGTGAATCAACTATACTTATAACTAAACCATACCTACTCTCATGGTTATGAAATTAACTAAAAACTCATTTCTTCAATGAAATTACATGAAACAAGTCACTAAATCCACAAAGGTGCTTCTCTACTCTCGTGAGCGAACTCCCTAAGTTTATCACTTCCTTGAACTAGTGTTAAATTACAATTCTCATTGCAAACTTAACACCTTAAGATTATTACAATTAATGGCCGGTTAATCATGATTAGAAACGCAAAAATGATAAGTAACTTGCTCAAAATAATATCATCAAATAACCAAATAAACATCACTAACAATCCATACGCTAGGTATAAACTTTAACTAAACATGAAAACAAGATCAAAACTTGTATTATAGTTAAACATGAACTTAAATACAAAAGAGAAAGTGATAGGAGAGATGTCACCCTTGTCACATGAGATTTAAACTCTCCATCTTTGCTCCTCAATCATCATCCAAATCTAACTACAAATACAAGAAGGATAAACTACACTAACTACTCTATAGTACCCTAACTAATGAACCAAGGAAACACTAGTGAAAGCTATATTTTTGGTGCATTTCTCTAGCCTTCCAAAGTTGCCAAAATATTCTTCAAAGGCTATATTTATAGAAGAATTCAAGAGCCAAATGAGTTGTTTCTAGTTATCATTTTTTACTCTTGAAACTTCTATGAGTTGTCTTTACAAGTTTCTAACCTTTGCTTGATCAGATACAGCCGAGATTGATAGCTGGAATTGAGTTGGAAAAGTTGTCTGAAAGCAAGACAAGTTGATGAGCAAGTGCCAGAAATCAGGTGAGAATACGCGACTTCTTCTCGCGTATTGACTAGTTGCATATTCAATTCTACGCATTTCAACTGCTATTTTCTCAATGATGAAGGCCGAACTAACTCTTATGAAAAACATAAAAGTTGTAGTCTTTTGAGTTAGCTTTCCAATGCCTCAAGAACCATCCCATTTAGAGCTATGTAAACGGAGATATAATAGAAATACTATCAACTGGCTAGAGTTCTGTTTCAGCTTTTGACAGCAGAATTGCACTTCAGCATTTCGACATTTCGACAATGAACAAAATTGAACTGGACTTCGATGTTTTCATACCAAATGTAGATCTATCTCTTAGCTTCAAAATGGTATAAGAATCACCACAATCCGATGCTTGTAGCTCAAATTATAGTCGAAATACCAAGATGTGTCAAAACTATCTTCGCTTGCATTTCTTCATTTGAATGTTTTGCACTTCTATGTCTTCTTAAAACCACTTCAAATCGTCATCAATCATCCAAATATCTTCTCAATTCATACCATTTGATGATTGAATCATTAAACCTACAAAAACATGAAGTTTTCACCATAAAAATCTATAGAAATGCAATTTTTACACTTTAAATCATAAAATGCATATTTTCACTAGAATCTTAGTTAATTAGTTATAAAAGTAACTAAGATACACCAAAACTAACTAATAAAACACACTAAAAACACGTAAAATATTCTCTTATCAAATACCCCCACACTTGAACCATTGCTTGCCATCAAGCAATTATGAAATACAAACCAACAATGATCCAACATTTTGAAAATAAACATATGTGCACAATTCAACTTTATTTTCTCAAAACAAGGTAATTATTCAACTAAGTTCAAGTATTCATAATATTAAGTAAAGGAGAGTCAATTATACCGCAATTATAACAAGTTCAAGTCAATTTCTCATCCTTATCCAATTTAATAAGCAAGTAACACCTATGGTCAATAACATGCTTTCTAAACCCATGATCAACTTCTTATTTAATTTAAAGAGGGATTTATTCATATAATATAGCTAAATATTACTCAAGTTGTGAAAAGTGCCTTTTGACGCCAAAAATCGACATTTTTAGATGAAAATCGCCAGTTACTCAACCTTTTACATACTCAAATTGCCTTGCATATTCTTAATTCAAGTACCGTTTTACGCGAAAGTCGACATTTGTAAATGAAGACTCCCGATTACTAGGTACAAGAACCATTAGAGTAGAACAACTCTTATTCTCTTTTTTTTTCTTCTTTTTTTAATATTTTTTTTAAAACAAAGATAATAGCATTCCCTCAAAAGAATAATTATGAGAAGAGTATTACAATTATTGATCATATTTATCATTTAACTTATAAAATCAAATAAAAAAGAAATTTCATCAAATATGCAAAATGTAGGCATAATTTTCTCCACTTTACAAATATACTTTCTGATAAATACACAAATTATAATCACATAATAGTCATTTCCAAGTTAAATGAGAAAAGAAACTTTTAAGCCACATATATTTATCTCAAAAATAGAAGGAATTTGAGTTAATAATAGTATGAAACTTGTTACCCTTTGGATAAAATTGAAAAAATTGGAAACATTTTGGGCAAATTTGCAAATTTGGACAAGATTTTGAAAAAATTTTGGCAGAGTTTCCCCTTATAATTGGACTAAACTCTCTGCCAACAAACTCAAGATTGACAACATTTAAGTGCAAGAAATATTTTCAAGGCAAGTCCAAATCATTTCAATCACAACCAACATATATAATCTCAATTCTTCTCCCCTCACTTAATATGCACATTGTTTTCAATGTATAAAAAGAGAAATCAAGATAAAGAAAGTAATACTCCCCTAATATTGCGATCGAAATGTGTAACATTGAAGCTTCACAATCCATTGTCCGTGTTTCTTCAAAGTTTCATGAGTTCCATTTGTATCCATTAGTAATAGAAATCGAAGAATGGAAAATGAGAAACAAATGTGATAATAAAGGCATTATAAAACAAAATGGTGATTCGTAACTTCAAACCTTTGTGGTGGTGACGAATACATGAGGTAAAAAAGAAAAAGAGCATGAAATAGGGAACTCACATTTTCTGCTATTTAAAAGTTCCTGCAAAAAACACGGGTAGAGAATACGCAACTTGACATCACATTTTCATCAAAGTCGCGTTTTCTGCCTTAAATTTGCAGAAATGAATACGCGGCTTCAAGTAATACGCGACCTGAAGTCGCGTTTTGTTGCCTGCGTATTCTTCTTTAAGCATGAAGAACTCAATACGAGAGTTCTTGAATACGTGACTTAAAGTCGCGTATTTCTGGGAATCGCGTATTGTTCTACAAATTTTTGCAGAAATCTTAACTTTCTAAAATTGCACATGGTACCCCAATCACTCGAAATGCATTCTAAATCATTCTTTTGTCAAAATTATCAATGTGTGCACGTGTAAAATGATCAAAACATGCATTTCTACCCTCTTTAATGAATCAAAAACAACAATTACTCAAATTGAGGGGTGGAGTTCCTTGATCAAACTTCACTTTTTTCACCTCATTTGGTCACCTTTGCTTTTATTTCCAAAACCTACAATTGAAAAATAACAAAACAACTCAAACACATAATTTAAACATAAAATCACACCAAATTAATCTAACTTACCAAAACATTAGGTTGCCTCCTAACAAGCGCTTTTGTTTATAGTCGTTGGTTCGACTATTTCACCTCAATTTTTCAAGGAGGCTTGGTTAATGAATAATCCACCATTTTAGATCGTAATGGATCATTAAAAGGTGGTTTAATAGCAAAAGCCACATAATCAAATGATATGAGAGATGGAAGAAACTTACCTATCTCAAGTGTTTCATAGAGATTACCTTGAATGAGTACTTTACCAAAGGAAATGCCATGAGGGTTTCTTGGGCAACAATACCTTTAGAACCTATACTTTCAACACACTCCTCAAGAGGGGTTAAAAATGAGTGGCTAAAGGTCATCTCTTGAAATTCACGATTTGCTCCAAAGGTACTATTATATGAAATGGACATTTTCTCATTGAAACTCAAATTAGATTCATCTTTTTTTATCAAAATGCAATCCATTTTCACTTGCAACATGCTCACTATTCATGCTAGGATCATAATGCATATCATTAGAAGAAATAACTTCACATAATTCATGCAATTGGTCTTGTATTCTACCAAAGTGAGAAGCTAATTCATCTAACCCTTCTTCAACCCTATCAAAACGATCGGAGGTTGCATTAACTAGTTTTCTATAGCTAATTCCCAAGATGACTTAAAATCGTTAACTAATGGTTCACTTTCTTGTTGCCAAGATGAAGGTGCATTAACTAACCTTTCTATTACCAATTCTCAAGATGGTTTTGATTCATATTGGACACATTCGAGTGGATAATCATAAGAACATGAAGAGGCATTATTAGCACATTGATTATCCCAACCGTAAGCATAAGAATTGCTCAAATTAACATCATATTGATCAAAATAAGGATTGCAATGTCCAAATTCATCATAATTATCCACATTTTGTACTTGCCTACATGTATGAGTACCATGATAACTTCCACACAAGTCACAAATCTTATGATAAGAATTAAAAGCATTAACATTCCTCTTTTGCTCAAGCATATTCATAATGGTGTCCATTTGAATTTTTAACATTATAACATCAAGTTTAAATTTTAAACATTTTAAACCATTTTCAAAAGACATACCTTCGATAATTTCTTGATTACCTCTATTCAAGGAACTTTGCATTTCGTAACCATCCATTGCCGATCTTCCTTCTCTTATGCATTGTCTTCTCATGTTGTCTACTCTCCTTGAATCTTTAAACATGCTTTCAAAGTAATTTAAAAAGAAGTTTAGTCAAAGAGAATAAATGACTCTAAGCATACAAACAAAACACAAACAAAGACTCAAAAAGACACTAAACTTAACAAACAAGACACTTGACCCAACAAAAACACAAAAAACAAGAAAAATTGTCTAAATTAATAAAGTTTCTCTTAGCACCAATATTGACAAATCTTCTCCAGCAGCAGCACCACAAACTTGATGAGTGCGGGGTATACATACACAATTAGTTCATCCACAATCAAGTTTTACATTTATAAATCCTAAATACCCAACACGCTATTTTTCTGCAAGTGTACAGGTCGTGAGCGAGTATAGGATATTAAGGATTGATCCTACAGGGAAGATTTTCAATTACCGGTGATTTTTGAACTCCTTTATTATTTAGACTACTATAAATATAAAAGTAATGAAATACACTAGAAAACTCCTGGAGGTATGGAATTCCTTACTACTGTTGCAAATGATATTACCGGTTACATGAATACTATTATCTTGGTTAGTTATGGAGTAATTTTCTAATGTATGTGAAGCTTACTCTTGTAGTGAATCAACTATACTTATAACTAAAACATACTTACTCTCATGGTTATAAAATTAACTACAAGTTCATTTCTTTTGTAAAATTACATGAAACAAGTCACCAAAACCACAAAGGTGCTCCTCTACTCTCGTGAGTGAATTCCCTAAGTCTATCACTTCCTTGAACTAGTGTTAAATTCCAATTCTTATTACAAACTTAACACCTTAAGATTGTTACAATTAATGGCCGGTTAATCATGATTAAAAAAATAAAAATGATAAATAACTTGCTCAAAAAAATATCATCAAATAACCAAATAAACATCACTAACAAGATATAGCAAGTTCATCCATACTTTAGGCATAAACTTTAACTAAACATGAAAACAAGATCCAAACTTGTATTATAGTTAAACATGAACTTAAATACACAAGAGAAAGTGATAGGAGAGATGTCACCCTCGTCACATGAGCTTCTAACTCTCCATCTTTACTCCTCAATTTTCATCCAAATCTAACTACAAATACAAGAAGGATGAACTACACTAACTACTCTATACTACCCTAACTAATGAACTAAGGAAACTATAGTGAAAGCTACATTTTTTGTGCATTTATCTAGCCTTTCAAAGTTGTCAAAATGTTCTTCAAAGACTATATTTATAGAAGAATTCAAAAGTCAAATGAGTTGTTTCTAGTTGTCATTTTTGACTCTTGAAACTTTTATGAGTTGTCTTTCCAACTTTCCAACCTTTGCTTGATTAGATATAGCCGAGATTGATAGCTGAAATTGAGTTCAAAAAGTTGTGTGAAAGCAAGACAAATTGATGAGCAAGTTGCAGAAATCAGGTGAAAATACGCGACTTCAGGAATACGAGACTTCTTCTCGCGTATTGAATAGTCACGTATTCAATTCTACATATTTCAACTGCTATTTTCTTAATGATGGAAACCAAACTAGCTCTTATATAAAACATGAAAGTTGTAGCCTTTTGAGTTAGCTTTCCAATGCCTCAAGAATCATCCCATTTAGAGCTTTTTAAACCGAGATATGACCGAAATACCATCGACTGGTCAGAGCTCTGTTTCAACTTTTGACAACAGAGTTGCATTTCAGCACTTCGACATTTTGACAATGAAAAAAACTGAACTGGACTTGTCTTCGTACGAAATGTAGATATATCTCTTAACTTCAAAATGGTATAAGAATCACCTCAATCCGTTGGTTGTAACTCAAGTTATAGCCGAAATACCAAGATATGTCAAAACTATCTTCGCTTGTATTTCTTCGTTTGAATGTTTTGCACTTCATGTCTTCCTAAAATCACTTCAAATCATCATCAATCATCCAAATATCTTCTCAATTCATACCATTTGATGCTTGAATTATTAAACCTACAAAAACCTGAAGTTTTCACCACAAAAATCTATAGAAATGCAATTTTTACACTTTAAACCATAAAATGCATATTTTCACTAAAATCTTAGTTAATTAGCTATAAAAGTAACTAAAACACACCAAAATTAACTAATAAAACACACTAAAAATACGTAAAATATTCTCTTATCAGTTAATCTAGAGGCGTGAAAGACTATTTCTAAAATGTAAGTGAGTGAATCCTAACGAGAGTTTGGCAAGCGGTCCGCCAAACTTTTGGGTACACTTTAGGGAGAGGTAGAGTCATCACAGTATTGCAGCACTATCCATAGTCTTCATCAAATATTGATCAGTCTTCTTCATCTCCATGTCTTTGGTTTCTGGGATTCAATAGGCTGGTACCAAATTGTGACATTAATGGGAATGAGTTGAATGTAATTATCTTCTCTTTTAAATTTAAAATGTATATCAAGTAGGGATTGGATAAGCACCAAATAAGTTATTTACCATTTTGAATGTTTATCTAAATTCATTATACCATATCTTGTTGTAAGCCTATAAATAGGTCATATATCATTGTAGTTAAGAAGTGTGAAATATGGAAGATATTTTCCCCAAATCCTTCTTAATGACGTGTGCAAGGTATGTATACAAAAAGAGAGCTCACTCCATAGTCAAAATGTAAACTTATAATTTCCTAAATGTCCACACGCGATTTTTCCTAAGTATAAGGGTCATGAGCGAGTATAGGATATTAAGAGTCGAATCCACAAGAAAGATTGATCAATTATTGATGCAATTCGAACTCCTTTATTATTTAGACTATCAACAAATGAGAAAAGCAAAATTACACTAGAAATAGAAAAGAAAATCACAATAGAAAACTCCTAGAGTTATGATTCCTAACTACTTTTATGAGTGAATCTCCCTGTTCAATGGATTATTACATACCTTGGTTAGTTATGATATAATTTTCTCAAGCATTTGGTACTAGCTTTTGCCAATGAATCGCTTATACCTATACGTAATCCATAATTACTTTCCTGGTTATGAAATCAACTACAAATTCATGAAATTCTATGAAATTACTTATAAACAAGCCATAAAAATGAACCGCTACTTTCATGAGTATATGCCCTAGATTTAACACTTCCTTAAACTAATGTTAAATCCTAATTCACCTTACAAACATAACATCTTGAGATTATCATAATTAATGACCAGATAATTATGATTATAAAAGTAAAGTACTAAATAGCTTTCTCAAGATAATAGCATCGAATAACTTGAGAAATATGACAAACAATCCATAGATAGTTCAACCAAAACTCAAAGCATTAATATTTAACAAAACATAAAGCAAATGAAAGAAAGATCCCATATTGTATTATAGAAAAGGACGAGCACGGGTATGCATATAACAATTAAGTTCATTCCATAATCAAGTTTTACATTTATAAAATTTTAAATACTCCACAAGTGATTTTCTATAAGTATACAAGTCGAGATTGAGTATAGAGAATTAAGGATCGAACTCACAGGGAAAATTGTCAATTACCGATGGTTTTCAAACTCCTTTATTATTTAGACTACCACAAGTGCAAGAAATTAAATCTACACTATAAACATGAAGTAAAAGTAATACAAATAATAATAGAAAGATCTTAGAGATATGAAATTCCTCACTACTTTTACAAATTAAATTACCGATTAATTAAATGTAATTATTTTGGCTAGTTTAGGTGTAATTTTCTAACGCATGTGAAACCCACTATTGTAGTGTAGACACCAAAATTTCAAGTTTATTTAATTCAATTTTATCTTTATTTTTTACTATTTTTCCTTACTTTTATTTGATTTGATTTGATTTTATTTTAGTTGATTAAGTTTGCAAAATGATAGTTAGTGTTTATTTATTGTAGCAAATTAAGTTCATCATTTCTTTTTTTTAAAAACAGTTTTTGCATTAAATTTCTAAAAAAGAAAATTCTCAACAAAAATCTATTTTTCATCTTTTTTAAACTCAATTGCTTCCAAATAAAATGACATTTTTTTAAGGCAATCTCAATTAGGAATTAACATTTTATTTATCATAAATTGGTTTGAAAAAAAAAATAAAAAGGAAAAGAAAATAAGTGGAGTCCATGCACAATAGATAGGTGGAGTGCATGCAAATGAGCCATGTGTCTTTGATTTCTTTTGACACCACAACACTTGCTAGATTAGGTGGCTAGGACAAGTGGAGGTCTAGGAAAAATCTAGGAAAAGACAAAAGAGAAAAAGGAAGGCAAGGGAGAAGGGGCGGCAGGCAACAAAGGAAAGGAAGAAAGAAAAATCAAGAAGGAAAAAATAGAAAAAAGAAAGGGAGAGGAGGAAAATCTGGAACCAAGAGGAAGAGTGAGGAAAGCTTCGGGCAGTGGAGGAAGGCTGAGGAAGAAACAAGAAAGAGTTTTCGGGCAGGGAAGAAGAGAAAAGGAAAAAGAGGGTTTTGAGAAAAGGAAAGAAAGGAGAAGAGAGGAGCTTCGGGGGGAAGAAAAAACAAGCAAGGGAGGAGAGAAAAAAGAAAAAGAGAAGAGAAAGTAAGAAGGAGAGAGTCTGGAAGGGAGAGAGAAAGACCGCAGCTGAGCAAGAGAAAATAGGAGAGACAAATTTTTTCAGAAAACTTGCAAAACAGGCTGATCATTCGGCCACTTTGAGGGGTGATTTTCTTGTTAGTTTCAAGTTGATTTGGGAATTCTTTTGGTTTTTGCACTTTTTTTGGTTGTAGAGGAGCAAATCTCCTTCAGGAAATTTTTGGTAAAAACGCCATTAAAGCCTTCAAATTCGAGGTTGAAATCCCAGGTTCGCGTTTCTTCATCAAAATCTGCAATTTGTCTCTTTCTATTTCTGGTGGAGCACGTTCACTTTCTTGCGGGTTCCTGCTGAGGATTCAGGTCCAAAGGCAATGAAACAGAAAGAGAGAAACTTCATTTCATTAGGTCACCAATTCAAGGGAGGTATACTCTACACTTCATTTTGATTTTACTTAATTCTATGTGCTCTTATGTGATTTTATGTGTGTAATTGCATGCTTTTTGAATATTTTTTTATTTTATTTATTTATTCATTTTATTTATTTTAATTTAACTTTTGATTATTTGAGAGGCAATTAAATGTCAAATTGTAATAGTTAGGTTATTATTTTATTTCATTTCATTCTTTACCCCTTTAGATTGTAGTTAGACCCCCCCAAATTGTAATAGTTAGGTCTTATCCGCTTTTATTTGTTTATGTGTTTGCATGCTTGTGAGTTTATGTGTTTATTCGCTTTTCTAGGGTCTTTGCATTTAAATATTATGCTTATGTGCTATATGTGATTTATGTGTTTATTTGCTTTTATTATATTTTATATGATTTATTTGATTATAATAAATGCATGACGTCACCACATTAGTTGAACACTAGTTGTGGCTCTTTTTTCCAATTTCACACTGGTCCAACGCTAGTCGTGACCCTTTTTTTCAATTTCTCACTAGCTAGTGAGAACTTATAGACATGGACTAGTCCAACGCTAGACCCTTAGAAACCGTCCATGCGTTAGATCATATTTGTGTGACAAATCATTACATTTCATGCATATTTTCTAGGATCCTTATCATTTTTACATTATACTTCCCTATATATCCCTTATCCCTACATATAAAACATGATATTTAGATTTGCATCTCATTTTAAAAAATTAGAAATATGTTAGATCATTTACTTGATTAGATTAGAAAATAACCCTTTAAATATGGGATATGGATGAGTATGGCTTCTTAGCCTTAGCACGTTTGTATTTCCTCTATAAAAAGGAAAATTGAGTTACGAATTTTAACCCCCCGCACCCGTTATGATGCATTTCTTTAGGTCATGTATATTTGTATAATTATTATTTTCTTTTCTTTTTTTCGAGTCTCATATTTTGCATATTCATGACCGCTTCGAAGAGTCACTCATTGGGCATCACAATTAATGTGATTTGCACCTATTAAATTTCGAAAAGATATTCCGACCACGATACATTAGGTCTAGGTTTACATTAGTCGAAGAAATTTTGTGTTTGGCTACGTGGAGCACTTCGGGATTATAACCAGCATGCAGGCGAAACTTCGAGCGTTGCTATGGGGCGTTAGACATTGTGTGGCTCGAGGGTTCTTGGAGTTACACTTAGCGGCGGACTCTCTCACCTTGGTTCAGATTGTTCAAGGGACTAGTGGTTGTCCTTGGCGTCTGCAGAGAGATCTGGATGAGTTGATGATGTTTAAGCAGTATTTTCATTCGATAACACACTGCTATAGGGAGGCAAATGTACCGGCGGATCGTCTGGCAAAATTTGGTGCTGATTCTAGCACAGGACATGTGTTTAATAGATTCTCGGACCTGCTGCAATTGGTCAGGAGGCATATTAGATTGGATCGATTAGGGCTTCCTTCGTTTCGTACATGAGATCTGGGTTGCATCCTTCCTGTGTAAACATGGTTTCGTATTAATGAGAAGCTCAATTTTGTAAAAAAAAAAAGTCCATTGGTTTCATTATTTTTTTATTCATTTCATTACTACTATATAACTAAGATGAAACATTTCTAATTGTTAGACAAAAAAAAAGATTTTATAGGTTAAATTAAGAAATTTTTTTGACTAAATCACGTAACTAGGTTTGGTTAGATTGAAAGGGTACCTTGAATTTTATCCTTACCTTCCCTTTCTTCAACCGTGACTTCCGAGTCCATTTCTCTTGATTTTCGAAAATTTGGAGTCGTTTAAAAAGAGTTTTTTAACTTTTTATTTCAAAATTCATTTTAGGTGATTTGGTACACCTTAACTCAATACCAAGTGGCGACTCCTATTTTTTTTAAAAGAAAAACCCTTTTTAAACTTTCATTTTGGGCCAAAATCGTCGCGCTTTTTAGTCCTATTTTAGGCCCATTTTCTTTATTTATTTTCTAAAAATTAAAAACTCATTTTTAATCAAAATTCATTTTTACAACTCGTAATTTTATTTTTTCATTAAAAAATAGGGCACGACAGTTTGGCGACTCCACTGGAGACTTTAGAGAGTTCGAGCATGTGATTTAGTCAATTCTTTTCTTTTTCTAACCTTCTTATATATCACATTTGGAGGTTTTTAGGTTGCATTTTTTCCTTTTTAGGATTCCTTGCATTTCACGCGTAATCGTCTCGATATCCGTGTATATGGTGAATAAATGTGTTTATTTTCTTTCATTCACTTATGTTTATATGCCGCACTTGCATCTTAGGGAGGGGGATAGCCACCCTAAAACCTTCACCCACATTTGATAGCATTTAATCTCTCCCCTCAAAGGGAAGCACCTCATACGTGCATGTATTACCTTTGCCCTATTTTTATGCTTTCTTGTGGGTGCCATCCCACATATCCTTGTAGAATTAGGATCGATTTTCTTAGGTAAGCGGATGGTATGCTCTGCGCCCATAGCGATACCTAAGGCATCACTCAAGCCACCGACCGAAGACCTTGAAATTGATGACCCTTCGCCTCTTGGTCTGAAGGGTTGGGAGCCTAAAACTTTATCGAGTTTAGATACATTAGTAAACCAAATCTCATACATCTATATTAGAAAAGCCCTAGGATAGAGTCAACCTTACCCGAATAGGAACACTATGCACGAGGGGAGGGATTCCACCCCTCTTTCCTTGTTTTTTTTTTTTTTGCTTTTTGTATCATTTAATTGCCACAAAGTATTATGTGTTGAACTAGCATTTCCTTGTTTTCTTATCTTTTACATTCACAAACGCTAGAAAATAAAAGATCTGGCATGATACTCTTTTAGAACCTACCCTCTTAGATAGGCTATTGCACGTTTAGAGCAATGGGAGGAGAAACGAGTGCAAACCTTTGGACTAACTCTGATCAATCTATTATTATTCCCAAAAAAACATAGAAAAGTCACGTTCTCGACCATTAATATGATTCATAGTCTGTTTCTAGGAATCAATGGAAGGACCACCACCTTGGTACCTGTTATCGTCGCCAATATCTTCACAACTATTACTGAGTGTCAAAAGAAAAGAGGGTTCTTCTATGCATCAAATGTGATACTTCAAGTGTGGGCGTTGGAGTACCTGTCAAAGAGAACGTTCAATCCCATAGGATCGTATCTTTCAACAAAGAATTGGATCCAATCACACCGAGAAGGGGTCAAAAGATACTACCGAATAGCATCTTCGAGCCAATTTGTTCAAGAGTTCGATAAGTTGACATCGGATAAAATATAATGGGATCTTGATTGGACAAAAGTTAGGGATCCGACTTTCACGACTACACAACATAGTTTTATTCCTCTAGTAGGCACCAATGGATTGGTTGCGTATATTCCGCAACGAGTCATGAGGCAGTTTGGATATCCACAGAGAGTTTCGATGATACAAAGAATTGGAAATATCAGACTCAACACAGTTGCTGAGTGCAGAAACATGGTACTGGAAGCTTGGCGGAATCTTCGTAGCTTGGACAGCCTGCACCTAGATCAAATGAATAAATTAGAACCATTTCCCTTGGAGACATGATTGTTTTTAGGGTTTCTTGGAGACTAGGGTTGAGATCCGGAGGGATACTTTGGACGTTTTGCTTGTTTAGGTGAGTGTTCTATATACGTTATGTTTCATTGACTATGTGGCTAGTTGAAATACTTGATTAAATGTTAAATGTTCTCAATGATTGCAAAAATGATTTTTACTAGGCGAGTGTGTACTTTATCGCACTCGGCCCAAATGAACGTGACATTGGAATGATTGAATGATTAAATGTTACTTGTGCATGAATGTAAGCCTTCTGGCTGAACTGGGCCCTTGCCTTTTGTTACTGGTCGACTCGAGCCAGAAGCGGACTCGGTCGGGCGATTAGTGACTCTGGGTTAATGTGAATGTTTTGTATACTCGAGTATGACCATGAAGTTTGGGAAGGACTGGCCAGTGCGCTGGCCAGAAGGGGAAGAACGAAATGAACGAATGAATGGCAAGAATGACGGAGGGATTTTCAATGACAAATGAAATTTTTCTAAATGATTGAAGGAATGGATGGTCGATGAACGAACGAACGAATGGCTTCACGTATCCTTTTAATGAATGTGTTACTCTTGCTTTATATTGTAAATGTTATCTGGATTACTTGTTGTTACGTGCTTATGTCCTTGTTTAATTGCTTAGTTGAGTATATAGAACCTCGCTGGGCTTTAAGCTCATTCCACGTCTTTTGTTTTCCTTAACAGGGGTTGCGAGCAAGGGCGAGAGACCTGTATAGTATAGTTTAGCCTTTTGTATTGTTTTGGCTTTTGATCTCGTTCTAGTGCTTGATTAGGGTTGGAACGTACTAAGAATTTAAAACTTATGTATACATTTGGGACTGTATATTTGGTTGAGCTTGGGATAAATGTAAGTATATGTTTCAAGTCTGGGTTTCGTTTCCGCTTATTCTCGAGGCTTTATCTTACTTTCTTTGATGTGAGTGAACGAGTCCTGGCGAGAGTTGGGCAGGCGGTCCGCCGAACCCTTTGGTTCGCCTTAGGGGAAGGTGGGGCTGTCACAGGTGGTATCAGAGCAGTTTCGCGTGGTCTCTGCGCGGAGTGAGTTTGGGCCAAGTGGTGTATGGTCCTGATTCCGTGAATAAGTATGAAGGACTAAGTGCTCTTTTGAGCATAAGTTATGAATCGTGCTTGTTATAAGTGTAAATCCTTTTTATGGTACTTAAGGACGATAGATATGTACGTCAGGTAGGAATCTCGATTGTAGATAATTTACACTTGGGACTGGCCAGCTCGAATGGCGAATTATCTCGGATTCTTGTACCTGAGTACGCGGGTAGTACTAAGGATTTGCGATCGTTCGTGGGAAACAGGATTGGGCTAATGTTTGGTGAGAGTAAGTGTAAAGTGTTAACGGATGTATAGTTCGGATAGTAAGGGAAGTGAGAGATCGGTTGGGGAGTGTTTTAGTTGAGTGTGGTATGGCACGTCGTGATTTTCCTTTGTTTTGCCCTGTACTGCTACTGTATATCTTTGGTTACTACTGTGTGTATTTAACTTGTGACTGTTAATTTGGCTTAATTTGTCTAACTTGATACGATTTCTTGCATATTTGGTGTATTATATCTTGCCATTTTAGTCGATTTACTTTATTTGCATACTAAAACGCCTTTTGAAAAAAAAAAAAGAGAGAGAAAAGGGAATGGAAGGGAGGCGTAGTCGTGGACGCGGACGTGGAGCTGGTCGTGGCCGTGGGGCTAGGCAAGCTCGAGAACCCAGCAAAGAAAGAGCAACAGTTGGTGAGCAAGAGCATGGGCCGAGGGTTGAGGCCGGAGATCAAGTAGCGACGGCGATACAACAAATGACAAATATCTTAGCGCGATTGATAGATCAACAAGGCCAATTGCCAGTAAATCAACCCGAGAACCCTGAGATAAGAGAAATAGGAGAGGATAGGGCTTTGGAACGGTTTCAAAAGTTTAATCCTCCCAAATTCCTTGGAGGACCTGATCCAGATGTGGCCGAGCAGTGGTTGGAGGTAATGATCAACATCTTTGCAGCCCTAAGCTACACGGAGCAAAGACAAGTGAACTTTGCTGTATTTCAATTTGAAGGACCAGCCAGAGCATGGTGGAATGTTATTAGGGCCAAATGGGAGAGAGAACAAACTGCGTGGACATGGGTAAACTTTACACGAAAATTTTACGAGAAATACCTCCCACCTCTGGTCCAAGAAAGGAGAGAGGACGAATTTATTGGATTGCGTCAAGGAACCCTGAGTGTGGCCGAATATGAGACAAAATTCACTAAATTATCCAAGTTCGCCTCTGAATTAGTGGTTACTGAGCGAAGAAGGATAAGGCGGTTTATCCAAGGCTTGAATTTGGAAATTCAAGAAGCTTTAGCGGCGGTTCAAGTTAATACCTTTACGGAAGCTCTTGAGAAAGCACAAAGAATTGAGGATGCAAAAGCACAAGTAAAAGCTTTTCAAGTACGGAAAAGGGGCGCACCTAGTAGCATACCGGAAGAATCTGGGGAAAAGACAACGCCCTCCAAAGTGCCAAAAGTGAACCATTTCCCTCATCCACCCTGGACATTTGGAGCACTATATGAGGGATCTACAAAAGGAAGTCAGATAGTACCTGAGAACACTTCTCGCGAAAACCAAACCGTAATTCCTCGCTTGGCTTGTGACTATTGTGGAAATGCAAACCACACTGAGAATGACTGTTGGAGAAAAGGGCGAAAGTGTTTGATCTGTGGGAGTGGTGAGCATCAGTTGAGTAATTGTCCGAAGAAACAGCCACGAGAGAATAGTATTCGATCAGTAGTTGGAACCCAGCCTAAACCGACTAACGAACGAGGGGACCGATCAAAAGCACCGGCACAAGTATATGCCATAGAGCAGCAACAAGTTCTGGGGGCACATGAGGAAACCGAAGGTAAAATTTCGAGGACGAAATTTCTTAAGGGGGAGAGAGTGTGAGAACCCGAAAATTTTCACATTTTCAAGTATTATTTTATTTCTGTGCTCATATTTTATACTGTCCTTTGAAAATATTAAATGTTTTGTACATTTTACAAGTAAGTACAATTTTTAAATCATTTTGCTAGTACAAGTTAGTGTGCGTAACTTGAAGTGCATTTGTTCGATGTGGGGCCCGCTAGTGCGATATAATTTTGTCGATTAAGTGATGAAATATTAAGTGACATTATTTTCCAAGGTGCTAGGAGATGATTAGAGGTTAATTAGATAGACTAATTATTGGAAGTGGGAAGATAAGCTTAAAACCTAAAGGACGCCACGTGTCGCCAACCGATTGGAGGAAACTTGTCTAACTTTCTCACCTTTACCAAAACCAAAATTTGACCAAAATTCCCTCATTTCTTCCCTTGCCTTGGCCGAACCTTATGAACAGAAAAACAAGGAAAAACCTCTTCCATTTCTAGCTTCTAATCTTGGCCAAATCTTGAGTTTTAACCGACCAAATTGAAATCTATTCCATACAAGTGCTAGCTAAGGGAAATTGAAGGCCTTGGTGGAGTTGTTTTGGGAGGAGGAAGTCTAAGCTACCAACTTTCTTTGAGGTTTGAAGGTAAGGTTGCTAAGAACATCCTTTTTGTTTCCAATAGTTGCAAATTAGTGGCCTATGGTGGCTTGCTAACATGATTAATGGATGATTTTGTGGATTAGTGGAGAGTTGGTTAGATTTCTGATTTAGTGTGAATGTTTCTGTCCTAATCTGATCAGTGTTGTTCGGTCATGCTGGAGGCCGGATTGGACTTAGCTCAAAACATGAAAGTTGTAGAGAATTGAGTGTAGATTATACCTGTAAAATTTCAGCTCAATCGGAGCACTGTAGCCTGTGAAATGACTATTTTACCCCTGATGCCCTGTTTCTATCCGAGAATGATAATCAGCATCTGTAATTGACTCTTTTGGCTGGGAAGATGAATGAATTAGCTTTTTATGCCTCTTAAGAATTGTAGCCTTGTATCTTAGCTTTCATATGGCTTTGGAATCAACTGAATTGGAGTTGTGTGTGCTGAGTTATGATGGAATATTTGGGCCTGGTTTTGGATGGTTGTAAAGCTTCAATTGGTTGCATTTTAAGGGTGTTTGATAGCTTATGGTTTGTATATGAAATTGTGATTGAATGGTATGATTTGGTGGTTGGGTTGTAGCATGGAAAGTAAGGAAAAACAAGGGAAATGCTGTCCGTTTATTTTCTTGAACTTGAGTGAATGGAAATGAGGTTTGAAAGGTGATTTTGGAATGCGATTGAACTTCCTTGCTTAGACATTCTTAGTTTCACTTGAGTAGTGTTATGTGAGCTATTTTACTTGCAATTGTACGTTTCCATTTGTACCATAATGTTTGGTTCCAATTGTCGAGTTTCGAACTTCAAATACGTGTTCATTTTCGTTCCGAAACAAAAGGAGTGGCCTAGGGTTTCTCGGCCACAAAACCTAATTTTAACGCGCAAGGTTTTAAAGTGTGAATTCAAGGTATTTAATTACCTTTCTCATATGATTTTTAACCAAGATACTTGTTATACATTAATTCTTTGCAAATGTGTTAGTTTTGAGCCAAAAACACGTTTTACGAAAAATGAGGAAAAACTACTGTTCATTATCCGCCGTGTAGCCGGCCAAGTTCTGGCCAGATTCTGACGTGGCAACTGTTTCAAATTTTTCCGATTTAATTTTCTAAAACCTTTTGAGCTTAGTTTATGTTTGATTTGGAAAACTTTTAGTTACTCATTTCCTTTGATCAAAATGTACCCTTTTCACTTTCAAAAAAATCATACTTCCCCCTTGTACTCGTTTTATTCGAATTTTCCTTGATTCACTGGACATTTTGATGGTTGAGTCATAATATTCTCTCATGATTGTTTTTAGGGTTTCTTGGAGACTAGGGTTGAGATCCGGAGGGATACTTTGGACGTTTTGCTTGCTTAGGTGAGTGTTCTATATACGTTATGTTTCATTGACTATGTGGCTAGTTTGAAATACTTGATTAAATGTTAAATGTTCTCAATGATTGCAAAAATGATTTTTACTAGGCGAGTGTGTACTTTATCGCACTCGGCCCAAATGAACGTGACATTGGAATGATTGAATGATTAAATGTTACTTTGTGCATGAATGTAAGTCTTCTGGCTGAACTGGGCCCTTGCCTTTTGTTACTGGTCGACTCGAGCCAGAAGCGGACTCGGTCGGGCGATTAGTGACTCTGGGTTAATGTGAATGTTTGGTATACTCGAGTATGACCATGAAGTTTGGGAAGGACTGGCCAGTGCGCTGGCCAGAAGGGGAAGAACGAAATGAACGAATGAATGGCAAGAATGACGGAGGGATTTTCAATGACAAATGAAATTTTTTCTAAATGATTGAAGGAATGGGATGGTCGATGAACGAACGAACGAATGGCTTCACGTATCCTTTTAATGAATGTGTTACTCTTGCTTTATATTGTAAATGTTATCTGGATTACTTGTTGTTACGTGCTTATGTCCTTGTTTAATTGCTTAGTTGAGTATATAGAACCTCGCTGGGCTTTTAACTCATTCCACATCTTTTGTTTTCCTTAACAGGAGTTGCGAGCAAGGGCGAGAGACCTGTATAGTATATTTAGCCTTTTGTATTGTTTTGGCTTTTGATCTCGTTCTAGTGCTTGATTAGGGTTGGAATGTACTAAGAATTTAAAGCTTATGTATACATTTGGGACTGTATATTTGGTTGAGCTTGGGATAAATGTAAGTATATGTTTCAAGTCTGGGTTTCGTTTCCGCTTATTCTCGAGGCTTTATCTTACTTTCTTTGATGTGAGTGAACGAGTCCCTGGCGAGAGCTGGGCAGGCGGTCCGCCGAACCCTTTGGTTCGCCTTAGGGAAGGTGGGCTGTCACATACTTAACATAAAATTTAAGACATGATTGGAGGCCGGGGACATAATTTTGAGAAGGAGAGAGGAACAAGGACCAAGTGTTAGCAAAAACTCTCTTCCTGCGCACAAGGATACTATTGGAGTTATTGTCGTGGGACGAGAAGATCGAGAAACTTACTCAATACATTGTGGATGAAACTGAGATAATCGGGGTCATTAGAGAACCGTTCATACTGGAAGAAGAAACCTTCGAGGTCGAGAAAAGTGCTAATCCTTTTATTTTAGACGTGATACCTTTTGAGTATGAGTCTGCAGGGATTATGGTACTCGAATTGCCTGAACAAGCGCCTATTCTTAACTTACAAGAAGTCCCAGGGAATTATAGTGAGCCTCTTTTATTAATTGGAGGAGAAGAAATGCCGAAAAAAGAGGTGACTGCCGTCACTAGATTTGGAAGAATCGTCGGTGAACCTATAATTAACGAGCCATCTAAAGCGTAGGAAAATGCCGTGCCAACAAAACCAGCTGTGACTGAAGAGGAGGCATTTAATTTCCTCAGGATGTTGAAGAAAAGCGAGTATAAAGTGATCAAGCAATTGGATAAAATGTCTGCTCAAATTTCTATGTTGAATCTACTCTTAATCTCGAAACTTCATAGAGAAGCTCTGCTCAAGGTGTTAATTGAGGTTCAAGTGCCTAAAAATATTCCGGTTAACAAATTCACCCATATAGTTGAACATGTTTTGACTTCCAACCAGATTTTTTTCTGATGAGAATTTAACTTCTAAGGGGATTGGACATAACAAGCCATTGTATATCTCAGTCCGTTGTAATGGAAAGTTGCCGAGAGTTATCATAGACAACGGATCTATTTTGAATATCTGTCCATGGAATACTTTGATTAAATTAGGATTTCAAAACACTAAACTCCGCCCGTCTACGACTGTGGTGAAGGGATTTGATGGCGCAAAAAGAGAGTCAATGGGAAAAGTGAACTTAGTATTGGAAATAGGGCCTACCGAATTCTAAGTCTTGTGCCAAGTCATGAATTTCTCAAATATTTATAATATTCTGTTTGGACGACCTTGGATTCATGCTTTGGATGTTATACCATCTTCCCTTCATCAGATATTGAGATTTGTGGTGAATGACCAATTAATCACAATATTTACAGAGAATGATTGCACCATGATCGTCAATCTCGCCCTGAAAGAGAAAAGTGATGGAAAGGATCTGGCTTCCCCTCACCATGTGGCTAATATTGTCTCAGTAGGTTGGGTGTCTAAAGAGAAATCAGTGGTGGGAATGAATTTGCCAGAAACTAGTGTTATGATGGCTAAAGAAATTATTCGAGGAGGACACGCGATAGGCAAGGGTCTTGGGCGTAACTTGCTGGGCATTCTAGAACCAATAGAGTTTCAAGAAAAGAAGAACACTTTTGGACTAGGATTTCAACCTACTGTCAGGGACAAGAAAAAAATGTTGGATCGCAAGAGAGTGGAAAAGAAAGGAAAGCAAATTATCAGGAATATCCCACCGTTGTACTGCACTTTTTCCTATCCATCAGAAGTTATTAGATCTGAAGTCGACCCGATCGATGAAGTGGATATTAGTTTGTCTGAATTATTCGTGGGGGTTACTTATGAGGATAAGCCGTCAAAGAATCCCAAATTTTCAGAAGTCTCCAGAGAAGTAATGAAAAATTGGATTAGTGATTTCCTTCCATCCCGAAGGGAATTTCGATAAATCTAGGAGATTGCCTTTGGTTGAGAACTATGAAAGAAATCATTCGCATCGCTCACCTTTTGCATTTCAGTTTTATAAATAGTTTTGAATCAAATGTCTTTTCAATACAAGTCTTATGTTAAATAGCGTATCTTTTGTTAAGTAGCGTATTATGACGTTTTGTCTTTTATTTGAAATTCAATGAAATGCATAGTGTTTATTTTATAATTGTTTTACTTACGCATTGTTGTATCTATCTCATTCTTTTTCAGATGGTCAAAAATAAAACACATTGACCCTTTGGATATCACTATTTCGGAATTCGATGATTGCAATTTCAATATCTCTCATGAATTTAAAATTATGGAATCAAAAATTCAAGACGAGAGCAATAACGAAGAAGAATTTGAGTCTTTGTTAAAAAAATCTTGAACAATATAAAAAAAAATCTAAAGCGAACTTAGAAGAAATAGAAACCATTAATATTGGCACTGAAACCGATGTCAAGAAATAAAAATCAATATTCACTTGAATAAGAAACAGAGAAAAGAGATGATTAAATTTTTGACCATGTTTCAAGATGTGTTTGCTTGGTCCTATGATGACATGACGGGTATTTCAACAGATATAGTGGTTCACAAATTGCCAACAAATCCAAAATTTTCACTGGTGAAACAGAAGCCTCTCAAATTTATACCAAACATGAGTCTCAAAATCAAGGAGCAAATTGAGAAGCAACTCAATATCAAGATTATCATGGTGTTTAATTATCCTATTTGGTTTTGAAATCCAGTCCCTGTCCCGAAGAAAAGCAGAGAGGTGAGGGTATGTGTTGACTACCGAGATTTGAATAAGACTAGTCCGAAGGATGATTTTCCTCTACCAAACATACATATCTTTTTGGACAACACTGTTGGGCATGAGATCGAGTCTTTTGGCGATTACTTCACCGGGTACCACCAAATTCTAATGGCAGAAGATGATAGGGAGAAAACTATTTTTATCACTCTATGTCATTCAGATTGAAAATTGCTGGATCTACTTATTAAAGGACTATGACCATCCTGTTCTACGATAGTTTATGTGGATGACATCATCATCAAATCCAAGAGAGCGGAGGATCATTTGGTTGATTTGAAAAAATTGTTTGAAAAATTGAAAAGATATAATTTAAAATTAAATCCTGGGAAGTGCGCTTTCAGGGCTCCTGTTGGCAAGTTATTCGGATTCATTATCAGTAAGAAGGGTATAGAGATAGATCCAATGAAAATTATAACTATTTGTGAAATGCCAGTGCCAAAAACACAAAAGGACAAGAAGAGTTTATTGGGAAAGATTAATTTCATTGGAAGGTTCATTGCTCAATTAACTTTTACATATGAGCCTTTGTTTAAATTGTTGAAAAAGAATGTACTATTGTATTGGAGTGAAGAATGCCAGCAAGCGTTTGATAAGATTAAGGGTTACTTGTTGCACTCTCTAATTTTAGTGTCATCCAAGTCGAGTCGACCTTTTATTATGTACCTGTCTGTGCTCGATTAGGCTATGGGATGTGTTTTGGGGCAGTATGATGATTTTGAAAAAAGGGAACAAGCCATTGATTATCTTAACAAGAAATTCACACCCTATGAGGCAACATACATATTTCTTGAAAGGAGTTGCTGTGCATTGGTTTGGGCAGTTCAAAAACTGAGGCATTACTTTCTTAGTCACATCAGCTATCTTATCTCTCGTTTAGATTTTTTGAAGTACTTATTGGAGAAACTAATACTGACTGGACACATGGCTAAATGGCAAATGATCCTTTCTGAATTCGATATCATTTTCACCACGTAAAAGGCAATCAAAGGCCAGGCTATAGCAGATCACTTCACTGAAAACCCAAAGGAAGATGATTATCAACCGTTTCATACTTATTTTTCGGATGAGGAGGTATTGTTTATTGGTATAGCAGAGGATATGAATGAACGATACTCTGAGTGGAGACTGTTCTTTGATGGTGCTTCAAATTCTTTCGGACCTGGTATCGGAGCTGTTCTAGTATCGTTTAAAGGAAAGTATTACCCCAGTTCCTTTAAACTGCAATTTTTCTGCACTAACAATATAGCTGAATATGAGGCTTGCATTTTTGGACTCAAAATGGATTTGGAAATAGAGATTAAGGATTTAATAGTATTCAATGATTTCGATTTGCTCGTGCATCAAACGCTTAGAGAATGGATTACTCGAGATTCAAAAATCGTACCATATCATTGCAGTTTACTAGATTTGGCAAACAAATTCAGAAGTTTGGAGTTCAGGCATATTCCATGTGACAGCCCCACCTTACCCTAAGGCGAACCAAAGGGTTCGGCGGACCGCCTGCCCAGCTCTCGCCAGGACTCGTTCACTCACAACAAAGAAAGTAAAATAAAGCCTCGAGAATAAGCGGAAACGAAACCCAGTCTTGAACCATAAAATTTCATTCACCTCAAGCCCAACCAAATATACAGTCCCAAATGTATACATAAGCATTAAAGTCTTAGTACATTCCAACCCTAATCAAGCACTAGAACGAGATCAAAAGCTAAAACAATACAAAAGGCTAAACTATACTATACAGGTCTCTCGCCCTTGCTCGCAACCCCTGTTAAGGAAAACAAAAGACGTGGGATGAGCTAAAAGCCCAGCGAGGTTCTATATACTCAACTAAGCAATTAAACAAGGCATTTAACACGTAACAACAAGTAATCCAGATAACATTTACAATATAAAGCGAGAGTAACACATTCATTAAAAGGATACGGAGTCATTCGTTCATTCGTTCGTTCATCGACCCTCCATTCCTTCAATCGTTTAGAAAATTTCATTTGACTTTGAAAACCCCTCCGTCATTCTTGCCATTCATTCGTTCATTGGATTCTCCCCATTCTGGCCAGCGCACTGTCCAGTCCGCACCAAACCACGTGGTAATACTCGAGTATACCAAACATTCATTCACCCAGGGTCACTAATCGCCCGACCGAGTCCGCTTCTGGCTCGAGTCGACCAATAACCAAGGGCAAGGGCCCAGTTCAGCCCGAAGGCTTACATTCATGCGCAAGTAACATTTAATCATTCAATCATTGAAAATTTCTTGTTCATTTAGGTCGAGTGCGATAAAGTACACACTCGCCTAGAAAAGTCGTTTTGAGCATTCATTGAAACATTTAAGAGTTTAAACAATTATAACAAGCCACGTAGTCAATGGAAATATAGCGTACCTCAATCACATAACAAAGTAACAATCCAAATAGTCACAACAATTCACATAGACATTAGAAACAAATCGTATATAGAACACTCACCTAATTAAGCAAAATTACGTCCAAAGTATCCCTCCGGATATCAACTTTGGTCACCAAGAAACCCTAATAACAATCATGAGAAAATATTATGGCTCAACCATCAAAGTGTCTAGTGAATCAAAAAAAAATGCGAATAAAACGAGTACAAGGGGGAAGTATGATTTTAAAAGTAAAAGAGTACATTTTGATCAAAAGAATTGAGTAACTAAAAGTTTTCTCAGACAAAACATAGAATTAACCTCAAAAGAGTTTTAGAAAGTTTCATCGGAAAATTTGGAATAGTGCCACGTCAGAATCCGGCCAGAACTTGGCCGGATATCCAGCCGGATTGTCGGCCGGATTCAAGGCAGTGAGCAACTGCAAATTTTTTTCTTCTTCCCCTAACAATCCGGCCAAGAGTTGGCCGGATATGCGGCCGGATAGTGAACAGTAACTTTCTCTCTTTTTTCGTAAAACGTGTATTTGGCTCAAAACGAACACATTTGCAAAGAAGTAATGTATAACAAGTATTTTGGTTAAAAATCATATGGAAAAGGTAGCCAAATACCTTGAATTCACACAAAATCTCACTTGTTAAAAATTAGGTTTTCGTGGCCGGGAAACCCAGGCCACTCCTTTTGTTTCGGAACGAAAATGAACACTTATTTGAAATTCGAAAATCGACAATTGGAACCAAACATTATGGTACAAATGGAAACGTACAAATGCAAGTAAAATAGCTCACATAACCCTACTCAAGTGCACTAAGCTACTCTAAGCAAAGCAAATCCAATGCATCCCAAAATCACATTCCAAATCTCATTTCCATTCACTCAAGTCCAAGAAAATAAACGGACAGCATTTCCCCTTGTTTTTCCTTACTTTCCAAAATACAAACCAGCCACCAAATCATATCATTTAACCACAATTTCAAGTACCAACTATAAGCTATCAAACACCCTTAAACATAACCAATTAAAGCTTTACAACCATCCAAAACCAGGCCCAAATATTCCATCATAACTCAGCACACACCACTCCAATTCAGTTGATTCCAAAGCCATATCAAAGCTAAGATACAAGGCTACAATTCTTAAGAAGGCATCAAAAGCTAATTCAGTAATCTTCCCAGCCAAAAGAGACAAATACAGGGGCTGATTATCATTTCCGGACAGAAACAGGGCAGCAGGGGTAAAATAGTCATTTCACAGGTTACAGTGCTCTGATTAAGCTGAAATTTTACAGGCATGATCTACACTCAATTCTCTACAACTTTCATGTTTTGAGCTAAGTCCAATTCGGCCTCCATCATGACCGAACAACACTGGTCAGATTAGGGCAGAAACATTCACACTAAATCAGAAATCTAACCAACTTTCCACTAATCCACAAAATCATCCATTAATCATGTTAGCAAGCCACCATAGGCCACTAATTAGCATCTATTGGAACCAAAAAGGATGTTCTTAGCAATCTTACCTTGAAACCTCCAAGAAAGTTGGTAGCTTAGACTTCCTCCTCCCAAAACAACTCCACCAAAACCCTTAGCCTTCCTTAGCAAGCACTTGTATGGTGTAGTTTTCAATTTGGTTGGTTAAATCACAAGATTTGGCCAAGATTAGAAGCTAGAAATGGAAGAGGTTTTCCCTTGTTTTTCTCTCCATGAAATTCGGCCAAGGCAAGGAAAATGAGAAAAATTGGTCAAAAAATTTGGTTTGAAGAAAGTTAATCTTCTTGGTCAAAGTCCAACTTCCAATCAAAACATAACATGTGGCCTCTTGAAGTTTCTAAGCTTATCTCCTTCCTTCCAATGGTTCAAGTAGCTAACTAACCTCCAATTATCTTCTAACACAATGTAGAATAATATCACTTAGTATTTCATCACCTAATCGGCAAAATTATATCGCACTAGCGGGCCCCACATCGAACAAATGCACTTCAAGTTATATACGCTAACTTGTACTAAGAAAATGATTTAAAAATTGTACTTACTTGTAAAATGTACAAAACATTTAATATTTTCAAAGGACAGTATAAATATAGGCACAGAAAAATAATACTTGAAAATGTGAAAATTTTCGGGTTCTCACATTCCACATGCCAGAAATGTTTTTGCTGATGTTTTGGCTACTTTATCTTCAATGATTCAACATCTAGAGGAATTGATGATTGAGTCTATCCAGATTCAATTGCAAGAAAAACCTGCACATGTTTGGTTATGAAAAATCTTTTGATGGCTGTTCCTGATACAGCGATATTAAGAAATTTCTTAAAATGGGGTCTTATCCTCCAGGTGCTGATACGACTGTTAAAAGTTTATTGCGCAAATTATCATCCAAATTTTTCTTAAATAGAGAGGTGGTCTACAAAAGGATGTCAGACTTGGACCTTCTGAGATGCGTTGATGAAGATGAAACAGATTATTTGATGAAAGAAATACATAGTGCTGTGTGTGGATCACATATGAATGGGCATTTACTAGCAAAGAAGATCATGAGGACATGATATTTTTGATTTACTATGGAGTTGATTATGTAGTTTTTGTCAGAAAATACGTTAAATGTCAATTATATGGAGATGTTATGCGTACTCGTCCTACAGAATTATACAATATGACTGCTCCCTGCCATGTTCAATGTGGGATATCAATGTAATTAAAACTATTGACGCTCCTGCCTCAAACGGCATTGATTTATTCTGTGGTAATTGAATGCTTTACTAAATGGGTCGAAATTGAGTCTTACAAGCATGTGACTAAGAAGGTGGTGACAGATTTTCTGAGAAACATATCATGATTGTCACGAGAAACTGCCCTATGCATTAATGCATATAGAACTTCTATTCAGACTTCTATTGGGACAACGCCTTACAACCTCATGTACGGAAATGAAACAGTTGTCAGGATCAAGCATTTACCATTATACCAAACCTATAGCTATTACGAAGACGTAATTTTATTTCCTTAATCACAATGACAGCGCAAAGCATCGTACCACGCTCGACCAGCATGAGAGGCTGCACCCCTGGATGCCATGGGTTGGGCAATAAATTCCTCAAGTCGGGATCTGAGGGATGTGTCTGATTACGCCAACAATCCCTCCCCCAACAATAGCCAGGGAGACTCGAATCCGCGATCTCGCTCTGATACCATTTGTCAAGATCAAGCGCTTACCATTGCACAAAAAACTATATCTGTTAGTGAAAGCGCAACTTTATTTCCTTAATCACAATGGCAGCGCAAAACACCGTACCACGCTCAGCTAGTATGAGGGGCTGCACCCTTGGGTGCCACGGGTTGGACGGTTAGTCCCTTCGAACCGGGATCTAAGAGATGTTGCTGATTAGGCTAACAGCAGTTTTGCCAACTGAGGTTGAAATCCCTTCCTTGCACATACTAATGGACGCCAAATTGGATGAGACTAATTGGATTAAACAACGTCATTTGTAGTTATTTTTGATTGATGAGAAGAGATTAAATGCCATTTGTCATGATTAGTGCTATCAAAAGAGGATGATCCGTGTTTACAACAAGAATGTCAAATCACGGCTATTCATAGAAGGAGAAAAAGTGTTGAAACGAATTTTGCTAGTGCAAGAGGAAGCTAAGGACAAGTTTGCACCAAATTGGCAGGACCCTTTTATAGTCAGGAAGGTATTGCCTGGTGGAGCATTTATTCTCGCGAAAATTGATGAACAAGTTTTCCCTCAACCGATCAATTCGGATATGTGTAAGAAATTTTTAATATGATAAATGAAAATTTTCTTTCAAGGTTATGCAGAGAATGAAATGAAAGTCAGGTATTTTTCTTTTCCAATTAAACATTCTATCCTTAATTATCCCTTTTGAACTTTCAGAATAAATTATTTTGTTTGGTAACCCTTGAAGATCGCAAACCCCACATTGGAGTAAGTTTGAATTGAAAAAAGATAGAGAAATCTTAAGAAGTGAAAAGTGATAGAAAAACAAAAGAAAAGGAAAATTAAAGGGAAGAACCTCAGTTGAGAATAAATTGGGGCAATTTTAGTAGGGTTAATATGAAGATGCGACTTCAGGTGATTTAAACACTTATAAAATCTACTTTCAAGTCTTAACTTTTTTCTTAGCACCTCACTTGACCACATTACGAAAAATCGAAAGTCTTGACTTTCGTTTTTTGCATCACCTCTTTTAGAAAATTTTCTAAATCACATGGCAAATGATATCAATACACCTTCACCAATTTTATAAGGGAATGATTGTTGCACTGATACCATCGTCTTTTAAAATACATTTATGAATTGATAAAGACAATCAGCAAGATTTTTTCATTAGATGAAAACTCGAAAGGGCGTCTTTTTAAAAAAAAAGCAAAAAAATAATAATAAAGGAAAAAAAGAGAAAATAAAAGAAAGAAAATAAAAAAGAAAAGAAGAGAAAAAAGAAAGAAGAAAAAGAAGAAAGGTCAAAAGGAAAAATGAATAAAAGAAAATAAAAAGGGTAGGGGCAGGTTTAGTGAAAACCCAAAAGGACGCTAAGATAGGGTTTTCTGATGAAAAGTGAGTTTGGATTTGAAAGACTGGCGACTCAGTTCATTGGAATTTCTCTTTACATTGTGGTTCTGTTGCCAAGCATTGAACTCCGAAGGAACGATATCCAAAGGATCAAACATGGCATTTTATTCGAGAATCAAAGTGTTTTGGTTCATCAAATATAAACTTTTGAATGTACAGGTTCATTTCTCTAAAACCAATTTTCTTTCAATAAAGGTAAATGGTTGTTTTCATGTTACTAGAATTTTCATAATTTTTGTGTAAATAGAATATTTTTTCTTGTGTTTCATGGTTTCATTTATCTTTTTGAATTTATCAAATGATAATTCCTGTAATTTATTGAAACTACCTGGATACCAAAGGCCGTATTTAATTAGTATTGGAAGTTAAGGAAATTTGTTGAGTTTTCGCTACATCGGGGTAAAACGCTCAAATACTTACGTTTACACATTTCTTGAAAGTAGGATTGATCAGATGGTGGTGGCATTATCTATCATTATGATTATTTCTTTTTTGCAGGTCCAATGGTCCAATAGCATCACACTGGAGCAATTTTTTTAGAAGTTATCTGTCTCTATTTTCGAAATTCTACAAAAAGCATTCTGCAAAAATCTTTTCAATTTTACGGCAGGTTTGGATTTTATGCCCCTAACCAATTTTACCGTAGGATCGGGTTTTATCCCACTGACCGATGTTATGGCAGGATCGGATTTTATCCCATTGATCAATGTTATGGCGGCTCGGATCTTATCTCACTGACCTTTTTATATTTGCTTATTTCAGTTTCTGGCAGAATAACTATGATTAAATATTTGGTGTCTACATTTTTGTTTCAAATTTTTTTGAAATTCAGATAAAGAGGGCAAGTTGTAGACACCAACATTTCAAGTTTATTTAATTCAATTTTACCTTTATTTTTATTATTTATTCTTGCTTTTATTTGATTTAATTTTATTTAATTTTATTTTAGTTGATTAAATTTGTAAAATGATAGTTAGTTTTTATTTATTGTAGCAAATTAAGTTCATCATTTCTTTTTTTTAAAACATTTTTTGCATTAAATTTCTGAAAAAGAAAATTCTCAACAAAAAATCTATTTTTAATCTTTTTTAAACTCAATTGCTTCCAAATAAAATGACATTTTTGTAAAGCAATCTCAATTAGGAATTAACATTTTATTTATCATAAATTTGGTTTTGAAAAACAAAAAAATAAAAAGGAAAAGAAAATAGGTGGAGGCTATGCACAATAGTTAGGTGGAATGCATGCAAATGAGCCATGTGTTTTTTATTTCTTTTGACACCACAACACTTGCTAAATTAGGTGGCTAGGACAAGTGGAAGTCTAGGAAAAATCTGGGGTGGCGGGCAACAAAGCAAAGGTAGAAAGAAAAATTGAGGAGGAAAAAATAGAAAAAAGAAAGGGAGAGGAGGAAAATCTGGAACCAAGAAGGAAGAGTGGAGGAAAGCTTCGGGCAGTGGAGGAAGGCTGAGGAAGAACAAGAAAGAGGTTTCGGGCAGGGAAGAAGAGAAAAAGGAAAGAAAGGAGAAGAGGGGAGCTTCGGGGGGAAGAAAAAACAAGCAAGGGAGGAGAGGAAAAAGGAAAAGAGAAGAGAAAGTAAGGAGGGAGAGAGTCTGGAAGGGAGAGAGAGAGACCGCAGCTGAGCAAGAGAAAATAGGAGAGAGAAATTTTTTCAGAAAACTTGCAAAACAGGCTGATCATTCGGCCACTTTGAGGGGTGATTTTCTTGTTGGTTTCAAGTTGATTGGGAATTCTTTTGGTTTCTGCACTTTTCTGGTTGTAGAGGAACAAATCTCCTTCAGGAAATTTTTGGTAAAAAACGCCATTAAATCCTTCAAATTAGAGACTGAAATCCCAGGTTCGCGGTTTCTTCATCAAAATCTGCAATTTGTCTCTTTCAATTTCTAGTGGAGCACGTTCACTTTCTTGCGGGTTCCTGCTGAGGATTCAGGTCCAAAGGCAGTGAAATAGAAAGAGAGAAACTTCATTTCATTAGGTCATCAATTCAAGGGAGATATACTCTATACTTTATTTTGATTTTATTTAATCCTATGTGCTCTTATATGATTTTATGTGTGTAATTGCATGCTTTTTGCATTTTTTATTTATTTATTTATTCACTTTATTTATTTTAATTTAATTTTTGATTATTTGAGAGGCAATTAAATGTCTAATTGTAATAGTTAGGTTATTATTTTATTTTATTTCATTCTTTACCCCTTTATATTGTAGTTAGGGCCCCCAAAATTGTAATAGTTAGGTCTTATCCGCTTTTATTTGTTTATGTGTTTGCATGCTTGTGTACTTATGTATTTACTCGTTTTCCTAAGGTCTTTGCATTTAGATATTATGCTTATGTGCTATGTGCTATATGTTATTTATGTGTTTATTTGCTTTTATTATATTTTATATAATTTATTTGATTATAATAAATGCATGACGTCACCACACTAGTCCAACACTAGTTGTGACTCTTTTTTCCGATTTCACACTAGTCCAACGTTAGTCCGTGGCCCTTTTTTTCGATTTCTCACTAGCTAGTGAGAACTTATAGACATGGGCTAGTCTAACGTTAGACCCTTAGGAACCGTCCACGCGTTAGATCATATTTGTGTGACAAATCATTACATTTCATGCATATTTTCTAGAATCCTTATCACTTTTACATGATATTTCGCTATATATCCCTTATCCCTACATATAAAACATGACATTTAGATTTGTATCTCATTTAAAAAAATTAGAAATATGTTAGATCATTTACTTTAGAAAATAACCCTTTAAATATGGAATATGGATGAGTATGACTTCTTAACCTTAGTACGTTCGTATTCCCTCTATAAAAAGGAAAATTGAGTCACGAATTTTAGTCCACCGCATCCGTTATGATTCATTCGTTTAGGTCATGTATATTTGTATAATTATTATTTTCTTTTCTTTTTTTCGAGTATCATATTTTGCATATTCGTGACCGCTTCGAAGAGTCACTCATTGGGCATCACAATTAATGTGATTTGCACCAATTAAATTTCGAAAAGATATTCCGACCCCAATACATTAGGTATAGATTTACATTCATGTAGTAACCTCCAAATTTGATAGGTTTTATAGATTAAATTAAGAAATTTTTTTTGACTAAATCACGTAACTAGTTTTGACTAAATTGAAATAGTATTTTGGATTTTATTCTTACTACTTCTGAGCCCATTTCTCTTGATTTTCGAAAACTTGGAGTCGTTTAAAAAAAGTTTTTCAACTTTTTATTTCAAAATTCATTTTAGGTGACTTGGTACACCTTAATTCAATACCAAGTGGCGACTCCTATAATTTTAAAAGGAAAATCCTTTTTAAACTTTTATTTTGGACCAAAATCGTCATACTTTGTAATCCCATTTTAACCCCATTTTCTTTATTTATTTTCTAAAAATAAAAAAAACTCATTTTTAATCAAAATTAGTCAAAATTCATGTTTACAACTCGTAATTTTATTTTTTTCATTAAAAAATAGGGCGCAACACATAGTGAATCAACTATACTTGTAACTAAACCATACCTACTCTCATGGTTATGAAATTAACTACAAGTTCATTTTTTTTATAAAATTATATAAAACAAGTCACTAAAGCCACAAAAGTGCTCCTTTATTCTCATGAGTAAACTCCCTAAATTTCGCACTTTCTTAAACTAGTATTAAATTTCAATTCTCATTGTAAATATAATACCTTAAGATTATCACAATTAATGGCCAGTTAATCATGATTAGACAAGCAAAATTGATAAATAACTTGTTCAAAATAATATCATCAAATAACCAAGTAATATCACTAACAAGATATAGAAAGTTCGTCCATAACTCTAATCATAAACTTTAGCCAAACATGATAAGAAACACCAAACTTGTATTATAGTTAAATATGAACTCAAATACAAAAGAGAAAGTGATAAGAGAGAAGTTACCCTTATCACATGAGATGCAAACTCTCTATCTTTACTCCCCAATTCTTCATCCAAATCTAACTACAAGTACAAGATGAATAAACTATACTAACTACACTATTCTAATGAACTAAAAAAAACTAGTGAATACTATATTTTGGTATTTTCTCTAGCCTTCCAAAAGTTATGAAACAAGCTCTCCATAGGCCTCTATTTATAGAGAATTCAAGCTCAATATGAGTGGTTTCTAGTTGGCAAAGTTGTCTCTTGAAATCACCAAAAGTTGCTACTTGCAGTCTCTATGGTTGCTTGCTCATATCCAGCCAAAATTTTTGCAAAAAAAAATTGGTCAAAAAATTTTTGTGAATAGAGTACAAGTTACAACTAGAATTGAAGAAAATGTGACCTCAGAAAATGCAGGCTGAGGTCACGTATTTACCTTACATTTTCGTCTTTTGTACGTTTTTTCATTTCTGATCAGTCTTCAACTTTGATTTGTTTTTGCACCAATTTCAACTGCTATTTTCTTGATAATGGAGGCTGAACTAGATCTTTTGCAAATCTTGAAAGTTATATCCCTTTGAATTAGATTAGATTCCAATGCATCAATAATCATCCAAATTGGAACTCTATAGAGTAAGAAATGACCAAAATATTCTTGACTGGTCAAAACTCTATTTCAGCTTTTGATAACAGAAATGGCCAATTGTATTTCGACATTTTGACTATGAAATCTCATGAACTGAATTTTGATGTCTTCATACGAAATGTAGAGCTATGTGTGAGCTTCAAAATGGCTCAAGAATCACCTTAATATGATACTTTTAACTCAAGATATAGTCAAAATACCAATTGGTGTCGAAACTGTCAAACTCCCTTTCTTTTATACTAAGTTGCATTTCATCTTTTGCACTTCATATTATTTTTAAATCATTTCAAATAATCAACAATCATTCAATTATCTTCTCAATTTACCCCAATTGATGATTGAATCCTTGAAGCCTGTAAAAATATGAATTTTTCACCAGTTTAATCCATAGAAATGCAATGTTTCACACTTTAAACCATAAAATGTAAACTTTACTAGAATCCTAGTTAATTAGTTATAAAAGTAAATAAAATATAAAAAAACTAAATAATAAAACACACTTAAATAACTGAAAATGTACACATATCAGAAAAATATTAGAATCCAAATATAAAAAATGAAGAGTTAGAGAGAAGAACCCTTGTCACATCATCCTCCAAGATCTTCCTCCTTGATCCTCAATCTTCATCTAAGTTAGCTAAATGCAAAGTTTGGATTATTTAATATAATTCCAAACTAATCTTACACTAATATAACCTAACTAAAAAACTAGGATATAGTTAAGATCAAGATTTTTTTGATGGTTTTCTCTTCTATTTTGTCCATGGAAGCCCTCTTTTATATGGAAGAGGAAAGTGTTCAATTATTGCACAAGAGGTTAAGCTGTCTATAAAACACAGGGGGTTTGTGTAGAATCCCTCAAAAGGGATTCTCCAGTGGTTTGTCTTTGCCTATTTTGCTCCTTGAATTGAAGTTTTTGCCCATAAACCCTTGCAGAAACTGCCATAATTAATGAGAAATCCAAGGTGACGAGGTTCTACCAAACACTAAATTTTAATAAAAGCTGAACACCCCATTTTCTGTAAGTATACAGATCGTTTATCAAGTATAGGAGATATTATGTGTCGATCCCATAGTGAAAATTATCAATTACCAGTGGTTTTTGAATTTCTTTATTATTTAGACTATTAAAAGTGAAAAATATTAAATCTACACTACAAACATGAAATAAAAGTAATAAAATTGAAAGTGTTATATTTCATATTTTTATCTAGAAAATTGAATGTGTTATATTTACCTTGTTATTGATTGATTTATGTGTTTAATTGTTTCCTTATAATTTAAGTGTACAAGAGTACTTTGAATTATTATATGATCAACCTGAAGGAAGTTAATATTAGCTAGAATAAGGATTAGTGGGTAATAGTGTAAAAGTGTAGAAATATAGGGCCCATATAGAATAAACCAATTGCATTGTGCATGCAAGACAATACTTGGCACACACATTGACACTTGTCCCAAATGGCGTGACACTTATCCAAAATGGCATGCAAAAGTTAACCAAGATGAAACTCATCCAAAACCCACTTTCTTGTCTTCCTCTTGCCTGATACCTGAAAGAGAGAGAGAGAGAGAGAGAGAGAATTGAGAGAAACCACCTATCTTTCCTTTCTTTTGCTTATCAAGAACCAAGAGAAACACCAAGGACTCTAGCTGCCTCTCTCTTCCTTTTCTTCAATCTTGAGTATCAACCAAGGAATAAGGAAAACTTTAACTTTTTTTAGCTAAGAAAACTGAGAGAGAGAAGGCAGAAAATTTCCAGCCCAAAACCATGAGGAACAAGAGAACCAAGAAAAGAGAGGTTTAGTTGGAGAAAAGTTCATCCAAAGCTGGAAATTTCTGGACAAATTGCTGCCCGAAGATCGAGAGGATAAAGCTGCCATTTTTAGAGGCAATAGGGTGAAAAAAGGAAACCCCAAAACCAAGGTGTAAAATGTTCTCTTAGGCTAAGTTTGGGAGTTTAGGATAGAAAAGAGAAGAAGGGAAAACTTAAGTTATGAGAGAAGAGAAGAGAAGAGAAGGGATTGTTATGTTGTTTGGGAGTTTTGAGAATTAGTGAAATAATTTTGGATATGAAAGTCATTAAATATTTGTTCAAAACATTTTTAAGGATAAAATAGGTATTTTAAAAAAATTTCACATGCTTCCTCCAACTTTCTCTCCAATTTGGGAGGAAAAATTTTGCCTACTATTCATCCTCTCAAATCCTTCCATTTCCCTTCTTTTCTTTCCTACTAAAAACTAACAAATGAAGAAAAAGTTAACTTTCTCTTCTTTTCCTTTCTTTTTTGTCCAAATCCTTCACTCCTAAATGAACTCTTAGGGTGAGTGTTCTATGTTTGTTTGTAATGATTGAATACTTGATGAATGATAAATGTTAAGTGCCTAATTGACTGATACTTGTTGGATTATTGATATTTGAATGGTTGCGAGTGAAAAATTGACAATTACTACTGTTTTACTGAAAGACAGTTGTGTACTTTATCGTACTCGACCTAACTGCTCTTGGGAGCTATTAATTGTTAAACTGCTCCTGTTAACTATGCATGACCATTTTGGGCCCAAACCCTACTGATGGTCGGTCTATTTGAGCCAGCAATGGGCTCGGTTGAATAGGTCGATAGTCCTTGGGTATCGTTTATTGGTATACTTAAGTATGACCCACTGAGGTAATCACGGAACACTGGAAGAAAGGAGAATGTTGGATACTGTTTAACTCGGAAAATGACGCTGAATTACTGAATGGAGCTAAGTGCTAAGTCTGAAAATGGACGGAAACCACCTCTAGAATCCATATCAGTACTGTACCTTTTGATATTGATTATTGACATTGAATAGTTGAATAGAGCTAAGTGCTACATCTGGAAATAGACGGGAGCCACCTCTAGAGTCCGTATTAGAACTGTATCCTTTGATATTGATTGTTGACATTGAATAGCTGAACGGAACTAAGTGCTACATCTAAAACTAAAAGGGAGCCACCTCTAGAGTTTGTATTAGTACTGTATCCTTTCATATTAAATGTGTTACTTGTTTTAGCATATTAATTGTTATAACATGTTTTATTATTGGGTTGTGACCTTTGTGATTCTGTTGGATTGCTAGATGTACTTGAAACTTTACTGGGTATTAGCTCAACCCCTTTAGTTAGTTTCCTTATAGGAGTGGAGGATGAGGGCGAGAAGATGCCAGTAGTATAAGTTGGAGACTTGAAATTGTGCTTAGGTGAATTTTGTATTTAATGTTAAAGCTTTGTAGACTTTCTTTTGAGGGATGTACATATTAAATAGTTTAAGACAACTTTTGTTTTTGATGGAGTATGTACTTGAGAAAGCATGGTTTATTAATTTGGTATATATATACATGTTATCTCTCAAATTAATGTGAGTGAGTCCTGAAGCGAGCCAAGCAGGAGACCCGCTAAACCCTAGGGTGCGCCTTAGGAGGAGGTGGGGTCATCATAGAACTAACTCTTGTACAAAACATGAAATTTGTAACCCTTTGAGTTTGCTTTCCAATACCTCAAGAATCATTTAATTTGAAATTCTGTAGATTGATAAATGGCCAAAATACCCTTGACTGGTCAATTCCCTATTTCAGCTTTTGACAACAAAAATGACTGACTTTATTTTGGCTTTTTTACTAGGAAAACTCATGAACTGGATTTCAATGTCTTATAATAAATGTAGAGCTATGTATTAGCTTCAAAATGGCATAAGAATCACCTCAATCTGATATTTGTAACGCAAGATATGACCGAAATACCAATAGGTATCAAAACTGTCAAACTCCCTTTCTTTTTATACTTGCTTGCATTTCATCTCTTGAGTGTTTGGCACTTCATATTCTTTTTAAATCATTTTAAATCATCAACAATTATCCAATTATCTTCTCAAGGCAATCTATTTGATGATTGAATTATTAAACCTACAAAAATATGAAGTTTTCATCACTTTAATCCATAGAAATGCAATTTTTGACACTTAAACCACAAAATGCAAAATTCACTAGAAACCTAGTTCATTAGTTATAGAAATAAATAAAAAACACTAAAACTAAATAATAAAACACACTTTAGTCACGTAAAATATATACTTGTCATAAGGGTTTCTCCTCCCTTACTTAGGATCCTATTTTGCTCCTGCCACTAACTTGATATGAAACTTTTCCAACGAAGAAGATCAAATTATCTCTTTTGCAAAACACACCCTTTGAGTTAGATTTCAAATGGCTCAAGAATCAATTCATTTGGAGCTCTATAGTCTGAGAAATGATCGAAATATTTTTGACTGGTTGGAAGAGAGAATTCTTTTTGTTTCTTCATTACACTTCTTTTATTCATCAATTGCACTTCACGTACACTTGAAAACCACTTTAAGTCATTAAGAGTCATCCAAATACGTTCTCAATTCATTCCAATTGATGTTTAAACCATTAAAACCTATAAAACATAAAATTTAACACTTAAATCCATAGAAATGTAGTGTTCCTCACTTCCTTAAACTGGTGTTCAATTCCAATTTTCTTTAGAAACTTAACACTTAATTGTTTGGATTCCCTATGTTTCGAACAACAAGTTTGTCATATACAATATTATAGTAGTACACAAACAAAAAATTTCAAAATCACCACATCCATATAATATATCAAAACAACTCCAAATATACAAAAAACAAATCTACACCATCTTCTTCTTCCAACTATCACCACCACCCACCACCATTACCCCCACCCACCACTGCCACGCACCAATCCTCTTCCTCCTCCCTTTATTTCCTCATCTTCTCTCTATCTCTCTCTCTTCCTCCTCCCTCTCTTTCCTCCTCTCCTCTTCATCCTTCTCTCCTTCCCTCCCTTTCCCCTCTCTTTCCTGCCACACCCCACCCCTTCCTTTCCCCATCCTCGATCTGATTTTGAGGAGAGATGAAGAAGGAGGAAGACCGGAGGAGGAAAAAGAGAGGAGAAGGAAAGGAGGAAGAAGGAAAGGAGGAAGAAGGAAAGGGAAGAGAAAGGGAGGGAGGGGCTGGTGGCAGTGGGCGGTATTGTTAATTTTTAAAATGCCTTAAAAAGTTTTAAACTTTAAAAGGACCCCAAATATATATCCCAAAAACACCTTTAAAAACATCACAAAAAACATCTACAATAAAAATTTTTTATATACATTGCTACAATAAAATACTTTAACAGCATCCCTAAAAACAGTTAATCTCAACGGAGCCACTTGTCACTTAAAAAATATGCAAAAAGATTAAAAGTCACTTGTCACTTGACATGATATCAAAGCAATGACTCTAGGGTCTTTGCTAAAATTGTCTAATATAAAAATTGAATCTGTAGCAATGTCAGAATCCTTCAAGACAGTGTGAGGCGGAAATGGGCAAACTAACTCAATCTTAGAAGACTTGGATGCGAGAATGGTGGAAATCTTAACTAGGAGTCAGAGAACTACACTGAGCAATGATTATTTTCCATGGCTCAAGTTGGCATCAAATTAGATGACACCAACTATGGAATGAAGATTGGACGTGAAAGAATGGTTAACAAACAACATGGATCCATCCTTGATTGGCAACTTGATTCATTTCTCTAATGCAAAACTGAAATAGGATACAATTGCTACAACATATTTTGATGGGCTGATACTTCTCAACTATACGCTTAGTGGAGAAAAGTGACCAAAATGAGACAAGGTGGAGGGCTGATTGATAAGTATTACAACCAAAATTTGAAAAACCTAGGCTCATGGACATCAATCTAAAATTTGAAATATTTTTGGATAATTTTGATCAATGAAAATTGTTCTAAAACATGCTTGATGTGTTTGTATGGTGTTTTAAAGCAAGAAAAATGGTTGGAAACTGAGTTTTAGGAGTTAGGTATGTGAGTGTGTTTAGATATTAAAGGAAGAGGAAAAAGATAAATGAGGAAATGAAGTTTGAAAAGCCATTTAAAGGCAACTGACAAAACTCGTGGACGAATCCACGAGGCATAGCCTGTCGATCCACCTGCAGATCTGCTTCTTTTGTTCACTTCGATGTGACTATGTGGACCATTTTTTTTACAAACTAATGAGGTCCTACCATGTACCAAATTTTAATAAAACCTAAACACCCTATTTTCTATAAGTATACAAATTGTTTATCAAATAAAGGGACATTAAGTATTGATCCCACAGGGAAGATTGTCAATTACTGATGGTTTTCGAACTCCTTTATTGTTTAGACTATCATAAGTGCAAGAAATTAAATCTACACTATAAACATGAGATACAAATAGCAATAGAAAGCTCTTAGGGCTATGAAATTCGTAACTACTCTTGCAAGTGAAATTACTGTTTAATTAAATGTTATTACCTTGATTAGTTATGGCGTAATTTCCTAATGTATGTGAAATCTACTTCCGTAGTGAATCGACTATACTTGTCTAATCCATACCTACTCTCATGGTTATAAAATTAACTACAAGCTCATTTCTTCTATGAAATTACATGAAACAAGTCACTAAAACCACAAAAGTGCACCTCTACTCTTGTGAGTGTAGTCCTTAGATTTATCACTTTCTTGAACTAATGTCAAATCCCAATTCATTGTAAACTTAATAGCTTAAGATTATCACGACTAATGGCCAGTTAATCATGATTAGCAAAAGTGATAACTAACTTATTCAAAATAATATCATCAAATAACCAAGTAAATGTTACAAACAAGATATAGAAAGTTCATCTATAACTTTAGGCAAAAACTTTAACTAAACATGAAAGACATGCGAGAAAAGACCATACTTGTAATATAGCTAAACATGAACTCAACTACAAAAGAGAAAGTAATAGGAGAGAAGTCACCCTGGTCATATGAGTTTCAAGCTCTCCATCTTGTCATCAATTCTTCATGCAAATCTAACTACGAGTATAAGAAGGATAAACCACATTAACTATACTATACTAATGAACTAAGAAAAACTAGTGAAAACTACATTTTGGTAGTGTCTCTAGCCTTCCAAAGTTCTGAAAAATGCTCAACAAAGGCCCTGTTTATAGAGGAATTCAAGTTACAAATGAGTTGTTAAAGTTGGTGCTAGTTGGCTCCTGGAATCACTAAAAGTTGTTTGTTGAAAGTCTCTACAGTTTTCTTTACAACTATAGCCGAAATTATGAGTTGAGGAATAGCTGGAAAAGCTATATGAATGCAAAACAAGTTGATGAGCAAGTTTCATCTTCAATTAAAGAATACGTGACCTCTGAAAATGTGGGCATGAGGTCGCATATTACCATACGTTTTGCCTTTTTGCAGGTTTTCTTATTTCTGATCAGTCTTTAACTTTTCTCTATTTCTGCACCAATTTCAACTGATATTTTCTCAATGATGGAGGTTGAACTAATTCTTTTGCAAAACATGAAAGTTGTAGCTCTTTGAGTTAGTTTTCCAATGCTTCAAGAATTATATAATTTGAAGCTCTGTAGACTAATAAATAACTAAAATACCATTGACTGGTCAAAACTCTATTGCAACTCTTGACAACAGAAATAGCCGACTGTATTTTGACACTATGACTAGGAAAACGCATGAAATGGATTTTGACATATTCATAAGAGCATTAAAATGGCTCAAGAATCCCCTCAATCTAATACTTGTAACTCAAGATATAGTCGAAATAACACAAGATGCAAAAGTTGTCAAACTCCCTTTCTTTTATACTTGATTGCATTTCATCTTGAGTATATTAAACTTCATATTCTCTTTAAATCACTTCAAATCATCAACATTCATCTAAAAATCTCTTAGATTCACTTTAGTTGATGATTGAATCATTGAAATCTTCAAAAACATGAAATTTTCACCACTTTAATCTAGCAATACAATTTTCACACTTTGACTACAAAATGCACACTTTCACTAGAATTCTAGTTAATTATCTATAAAAATAAATAAAAAACACCAAAACTAAATAATAAAACACATTTAAATCACACAAAATGCACACTTATCACATGCATAATACGCGAGGCATATGTCACATCTTAACCTATGGATTCATCATTTTATGCAGCATTTCTGCCCTTTTTGCACGCATCTTCCTCATTTGCCAAAACATGCATTATATCACATTTTGACCTAGTTCTCCACTTTGCACAAGTTTAAAATAATCTAAACAAGATTTCTAACCCATCATAATGGATAAAATATAAGTAAAATGCAAAATTTAGGGTTGAGTTCCTTATTCTTCTTGTTCCTCACCGAACCTCAAAATGTGACTTTTGCCTACTTTCTTGAATCCTTCAAAACAAACACACTTCAAAGCACTAAATAAATATGAAAACACATTAAAATGAAATAAACTAATACAAAACATTGGGTCGTTTCCTACCAAGCACATCCTTATAGCCGTTAGCCTGATTATTCTTTTGTCACTTGTTAAGTGTGTATTTTGTGTATTTTAAGTGTGTTTTATTATTTAATTTTGATGTGTTTTATTCATTTTATAGCTAATTAACTAGGTTTGAAGTGAATTATGCATTTTGTGGTTCAAAGGGTGAAAAATTGCATTTCTATGTGTTTAAATGATGAAAACTTCATGTTTTTGTAGGTTTTAATGATTCAATCATCAAATGGAGTGAATTGAGAAGATTTTTGGATGATTTTTGATGATTTGAAGTGATTTAAAAAGAATATAAAGCGCAAAATGTTCAAAAGATGAAATGCAATCAAGTATAAAAGAAGAAATGTTGACAGTTTTGGTACCTTTTGGTATTTTTGTTGTATCTTGAACTAAAGTATTAGATTGAAGTGCTTCTTGAGCCATTTTTAAGTTAAGAAATAGCTCTACATAAGATATGCAAACATTGAAATCCAATTCATGAGTTTTCCTGGTGAAAAAGTTGAAATATAGTCGGCTATTTTTGTTGTCAAAAGCTGAAACAGGGGATTGACCAGTTAAGAATATTTTGGTCATTTAACAGTCTACAGAGCTCTAAATTAGATGATTTTTTATGCATTAAAAAGCTAACTTAAAGGGATACAATTTCATGTTTGGTACAAGAGCTAGTTCAACCTCCATTAAGGAGAAAATATTAGTTGAAATTGGTATAAAAATAGAGCAAAGTTGATGACTGATCAAAAAAGTGCAAACCTACAGTGGGAGGCAATACGCAACCGCAATACGTGACCTTATCGGTGCGTATTCTATAAACATGTGTTCACCTTTCACAGTAACTTGTTCTACATTCACACAGCTTTTTCAGAACATTTACAGATCAACTTTGGCTAGTTTCTGTAGAAGTAACATTGGAAACTTGAAGAAGTAATTTTTGATGATTCCAAGAACCAACTAGCACCAACTTTTAGGGATGGCAATGGGGCCAGTTTGGGGCGGGGGATCCCTTCCTCGTCCCTTGCCTTGTTGCCATAAAACTCACCCTGCCTCCGCCCCATCCCCCGCCTCAGTTCCCCCCACCCCCTGCCTTGCTTCTCCTGCGGGTGCCCGTGGGTGATCATTTGATTTCAAGACTAAATTCAAAGAATAAAATAAAATATGGAACTGAAAAAAGTGAAAAAAGAAAAATGAAACAAAAAAAAGTGTTGAAATAAAACACCAAGAACATTAAGAAAATCAATTGGATTGTATAGATAACATTGGGAATATTTGTAGAACACATAACATATTACATTTATTTATATTAACAAATTGAAGTGGAGGATGGGGCAAGACTATCGTGCCCCACCCCCCACCCTATTTAAAATTGGGGGAGAAAAATTCCCCCGTCCCCGCCCCCCCCCCCGCCCTTGTAACGACTGAAAAATTCGCTTATATGTTCTTAAAATTCCCTCTTATTTTGATTAAATTCCTTCTTATTTTGATTAAATTACTTTATAATATCTTTACTACTCATTTACTCCCTCAATTTTTGTAATGAATAATAGAATTAAGAGTTTTGCCCTTAGTCTTATAGTTAGAGTAAAATAGGGTTTTTACGTATTTTGATAGTGTGATTAATTGTGGAGGTATGTGTACTAAATTTGGTAGTTAAGAGTGAGTTTTATATAAGAGGAAGTATGTGATTAGAAGTACTAATAAGAAACTAGTGAACCATAAGTAAAAACACAAGTACGCGCGAGTTAAGGAAAATAGGTTTGAACCGACGTGCATCGTTTGCTACCGATTGAGTACACCACTTGATCACTACTTTCTTACCCTAATCTCTTTGCTTTTATTTCACCGAATTCTCCCTAAATTAACCCTTAAGTTAGCCACCATTATTGACTAAAGGAAAGGAAGAAAGAAACAAAAACAAAGAAAAGATCTTAAAGTGACAAGTGTTGGAAATCCATGGAAGTTTGACCAAGACATTTTCCTTTCTTCTTATCTTCCCTTTTGGCTCATTTTTCTTCACTTTCCTTCATGTTGGCCGAAATTCTTGGAGAGAAAAACAAGAGAAGAGAAACCTTCTATTTCCACCTTGATCTTGCTTGTTTGAGTTGTAACAAAAAAACTAAACCGATTAAACCTTCACTTTGGTGGTTAGGAAGTTTGGTGTGGTGAAAGTTTTGGAAGAAATAGCTTGGTTCTTCACTTAGAAACAAGTATTGGAAGGTATAAGATGATCCACTCCCTCTCTCTTTCTTAATCTTACTAAATATGCTATAGGAGTTTTTAATTTTGACTTGCTATGGTTGATTGTTTAGTTTTTGATGGTTTAGTGGAATGTTTAGCTAGGGTTTGCATTTTTCAGGTTTGATTATTGTTGGTTACCTAGTAAATAGTGTTATTAAACTAGGAAATGGAACTTGTGAAGTGATTATGGGCTTGATGGTGACCTTGTAGAGTTAAAAGTTGAATTTCCAGCATTTGATAGGTTTTGCCCTGTTTTTAGAATCAATTTGAACTGCATATTCGTCCATGATAAAGGCAAAATCAGTTCTTATTCAAAACATGAAAGTTGTAGGGATTCAAGTTAGCTTTCTACCCAGAAAATGTCAGCTCAATCGGAGAACTGTAGCTTGTGAAATGACTAAAATACCCCTGACTACCCAAATGCCCTGTTTAACCAACAACTTTCTATTTTCTCTGAGATTTCAATTTTTGACCATGAAAATTTATGAATTGGCTTTGGAGGTCTTCATAATAAATGTAGGTCTATGTCTTAGTTTCGAAACGCCATAAATGTTACCTCGCTCCAATATACTTAGCTGCAGTTATGACCAAAACATCGAAGGATGACAAATCTACCATTTATAATTTCTTCTTTAAAACTGGTTTCCAACTTTGATCTTGATGGTTTCATTGCTGGAATTGACTTGTCTTTGGATGATATTAAACCTAGTTGAAGAGTTATCTTGTCAAGCTTGCTTATATGTTGAATTTGGACTGAGTTGAGGAAAGAAATGAAGCCCTAAGTAGCTGGAAAATAGATAAATACAAAGGGCACGCTGCCCAAATTGTCACTTGAGGGTTAGGCGTATGTACTCGCGACTTGCGCGAGAATTTGAGGTCGAATTGAACTTGGATCATCTAAGGTATTCGAATTTTCTTTAGTAGAGGTATATAAACTGAATTTTTTACCGGAACTCGTGCTCTTGAAAAAAATGAAAGTAGAAACCCTTGAAAATACGATTTTCTCGATCTTTTATACCAAGTGCGACTTCAAAAGTATGAATCACTTCTTTATCGAAACTAAAAGAGTGAGCATGAATTTTCTCGAGTTTGATAAGTCATATGACTACTACTTAAACAAGTTTCATTTACTTGATTTTTTTAAAGCGAAACTCTTATGTTTCGAACCTTAGTGGATTTTAAACTCGTAAATGATATTTATCGCAGATTTGGACTCCAAACAAGGAGTTGTACCTGAGCGTGATTTTGACAAGCACTAAGTCTTTGGTGAGTGCTTCCAAATACATGATTGAACTTGATACTTGATTTAAATACTTGATATTTGATTGGTTTGGTCGGGCAAGGGTGTACTTTATCGCAGTTGCCCTAATGTGATATATACTTGTTTATCTGTTGCAATTGACTTGAGTACTTGTGTATGATGTGCGCACTCCCTGGAATTCCAAAAACCCTGTGGCTAGTTATTCGAGTCAAGTCGGCAAAGATTTGGTCGATTAGGTAACGAACCTTGGGTCTCTTGTTTTGTCGAGTGGAGTATTATCTTCTCGACTAATCGGTATACTCGAGTATTACCACCCGTGTTTATTGAGGATTTTGGGCCTAGTTTGAATGGTGGATGGAGATTGTAGTTAAGTAGTACTCTACTGGACTGGTTACTCTACTTGAAAGTTGACGGAATGTCAACTACTACTTGATCAAGCTCTGATGAAGCAACGGGAATTTGGCTCTTGAGAGCCATCCGTATCTTATATTTTGAAATGATTATTACTTGTCGTGTTATTGTTTCTTTTTAAAAACTTTTACACTCGCTCATTTTAAGAGTTCAAGTTTTACATATGACCAACTTGTTACTTGGGTCCAATTCTTGACTTGTTATACTCGCTACTTTGATACTTGAACTTTTAAATACTGGTCAACTTGCTATTTGGAAACTCACTAAATTTTAGTTCACTCTATTCCGTTAAATTTGTTTTCCTTACAGAGGGTACGAGCGAGGGCGTGAGACTAGTACAGGTTAGTATAGTCTAGTTTTTGAATCTTTACGATTGTACTCACGCTAGTGCTCGGTTAGAGTTGAATGTATCTGGAACTCAAATCTTTTATTATATTTGGAATTGTATGAATGTTTGGAATAGAAAGGAATGTACTTGTGCGTTCCAAGTTTGGGAATTGTTGTTTCATTTACTCTTGACGTTGTAAACTATTTTATTTGAAGTGAGTGAGTGAGTTCTGGCGAGAGTTGGGCAGGAGATCCGCCGAACCCTAGGGTACGCCTTAGGGGGAGGTGGGGTCGTCACAGATGGTATCAGAACTTTTATCGAACTCGTACCGAGAGAGGGTTCTCGGACTATGGGATTGGCTTGTTATGTGTGGAACAAATGTCTATTGTTGGGGACATTAGATATGTATGTTGAGTAGGAATCTCAAAAATGGTTGATTTCCTCTTGAGACTAGCTAACTCGAGTGGTGAATTATCATATTTTCGGATTCTTGTAATCCGAGTACCAAAGAGTGATACCTTTTTGATAAGTCGATATCTCGAGTAATATTAGAATAAGTCTGTATGGCAAAAACCAAGACACGGGAAATGCGAATAGTCTGGACTTGGGAGATATTGAAGATATTAGTGAGATTTGAGACCCTTATTATTCAAATGTATATACTTGGTTGTCCTTTTTTTGAGTTTTGATTAAGTGTAGTGCTTGAGCAATACCTGAAATTAATGTCCCATAGGGTATGTTACTTGTACTTGATATGGCTTACGTACAAACGTCTAAGTGTGAAACCCTAGGGAGTAGGTGGTTAACTTGGTTTTGCTTGTTTAAATGGCTTATTCTCATGATACCCTTTATAATGTAGGCAATGGAAGGAAACGGCGAGAACGGGAATGCCGAGCAACCTCGTCGAGTGCTTAGCTATTAGGAACATCCAGGAGGACCGGTACTTCAATGGGCCCCGGAACGTAGGGTCAGGCACTGTGATTGCTGGCGGACCTACTCATATCCTAATAGGGTGGTCCTTGCCATAGAGGACATGAGGAAAATGTTGGCCAGTGCTAATCATAGGGCCCAAACTGAGATCGAGCACCTGAGGGCAATGTTAGGCGAGCAAGGGGCTAAGATCACAGAGCTTGAGACTTCTATTCTTGAGGAGAACGAGAGAACCAATGCCTTTAGAGAGCAAGCTCAGGAGGCTAATGGTCGCCTTGTTCAGATAATAAGGGAAGTTAGGGACCGAACCGATAATATTTTTGATCGAGTGTTGGGCTTTTGTGGGGGAAGTAGTACAGGTGAACTTGGTAGAGAAAGGTCAAGGGAATGTAGCCCCTAGTGATCCTAAGGAGGATCCCGAGGAGGAGCCAGCTGCACCTGATAAAGAGGCGGGATCGGTTGGGTCGGCGACTACCTAAGTTAGGGATTTAGGCTTTTGAGAATTGCGTGAGATAGTTAGGGACATAATTAGGATGACACGTCATCGTTTATTTTTGATATTGATGTGTTAAGGCTGATGTACATAGCATCTGCTTTTGTTCTATATCTTTTGGTTGCTATAAGTACTTGGTTTTGGTCGGTTGATGTGTACAGTACTTCGTAATTTGAGATGTATATAAAGAAAGTATGTTATTTTAAATGTGCTCTATTATTTTCATTTTATGATTTGAAAATGCTTTTATCGAGCTCTATAGCTACTTTATTTTGCTCATACCCATATCGTCTATTTTCAAAAGAAGCATGGAGGGCAAACAAAGTCACGGACGTGGGATTAGGCGATGACGTGGTTCGAACCATGAACGTGGAGTTAGAACAAGTATAAGAGCCAAGAGAAGAGAGAGAAAATTTTGACTAATGATGAGATCTCGGAGTTAGAAACGGACATGCAAGGAAAATACCCTGAGTTATTTATGAATAAATGTATGAATTTCGAGTTCGAAATTCTTTTAAGGGGGAGAGAGTGTGACGATTGGAAAATTCGCTCATATTTTCTTAAAATTCCCTCTTATTTTGATTAAATTACTTTATAAAATCTTTACTACTCATTTACTCCCTCAATAATTGTAATGAATAATAGAATTAAGAGTTTTGCCCTTAGTCTTATAGTTAGAGTAAAATAGGATTTTTGCGTATTTTGGTAGTGTAATTAATTGTGGAGGTATGTGTACTAAATTTGGTGGTTAAGAGTGAGTTTTATATAAGAGGAAGTATGTGATTAGAAGTGCTAATAATAAATTAGTGAACCATAAGTAAAAACACACGTACGCATGAATTAAGGAAAATAGGCTTGAACTGACGTGCACTGTTTGCTACCGATTGAGTACACCACTTGACCACTACTTTCTTACCCTAATCTTCTTACTTTTGTTTCACCTAAACCTCCCTAAATTAACCCTTAAGTTAGCCACCATTATTGACTAAAGAAACGGAAGAAAGAAACAAAAACAAAGAAAAGATCTTAAAGTGACAAGTGTTGGAAATCCATGGAAGTTTGACCAAGACATTTTCTTTTTTTCTTATCTTTCCTTTTGGCTCATTTTTCTTCATTTTCCTTCATGTTGGCCGAAATTCTTGGAGAGAAAAACAAGAGAGGAGATACCTTCCATTTCCACCTTGATCTTGCTTGTTTGAGTTGAAACAAAAAAACTAAATCGATTAAACCTTCACTTTGGTGCTTAGGAAGTTTGGTGTGGTGAAAGTTTTGGAAGAAATAGTTTGGTTCTTCACTTAGCAACAATTATTGGAAGGTATAAGATGATCCACTCCCTCTCTTTTTCTTAATCTTACTAAATATGCTATAGGAGTTTTTAATCTTGACTTGCTATGGTTGATTGTTTAGTTTTTGATGATGTAGTGGAATGTTTAGCTAGGGTTTGCATTTTTCATCTTTGATTATTGTTGGTTACCTAGTAAATGGTGTTATTAAGCTAGGAAATGGAACTTGTGAAGTGATTATGGGCTTGATTGTGACTTTGTAGAGTCAAAAGTTGAATTTCCAGCATTTGATAGGTTCTGCCCTGTTTTTGGAGTCAACTTGAATTGCATATTCGTCCATGATAAAGGCCAAATCAGTTCTTGTTCAAAACATGAAAGTTGTAGGAATTTGAGTTAGCTTTCTACCAAGTAAATGTCAACTCAATCGGAGCACTGTAACTTATGAAATGACTAAAATACCCCTGACTGCCCAAATGCCTTGTTTAACCAACAGTTTTCTGTTTTCTCTGAAATTTCAATTTTTGACCATGAAAATGCCATGATTTGGCTTTGGAGATCTTCATAATAAATGTAGGTCTATGTCTTAGTTTCGAAATCCCATAAAAGTTATCTCGATCCAATAAACTTAGCTGCAGTTATGACCAAAACATCGAAGGATGACAAATCTACCATTTATAATTTCTTCTTTAAAACTGGTTTCCAACTTTGATCTTGATGGTTTCATTGCTGGAATTGACTTGTCTTTGGATGATATTAAGCTTAGTTGAAGAGTTATCTTGTCAAACTTGCTTATATGTTGAATTTGGACTGAGTTGAGGAAAGAAATGAAGCCCTAAGTGGCAGGAAAATAGTTAAATACAAAGGGTACGCTGCCCAAATTGTCACTCGAGAGTTAGGCGTATGAACTTGCGACTTGCGAGAGAATTTGAGGTCGAATTGAACTTGGATCGTCTAAAGTATTCTAGTGTTCTTTGGTATAGGTATATAACTTGAAATTTTGCCGGAACTCGTACCCTTGAAAAAATGAAAGTAGTAACCCTTGAAAATACGATTTTCTCGATCTTTTATATCAAGTGCTACTTTAAAAGTATGAATCACTTCTTTATCGAAACTAAAAGAGTGAGTATGAATTTCCTGAGTTTGATAAGCCATATGACTACTATTTAAACAAGTTTCATTTACTTGATTTTCTTGAAACGAAACTCCTATGTTTCGAACCCTAGTGGATTTTAAACTCGTAAATGATATTTTATCGTAGATTTGGACTCCAACCAAGGAGTTGTACCTGAGCGTGATTTTGACAAGCGCTAAGTCTTTGGTGAGTGCTTCCAAATACATGATTGAACTTGATACTTGATTTAAATACTTGATATTTGATTGGTTTGGTCGGACAAGGGTGTACTTTATCGCAGTTGCCCTAATGTGATATATACTTGTTTATCTGTTGCAGTTGACTTGAGTACTTGTGTATGATGTGCGCACTCCCTGGAATTCCAGAAACCCTGTGGCTAGTTATTCGAGTCGAGTCGGCAAAATTTGGTCGATTAGGTAACGAACCTTGGGGTCTCTTGTTTTTGTCGAGTGGAGTATTATCTTCTCGACTAATCGGTATACTCGAGTATTACCACCCGTGTTTATTGAGATTTTGGGCCTAGTAAGGGGTTTGAATGGTGGTTGGAGATTGTAATTAAGTAGTACTCTACTGGACTGGTTACTCTACTTGAAAGTTGACAGAGTGTCAACTACTACTTGATCAAGCTCTGATGAAGCAACGGGAATTTGGCTTTTGAGAGCCATTCGTATCCTTATACTTTGAAATGATTATTACTTGTCGTGTTATTATTTCTTTTTGAAAAACTTTTACACTCACTCATTTTAAGAGTTCAAGTTTTACATATGGCCAACTTGTTACTTGAGTCCAATTCTTGACTTGTTATGCTCGCTACTTTGATACTTGCACTTTTAAATACTGGTCAACTTGCTATTTGGAACCTCACTGAGTTTTAGTTCACTCTATTCCGTTAAATTTATTTTCCTTACAGGGGGTACGAGCGAGGGCGTGAGACTGGTACAGGTTAACATGCTCTAGTTTTTTAATTTTGGCGATTGTACTCGCGCTAGTGCTCGGTTAGAGTTGAATGTATTTGGAACTCAAATCTTTTGTTATATTTGGAATTGTATGAATGTTTGGAATAGAAAGGAATGTACTTGTGTGTTCCAAGCTTGGGAATCGTTATTTCATTTACTCTTGAGGTTGTAAACTATTTTATTTGAAGTGAGTGAGTAAGTCCTGGCGAAAGTTGGGCAAGTGGTCCGCCGAATTTTTGGGGTACGCTTTAGGGGGAGATGGGGTTCATCACAGCCCTATCCCGCCCGCCCTGCCCCATTACTCCCCTTGTGGGGTGGGCACCCGCTTCTGTTGCCATCCCTACCAATTTGAACCTGATGTTTGGAGTTTTAATTCTTTATAAGTGTGGCCTTTGTTGAACTTGTTCCATAACTTGAAAGGCTAGAGACAAAAATGTAGTTTTCACTAGTTTTTCTTAGTTCATTAGTTTAGTATAGAGTAGTTTCCATCAATTCTTATATTAGCTAAACTTGGATGAAGTTGAGGATGAAGGTGGAGAGCATGGAACTCATGTGACAAAGATGGCATTTCTCCTATCACTTTATTTCTTGTATTGATTCTAATGTTTGGTCATAATAAAAGTTTGGATCTTGTTTTCTTGTCTTTCATGTTTAGCTAAAGTTTATATCTAGAGTTATGGAAAGAACTTTCTATATTTTGTTTGTGATATTTACTTGGTTATTTGATGATATTATTTAAGCAAATTATTTAGCACTTTTGCTTTTCTAATCATGATTAACTGGCCATTAATTATGATAATTTTAAGGTGTTAAATTTGCAATGAGAATTGTGACTTGACACTAGTTCAAGGAAGTGCTAAATTTAGGGAATTTACTCATGAGAATAAAACACGGCCTTGAAGTCGCGTATTTAGGGCTTTTTTTTTTAGAAAAATGGAGGTTCCTTGTTCATCCTCATTCTCCTCTTTTCCTCATGTATTTCATTGTACCTTGCCATAGTTTCTTGTGTATTTTCTATAGGTACCTCACCACCACAAAGGGATAGGAGTTACGGATCGCCGTTATATGTTGATTAATGCCCTTGTTATCACCTTTGTTTCTCATTTTCCCATTTTTAGGTTTAATATTACTGATGGTTACAAAGGGAACTCATGAAACGTTGAAGATACATGGACAATGGATTATGAAACTTCATATTCACGTGTTTCAATCACAACAATAGGGGATCATTACTTTCTTTATCTTGGTTTCCCTCTTTACACATTGAGGACAATGTGCATGTTAAGTGTGGGGGGGGGAGAATTGAGATAATATGCATCGGTTGTGATTGAAATGATTTAGAGTTGCTTTGGAAATATTTCTTGCACTTGAATGTTGTCAATCTTGGGTTTGTTGGCAGGGAGTTTAGTCCAATTTTAAGGGGAAACTATGCCAAAATTTTTCCAAAATCTTGTCCAAAATTACAAATTTGCCCCAAAAAGTTTCAAATTTTTTCAATTTTATTCAAGAGGTAACAAGTTTCATACCATTAGTAACTTAAATTCCTTCTACTTTTGAGATAAATATATGTGACTTAAGCACTTCTTTTTTCATTTAACTTGGAAATGACTATTATGTAATTATAATTTGCGTATTTATAGGAAAGTATATCTTGTAAAATAGAGAAAATTATGCTTACATTTTGCATATTTGATGAAATTTCTTCTCTTTACTTGATTTTACATAGTTAAGTGATAAATATGGTCAATAAGTGTAACACTCTTTTCATGATTATTCTTTTGAGGGAATATTATTATCTTTGTTTTGAAAAAAGAAAAAAAAAGAAGAGTAGAAAAAAAAAAAAAGAAAGAAAAAAAAGAAAAAAAAAAAAAGAGAATAAGAGTTGTTCTACTTCAACGGGTTCTTGTGCTTAGTAACCGGGAAAGTCTTCATCTAACAAATGTCGACTTCGCATAAAACGGTACTTGAATTAAAAGTATTGTAACGCAGCTTGAGTATGTGAAGTGTTGAAGTAACCGGCGATCTTGATCTAAAAATAATTGATCTTCGCGTCTAAAGGTACTTTTACAACTTGAGTAATATTTAGCTATATTATATGAATAAATCCCTCTCTAAGTTGAAGAAGGAGATGATCATGGGATTAAATAACATTTTTATTGATCCATAATGAGTTACTTACTTGTGAATTGGGCGAAAATGAGAAAATTGAGTTGAACTAGCATAATTAGGGTATAATTAGCTCTTCTTTACTTGATATTATGAGTACTTGAGTTTAGTTGAATGATTGCATAATAGTCATTTTCTTTATTTTAAGGAAATGAAGTTGAATGGTGCACATATATTTATTTTCAAAAATTTTGGATCATTGTTGGTTTGTATTTCTTATTGTTTGAGGACAAGCAATGATTCAAGTGTGGGGGTATTTGATAAGTAGATATTTTACTTATTTTAAGTGTGTTTTATTAGTTAGTTTTGGTGTGTTTTAATTACTTTTATAGCTAATTAACTAGGATTCTAGTGAAAATATGCATTTTGTGATTTAAGTGAAAAAAATTGCATTTCTATGGATTTTTATGGTGAAAATTTCATGTTTTTATAGGTTTAATGATTCAATCATCAAATGGAGTGAATTGAGAATATATTTGGATGATTGATGATGGTTTAAAGTGATAAAAATAGAATATGAAGTGCCAAAGAGAAAATGCAATCAAGAACAAAGGAAGCAAGTTTGATAGCTTTGACATCTTGTGGTATTTTGGCAATATCTTGAGTTACAATGATCGAATTGAGGTAATTCTTGAACCTTTTTTAAGTTAAGAGGTAGATCTACATTTGGTATAAAGACATAAAATCCCATTTCATCATTTTCATAGTCAAAAGTCGAAATACCGAAGTGCAACTCTGTTGTCGAAAGCTGAAAACAGAGCTCTGACCAGTTTTTGGTATTTTGATCACATCTCGGTCCACAGAGCTCCAAATTGGATGATTCTTGAGAAATTAGAAAGTTAACTCAAAGGAATACAACTTTCATGTTTTTATACAAGAGTTAGTTCGGCCTCTATCATTGAGAAAATAGCAGTTGAAGTGCACAGAACTCAATATACGACTGTTCAATACGCGAGTTGAGTCGCGTATTCCTGTAGCCGCGTATTCTCACCTGATTTCTGCCACTTGCTCAAGTTGCTTTCACACAACTTTTCCAACTCAATTCTAGCTATCAATCTCGGTTGTATCTGATCAAGAAAAGGTTGGAAAGTTAGAAAGACAACTCACAGGAGTTCAAGAGTCAAAAAACGACAACTTTAACAACTTTTCTTGACCTTGAATTCCTCTATAAATAGAGGCCTTTGTAGAACATTTAGAAAAAAACTTTGGGAAGGCTAAAGAAACTCACAAAAAATGTAGACATTCATTAGAGTTTCCTTAGTTCATTAGTTTGGGTAGTATAGAGTAGTTAGTGTAGTGTTCCCTTCTTGTATTTGTAGTTAGATTTGGAGGAAGATTGGAGAAGCAAAGATAGAGAGTTTGAAGTTCATGTGACAAGGGTGACATCTCTCCTATCACTTTCTCTTCTGTATTTGATTTCATGTTTAGCTATAATACAAGTTTAGATTTGTTTTTCTTCATGTTTTGCTAAAGTTTATGCCTAGAGTATGGATGAACTTGCTATATCTTGTTAGTGCTATTTATTTGGTTATGTGATGATATTATTTTGAGAAAGTTATTTATCACTTCTGCTTTTCTAATCATGATTAACCAACCATTAATTGTGATTATCTAAAGGTGTTAAGTTTGCAATGAGAATTGGAATTTAATACTAGTTCAAGAAAGTGATAAACCTAGGGAGTTCACTCACAAGAGTAGAGGAGCACCTTTGTGGCTTAAGTGACTTGTTTCATGTAATTTCATAGAAGAAATGAATATGTAGTTAATTTCATAACCCCCGAAAGTAGGTATGGTTTAGTTACAAGTATAGTTGATTTACTACGAGAGTAGGTTTCACATACATAAGAAAATTACGTCATAACTAGTCAAGATAATAGCATTCACTTAACCGGTAATTTCATTTGCAAGAGTAGTAAGGAATTCCATATCTCTAGGAGATTTCTAATGTTATTTTCATTAATTTTATGTTTATGGTAATTTAGATAATAAAGGAGTTCGAAAACATCGGTAGTTGCAATCTTTCCTGTGGGATCAACCCTTAATACTTTATACTCGCTCACGATTCATATACTTGCAATATATCGCATATGGGGGTATTTAGGATTTATAAATGTAAAACTTGATTGTGAATGAGTTTAATTGTATATGTATACCCGACGATCGTCAGTAGAGGTACACTTTTATGGGTTTAGTGGCTTGTTCCATGTAATTTTATAGAAAAAATGAGTTTATAGTTAATTTCATAACCACGAGAGTAGGTATGACTTAGTTTCAAATATAAGTGATTCACTATGAGAGTAGGTTTCACATACATTAGGAAATTACGCCATAACTCACCAAAATAATAACATTCAATTAAATCGGTAATTTTATTTGTAAGAGTAGTGAGAAATTCCATAACCCTAGGAGCTTTCTATTATTATTTGTATTACTTTTATCTCATGTTTATAGTGTAGATTTAATATCTTGCACTTGTGATAATCTAAATAATAAAGGAGTTCATAAACCACTGATAATTGGCAATTTCCCTGTGTGATCGTTACCTAATATCCCTATACTCGATAAATGATCGGTATATTTGTAGAAAACGGAATATTTAGGTTTCATTAAAATTTGGTGTATGGTGGAACCTCGTCATCATTGTTAAGGTGGTTTTATTAATGAATAATTCACCAATTTTGGATGTGGCGGATCAATGAACAGTGACCTCACTTCAAGAACCTTATTTTCAAATGATTTGAGAGTTAAAAGCGGCTTATCTATTTCAAGTATTTGATAGATATTACCTTGCATTTGTGCTACTTGAGAACTCACTAAAGGAACATTCGCATGACTTTCTTGGGTATATATCACTTTGGAACATATACTTTCAATGTACTCCTCAAGAGAGGTTAAATGTATATCATTTATGCCTACCTCTTGAGATTCAAAATTAGTTCCAAAGGTATTAAAATGTGTGATAGATGTTTGATACAAGTACAAGTTGAATCCAAAATACATTCATTTAGTTACAAGTATACAGGTCAAATAGTAGTTTAGAGCATATATTTGGTCGATCCCACAAGGAGCGAATATTGCAAGTACTAGGTCCTTACTTACTTTATTATTTAGACTAATTATCAATTGACACAAAAGAAATCACAATTACTTACTAGCTAACTAACTTAACTAGATAACTTGCAAGAAAACAATGGAGTAATTCACTAAATACTTGAATTTAGGGATATAGAATCCACTTATGGCACAAAGTTGCAAGTGAATAGATTTACCTCTTGTTACTACTCTTATTTAACTAAAGATTCAATTCTGTATTTATCAAAACTCACTCTCATGATATAATGGCTTAGACTAGACTAGCTTTTCCTATTCTCATGGTGAATAACTAGATCTACCATTTTATTCTTCATAACATGCAACAATAATCTACTTAAATGCACCTTTATTCTCATGAGTCTACTCTTTGAACTCCATTTATGTTGTTCCATCATTATTACCAATTTTCAGTGAATAACAACTAAAAACTTACTATTGGTGATCAAGCAACAGCAAGTGATAAACATATATAAATGGACAAGTTAATACAAGAGGTAACAAGTATAAATCATATTCAACTCATATTAAATAGCCATAAGTTTCATCTACTCTCTAAATTTAGAAATTTAGCTACTCATGTGATGTAAAGCGAGAAAGAACATAACTTCATTGCATGAACATATAATGAATCACAAGTAAAGAGATAGATAAAGAAAGCTTAACCAAGGTGATGAAGAAACTCCCAAATCTTCTATTTCTTTAACAAAATGCAGCAATATTAGGGCTTCTAGACACTTTTTTCTTAAGTTTAGTTGAATTTTGTGTTAATAGTTAGGCTGGAGTTTTAATTTGTTTTCGTGATATATATTACCTTATATCTTTTCTTCTTGTTTTTAGTGTATGCATCGGGTTTTATGCGTAGTTGCACCTTTTGATCCAAAAATTGAAAGGATACTACGTAGACAAAAAAGGCGTACACCATAAAAGGAAGAAAAACAACAACAACATATAGAAGGAATATCTATGGAGTTGCTTTTTCAAGAAGAAATGGTGGAAAATGAAACAAATGGACGAGCTCTTAGAGACTTTGCTCTACCGGGCATACAAGGGTCACAAACAAGCATATTAAGACCTACGGTTAATGTTAACAATTTTGAGATTAAATCATCACTTATTCAAATGGTTCAATAATCTCAATTTGGAGGTAATGTCATAGAGGATCCAAATGCACACTTGGCCACATTTTTGGAGATTTGTGATACAATTAAAATGAATGGAGTGAGTGAGGATGCTATTAGGCTAAGGTTGTTTCCATTTTCTTTTTCTTCACTCTCATTTTTCTTGTTACTTTCAACCAACGGAGGATCTTCTAATTACCTATAACTATGAAGAGTAATGACTTTAACATGCTCCTTCGGATTCGCCTTCGTTTTACTCGATAACTGTCCCTTGATTTTTTTTGTTAATAGAGTTGGCAATTTGACCTATTTGGACATCTACATTTCTATACATAGTTGTAAATTGGTCCATTCTTCTCTCAATTTTTTCGAATCTTTAGGTGGTAACACTAACTAACTTATCAATTTTATCATTTGACACATTGGCTTTGTTCTCCACATTTTGTTGCTTTTGTTGGAATTCCAGTGGATTATTTGGCCTTTGTTGCATTCTTTGATCTTTCCATCCAAAATTTGAATGATTTCTCCACCCTGGATTATATGTATTGGACTAAGGGTTGTTTTGAGTTGTCCGATTGTAATTATTTACAAATTGTACATGTTCACTTTCAACACGTGTGTTAGTATCATGCTCTTCTCCACATATATTATAAAAAATAACACCTACATTGGTTTTAGAACTTGAACCAACTCCGGTTTGTTTACTTAACAATTTAATCACGTTGTTCATTTGGGCACACAACATGTTAAGAGTATCAAATTCAATCATATCTGATTGTCATCTAGAGTTACCTCTGTCATTCGCTTATTGGTAATTATTTGCTGCCATTTTTTTCTATCAACCTTTAAGTTTCTTGGGGTGCTTTAACCATTAGAGTTCCACCTGCATCTGCATCAATTATAGTTTTAGTCGAGAAACATAAACCGTTATAGAAGATTTGGACAATTAGCCAATCAGGCAGCCCGTGGTGCGAATATTTCTGTAACAAATCTCTAAACCTTTCCCACACTTCATACAATGATTCAACCTTTTGTTGCCTAAAACTTGTTACATCTATTCTAAGTTTAGCAGTTTTACCCGGCAGAAAGTATTTATTCAAAAATGCTAGATAAATTATCCCATGTAGTGAAAGTATTTGGACCATGAGAATACAACCAAACTTTGGTTTTATCACACATAGAAAATGGAAACAAAGAGGTGAAAATGACGAATTTTGATCAAGGAATTTAACCCCTCAATTTGAGTAATCATTGTTTTTGATTTGTAAAATAGGGTTAAAATGCTTTGTTAGGATCATTTTACGCATGTGTGCATTGATTATTTTGACAAAAGAATGATTTGGAATGCATTTTGAGAAATTAGGGCAACAAGTGTAATTTTTGAAAAGTTAAAAATTTCTGTAAAAAAATTGCAGAATAGAAAATGCAAGCTCAGAAAACGTGACCTGAGGCCAAGTTTTCATAGGTCACATTTTCCATTCTATAAATTTTGCACAGAAAACATAAGCTCAAACTCACGTTTTCTCACCCTGCATACTGTCTTCTGCATTTTTTACACATAAAACACAGGCTAGAACATGAGCTAAAGCTCGCATTTTCACTTCTATAAAATTAGGATGGAAAATGCAAGCAAAAACATAGGCTCAAGGCCGTGTTTTCAGTTCACATTTTCTAACACTTGTTTTAAAAGACAAAATACAACTTTCATTCTTTCTTTTTCTTTTTTTGCTCCAACTCACGTTTTCTTCACACACTCATACACACTTCACAAATTCTCATTTTTACTCTATTTCATTGTAAGAAATCATCAATCCAACATCTTTTAACATTTTCTAGAGCCTTTTTAACTGATTAAAATTCAAGAAAACATCCAAAATTTTGATTTTGAGGAGATTGGTGGCTAGGGTTCATAGGTTTTAAATCCATCAATTGGGAGCCAGCTGTGGTGATTTTCATAGGATTTTTTGCATAATCTTCATCACCAAACATCCTTCTACGTAATCGGATAAGTTTCTTTATCAAATTTTGGTATTTCTCAAGTTCCTGAATTTTCTGACATCTTCTAATTTCGAATTTTTTGTGGTTATTATGGATGTTTATGGCCTCTAATATACTTATTAAGTTATTTAAATATGATTACATGTTCAAATATAGCAATTTGATGCTTCTTGAATTGCTAAAATTTTAAATTTGCTATATTTAGATGAAATTAAAAAATTAACTTGGATTGTTAATGAGCCTTTTTCATTGATTTTATTGGCTAAGATTTGAATAGTTGATGATGGTTTAGCCTATACATTGTTTATAGAGAGTAATTTTGATGAATTTTGTGATTTTTGGGGAAACTTTAACTTAATCATGTTAGAGCTAAATGCCATTTATTGTGACTAATTTTTACTTACTATAAACATGATTGTTGCCAAAATCACCAAATTGATTTTATTTGTTGCTCATTTTAATAAATTGGTGATTTTGACAACTTTTTGATAATTTTTGGCATTTTTAATATCATGTCTTTAATGTCACAATTTTGAGTGATTTTGATTATTCACATAATTCTTGATGACATGGGATATGTACTTGTGGTTATTTGAGCCAATTTCAATCCCTATACATGAATGATGATTCTATAAAATGCCTCTAGTTGATATAAGTCAAGGGATTTTTCTATAGGTGTTTTATACGAATTATTTCTTATATAATGTGTGACGTGTGTAATTTTTATCCTAGTAGCAGAAGATAATTGTAATTTCTTTCTTAGATACTATGGTGAGAGGACGAAGGGCTACCATATCTTCTTCTTCTAGTAGTAAGGACAGTGAAAGAAGTGAAGAAATGGAAGTGAGCGAAGAATTTGAGAAAAGTGAGGAAGAAAGAACACTTTCACCACAACCTGTGGTGAGGAGTTGAAGAGGGAGTACTACTCGACGCTCCGAAGTTACAATCTTTGATAGTGCTACATTCACGACCCTAAAAAATCAAGAGTGGCATGAAGAACATGCAAATTTGGGATTTATCTTCGAGATGCATATCAACCCAGACATAGAGATTGCTTATCGCATCATGGAGGCATTCAATCAATTTGGATAGGTACCAATTCTTTCTCAACCTACTCATTACTATCCAGGCTTGGTGCACGAGTTTTATGCTAACATAGTCAATAAGGCCAGTCATAGTGGAGAGATGATAGACTCTTGGGTCCACGATACTCAAATACTACTTTCTCGTGGTCTTTTGTCTCGAATATTGGGGTTCAATAACGATGGGCCGGTTGTCAATTTGAAGAAAGGATTCACTGCTCCAAATAAGAGATGGGATCCCTCACATGCCATATCTAGATTTGGTATTGCATACCAACCCTTCCACTCAAGGAAAGAGACCATGATTGCTAGTGTCTTTGACACTTGTCATCGTCTCATTATCTATATAATGGCGCACAATGTGATTCCTAAGAAGAGAGGTCACATGGAAGTATGAAAAAATGATATCTATTTTCTGGACTACATGTTTCACAATAAGTAATCCTCCTTCACCTGCACCCTGCTCCTGAACATTATCATCAGCTATATAAGGACGATGGCGAGAAGGCGTATTACTTTCTTCAAGGTTGGATTTTCCCTTCTCCTTTCTCTTATTTTTGAGAGCATGGGTGTTAATTTAGCTAGCGTCACTCGAGTACAAGTTTGCCCCAGTGCAAAGCTGGCCATTTCTATACTCTATGGGATGGGCATTGCCACGAAGCACATTGTTTTGCTTATAAGGGACAGACATCGGAGTGCACGTCATTGCCAAGAGGAAGCTAGAGCTTCTACCTCTGCTCCACAAGTTTCTTCTTCTTCCCAGACCAATTGGCAGTGACCTTTTAGTCGCCTTGATGACATAGAAACTCAGCTGGGCTAGATTAACGCTCGCACAAGTCGTATAGAAGATCATTTAACCTTAGATCATGATGTGCGAGGAGATGACAAGCCGACCTCTAGACGCTTTTATCTTTCACTTCCATGTTTGTTTGTAATTTTGTGATAACTATTTTCATTGTAGGAGTTTAACTTGAACTTATGTTTTATATCTAATACTTGTGGTAGTATTAGTAGATATTGATGGTAGATTGTCGATGGCTCGTGAATTATGGTTGACTTGGATCTAAGCCATTGAGTTGGCGAGTAACTTTTTCTTATTTTGTTCTTTTCTTTCCCTACACATTGAGGATAATGTGTATGTTAAGTATGGGGGAGGAAATGGTATTTAGTAGTGGTTACTTCTATGCACATATTGATTGAAATGCTTGGACTTGATGTTGGGAAATTTGGCCGGTGTTTTGAAATATTGGGTTTTGGGTTTGTTGGTAGAGAGTTTTGTCCAGTATTAAGGAGAAACTCTATCAAAATTTTTCCAAAATCTTGTCTAAATTTTCAATTTTGCCCCAAGTTTTTCATCACTGCTATACTTGAGTCCACTAATGCATGAAGTCTAAGTCCCTTTTGTGTCAAATCCTCCTAGATTGGTGAGATGAGTTAAGATAATTTGAAAATTCAGTTCTCACTTGACGTGGAAACAATCATTATGTGATTAGAACTATTACATGTGAGAAAAGATCTAGTAAAATAGGGACAATTATGCCTAAAATTTTGATTGATAAAGGACATCTTTCATCTTACTTACTTTTACAAGTAATTGATTTAGATAGTTACTGAGAGTTATTTTCTTCCTTATCTCTACCTTATTGAGGGATTTGTTCTAAAAAAATCCAATAAATTCCTATGCTGAGTAATCGTGAGTTTTTATCTTAAAATGTCGACTTTTGTGTAAAAAAGTATTTGAATTCGGAGTAATAAGTGAAGTATTGAGTAACCGGGGATTTTCATCTAAAATATCTATTTTCGCATCAAAAGACATTTTCACAATTTAAAGAATAAATAAAAGAAAAAGAAAGCGAATAATTCCCTCTTAAGGTTTGTAAAGCTAACACCTCATTTTGAAGGAAGAAGATCTCCAAGGTGACTATATAGGTTAGTGATTTGTGAAATTAGATGGGATAGAGAGATTAAATTTGTTTGGTTGACTTTTGGATATAATTTTATCTCATTTACATGGTATGATGAGTATTGTGGGTAATAGGAAAACTTACATAATAAAAGTTTGCCAAAATAAAGATAGATTGCATTTCAAGTTCACTTGATTCATTTCACTTCTTAATTCATTGTTGGATCATTTTTTCTTATTACTTGAGGACAAGCAACGATTTAAGTGTGGGGGAGTTTGATAAGTGTTTATTATATATGTTTATTAAGTAACATTATGTGTTTATTTTTGGCATAAATTAGGATTTTTAAGGTATAACTTGCTTTCTAAGTCTCTTAATTTTGCAAGTTTCATTTGAGTAGATTAATGGGCAAATTTGGTTACATTTTGTAGGATTTGAGACATGATATAAGCATTGGATCGAGACAAATTCAGTTAAGCACAACTAATGCATGATTCAATGATAATTTGGAAAGGAAATAGGGCATCAAATGCAAGTATTATTGGTAAAATGCATGAGCAACAACATGGACATCCTGCTGGTGATCTTAGTGATGAATTGAAGCAGAAAAGAAGCAAGAAAATATACCTGAGCCGAATACATAGCTTGCGTATTAGAGGTTGCGTATTTCCTTGCTAAATGGATAAAAAAGCTTGGTTATAGCAAGAGTGCCAATTTTTTAAGTCACGTCCTCACCAATTAATAGGTTTGCATCATATGTGAAACAAAAAGGAAACGAAAACCTATAAGTTTTATAATCTTAGTAGAACGTTTCCTTATAGTATATAAGAATGAGTTGTGTTAAAAGGGGTTTTGAATTTCAATCACATGGATATGGGCTTTTTGGAAATGTGGAATGTTGTATAGTTTTTTTAAAACTTTTGGTACAATTGATGATAGCATGTGTTTGCGTATGTTTACCATAATGCTCTTATTTTGATACATTTAAAGCTTTGATTTATGGAAACAGCTGGGTATTTGTGAAATTTGTAATTATTTTGCAACCATTTTTGCATAGAGTACAACTCATATAAGTTTATGTGTTGGTGTAATTACTGAAATGATGTTATAGACATATTTAATTGAAGTGTGGTTTTTAAAACAAAGATAACCATTTGAGGATATTCCTTTGTCTGAAACAATTTATGTCTAATCACTTGCGCAACTCCCAGTGATATTAAAGCTCAGGTCGGAAACAACCTATTTCTCTACCATTTACATCTCAATTTAACAGCCATAAATGTGGGTATGTTAATGAATTAATATATGAGCATCGGTTATGGTTGTTCCAATGCCTTCTCTTTCACATTCTTCAGTTTCTCCCCTTTCAGCTTCCGGGATTGGATTTTTTTTTTTGCTGCCTTTATACTCAGCATTCAAGAATGGTCTTCAGTCGCAGCTATTCATGGTGGTTCAGCTTGTGGTGAGTTTTGTACTTTAATTTTGTTATTTATATGGGTGGTTCTTTTGGTGTGTAGTGGCGGTGTCAGCTCACATCCTTAAATTTGAGACTCTGGTTGTTCGTAAATCTTCTCCTCTTTGTGGGTGTCTTAATTTTGTTCCTTTCGGTTTATAAAGGCACCAAACATTTGAATGCACCAAACCTATAGTAGAATTGCCTATAGTAGAAACATTTGAATGCACCTACAAAGTCTCAAATTGCCTATAGTATAAACATTTGAATGCACCAAACCTAATCTCAAAATCCACCGAACTTAAGCATTTAATCTACTATATTACTATTTGTTTTTATTTGATCACATCTACTTTCTTTTGTTTCTAATGGAACTTGGCTTGTTGTGTTTACCAATTGCCATGTTGAAGAGAAGGATCAGAGGATGGAGTGATTCTACAAATGAACTTGGACAAAGGTAGTAACTATGATGGCCTTGAGATCTGATGGTTCTATAAAGTTTACTACTACCAAACTAGTAAGAATCTCACCCCACGACCACTTGTTTTGCTCTTTGTATTTCTTCTTAATTTCATAGATTGGGGGGCTATTGTTAGTTGAGCCATTAAAAAGGAAAAAAAAATTTGTAAACTACATATGTTAGGAATTGAATTGTTTGGTGAACTGTTAAGCTATTGAAACATATAGGAAAGCAAAGGGTTTTGCTGGATTTGTCGCGATTTCATTAAAGAAGGAGACTCTTGTGGGTATCCCAGATTCTTAGGTATTTCTTCATACTTTATTCTTCTGACCTTTAGGACTTCATAAGTACGATACGTGGACAAATACTCATACTATATGTTAGTGTTGAACACATTTTACATAAAAGCATCAGACTCTAGCTTCTTTAGAGTTGGACAATGAATTCCAAACTTGCTTTGTCATATTTGATGATTGTTTCTTTTTAGAATATACTATTATTTGTCCAATGAAAAATTCTCTTCAACCACTGGCACCAAACACCTGCGCCATGTGCGAGCACTCCCCTAATTATAACAAGAAGTTTACTTATTAATACTTTTGAATCCAATGCAACCTATAAGTTTTTTCAATTAATCCTCAAGGACAAGCATGAGATTTTGCAATTATGCCTATCACTCTTTAATTCTCTTGGTTAAATGACAAAATGCCTAAAAATAGAAATTTGAGAGGGATAGTGCACTCTTGTGACGTAGACTCCAAATGCATGCACAATATTTTTGTAAGCACTAGTACATCTCCTGCTTTCTCTTGAGATTTTGGTCACCTAATACAATTTTTTTTTATCTATTGCACTCACTCACATATATTATTGCTTCGGTGTTAGATATTTTCCAAATTTTGATTTGAATCCCATTTAACCTACCCTAAACGTGCTTGTTAGACAAACCCTTACCTGTTCATCATGAACATATATTTGCTTACCATAAATTAAAATGTAGAAGTAAGAATATTAATGTCAATTAATATATTAATGTCTATGTCTATCAACTTAGTTTGCACTAGTAATTCCTATTTAGCACAAAAAATCATATTGTCAACGCCTATAATGGCATTGAATAATTGGCTATCCTAATACATATGCAGTCTATATAGCCAAAATGATAAACTTTTACGACCAAATCTTACAATTTATAAGGAAATCTAGGCAATAAATTCATTTACCTACCTCCCATATTTTAATTGTTACCAAAAGACACGAAATGGCTTTGAGAGCAGCTTATAAAGAGTCAGTTGTAACCGTAAGCTTTTATCCGCATTCTTAAAAGATTAAGAACCATAGAAATGGAGACAAAGAAAAGCTTTCTTTCGAAGTCAAACTATGATATGGAAGCAGAAGATGAAGAAGATGATTGTGAAAAACACAGATGGTGTGTAAATCCACTCTTGAATTCCATCTCAATCAAATTAATGAGCTACCAGATTTGTATGTGTACTCAACTCATCATTCTTTTTCCATTTAGTTTTGCTATTTGTGCCTTTGTTATTTTCCCAATACTAGAGAATAAATTAGTAGTCATCTTACAAACCATTGTGAATCCATTATTTGTAGTGTTCTAAAAGGCTTGGATGGAGTGGCCCTTTGCAGCTGGTATAAAACATATGCGCCATGTTAAACAAATTTTAGCATCAACAAATATCTTAACCTTAAAGACAGTTAGCTTTTTCTTATTTTTGTTCTTTAAAGTTCTCTTCTTTCTTGCAGGTACCAAAAAGGCTTTCCCATTCTTAACCCACGACCCCCCTTCACAGCTATTGACAGATTCTTGTGCTGTCAAAGACATTATTTCTAGTAAAAGAGAAGCAAAAGAGCATTGGTGATGGAGGAAACATCCATGGTCAAGAATGAGAAGTATAAAACTAAAGACATAGGTAAAGCACTATCGGGGGAAGATAAATAGCTCTCAGATTCCATAAAAGACGGTCAGTAGGGTAGGGATTTAGATAGTATAAGGAGAGACGACATAAAGATTTGCATCTAGATATAGAGAAGGACACTTCACACCTGGGAGTGAAGAAGAAGAGAATTCCAAGGAACACTGAGATTTCCATGCAAAATAACTAGTAAAAAAGAGAAAGTATCAAAGTCTAGAATTGGAAGCATAAATCAATTGTATCGTGCTACAACATGTATGAACTTCGTGGAGATAGAATGATAATATATTACGCAAGTTCTACATGATTTACTTGAACCCTTTTATAACAGATACATCATATGCAAATGCTTGTATATTGAGTAAATCATAGTTCCAATATTATTAAATCATAAAAAATATGCACATCCTTGAAAATTTTTCTATCTAACGAATTAAAGAGAGCCATGAAGCCGACTTGAGAAGAAGACCATAAAATTACTGTACCAAGAATTATTATTGCAAAGCAGTAGAAACATGTAAGTTGAGAGGTGACGCTTCGTTTATGTGTAAATTTTGAAATTCGATCTCCTGTAATTGCCGTGGTTGTTCATTTTGAAAAAAGTTTAGAATTTTATTCCTTCAATTTAGTATAATAGTTATGGTTGTGCTTGTTCACAAGATCACAAATGTATTTTGAGAATAGTCAAGGCTATTTTTCAATCCTGTAATTTCTTTAATTTTTTGTCATTTGAAAAATTATACTGGACGCTTAAAAGTGTACATACGAAAATCAATATATTATTGATTCTTCATAAGGTTATCGTGAAAACGTCAGCATTTCTTCCATTTAATTTAGCGAAGAGAGTGGTAATTTCTAATTTATTAGATGAATCATTTAGCCCTTTTTCCCAAAATTGTAATATTATTAATTTGCCTTACCTTTTTGTTAGTTAAGCTGTAGATGAACTTTATAATGATATAATTCATCCGTAATCTGTTTGAACGTTCATCCTTACGTAATGCAACTAATCCATTTTATAATAAATATAAAATTGATAATGTACTAAACCCATATTGTATTGTCTAAATCACAGTTATATTATCCATTTGCTTAAAAATTACGTGTTCTTTTTATCAAGTTAATAAATCAAAAGAGAGTCTAATACTTGCATTCCATCTAAGTTTTCACGAATCTATCTCTACTTAAGGTGTCAATTGGGTGTGAGGACAAAATCCTAGCTATTTTCTCTACCATTCATGCATGAGTTCAAATCCTTTAGAATCTGTAGAACCCAAAAAAAATTTCACCATAAATCAACTACGTATGAATTAGATGTTTTTGAAAGTATTTAAAAAAAATTATTACAACGGTGCATATAAAAAATTTTTTAATGTAGATGGTTTATTTGAATTTGGTGTTTTTGAAATTGTATTTTGGGTATTTTTTTATAAATTTTTCATAAAATTTCCATCATCCACCATCACCACTCGCCGTTAGCAACCACCGCCAGTCGCCACCATCCCCTCCCCTCTTCTTTTTTTTTTGTCTATCTTTCTCTTCGCTTTCCTCTTTCGCCTCTACCACTCCTCTCCTCTCTGTTCCCCTCTCATCCTCCTCCTCCCCCTTCCCTCGCCACCCCACCCAGCTTCCCCTTCCCTTTCCTCTTCCCCAACAACCTTTATGACCGCATCTGGTCACGTGATTGGAGATCGTCGGGAAAGGGGGAGGGGGTTGGGCAAGGTATGGGAAAGGGTGAAGATGGGGTAGCAGAGAGAGGAGGAGAAAGATACAAAGACGAAAGGAGGAGGAGCGAGAGAGAGAGAGAGAGAGGGGAGGAGAGAGCTATGGCCAATGGTGGGGTTATGGTGGTGTGTGGAAGAAGAAAGAAATTTAGAATTTATTTTATTATTTTTTTAGTGTATTTGAAATTGTGTGTTTCTGGAGTTGTTTTTGAGATTATTTTGGAATTTGTTACTATAGATCTCACAAACAAAAGCAATTTGTGGGAAAAACAACAAATCCAAATAGAGCCTAAATTTCATAAAAATCAATATATATGGAAAGGCAATTCACACACGTAAAAATATGTGTGGAAGAAGATGAATAAATTAATAATATAATATCAATAACACCATAACAACAAGTATATCAAACTTTATTCTTGACTCTTCGTAAACGACCACTACAATATAAAATACTATTTATTAAATAATAAGACTACTGTAACTTGACTTCTATAAAACTACTGAAAGTTTAACTTGACTAAAACATTGCCAAGCAATATATATGGAAATTCTATTTTTTTTTAGACTGGATTTAATATGCCAACATTGCCTCTCCATTGAATTAGGTCTAATGAGTGCATATTTTACGTGTTTTTAGTGTGTCTTATTAGTTAGTTTTGGTGTATTTTAACTATTTTTATACCTAATTAACTAAGTTTCTAGTGAAAATACACATTTTATGGTTTAAGTGATAAAAATTGCAATTCTATGGATTTTAGTGCTGAAAACTTCATGTTTTTGTAGGTTTAATGATTCAATCATCAAATAGCATGAATTGAGAAGATAATTAGATGATTATTGATGATTTGAAATGATAAAAAGAAGACATAAAATGGAAAATACTCAAAGGATAAAATCAAAGTTTTCTAGTTTTGACACCTTGTGACATCAAAGTCCAGTTTAGTCGTTTTCCTAATCAAAAAGTCGAAATACAGAAGTGTAATTTCACTGTCGAAAGCTGAAACAGGGTCTGACCAGTTGAAGGTATTTTGGTCATTTCATGGTCCACAAAGCTCCAAATTGGATGGTTCTTGATGCATTGAAAAGCTAATTCAAATGGCTATAATTTTCATGTTTTACACAAGAGCTAGTTCAACCTCCATTATCAAGAAAATATCAGTTGAAATTCAACCAAAAATAGAGCAGGGATGAATTCTGCCCAGAAAGTGCAAACCTGCAAAAGGCAATACGCGACCTAAGGTCGCGTATTCTAGTTTTTCTATTGCAACTAGGTCTGCAACTTGTTTTGCATTCACACAACCTTTCCAACTCATCTATAACTCAGAATTTCGGTTGTATTTGACCAAGAAGAGTGTGAAAATTTGGAGAACAACTCTTGGTGAGTTCAAAAGCCAACTTTGCCAACCAAGAAATAACTCATCTTGAGCTTGAATTCTCTATAAATAGCAGCCTTTAGATACCACTTTAAAAAGCTTTGGAAAGCTAGAGAAACTCACCAAAAATGTAGTTTTCACTAGAATTTCCTTAGTTCATTAGTTAGGGTAGTATAGTATAGGTAGTGTAGTTTATTCTTCTTATATTTGTAATTAGATTTGGATGAAGAATTGGGGAGCAAAGATGGAGAGGTTGAAACTCATGTGACAAGGGTAACTTCTCTCCTATCACTTTCTCTTTTGTATTTAAGTTTATGTTTAATTATAATACAAGTTTGGATCTTGTTTTTTATGTTTAGTTAAAGTTTATGGGTAGAGTATGGATAAACTTTCTATAACTTGTTTGTGATATTTATTTTGGTTATTTGGTGATGGTATTTTGAGTAAGTTAATTATCACTTTTACTTAGCTAATCAAGATTAACCGGCCATTAATTGTGATAATCTTAAGGTGTTAAGTTTGCAATGAGAATTGGAATTTAACACTAGTTCAAGGAAGTGATAACCTAGGGAGTTCACTTACGGGAGTAGAGGAGTACCTTTGTGGTTTTAGAGATTTGTTTCATGTAATTTCATAGAAAAAATGAACTTGTAATTAATTCATAACCACGAAAATAGGTATGGTTTAATTACAAGTATAGTTGATTTACTACGAGAGTAGATTTCACATACAAGAGGAAATTACGCCATAACTAGCCAAGATAATAGCATTCATTTAACAGGTAATATCATTTGCAAGAATAGTAAGGAATTCCATACCTCTAGGAGTTTTTTATTGTATTTTTGTTACTTTTATAGTATAGATTTAATTTCTTGTACTTGTGATAGTCTAAATAATAAAAGAATTCGAAAAACATCGGTAATCGACGATCTTCTCTGTAGGATCGATACCTAATAGCCCTATACTCAATAAGCGGCTCGTATACTTGCGAAAAATAGCATGTGGGGTATTTAGAAATTTATAAATATAAAAATTGACTATGGATGACCTAATTAATATATGTATACCCTACGCTTATCAAGTTTTTGACGCCGATGCCGAGGAAGATTTATCAATATCGGTGCTAAGAGCAACTTTATTAATTTAGACATTTTTACTTGTCTTTTTTGTTTTTGTTGTGTCTAGTGTCTTATTTGTTATGTTTAGTGTCTAGTTGAATCTTTATTTGTATTTTTTATATGTGTCGAGTCACCTATTCTTCTTGACTAAACTTGTTTTTGAATTACTTTGAAAGCATGTTTAGGAACTTAAGGAGAGTAGTGAACACGGGCGGGCGATGCATGAGAAATGGAAGATTGGCAATGGATGGTTATCAAGTGTAAATCTCCTTGAATAGAGGTAACCAAGGAATTACCAAAGGTATGTCGTTTGAAGGTGGTTTAAGGAGTTTAAACCCCAAATTTGATGTTATAACGTTAAAAGTTCAATTGGACACCATTATGCATATTCTTGAGCAAAAGAGGAGTGTTAATGTTTTTAATTCTTATTATATGATTTGTAACTTGTGCGAAGGTTATCATACTACTCATACATGTAGATAAGTACAAAATGTGGATTATTATGATGAATTTGGGCATTACAATCCTTATTTTGATCAATATGGTCCTAAATGGGGTAATTCTTATACTTATGGTTTTGATAATCAATGTGCCAATAGTGCTTCTCCTTATTTATATGATTACCAATCCGAATGTGTCCAATATGAATCTAAGTCATCTTGGGAATTAGCAATAGAAAGGTTAGCTAATGCATCTTTACCTTGGGAATTAGAAAGTGAAACATTAGCTAATGATTCTAATGTATCTTGGGAACTAGCCATAGAAAGATCCGCTTATCAATTTGATTTAGCTACAGAAAAGCTAGCTAATGCAACCTCCGATTGTTTTGCTAGGATTGAGAAAAGATTAGATGAATTAATTTCTCACTTTTGTAAAATACAAGATCAATTACATGTTTTATGTGAAGTTATTTTTTCTAATGCTATGCAAAATGACCCTAGCATGAATCAGGGGAATGTTGTATGTGAAAATGGATTATATTTTGATCAAAATAATGAATCCAATTTGAGTTTCAAAGAGAAAATGTCCAATTCACGAGATAATATCTTTGAAACTAACTTTGAATCTCAAGAGGTGAGCCTTAACAACTCATTTTTTACCCCTCTTAAGGAATGTATTGAGAGTATAGGTTTTAAAGGTATTATTTCCCAAGAAAATCATGCGGATGTTCTTTTGGTGAGTTCTCAAATGATAAAAATTCAAGGTAATATCTATGACTCACTTGAAATTGGTAAGCTACTTCCACCTCTTACATCATTAGAACACATGGCTTTTGTTGTTAAGCCACTTTTTAATGATCCACCACGTCCTCTAATGGTGGATTATTTATTGACAAAGCCTCCTTGAAAAATGAGGTGAAATAGTCAAGCTAATGACTATAAAGAAATGCTTGTTGAGAAACAACCCAATATTTTGGTGTTTTATTTCAATTTAGTGTGATTTTAGGGTTTTGTTATGTATTGATGTTATTTTGTTTTGTTTGTTTTGTAGGTATTGGAAATAGAAACAAAAGTGATCAAATAAGGTGAAAAAGGTGAAGTTTGATTGAGCAACTCCACCCCTCGATTGGAGTAAAAGTTGTTTTTGATTCGTTAGAAAGGGGTAAGATGCATGTTTTAATCATTTTGCATGTACGTGCAACAAAATAATCTAGGATGCATTTTGAGCAATTAGGGCAACAAGTGTAATTTTCAAAAACTGAAACAATTCTACAGAAAAATTGCAGAAATTTGAAAACGCGACCAAAATAAGTGACTTCAAGTCGCGTTTTCTTCAACCGCGTATTCCATTCTGCAACATTAAAACAAGAAACGCGAGCATGAAAACGCGACTTTAGGTCACGTTTTCTTAAAGTCGCATAATCCTTTCTGAATCATTAAAACAGAAAATGCAACTCCAAAACGCAAGCTCATGGTCCCGTTTTCAAGTCGTGCTTTAGGGTTCCTCTTTTAAAAGACAAAACGTAGGCTGCATTTTCTTCTCTTCTTCTCTTTCACCTCATGTATTTCCTCATACACTCACACACTTTTCACCAATCTCCTCTTATACACCATTTTCTTGCAAGAAATCATCCACCAAACATTATTTGACCTTCATAGAGCCTTTTTTAACCGATTAGAATTCACATAAAACATCTCAAAAATCGGTTGAAGGTTAGGGTTCTTCATTTCTAAATCCATCAATTGGAGGTTAAATGGGGTGATTTTCATAAACTTTTTGCATCACCATAGCTCACTCTACCAATTTGAGATAAATTTCTTAAACTTAACTTGGTATTTTAAAATTCACCATTTGCATAATTTTTTGAGTTTATTGATACACATTGGATGGTGAATTGGTGATGTTATTTGTTGATGTACATAAGTTCCCTTATACTTATTTAACATCTCTAAGCATGTTTAGATAATCAAATGTGGGGATGTGATGATCTATGCAACGTTTCACTTTATGCACATACTTGTTTTATGATCAATGTAGTAATTGCTCTTGGAATGTTGTTAAGCATAATTGGATGGTTCAAATTGTTAAAATGTGACTTGTTCATGATGCTTACATGTCTACATTCATTATATGGTGATATTTTAGTAAATTTGAATTTGTAAACTTTAGGGAATGACTAGTTTATCTAGTTAAAAGAAAATGGTGCATTTAAATGGAAATTTATTGCTTAATCTTCACAGAAAGCATGATTGAATGATGAATTTTGAATATGTGAAAAATTTAGCAATTTGTGGTATTTTAGGAGTGAAAAATGTGTGAAGTGAAGTGTTTTATTATAACTTGAGGAGTTTCTTATCAATTTTATACTGGTACATCACCAAGACAATGCGTAGAGTCGTGGATCGCCATTTTATATTTATTAATGCCTTTGTTATCACCTTTGTTTCTCATTTTCAAATCTTAGGTTTAGTTACTAATGGTTACAAATGGAACTCATGAAGTTTTGGAGATAAGTGGACAAAAGTTTGTGACACTTCATGATGCTTCAATCACAACAATATGGGAGTATTCTTTTCTTTATCTTTCTTGATTTTCCTTTTTACACATTGAGGACAATGTGCATGTTAAGTGTTGGGGTGGGGGAGAGAACTGAGATGATATGCATCAGTTGTCATTGACTTGTGATTAAAATGATTTGGACTTGCCTTGGAAATATTTCCTATGCTTTAATTTGTTCAAACTTGGGTTTGTTAGCAGGAAATTTAGTCTATTTATAAGGGAAAATTCTGCCAAAATTTTTCCAAAATCTTGTTCAAACCTAAAAGATTTCAAAATTTTTCAATTTTATCCAAGGGTAACAAGTTCTATACCATTAATAAGTCAAATTCCTTCTACTTTTGAGATAAATATATGTTATTTGAAAACTTCTTTTCTCATTAACTTGGAAATGAGTATTATGTGATTATAATTTGTGCACTTATAGGAAAGTATATCATATAAAGTGAAGAAAATTATGCCTATATTTTGCATATTTAATGACATTTCTTCTCTTTACTTGATTTTACATAGCTAAGTGATAATATGATCAATAAATGTAACACTCTTCTCATGATTATTCTTTTAAGACAATAATTATTATCTTTATTTAAAAAAAAGTAGAAAAAAATGAAAAAAAAAGAGAATAAAAGTTGCTCTACTCCAATGGTTCTTATATTTAGTAACCGAGAGTTTTCATCTACAAATGTTGACTTTCGCGTAAAATAGTACTTGAATTAAGAGTAGGTAAGACAACTTGAGGATGTGAAATGTTGAGTAACCAACGATTTTCATATAAAATGTCGATCATCACGTCAAAATGCACTTTCACAACTTGAGTAAACATTTAGCTATGTTGTATGAATAAATTCCTATTTAAATTTTAATAAGAAGATGATCATGAGTTTAGGAATCATTTTATTGATCATATGAGTTACTTGTGAAATTGGATAAGGATGAGAAATTGAGTTGAATTAGTTAAAATTGTGGTATAATTGACTCTCCTTTACTTGATATTATGAGTACTTGACTTTAGTTGAGTGATTGCATAATGGTTATTTACCTTGTTTTGATAAAATGAAGTTGAATTGTGCACATATGTTTAATTTCAAAGTTTTGGATCATTGTTGGTTAGTATCTTTTAATTACTTGAGGACAAGCAATTGTTCAAGTGTGGGAGAATTTGATAAGTGCATATTTTATGTGTTTTTAGTATGTTTTATTAGTTAGTTTTGGTGTGTTTTAACTACTTTTATAGCTAATTAACTAAATTTGTAGTGAAAATATGTATTTTATTGTTTAAGTGATAAAAATTGTGTGAGGACCGTAAAATTTCCTTATTTTATATCCTTTAATTCTATTTCTTTTCATGCATTTTCTTTATTTTATTTTACTACCTTAATTTTCTAGACCTTTTATAAGTGAATATAGTTTTAAAACATTTTTTTCGAGTATAAGTTAGTTCGGGTTAATTTGGAAGTGTATTAAGGACGTGGGACCCGCTAGTGCGGTAAGTGCGATAAATTTTGACAACTAGTTGAAGTTTTGTATTAAGGGATATAAATTTACAAGGTGCTAGGAGACAATTAGAGGTTAGCTAGATAAATTAACCATTGGGAGAAAAAAGATAACCTTAAACCCTAAAAGGTACCAAGTGTCGCGACCCGATTGGAGTTGGACTTTGACCAAAGGTTTCACAACTTTCCTAAAACTAATTTTGACCAAGATTTTCTCATGTTTTTCCCTTGTTGGCCGGCCACCTTGAGAGGAAAAATCAAGAGAGTTTCTTCAACTTCAACTTCAATTCTTGCTCAAATCTTGAGTTTCAACCGTTGAATCGTCAAATTACTCCATCAAAGTTGCTTACTAAGGAGGATTAAAGCTTTTAGTGGAATAAATTTGGGAGGAAAGGCACTAAGCTACTATCTTTCTTGTGGTTCTAAGGTATCTTGCCAAGTAGTCTCTTTTACTCCTAATACTAGCTTATTTGTGGTTCAAGGTTGCAAAATATGTAGCTTTATGAGAATATTTCATGGTTTGAAATAGTTTTATGATAAATTTCAGTTTTATGGTGAAAATTTTGGTCACATGTGATGCTTGAGGGTTGTTCATGTTATGATAGCTTTGCTATATGAATTATTGAGGTATTATGTGCTAGATGGACTTGCCTAAAGAAATTTCCAACTTGGGTGCGAAAATTCCAGCTTTAGGGTTTCTAATTTGAGCTACCATTTGGTTGTATTTCAAGGGTATTGTGACCCTAATTTGGTGTGTTCAATAGCTTGTGATTTATATGGGAAATTGTGGCTGAAATGAGATGAGATTGGGTGTTGATGTTAGGTTGGAAAAGTAAAGAAAAACAAGGGAAGTGCTGCTGAAATTTTCGCAGGAACCCTTGAGCAGTTTTGGGAAATTTACTATATCTTGTTGTAGAAATATCAGAATTAAGTTCCGTTTATTGTGTTTTAAACTAGATTCATAGAGCTATAAACCATGAAAATTTCAGACCCTGGTTCTGTCTGTACCATTTATGGTGATTTTTCAAAATTGACTGAAATTGCATACCTGTTCTGTCATTTACTGGATAAAACAGCAATTTGAGACTCGAATTTGACTAACTTCTGATCTGAATCTTATAAATGTGTCTTCTGAGAAATTGTACCCCTTTGAGTCTATTTTCTGGCGATATAAATTTTATTAATTTTGGACTTAAGAATTTTGAGGTATGATTTTTCAAATGGCGGTGCGCAAAACTGAAAAATCCTATTTTCCTAAAATTGTCCTTACTCTCATTTACCACCTTAAATTTGGAGTTAGTAAATCATTGTAGGTATAGTTTTTGATAGAAGTGAAGGGTTTGGGGTCATTTATGTTCTTAAGAACAACCGTTACCTTTTTACTCCAAAACCGCCTTTTTATCTCCTCGTACTAGTAGTTAACTCGGAGAGGCATACGACTTGTAGTCGAGCCTCATTTATGCATTCTGTTTACTGGATTCGTGAATGTGAGACCTATAATTGTTTTACCTTGGTTATGCTAGGGTTTCTCGGTGATTAAAGTCATACTTTGGGTGAAAACTTTTGAAGTCTTTTGCTTGAACTGGTGAGTGTACCACTCCCTTAAATTGGTGCTTATCTGATTTATTTGTACTTGCAATTTGCAACCTGATTATCTGTAACTTCTGTACACTCTGTATGAAATGAGAGTGTACTTTATCACACTCATCTCTTTCGTTTGTCTGTTCTGGTTCTTGTATACGTTGGAATCTGTATCTGTATCTGTTTTGATGTCGTGTGGAGGTTTGTATCCAACGACCCTTCTGTGACTTTTGAGCTCAAAACCTACGGCTAGTTACTCGAGTCGAGCCGGCAAGGGGTCTGATCGATTAGATAACGAACCACGGTAGTCTGTTCTGGGAAATCTTTGGGTATTGGAGACTCTGAATTTCCGATATACTCGAGTATTACCACTTCTGTTTCTGAATGTTTTGCGGGTCCGAAAAGGGGTATGTTTGGTGGACGGAATTTGGTGTAAAGTGGTGCTCTATTGCACTGGTTCCTTTATTTGAAAGTTGACAGAGTGTCAACTATTGTTTGATCAAGCTCTGGTAAAGCAAAAAGGGGAATTTGGCTCTTGAGAGCCACCTGTATCCTTTCTATTTGAAGTCTTTGTTTACTACCTTATCTGGCATATATATTTGACTACATGTACTTCTGGTACCTCATTGAGCGTAAGTTCACCCCGTTCCCGTTACTTTGTTTTCTTTACAGGAATACTACTATGAAAATCATGATTTTTGAAAAGGAAATTTGAGCTAGTAGATGTATATGATTTTGTTGAACTCCTTTGTAACAAAACCCTAGTCGTATTTTGTATATGTATGAAGAATGAATACTATGGCTTGTATTTCAGGTTATTTTTTTGAAGTTCCGATGTATATATGTATTTAAGTGCTTAATCATGTATATTAAGTGTATTTGTTGAGATGATACGTTGTTATGGCTCTGGTGAACATTTCTTATATCCATTGGGGAATCGAGCGAGTGCGGAACTTGAACAAGGAAGAAAAGTATTTTGGCGGGAAACTGTTCACCGAATCCGGCCAGTTCTTGGCCGGATTGGCAGGGGAGATTGAAAATTTTGGTTTCGCCACTGCCTCGAATCCGGCCAAATCTTGGCCGGATTGTGACATGGCAGCGGCACTTGCATTTTGTTTTCGATTTTCATTGGCGCATCGTATCAACGTGCTATTGCATCGCTTAGTTTAGTTAATTTGGTTTCTGAGAGTTCGTTTTCTCGAAGTCTTTTTGTGCATTTTGTAGGGTTTATGTATGTTCCGGATCCGTAGTCCCGGCGAGAGTTGGGCAGGCGGTCCGCCGAACCCTTTGATTCGCCTTAGGGGGAGGTGGGGCTGTCACAAATTGCATTTCTCTGGATTTTAATGGTGAAAACTTCATACTTTTATAGGTTTAATGATTCAATCATCAAATGGCATAAATTGAGAAGATAAATTAGATGATTATTGATGATTTGAAATGATAAAAAGAAGACATGAAGTGCAAAATACTCAAAGGATGAAATGCAAGTTTTTCAACTTTGACACCTTGTGACATCAAAGTCTAGTTTAGTCGTTTCCCTAGTCAAAAAGTAGAAATACAAAAGTGCAATTTCACTGTCGAAAGCTGAAACAGGTGACCAGTTGAGGATATTTTGGTCATTTCACGGTCCACAGAGATTTAAATTGGATGAATCTTGATGTATTGGAAAGCTAACTTAAAGGGTTACAACTTTCATGTGTTATGCAAGAGTTTAGCATCCATCACCAAGAAAATATCAGTTGAAGTTCGACCAAAAATAGAGCAAGGATGAATTCTGCCCAGAAAGTGCAAACCTACAAAAGGCAATATGTGGGATACAATATGCGACCTAAGGTCGCGTATTTGAGGTCATGTATTCTAGTTTTTCTGCTGCAACTTACTTTACAACTTGTTTGGCATTCACACAACCTTTGCAACTCATCTACAACTCAGAATTTCGGTTGTATCTGACCAAGAAGAATGTGGAAACTTGGAGAACAACTCTTGGTGCATTCAAAAGCCAACTTTGCTAATCAAGAAACAACTCACCTTGAACTTGAATCCTCCATAAATAGCAGCTTTTGGAGACCACTTTAAAAAGCTTTGGAAGGCTAGAAAAACTCACAAAAATTGTAGTCTTCACTAGAATTTCCTTAGTTCATTAGTTAGGGTAGTATAATATAGGTAGTGTAGTTTATCTTTCTTGTATTTGTAGTTAGATTTGGATGAAGAATTGGGGAGCAAAGATGGAAATGTTGAAACTCATGTGACAAGAATGACTTCTCTCCTATACTTTATCTTTTGTATTTAAGTTCATGTTTAACTATAATACAAGTTTAGATCTTGTTTTTCATATTTAGTTAAAGTTTATGCCTGGAATATGGATGAATTTTCTATATCTTGTTTGTGATATTTATTTGGTTATTTGGTGATGTTATTTTGAGCAAGTTAATTATCACTTTTGCTTAGCTAATCATGATTAACCGGGCATTAATTGTGATAATCTTAAGGTATTAAATTTGCAATGAGAATTGGAATTTAACACTAATTCAAGGAAGTGATAAACTTAGGGAGTTCACTCACGAGAGTAGAGGAGTACCTTTGTGGCTTTAGTAACTTGTTTCATGTAATTTTATAGAAGAAATGAACTTATAATTAATTTATAACCACGAGACTTAATTACAAATATAGTTGATTCACTACGAGAGTAGGTTTCACATACAAGAGGAAATTACACCATAACTACTCAAGATAATAGCATTCACTTAACTGGTAATGTCATTTGAAAGAATAGTAAGGAATTCCATACCACTAGGAGCTTTTTATTGTATTTTTGTTACTTTTATAGTATAAATTTAATTTCTTGTACTTGTGATAGTCTAAACAATAAAGGAGTTCGAAAAACATCGGTAATTGAAAATCTTCCATGTGTGATCGACACCTAATACCCCTATGCTTAATAAACGACTCATAAACTTGTGAAAAATAGCGTGTGGGGTATTTAAGAATTTATAAATAAAAAACTTGACTGTGGATAAGCTAATTGATATATGTATACCCCGTGCTCGTTACGGTCCAATTAAATCATGATTTATAGTTTCCCTTCCAAATTCTAACAACACCACTTTGTACTGGTTCTTCATCTTCAAACACTTTTCTCATTGTAATAATCCAAATATCTGGATAGACTGTTTTCATTGCGTATTTTGATATCCATTTATTGATAACTCACTTCGTGATTTTAATGATCACAACTAAAAAGATATGATTCTTCTCCAATTTCTATCTTTACAACAATTTCTAGATCAATCTTATGGTTCAATCTTCACTAACTAGATATTTCATGACCAACCTTGTGGTCTAACTCAATCAACTAACTCCTTCACATTTATTCTTATACTCCAACTCGGATAGTAGAAAGCACCCAAAACTAAACTGATAGTTGGGTCAATTCTTTAATGTTTACAAGCACACCAAGATCAATTCTTGAACCTAGGGCTCTAATGCCAGATATAGGACTCAAAACATTTCACCATAAATCTATAGGAGACAAATTTCAAAAAAATCAATGTATATGGGGAAGTAATTTACACACATAAAAATATGTGTGGGAGAAGAAAAATAAATTAATAATATAACATCAATAACACCATAAGAACAAACCTATCAAACTTTATTCTTTACTCTTCTAAACCGACCATAACAATACGACTCCCTATTTATAGAGTAAATGACTTAATAAACATGTTTTATTAATTACAAGAAATTTTCTAATAAAATACTATTTCTTAAATAACAAAATTACCATAATTTGACTCCTATAGAATTACTAAAAGTTTAACTTGATTAAAACACTACTAACTAATAATATAGAAATTATATTTTTTTTTTAGGTCTGATTTGCCAAAAGAATCTATGACATATTTCTCTTTTCTGTGGTTGTTGCATATAACACACAATAACGAACAAGGAAAAATGATAAGGGAAATGACAAAGAGAAGTGTAAATGAAAGTTTATTTTGATAATTGCTTGTAATAACAAAAGTTTTGTGGTTTTTTAAGATCATGCGCAATTTTTCTATAGAATAATACTATTCGAATAGAAGATTATTTGGAAAACTTTTTAAATATTTTTTTATAAGAATATTATAATACGTTTTATGATTTGATGTATATGAAATTAAAAAAGTGGTTGGAAAAATAAATATGTGATTGAGAAACGTATTTTGGACGAAACTTTCTATACCTTTCCAGAAAAACTAAAAGATCTTAAATTTATAAAATGCATAGACATGGTAATTTTTAATTTTAATTTGCATTTTTTATTTGTTCAAGTAGGACACTTTAGTCTTGAGAAGGCGGAGGGAGAAGATCGTACAGTCAAACCTAGGAATCTCCAGTTCTCCTGACTAGTGTAGTAGTGTTACTATCGATTGAAGCATTTAAAGAAAAGAGATCCAGGCCATTATTTCCCGATTCGTTGAACAAGAGATCATTGAGTCTTGCAATGATGACTTGTAACAAAAATTAATAATTTTGTAAATGATGTAAACAAATACTTATTGAAATGCAACCGCAATTATATGTTGACCAAAATTTCTATTCCCATTCCAATGTACTTGAAGAGATGAATAGCAAGGCTTCACGAAACTAAATAATGATGAACCTTGGACAAATTTCTTGTCTTTTTAATTTTGCAAGATCTCAAAATTACCCAATGATAATTTGGTAGAAGCAGTTCAACAAATTTATTCTTAGTTTGTTCAAAAGCGGCATATGAGCAAAAATATAAATGCAAAATAACGAAAGTAACGGAGTGTATCATAAATTGTGCATTACAAATATGAAAATCAAATTTCTTGATAAAACCTTTCATAGTTCCTATATATGAGTCTTACATGTCGTGATAACACTAGTTACCCTTCGCACACAAAGTATATTTTTCTTAATGGAACAATAGCAAATTTTATTAATTCTCCAAGAAATGGACGTTTCCCATTTAGTCATCATTAATTCAACTTCTACATTTCATGTTTAATAGTTGTGGTATTTCCTAAAGTTAGCTGAAAACAAATTGTGAATATTGATGAAAGCCCTACAATCTAATACATGACTTTTTGGAGTTTGTAACGGGTTTTTATAGTTTTATAACTAAAAATGGAAGTGAAAAATGACAAACAAGACAACCTGGAAAGAATATACGCAATAAAATTCTTCCCTGGGAGCTTGATATCATAATTAGAAGAGATGAAAGAAATACAGTGCAATTTGTAGAGATTGCTTAGGGAAGATTTTCTTTTCTTTCTTTCCTTTTTTTGACTTTGTTATGTTCATGTAAACATGGAGGTTAAGTCTATGTCCCCTTCTTTTATAAACATTAATCAAATATAGGATTGACATCTCTCCTCACGTACGAAGTTTTACGACTAATATACATATATATATGTATACATATGTGTGTATATATATATATACAATATATGTATATATGTGTATATATATATACATATATACATATATATATCATTGATAAGAAGATACTCGTACATTGCATTTAACTGAATAATGGATGGCCTACATAAGTTGGTTTCAAATTCGTTATTACTCAATTCCATTCAAATTACGAGACCCAGTTGTACATTCATGGTCTAACGAAATTGTAAAATTAGTTAATGTATCTCTAATGACTTACTTAGAGAAAACCAAATGTTTTCAATTTTAGATAGCTAATGATGAAATTTTATAGGGAGTAATTGGCCGCCACTTGACAAAAGATTTGTTAAACTCTTTAGCTGATAGATCTTTCATCAAGCTTACCCAATACAATGCCATTTTTAGGTATGAACTATTGAAGACAAAAATGGATGGATGGTTGAATTCCCATGATGTTAGTCAATAGATTTGGTTGAAAAGTTAGGACTACTGTTTTAGGTTTTCTTAGCCATTACATTCTATGGATGCTTATAATGCTAGTACCATTAGTCTATAAATTCGTTAGCTAGCCATTGAAATCCAGAAATTCAAACAAGAGTAAAAGGAATTTTCAGCTTATATTTCTAAAAAGCAATATAAACTTTTAATCGATCAATTAGACATTTTGAGTTTAATGAAATCCCAATACAATATTGTAAGGGAGTTCAATTGGTAGATCATATGCCCCTTTAACGTCCCCGCGTTACCGGAAGGTGAAAGAAAATTGCCATTGGATCCGCAAAATAAAATCTTTCTTGACTTTATTATAGAAGTAAACAATGGTATATAACGAGAATAATGAATAGGTTTACATCTATGTGAAACAAAAATGAAACCGAAACATATTTCATACTTTTTCTTATCTTAGCAAAACTTTTTATAAAAACAAGTTTACTACGTCATGCAACAACATGTTCTTGACACTTTTTAATATTAGGATCCAAACGCGGAATAAACAACTATTGAAATATCAAGTACACAACAATTTAATGACAAACAAGCCACAAGCATAAAAGATAAACGACACACAATATTTAATGTGATTCGCCTCCACCATTGAATCTATATCCATGGAGAGAAGCCCGTTCTTTATTATAAGAAGAAAACCCTATACAAGAATACAATTTGAATCCAAACCCAACCCTTGTATATCATCTCTCATCTCCCAAGAACTCTCTCTCACCCCCATGTATAAAGCTGCATGTTGCCCTTTTGTACTCTTGTGTGTCTTTATATAGTATGTCAACCGACTTATTTATATATAACATTATTTGGCCAAAACCCAAATAACAATATGAAGCCAATTCTAATTTTTAGATTTATACAGAATAGGAAATAACTTCTAATTTTAAACAAAATAGAAAATTTCTTGACTACTACTTCAAATAACTAAAGCCAATTAGAAAACTAGTTACTTCCACACAAAACAAGAAACATACCTAAAAGAAACGGTAAATTTCACTTTGTCCCCTCAAACTATAAGCAAAATCCCACTTCAATCCCTAAACTTCAAAATGGGACATTTAAATCCTTAAACTATAATACATGTCCGCTTTACTCCAATTTTTAACAGAATGCACAAAATCAAACGGAATAGTTGCCAATTCTGTTAGTTATTAATATAATTAAAGTTCACCAAATCCAACAGGGACATAAGTGTAATTTCATGAAATCCAAAGCTTTTGATACACTCCAAATTTTTAAAAATTATTCATTCACTTCTCTTCCTCCCCATCTCTCCCTTCATCCCAGCCACACACCGCCCATGCCACCAACTACCACCGTTTGCCACCAGAAGCTCTGATCCTACCCTTGACTTACAGCCCTCCATTTGTTAATTCTTGTAACATAATCACAAAAAAAAATTAAATATCAGAAACCAAATCAATATCAACAAAAAATTTTAAGTGGGAAAAGAGGGAGATAACGAGGTCATAAGAGTTGGTGGTGGCGGTGGTGTTGGAGGAGGAGGAAGAGGGGGTGGATCATGCGGCGGCTGCGGCAGTGGAAGTGGAGGTGGAAAGACGGTGGAGGTCGGAGGTGCGTTGGTCGAGGATTTTGAGGTAGCCTTTGTCCCGGAGCCAAGACTCAAAAGCCGGGTCGGGTACGCTCAGAGCTAATGGGTTGGAGGAGAATACCATTTTCTTTATCTCACTACTTTCCTCTTGAGGAAATTTGTATTCCGTGATTTGGCTGGTGGGAAACAAATCAAACAGGATTGACCCATTTTCTCGGTGGTCTTTCGTTCTTTTCTTTTTCGCCCCTTTTCTCAAAATATGTTTCTAGATTTTTGGTTTTAAATTCAGTTGGTATTTGTAAAATTGGTTTTCAAGAAATCTCAAATTTGTTTGCAGTATTCTTTTCTTGAACAAATCATTTACATTATTTCCGTTATAACATAAAAAAATGCTCCTACAACGTTGTGATATGAAATTGGGTGAATGGGGAAGAAGGGATAAGAAATTGGGTGGGGCAGCTATTCAAAGAGGAGACAGGAAACAAGTTACAGGTTGTGATAAGTACAAATGGTGATGTATTGGTGTGGCAAACATTTTATGATTTCTTCTGTGATAAACGTCACATTTTTGGATTCATCACCGGGAGGAGAATGAAGTAGTAAAGCGTGGCGGATGATGATGTAGCAGTGGTTGATGTGCGGTAATGGAGGAAGAAGGCAGTGAAGAAAGAAAGGAAAAAATAGAAAAGGAAATGAAAGGAAAATAGAAAAAAAGGTGGAAAAAAATAAAAGAAAAGTAAAGTTTAAAAAATGGGCTTTTTTGATTAAAAAAGGTCAAAAACTTTAATTATTATTAATTAAAGAGGTAAATTTATCTTTATCTCTCTGACTCTTTGTTTTTTTGTTTATATTGGGTCTCATGAAATTACATTTATGTCCCTATTAGATTTGATTAAATTAAATTATAATTATAACCTAAATGAATTGGCAACTATTCTGTTAGGTTTTGTGCATTCTGTTAAAATTTGGAATAAAGTGGGACAGATTATATAGTTTAAGGATTTAAATGTCCCATTTTGAAGTTTAGGGACTGAAATGAGATTTTGGGCATAGTTTGAGGGGATAAAATGGAATTTACCCTAAAAGAAATTAAGCCAATATCCTAACAAATCTCCACCTTGGCGAAAATTTCTTTTAACAATCATTTACCTTCAACTACCAAATAATATGATATCAAATTACACACCTGAATCAATACTGTCCTGATACCAAATTGATTCAATCGACAAATGAACATGTGTAGTTATCTCGAATCCAATCTCCAGTTGACTCATGAGAAGGTGCATCAATTCACCGTCTCCCTTTGCAGGATTTCTTCTCACCACCATTTGCAATCTGGAATCCCTTCTGTGAGTTCTAACCCTAATCATTGAGGCTATCAAGTGGTAAAATCACCATACTTCTTCCCATTCTCAATACTGTCTCGCCACGTGTGGTTTCCAAGACTCCGCCTAAAACGAAAAATTCATAACTGTCAGAGTCTTCTGGCTCATGAAAATTAGATCGTTTTGTTTCTTTGGGACACGTATCACACCACCCAAAAAACGTAATTCAAATCTAATAACCATTTGCGATGAAATACCAACCGATGGAGTTGTGAGAAAGTCTCCACCGATTCACATCCAAAATCAATATTGGATTCCACCTTTTTCTTGACTCTTGAATCATCTGTCTAGATTCACTGTCAAGTATCTCTCTACTTTTCGACTTTCCATCCTTCACCATCAATACTTTTTGTCAAGCCATTGAAACAAGGATACCACCAATTAAATTGTTCAATTGGTAACAACCACCAATCCACTTGATCTCAATAGTTAACCAGGATTTAACTATGAACAACCAAACTCTTGATCCAACCATTTAGTTTGTTGGGATCCAAGTGCTTGTAAGCAGCTCAATCTTGCAACCAAACTACAAGCCCAATCTTGTAACCAAACTCTAATACCACTTGTTAGGATCCAAGCGCGAAATAAATAACTATTGACATATCAAGTACACAACAATTTAATGACAAATAAACCACAAGTATAAAAGATAAACGACACACAATATTTAACGTGGTTTGGCTCCACCATTGAGCCTACGTCCACGGACAGAAACTCGTTCTTTATTATGAGAGTAAAACCTATACAAAAATACAACTTGAATCCAAACCCAACCCTTGTATACCATCTCTCACCCCCATGTATAAGGCTACATATTGCCCTTTTGTACTCTTGTGTGTCTTTGTGTAGTATGCTAACCCACCTATTTATAGATAACATTATTTAGTGAAAACCCAAATAACAATAGGAAGCTAATTCTAATTCCTAGATTTATACAGAATAGGAAATAACTTCTAATCCTAAACAAAATAGAAAATTCCTTGACTACTACTTCAAGTAACTAAAACCAATTAGAAAACTAGTTACTTTCACACAAAACAAAAAACCTACCTAAAAAAATTAAGCCAATATCCTAACAGTTAATACTTTTGAATCCAATGCAACCTATAAGTTTTTCAATTAATCCGTAAGTACAAGCCTAAGATTTTGGAATTACACCTATCATCCTTTTTCTTCACATGGTTAAATGAGAAAATGCCCAAAGAATGGAAAATTGAGAGCGACAGTGCACTCTTGTGACCCGGGTAGCAAATGTATGCACAATATTTTTGTAAGCGCTAGTACAGTTCATGCTTTCTCTTGTGATTTTTGGTCACCTAATACAATTCTTTTTTAATCTATTGCACTCACTCACATATATTACCGCTTTTTAGTTACATATTTTCCAACTTTTAATTTGAATTTTTCAAAATGCAATTACTTGGAACCCCACTTAACCTGCTCAAAAGGCACTTATTAGACAAGCCCTAACCTATTCGTCATGCAACATATATTCACTCACCATATTTTAAAATGTAGAAGCAAGAATATTAATGTCAATTAATGTATTAATATCTATGTCTGCAAATTTAATTCCCACTAGTAATTCCTATTTAGCAAAAAAATTCCTATTGCCAACGTCTAAAATGGAAATGAATAATTGGCTTCCTAATACATATGCAGTCTATATAGCTAGAATGGTAAGTTTTTATGACCAAATCTTACAATTTATAAGGAAATCTAGGCAATAAATGCTTTACCTACTTTCCATATTTTAATTGTCATCAAAAGACATGAAATGGCTTTGGAAGCAAGGTTATATAAAGAGCCATTTGTACAAGCAAACTTCTATCTCCATTCTTAAAATATTCAAAACCATACAAATGGAGACAAAGAAAGGCTTCTTTCCGGAGTCAAACTACGATACGGAAGCAGAAGATGAAGAAGATGAGTGTGAAAAGCAAAGATGTTGTGCAAATCGACTCTTGGATTCCATCTCAATCGAATTAATGAGCTACCAGATTCGAATGTGTACTCAACTCATCACTCTTTTCCCATTTAGTTTTCCTGTTTGTGCCTTTGTTATTTTCCCAATACTAGCAAGAATAAATTAGTAGTCGTCTTACAAACCCTTTTGAATCCATTATTTGCAGTGTTCTAAAGGGCTTGGATGGAGTGGCCCTTTGCGGCAGGTACAAAACATATGTGCCATACCAAACAAAGTTCTAGCAGCAATCAATTTTAAGTTCTAACCTAATAGACAATTAATTTTTTCTTATTTTTGTTCTTTAAAGTTCTCTTCTTTCTTGCAGGTATCTCAGGTGCCTTCCTCTTCTCAAGCAAAGGCCACACGTCTTACCCATAGATAGATTCTTATGGGATCAAAGCCATTATTTCTAGAAAACGAGGAACAAATTGGCACTGGTGATGGAGGAAACATCTACGGTCTAGAATAGAAGTTTAAAACTCGAGGGAGGTAAAGCATTATGGACAAGGAAACTTCGCACTTGAGAGTGAAGAAGAGGCGAATTCCAAGAAGCACTAAGAATTCCATGTAAAATGACTTGTAAAAAGAGCAAGAATCAAAGTCTAGAATTAGAAGCATAAATCAATTGTACATACTACAACATTTACGAACTTTGTAGAGATAAAGTGATAACATATTACACACGTTCTGCTTGATTTACTTGAATCCTTTTATAATATGCAAATATTTATATTTACTAAGTCATACTTTTACTCTAATTAATTTCTTACAAATATGCATATCCTTGTAAATTTTTATTTCTAGCGAAGATGAATTGAGAAGAAGACAAAACGATTACCACACCAAGAACTATTATTGCAATGGTCCATGCAATGCAATAAAATGATGTACGTTGATAGGTTGGGCTTCGTCACGTTCGAGTTCGAGTTTGTGTCACTTATACATTGGCTCACATTTGGGTAGATCCAGTTTTCAATGATTTAATGGTCTAAATTGTTCCACACCATCTTACCAAATAGTGTGGTAAAATCAAAACCATTGAGTTTTTAAAAATCGGATCTATCCAAATTTCCTCTACAAAAGAAATCATTTTTTTTCCACACATCAAATTTGTGATAAAAAGTCTCCTAAGCCGTAGTAAAATATATTTATCACCGATTTACTACGGTTTAAGAAGCATCTCATATCCGGCTCGGCCTTATACAAGTTTTGGCCCTTATACATGAAATCAAGACATTTTACACTATTTATAATATAACTAACATGGAGGCTGCCAACACATAGAGGCCTCTTCACTCAATGTATAAAGTTTGGGTATACGATATTAAGCGATTAAATAGACTATAATCTATACTAGACAAAGTTGCAAGGTTTTAAATCCTAAATTAACTAATGCCTGGAAATTTTAAATTAGTTTATGGTTAACTTTTGAAATTGTATCTCTCATAATTGTTGTAACTGTTTATTTAAATACTTATATTACTATATATGTTATCATTTTATTACTATATATCTAAAAAAATCATTTAGTAATACTTAAAAAATATGTTGCATTAGAACTTGTCAAATTGAAGATTCAGACAAGATATTTAGATGTGTTTGATAAAACTGAAAACTGAAATCTGAATCTATTAAATTATTGAATTGTTAAGTATTAAATCAAATAAATTTGAGTGTATATCAGATTTAGTGATAAGTGAATAACTTATCATTTATTTTTGGGAGCAAGTTTTGATTAGAAAATTTAGTGCCACTTAATTAATTCAAATGTTTTAATTTTTGTTTATCAAACGCGTCTGAACATATTAAGATCTAAATTCATTAAGTTTAAGTACCGAATTGGGTTATCAAACAGTACTGAATTGGGTTATATTAATATCAGTGATGCAAATATAGAACTAGTTAAAGTATACAATGGAAGTGGATATATTCACAAGATATTTTGCAAAAGCTAAAAAGTAATTTTTTGGTTTCTATTTATATACCCCTTTTTACTTATTGATTCTTCACAATGCTATCATGAACACATTAGCAAAGTACTAGCTATCATTTCATCGAAGGCATTTCAATGCTACCGAGAATATATGGAAATTTCTATCGCATTTTATTTAGCCTGTGAAGTGGTGGTTTCTAGTTTATTTGATGAATCAATTAGCCCTCTTTGCCATAATCATTGTCTTATTAATTTGCCTTACCTTTTGTACAGGTAAGCTATACATGAACTTTACAATGATATAATTCATCTAGAATCTGCAGTAAAGGCTCATCCTTACGTAATGCAACTAATCCATTTTACACTAAATATAAAAATGATAATGTACTAAACCTATATTGTATTGTCTAAACCAAAGTTACATTATCCATTTGTTAAAAATTACGTAAAGTGCTTGTTCTAATTAAGTTAATGAATCAAAAGAGATCCTAATACTTGCATTCCGACTAATGGTATATCGTAATGATTGAGGATTGTATATCCGATAAAACTTAATTTTCTAGACCTTTCCAGAATTTGGCAAATGCATAGTAATAGTAATTTATTTTTTTTTATTTGTTATTTTGTTCAAGTAGGACTCAATCTTACAAAGGAAAAAGTAAAGGGAGAGGAGTTGAAAGTCAAATTTAGGGATTGACTGATGTCACTACCAATTAAACTGTGAAAGTCAAATTTAGGGATTGACTGATGTCACTGCCAATTAAATTGTGCCTTGGAACAATAACTTGTAATAAAAAATTAATAATTTTGTAAATGATGTAAAGGCGTTGAAAGTCAAATTTAGGGATTGATTGATGTCACTACTAATTAAACTGTGCCTTGGAACAATAACTTGTAATAAAAAATTAATAATTTTGTAAATGATGTAAATAGACACTTATCGAAATGCTATCACACCATTGGACCAAAGTCCAATGGTCACTCCCAAGCCTTCTAAGGCTTGGTGGTGTCGGAGGTCCAGGGTTCGGATCTTGCTTTCCACAAAAAAATTGTCACAATATGTGACGGTTTTCATTGGCCATCTTCAATGGAGTCTCCTCCTCCTCCTCCCTAGATTAGGCTAGATTATTAGGTTATAGGAATCCTATTTTTGCGACAAAAAAAAGAAGAAAGAAATGCTATCACATTTACTTAAACATGTATGCCATTCCCATAAGGTAAAACTCAAATTGTTAAAATGAATGTCCAACAACTTGGTTTTTGTTGGATGCACTCTTAAGTAACTGAAAAGATGAAAAGCCAGGCTTCATGAAAATAAATAACGATGAATCTTCAAAAAATTTTCTTGTGATCTTAATTTTGTAAGATCTCAAATTACACAATGACAATTTGATAGAAGTAGTTCAATGATTTACTTTCAAGTTTTTTCAGAAGTAGCATAAAAGCAAAAATGTAAAAGCCAAAGGAGCAAAAGTAACAGAGTGTGTCATAAATTGTACATTATGAAAGTGGCAATCAAGTTTATTCACATTTTATTCAAAATCAATTTAACCTCCCTATTTGCTAATTCAACTTAGCAATTGGCTTGTGAGTAATATGCAAGAAATATTTTGTATCTACAACCTTATTTAAGCAAAAGCAAATCAAACAATTTATTGCAAAAATATTTACCTTCATCACTCACTATTGCTCTAGGAGCTTCAAACCTAGTACAATGCTCTTCTTAATAAACATAAGTACAACCTTCCCATCATTAGTTGGAGTGGCAATTGTTTCTACCTATTTTAACATACAATCCACAGCAACTCGAATGTACTAATTATTTTTTTATGTAAAATACATTTTATTGATATAGAGCTTGAATGTACACAACAGCAGACAGCCTGCTACACAAATGGTATATGTAATTCCAATCTAAAAACTAAGCTACTTTTTATCAACTTTTAACAAAAATACTCTGAAAAATCCCAACTAAGGCTAAGCAGCCAGTTGTTTCTTACATTCCTCCAACTTGCAACATAGTTTCGAATCTCTTTTGTCACTTGTAGAACAAGCATCTCAGCTTCAACAGCTTTGCCTTGAAAATTCCCGCAATTTCTTTCCCTTCAAATGCTGTACACTGCTGCCGCTAGTGCCAACTTCTTGATTTTGCTAGCGAAGCACTCACTCTTCAAATGATGACTGATCAATTTCTGTCCCCCATTCATAAGCTCCTCAATATTGCAAGCTACAATGCTGGAGTCTTGACCAAACATAAGCTGTATTGTATACTCACACTCAAAAAACAAATGGTTACAACATTCTCTACCAGTACAACATAAAACACAATTCATATCTGTTTCCACTCCCCAATGATATAGCCTGTCCTTTATGCTTAACATGCTCTTACACAGCAGCCACAAGAGAAACGAGTACTTTGGAATGCACTCTTTGAACCGCACAAGGTGGTGCCAGTGAACTTCAGCAGGCTGAGGTTTAAACAATTAAGTTGCAGATTTAACAGAAGAGGTACTATTCTTACTAGCCAACCATCTTACCGAGTCTTGGATGTCAGCATTCAAGAGTTGTCTAGATGGGAGGAGCTGTACAAAATTTTCAATATCAGCTGTTCTCCTTCTACTCATGGGGATCTTCCAATCACCTTTTCTATAGTAGTTGAGACTCTAGCCTGCAGCTCGCTTCCAAACTGTCTTACTATATCAGGACCATAGGCTGTTAACAAAGGTCCTCTAGTGTGCCAATTATCATATCAGAGAAAGGTGTTCTCACCATTGTTGATCTCTGAAATAATAAAAGGATGCACTAGTGGCCTCGGAGTAACTTTCGCCAAAACCAAGAACATGACTAAGGAATAGGAATAGCCCAGAAACATTGATGCTTGAGCTTCACATTGTAGACCCAAGCAATCCAAAGTGTTTCTTTCCTATGTACTGTGTCCCAAATCTGCTTGAACAGCAATGCTTTATTCCAACTGGTCAAATCAGGTAATCTATCCACCTTGTTGAACTGGTTTGCTTATTTCCTTCCAGCACACTTTAACTCCATGTTTAGCAGAGGTCTCACCTTCCCACAAGAATGTAGTGAGCATGGCTTCAATCTTTTTTATAACAGCTCGAGGTAATAAAAAACACTACTCCAATGTAGTTGCACACTCTGTAGCACTTAACCAGCTGAATCCTTCCAGCATAAGTCAAAGATTTTGAGCTCTACCCCATAATTTTCTTTTTCATCTTCTCAATAATAGGACAACAATCTTTAAACGGAAGCTTTGTGCTTAGTAAAGGTACTCTCAAATATTTAATTGGCAAATATCCTCCCTTCATCCACAGAATCTTGCAAAATTCCACTCCATTCTCTTCATTGACCCCTGATAAGAAAATCTCATTTTTATGCAGATTCGGTGAAATGCCAGACAAAGCAGTAAATTCCAAAAGAACTGAATTCATTACAGTCATAGATCCCGGATTCGCATTTATAGAAGAAATAGATCATCTGCAAAGATTAGATGAGAAACTTCAAGTGCTTGGCATTTAGGATGAAACCGTTTCCTAGTGGCCTCATCAAACAAGAGAGAAAAGACTTCCATTACAAGAAGAAAGAGATATGGAGAAATGGCGTCTCTCTGCCTCAAACCTCTAGTACTGAAGAAATATCCAACAAGAGCCCCATTCATGTTTAATAAAAATCTAACCGTGCATACACATTTTCTCACCCATTAAATGTATTTTTTAGGAAGCTTCATGCACTCCATAACAGCAAACAAGAAATCCCACCTTATTGTGTCATAAGCCTTCATCAAGTCTACTTTTACAGCATATTTAGCTTGTCCATTTTTCTTATGATAGCCGTTAACAATGTCATGCATTAATAGGATATTATCAGAGATCATCCTTCCTTTGAGAAAAGCATTTTGCCTTTTATTGATCAGTTCTGGTAGTACTCTTCTCATCCTCTCAGCCGAAATCTTAGAGTAGACCTTATAAACAGTATTGCAATAAGATATAGGTCTATATTCATGCATAGCAGATGGATTAGGAACCTTTGGTATAAGAGAAATAATTGTACTATTCAGCAGAGTATATAGACTATCCTTTCCAAAGCAATGTTTCACAGCTTTAATAAAGTCAGCCTGCACAGCATCCCAATTTTTCACAAAACACTCCACAGGAAAACCATCTGGTCCAGGTCCCTTACCTAGTTAGCTTGTTCACAATGATCTGCTATAGCCTTGCTCTATGTACCCTAGTGAAAGTCACTTGTTCAGTAAACAAATCCTGGAAAAAATTTACTGCAATTTTTTTACCTCCTCATAATCCTCAACTTTGTACCCACTTTCATTTTGTATGGACAAAATACTTTTCTTCCTTGATGCATCTTGACCTTCCTATGAAAGAACTTTGTATTTGTATCCCCTTCCAGCAGCCATGTAGTTCGAGCTTTGTCCTTGAAAAACTGTTCTTCAACAGTCATAAGAGCAACATAAGTAGAGAGACATTCCTTCTCAGCCATTTGCAAATGCACATCATATGGAAATAGTTGCACAATGACCAAATACATCTGGGTCTAAGAACTCAGCTTCTTGATGAGAAATAGTTGCATCCATTTCTAATTGCACAAAATTCTGTCAATACAGCCTATTATGTCCAAACCTGCCATTACACCAGGTGAGCAAATAACCTTTATAAGGGAGATCATAATCATCAATCTAATGTAGACAGTCCTCAAATTTAGAGATTGCTTGCTGGCCTCTCTCCATACTACCAGATTTTTCATAGTCATATCGAATCACATTGAAGTCTCCCATAAGCATCCAAGCATCTTCATGTACAATATTCTGAAGTCGACAAAGTTCACTCCATAAGGCTCTCCTATCCTCCGTATTATTTCTAGCATATACAAAAGAGACAACAAAGCTAGTTTGCCAATTTAGATGAACCACTTGACAAGTTACAAACTGCTCGTGTATGCTCACAGGAGTAACTTGCACTTTGCTAGGATCCCAACAAAACCAAATCCTTCCAACTCCCACAGAGGGCATGTTATGAACACAATACGAAGTAGGAAAACACTTGTTATATACACTATCATAGTTCACAGCACGAACTTTATTTTCTATAACACCAAACAAATCTAACTGTAAAGTATCTATTTTATTTCTTATAGCTGCTTGTTTATGGGACTGATTTAAACTCCTAATATTCCAGCAAAAGATATTCCTGTTAAAGGGGTTATAGAGGTCTTACCTCTACCATACCCTTTCTGTAACCTATTTTTCTTTTCACCCGTGCCTCTTTTAGCTTTTGTTTCAACTTTAGGAGGCATATCCATCAACGCAGCAAACGAGTTTGGGCTATGAATCTTCTGAGTTAGGGCCTGCTATTCAGTAAGAACAATCTCTAGTGCTGAGATTGGAATGACTCTATTGTGCTCATTAGTTTGGAGACATAGGATGAATCTCAACACTATTCACGTACCTCTTCAGCCACTGATTTAGATATATCTATTGGTGGAGTATCCTCTGTTACTATAGTATTGTCAGCAATGATTACTTGGCTAGCTGGCTCCCTTTTTTTTATCAACTTTAGGCTTCCAGATTTATATTATTTGTGGTTTCGATTCACAGTTTGCTAAAATGTGGCCAAACTTACGACAAAAATTGCACTTTGGAGAGATCCATTCATATACTACCTCTTGCATTATCTTATCACTCTATTCACTAGAAATGGGTATGCTAAAAGGCAAAGTACTGAGAACATCAACTTCTACACATACACGAGCATAAGACAGTCTTGACTGATTTGCAATGGGCTTATCAGTAAAGAGAGGTACACCAATGTAACTTGACAGCTTGCTCAAACATATAGAAGAGTAATAATGCAGCTTCAAATTTGGGAATTTAACCCAAATAGGCACATAGTTAAACTCTGCGATAATTAAATCCAGTGCAGGGGACAATGGTTTCAGAAATAGCATTTTACTATAGAAAGGCCATGATGCTTGCTCCATGACCTATGTTTTAGCCATCTCATCTTCAAATTGAAAAATGAAAAGTCCAGACTTCAACATTGTTACCTCAATTTTGCCCAGATTGCCCATTTTGTATCAACAAAACGTTTCGTAGCTTGAAAAGTGGGTCTTGAACCCATTACATGTCCAACCAGGGCATGCTTCCATTTCGCCAACCCTTTAGATACATCATCCTCTGTACAAATTACTGCATCAGCTCCTAGAGAAGGGGGAAAATATGAAAGCCCAATCCCATCGTGAACGACTTCTTTCCAGCGAACAACCTCTGCCCAAGAATTGTCCTGCATAGACACTCCAGGTACTGGATTTACAGCGCCGAACCTTCACCAGTAGGAACAGGAAGTCTTCCAGGCCATAAATCCGAAGTAGAGACCTCCTGGAATTCAGTAAGAGTCATGCGGACTTGCTTCTTAGCAGAATTCACTATACTTGAAGATTGGTCAAAAACTGGCCAGAGAACCCAGTAATGGAGAACATAAATTTGAACAAACAAACTACACGGAAACGAAAAAAATGCACCAGTAACTAGAAAACGGAAGTGAGCCTGAACAAGATGATCTATTTTTCACGCCAAATGAGCTCGAGAGAGCTCAGCAATGGCAGCAAAACCAGATGCGTAGGTTAGCAGTCGCACTTTACTCTCGGCGCATTTTAGCACAGACAGTTAGTAGAACCCCGAAATTGTTGATGCCCTAATGTACTAATTATTATTTGAATTGGAAAATGGTCTCGTGAAATTAATGCCCCAAATATCAAATAATTTAATTTCAAGAAACAAATTAAAATGCATTTCATACTTCCTAGATATATTATCAATTTTTTGGCATTTTTCATAATTTTTAACAAAATCTCAAGTTTTCTTGTATATAGTAAGTCAATAAAATCTGAATTGTTATCTACATAAGTAATAAAAGTGCCAAGGATTTGGTCGTTTTTCACGTGATTGTCGTTGTCCTCTCACGTGACCCTTTTTCCCGTTCATCTAGCGCATCGCGCGAGTTCAAATTGTTAGGCCTCTTCTCTAACCTTAAGTCAGACTCAAGCATTTAGCCACCCCTTGTCATCATCTTCTCCTCTTCCTTGTCTTCTCTATTTTCTCTCTCCGTTCCTCTAGGGTTAGATACACCTCTTCTTCTCAGACTCTCTCTGTTCCCTTTCTTCTTCTCAAACTGGTATGTTTTTTCTTCTCTATTTTCTCTCTCCATTCCTCATGAGCCCTAGGATTCCCCTTCTGCTGTCCTCTGGATCTGCATTTCCAAGCCCGCTTTCATCTCCTCTGGATCGGCATCTCTCACTGCTTTCACTGGCCATTGGTAAGTTTTTTTTTTACATAATGAATTTGAGTGGTCTCTCCACCAAAGTTTTCTGAGAAATGCAAAGTGATATTTGCCATGCTCTGAAACTTAGCATACCTGGTTGTTTTACTCGAAGAATCAGAATAGCAAAACTTCCAATAGCTATAACAGTAGCCAATATGGTAATTATGATGCCTCAGAGTTACCTACAAATGCCCTATTAGCCAGTAGTTCCCAAATTTACAATGTATTGGCTATTAGTAAGGAGGAAATACTCAGATCTACTGTTTGCAACATCTTCATTAAGTAAATTTACAGTAACAAAGACTGTTGCTTATCTTTTTTTTTTTGTTCTGTTTCTGGAATATTATGATGTTAAAAGCGTTTGCATTTGTCCATTGACAAAAGCAAGGCATTTGAAATTGGTTATAGATGAAGAAAAACATAAGTGCTAAACCAAGTGGTGAACTTTAAAGCTTACATCAGGCTTCCATATTTGTCAATCTTACCATAGTTAATAAAGGAAAAGTAGTTCCTGTTTTTCTGCATCCGAAGATCCCTATGTGTATAAGTCATTAGTTGAATCTTCTTTTCTTGAAATTCTAGGGTGTATAATTCAGAGTTGGTTGGCATTATTTTCTTGAAATGTTGAAGAAAGAGTTAAAGATATGTTGATTACAACTGGGTTTCAAATTATATCTAATTGGATATTTTTTGTTATTTGTTATGTATTAAAAATTAATTGCTTGTATAAATATTGTTTCTTGATTATTTTGTCATCACTTGAATAGGTTGAAACAATTCCCAGTAAGAACAAGGGGTACAATGCGGAGATGACTGTGGTTACTTATTGTAGGAAAATGAAAGATTATGATGGCAAGTCCGAGCTCAGAGTACTCCTTGTAAGATTTTTCTCCTGATAGACCTTCAGGATATGACACAATAATTTACTACGCTTTATTGTTTGTCACAATAAGTGATTACATGTCTTATGCTGGTGTTTATGGTTCGAGATATGTTTTAAGTGTTTCATGTGTTACTTCACGTGTTTTGATCAAGTAAATGCTCAAATCTTCACACATTGCTTTGACACCTTTGACTGTACGTATATTTGACTTAAGCTCTATTTCTCCTCGCTTCTGAGATGCTCTGTCTATTTTATGTTGTATGTCCAAGTCTGACTTCTTCATTATTTTCAATGGTTAAAGTGTTGCCTTTAGGAGTTACAACATTTGCTAGATAATTTGATTATGTTAAAAAGGAAATGATGTTTTAAGATACTCTGCTTAAAATATTTTTTTCCATCTTTTGCATGTTACACAGTTTGCACTCAAGTTTTGATGCCATGATTTGATAACTACCAATGTGAGCTTTGTTGTGATAACTACAACTTTCTTTTGCAGATTTTTCTTTGTTAGAGCTGGAATGATGAGTTGGCTGCTCATCAATCTATCCATTCTCTTAAAAGCTCTCAAGGATTCAAATTTAATACAGTCAGTGATCCTATATCAGATATTTTGTATGGCAAGTTACTGGAATATTATTTCGTGTCCCAAGGGGTAGAAAGATGGGTGGTTTTCTCAGAATTTATGTAATACTTCATATTTTTGCAGCTATATATTATTGATTACTTTTTCTATGAAGAGTTCATGACATCCACGTAAGTAGCTAATTATCATCCTTTCCATTTTGGTTTTCCCGACTTTTCCATCCCATTTCAAAAGATAACCTTTCACTAAAGCATGTAGAAATTCCAACACTTAAACAATGATAGATGGTATGGACTGTTTTTTACAAAAAATCATGTATTATGGATGTATTAGTGTATATTGCTGATACCATATGCTTGGTCAAATGGGATAATGCAAATGATGTGAAGAGGGTACTGCCTAATAAAATATGCTTCGTTCAATTATGAGGATATCCCCACTCTGCTAGATAGACAGCACAGAGCTTTGCAACTCAAATCATTCATTCATGATTCTTTTGCTATTGCAGGTTGACTGGCTTTACTATTTAGCTTTTGCGCTTGTGTTTGTTGGCCTGATTATATACTCTAAAAAGTATTTCCAATCCTAGACTGAACTCTTAGTCTAAAATGGACATAGGCAAGCGTTCCTTCCTGATCAAAGATTTTGATAACAAGTTAATATTCTTGCATGATCAATATTCTGTATACCAAATGTCTTGACTTTCAGTATCACTTTATGCGCCATGTTTGGTGAATGTATACGACTATATGAAAAAGGAATGAATTTTGTCACCAAATTCTCGCATTGGTTGTGTATATGAATTTGGTGTACATAAAAGTAAATGAATTCGTTCAGTGAAGGAAAAACGTTTCACGGCAATAACTTTCACATTGATCTTTCAGCAGTTGAATGAAGATTGTAAGACAAACTCGAGTAGGATTCTATGTAACCCCTCGATTTGTAGGCTTCAAATGACATTTATTTGAATATAGAGTTGCATCTTCGTGTAACTTTAAATGCCTTGGGGGATTCAATAGTGAAAAGAATCCAGCTGTTGCTGCTGAGGATGTAGGCCCCAACTCACAATGCCGGTTGCTTGATGAAGAAACCACAGATTTCAGGAACCAGGCCGTGACTTCATGAATTTGTATCAGAAGAGGCAAGGGTATTCTCACTGCTGATAGACTGGGATTGTGTGCATGTTCTCTGAATAAAGGGTTTTACATTTACCATTTTGATCGAAGCATTAAATTAATTTGCCTTTTGTATTAATTGCAGGATGAAGTTCAAAGTTGCTACTAGGCAATACAATATTAATGTGCCTGAAGATATGAAAGCTCGAATTGTTGTTTTGGTTTATTAGATTGTTCAGTTGATTGATTGTAGTAGTGCAAAACCGCAAACAATAATTACTTGTGTTATTATCTCGGCAATAGCGCGCATATTATAAGGGACTGACTGCAAGTAATTAATTATAATTCATGCCAAGAATTTGAATGTTAATGACTAACATATGAAAACAAATAGTAAATCACTCAAATATAGCAATTTGATGTCGAAATCAATTCCCATTCTTTCTTGACAAATCCAACACCGTTAGTTTACCTTTCATTTTGGGATAATTTCAGAAATCTCTCTTGAGGTTTCTAACAATTTCATTGGCTTCTTTTAAAACTGTCAGTCATTTGGATCCCAACATTTACATTACTAATGGGTAGATATGGCTTCGTCCTATTGGTACAACAAATATTGGCATACATTGGAAACAACTGTTCGATTCATCTCTTGGTGTTAGTTTCAATATAATGGTTCTGCATTAGAGATAGAAAATTTTTTATTTCTTACTTTGATTTGGAAGGAAAGAAGTGCATTTGTGTATCTATTCTATAGGAAAACCAATACATTATTAAGCATCGTTGCTGCTTGAATGCAATTTTTGTCCCTTGGTTGGTAAAACGCATGCACTTCTATTCTTAATACAGCATAAGTTCTGGTTGGAAAAATGTTTTCAAAGCAATTCAAGCCTTGATAATGAATGCTTAGCCACAAAATTAATGTTAAACTGCTGGCTGCATTTATCAAGCTTTAATAGTGAATGTTTAAAGTGTTTCTTTGGTTACTTCATGTCCTCTTTTCTTTTCTTTAACTAATAATTAGTCCTTGCAATTTCTTTTGCAAATAGTTTCCATATTCAAAACAAATTACTAAACAAGCTTATCTCCATAGACTACATGTTTAAGGATCCATCTCTTTAGGACTTTACTACTAATCAACATACTTTTTTTTTTGCATAAATTACTATTTTTATTATTTCAAATTTGGGCAAGGTATTTTATATTTCAAAAGTGGGCAAGGTATTTTATATTTCCATCGCGCTAAGCGCGTTTATACCTCCTAGTATCTTTACAACTGTTTTAGTAGTACTAAAATGACCTCTAGCCTCATGGTTGTGACAATGAAATAGGATACCATGTACCTCATTTTGCAACACACATCCCAACAATACTTATAAAACAAGAGTTTTTCCCAAAAAGTAATATTTTACATCATCAAAGAATCACTTCCTTTGATGATGGTTAAAAACTTTTGCGATTATACCACTCACAATGTAGTTTGCATGGTCCGCATATCATGGTGCACTTTTGATAGCTAGCAATTGTTCATTCGAAAAATTCTCATTGATTGGAATGTCATCATTGGAAGGTATGTTCTCAAAGTGAAAAAGGTAATCGGCTACTACATTCTTGGATCTCTTTTTATCCTTAATCCACTACAACAAAAAAGGGCATTAGCGACAACAATTTTAGCATGAAATAGAAGGTTTGACGCTATTAAGAGGCTTATAGCAAGAAAAAGAACAAGGCCTCACCAAAAATTGGAGCCACCCTACACTTAGTGAGGGCTAGGACTTTTCTTGCCTAATAGTCTCGCCAAAAGCAACACGGGAAAGCTTCCCTCCAAATACTAATTCTAGTGGGCCAAAGTTTTTATGTTATTGGTGAGAAATGATAGGATTGCAGCTGGTGTATCCTTTTTTGGGAGGATATGTAGTCACTAGCTTGTTTAAGCAACAAAGAGGACGTGGTGTTTTTCTTGCCAAAACCAAAAATTACCACTAAACAAGGTCTTAATGGGATTTAAAAAAAAACCAAGAATATAAGAGTAAAGTTGTTTGCAGGAGAGATAAAAGTCTACACTTCCAAAATTTCCTTCTTTTTCCTTCTTAGTATCTATCAATTCTCTCTGCAACAATCTCTAACCAGGTATGTTTTTTCGTCTTTTGTAAGATCAACTCTAGAAGTAGAAAAGTCTTTTCATATTGTTTATTACAATAATCAATGCCCATGTGGGTCTTGAATTATATAATAAATTGATGCCAAATTAATCTCAGAGCAATCTTGCTCAGTTTTCTTGGCCATGATTGCATGTTCACTCTTTAAAATATAGGGAATGTAATTGATCAAATGGGGGAGCCAACAGCTTCAACGTTTTCAGTGTTAGAGAAGTGGACAAATGCTGGTAGTCTTTTCGATGAATCAGCTGTGACATTTTCATTAGCATTACCTTGTGTAAAAAACAAGACTTCCTTTTTCTCTCTATCTCTCGACTTAATTAGAACATTTCTTTAGCTGTTTCGCTTGGTTAGGGCATCAAGAACCAGAATTGATATCACATATGCCCTCCTCTTGGTTCCATAGCTAGCAACTCACCGTACCATATGCACTTTTTTTCATACATCTTGCATGTAAATGAAGACATTTTTGTCAGTTTGTATTTGGTTTTTCCGCAATTAATAGGAAAGTAGTTTCATTTTGTTTAGGATGGGATGTCTGGATTATTCTTTGAGAGTTTTCTTTTAAATTTTTGAGAGATTTATGTTGGCTTTGTTCCAAAAACTTCACAAATATATAACTGGTTTCATTTTTTTTTCTAAAAAGTAATAAAGGGACCCATTCCAATGCTCTCAAGGCTCAGTACAATTATTGTTAATCAACATTTTATTCAATGATTGCGGAAATTGGATGCAGGAAGCATAAAGAGTTCAAGTTCTAGCACTTTATTAATCTTCTTGAGCAGTCCTTCATGGTAAGTGCATTACAGTCCTCAAGTTTGATTTCTATTTGTAGTGAAACTGCCATTATTTGGATCTGACTTGTGATATTGTGAATGCATATGTTTTTGTTGGGTTATGGACATATTATGCTTTATTTAACTAGTTCTTTATAATTATCATCTTTTTGAATTTCAGTGTTATTTTTCCAACACAATTCTTCTAGGAAGGTTTGTCATCTAAACTTGCACCTTGGTATAGCATGTAGTTCATATATCACAGGAGGAAAAATGGATAAGGGTTGGATGTCCCTGGCTGATAGATGGTGTGATGAATATAGGAATAGACTAGAGAAATTTTTGGCAATAGCAAAACAGCACAAAGGTGATAAACCAAAGATTAGATGTCCATGCAGAAAATGTAGAAATGTGAAGTACTACTCTGTTCATGTTGTTGAGAGTCATCTGCTGTATAAGGGGATGGATAGTACTTATACATATTGGAAATTTCATGGGGAAACTCTGCTTAATGAAAATTCAAATGTTTGTTCATGTCGTGATAATGAGCATGAAATTAATGCTAACAATGCAGAAGTAAATGTTGACGAAATGCAAGCAATTTTAGAAGACATAAATTGGGGAACCTTTAATGAAGAAGAATTAAATGGTGGGAGCAATGAAGAGGGGTCTTTTAGAAAAGAAGATGAGTTAGAAAAATTTGATAGATTATTTAAAGATACAAAGCGGGCCTTATATTCTGGCTGCAAAAAGTATTCAATATTACTTTTTGTTGTAAAATTGCTACACTTGAAGGTACTCAATCAATGGAGTAATAAATCTTTTACCATGCTTCTTCAACTATTGAAAGATTCCTACCCTGATGTTAATTTACTTCCATCCTCTTACTACGATTCAAGAATGTTATTGGGGACATTGGGTTATGATGTGACCTGATTCATGCATGCAAGAATGACTGTGTTCTCTTTTGGAAGGAATATGAAGGATTGGATGTGAGGACCCGTAAAATTTCCTTCTTTTATATCATTTAATTCTATTTCTTTTCATGCATTTTCTCTATTTTATTGTACTACCTTAATTTTCTAGACATTTTACAAGTGAATATAGTTTTAAATTATTTTTCTAATATAAGTTAGTTCGTGTTAATTTTGAAGTGTATTATGGACGTGGGATCCGCTAGTGCGACAAATGCGGTAAAATTTTGTTTGTAAGGTGAAGTTTTGTGTACTGGAATATTAATTTTAAGGTGCTAGGAGATAATTAGAGGTATGGTTAGATAGATAGATTAACCATTGGAGGAAAGAAGATAAGCTTGAACCCTAAAAGGTGCCAAGTGTCGCGACCCGATTGGAGTTGGATTTTGACCAAAGGTTTTACCACTTTCCTAAAACTAATTTTGGCCAAGATTTTTCTTATTTACTCCCTTGCTTGGCCGGCTCCTTTGAGAGGAAAAAACCAAGAGAGTTCCTTCAACTTCAACTTCAATTCTTGCTCAAATCTTGAGTTTCAACTGTTGAATTTTCAAATTACTCCATCAAAGTTACTTACTAAGGAGGATTAAAGTTTTGAGTGGAATATTTGGGAGGAAGAAGGCTAAGCTACCTTATCTCTTGTGGTTCTAAGGTACTTTGTTAAGAAATTTCCCCTTTGTCCTTAATAATGGTAAATTAGTGGTTTTTAGTGGCTAATATGCTATGTTGTGGAAGATTTTCTGATTTGAGGTAGAGTTAGAGAAATTTCAGATTTATTAGAGATTATTTTGCCCTCATATGATGGTTAATGGTTGGTTATGATCTACTAGCTTTGACATGTGAGAAATTTAGTGTTTTTGTGTTAGTTTACTTTGCTTAAAGAAATTTCCAACTTATGTGCACAAATTTCAGCTTTAGGGTTTCAAATTGGGGACTTTCTTGTGAATGATCTTGGAGCTATTAATTGGCTCAAATTGAAGGGTATTGTGGCCCTAATTAGATTTATTTTATCGCTTATGAATTGTATGTGCAATTGTGGTTGAATTAAATTGAGATTGGTGTTGACTAGTAGGGTGGAAAAGTAAAGGAAAAACAAGGGAAGTGCTGCTAAATTTTCGCAGGAAACCTTGAGTAGTTTTGGAGAATTTGCTATATCTTGTTGTAGAAATATCAGAATTATGTTTCGTTTGTTGCATTTTAAACTAGATTCATAGAGCTATAAAATCGTGAAAATTTCAGACCCTGGTTCTATCTGTACGATTTATGGTGTTTTTTCAAAATTGACTGAAATTGCATACCTGTTCTGTCTTCTACTGGATAAAACAGAAATTTGAGACTCGAATTTGATTGACTTGTGATCTGAATCTTATAAATGTGTCTTCTGAGAAATTGTACCCCTTTGAGTCTATTTTCTGGCAGTATAAATTTTATCAATTTTGGACTTAAGAATTTTGAGATATGATTTTTCAAATGGTGGTGCGCAAAAATGAAAAATTCTGTTTTCTTAAGAACAATGCTTACTTTCATTTTGCACCTTAAGTTTGGAATTAGTAAATCATTGTAGGTATGGTTTTGGTAGAAATTGAGGGGTTTTGGGGTCATTCACGTTCTTAGGACCAACCGTTACCCTTTTTACTCTAAAGCCACCTTTTATCTCTTTGTATTAGTAGTTCACTTGGGTAAGCATATAACTTGTAGTTGAGCCTCACTTGTGCATTCCGTTTACTGGGTTGTGAATGCGGAAACCCTAATTTTCTTGTCTTGGTTATTCTAGGATTTCTCGGTGATTAAAGCCCTACTGTATCTTTACTTGAATTGGTGAGTGTACCACTCCCCTCAATTGTTGCATAACTTGGTATATGTGCTTGGAAATTGTGACTTGAATGGCTGTATCATCTGTTTATTCTGTAGGAGACGAGAGTGTACTTTATCACACTCGTTCTCTGGCCTGTGTGACTTGTTTCCTGTATATACTTGAATCTGTTACTTGTGTCTAATATTGTTCCCGTGTACACTTGAATTTATTACTTATACCTGATATGATGTCGTTTGGACGCGTATCCAACGACCTTCCTGCGCCTATTAAATCTAAGTTCAACCTCATGGGTAATTACTTGATTTGAGCCAGCAAGGGCTTGGTCGAGGAAATTAGCGATCCATGGGTGCCTGTTCTTGGGAAATCTTTGGGTATTGGAGACTCTGGATTTCCGGTATACTCGAGTATTACCATTCCATTTCTTGTTTGGTGTGACGACCCCACCTTTCCCTAAGGCAAACCAGAGGATTTGACGGACCGCCTGCCCAACTCTCGCCAGAACTACAGAGTCAAAACGCTCGCCATCCCTAAAGTAACGAGCGATAGAACCCAAAGAAAACAAACAATCGAAACTTACCAAACCAAGAACACAAAAGCCAACCTATACTGATCGATAACACTGTAATCAAATAATTCACGCAAAACGAAGAACGAAGAACGAAACAAAATGGAAGATGAACAGTGACTGCCACGTCACAATTCGGCCGGATTGGAGGCAGTAGCTTGATCCAAAATTTTTCAAAAACCCCTGTCAATCCGGCCACCTATTCGGCCAAGAACTGGCCGGATATACGGCCGGATTCTCCTGAACAGTTTCTCGCCAAATTTATTTTTTCTTCTTCGCTCAAGTTCCGAACTTGCCCAACTTTCCAACGGATACAAGAAAAGTTCATATAGATCCAAAGGCATACATTCATCAACAAATACACGAAAAAAACATGAATGATTACTTATATACATACGTTGGAACTTTACAAGTCAAAGGGAAATACTTGTTCAAAGTACAATTAGGGTTTTCTTATACAGGGGAGCATAATCAAAAGGGATGTCTATCATTAGCTCTACTCTTTTCTTCAAAATCATGATTTTCCAACATGTTGAACCCTATAAGGAAAACAAAAGTGACGGATGGGGGGTGAGCTTACGCTCAATGAGGTACCCAAAACACAAACAATCATGAACCATGGGAAGTTACTTTCTTTTACTCAAATAGATACGGCAAATAAGAAATAAATAAACATCTTAAATGGAAATGATACGGGTGGCTCTCGGGGAGCCAAATTCTCATTGCAGTACTTGATCCAAACTCGTTGACCCTCCGTCAACGTTTAAAGAAAACAAACATGTCCATAGACCCCTCTTAGAACGCCAAATCCCGTTTACCAAACATACCCCTTATCGGGCCCGAACGCCAAACAAGAACAGGAATGTTAATACTCGAGTATATCGAAAATCTAGAGTTTCCAATACCCAAAGATTTTCCAGGAACAGGCACCCATAGATCGTTAATTTTCTCGACCAAGCCCTTGTTGGCTCGAATCAAGTAACGACCCATGAGGTTGAGTTCAGATTTAACAGGCACAGGAAGGTCGTTGGATACGTGCCCAAACGACATCATATCAGGTATAAGTAACAAATTCAAGTGTACACGGGAACAATATTAGACACAAGTAACAGATTCAAGTATATACAGGAAACAAGTCACACAAGCCAGAGAACGAGTGTGATAAAGTACGCCCTCATCTCCTACAGAATAAACAGATGATACAGCCATTCAAGTCACAATTTCCAAGCACATATACCAAGTTACGCAACAATTGAGGGGAGTGGTACACTCACCAATTCAAGTAAAGATACGTCAAAAGTCTTTACCCAAAGTAGGACTTTAATCACCGAGAAATCCTAGAATAACCAAGACAAGAAAATTAGGGACTCTCTTGGTTTTTCCTCTCAAAGGAGCCGGCCAAGCAAGGGAGAAAATAAGAAAAATCTTGGTCAAAATTAGTTTTAGGAAAGTGGTAAAACCTTAGGTCAAAATCCAACTCCAATCGGGTCGCGACACTTGGCACCTTTTAGGGTTCAAACTTATCTTCTTTCCTCCAATGGTTAATCTATTTAGCTAATTTCTAATTATCTCCTAACACCTTGAAATTAATATTCCAGTATACAAAACTTCACCTTACAAACAAAATTTACCGCATTTGTCGCACTAGCGGGTCCCACGTCCATAATACACTTCAAAATTAACACGAACTAACTTATACTAGAAAAATAATTTAAAAACTATATTCACTTATAAAATGTCTAGAAAATTAAGGTAGTACAATAAAATAGAGAAAATGCATGAAAAGAAATAGAATTAAATAATATAAAAGAAGAAAATTTTACGGGTCCTCACATTTGGCGTTCGGGTCCGGTAAGGGGTATGTTTGGTGAACGGGATTTGGCATTCTAAGAGGGGTTTACGGACATATTTGTTTCTTTAAACGTTGATGGAGGGTCAACGAGTTTGGATCAAGTACTGCAATGGAAATTTGGCTCCCGAGAGTCACCCGTATCCTTTCCATTTAAGATGTTTATTTATTTCTTATTTGCCGTGTCTATTTGAGTAAAGGAAAGTAACTTCCCATGGTTCATGATTGTTTGTGTTTTGGGTACCTCGTTGAGCGTAAGCTCACCCCCCCTCCGTCACTTTTGTTTTCCTTATAGGGTTCAACATGTTGGAAATCATGATTTTGAAGAAAAGAGTAGAGCTAGTGATAGGCATCCCTTTTGATTATGCTCCTCTGTATAAGAAAACCCTAATTATACTTTGAGCAAGTATTTCCCTTTGACTTGTAAAGTTCCAACGTATGTATATAAGTAATTATTCACGTTTTCTTCGTGTATTTGTTGATGAATGTATGCCTTTGAATCTATATGAACTTTTCTTGTATCCGTTGGAAAGTCGAGAGAGTTCGGAACTTGAGCGAGGAAGAAAAAAGAAATTTGGCTGGAAACTGTTCAGGAGAATCCGGCCAGTTCTTGGCCAGATAGGTGGTCGGATTGACAGGGGTTTTTGAAAAATTTTGGATCAAGCTACTGCCTCCAATCCAGTTAGGAATCCGGCCAGATTGTGACGTGGCAGTCACTATTCATCTTCCGTTTTTTTTGTTCTTCGTTCTTCGTTTTGCGTGAATCATTTGATTACAGTGTTATCGATCAGTATAGGTTGGCCTTTGTGTTCTTGGTTTGGTAAGCTCCGATTGTTTGTTTTCTTTGGGTTCTATCACGCGTTACTTTAGGGATGGCGAGCGTTTTGACTCCGTAGTCCTGGCGAGAGTTGAGCAGGCGGTCCGCCAAACCCTTTGGTTCGCCTTAAGGGAAGGTGGGGTCGTCACAGTTGGTATCAGAGTTACTTCGCGTGATCTCTGCGCGGAGTGAGTTTGGGACCAAGTGGTGTTATGGTCTCGATCATGTGACCGAGTGTAAAGGACTAGGTGCTTTTGAACATAAGTTATAAATTATGAAATGTTATAGGTTTTAAACCTTTATCGTGGTATTTGGATACAATAAATGTATGTCCGGTAGGAATTACAAATGTAGATGATTTACTCTTGGGACTGGCCAGTTCGAGTTGTGAATTATCCTATTTTGGGATTCTTGCGCCCGAATACGAATGAGGTGAGAGCCTAGGTTAGAAATGACTTGGGCAGACTAGAAATGTGATTCTATAGAACTTTGTGTGATATATTGGGGTTTCATTAAGTATGATTAACCCTGCCTAAAATATAAATTGTGTTATTCTCGTAGATTGTGGATGGAGCCCTAAAGAGGGGGGAAAACGTTTAGTACTTTTGATGACCTGATACTTTCATGGGATTCCTTTTGCTTGCATCTGACTGGCTGCTACTGTGTGATTTGCTTGATAAAATTGCATTATATGTATATTTGCTTTTGAGTCGTGTCTACTTTTGTTACTTGTACCTGCATACATTTGTTTTAATATCATATTCGCGCTTCGACCCTAAACTGATTAAACTAAATGGAGGGTACTTGTGGTAGACGAGACCGGGGGCGAGGACGTAGGCAACCCTTAAGTGAAGGGAGAAATCGGGAACAAATGCCTGAACCCAATTCTAAACCTAGAATGGATCCTAACGTTCAAGTAGCGGCCGCTATCCAGCGCATGACGAACCTTTTGGCTCATGTAGTGGAACATCAAGGCCAAAATTCTGTTAATCAGCCCAAAAACCCTGGTAACCATGGAGAGGGCGAGAATAGAGCCCTTGAAATATTTCAGAAGTTCTCCCCCCCCCCCCGAAATTCCTTGGGGGACCAGACCCTGACGTGGCCGAGAGATGGCTAGAGAAGATGATCGATATTTTTGCCGCGTTGCACTACACTGAGGAGAGACAGGTGTCATTTGCTGTCTTCCAACTGGAGGGAGCAGCCCGTTCTTGGTGGAATATCATAAGACTGAAATGGGAAAGAGAACAAACACCGAAGACGTGGGTGAAGTTCATGAGAGAATTTAATGCCAAGTTTTTCCCTCCTTTAATCCAAGAAAAGAAGGAAGATGAATTCATTCGGTTTCACCAAGGAACTCAGACCATAGTCGAGTATGAAAGTCAATTTACTCAGTTATCTAAGTTTGCGCTTGAACTAATTGTAAACCGAACAAAGAAGGATAAGGCATTTTGTCCAGAGATTAAATGTTGAGATTCAGAAACACCTGGCTATGGCCCAACTTAGAGCTTTTAGTGATGCTGTGGAGAAAGCCCAGTGAGTTGAGAATGCAAGGGTACAAGTTAAAAACTTCCAAACCAAGAAAAGGGGATTTCCTGAGAGTAGCTCGAAACAAGAGGATAAGAGTACGCCACCTAAGTTTGGAAAGGGAAATGGAGGAGCGAGATTCTCGAGAACATCAAGAGGTACCACACAGGGAGGCTCGACCTCTGCTTCCCGTGGTCCCTGCGGGTACTGTGCGAAACTGAATCACACGGAGGATGTTTGCTGGAAGAAAGGAAGAAAGTGCCTACGTTGTGGGAGTGCAGATCATCACATTCGCTAATTGCCCAGACCTGTCTCGAGAAGGGAGTGAGAACCGACAACCAACCAAGACCAATTTTAACCAATCGAATGGGGAAGGAACTGGACCGAAAGTGTCGGCTCGGGTATATTCCCTAGAGCCACATCAAATCCCTGACTCGTCTGAAGACGTGGTAGGTAAGATTCTTGTATTCCACCGTTTAACTAGGATTTTGATAGATTTTGGTGGTAAAAAAATTTCAAGGACGAAATTTCTTTAAGGAGAAGAGAGTGTGAGGACCCGTAAAATTTCCTTCTTTTATATCATTTAATTCTATTTCTTTTCATGCATTTTCTCTATTTTATTGTACTACCTTAATTTTCTAGACATTTTATAAGTGAATATAGTTTTAAATTATTTTTCTAGTATAAGTTAGTTCGTATTAATTTTGAAGTGTATTATGGACGTGGGACCCACTAGTGCGACAAATGCGGTAAATTTTGTTTGTAATGTGAAGTTTTGTGTACTGGAATATTAATTTTAAGGTGCTAGGAGATAATTAGAGGTATGGTTAGCTAGATAGATTAACCATTGGAGGAAAGAAGATAAACTTGAACCCTAAAAGGTGCAAAGTGTCGCGACCCGATTGGAGTTGAACTTGACCAAAGGTTTTACCACTTTCCTAAAACTAATTTTGACCGAGATTTTTCTTATTGTCTCCCTTGCTTGGCCGGCTCCTTTGAGAGGAAAAACCAAGAGAATTCCTTCAACTTCAACTTCAATTCTTGCTCAAATCTTGAGTTTCAACCGTTGAATTTTCAAATTACTCCATCAAAGTTACTTACTAAGGAGAATTAAAGTTTTGAGTGGAATATTTGGGAGGATGAAGCCTAAGCTACCCTATCTCTTGTGGTTCTAAGATACTTTGTCAAGAAATTCTCCCTTTGTCCTTAATAATGGTAAATTAGTGGTTTTTAGTGGCTAATATGCTATGTTGTGGAAGATTTTCTGGTTTGAGGTAGAGTTAGAGAAATTTCAGATTTATTAGAGATTATTCTGCCCTCATATGATGGTTAATGGTTGGCTATGATCTACTAGCTTTGAGATGTGAGAAATTTAGTGTTTTTGTGTTAGTTTACTTTGCTTAAAGAAATTTCCACCTTATGTGCACAAATTTCAACTTTAGGGTTTCAAATTGGGGACTTTCTTGTGAATGATCTTGGAGCTATTAATTGGCTCAAATTGAAGGGTATTGTGGCCCTAATTAGATTTATTTTATCGCCTATGAATTGTATGTGCAATTGTGGTTGAATTAAATTGAGATTGGTGTTGACTAGTAGGGTGGGAAAGTAAAGGAAAAACAAGGGAAGTGCTGCTAAATTTTCGCAGGAAACCTTGAGCAGTTTTGGAGAATTTGCTATATCCTGTTGTAGAAATATCAGAATTATGTTTCGTTTGTTGCATTTTAAACTAGATTCATAGAGCTATAAAATCGTGAAAATTTCAGACCCTGGTTCTATCTGTGCGATTTATGGTGATTTTTTCAAAATTGACTGAAATTGCATACCTGTTCTGTCTTCTACTGGATAAAACAGAAATTTGAGACTCGAATTTGATTGACTTGTGATCTGAATCTTATAAATGTGTCTTCTGAGAAATTGTACCCCTTTGAGTCTATTTTCTGGCGGTATAAATTTTATCAATTTTGGACTTAAGAATTTTGAGATATGATTTTTCAAATGGTGGTGCGCAAAACTGGAAAATTCTGTTTTCTTAAGAACAACGCTTACTTTCATTTTGCACCTTAAGTTTGGAATTAGTAAATCATTGTAGGTATGGTTTTGGTAGAAATTGAGGGGTTTTGGGGTCATTCACATTCTTAGGACCAACCGTTACCCTTTTTACTCCAAAACCACCTTTTATCTCTTTGTATTAGTAGTTCACTTGGGTAAGCATATAACTTGTAGTTGAGCCTTACTTGTGCTTTCCGTTTACTGGGTTGTGAATGCGGAAACCCTAATTTTCTTGTTTTGGTTATTCTAGAATTTCTCGGTGATTAAAACCCTACTTTGGGTGAAAACTTTTGACGTATCTTTACTTGAATTGGTGAGTGTACCACTCCCCTCAATTGTTGCATAATTTGGTATATGTGCTTGGAAATTGTGACTTGAATGGCTGTATCATCTGTTTATTCTATAGGAGACGAGGGTGTACTTTATCACACTCGTTCTCTGGCCTGTGTGACTTATTTCCTGTATATACTTGAATCTGTTACTTGTGTCTAATATTGTTCCCGTATACACTTGAATTTATTACTTATACCTGATATGATGTCGTTTGGACGCGTATCCAACGACCTTCCTGCGCGTGTTAAATCTAAGATCAACCTCATGGGTAGTTACTTGATTCGAGCTAGCAAGGGCTTGGTCGAGAAAATTAACGATCCATGGGTGCCTGTTCCTGGGAAATCTTTGGGTATTGGAGACTCTGGATTTCCGGTATACTCCAGTATTACCATTCCTGTTTCTGTTTGGCGTTTGGGCCCGATAAGGGGTATGTTTGGTGAACGGAATTTGGCATTTTAATAGGGGTCTACGGACATGTTTATTTCTTTAAACGTTGACGGAGGGTCAATGAGTTTAGATCAAGTACTGCAATGGAAATTTGGCTCTCAAGAGCCACCCGTATCCTTTTCATTTAAGATGTTTATTTATTTCTTATTTGCCGTGTCTATTTGAGTAAAGGAAAGTAACTTCCCATGGTTCATGATTGCTTGTGTTTTGGCTACCTCATTGAACGTAACCTCACCCCCCGTCCGTCACTTTTGTTTTCCTTACAGTGTTCAACATGTTGGAAATCATGATTTTGAAGAAAAGAGTAGAGTTAGTGATAGGCATTCGTTTTTATTATGTTCCTCTGTATAAGAAAATCCTAATTGTACTTTGAGCAAGTATTTCCCTTTGACTTGTAAAGTTCCAATGTATGTATATAAGTAATTATTCATTTTTTCTTCGTGTATTTGTTGATGAATGTATGCCTTTGGATCTCTATGAACTTTTCTTGTATCCGTTGGAAACTCGGGCGAGTTCGAAACTTGAGCGAGGAAGAAAAAAGAAATTTGAAGGGAAACTGTTCAGGAGAATCCGGCCATATATCCGGCCAGTTCTTGGCCGGATAGGTGGCCGTATTGACAGGGGTTTTTGAAAAATTTTGGATCAAGCTACTGCCTCCAATCCAGTTAGGAATCCGCCCGGATTGTGACGTGGCAGTCACTGTTCATCTTCCGTTTTGTTTCGTTCTTCGTTCTTCGTTTTGTGTGAATCATTTGATTACAGTGTTATCGATCAGTATAGGTTGGCCTTTGTTTTCTTGGTTTGGTAAGCTCTGATTGTTTGTTTTCTTTGGGTTCTATCGCACGTTACTTTAGGATGGCGAGCGTTTTGACTCCGTAGTCCTGGCAAGAGTTAGGCAGACGGTTCGCCAAATCCTTTGGTTCGTCTTAGGGGAAGGTGGGGTCGTCACATTGGATCATTGTCCAAAATGCTTGCAGTCTAGATGGAAAATAAATGATGGCAAAGGTAAAAAATTCCTCAGAAGATTTTCACTACTTCTCTTTGAAGCCAAGACTGCAGAGGCTATTTATGTCAAGAAAAATAGCATCTTATATGAGATGGCACAAGGAAAAATGAGTTAAAGAAACAGGGGTCTTAAGTCATCTAGCAGATAGTGAATCATGGAAAGAGTTTGATAAGAAATTTCCATGGTTTTCTGAAGATGCTCAAAATGTTCGTCTTGCATTGTCAAGTGATGGTTTCAACCCTTTCAATAATATGTGTAACTCCTATAGTATGTGGCCAGTGGTGCTCATAAACTATAATATGCCACCATGGATATCAAAAAGGGAGCCTTATTTCTTCTTGTCACTACTTATTCCAAGTTGTCGATCACTAGGGAAAGGATATTAACGTTTTTTTGCAACCTTTGATTGATGAACTATTAGAATTGTTCATAGGTGTTTGGACATATGATTCTGTGACTGAACAATGCTTCCTTCTGCATACAGCACTTATGTGGACTATAAATGACTTTCCGGCTTATGGGGACTTATCTAGTTGGGTAACCAAGGGAAAAATGGCATGCACTTACTGCAATGATGAAATAGACTATCAATCATTGAGAAACAAGATTGGTTACTTGGGCCACCGTCGCTTTTTGCCTGATAATCATATGTGGTGAAATGATGGCAAAAAATTTAATGGCAAGGTAGAGAGAAGGTTGAAACCACGGGAATTCTCAGGTGAAGAAATTCTTGAACAATGAAAAGTTGTTAAGGGCGTAACACTTGGAAAAAATCCAAATACTAAGAAAAGGAAGTGCAGTCTAGAAGAAAGAAACTGGACTAAGAAGAGCATATTTTACCAATTACCGTATTGGAAAGATATTCCACTAAAACACAACATCGATGTTATGCACACTGCTAAGAATTGGTGTGATAATATTATGGGAACTTTGCTTAACTTAGAAAACAAGTCAAAGGATACAGATAAAGCTCGGCAGGATTTGGAGGACATGGACATTCGGCATGAGCTACACTTACATCGAAGAATGGCAAGCTTGAAAAGCCACAAGCATGCTATAATCTGTTACCAAAAGAGAGACAAGGTTTTTGTGAAATTTTGAGTTCAGTGAAGTATCCTGATGGCTATGCAGCTAATATATCAAGATGTGTCAACATAAAAGATGGTAAGATATCAGGATTAAAGAGCCATGATTGTCGCATTCTTTTGCAACGAATGCTTCCTGTTGGATTGCGCGATTCTTGTCAACAGATGTGTATACTTTAATATGTGAAGTAGCCAAGTTCTTTCAAGATCTTGTGTTCAAAAAAGCTTAGATTGGAAGAGATTGAGAAAATAGAAAAGAACATAGTAATGATATTGTGCAAGTTGGAAATGATCTTTCCACCAGCTTTTTTCGATATTATGATCCATTTAGCTGTTCACTTACCTCGTGAAGCCAAACTTGGAGGGCCTGTCCAACATAGGTGGATGTACCCTTTTGAAAGGTAAGTATGATTCTTCTTACTATGACTTCCTAAAAATATATTAGCTAAGTTAGATCACTAACTGCTATATATGCTTATAACGGTCTTTTTACACATTTAGGTACCTCGGAAGTCTCAAAGGAACTGTGAAAATAAAGCCTATCCAGAAGGTTCAATTGCAGAAACATATATTGTCAATGAAAGTTTAACTTTCTACTCCTTATATCTTGATGGGATTGAAACAAAATTCAATCGACCGGATAGGTATTATGATGGAGAAAATCCTGCTCATGACAGGTTATCCATATTTTCCCATAAAATTCGTCCAATTGGATCGCCTCTAGGTGCCACTTTGACAAGGGATCAATATAATTTGGTCCATTGGTATGTTCTTGACAATTGTGATGAATTGCGACCATTTTTGCTGTAAGTAAATCTTTTTTCACCAATAATTTAGTTGAACAATTTGAGAAATGCAGTTTCTAATTATGCACTATGAACAGTGAAGCATGAGGAAGAGCTAAAAAGAAGAAATCCATCAAACCTCTTTGAGAGACAGAAAGTTGAATTTCCATTATGGTTTAGAAAAAAAGTAAGATATGCTCTTCTTATTAATAAGGAGAAGATTGCTTTAAGACTAAAATTTTGACGTTCACTAACTGCTATTTATGCAGATGAAGAACTTGCATGATCAAGGAGACTGTCAAGTGAACAAAGATCTATATTCACTTGCAATGGGGCCAGATATTCGTACCACCATGTATCCAGGTTGTATAGTCAATGGAGTTAAGTTCCTAACTAAGGAGCGTGATAGTCGTCGAAAGACACAAAATAGTGGTATACGTACTGAGGGAGAGCACAATAATGAAATTATAGACTTCTATGGAATTGTTAAAGAAGTCATGCAGCTAAGATATAGGGGGAACTGCCAAGTTCTTTTATTTGGGTGTGAATGGTTTGATTCTAGGACAACTCGCTGTGATAAGTATTTCACAAGTGTTAACTTTGGGAAAAAATGGTATGCAAATGAACCTTATGTTCTTGCTACTCAGGCCACCCAAGTTTTCTATGTTAAGGACACAAAATTGGGTGGAGATTGGCATGTAGCTCTTGTTGCAGATCACAGACATATATGGGATCCATCACTTTTCCAACCTACTGATGAAAATGATCCTGAAGATGCATTTGGTAATCATGAAGCATACCAACAGAATGAGTGTTCAGAAATCATGTTTGAAGTTCAAGACTATGAAGCATTTTCATTGGACAGAGCTGATGTTGACCCAGAAACCATTGATTTAGAGGATAATGCACCGGGTGACAAAGCTGAGAATGAGTTGGATGATTTCATTAATGATGACATGATTGATGAAGAGTCAGGAAGCACAAGAGAAAGTGAAGAAGAACCTTATTTGAGCTTTAGTTCTGACAGTGACATAGAGTGACTTATGACATTTTTTTGTAAAAATGAAGTGTATCTGTACCACTCTTGTTTTCATGAAAAAGATCTATTTTGTGTATTACAATCATTATTAGTTGCTTTTTGTGTCCTTTCATGATAGCTAAAAGTTATTTTGTTTCGCATGTTGGGTGCATCCTTTATACTTGTAATTTTATTTGAGATACTAATAGTGGTCTAATATAGATGCCAGGCAATGCGTTACGGGCAAGACAATTTGAAAAAGTTGCAGCAAGCAAACAATCTAATCCGGCATCTAATGCACCAAAGGTTTGCAGTGGTGATCAGCTGATGCAAAAGTCTCTCACAGTGAGAACTAAAACCTTTCCTACAATTGCTTAGATTTTACTCACATTAGTGTAATAAATTTAATATGTTGTTTTTGTGTCTATAAAGCAGGTAGCTCCGAGAGAAACAAACTCTAACCACATCCCTCATGGAACCGGTCATGAATCTTTTCATAGACATAGAATCTGCTATAGTAAGTTTTTCATTTAACACCTGTATCTTAAGCAATTAAGATTGTTATTCTATTACTGAAGATCATAGCTAATGACATTATATCTCATCCTAGGAGGGGGCCAGAGTTCTGCAATCTCAGCAAGTAACAAACAAGCCTCCAATTCAATCCTTCAGGACTTTCCAAACAATATCTTCTCCACCTGCTAATCTTTTTGCCTCTCAAAATGGCCCAGTTGGTGTAATGTTGCATTTATATTCATAATGTCAATATGATTATTTTGGCTAAGTTACATTTTTTTTCAAAGACCTCTATTCACAGTTGACATGATCATTTGTTTGTTTGACAAAAGGAACTATGAGCTAATGAAATTGAAGCACGAAATGAGTCTGCTAATCCCAATGCAGCTTCAAGAGTGGCAAACCACATTACTCAATCAACAAATAATGAACATGATGCACATTAGGTCTATAATGCATCCAATTCAACAAGAACAAATGCAGGTGATTTTAACCTTTTGATATTATAAATATGTCCTAGTTTTATAGATGTCAGCTATTAGTATTATCCTAAACTGCAGCAAAAGTTGCAATTTCTATGTACTCATCTTGTTCTTAGCTTTATTAGCTCCTAGAAAGTGTGGACCCAATCGAAATATTAGACTTGAGAAAGAAGTAAGGGCAAGAAGGGAACAAGATCCAAAAGGTGAAAAATACAGACCACCAATATTAATACCTGAAGATGAGAATGCACCTGTTGGTGAATGGAGTGCATGCTTTGCAAGAGAGCTTGGTCTTATCCCTAGGCAAGAAGCACCAGTACGAGTACAAAATTGGATAGCCATGGACAAGTCAGCCAAGAAGGATCTTTATGATCATGCAGTGGTATGATACATTTAATTCATTTCGTATCATTTACAAGTTTCTAAACTTATTTTTGTAAATTTACGGACACATTTAATTTGGACTGGACAAAGCCACATGCTCAAGATGTTGTTAAGAATAAATTTGGATGACTGTATGAAAATTTTAGGAACAAATGTCACCAACACAAACTTATCGGCTGAAAACGCACAGGCCTTTCCAATAAAGTATCTTGGGTGTCCATTGTAGACACCAAAATTTTTATTTTATTATTTTATTTTATTTTATTTTTATTTTATTTTATTCTATTGATAATTATTATCTATTTTATTTAATAATTTCATGATATTTGCTTTTAGATATTTTTAGCATTTTAAATACCAAGTTGTTTTTAATTTAGCTTTATTTATTATTATTATTATTTTATTTAATGATAATTATATTATTATTCATTTTTGCTCATTAGTTTCCTAATTTTTATTTTTAAGACATTTTAACATTAAATTTCGAAAAAAAAAAGAAGAAGAGAAAAGTTTTTTACAAAAATGTGGGTTTAATCCTTTTAGATTCAATAAATGAAAATTTTTTGCAAATTAACTTCAATTAGGAATTAACGTTTTTTAAATTAATTGAAAGTTATAAAATTTTAACATATTATTTAATTTTATTGATTGGGTTTCATTTTCATTGAAAATCATTTTCTTATTTGTTTATTAATTAAGTTAAGTTAAAAAAATAAATAAATATTCACGTACGCGTTCAATGCACGCGCACTATTCATCATCTTCTTCATACCAGATTTACGGCTGCATTTTGGTTTTCATTTTTTGGACTCGATTCTTTTATTCCCTCTAAGCCTGGTACAAGGCCACATCACCTCTCCAAGAATTATCATGAATATTCCAGAAAACAAGGAATCAACGGTTCCAAAATGAGATCAAAATAAGCAGCTTCATCCCATCGTTGCTCCAAGGGTTCACGGAGTTGAGGTTCCTATAAAAAGGATCCAGAAAAGAAACGCAGCCGGGGGGTGAAGTGAGTGGCGGCTAGGGTTAGAGAAGGGAAACAACAGAGAGTAGATAGAGAGGAAGACCGAAAGTAAGAAAGGTTTGGCTGAAGGGGAAGATAGGGTCTGGGCAGGAGAAAGAAACCGAGGAAAACTGAGCAAAAAGGAGAAGGAAAGAAAAAGTAGTGGCTGGAGAGAGTTTGAGGGATAGAAACTGAGAGAGTGAGAACCAGAGAAATTGAGAGAGGAAAGCTAGGGTGATAGGAGGAGGAGAACAAGCGGGGAAAGCAAGGCTGAGGAGCAGAGGGACAAACGACCGCCACCACCTCACCAGAATCCACCACTATCGCTGTCAATCGTCACTATAAGAGCACTGCCAAAGCTATTTCCTTCTTGCTGTTTACCTGTACTTCAGGTATGGCCGTGTCTGATGGTTCACTCTTTTCTTACCATTTTGTTTCAAAATCTGTTTTTTCACCCAAGAGCCAACTCCGTCTGTTATTTGTTGTGTTTCATCCAACGCTCTTTGCTTCATCTCTGGGTTTTTGTTGTTTGAGAAAGGTTGAGTTATATTTCTGTTTTGGCTGAGAAATTCGTGGGTTTGGCCTGGGTTTGGGGACAGAAGTTTGGGGTATGTTTGTTGTTTGATTGGTATGCCATATACGCATTTAATGCAAGCTTTCTTCTTGTTGTCTTGGTTACATTTTTCTTATCCAGTAGCATTATGGGATCTGTTAGGAATATGTGGTTACATCTATTGTGTTGTTAACAATGTATGGATGAAGTTTCGTGGGTTGTGGCTAATGAATATGATGAGTTTGGTTTGGGTCTTGTATGGGCATAACTGCGCGAGACGAGCTGCAAAACTCGCAGCAGAAACCTGTTGCAACAAAGCTTCAGGCTACGTTTTGTTGTTGGATGATCATGTTTGATAAGTTCAATCTGTTTGGTTGTAAGCGGGAATACAAGACGTTTGACTAGATTCAGGTTCCTTTAGCTATGCATGTTTGTTATCTTCGTTCCTTTCATCTCCTGTTTTCATGTTCATTAGTTCGTTCAAAAGACTGTTTATCAAGTCTTGATGATTTGGGTCGGCTTTTCTTGGTTTGAAGTTTGGGAGGTCTGTTTTGAAAGGTGGGTTTGTTTTGGCGTTTTGATCCTTTATGTTTGTCTTTTAATCCGTGCCTTCATGGCTATTTTCTTTTCGGTCAGATAGGTTCTTGTCATGAAAACCTTTTTCTTTCATTAAAATTGGATTACCTCCATTTGATGCCTTTGGTAATCCTAGCTAGAGTGTTGAATTTTATTTTGTCAAAAAGGGGGCACGCTGTCATCTTTTTTCTATTCCCTTGTTGTGCAAACAACTCAAGTAGCTGAGAGCTGCTGCAACAAGTTTGGAATTCCCTATCTGCCGCAGCAATGTTTGACAGATTAGAGTTCCCTTCCTTGTTGCAGCAATGGCCATTGCATTCGTTGCTGGGAGTTGTTGTTTTGCTCGAAGTTGTGGTTGGATGGTTGTTTGCTTGGGTTTACCGCAAGTTCTTTCTTTGCACCTTTGCTGCATTTTCTTTTAGATGACTGCAATAGAAAGCTCGCAAGAGTTAAGAATGTTTCGGTTTGCCAGAGCCATCTTATTGCATGCATGATAGAGTCATGGAATGATGAATTTGACAAGAGCTTGAGGTTGGGTTTTGTTTTGAAATGGTTGGGTAATCTGTCGAGCCAAATTGGTGAATTTTAAAGCATTAGAAGTCGCAGATAGTTCTGTTCTTCCAGTTGCAGAATGCCTTCGTTGCATGCATGAAAAATCTTCCAATAATTGCATTCACGCCCCTTAGTTTCTATCTAATGCTAATATGGCCCAACTGATTGAATAATTTAATCAATTCTATCCCTTTAACATGTTATTTTTCCTTTGGCATGCTTGATTTGATTTTGGGCAGAATTTTCATGAACTTTAGGATGAAATAGGGAAAGTTTAATAATTTTGAAGAATTCATAATTTTGATTTCCATTTGATTAATATTTTAGCTAATTTTGTCATTTGATCCTAATAAATTAGTTCCCATTCATCATTTTGTGAAGTTTAGCATCTTATTTTGACATGTTTTATCTTAAGTCATCCATTTTAATTTTCTTCCTTTTTAGACCCCTAGTATTCTCATAATAATAAATTGGCCCCTTTTAATTTCTTTAATTCTTTCAAATTGGGTCCTTATTTGCGTTAATTTATCAAAAATGATTCATTTACTTTTATTTGAATACCTTGATTGATTTAATTTGGTGTTTATTTTCATTCTTTTTGCAATTGTTTGTTAATTAAAGTGATGCCTTGACCCCTTTTTTATTTTGGAGGGTAAATAAGTAAATTCGTGTCATTAGGGCCCCACCTCAAGGGAGGTACACTTTATCCCTTATTTTCACTTTATTTGACCCTATGTGCACTTATGTGACTTATGTGTTTAATTGCATGTCTTTTGAACGTTTTCATTTCATTTCATTTATTTGCTTTATTTGTTTTAATTTTGTATGTTTATTTTAATTTAATTTGTAATTATTTTGGAAGGCAATTAAATGCCACAATTGTAATAGTTAGGTTATTATATCATTTTATTTAATTGTTTCTCCCTTTAGATTGTAGTAGGGCTCCCCGAATGTAATAGTTAGGGATTTATTCGCTTTATTTATTTTGTGTGCGTTGCATGCCTATGTGTTACATGTTTACCGCTTTTCTAGGACCTTATATTTAGATATCATGTCTATTTGCTATGTGTTTATATGAACTTATGTGTTTATTTGCTTTTTATCAGCTTTACATGATTTATTTGGTTATAAATGAATGCATGGCGTCACCACACTAGTCCAACGCTAGTTGTGGCCTCTTTTTCCGATTTCTCACTAGTCCAACGCTAGTGGGAACTTGTAGACATGGGCTAATCCAATACTAGACCCTTAGGAGCCCTTCGAGCGTTAGATCATGTTGTGTGATAGATCATTTCATCTCATACACATTTTTTCACTTTTTAGGGTTTTCTTATCATTTTGCATGACATTTTCCACTATATATATATCCCTTACCCCATATTTCCCCTATATGTATATCCCTTACCCCTTTGTATGAAAGCATGGCATAGATTTGCATTCCATTTAGGGGAATAGAATTGGGTTAGGTCATTTGTTCGATTAGGTAGGAAATACCCCTTAAATATGGGATATGGACGAGTTTGGCTTTCTAGCCTTAGCACGCTCGTATTCCCTCTATAAAAGGGAAAATTGAGTCACGAACATTAGCCCCCCGTACCCAACATAATGCATTCCTTTAGGACATGTATATTTGTATAATTATGATTATTTTATTATTATTATTATTTCTTTTCTTTTGTTAGAGTCTCATATTTTTTGCACAATTCGTGACTTCTTCGAAAGTTTACTTTTGGGCGTCGCAATTAATGCGATTTGCATCAAATAGCTTCGAAGAAATATTTTGACCCCCCGATACCCTCTTAGGTCTAGGGTTTGCATTCACATAGTGACTTTCAAAAGTGATAAATCTTTAGGTTAAATTGAGAAAATCCTTGACTAAATCACGCAACTAGCCTTGGCTAGGTTGAGAGGGTGCCTTGGATCTTTATTCTTGCCTTCCCTCTCTTCAAATGTGACTCCCGAACCTTTTTCTTTGATTTGCGTAGACTTGGAGTCGTTTAAAAAGGGTGTTTCTATTTTATTTATTTATTTTATTCAAAATTCATTTTTAGGTGACTTGGTACACCTCAACTCAATACCAAGTGACGACTCCGATTTTTTATTTAAAAACCCTTTTTAAACTATTATTTTGGGTCAAATCGTCGCATTTTCAAAGTCCCATTAAGACCCATTTTATTTTCCTTATTTATTTTTAACAAGTCAAAGTTCACATTTTTAAAAATCAAACAAAAATCCATTTTTCTTAAAATCATTTATTTATTTTTCTTATTTTTTCAAAAATGGGGCGCGACAGTTGGCGACTCCACTGGGGACTTAGAGAGTCCGAGCATCCGATTTAGTCAATCATTTCTTTTTCTAATCTTCTTGTATATCACATTTGGAGGTTTTTAGGTTGCATTTTCTTTTTCTCTTTCCTTTCCTTTTTTCCTCTTTTTAGGGTTTTTGCATTTTGCACGCGCGCGTAATCACCCCTCGCACACTACGTATGTGATCAATGGATGATTTATTTGTTTTTTACTTGTACCGCGCTTGCATTGTTGGGAGGGGGGAATAGCTACCCTAGAACCGTCGACCGTATTTGATGGTATAATCCCTCCCCTCGATAGAAAGCACCTCATACGTGCATGCATAGTTTATTTACCCTATTTTTCTTTTTTCGTGGGCGTTTCCCACACCTCCTTGTAGGATTAGGATCGATTGCCTTAGGTAGGCGGATGGTGTGCTCTGCGCCCATAGCTATGCCTAAGGAATCACTCAAGCCACCGACTAAAGACCCTGGGATTGATGACCCTTCGCCTTTTGGTCTGAAGGCTTGGGAGTCGAAAACCACATCGAGTCTAGATGCATTAGTAAGCCAAGCCTCATGCATCCATGATAGAAATTGCCTAAGTTAGAGTCAACCTTACCTAACTAGAGACACTAGGCACGAGGGGAGGGATTCCACCCCTCTTTCCTTATTTATCTTTTTTATATCATTTAATTGCCTTACGTGTTATGTGATTATAACTTTCCTTGCTTCTTATCTTTCGCATGCACAAACATTAGGAAATAAGAGGTCTAGCATGATCCTCTTCTAGAGCCTACCCTTTTTAGATAGGTTATGGCACGTTTAAAGATTTTGGTATATAACATTTATAGATTGATAGTTGCATACTATTTTAGGCCTACCCTAGCGCATAAAGGGTCCCTTTAGGTCATTCTATCATTGCATATTTATCGCTTTAATAAATTGGCATCATGCATAAACTTTAGAAGGGAATGCCGTATAGGGAATCCCGCTTTAGGAATAAGCTACCACATGTCTCGGATATTTAATCCAATCAGATTTTGCATGTTTACAATTTTGTTTTGCCAGAGGGGTAAAATCCCAAGGAAGGTACTAAAAGTGAATTTTTCCCTTAGATGGCTCCATGCAGAATGTTAAACCAAATACCTCATGAGCTGAATAGACTGGAAGAACAATATGGCACATGAAGTGAACGGATTATTTCAGTATATAGGGCATTTGCCAAGCCTCCTGACCGTAGCCCCAAATATAGCAATCATCCAAGCTTTACTTGAGTACTGGGATCCGAAGGGTTCCGTTTTCCGATTTGGAGAATGCGAACTAACACTAACCCTAGAGGAAATACAAGGATTCTTGCAAATACCTGGGAAAGGTAGCCCCGTGGTATACCCAACTAGTGGAACCCGAGAACAGTTTTGTAGGTTTTTGGGGTTAAGACAAGTTAGCATGGACCAATACCCGGACGCAAAAATCATGCCCGTTAGAGTTTCTATGCAAGCGATTTGGGGGAAAGGAATCTTATGACCAGCACCGTGAGGATTTCTTTATTAGCAGGGAGCAGTGGGAGCAGAAGCGAGTGCAAGCCTTTGGACTGGCTTTGATCAATTTACTATTATTCCCGAAAAGCATGGAAAAGTTACCTTTTCAACTGTCAATATGGTTCAGAATGTGTTTCTGGGAATCAAGGGAAAGACTCCCACTTTGGTCCCTATTATTAATCGCCGATATCTTCATAGCTATTACCGAATGTCAAAAGAGAAGGGGGTTCTTCTACGCATCCAATTTGCTACTTCAGATGTGGGCAATTGAGCATTTATCAAAGAGAACACTTAACCCCTTAGGCTCATGCCTTCCGACGGAGAATTGGATCGAGTCACACCGAGAGAGAGTCAAGGAATACTACCGAATAGCATCACCCGAGCCGCTTTGTTCAAGAGTTTCGATAATTTAACTCCGGATAGGGTGCAATGGGTTCTCGATTGGACAAAAGTAAGGGATCCAGCTTTCATTACTACGCAACATGATTTTCATCCTCTAGCAGGCACCAATGGATTGGTCGTGTACATTCCGCTACGAGTTATGAGGCAGTTTGGGTATCCACAGAGAGTGCCGATAGTCCAAGGAATTGGAAGTATCAGATTCGATACAGTTGCTGAATGCCGAAGTATGGTGTTGGAGGCTTGGGGAAATCTTTGTAGTCTAGACAACCTGTACCCTGATCAAGTGAATAAAGTAGAGCCTAGGGTCACTTTTGAATACAATGACTGGATCAACATGATAATTACACAAGGAAGAGAAAGGTTATCATCTGCCTCCATTAGTCCTGAAAAGCAAAAATGAGAAGCTAAAGAAAGAGTTAGAAGATCACCAATTGCAGATTATGGTAGCCGACCAAACTTTGGAGGATGCCCGATTACAATTAAAGAGAGAGGCAAAGAAAGCTGAGAAGTTGGAGAAAACATTAGACGCTTTTGACAAAATTCAAGACGAGATTCGGAAGCTTAACATAGGGAGTTCTAGGGAGTCTCAACGCAACTAGATTAGCAAGGCATTGAGGGATTTTGTAAAAATGGTCAGTCGAACCATCAATGAGATTGTAAAGAAGGATTGAATTTATCAAATGTTAATGAGAATTTCTGCTTTTTTCATTCACTTACAGGTTTGAAATTGGGATTTTACCCGAAGGTATTGCATCATATTAGGCCCACCCTTGGCACAAAAGGGCTCCCCAATAGGACTGCATCTCAATTGTTTTAATTTGTCTTACTGACTCTTGTCTTTTTCTTTTTCTTTTTCTTTCCTTTTAATAGCAATCAAGCGAAAAGGGCGTCTAATAAGGGTTTTCCTACGATTCTCAGGTAGTATCGCAAATATAGCTACCCAAAGAAGCCCAATTATCACCCGATCGCGTAGCCGAGGTTCAAGAGATAGTGTAAACATGAGTACTCATCCAGAATCATCTGACAGGCCCCGCAACCACGGCACCATCAACTGATATGGCAAATTTGGGGGCTCAATTGAGTGAAGTTCTAAACCGATTTAATGAGCTAAACATCGAAATGATGGCACAACGGCGCGTGATCGATCAACTGGTCGCTGGGGCACTAGTGTGAACAACATGAACCCTACCTCTGCCCAACCTGAATCCAGCCAATATTCTTACCTTATACCCAAACCACTGTTACTTCGCAAGTCGTAAATCCACCTGAAGAAACCTTTATCTACCCCCCTCATGGCCCACCACCTACTTATGCACCCAACCCAAATTAACCCTTCCATGTCCAAATTCCCATAACTATCCACCAATTAGTGTAAGCATGCCATTTGAAACTCAAGGACCACATTATTACTCTACCGCTGAGCCGTTCACTCTAGATACTGCCGCCCAAGGAAAAGCCGAAACTGGGGAGTCATCCGCGCCTGTGGATAAGAATTTACTAAAGAGATTGGATCGGTTTGAAGAATTTATAAGAAAAAGCCAAGGTTTGAGCAAACAAGGAGGGTTGGATTACAATGAACTGTGTCTTTTTCCAGATATGCAATTGCCGATGGGTTTCAAAGCACCCAAGTTTAGTAAGTACGACGGAACGGGCAATCCTAAAACACACCTTCGGATGTTCGCGAACAAACTGGGAAGGCCGATAGATGATGAGAATTTGCCCGTGCGCCTATTTCCTGAAAGTCTAGAAGGTGACGCGTTGGATTGGTATTCCAACTTGAAGCCCGAAAATATGAGATCTTGGCTTGACTTATCCACCGCTTTTGTGAGGCAATACGAGTACAACTGCGAGCTCGCACCGACGAGGACTACATTGGAGGGAACTAAGAGAAAACCATCCGAGGACCACAAGTCGTATGCGAAGAGATGGAGAAAGTTGGCCACCAAGGTGGAGCCTCCCATGACTGAGAATGAGATCGTTCGCACTTTTATTAAAACCCATGACCTACCCTATTTTGAGGAAATTTTTCGAATGACTGGCTGTTCCTTTGCCGAGATTGTCAATAAGCTGGAGGAGTATGATGAGTTCATGAGAGCAGAGAAGATCGTCAATGTTTCAGCTTTGAAGTCACAATTGGAGGCCATGCAGAGTCAGAGTAGTAGTAGCAAAAAGGCTCAATTCAAAAAGAAGGACGAGGAAGCTTCTTTTGTATGGAACCAGGGCTCTTCCTCCCGACCTAGATACCCACAATACCCCGTTTACTCACCCCGCTACCCATACCAACCACGTCCTCGACCCGTTTACAACACCACCATCAATCACCCCCGATCTCGACCAAATTACTCACCCTCAACACCATTTCACATAAATCCACCTAACTTTCAAATGAGACCTCGCCCTCCTTTTAACCCAAGACCTATCCCACCTCCTAACCCAAATTACCATACCAACAAACCAATGACACCCAAAATCCAACCCCATACCGAACCTTCACAAATCTAGGTCGGCCTGTTGACCAACTATATGAGCAATTGAAGACCGCTGGGAAAATTGGCACAATACCTCCTAAAAATTATTCCAAAGGGTTTTCCATTGGTTATGATTCTCAATCGTTTTGTGCTTACCATTCGGGAGCCCCTGGGCATTCAACTGCCAATTGTTGCGCTTAAAACATAAAATCCAAGACATGATCGAGGCGGAGACATAGTCCTGAGAAGGAGGGATGAACAAGACCCAAATGTTAGCAAAAATCCTCTTCCTACGCATAAGGATACTGTGGGGGTTGTTACTGTGGATGAGGTGGTTGAGGAGACTACACGATTCATTACAGATGAAACTGAGATAGTAGGAGTTATCGGAGAGCCATTCATATTGGAGGAGGAAGCCGATAAAGTCAAGGAAAATACTGATCCGTTTATTCTGGAAATCATACCATTCGAATGTGAGCCTTCAGAACTTGTGGTCCTCGAATGCCGAACAAGCTCCCGTGCTTAATCTACAAGAGGTCCCATGGAATTATAACGAGCCTACATTGTTAATTGGAGGAGAAGAACTGGCCAAGAAAGAAGTGGATGCTATCACCCGATCTGAAAGAATTATAGGGGAACCTGTGGCGGACGAACCTTCAAAAGCAAAAGAAAATGCCGCACCAATAAGACCAACCGTGATTGACGAAGAGCCCTCAATTTCCTTAAAATGTTGAAGAAAAGTGAGTATAGGGTGGTCGAGCAATTGGACAAGATGCCCGCTCAAATTTCCATATTGAACTTGCTATTAACTTCGGAACTTCACCGAGAGGTTTTGCTCAAAGTTCTGACTGAGGCCCAAGTACCTAAGAACATTCCCGTAGATAATTTTGCTCAATGTAGTCGAGCATGTTTTGGCTTCAAATCAAATTTCTTTTTCTGATGAAGTTTGACTTCGGAGGGGATTGGACACAATAAAGCATTGTATATCTCAGTCCGTTGTAATGGAAAGTTATTGCCGAAAGTTTTGATAGACAACGGGTCTGCTCTTAACATCTGCCCATGGATACTTTGGTTAAATTGGGACTTCAGGAAGCCAGACTTCGGCCGTCTGCCACCGTGGTGAGGGATTTGATGGTGCGAAAAGGGAATCGATGGGGGAAGTGGATCTAGTGCTAGAGATTGGACCTGTTCAGTTTCAGGTTATGTGCCAAGTCATGAACTTTACAAGCGTCTATAATATCCTTCTTGGACGACCTTGGATTCACATTTCTGGCGCTGTGCCTTCTTCGCTCCACCAAATGTTGAAATTCGTGGTGAATGGTCAATTGATCACGATATTTGCTGAGGAGGATTGCACTATGGTCATCAATCCTGCAGCAGAAGAGAGAAGCGATAAGAAAACTTTGGTTTCCCCTCACCACGTGGCCGATATTGTTTTCCGTAGGTTGGGGATCAGAAGACAAGGCAGTGGTGAAAAAAAATTTGCCCGAAGCCAGTGTGATGATGGCTAAGGAGCTGATTCGAGGAGGATATGAGATAGGTAAGGGCCTTGGGCGTGATCTACAAGGAGTATTGGAACCAGTAGAGATTCAAGGGAAGAATGACACCTTTGGATTAGGGTTTCAACCTACTGCCAAGGATAAGAAAGACATGATGGATCGCAAGAGGGCAGAGAAGGAAGGGAGACAGCTTATCATGAGCATCCCACCATTGTATTGTACTTTTCCTTATCCATCAGAGGTGATCAGAGCTGAAGTGGACCCGATCGAGGAAGTGGATGTCGGATTGTCTAAACTATTCGTGGGGGTTGTTTCTGAGGGGGAGCCGTTGAAGGACCCAGAATTTCCAGAGGTGCCTATCGAGGCTATGAAGAATTTGGACCAGTGATCTCCTTCCCTCCCGAAGGGAAATTTCGGTAAATCTAGGGGATTGCCTTTGGTCGACATGAGAGAAATCACTCATGCTACTTACCTTGTCTCTTTCAGTTTGTAAATAGTTTTAATCAAATGTTTTCAATGCAAATCTCATGTTAAAACTCTTGTTAAGTAACATGTTATGATGTTATCCTTTTCTTCAAATTCAATGAAATGCACAGTGTTTATTTTTCAAATCTATTTGCTTACGCTTTGTCATATTTATTTCATTCTTTTTCAGATGGCCAAAAAAAACGTTGATCCTTTGGATATCACTATTCTGGAATTTGATGATTGCAATCTCGATATCTCTCACGGATTTGAAATTTTGGAATCGAAATTCAAGACGAGAGTGATAACGAGGAAGAATCTGAGTCTTTATTAAAGAATCTTGAACAATATGAAGAGAAATCCAAACCGAACTTAGAAGAAACAGAAGTTGTTAATATTGGCACTGAGACTGAGGTTAAGGAGATAAAAATTAGCATCATTTGAATAAAAAACAGAAAAGAGAGATGATTGAGTTTTTGACCTTTTTCAAGATGTGTTTGCCTGGTCCTATGATGATATGCCTGGAATTTCAACAGATATAGTGGTCCATCGATTACCGACTGATCCAAATTTTCCACCAGTAAAGCAGAAACTCGCAAGTTTAAGCCAGATATGAGCCTCAAAATTAAGGAACAAATCGAGAAGCAACTCAATGCTAGAATCATTATGGTGTCTCATTACCCTATTTGGCTTTCAAATCCGGTACCCGTACCAAAGAAAAGTGGAGAAGTACGAGTTTGCGTTGATTACAGGGATCTTAATAAGGCCAGCCCGAAAGATGATTTTCCATTGCCAAACATTCATATCCTTTTGGATAATACTGCCGTGAATGAGATCGAATCATTTGCTGATTGTTTTGCCGGGTATCACCAAATCCTGATGGCAGAGGAAGATAGGGAGAAAACTGCTTTTATCACGCCATGGGGGACATTTTGCTATCGAGTAATGCCGTTTGGATTGAAAAACGCCGGTGCCACTTATCAAAGGACCATGACCACTCTGTTCCACGATATGATTCATAAGGAGATGGAGGTTTACGTGGATGACATCATCATCAAATCCAAGAGAGCGGAGGATCATTTGATTGATTTGGAAAAGTTATTCGAAAGGTTAAGAAAATATAATTTGAAGTTAAACCCCGCAAAGTGTGCATTTGGGGCCCCTGCCGGCAAGTTATTGGGATTCATTGTCAGTAAGAAGGGTATTGAGATAGATCCAACGAAAATCAAAGCCATTCGTGAAATGCCAGTGCCAAAAACACAAAGGATGTGAAGAGTTTTTAGGAAAGATAAATTTCATTGGAAGGTTCATCGCCCAGTTGACCACACATGTGAGCCTTTGTTTAAATTGTTGAAGAAGAATGTGCCATTGTATTGGAGTGAGGAGTGCCAGCAAGCGTTTGACAAAATCAAAAATTATTTGTTACACCCCCCGGTTTTAGTGCCACCCAAACCCGGTCGACCGTTGATTATGTATTTATCTGTACTCGACGAGGCTGTGGGATGTGTTTTGGGGCAACACGACGATTCTGGGAAAAGAGAGCAAGCCATTTATTACCTCAGTAAGAAGTTCACACCTTATGAGGCAAAGTACACATTTCTTGAAAAAAGTTGCTGTGCGTTGGCCTGGGCAGCTCAGAAACTAAGGCATTATTTGCTTAGCCACACTCTTACCTCATTTCTCGCTCAGACCCTCTGAAGTATTTATTGGAGAAACCAATGCCGACTGGGCGTTAGCTAAATGGCAAATGATTCTTTCTGAATTCGATATCATTTTCACCACGCAAAAGGCGATCAAAGGGCAGGCCATAGCAGATCACTTGGCTGAGAATCCGAAGGAAGATGATTATCAACCGCTTCATACTTATTTTCCAGATGAGGAGGTCCTGTTTGTTACTACGCGGAGACATGAATGAAAAATGTCCTGAATGGAGGTTTTCTTTGATGGTGCATCAAATTCCTTCGGGGCCGGTATTGGAGCTGTTCTAGTATCGCCTGAAGGGAAGCATTATCCTGGCTCCGCTAAACTACGGTTTTTCTGTACTAATAATATGGCTGAATATGAAGCTTGCATTTTTGGACTAAAAATGGCATTGAAATGGAGATTAAGGATTTACTAGTGTTCAGCGATTCCGATTTGCTTGTACATCAGACTCTCAAGGAGTGGATCACTCGAGATTCAAAGATCTTGCCCTATCATTGCAGTTTACTGGAATTGGCAAATAAATTTAGGAGTTTGGAGTTCCGACATATTCCGCGCGTCAAAAATGTCTTTGCCGATGCTTGGCTACTCTATCTTCAATGATTCAACATCCAGACGAGTTGGTAATCGAGCCTATCCATATTCATCTACAAGAAAACCTGCTCATTGTCTAGCTGTGGAAAAATCTCCTGATGGCCGTCCCTGGTACAGTGATATCAAGGAATTTCTCAAGACAGGGTCCTATCCTTCTGGGGCCGATGTACTGCTAAAAGTTTCTTGCGCAGATTATCTAAATTTTTCTTAAATGGAGAGGTGGTATACAAAAGGACGTCAGATTTGGGCCTTCTAAGGTGTGTTGATGAAGATGAAGCAAATATTTAATGAAAGAAGTACATAGTGGTGTGTGTGGATCACATATGAATGGCCATTTATTAGCAAAGAAGATTATGAGGACCGGATATTTTTGGCTTACTATGGAGCATGATTGTGTAGTTTTTGTTAAAAAGTGCATCAAATGTCAGTTGCATGGAGATGTTATGCGCACTCCCCCTACAGAATTACACAGTATGACTGCTCCCTGGCCATGTTCAATGTGGGGTGGATGTGATTGGAGCCATTGACCCTCCGCTCAAATGGGCATCGGTTTATTCTGGTGGCAATTGAATACTTTACCAAGTGGGTCGAAGCAGAATCTTATAAGCATGTGACTAAGAAGGTGGTGACGGACTTTCTAAGGAAGCATATCATTTGTCGTTTTGGAGTGCCAGAGACATTAATCACCGACAATGCCAAGAATCTCAACAATGATCTGGTGGATGGATTGTGTGAACAGTTCAAAATCAGGCATCGAATTCCTCTATCTATAGACCACAGATGAATGGAGCTGTGGAGGCTGCGAATAAGAACTTGAAGAAGATAATTCGAAAAATGATTGAAAGACACCGTGATTGGCACGAGAAGCTCCCTTATGCATTAATGGCGTATAGAACTGCTATCGGACTTCTACTGGGGCAACTCCCTACAGCCTCATGTATGGAATGGAAGCAGTGTTGCCGGCTGAGGTTGAAATCCCTTCTTTACGCATTTTAATGGAGGCTAAACTGGATGAGGCTGATTGGATTAAACAACGTCATGAGCAATTGTCTTTAATCGATGAGAAGAGATTAAATGCCATTTGTCATGGTCAATGTTATCAAAAGAGGGTAGCCCGTGCTTACAATAAGAAGGTCAGACCACGGATATTCACAGAAGGAGATAAAGTGTTGAAACATATTTTGCCAGTGCAAGAAGAAGCTAAGGGAAAGTTTGCACCAAATTGGCAAGGCCCTTTCATTATCCAGAAAGTTCTGCCCGGTGGAGCACTAGTTCTCGCATAAATGGATGGGCAAGTGTTCCCTCAACCGATCAATTCAAATATGTGTAAGAAATTTTTTATATGATGCAAGGAATTGTCCTTTTAGGGTTGAAGTAAAGAATGGAATGAAAAGTCAGGCCATCTTCCTTTCCAATCGAATATGCTATCCCTAGTTATCCCTTTTGAACCTTCAGAAAATTATTTCGTTTGGCAACCCCTGAGGATCGCAAACCCCACATTGGGGTAAATTTTGAATTAAAAAAAAAAAAGAAAAGAAGAAAGAAAAATCTCCCTTGAGAATAAACTGGGGCAATTATTAATATGTTTAATTTGAAGATGCGACCTCAAGAAATTTAAACATTCATAAATCCGCCTTCAAGCCTTAACCTCTTTCTTAACATCCCACCAGACCCCATTACAAACCAAAAGTTCTGACTTCTGTTCTTTGTATGGCCTTTTTAGGACAATTTCTAATCAAATGGCACATGATGTCAAAAACACCTTCATCTATTTTTGCAAGGGAAGGATTGTTATACTGATGCCATTATTTCTTAAAATACATTTCTGAATTAATCTAGGCGGTGGACAAAATTTGTGTTTTAGGTGAAAACCCGCAAGGGCACCTTTGAAAAAAAAAAGAAGAAAAAAGAGAAGGAAGAAAAAAAGGAAAAAGAAAAAAAAGAAGAAAGAAAAAGAAAGAAAAGTGAAAGTAAAAGAAAAAAAAGAGATAAAAAAAAAGAGAAAAAAAAAGAAAAAAAGGAAAAAAGAAAATAAAATGGGAGGGGTAACCTTAGTGAAAACCTGAAAGGGCACTAAGGTAGGGTTTTATAAGGAAAGTGAGTTCGGATCTGAAATGCTGGTGACTTAGTTCGCTGGATTTCTCTTCACATTATAGTTCTAGTGACAAGCATTGAACTCCGAAGAAATGATATCCAAAGGGTCAAGCGTAGCATTTTTGCTCGAAAACAAAAGTGTTCGATTCATCAAACGTTTGAATTTGAGTGTGCAAGTTTATTTATGTGAAACGATTTTTCATACAATAAAAGTAGATGATTGTTTATATTAAAATCTTTATCATTATGCATGTGTGTCATGGTCATATTTGTCTCTTTCATTTTATCAAATGGCAATCCCTAAGATTTATCGAAAGTAAGTGGATACTAAATAACAAGATTTAAGTATGAGAAATTATGGAAGTTTGATTTTGCTCGCAGGGCAGGGTTGAAGTACTCGATACGTCAAATAAGAAGTCCAAATACTCATGTTTACACATTTCTTGAAGAAAGGGGTTGATCGGATGGTGGCGGCATTATCTATCATTATTTCTTTTTTTTTTCTTGCAGGTCCGACAGTTCGGTAGCATTACACTGGGGCAATTTTAGGGAAAATTGTTTGTTTTTCTTTTCAAAGTTTTACACAGACCAAGTAAAAATGAAGGCAGGCTCGGGTATTCATCCCACTGACCAAGTGAAGGCAGGTTCGGGTATTCATCCCACTGACCAAGTGAATCGGAAGGCAGGCTCGGGTATTCATCCCACTGACCAAGCGAATCGGAAGGCAGGCTCGGGTATTCATCCCACTGACCAAGTGAAGGCAGGCTCGGGTATTCATCCCACTGACCAAGTGAAAGCAGGATCGGGTATTTCATCCCACTGACCAAGTGAATCGGAAGGCAGGCTCAGACTCGGGTTGTCATCCCACTGACCATTTTATACTTGCTTACATGTGCCAGTTCATGGCAAAATGATTGGAGGTAAGTATTTGGTGTCTACGTCTTTGTCTCGAGTTTCTTTGAAACTCAAACAAAGAGGGGCAACTGTAGACACCAAAATTTTTATTTTATTATTTTATTTTATTTTATTTTATTTTATTTTATTCTATTGATAATTATTATCTATTTTATTTAATAATTTCATGATATTTGCTTTTAGATATTTTAGCATTTTAAATACCAAGTTGTTTTTTAATTTAGCTTTATTTATTATTATTATTATTTTATTTTTAATGATAATTATATTATTATTCATTTTTGCTAATTAGTTTCCTAATTTTTATTTTTAAGACATTTTAACATTAAATTTCGAAAAAAAAAAGAAGAAGAGAAAAGTTTTTTACAAAAATGTGGGTTTAATCCTTTTAGATTCAATAAATGAAAATTTTTTGCAAATTAACTTCAATTAGGAATTAACGTTTTTTAAATTAATTGAAAGTTATAAAATTTTAACATATTATTTAATTTTATTGATTGGGTTTCATTTTCATTGAAAATCATTTTCTTATTTGTTTATTAATTAAGTTAAGTTAAAAAAATAAATAAATATTCACGTACGCGTGCAATGCACGCGCACTATTCATCATCTTCTTCATACCAGATTTACGGCTGCATTTTGGTTTTCATTTTTTGGACTCGATTCTTTTATTCCCTCTAAGCCTGGTACAAGGCCACATCACCTCTCCAAGAATTATCATGAATATTCCAGAAAACAAGGAATCAACGGTTCCAAAATGAGATCAAAATAAGCAGCTTCATCCCATCGTTGCTCCAAGGGTTCACGGAGTTGAGGTTCCTATAAAAAGGATCCAGAAAAGAAACGCAGCCGGGGGGTGAAGTGAGTGGCGGCTAGGGTTAGAGAAGGGAAACAACAGAGAGTAGATAGAGAGGAAGACCGAAAGTAAGAAAGGTTTGGCTGAAGGGGAAGATAGGGTCTGGGCAGGAGAAAGAAACCGAGGAAAACTGAGCAAAAATGAGAAGGAAAGAAAAAGTAGCGGCTGGAGAGAGTTTGAGGGATAGAAACTGAGAGAGTGAGAACCAGAGAAATTGAGAGAGGAAAGCTAGGGTGATAGGAGGAGGAGAACAAGCGGGGAAAGCAAGGCTGAGGAGCAGAGGGACAAACGACCGCCACCACCTCACCAGAATCCACCACTATCGCTGTCAATCGTCACTATAAGAGCACTGCCAAAGCTATTTCCTTCTTGCTGTTTACCTGTACTTCAGGTATGGCCGTGTCTGATGGTTCACTCTTTTCTTACCATTTTGTTTCAAAATCTGTTTTTTCACCCAAGAGCCAACTCCGTCTGTTATTTGTTGTGTTTCATCCAACGCTCTTTGCTTCATCTCTGGGTTTTTGTTGTTTGAGAAAGGTTGAGTTATATTTCTGTTTTGGCTGAGAAATTCGTGGGTTTGGCCTGGGTTTGGGGACAGAAGTTTGGGGTATGTTTGTTGTTTGATTGGTATGCCATATACGCATTTAATGCAAGCTTTCTTCTTGTTGTCTTGGTTACATTTTTCTTATCCAGTAGCATTATGGGATCTGTTAGGAATATGTGGTTACATCTATTGTGTTGTTAACAATGTATGGATGAAGTTTCGTGGGTTGTGGCTAATGAATATGATGAGTTTGGTTTGGGTCTTGTATGGGCATAACTGTGCGAGACGAGCTGCAAAACTCGCAGCAGAAACCTGTTGCAACAAAGCTTCAGGCTACGTTTTGTTGTTGGATGATCATGTTTGATAAGTTCAATCTGTTTGGTTGTAAGCGGGAATACAAGACGTTTGACTAGATTCAGGTTCCTTTAGCTATGCATGTTTGTTATCTTCGTTGCTTTCATCTCCTGTTTTCATGTTCATTAGTTCGTTCAAAAGACTGTTTATCAAGTCTTGATGATTTGGGTCGGCTTTTCTTGGTTTGAAGTTTGGGAGGTCTGTTTTGAAAGGTGGGTTTGTTTTGGCGTTTTGATCCTTTATGTTTGTCTTTTAATCCGTGCCTTCATGGCTATTTTCTTTTCGGTCAGATAGGTTCTTGTCATGAAAAACCTTTTTCTTTCATTAAAATCGGATTACCTACATTTGATGCCTTTGGTAATCCTAGCTAGAGTGTTGAATTTTATTTTGTCAAAAAGGGGGCACGCTGTCATCTTTTTTCTATTCCCTTGTTGTGCAAACAACTCAAGTAGCTGAGAGCTGCTGCAACAAGTTTGGAATTCCCTATCTGCCGCAGCAATGTTTGACAGATTAGAGTTCCCTTCCTTGTTGCAGCAATGGCCATTGCATTCGTTGCTGGGAGTTGTTGTTTTGCTCGAAGTTGTGGTTGGATGGTTGTTTGCTTGGGTTTACCGCAAGTTCTTTCTTTGCACCTTTGCTGTATTTTCTTTTAGATGACTGCAATAGAAAGCTCGCAAGAGTTAAGAATGTTTCGGTTTGCCAGAGCCATCTTATTGCATGCATGATAGAGTCATGGAATGATGAATTTGACAAGAGCTTGAGGTTGGGTTTTGTTTTGAAATGGTTGGGTAATCTGTCGAGCCAAATTGGTGAATTTTAAAGCATTAGAAGTCGCAGATAGTTCTGTTCTTCCAGTTGTAGAATGCCTTCGTTGCATGCATGAAAAATCTTCCAATAATTGCATTCACGCCCCTTAGTTTCTATCTAATGCTAATATGGCCCAACTGATTGAATAATTTAATCAATTCTATCCCTTTAACATGTTATTTTTCTTTTGGCATGCTTGATTTGATTTTGGGCAGAATTTTCATGAACTTTAGGATGAAATAGGGAAAGTTTAATAATTTTGAAGAATTCATAATTTTGATTTCCATTTGATTAATATTTTAGCTAATTTTGTCATTTGATCCTAATAAATTAGTTCCCATTCATCATTTTGTGAAGTTTAGCATCTTATTTTGACATGTTTTATCTTAAGTCATCCATTTTAATTTTCTTCCTTTTTAGACCCCTAGTATTCTCATAATAATAAATTGGCCCCTTTTAATTTCTTTAATTCTTTCAAATTGGGTCCTTATTTGCGTTAATTTATCAAAAATGATTCATTTACTTTTATTTGAATACCTTGATTGATTTAATTTGGTGTTTATTTTCATTCTTTTTGCGATTGTTTGTTAATTAAAGTGATGCCTTGACCCCTTTTTTATTTTGGAGGGTAAATAAGTAAATTCGTGTCATTAGGGCCCCACCTCAAGGGAGATACACTCTATCCCTTATTTTCACTTTATTTGATCCTATGTGCACTTATGTGACTTATGTGTTTAATTGCATGTCTTTTGAACGTTTTCATTTCATTTCATTTATTTGCTTTATTTGTTTTAATTTTTGTATGTTTATTTTAATTTAATTTGTAATTATTTTGGAAGGCAATTAAATGCCACAATTGTAATAGTTAGGTTATTATATCATTTTATTTAATTCTTTCTCCCTTTAGATTGTAGTAGGGCTCCCCGAATGTAATAGTTAGGGATTTATTCGCTTTATTTGTTTTGTGTGCCTTACATGCCTATGTGTTACGTGTTTACCGCTTTTCTAGGACCTTGCATTTAGATATCATGCCTATTTGCTATGTGTTTATGTGAACTTATGTGTTTATTTGCTTTTTATCAGCTTTACATGATTTATTTGGTTATAAATGAATGCATGGCGTCACCACACTAGTCCAACGCTAGTTGTGGCCTCTTTTTCCGATTTCTCACTAGTCCAACGCTAGTGGGAACTTGTAGACATGGACTAATCCAATGCTAGACCCTTAGGAGCCCTTCGAGCGTTAGATCATGTTGTGTGATAGATAATTTCTTCTCATACACATTTTTTCACTTTTTAGGGTTTTCTTATCATTTTGCATGATATTTTCCACTATATATATATCCCTTACCCCATATTTCCCCTATATGTATATCCCTTACCCCTTTGTATGAAAGCATAGCATAGATTTGCATTCCATTTAGGGGAATAGAATTGGGTTAGGTCATTTGTTCGATTAGGTAGGAAATACCCCTTAAATATGGGATATGGACGAGTTTGGCTTTCTAGCCTTAGCACGCTCGTATTCCCTCTATAAAAGGGAAAATTGAGTCACGAACATTAGCCCCCCGTACCCAACATAATGCATTCCTTTAGAACATGTATATTTGTATAATTATGATTATTTTTATTATTATTATTCTTTCTTTTCTTTTGTTAGAGTCTCATATTTTTTGCACAATTCGTGACTTCTTCGAAAGTTTACTTTTGGGCGTCGCAATTAATGCGATTTGTATCAAATAGTTTCGAAGAAATATTTTGACCCCCCGATACCCTCTTAGGTTCAGGGTTTGCATTCACATAGTGACTTTCAAATGTGATAAATCTTTAGGTTAAATTGAGAAAATCCTTGACTAAATCACGCAACTAGCCTTGGCTAGGTTGAGAGGGTGCCTTGGATCTTTATCCTTGCCTTCCCTTTCTTCAAATGTGACTCCCGAACCTTTTTCTTTGATTTGCGTAGACTTGGAGTCGTTTAAAAAGGGTGTTTCTATTTTATTTATTTATTTAATTCAAAATTCATTTTTAGGTGACTTGATACACCTCAACTCAATACCAAGTGGCGACTCCGATTTTTTATTTAAAAATCCTTTTTAAACTATTATTTTGGGTCAAATCGTCGCATTTTCAAAGTCCCATTAAGACCCATTTTATTTTCCTTATTTATTTTTAACAAGTCAAAGTTCACATTTTTAAAATCAAACAAAAATCCATTTTTCTTAAAATCATTTATTTATTTTTCTTATTTTTCAAAAATGGGGCGCGACATCCATTATACTCTGGGAGACGGAAGAAGAGTTACTTTTCAGCTGTATGTACTTCAGTAGTTAACAGGGTGCTTTCGTGGAAAGAGAAATTTTTATCGTATGGCGGCAAATTGGTCTTAATTCGGAGTGTGCTGTCTTCTATGCCTATCCATATTCTTGCCGCCTCCAATCCTCCTAAGGGGTTATTCAGGATGTTGGAGACTATTTTTGCAGATTTCTTATGGGGTGCTTTAGATTTTGGGCCACGTGTTCACTGGATCAAATGGGACCGACTGTGTAAGCCTTATGGGGAAGGAGGTGTGGGTCTACGGTCGTTACACCACGTTTTTGCTGCTTTCTCTATGAAGTTGTGGTGGAGGTTCAGGTTGCAATAATCTTTATGGCCAAAGTTCATGCGTTTAAAGTATAATTCCAATTTGCATCCATGTTATTCCGAGGTGTGTCCAGGGCAATCTGCCACTTGGAGGAGGATAATGGATGTTCAAGTGGTGGCGGAAAGGAATATAAGATGCCTATTGGGTAGCGAAAATTCCAGTTTTTGGCACGAAAATTGGTTGGGATCGGGGCTGCTATGTCAAGAGGTGGAAACTTTTCAGGAACAGTCGGTTGCGGATTTCGTGGTTCAAGGTTGCTGGGATTTGCAGAGGTTATATGATGTGTTGCCTACGGGTTGGGTGTAGAGGGTCTTGGAGGTGGCTCCACCCTCTTCGGATCAGGTGGACAAAATGATTTGGTATCCAACTAGCTCAGGAGAGTTCTCTATAGCATCGGCTTATCAGGTGGTGCGGCAGGATGGTAATAGCTCTAGACTCTTCTCATTTTTTTGGCATCGTGTCTTACCATTGAAAATTTCCTTTTTTATGGTACGATTGATGAATCGTAGGTTGCCAGTTATGGAGGTACTGCATAAATTTGGTGTTGTCGGCCCGTCCTATTGCTTTTGCTGTTGTCATTCTTCTCAAGAAATTGTTAACCATATCTTTTGCAATGGTGAGTTTACTAGATAGGTCTGGGGTTTCTTTGAAGTATCGATCGGAGGGTTTGGGGAGGTTTTCACGATAAGGCATAAGGTGATTAATTGGTGGTTGAAATCTAGTCAAACTCCATATAGTCAATTCTTATTTCGAATTTTGCCTTGCTTGATTTGCTGGAACCTATGGAAAACGAGAAATAAGTTTTTCTTTGAAGGGAGGGTGGCAGCTGTGACACGTCCATATAGTCAATTCTTATTTCAAATTTTGCCCTGCTTGATTTGCTGGAACCTATGAAAAACGAGAAATAAGTTTTTCTTTGAAGGGAGGGTGGCAACTGTGACACAAGTTTGTGCTCGAATTGTTAATGAGCTTCAAGAGAGTTTTGGCGCTCAGTTTCAGGAGGTTAGTTTGCCCAGGTTGTGGCCTAGTTTCCTGGATGCAGTAACTGGGTTGAGAATGTCGGGGAGTGTGTTGACGGTTAGATAGAGATGTCCGATACAAGCAATAGTAAAGTTAAACTCAGATGGACGTTCAAGGGGTAATCCTGGGAGGAGTGGAGGGGGAGGTTTGTTTTGAGATAGTGATGGGAGGCTCCTGTTAGCTTTCTCTTGCTATTTTGGGGAGATGACTAGTTTACAAGCGGAAGTGAAGGCACTACTACATAGGGTGCGGTTAGGAGTAGTTCGGGGATTGACCAATTTACATTTGGAGTCTAACTCTTTGGTTGTTGTCCATATTATCCAGGGGAGGGCGAAGTGTCCATGGGTGGTGCAGTGGAAGCTACAAGAATTGTTGCAGTATAGCCATCACTACAGACAGATCTCACACTGCTTTCGGGAAGCAAATAAACCTGCAGATAGACTTGCTAAGGTTGGGGCGGAATCTGGGGAGTCGTTAGTTTATGATTCCTTCCTTACTCTTCCCCGCATGGTTAGAGGAGATGTTACTTTAGATAGGTGGGGTTGCCCTAGTTTTCGTAGGGGTAGGCATGGATGGTAGTATTGTCTAATCGGTTTCATAGCCTGGAGGTAAGATATGGTCTCTTGCTATGTACTTTCGATTTCTTTTAATAAAGTTGGGTTGGCATCCCACCCCCGTGTACGGGGTTTGCCGAAAAAAAAAATGTCACCAACACTACAAAAAGTATGGGGGAGGTGCAAATGGAAGGGCCAACACTCCTATCCACTTTCTTGAGAAAACGGATGATTGGGTTTGGATTTGTGACAATATTTTTGACAATGAGGATTGGAAGGTAAGTAAATATCTATGCATTAATTTTTGTTAAAATGATTCATGCATAGAGAATTAAGTTCTTGACAAAATTATGCCTTGTCTATTAGACTCATTCAAGAACTAATGCACTGAATCATGCAAATCTGGAGTATGTGCACAAGCTAGGATCTAAGTCTTTTCCACAAAAACATCATGAAATAGTAAACTCGCATCCTACATTACCAATTTGCTGTGATTATAGGGTCAGAAGTTCTTAAATCCAATCAAAATGAAATTTTTCAAACATATTTGTGCTTTCATATGTTGCCTATTTTGTCAGACTAATCTAGAGACAAATGAGAAACCCGGTCTTATTGATTTGTTTGATATCGCATACAGAAATAGAAAAGGATGGTCCTCTCGTGTTGCTGAAGAAAGGCATGTAAGTCATGCATATCAAATAAATTTGTCAATAAAAATATTTTAAGTTGAGAGCTTATACTATGGTACAAATTTTATATCTTGTAGCAAGAAATGATTAATTTGAAAAATCAACCTATTTTTGAGAATGAGCCACCAACGTCTGAGGTTGAGATAGTTGAATAAGTTTGCCAAAAAAAGTCCGATTATATCTGTGGGAAACCTTGTGGAGTCAGACCTCCATCTCGAAGGCAGTATATTAGGGGAACCAATGGCAGCAATGATAGACAAATGGAGAGCATCGTTGCTGAGCAAAAGTCACAACTGGCAGCTGCACATTCTAAAATTGAGGAACAACAAGCTCAACTTCAGCACCTACAAGAGTCAATAGATTGGTTGATGGCAGAAATGAAAAACAGGACTGTAGCTAATGCCAATAGCCAATTTTATAAATTAACAAGGTAAGATATTCTAAATTTTGAATCCTGATTAGTAGCTAAAATATCTAGTCGTATCATCATTCTTTCAAACAATTTAGTTTGTGATGTCACCAATTTATACTTCTGTGTGATGATGTTAGTACGAATCTCAATTAATATGAATGCATAAAGTCTATCCTCTATTATTTCTGGTAATACACTATGACAAAATGATGAATGGATGTGATGCAAGCTATATGTGATTTTGGAAAGCAATAGATGGGTAGCCAAATACATTGGAAGTTTTAGTACTGAGAAATGCAGTTGATGCACAATGCTTTTAGTAAAAAATTTCATTATGTTTGGAAAATCTCTTACATTAAATTTTTGTTTTGCAGGTTCATTTTGGAGATTTTGGATGGAAATAGGCTGTGCAATCTAGAAGGAGCCATTTGAGCTTGAATTGTTTTTGTAGTTTGGCTTGTTTTGGATGTGGTAGATGATAAAATATTTTGAAGCTAGGCTTATTTTTGTTTAAAAGGTGTAATGGTATGTGTTTTCCTTGCTCTATGTGGCAATTTGTCTTCTTGACAAAAGTCCTATAATTCAATTCTAAAAATGCTTGAGCTAATTTTTTGCTTGAATTTAACTTGTTAATATGTGATTTTTCTGGTGCAGGTTAACATGAGAATTTGGAAATAGGTTGCAATTTGGAAGGCACTGTGAAAGTGTTTAAATTGTTTAGGTGGCTTTTTTGGGATGTAATAGGTGACAAGACCTTTTGGAAGCTCAAGTTTGTTTTAGACAGTGGTTATAAACTCTAGTTATTTTGGAAAGGCACAGCTGGTGTTCATGTATTTTTGAAGCAATGACTTCAACTTTTGGTCATGCATAGGTGCTGAATCATGATTAAATGTCAGACATCCCTTTTTCCATCCTAGTGTATGCTTGTTGCTTTTTTTAGTTTCAATTTTGCATTTTATCATTTTTATTAATCCATGTAGTGAAAATGGGAAAGTCTAAGAATATGTAATAGAATTGCCCAAGATTTTTGAAACTTGGAGATTCATATAGACCAAATACTTTAAATCAAGCGCATTTATGGGTTTTGAATTTTATATCTACCAGCCAAACAATGCAGGCATGGGAAAAGTGTTACACATGGCTCATGAACTTCAAATTTCAAAAGTGTTACACATTAGCTTTCACAACTCTGTCAAAGAACTTCAAATTTCATGAAACGAATGTTATGTACTTCCTTTGTCCGTAGTTGTTGTCATATTTTTACTTTATTGATGTTTCAAAATAAGAGTCGTCATTTCAAATTGAATAGATACTTTTCAATCTTGCCATTTGAAAAAGTATTTTTTTAAAAAAAATTCAATACACATCTATTAAAACAATATTTTGAATTCAAAGGATATATATGTAATTCACCAATACCACCTCATCTAAATATAATGATTACCATATCTCCATATAATTTTGGATTCCCAAAAAATGACTCTAATATCAAGATGGAGGGAGTACTTTAGAATCTTGTCACTTAACATGGAAACAAGGGGAAATGATATCACAAATAATATTAAAAAATTAATTAATCCATATATGCATTGGTATTTGACAAAAGTGGAATATAGTTCAAAGTCACATTTATTATTTTGGTCTCAGAACAGTAAAAATGGAGTTGTTTACAATGATTAATACTCAATGAAACTTCTAAAGTACTTTATTTCAATCAATTTTGTAATTAAGGAGAGATTAAACCTATTACACAAGACTTTTTTCTTAATAAATAAATTACATACTTTCGTAACAATTCAAGAATAAATTAATAGGCACTGTGAAGTGCTTGTTGCACGAAATTCTTTTTAAAAACTATGATTAAAATTTCATCATAAGAATATGAGTTTAGAAAAAATAATACATATAGTTTAAAGTCACATTTGTTATGTTGGTATTAGAATAATAAAAATGCAGCGGTTTACAATTATTAATACTCAATGAAACTTTACATTATTTCAATCAATTTTGTAATTGACGAGAGATTAAACCTATTACACAAGACCGTTTTCTTAATAAATGAATTACATACTTTTATAACAATTCAAGAATAAATGGATAGGCATTGTGAAGCACTTGTTACACAAAATTCTTTTTATAAACTACGATTAAAATTTCATCATAGAAATATGAGTTTAGCAAAATAACACATATAATTTAAAGTCACATTTGTTATGTTGGTATTAGAATAATAAAAATGGAATTGTTTACAATTATTAATGCTCAATGAAACTTCTAAAGTACATTATTTCAATCAATTTTGTAATTGAGGAGAGATTAAGCCTATTACACAAGACTTTTTTTCTTAATAAAAGAATTACATACTTTTGTAACAATTCAAAAATAAATGGATAGGCAGTATAAAGCGCTTGTTACACGAAATTCTTTTTATAAATTATGATCAAAAGTTCATCATAGAAATATGAATTTAGCAAAATAACACATAGTTCAAAGTCACAATACAAATAGATTTAAAAGTTGAGGAACTAGACTTACAAGTAATTTACTATAATTTTCATAGATTATACTACATCCATACCAATTTTATTCTATATCCTTGTATATAAAACTTTAGAACAAATAAATCAAATCATCTAATTATTAACACTTATAAGTGTTTATACAGTTACTTGAAAAAAATACTCATATACGAAATACATAAGATTTTTTGAATTATATATATGGACATGTGTTAGCACAAATATAATATAAATATTTATTGACTAGGACACTTGAAGGCATTCCTCTCATGCTATTTTATGCGTAGTTAAGTTCTTTGAAGTTTAGCAAAAATATAAGAATGAAGAATAATTTCAAAAAATGGCAATTACATATCATACAACAAACCTCTATTTGAAAATTAAATGCAAATTTATCAAACTTAGTTAATTTGATTAGCTATATATTGAGAATATTTTCATTAGTTTCATTTTCTCATACATGATTTCTTTCAATTTTTATATACTTCTAACACTCAATATTCATTCTTTATAATATACTCCAATTCTTAGAAACTTTTAACTACAACACTTAAAACATCATTAATGTTTCAGAATTTAGGACGCGCGCTTTATTCCCTCCAAGAATTTTATTTTTCCCGCAACATCCTTCCATCAAAATTTGAAGGCTCATTAGAGCTGAGGGATAATACTATTATATATATACATAGAAAGGCTGGTCCTCTCTTCTCTCGCTCAATTGATCAAGCATGCATATGTTCTTCTCTCAAGGGCAAAGATTGGTGGTTTTTAGTCCAAAAATAGAAGAACAGATGTGGGAATTGCTAAACGTGAAGGAGACCTCTGAGGAATTGCTAAAAAATGAAGGCCCGCCTCCTATCTATCTCCTAAGAATTGCAAAACTTGTTTTATTGCTGTAAGAAAACCTCAGAGCAACTTCAATACTTCATCCATTTGCTTCAAATACTGTTAGATCTATATTTTGGTGCTATTTTGTAAATCTTTGGCGAGGTTCCCCTACACCCTAGTTTATTCAATAACTCCCTCGTTAGCTGCAAGTATACAGGTCGCTTTGTAGTACAAGGAAGTTAAGGTCGATCCCTCGAGGAGCACTCACAACTACTAGAACTTAATCCTACTTTATTATCTAGACAAGCAACAACAATGAGGAATAAAAGTTACTTTATATACTAATGTGTAACAACTACAATTTAATGGATGAACTCAACTACTAAAACACAAGTTCTAGGATATGGAATCAACCAAGTGTTCTTGTCTATAGTTCAAATGAGTAATAAATATTACACTACTTTTCTTGCTAAGGGTTCATTCACATAAGGTATCCGAAACTCGCTTTCACGATGAATCAAGTGTCACCTATACATGCATTTCCCTACTTTCGTGGTGAAACAACAAGCATAGTGCCATTAAACTCAAGAATGTATTAAAACCTATCTAATCTCAACACTACTTTCGTGTGCCAGGATCCTAAGTTCCATCTAAGCTGGTTCCATCATCATCTACCAACTTTCATTGATAAACAACAACTAAAATAATTTGTAAATGGTGATCAAACATTCACAAATGTCCAACCAAGCTTAAATGAACTAGCAAGTACAAAAGGCAACATTCATCAAGTCATTGCAACCAAGATCAAGAAACACAAGGCATCATCCACTCCTAGAACACATATATTAGCTAGACATGAAAAATAAACACATGAAACTTAAATCTTTGATTAATCCCAACATATATCCAACAAAATAAAGAGAAGTGGAGAAGAAAATGCTTATTCAATTGAAGGAACAAGGATCTCTAAGGTCCAAATTCTCCTTTGCTTTCAAAGTGCCAAGATTACATCAAGAGTTTATCAAGAGTTTTTGTTAAAAATCCTATTCTATTCTAGAGATAGAAAGTACAAGTTCTAGTCTAAGAAAGGTACTCTCCTCCGCTGTTCTAAATTCTTCATATATCCAATAAAAGTGCCTTTCTCTTCTTCAAGAAGTTTCTTCTCCCCAAAAGTCTTCATCCATCCTCTCCTGACATGATTGGATATTGAAAATGACTTAATGTTGCAAAAAGGTGAGAAAAATTAATGCTTTAGACCCAACTAGCAGCTGTCAAGACGTCCTAGTTGTCACTAGAAAAGGAGCTGAAAAGTTTGCATCAAGTTGTGCAAATTGTGCAACTTGGAGATTTTTCCCGGCCAAGTATACGATGCGATATCCGAAGCGAATTTCACTACAGGTTCTGTATACTGCTAAGCACTCTTCATTGAAAAACTCACTGACGAGTATCTAGTGCAATTATCCAATTTGACTCCTTCTATCTGGCATCGTATATTTCCTCTGAGACCAAGTATCGGAAGCCGTATATCTTGTTTTCCTGTCACAACCAATTTAGCAGATAAATCTTTCCATTTTCACACAATTTTTTATACTTTGCTTACTACATCAACTAGTTATCAACTAATCGTCAAAATAGTCATTCTCAACATCATTTTAAGCCCAATTCCATCACAATCTATCCAAAATATGTACAAAATATTAGGCAAAACATATACTTGTTAACTCCCCCACACTTGAATCATTGTTTGTCTTCAAGCAATTTACAAAATCTGTCATGCAATGATTCAAGGGTTGAGATCGCACATATACCCCATCAACAATTCTTTTTCGAGTCACCAAAAACTAACTGCTATGCGATTGCTCAATAACCATTCTAGTACTCATGATATTATATAGAATAAGGGTACTCATGCTTCAAAGTGGACGAACTAAGGTCAAAGTTTTGTTTTCAAATGATCACATGAATGTATGATTTTCATAACTAATGCATGCTCCAACTCCTCTACTCCTTACTCTTTAGTTTTGTGCAACTAGACTGCAAAGGGGAATTCAATCTTTCTTGCTTATCACATTGGAATTGCCTTTTTACGTGAAAACCAACATTTGTAGATACAGGTTCTGGGTTACTCAACACTTCCTTACTCAAGTACCTTTTGACGCGAGAGCTAACACTTGTAGGTGCTAACGCCTGGTTACTCAGTGCTCAAGTTGTTTTTATTTTGCTTTTCCTCTTGTTACACTTTTTCCTCTCTTTTTTTCCAAAGTTGCATCAAAACCAAGGAGTTACAAGTAGAGAGGCGATACCCACACTTATCATGTTAATCCCACAATTTCAAGTAATCATTTAAAGACAAATCTTCTAACTAAACATGCATTTTTAACATGAACACCTTTGTTTCATATAATATACTTCCCTAGATTCAATACTTACACAATCGCATCACAATTTACTTCCAGTTCTTCAGGTCATGAAATTTTTTTTTATCAGAATATGTGCTAAATCAACCAACAGAGGAGTCATTTCCTAGCTAACCATCCAAAAAACATTCAGCAGCATTTCCCTAACACATGCACCAAAACATCCTGCCAGCAATTCAAAATATATACCTTATGCACTTATAATTCAGTCAAACGTCTAAATACTTTACTTTGCCCATCACAACTCACATAATGCACACAAAATTATCCCTTCCCCACGCTTAAAGTTTATATTGTCCGCAATGTGAGGGAAGAAAACTAATAAAGAGAGATAAGGGAAGCAATACTCCCCTTGCTTTGGCCGTAGAGCAGGTTGAATGAGTTTGAACCGTACTTCTTAACTTGAACACAACACAAACAAAGAACACTAAAAACATCAAAAGAAACTAGTAGAAAAACATCACAATACAAAACAAAGGAACTAATTGGAAGCAAGTAAAGATGTTCATCATTGTAACATCAAAAGAGTTTCAAAAACAAAATAGTCACTCTGAGTGATGGTCGGACTGTTGCTACTGTGGAGGCAGAATACCCAATTTCTCCCCAATTCGAGTCAAACGCTCCGAATTCTATTTAATTTCTACCTTAATACACAACAACTTGTCCATGAGTTGCTTCCATTGAGATGTTTTCTTCTTCTTTGGTGGGTGAGAGGTGGAAGGTCCAGCTCGATGCTCCTGTTGTGATTGTGATCCACTGAGACGCTCTTCTTGAATTAACGGGTGACGGGTTTTTGATATAAGTGCAAGTTTAATTTCGATTTTATACCCGTTTGTCTGCAAGTATATAGGTCAAATTAGTAGTTTTGGACAAATATCGGGTCGATCCCACGAGGAGCAAGTTAAACAAGTACTAGATCCTTATTTACTCTATTATTTAGACTAAAAATAAATTGGAGTAGAAATATTATAAATGCTACTTCCTACAATCTGATTAGATCAATGCAAGTTACAATTGGAGAAAATTCACTAAAGACTTGAATTTAGGGATGTAGATTTCACTTATGGTACAAAAGATCCAAATGAATGAATTAAACATTTGTTACTACTCTAGTTTAACTAGGGATTCATTTCCAAAATTGCCAAAATTTCATTCTCATGATAATAAGGCTTAGAACAGTCTAGATTTCTCTAATCTCTTGATTAAAACTAAATCTGCTCTTGTTCATGCATGAAATGCAAAATTAATCCACTTGAATGTATTTCTATTCTCATGAACCTACAATTCAAGCTCTACTCATGTTATTCCATTATTATTACCAATTCTCATTGAGTAATAACAACTATAAACCTGCTATTGATGATCAAACAACAACAAGTAATCAACATGCACAAGAAGACAAGTTAATACAAGATGCAACAAGTGTAAATCACATTCAATTCATATCACTTGGCCATAAGTTTCATCTACTCCCTAGATATAGAAATTTAGCTACTCATGAATGATATCACAATCAAACTCATAACGTCATTAATGGAAAATATCATGAGTTACAAGTACAAAAAGGATAAAGAAAAACTTAGCCAAGTTAATGGTGAAACTCTCAAAATTCTGCTATTTCTTGCACTAGATGATTACAAAATGAAGTCTCCAAGTGTTTCTTTGCAAATTCTTCTAGCTAGAGAAAAAATATGTTTACAAGCAAGAATGCTAGCTACGTATGATCCCCCCTGACTTCTCCTTGTTTCTCTGCATAAAAGCTGATGGAAAATTCTCTTTTCCTCCCCTCATGATTCTAAAATCTCAAATTTGTTAAGAAAGTCAAAAGAGATGTTGTTTTGACTTGACCATAAATCATATTGTCCTTCTTTTTGCTTTAGAAGCATATGCCACCGAATTCTCTCACCAAAGATAGCTAGAAAGTAGTGTGAAAAGAAAGAAAATCGACTGTGCCACTTGCAGAGGAGAGAGGCAGATATGAACCCTGGATCCGAGGGGTACAGTATGATCCGAGCTCGGATCGATGACCTCGGATCCATTCCAGAAGTATAGACGAGGGCTCGGATCACTCTTGTTGCACACGGATCCGAGCTCGGATCTCTGTGATCAATTTCCAGATTTTCAATTCCTTCATTTTTTTCTTCATTTTTACTCCTAGTTTCTTTTGTACTTTATCCTTCAAATGATCCTTGCTTTTTTTTTTTATCTCGTACATGAAGTTCACATATCAATATCCTTCAAAATATCACATATTAAAGTATTAATCCACTCATTTAGCAAGTTTTGATTACTCAAACAACACTTAAGCAATTAGCACCAAAAAGAGTTCAAATATCGATTTAGTCCTCTCAAAACATAACAAAAGTTCATGCCAAAGTTGTACAAAATGTACGTTAAGTATTCACTTATCAAATTTCCCCACGCTTGAATCATTGCTTGTCCTCAAGCAATTCACACATAATCAGTTTCAATGATTCAAGAAGTGAAACAATACATGTACTTTTGTCTAATTTAATTCCTCATGATTTGGAAACCAATCCTTATGCCATTGTTCAGATTACACTAAATACTCATAATATCAAGTAAAGGAAAGATAATTATACACTAATTTAACAAATTCAACTTAATCTCTCATCCTAACTTAATTTCACAAATAAGCAAATCACATAGTCAATTTATAGCCTTCCTCCTCCTATAAGCATCTTTTTCTCAAGATTTTAACAACTAAGAGGGATTTATTGTTTTTACTTAAATAGTAACAATGCTTTTTGACGCGAAGATCGACACTTTTAGGTGAAAATCCCCGATTACTCAACATTTCACTTATTTAAGTTGCTATGCATACTCTTAACTCAAGAACCTTTTTATGCGAAAATCAACATTTTTAGATGCCAATTCTCGATTACTCGGTATGAGAATTATTGGAGTAGAACAAATATTATTATTATTATTATTATATATTTTTTTATAACACAATAACTAGATATTCCCTCATTGAAAATGTATAAGAATAATTAAAGGAAGAGTATGGTTTCTTATTGACTATATCAATCACTTACTTATAAAATTAAGCAAACAGGAGAAATCTTATTAAACATGTAAAATTATAGGCATAATTTTCCTTACTTAACCGGATATACTTTTTAAAATGTAAAAATCCTAATTGCATAATAACCAATTTCAAGTTAAATGAGGATTAAATCTTCCCAAAATACATATAACATTTCAACGAATGGAAGAATTAAACACTTCAGGTTAGAACAATTTTGGCTCATAAAAGTGCAAATATTTGAGGCATTTTGGCTATAATGAAATATTGGAAAAATATTAGAAAAATTTTGATAGAGTTTCCCCTTATAAATGGACAAAACTCCCTGTCAACATTCCCAATTTCAAGAAATTTATCCATATAGCAATATTTCCAAATATAGTTCCAACATTTCTAAGCCACAATCAAATGAAAACATGCACTTCAAGACACAAACAAGCCATAACACAAAGTACTCCCTCCCCTACACTTAAAATTCACAATGTCCTCATTGTGAAAGAAGGGAAAAGAAACTAGTACTCCCCTATAAAGAATTGTTGGTGCAATTTTGAGGCCACGAACATCACGATCATCCCAAAAATCTACTAGTCTGCAGATAACCAAAAATCCCAAAAAGTACATAACCATAGGGGGTGAGACAGTCCCATAAGAGTCAACAACAGATAACAAAAGAAAGTGAAAAACTAAATAAAAACAAAATAAAGCCAATTAAGTGGAGGGGCTGCCAAGGTCCGTAGCATCTTTGCCTCCACCCTCCACACGAGTTTCATGGTCGCCGTCTCCTCTTGGCTTAGGAATCAGTGTAGGAGAATGGTGGATATGAAAATGGTCCTCCAATGCCCGAAGATGTCGATCATGCCTCTCGAGTCATTCCGTCATCCGTCGCTCTTACTGATCAATGCGCTCCATGACCCTTGTCTCCATACAACAGATAGCATTGAGGACTTCTTGCCACTTGGATCTCGAAGGAGGTGGTGTAGGCGGAATGGGAGGAGATAGAGTCTGCTGTGCCTCCGTTTGTTAAGCGTCTTGTTTCGAGTGAGGATGAGGTGGGGGCTGAGTTGAGGTTGAAGCTTCTCCAATGTCTCGAACCCAAGAAGCTCCAAAGTCCGTAGGGATACCTAAGGACTTGAGTAACAAGGCATTAACTTTCTCGGCAGCCTTAGTGACAATGGCTCACTCGGTTCCAAAAGGAACTTCGAGCTTCTCAAAAAGAAGGGATAGAAGGCAAGGGAACCCAAAACAGGTTTCGCCGGCCCTCATGCGAGCTGTGGTCTGCATGTAACTGATAATGATACTGGACAGAGGAATACCAGTCAGCTGTCGACCCACACCATGCATCATCTTATCAATGAAGTAGAGGTCACTATTACGGAGCTCCCTTTTTCCACTCCTTTTTCGATATCACATTAAAAGCGAAGAGATAAAAAATCAGGTGGTACCTAGGCTCGAATGAATCTGGATATACTATGAGTTTCTTCAAATTTTCTCGCTCACGGTATTGACCCTTAAGACGTGACACAGTTTCTCCCACTTGCCATGGATCACGTGCCTTAAATTCCTTGGTCAATTTAACATTCACTCCCTCGTCCTTAAGTTTGACAAATCGAGCGATTATCTCCCGGTTGATGGCCACTCTCTTGCCTCGAATCCAAGAGACAATTAAATTCCCACTGTGGCTCTGCTTGTCCTCCACATTGGCATAAAACTCCCAGACCAAGTTGGAGTAGTAATGCCGTGGCAACTTCAGAATATTGGCCCATCCGAGTCGACCAAAGGCCGTGGACACCTTTTAATGATCGTCCACCTCGGGTGCCAAATGCTTCTCAATTATGATCTCTTTGGCTAAGCTGGTTTCATACCACTGTTGATTTTCGAGCGAAGTGAACCGAGTGGTATCATAATCTGGAGTTGGCTCCTCATGGCTAGTAGATGCCCTCTTACGCCGTGAACATGGCGGTGACTCAAGAGAAGGAGATTCCTTCACTGGTGACAGGGGCTCCTCAGGTATTGAATGAGTACACTCTTCACTTGAAAATGGTGAAGGAGTTCGAACAACAGCCCTTCTTGTACGAACCATGGTGCCTATACCAAAAACAAGATCAATGTTCATTAGAAACAATTTAAACCCCTTGAAAATACAATTTAAAAATGTTGAAAAGTAATTTAAGAAAATTTTGACAGAGTTTCCCCTTATAAAAGGAAGAAACTCCCTGTCAACAATCAACAAATTCAACCCAATATCCTACTTAACCAATTATCAAACTCAATTGCAACATATTGATCACATCATATGTCATGACAATCCACTTTTATCATTTAGCATGCTTATTTCTAATGAGGATATCACTACACACATAATAAACCAAAACACTTGAGAGTTAAAGCCATTTGCAAGAATACAATAACATCTCACAGTAAAATGGACTATCAAGAACAATGTGCTACAGATTTAAGCCTTAACATCATTTTAAAACATCATCACTATATGTATTAGCAAAACATCCTCAATTGGAACAATTCTCAACGTATAGTAATTTCATCCAAGAATTACACACCAATCGGCTATACTGAACACACATTATCATCAATTTGCATAAAAATTAGATTCAATTCTTAAAAACAAGTGCAAATTATCCCAAAGAAACAAAAAATTTCAAGCAAAAGGTTCAATGTGCTTTAACTTAATAATTGAGAAATATTCTACAAAAAATATCACCATATTAACAAATTTCTCAATTCTAAGCATAAAAGTAGTTCTAATGACATATCTTAACATAATGTAACACAATTATAACAAGAAATTTCAACATATATGCAATTCCCAAATATATAGAAAAATGGAAAAAAAATTAAGAATTAGGAAATGTAAAATTTCAAAGAAAATTGAAATTCTTACCTCAAATGTGTAGAGTAATAGTAGAGGATGATAATGATGCAAAAAATGGAAGAGAAACAACTCAAATTCGCCCCTAAAATGATCAATTTCAATCGGCTCCAATTTTCTTGAAGGTGATTAAAATCCCTCTTTAATGTTGTTTTGATTCGAAATTGTGAGGGTAATGATCACAAAAGATGGAGGAATGTTTTTATGGTGAAATATTGACCGATTGATAGATGAATTGGGAGATTGGAGAGAGAAGGCTAGGGTTTCGGTGAATAGGAAAGGAAAAATTGGAAAAATGTAGAACCGAGATTTCGGTTTTGCTATAACCCCGAACTGATCCGAGGTTCTAACAGCCCTTGGATCCGAAAGGTTTGGATCCGGCTCTCCAGATGATCAGACGAGCCCTCGGATCCTACTGGGCTTTGTTGGATCCAAGCTCGAATCTGTCCTATTCTGCACTAATTGCAGAAACTACAATTTTTTAATTTTTTCTCCCTTTCTGACCAAGTCCAAATTACACCTTGGACAAACTTTTTATCAATTCTAATCCCCCACGCAAGCGTAATATACGCTAAACACTAACTTCAACTTCCTTAAAACACATCAAACACATCTAAATTGCAAATCGAGGGGTGAGATTTTTTGAACATTTTTGCACTTTAACTCTAAAATAGCACTTTTAGCCATGAAATGCACATCAAATGAGTCAATGAGCATATACAAACATGTTATCACCGGAACTCACTTGAATACAATGAACATCCAACATTGGATATATGAACTGGAAAATTTAGACATTTAAAACAAAATCCAATAGGAAAACCTTCCTGTTTTTTTTTCATTCTTCAAGTGCACCTCCAAGATGGACATTAATCATTCGGTTAGCCCCTCTACAAACAATTAAAACATTAAAAATCATACCAACTAATGAAAAACACATTAAAAAGACATTAACACAAAAAAAATCATTGGGTTGCCTCCCAATTAGCGCTTTTGTTTATAGTCGTTGGCTCGACTCAAAGGTTGAATTCTCAAATTGAAGACGAATCACTCAAGTGGCATATAAGTCCCTTGGGAACGATTTCACCCGTTAAAGTAGGGTTTTAATCATTGTCCATTGATCTTAAACCTTTTATTTGTTGAATTTGCCATTTCAACAGCTCCATAAGGAAATACTTGAGTAACTTCAAATGGTCCCGACCACCTTAACTTCAGTTTTCCTGGAAATAACCTCAGGCACGAGTTGAATAAAAGCACTTTTTGCCCTACCTAAAATTGTTTAGGGATAATATGCTTGTCATACCAATATTTGATCTTCTCTTTATAAATTTTGGCATTTTCATACGCATGTAACCGGTGTTCCTCTAATTCACTTAATTCAAGTAGTCTCCTTCCACCTGCAAGATTAAAATTTATATTAATTGCTTTAATAGCTCAATAAACTTTATGTTCAATCTCTACAGGTAAATGACAAATTTTTTCATAGACTAAACGATACGACGACATCCCTAAGGGTGTCTTAAATACCGTTCGGTAAGTCCATAGTGTATCATCTAGTTTTGTAGCCCAATCTTTGCGTGATTTATGCACAGTTTTCTCTAAAATGAGTTTTATCTCTCTATTAGTTAGTTCCGCTTGTCCGTTGGCTTGAGCATGGTATGGTAGTGATGTCTTGTGCCTGCAGCCATATTTAAACAATAAGGAATCAAGTTGTTTATTGCATAAAATGTTTTCCTTCATCATTTACTATGGCCTTTGGTATGCCAAATCTGCAAAAAAATATTCTTTTTAAGAAACCAGAGTACAACCTTAGAATCATTAGTAGGTGAAACGATTGCTTCTACCCATTTAAAAAACATAGTCCACTGCTACTAGGATGTACTTGTTATTAAAAGAACTAGGAAATGATCTCATAAAATCAATACCCCAAACATCAAATAACTCAACCTCCAAAAAGGTAGTTAGGGGCATTTCGTTTTTACGAGATATATTTCCAGTTTTTTGGCATACATCACAACTTTTAAACATATTCCCTAATATTTCGGTACATAGTTGGCCAATAAAACCCTGATTGTCATACCTTTGCTACAATTTTTGAAGTGCTAAAATGACCACATGTTTTACAATTATGACAATAATATAAAATATTATGTACCTCATTTTCAGGAATACATCTACGCACCATACCATCGGCACAATTGTCGATTATAGCAATGGTTCCTCCCAAAAGTAATTTTTGACATCATGCAAGAATTCTTCTTTTAATGATAACTAAAATCCCTTTGAAATCTCTCCCACTTTACTAAATAATTAGCAATATCTGCATATCATGGAGAATTGATAATTGTTAGGACAAACTCATCCGAAAAATTTTCTGGATAGGAAACTTGGTCATTGACTGGAATATTTTTCAAGCGTGATAGATAATCTGCTACGAGATTCTCCGTCCCCTTTTCGTCTTTTATCTTCACTTCGTAATTCTTGCAACAAAAGAATCCATCGAATTAATCTAAGTTTTGTGTCTTTCTTATGTAGCAAATTATTTGAGAGTTGAATGGTCCCGTATATATGATAACTTTAGATCCTACTAAATAGGATCTAAATTTATCTAAAGCAAAATATCACCGCCAATAGCTCTTTTTCCATTGTTGCATAATTGAATTTGTGTTTTCATTTAGCAATTTGCTAGCATAATAGATGACATACAACCTTCCTTCTTTCTTTTGCCCCAAAAATGCTCCGACCGCATAGTTACTTGCATCGCACATTCAATTCAAATGGTAAGTGACCAATCGGACGAAGTTATAATTGGAGCAGAAATCAATTCCTTTTTCAACCTTTCAAAAGTAACCAAACAATTGTCATCAAATTGAAAAGGGGGTGTCCTTTACATAATAAATCACACAAACGGCTTTTACTATTTTTAGAAAAATCCTTAATAAAACGTCTATAAAAACCGGCATGTCCAAGAAAACTCCTTATCCTCTTGACATTGCTCGGAGGTGGCAATTGTTTCGATGATTCCAATTTTTTGGTTTATCCACCTCAATTCCCTTTAGAAGAAATCTTGTGTTCTAAAACAATTCCTTTTTTTTATCATAAATGGCATTTCTCCCAATTTAGTACAAGATTTATCTCCTCACATCTTTGTAAAATCAAGTCTAAATTATGAAGACAATGGTCAAAAGATGAACCATACACAGAAAAATTATCCATAAATATCTCCATAATTTTCTCAATATAATCAGAAAATATAGCCATCATGCAATGTTGAAATGTCGCAGGAGTATTGCATAAACCAAATGGCATCCTTCTAAATGCAAAGTGCCATAAGGAACATGCGAATGTGGTCTTTTCTTGATCCTTCGGAGCTATAGCTATTTGATTGTATCCTGAAAATCCATCAAGAAAACAATAAAATTCATATCCCTACTATTCGCTCTAATAATTGATCAAAAAATGGTAAGGAAAAATGGTCCTTTCTTTGTTGCCGTATTCAACTTACAATAATCAATACACACTTTCCACCCAATCACAAGTTTAGATGGAATCATCTCATCATTTTTTACCCATAATTATAGTTATTTCCACCTTTTTTTGGTACAACATGAATTGGACTAAATCCAAACACTATCGGAAATAGGAAAGACTATACCTGCGTCAAGCCACTTCAGAATTTCATTTCTTACCACCTTTTTCATGTTTAGATTGAGTTTTCCTTTGTGTTTTCACCACTGGTTTGCAATTGTCCTGCAATAAAATACAATGCATGCATATAGAAGGACTTATACCTTTAATGTCTGAAATTGTCCATCCAATTGACTTCTTATACCTTCTTAGAACTCTTAGCAACTTTGTACACTGCTCATCATCAAGGTCAGCACTAACAATTACAGGTAAAGTACTATTTTCTCCAAGAAATTCATACCTTAGATGAGTTGGAAGTGGTTTGAGCTCTAATTTTGGAGGTCACTTCCGAAGGCTGTAAACCTTTTCCTTGGCCTAAACTTTCATACAATTACCCTTTTATAAGGTGCTTGAAAATCCAAATACTTGGCCAATTCTTCAATTCTTCACAATCTCCTCTTGCATACCTAAACTCATTAAACAATACTCAAGGATCGAGTCAAAATTGACTCGGCTCATCTCTTGAGTTAGTTTTTCAATTGTACCAATAGAATATGCATGATCGTAAAAGAAGGGTATTTTTCCATTTCATGCAAATTAAATTCTACCTCTTCTTCACCTACTTGAAATTAAGTTTGCCATTTTTAACATCAATAATAGTACCTGCAGTAGCTAAAATGGTCTACCAAAATAATTGGCATAGATACATTTCTTCCATATCTAAACACAAAATCCACTGGAATGATAAATTTTTGAACTTTTATCAATACATTCTCTAACACTCCCAATGGATATCTAATAGACCTGTCCGCTAGTTGCAAAGTAATATTAGTGCGTTTAAACTCATGCAAACCTAATTGTCTAGCCACCGTTAAAGGAATTAATGATACACTAGCACCAAGATCACACAATGCTTTAGAAAAAATCAATGTTACCTATGGTGCAAGGTATAGAAAAACTCCCCGGATCTTCAATTTGGTGGTAACTTTTTGTATATGCACTACACTCCTCATTAATGCTATTGTTTCGCAGTCTTCCAACTTTTTTCTAGTCATGATTTCCTTGAGAAATTTCGCATATGAAGGAATCTGCAAAATAGCATCAGCAAAAGGAATGTTAATGTGCAATTGTTTGAAGATTTTAACAAATTTTTAAAATTTTATCAAACTTATTCTGTTTGAATCTTTGGGAAATGGAACCGCAGGAGTATTGAATGGTACTGGAAGATGATGGTGATTTTCTCTTGGATTCTCCCGACTATTTTCCTCCACAATCTCCTCTTGGTTCCTCTGCTTTCTTCTTGTTTTTCACTCTCACCTTTCTCACCTTTACTCACTGGAGGATCCTCTAATTGTTTACCACTACGAAGAGTAATGGCTTTGACATGTCCTTAGGATTAACCTCCGTTTTGCTAGGTAATTCTCCTTGAATTCGATTGTTCAAGGAACTAGCAATTTGACCAATTTGGACCTCTACATTCCTATACATTGTAGTAAGTTGGTCCAATTTTCCTTCTACTCGCTTCCTTCTACTCGCTCAAATCTGTCCGAATTAACCTTAGTGAGTTTTTCCACCGCAATCTCCCAACCAAGTTTGGTTTCAGTTTGTGGTTGCCTCAGTTGAAATCCCGGTGGGTTAGCTGGCCTTGATTGATTGCCTTGATCTTTCCATCCAAAATTCGGATGGTTTCTCCACCCCGAGTTATAAGTTGAGTAGGGGTTATTTTGAACATTATGATTGCAATTATTGACAAATTGTACCTGCTCAGAATCAACATATTCATTAGCATTATGTTCATCTCCACATATAGAGCAACAAGATACATGTGCATTAAATGAACTTGGACCAACTCCACTTGTCTACTTAGTAAGTTCATCACATTATTCATTTGAACACTCGGCATATTGAGAGTGTCCATTTCTATCATACCTGTGTGACATTTTGTGCTACCTCTCTCATTGGCCCATTGGTAGTTATTTGCGGCTATTTCTTCTATCAGATTTTAAGTTTCTTAGGGTAATTTACCGATTAAATCTCCACCTGCAGCTACATCAATCATAGTTTTAGTAGAAAAAGATAAACCATTATAGAAGATTTGTACGATTAGCCAATCGGGCAGTCCATAATGTGGGCATTTTCGAAACAAATCTCTAAATCTTTTCCATGCTTCATATAATAATTCTCTCTCTAATTGGTTAAAACTAGTGATATCCATTTTTAACTTAACAGTCTTACCCAGTGGAACATACTTATTCAAGAATGCTCTTGATAAATCATCCCATGTGGTGAAAGTGTTAGGAGCATGAGAGTGTAGTCAAAGTTTAGCCTTATCTCTTAATGAAAATGGGAACAATCTTAATCTTATAACATCATCACTAACTCCATTCATTTTAATTGTATCACATATTTTCAAGAATTGTATCACATATCTTCTACTGCATTACTTCAAATTGATATTATTGAATTATTTGGATAAGTGATGGTTTAATCTCAAAATTGTTAGCATTTACCGCAGGCCTTGCTATGCTTGTTTGAGATTCGTGTATCCCCGGTAGAGCAAAATCTCGTAGAGCTCGCCTGTTTGCTTCATTTTCTGCCATCTCTTCTTCAAATGGTAGTTCTATTAAGATTTCCTCTATCGGTTGCCAAAACTCTTGTTCCTTTTGCTGTGGTGTATACCTTCTTTGTCTATATAGTGTCCTTTCAATTTTTGAATCAAAAGATGCAACTTCTCGAAATACCCGGTGTATACACTACAAATAAAAATAAGAAAATATGCAGATTCACTTATCAAAAACTGATTAAAATGCAAAAATTAACTATAACAGCTCAACCAATAAAAATATAGCTGTCTAAATTAATAGAGATGATTAGACCCTAATATTGGCCGCTCCCCCGACAATGGCGCCAAAAAATTTGCGAATTTTTTATATAAGTGCAATTTTAATTCCGATTTTATACCCATTTGTCTGCAAGTATACAGGTCAAATTAAGTAGTTTTGGGCAAATATCGGGTCAATCCCACGAGAAGTAAGTTAAACAAGTACTAAGTCCTTATTTATTTCTATTATTTAGACTAAAAATAATTGGAATAGAAATATTATAAAATGCTACTTCCTACAATCTGATTAGATCAATGCAAGTTACAATTGGAAAAAATTCATTAAAGACTTGAATCTAGAGATGTAGATTCCACTTATGGTACAAAAGATCCAAATGAATGAATTTAACACTTGTTACTACTCTTGGTTTAACTAGAGATTCATTCCCAAATTACCAAAATTTCATTCTCATGATAATAAGCCTTAGAACAGTCTAGATTTCTCTTAATCTCTTGATTAAAAACAAAATCTGCTCTTGTTCATGCATGAATGCAAAAATTAATCCATTTGAATGCATTTCTATCTCATGAACCTACAACTCAAGCTCTACTCATGTTATTCCATTATTATTACCAATTCTCATTGAGTAATAAACAACTATAAACCTTCTATTGGTGATCAAACAATAACAAGTAATCAACATGCACAAGAAGACAAGTTAATACAAGATGTAAATAAGTGTAAATCACATTCAATTCATATTCCTTGGCCATAAGTTTCATCTACTCCCTAGATATAGAAATTTAACTACTCATAAATGATATCACAATCAAACTCATAACTTCATTAATGGAAAACATCATGAGTTACAAGTACAAGAAGGATAAAGAAAAACTTAGCTAAGTTAATGGTGAAACCCTCAAAATTCTGCTATGTCTTGCACTAGATGATTACAAGATGAAGTCTCCAAGTGTTTCTTTGCAAATTCTTCTAGCTAGAGAAAAAATATGTCTACAAGCAAGAATGCTAGCTACGTATGATCCCCCTGACTTCTCCTTGTTTCTCTGCATAAAAGCTGATGGAAAGTTCTCTTTTCCTCCCCTTATGATTCCAAAATCTCAAATTTGTTAAGAAAGTCAAAAGAGATGTTGTTTTGACTTGACCATAAATCATATTGTCCTTCTTTTTGCTTCAGAAGCATGTGCCACCGAATTCTCTCACCAAAGATAGCTGGAAAGTAGTGTTAACAGAAAGAAAATCGGCTGTGCCACTTGCAGAGGAGAGAGACAGATCTGAGCCCTGGATCCGAGGGGTGCCAGTACGATCCAAGCTCCAATCAAGGCTGATCCGAGGCCTTCTCACATGGATCCGAGCTCAGATCAATGACCTCGGATCAACTACTCCAGAAGTACAGACGAGGGCTTGGATCACTCGTTGCACCGGATCCAAGCTAGAATCCATGTGATCAATTTCCAGATTTTCAATTCCTTCCTTTTTTCTTCATTTTTGCTCCTAGTTTCTTTTGTACTTATCCTCCAAATGATCCTTGCTTTTTTTTATATCGTACATGAAGTTCACATATCAATATCTTTCAAAATATCACAGATTAAGCATTAATCCAGTCATTTAGCAAGTTTTGATTACTCAAACAACACTTAAGCAATTAGCACAAAAAAGAGTTCAAATATGGCTTTAATCCTCTCAAAAATATAACAAAAAGTTCATGCCAAACTTGTACAAAATATACGTTAAATATTCACTTATCAACGGGAGAACCAAAATCAGTTTCAATTCCCATGTTTCTTACATGTTTGTTCGTGCTTAGAATGTTAGCTGGTTTGAGTCCAGTCATTGGAATGCCTGTTAGTGGAACTCCTTTCTTTTGAAAAGCTAACATGAGAAATCGAGCATACTGGTAATACATCCCTTGGACTTTTGCCACGAACAACACTCCTTATGTGACTGATTAGAACGTCAGCAAGTGGAATCCCCCCATGCGTAGCAAGTCCATTCACCATTTTCTCCAAGGAATAGAGGTCACTGGTCCTTGCTTCAGTAAAACCACAAGCCTTGGGAATGATGTTATAAGCAAACAAATAGAGAAGGAGGCGGTACTGAGCAATAAAAGAAGTGGTGAGAACTACTATTTGACCAACATCACGAGTAACAGAATAAGACACTTTGAGTTGATCAAGGAAGGGTCGAGGGCTCTAGTTCTTTTCCAAAGGCTGAAAGGCCTTCTTCATGTATACTGCTGGTCCTTCATGTGGTACTCCCAACCAGTTATTGAGATCATCCGTATAGATGTTCACAGCCTTGCCTCGCATAGTGCTATGAATAGATTCAGGAAACTCTTCCTCTTTTTCTTTATCCTGCACATTCGCATAGAATTCTCTCACCAAATCCAAACTGTATTGCTTGGAAAGGTTGAAGAACCCATCCCAACTTAGCTTTTTGAAGAAGGATAGTAGATGGGTAATGCCCTTCCACGTCGTTAGCTATATCCGTTTCCACAAGCACATTGACATGGCTGCGTTCATTGTACCACTCTTGATTAGCCAACGAGGTGAATCTGGATGAATCAAAAGCTGGTTCCCGATCTTGTTGAGCCTCCTCTTCTACTGGTTCTTCTTCATTTTCCTCAGAGGCTTTAGAATTCTCAGATTCTTCTTGAGATTTGGAAGATCTATGCTCTTCCTCACTATCGATGGGTTCATCAACCAACCTGGCAGCTGAAGTTCTTGTTTTTTCACTTCACTCTAGAAGAGTCAACTATTTTTTCCTTAGTCCTTAATAGCCCAGATTTGTCGGTTTGGGGCTTTTTAGGAGGGGGCGTCGGGTTGACCCAAGTGTTGAAGGTGTATTGACTGAAACTTGCCTTTCTCCCAGGAGGCATAATGCTCAGTCACTCGGGAAATTACCAACAACGTAGTCATTGCCTAAATTATAAATGCAAAAGTTTCCCTTAAATTAGAACCGGTTTATCCTTACTACAATAAGAATACTCCAATGGTGCACTAAGAATTCAACAAGACAAGAGGAGTTCTATATCTAAGGCATGACATTAAGAACTCATAACACATTATCACCAGAATCTCTTAAGTTACATGAACCCATGAGGAATTCACCCCTATCTACTAAGTACCCTATAGAATCAGTGAAAATTGGAAAAAAAAGTGCAATGTATAAGTAAACGTTATCTCACATGAAGTCCTTATCACCAATAATATGCATTATCTAACAAAAAGAAATCATCAAACATCAATATCATAAACAGAGCATCTCAACTTCACCACTTCATAAAAAAAATATTGCTAGTGAGTATAGGCGAAATTTGGGAATCAAAGAATTTGTGAGATAATTGTACCTGGAACAAGTGAGTGGATGATTTGTGATGCAGAATATATGAAAAATCCCTAAAAATTAACCACAACATTTTGCCCCCAATTGCCGCGAATTTAGAGCTACAAATGCTAAGGGTTCTTGGTTGACTCCTTGGATTAAACCATGTTTTTTGACTTTGGATCCATGGGTCTGAGTCAAAATGGTGGAGAAGTGCTTTGGAGAAAAGAATTTGAAGTTTAAATGGTTGGAAATGAAGAATCTAAATATGCGATATGCAATGGGCTTGAAGTTGCGAAAGTAGAAGAAGAAGGCAAATTGAGATTCTTTTCACGAAGTGATTATAACAGCAAATCTGGAAGTATCTGACGCCGTATATACTTGTTTAGCATCATATACTAGGTCAGATAGTGATCAGAGAATTTTGACTTTGATGCCAAGTTTTTAACCGTATCTGATGCACTATTTGGGGGCAAAAGCAACTATACGAAGCCAGATACTAAACTGCTACTAGAAGACATATACTAAAACTCGCACCAGATATTAGAAACAAATATAGGTTGGAAAATGTGCTCTATTCCGTCTGCTATCTGAGGGCAAGTATATGGGGCGATAACAATTATAGGAGGCTGTATATTGAAGATTTTAAAAAATTCTGAGAAATTGAAAAACACAGAATTTGGCCTCGCTTAGCAATGAAATGCATTAGATATAGGCCCAGTTATCTCCCAAGAGTGTCTATGCATTACCCTTCACCTATTGGTACCATACTTTCCACTCTCATGATATCATTTCAAAAATATCTCCCACACAAAAAATTAACACCAAAACTCATCTTCCCACACATGAAACATGAAATAACTCATGAAAATGAATGAAAACTTCCCTATGTCCTTAGCTCATACTATCATCTTTTGCCTTGATTCCTTGATGTTGCAACCTACAAACACAAACAAAATATTCATTAACAGGTTTACTATAATAAATCTAAACTTCATTGGGTTGCCTTGTAGATACAAAAATTTTAATTTTATGTTATTTTATTTTATTTTTATTTAACCGAAGTTCACAAAATGATAGTTAGCTATTCTTATTGAATTAGATTCATCATTTTTTAAAACATTGTTTGCATTAAATTGCCGAAAAAAAATTCTCACAAAAATTTAGTTTTAATCTTTTCAAACTCAATTTCTTCAAAATAAAATGAAAATTTGCAAGGTAAATCTCAAAGAGGAATATAACATTTTTGTTCACTTTAAATCTTTTGCCTTGAAAAATAAAAAAGAAAAAAAACAAAAAAATAGGTGGAATGCATGCAAGATAACTAAGTGGATTAAGTGAGTTTTAGCCATGTGTTTTTGTCTTTTTGCATACCACAATATGCAAGAGACTAGGTGGCAAGGACAAGTAGAGAGTTTGAAAAAATCTAGAAAAAAGAGGAAAGTAGGGAAGGGAGGCTTCGGGCAAGAAGAGGAAATAAAGCAAAAAAATCGAGAGAAGAGAGGAGAGATTGAGAGAGGGTGGTGGCTGAAGAACAAAAAAGGAGGAACAAGAGAGAGGGGCGGGGGAGATCAGAAAGGAAAGAAAGAGAGAAGAAAAAAAAAGGGAGCTTCGGGGAGGAAAGAAAAAAGAAGAACGAAAGAGAGAAAGAGAGGAAGAGAGAAAAAACAAGAAAAAAAAAAGGGAAAAAAGAAGAAACCAGAAAAGGGGAGAATCTGGGGAGGATCAGAGAGGAAAAAGGAAAGCAAAAGAAAGAGAATATGAGAGAAAAAAAAAAAGAGAAAAGTGCAGAAACTTCTTCTGCAAAACCCACAACTAGGTTGGCAAAGCAGCCATGCTTCAGAGTGAATTCCGACCAAAATCTCCAGTTGGTAGGGTGAGATTTTTGTTTCTGCACCTTTCCTAGACGCCAGGCAACAACTTTTGTTCAGTGACTATCCCTTAAAAACACCTCCAACGCGGCCAAATTGGAGCTCCAAGTTTGCGGTTTTTCCAACGGTGGGCATCCCTGTGGCAGAATTCTCCTCATCAGTTTGAATTTGCTACGTCTCGCCTGGGAACTTTCGTGATTGTTTCAACCTTATAAGCGACAAAGGTAATTCACTTTACTCAAACTGACTATGAACATGTCGAAAATTCTTGAAATCTCACTTGTTCTTACGATCTGCTTTTCTCTTCTTTGTTCTGTGATTTGCCCTCTCTTTGCATAAATTGATAACTCAGATACTGGCTCTATATCCCTGTGTTTAGATCTTGTGTTGTTATAGCTCATGAAACATAGGGTATAGGAATCATTTCTAGCCTCCTTTAGTTGATGTTTAACCCCTAAAAATTGTCGAAAGAAAGTTGCAGAAAATTTTCCAGATTTGCATGCTCTTTTCTTCTGAATCTTAGTGTTTAAATATTAAAGTTTTTATGTCAAAAAGTGGAAAGAATGCTTGGTGATCTTGTTACTTTGGTTCAAGTTTGATGTTGGTTTGAGATTTTAGTTATGTTTAGCGAAGAGAAACTTGCATTGTAAACCCACGAAGTTGGAGGAAAGTTTCATTCATTTTTATGGTTTTGCTGTTTTTCTTCCCGCGACAGCCCACCAGGTGGGTTTCGTCACCTGATCTGTTATTTAATCTTGTGCTTGAAAGAAAAAATTGGATGATTGATGTTGGGGTTGCGTGTTTTTGGTCCAAAGCTACATAAATCAAGCTTGAATGTTTGCTGGGTAGATGAACTTCTGTAGCTTCAGGGAAGCTTGTCGATGGCTTGCATGAGCATTTCAAAAACAATTTCACTTTAACCCCTAATTTTCTAAATAATTCTGATATGGCCCAAAGGTTGGAAAAATCAATCAATTTACCATTTTCTGAAATTCAATCATTTTCTTATGTTCTAACCATGCTTTAGACAAGTTCACTTTCTAGTTTTAGAAGATAATTAGAGTTTAATTAGTTTTTTAGAGCTTTATTTTGCATTGATTTCGACCCCTAAATTTTGTAATAATAAAAATTTGACTCCAAAAATTTTTCTCAATTGTTTGTAATTAAGTCCTTGTTTGTTTGATTTCTCAAATAGAAGTTGCTTTTATTTTTTAATTATTCATTATATTCCATTTGAATGCCAAAATTAATAGATTTCATATTTATTTCCATTTTCTTATGATTTATTTGTTAATTAAATTGGTGTCTTGATGATTTTTGTTTATTTTGGAGTTAAATAGGGCAAATACAATCCCCCATTAGCTACTACTTCAAGGGAGGTATCTTCTTGTGTTATTTTAAATCTCATTATGTGCCCTTATGTGTTTTTATGTGTGTAATTACATGTTTTTTGGGTGATTTTTCTTTCAGTTATTCGTTTTATTTGTTTTAATTTTCATATATTTAATTTAATTTTGATGATTATTTGAGAGGCATTTAAATGCCAAATTGTAATAGATAGGGGTCCAAGACATGTATTTAGATAGACTATGTAATAGATAGGTTTAATTCTTACCAAAAGTGTAATTAGTTAGATAAATGTAATAGTTAGATTATTATTTTATTCTTTTCCCCCTTAGATTGTAGTTAAGGCTTCGAATGTTAATAATTAGGTCTCTATTTGCTTTTATTTGTTTGTGTGTTTGCATGCTTATGTGCTTATATGTTTACTCGCTTTCTTAGGGTCGTTGCATCTAGATATCATGCTTACGTGTTATATGCTCTATGTGATTTATATGTTTACTTACTTTAATTATGTTTTATATGATTTATTTAGTTGTAATAAATGTATGACATCAACACACTAGTCCAATGCTAGTTGTAGCCCTTTTTTCAGTTTTTTTCGCTAGTCCAATGCTAGTGAGAATTTATAAACATGGGCTAGTTCAATACTAGATCCTTAGAAACCATTCACGCATTAGACCATGTTTGCATGACAATCACTACATTTCATGCATATTTCTAGTTTTTTAGAATCATTACCATTTGTATGATATTTTCTCTATATATATCCCTTATTCCTACGTGTGAAATATGACATTTAGACTTGCATTCCATTTAAGAAAATTAGACATAGGTTAGTTTATTCGCTTGACTAGGATAGGGTAGTTACCCCTCAAATATGGGATATGAACGAGTATGGCTTCTTAATTTTAGCACGCTCGTATCTCCTCTACAAAACGGAAAATTGAGTCATGAATTTTAGTCCCCCATACCCATTATGTTGCATTCCTTTTTTTAGGTCACATATACTTATATGTTATTATTTTTTCTTTTCTTCGAGTCTCACTCTTTGCATATTCGTGACCTCTTCTTAGAATAATTTTGGGTATTACAATTAATGTGATTCGCATCAATTAAATTTTAAAGAGATATTTCGACTCTCCCGATATCCATTAAATTTAGGTTTGCATTCATATAGTAACATCCAAATGTGATAAGTTTTATAGTTTAAATTAAGAAAATTTTTCGACTAAATCAAGTAACTGGCCTTGACTAGGTTGAAAGGGTGCCTTTTTTTCCTTTCTTCAATTGCGACTCCCAGACACTTTTTTCTTGTTTTCAAAGATTTGAAGTCGTTTAAAAAGGGTTTTACCTATTTTTTTATTAAAAATACATTTTTAGGCGATTTGGTACACCTTAACTCAATACCAAGTGGCGACTCCTATTTTTCTTAAAAAAAAACCCCTTTTTAAACTATTATTTTGGGTCTAAATCGTCGCAACTTTTAAGTCCATTTTATGCCCTTTTTCTTTATTTATTCTCTACAAATCAAAAACTCATTTTCACTCAAAATAAATCAAAAATTCATTTTTATAACTCGTAATTTTATTTTTTCAAAAAAATAGGGCGCGACATGCCTCCTAACCAGCGCTTTGTTTAAAGTCGTTACGGTTGACTTAATAATTAAGCTTCTCAAATGGCTACCCTTTTTCTTTATTTATTTTCTACAAATCAAAAACTCATTTTCACTCAAAATAAATCAAAAATTCATTTTTATAACTCGTAATTTTATTTTTTTTCAAAAAATAGGGCGCGACATGCCTCCTAACCAGCGCTTTGTTTAAAGTCGTTACGGTTGACTTAATAATTAAGCTTCTCAAATGGCTGGCGATTCCCCTAAAAAGAGAACAGCTCTCTTAGGGATCATCTCACCACAAAGTTATGGTTTCAACCGTTGACCATTAACCTTGAAGGTAGTACTTCTCTCATCCATGATTCCACTCTCCATAAGGAAAAGCTCTAGTTAACATCAAACGTCCAGACCATCTTGATTTGAGCTTCCTGGAAACAAGCGTAGAAGTAAGTTAAACAATAACACTTTTTGTCCTACCTTAAACTGCCTTCGTATTATGTGTTTGTTATGCCAAAAATTTAGTTTTTCCTTGTAAATCTTGACGTTCTCGAATGCATTCAAACGAAATTCCTCCAATTTGCTCAACTCCAACAATCTCTTCTCACGTGCAAGAACAAAGTTCATGTTGATTGCCTTTATAGGCCAATATGCTTTGTATTCGATTTCTATAGGTAAGTGCCAAGTTTTGCCATATACAAGCCTATATGGTGACATTCCCAATGATGTCTTGAATGCTGTTCGATAATCCCAGAGTGCATCATCCAATTTTCTTGTCCAATCCTTCCTTGACTTATTCACAGTTTTCCCCAAGATGAGCTTTATCTCCCGATTTGCCAACTCTGCTTGGCCATTTGCTTATGGATGGTATGGAAGTGAAGTCTTATACCTGCAACTATATTTGAGTAACAACATATCTAGTTGTTTGTTAGTGAAATGCTTACCCTTATCACTTACAATGGCTTTTGGGACTCCAAATCTGCTAAAGATATTCTTTTTAACAAATTTAAGCACAACCTTAGCATCATTGGTCGGAGAAGCAATAGCCTCAACCCATTTTGAAACATAATCTACAGCCAAGATAATGTATTTATTGTTAAATAAACTAGGAAAGGGTCCCATGAAATCCATGCCCCACATATCGAATAATTCTACCTCCATGAAATTGGTTAAGAGCATTTCATTCTTCCTAGAGATATTGCCGGTTCTTTGACATGCATCACACCCCTTAACAAAATTCCTAGTATCTCGATACATGGAGGGCCAATAAAATCCTGATTGCCAAACCTTAGCTACCGTTTTAGATGTACTAAAATACCCACCAGTTTCTAAATTATGGCAATAGTACAAAATACTACTCACCTCCTCTTCAGGAACACACTGTCTAATCATTCCATCCGCGTAATGCTTGTAAAGTAATCGCTCTTCCCAAAAATAGGTCTTGACATCATGGACGAACTTCTTCCTTTGATGTGATGTCAAGTCCTTTGGAATCACTCCACTTGCCAAGTAGTTTACAATATCGGCATACCATGGCGACTTGATGAGAGCCAACAGAAATTCATCAGGGAAGCTCTCTTTAATGGGAATTTGATCTGCATTTGGGATATATTTGAGGCGTGATAAGTGATCCGCCACCAAGTTTTCTGATTTCTTTTTATCCTTGATTTATAAATCAAATTCCTGCAATAACAAGATCCGGCGGATTAGTTGAGGTTTGGCATCCTTCTTATTCAACAAATATTTAAGAGCTGCATGGTCAGTGTAAATAATAACTTTAGATCCTAATAAGTAGGATCTAAATTTGTCCAATGCAAATATAACCGCGAGCAGATCTTTCTCCATTGTTGCATAGTTGATTTGGGTCTCATTAAGTGTCCTACTTGCATAGTAGATTACATGCATTCTCCCTTCACATTTCTATCCAAGAACTGCCCCCACAGCAAAGTCACTACCATCGCACATTAATTCAAATGGTAAGCTCAAATCTGGTGATGCTATAATTGGTGCGGAGGTAAGTTCCTTTTTCAACCTATTGAAAGCAAGTAAGCAATTATCATCAAAGTTAAAAGGGACATCCTTAGTAAGTAAATCACACAATGGCTTAACTATCCTAGAGAAATCTTTAATGAATCATCCGTAAAATCCCGCATGCCCAAGAAAACTCCTGATTCCCTTTACATTGCTTGGTGGAGGCATCCTTTCTATGACCTCAATTTTCACCTTAGCTACCTCAATTCCCTTGGATGAGATCTTGTGTCCTAAAACAATGCCTTCTCGTACCATGAAATGACATTTTTCCCAATTGAGAACCAAATTAGTCTCCTCACACCGTTGCAAAATCAAATCCAAATTAGTTAAACAATGGTCAAAAGTTGAACCAAAAACAGAAAAGTCATCCATAAAGATCTCCATTATTTTCTCATTGTAGTCCGAGAAAATGGCCATCATGCAACGTTGAAAAGTGGCTGGAGCATTGCATAAACCAAAGGGCATCTTTTTAAATGCAAATGTGCCGTACGGACATGTAAAATTGTTTTTTTTCTTGATCCTCCAAAGCAATCACAATCTGGTTATAGCCTGAAAATCCATCAAGAAAGCAATAAAAGTCATAACCAGCCAATCTCTCCAAAATTTGATCAAGAAAAGGTAATGGAAAGTGATCCTTTCTTGTGGTGGAATTTAATTTTCTATAGTCTATGCATACCCTCCATCCTACCACAATTCTATAGGGAATCATCTCATCATCCTTACCTTGAACTATATTGATCCCACCTTTTTTAGGCACTACATGTACAGGGTTTATCCATACACTATCAGAGATCGAAAAAATTATACCTACGTCAAGCCATTTAAGAATCTATACTTTTACCACTTCTTTCATGTTTGGGTTTTGCCTCCTCTGTGTTTCCACCACTGGTTTGCATCCTTCTTCCATTAGAATTTGATGCATGCAAATAGGGTGGGACTAATTCCCTTAGTGTCGGAGATAGTCCACCCTATCGCCCTTACATGCTTCATTAGAACTCGTAAAAGTTTCTCAAGTTGCTCATCATTTAGATCTGTACTCATAATAACTAGTAATGTATCGTTATCACCAATAAATGCATACCTAAGATGAGTTGGCAATGGCTTGAACTCAAGTTTTGGAGCTTGTTCGTAGGAAGGTGGTGGAAGTCCTTTGCTTTTCGCCAAGTTTTCATATATGCTTCCTCTCTTATATGGGACTTGGACATCCAAGTGCTTAGCCATCACTTGAACCTATTCAACAAAGTCTTCCTTGTTCATACTTGGATCACTTAAACAAAACTCAAGAACATCATAGTTAGTTTTAGCATGATAAAACTCTTGAGTTAATTGTTCAATCACACAAATAGCATTAACATGATTGATAAAGGCAGGGTATTTCTCCACATCATTTAAGTTGAGATCTACCTCCTCATCACCAATTTGGAATTTGAGTTTACCAAACTTTACATCAATTATTGCACCTGCAGTTGCCAAAAAATGGCTTACCAAGGATAATAGGCATATTAATATCCTCTTCCATATCCAACACTACAAAGTCTACAGGAATAATGAATTTTTGGATTTTGATCAACACATTTTCCAATATTCGCATAGGATACCTAATAGACCTATCGACAAGTTGCAAAGTGATGTTAGTACGTTTCAACTCATTCAATCCCAATTGTCTCGCCACAGTTAAAGGAATCAAAGACACACTCGCATCAAGATCATATAATGTCTTAGAAAATTCAACACTACCAATAGTGCAAGGGATAGAAAAGCTACCTGGATCCTTTAACTTAGGCAGTAACTTGTTTTGAATAATAGCACTGCATTCTTCAGTCAATGCTTTCGTTTCACAGTCCTCCAACTTCCTTTTGCATGTCATAATCTCCTTGAGAAATTTCACATAGGAGAGAATTTGCAAAATGACATCAACAAATGGAATGTTAATGTGTAATTGCTTAAAAAGTTGTACAAATTTTTAAAATCTTTATCATTCTTGGCCTTCTTCAATCTTTAAGGAAAAGGCACTGGAGGTGGTATAGGGATAGTCTCAAATGGTGAAGCTTCATTAACTTTCTCTTCCATCTTGCCTCTTTCTTTTTCACCTTCTCCTACACTTTCACCTCTAGCATCGGCTTTCTCATTCTCAACAGTAGAAAAATCACTCAATTGCCGGCCACTTCTAAGAAATTGCATTGACTTGCTTTCTCGGATTTGTTTCGATTTTGCTAGGTAACTCTCTCGAATTCCTAGGATTCAAAGAATTAGCAATTTGACCAATTTGGACTTCAACATTTCTATACATTGTAGCAAGTTGGTCCAATCTTCCCTCAATCCTCTCAAATCTCTTAGATATTGCACTAGCTAATCTATCAATCTTATCATTTGAAGCATTAGCTAGTTTCTCTATAGCAAGCTCCCAGGCAAGCTTGGTCTCCATATTCACAGGCCTTGGTTGAAAATCCGGGGGATTTTGTGGTCTTGGTTGGTTCGCTTGGTCCCTCCATCCAAAATTTGGATGATTTCTCCATCTCGGATTGTATGTGTTCGAATAAGGATTGTCTTGTGGAGGCCGATTATAATTGCTAACAAACTGTACCAGTTCATTAGCACAACTAAAATCATCATGATTTCCTCCACATATGGTACAACAAGCTACATTAGCATGCGAACTCGAACTAGAACCAACATTAGTCACATGAGTATTCAACATCTTTACCACATTATCCATCTTGGCATTCAACAAATTTAGGCTATCATGTTCAAACATACATGCCACATTTCTAGTGTTACCTCTCTCGTTAGCTCATTGATAATTATTCGCGGCCATTTCTTCAATCAATTCATGAGCTTCAGCAACTGATTTACCCATCAATGCTCCTCTGGCTGCAGCATCCACATGAGTCTTGATAGTAAAGTTCAATCTATTGTAGAATGTCTGTACAATGAGCCAATCTGGAAGACTGTGATATGGACATCTTCGTTGTAATTCCTTAAATCACTCCATGCTTCGTACAAAGATTCTCCCTCCTGCTGACAAAAGCTAGTTATATCCATTCTTATTTTAGCAGTTTTTGTTGGTGGCAAATATTTGTTTAAAAATGAGCGAGACAGATCTTTTCAACTTGTGATTGTGTTAGGTGGATGTGAATTCAACCATACCTTAGCTTTATTCCTCAATGAAAATGGAAACAATCTCAGTCGAATTGCATCTTCACTAACACCATTCAATTTAATGGTATCACAAATTTCAATAAACGTAGCTAAATGAGAGTTAGGATCCCCGGTAACATTACCTCCGAATTGAAATTACCGCACCATTTGTATTAATGCAGGTTTAATCTCAAAGTTATTAACATTTACCGTGGGTCGTGTGATACTCGTTTGCAGGCCATTTCCTCCCGGTAATGCAAAATCTCATAATGCTCTCCTATTAGCCTCTTCTGTCATTTGCTCTATTAGGGGAAGTTCAATATATAGTGTCCCTTCTTGTTGATCTTTTGTGTCTCCTTGTAGTGCACGTCTTCTTGTTCTCCTCAAAGTCCTCTCAATTTCTAGGTCTAACGGCACAATTGTCTAAAAGGCTCGGTGCATGTACTACCAATAGTCAAAAAGATAAATCAAGATAACTTTTATCCAATATAAATGTAATTACTTCAACAGAAGCAATCTTTTATACCAAAAGTTATATAGAAAATCTCACTACAATTAAAGTCTAGATTAATAAAGATCATTTGGTTCTAATATTGCTGTGCTCCCCGACAACGGCACTAAAAACTTGATGAAGTTCCCTTCCACCCTAGTTTTATTCAATAACTCGCTTGTTAACTGCAAGTATACAGGTCGTTTTGTAGTACAAGGAAGTTAAAATCGATCCCTCGAGGAGCACTCATAACTTCTAGAACTTAATTCTACTTTATTATCTAGACAAGCAACAACAATGAGGAATAAAAGTTACTTTATATACTAATGTGTAACAACTACAAGTTAATGGATGAACTGAACTAAAACACAAGCTTTAGGATATGGAATCAACCAAGTGTTCTTGTCTATAGTTCAAATGAGTAATAAATATTACACTACTTGTCTTGCTAAGGGTTCATTCACATAAGGTATCCGAAACTCGCTTTCACGATGAATCAAGTGTCACCTATACATGCATTTCCCTACTTTCGTGGTAAAACAACAAGTATAGTGCCATTAAACTCAAGAATGTATTAAAACCCATCTAGTCTCAACACTATTTTCGTGTGCCAAGATCCTAAACTCCATCTAAGCTAGTTCCATCATTATCTACCAACTTTCATTGATAAACAACAACTAAAATAATTTGTAAATGGTAATCAAACATTCACAAATGTTCAAGCAAGTTTAAATGAACTAGCAAGTATAAAAGGCAACATTCATCAACTCATTCCAGCCAAGATCAAGAAACACAAGGCATCATCCACTCCTAGAACAAATATATTAGCTAGACATGAAGAATAAATACATGAAGCTTAAATCTTTCATGAATCCCAACATATATCCAACAAAATAAAGAGAAAGGGAGAAGAAAAAGCTTATTCAATTGAAGGAACAAGGACCTTCAGACTCCAAATTCTCCTTTGCCTTCAAAGTGCCAAGATTACATCAAGAGTTCATCAATAGTTTTTGTTAAAAGTCCTATTCTATGATAGAGAGAGAAAGTACAAGTTCTAATCTAAGAAAGTTACTCTCCTCATCTGTTCTAACTTCTTCATATTTCCAATAAAAGTGTTTTTCTCTTCTTCAAGAAGTTTCTTCTCTCCAAAAGTCTTTATCCATCCTCTCTTGACATGATTGGATATTGAAAATGACTTAAAGTTGCAAAAAGAAAAGAAAAATTGATGCTTTAGACCCAACTAGCAGCTGTCAAGACGTCCTAATTGTCACCAGAAAAGGAGTTGAAAAGTTGGCATCAAATTGTGCAAATCGTACAACTTGGAGATTTTTCCCGCCCAAGTGTACGATGCGGTATCCGAAACGAATTTCACTATCTGACACCATATACTGCTAAGCACTCCTCTTCAAAAAAACTCACTGACGAGTATCTGGTGCGATTATCTGACTTGAGTCTTTTTATCTGGCGTCATATATTTCTTCTGAGACCAGGTATTTGGGGTCGTATATCTTGTCTTCTTGTCACAACCAATTTAGCAGATAAATCTTTTCATTTTCACACAATTTTTCATACTTTGCTTACTACATCAACTAATTATCTCCTAATCATCAAAATAGTCATTCTCAACATCATTCTAAACCCAATTCTATCAAAATCCATCCAAAATATGTACAAAATATTAGGCAAAATATATACTTGTCAATCCTCATACCCTTCTTGTGCGTTCTTATTACCATTATTTGTGTTAGATTTCTAAGATTGCATTATTTTTCTCACAATTTTAGGAAAATTGAGTTCCAACCATGCTCCAGGCTCTGTGAAGGTAAATTTTGTGGGTTTGTGCTTAATATCAAATATTGTATTTTTCGATTTGTTGAGGTTTAAGCTAACAACCTCTGACTTTGCATCTTGTTTCCTGGTTGGTTGAGGTTAACTTTTCTGCTTTTCCTAGTTAGTTTAAGCTCCTGTTTTATATGCAATCAGTAAAATTTCTCCATCTAATCCAATCTTCCCTTTTTGTACAGCTTCATCAAGTGAGATTTAAAGAAGGGCAGTGTTAATATGGAGCCACATCAAGTTAGTTCTATTGAATGCCTTCTTCTGAACTTACCTACAAGTGTAAAGAACAGGTCAGTCTCTGTATACATACTAAGTGTTGGAGGCAAGAGAACTTGGGGGTGATTTCAGGATTCATAGAATCACAATACCGGCTTGCAATTTACTGAAGTTGAAGTTGCAGTTCCATTCTACTAGGAATTTCTAAATTTGAACTAAATTCTATTCCAATATGGATTGTTTGGGTTTAGGTGCTTTTTGTGCACTTATTGTAAAACCTAATTTCAGGTATTAAAATTTTGTTTCTTTTGGATATATTCTCATTGATAGTCGGCAATTTTGGATTGCCAATTGGCTTCAAAGCACGTCCTATTGTATGGCTCAAGATATTGAAAAAGCTGGATGTTGATGTATTACTCTGTTAGCGATTATTTTTACTTAACCAAAGCTTTTGTATGTTCTTTACTGAATGTTTAGCAAAAGAGAGTTGTTGGCACCATGTGATATTCCAAAAACCTATCAAATACCAGGGCTTGTGAGTTTAAATTTAATGAGCATCTACGTTGGTGATGATCATAAAAAAAAAAATTTCCAAACAATTTGATACTTATAAGAAGCTGAAAAATGTACAACAGACATGAGGAGCCAAATTTAAGCTATTTGCAGCTAAATTTTCTAACAAAACTACTCTGTAATTGGCTCAGGAAATTAAGATTAGCATATTAAAATGGGATCAAGAAATGTTCATAATAGCATTGGAGGGGAACATTTTCCCACCGAATAGTTAGGCAAGAATCAACTATCGGTTGTTAGAGAGGAAACTTTCCTAGCCAAAAATGTTTTACTGGTATGAGGGATTGTAGATTTATCAAAAAGCTCCTTGCCAATTCTATATTATTGGTGAGGATGCACTATTTTCCCCACAAAACACCTTGACTATTTGCAAGGAACCATAGGTTTTTGTGGGGAGTTTTTGACTTTAGTGGAGAGAAAAGTTTTTCTTGCCATAGCATTCAAGCAAGTAGCAAGGAGGTTTGCCCTTGCTATTGATTTGTTCTATTAGTGAGAAAGGCAGCATGATAAGTCACAATTTTGTTATTTATTTTATAATTAATTTTCCCTATTATCTCACCAAATGTGAATTAATTGTTAGATCCTACTCACTTTTGAAAATTTGTGGTTATTGCAGGGAGTGGAACAAAATACCATAAAAAGGTTCCAATTTGACGGTAGCCAACATAAGAGTTTGAGTAGCAGTCAACAAGGTGGAGACTGATTCGATTTTGTTTCCTTGTTGCGTGGAAAATATGCGGTAGCCAGGGGCAATTTTGGAAGATTGGACCACTTTCTTCTTTGGCGGTTTCCAAAGAGGAGGAAGTCAATGGAGACTAGGAGTCTTCCTTTTACTCCTTATTGGTAGCCGAATAGGAAGTAGAGAATATATAGGAATTTAGTGAGAAAAAGTAGTCATCATTCTTGACCCTTTTTGGCAATTGACTTTTGCATCTTTTATGTAGCTATTTCTTTTCCATTGTAAGTGAGAACAAGGGAAGAAAACAATTAGTCATCTCTTGACTTTGTAGCTTTTGGCATTATAATTAATTCCATCGGCTTTTTCATCTCAATTTTGGGAGGCAATGTATGCGACAATTACTTCTGCAATTTTGCGTGGGTTCTCCTCAACAGGGATGAACTAAATCCTTTTTTCTAGCCAAGGAACAACGGAAAATTTGGTTCGACCTAAATTGTGAGATCTAACTGATTTTAATTTTTCTATTATTTTCTGATATTCGTATATTTCTTGTGTTATTTTTTTATGGTTATTATATTATTCCATTATCTTGGGCTTGGATGTTAGATTAATTCAACGACCTGCAGCCAATTAGAATAATTAAATTCGTCATTGTTTGATTGTTCTAAATTAGTGGCAACTAACATAATCAGAGTTATGTCAGAGAAATATACGGGCGAATTTGTAGACAACCCTTGTAGCGTGTTGTTTGGTTAGAACAGAGTTTCTCTAAACTTTAAGGAAATTGTGAAATTTAATTCTATGGTCGTACCTAGCATTATTTTGCAATTAGGGCAATAACTAACGGTCGTACCTTAGCTATTAATAATTAAGGAGAAATTGATTATCATCATTCGTTTGATAATTATAACTTGTTTATCAATTTATATGTGGAATTATTCTTGCATCGATGATCAATTGGAAGAACCATTTCCGAAGTTGCTTCTTGACTAGAGCTATCCAATACTATTTGAGTTTTTATCTTATTGTTATTTAATTCTTATTCAACTGCGATATTTGATTACTATAGCTCACTGTTAATTTTCCTAAAAATCCCCTACAACTTGAACTTTAGTAGAAACAAATTACTCCCAATCCCTGAAAATACGACCCTACTTGCCCCATATACAAATTATAGATTTCTCGTGAATAAATTCTAGTATATCGGGTTAATCAAATTTTTCGGAACCAGGGTGAATCAAGTAATCCATTGCACATCTAGAGTCCCTGCTCCAGTACTAGAATTGACACGAAACTACTTTGTTAGCATTTAGGATAATTATTATTATTATTGCACAAGCATCGACAACCTGTCAATTTTTGGTGCTGTTGCCGGGGACTGGCGTTAGTTAATTTATTTCTTTTTAAGTTCTTTTTTCGTTTTAATTTTCTGGTATTTTTTTTAGTTTATGTCTCGTTCTTCTCATACAGGCGAATTGATTTTTGACCCTGAAATAGAGAAGACCGCGCGAAGAACACGAAAAGAGACCAGATAGCTCAGAGAGGAGCAATCTAGTGCTGCATCTCAGAGATTTGATCCGAAAGTTGAATCAACAAATTCGCTTGGCGATTTTCGAGTGATTTGGATCGAGAAAAAGTCGCTATGGCTAATGCACAGACATTAAAGGAGTTGGTTGCCCCTAATTTAAATCAGTAACCATTATGCATTACTTTTCCAAGTTTGAATGATAACACCCCATTTGAGTTAAAATCTGATCTAATTCATCTCTTGACGTCTTTCCATGGTTTGCCAGGTGAAGAGGCTCATAAGCACTTGTAAGAGTTTGATGTTGTTTGTAATAGTATGAAGTCCACGGGAATTACGGAAAAACAGATAAAAATGAGGGCATTCCCCTTCTCTCTCAAGGACTCCGCAAAAGACTAGTTGTACTATCTACCTCTAGGTAGTATCACCACTTAGGAGCAGTTGAAAAAAAATTCTTGAAAAAATATTTTTCCTACATTTCGAATTGCGAGTCTGAGGAAGGAAATATGCGGTATCAAACAGTATTCAAGAGAGTCGCTCTATGATTACTGAAAGTGATTTAAGAAGTTATGCATCAAGTGTCCTCAACATCAAATAAGTGAGCAATTGCTCATCCAATATTTTTACGAGGGGTTACTTTTCAGAGACAGGAGTATAATTGATGTTGCAAGTGGAGGGGCACTGGTGAACAAGATTCCTCAAAAACGTGGGAGTTAATTGAAGGAATGGCCAAGAATTTGCAGCAGTTCAATACGAGGGAGGATGTCCTGATACACAGAATGAATGAGGCAGAGACATCCTCTATCCAACAACAGTTGACTGAGTTGACATCATTTGTTAAATAATTGACTGTGAAAAATGCTCCACAAACCAAGGTATGTGGGATTTGCTCTGCTATGGATCACTCTACAGAGATGTGCCCAATGATTCAAGGAAAAAGTGCAGAACAAGTAAATATTGCTGGTCACGCGCCCGCGGCAAAAAAGTCATATGACCCGTACTCGAACACATACAATCCGGGTTAGAGAGATCACCCTAACTTTAGCTATGGAGGAAACAATCAATCAAATTTTGCACCAAATAGGTAGCAAGGGTATCAACAGCAGTATCAACCTCGCCCACCAGCACCACCTCCAAACTCAGGCCCATCTTTGGAAGAAATAATGAAGCAGCTAATTGCTAACCAACAAAAGACGGAATCTAACTTGCAAAGTCAAATGGATCAGATACAAGTAATGCAAAGTCAGATGAGTCAGATGGCAGTAGCAATCAACTATGGGTTCTGTTCAAACCACTAGATGAGTCAGGTTGAAACCGAATGGAGTGGATTGAGAAAATATTTGGATGATTATTGATGATTTAAAGTGATTTAAAGAGGATATGAAGTGCAAAGATGAAATGCAATCAAACTCTAAAGAAAGGGAGTTAGATATTTTGACACCTATTAGTATATCAGCTATATCTTAAGTTACACAAATTAGATTGAGGTGATTCTTGAGCTATTTTGAAGTTAACACATAGCTCTACATTTTATATGAAGACATCAAAATCCTGTTCATGAGTTTTCCTAATCAAAATGTCAAAATACAGAAGTGCAATTTTATTGTCGAAAGCTTAAACAGGGGATGGACCAGTCGAGGGTTTTTTTTGTCACTTCTCAGTTTACAAAGGTCCAAATTGAATAATTTTTGAGGCATTGGAAAGGTTACTCAAAGAACTATAATTTTCATGTTTTGTACAAGTGCTAGTTCAGCTTCCAGCATAAAAAAAAATCAGTTGAAATTGGTGCAAAAACAGAGCCAAGTTGAAGACTAACAAAAAATGATCAAACCTGCAATAATGCAAAATAGGGGGTCAATACACGACCAGGGGTGTGTTTTCAAGCTTGTGTACTCTTCAATTGTGGCTGTAGCTTGTTCTGTAACTTGTTCTTTATTCACACAAACTTTTTGACCAATTGTTCTGCAAGAAATCCGGCTAGATATGAGCAAGCAAGCATAGAAACTTGAAGAAGCAACCTTTGGGGATTTCCAGAGGCAAATTTACCAACTAGAAACAATTCATCTTGAGCTTTAATTCCTCTATAAATAGGGCCTTTGGAGAGTTTGTTTCATAACTTTGGAGCCTAGAGAAAGTACACAAAAATGTAGTCTTCACTAGAATTTCCTTAGTTAAGGTAGATTAGTATAGTTAGTGTAGTTTTTCCATCTTGTATGTATAGTTAAATTTAGATTAAGATTTGAGGAGCAAAGATGGAGATTTAGATTTCATGTAATAAGGGTGACTTTTCTCCTATCACTTTCTCTTTTGTATTTGATTTCTTATTTAACTAAAATACAAGTTTGGTGTTTGTTTTCATGTTTTGCTAAAAGTTTATGCCTAGAGTTATGGATGAAATTTTTATATCTTGTTAGTGATTTTTACTTGGTTATTTGGTGATATTATCGTGATTAATTGACCATTAATTGTGATAATCTTAAAGTGTTGAATTTGCAATGAGAATTGGGATTTAACACTAGTTCAAGGAAATGATAAAGTTAGGGAGTACACTCACGAGAGTAGAGGTGCACTTTTGCGGTTTTAGTGACTTGTTTCATGTAATTTCATAAAAGAAATGAACTTGTAGTTAATTCATAACTATAAGAGTAGGTATGATTTAGTTACAAGTATAATTGATTTACTACGAGAGTAAATTTCACATACATTAGGCAATTACGCCATAACTAGCCAAGATAATAGCATTCATTTAACCGGTAATGTCATTTTCAAGAGTAGTGAGGAATTCCATATCTTTAGGAGTTTTCTATTATTATTTTTATTACTTTTATCTTATGTTTATAGTGTAAATTTAATATTTTACATTTGTGATAGTCTAAATAATAAAGAAATTCGAAAAATATCGATAATTGACGATCTTCCCCGTGAGTTCGATCCTTAATACCTTATATTCAATCACAACTTGTATATTTGCAAAAAATTTCATGTGGGATATTTAGGATTTTATAAATATAAAATTTGATTATGGATGAGTTAATTGTTATATATATATTTCGCGCTCATCATGTATACAGCATTTTCTTTGAAGTTACGGTGGTGCTTTCAGACGAATTTTTCTCTTTGGGCAGATTTCATGAGAGCCAAATACTATAGATTTATACATCATTGTCAGGCGACTATTACTCCTTATGCTTCGGCAACATGGAGACGTATGTTATATGGCATTTGAGAATTAGAGCTTTCTATGCAATGGTTGGTGCATGAGGGTTCGTGCAACTTTTGGTACAATAATTGGATGGGGACTAGAGCATTATTTCTTAAGAATTATTTTGTACCAACTCTTTCTTTCAGAGATTTTATAACAAATGGGCATTGGGATTTACATCTGTTGTCGCAAGTTCTTTCACTAGAAATTGTCTCTTCAATTTTTCAATAACTGGTGCCGGATGGTAGCCATGGGGTAAGGTGATTTGGATACCAACAAAGTCTGGTCTATTCTCTTTATCATCAGCCTTTCAAGAGACTAGGCAGGTTCATACATCTTCACTTGTCTTTTCCAATATTTGACATGCGCATATTCCATTAAAAGTTTCATTTTTAATGTTGCAGTTGTTGATGGAGAGGTTGCCTTTGGATGATGTGTTGTGTAAGATTGGCTTTCATTTGCCATCCAAAACGGTCGGAAATTACCGGTTAGATTGGCTTTCAATCCTAGCAAAACGGTCGGAAACTGCATTAGCTAACTTTTTATAGCTAACTCCTAAGATGATTTAGAATCATTAGCTAATGGTCACTTTCCAGTTGCCAAGATGAAGGTGCATTAACTAACCTTTCTATTGCCAATTTTCAAGATGGTTTTGATTCATATTGGACACATTCGGATTGGTAATCATGTAAACAAGGAGAATCACTATATACACATTGATTATACCAACCATAAGTAGAAGAATTATCCTAATTAACACCATATTGATCAAAACAAGGATTGTAATGCCCTGATTCATCATAATAATCCACATTTTGTACTTGCATACATGTATTAGTAGCATGATAACCTCCACACAAGTCACAAATCGCATGATAAGAATTAAAAACATTAACATTCCTCTTTCGTTCAATCTCATGCATAATGGTGTCCAATTGAAATTGTAACATTATAACATCAAGTTTAACCTTTAAGCACCTTAAACCATCTTCAAATGACATACCTTCAGTAATTTCATGGTTGCCTCTATCTAAGGAATTTTGCATGTAGTGACCATCCATTGCCGATCTTCCTTCTCTCATGCATTGTCTCCTCATGTTTTTTACTCTTCTTGAATCTCTAAACATGCTTTCAAATTAATTTAAAAACAAGTTTAGTCAAGAAGAAGAGATGACTTGACACAAATGAAACATACAATTAAAGACTCAACAAGACACTAAATACAACTAACAAGATACTAGACACAACAAAAACAAGAAAAACAAGTAAAATGTCTAAACTAATAAAGTTGTTCTTAGCACCAATATTGACAAATCTTCCCCAACAACGACGCCAAAAACTTGACGAGCGCGAGGTATACATATACAATTAGTTCATCTGCATTCAAGTATTACATTTATAAATCTTTAATACCTTACACGCGATTTTTTTTTTTGCAAGTATACAATTCGTTTATTAAGTATAGAGGTATTAGGTGTTGATCCCACAGGGAAGAGTGACAATTACCGACGTTTTCGAATTCCTTTATTATTCAGACTATCACAAGTGTAAGAAATTAAATCTACACTATAAAAGTAACAAAAATACACTAGAAAACTCTTAGAGGTATGGAATTCCTTACTACTCTTGAAAATGACATTACCACTTAAGTAAATGCTATTATCTTGACTTGTTATGGTATAATTTTCTAATGTACGTGAAATCTACTCTTGTAGTGAATGAATTATACTTGTAACTAAACCATACCTATTCTCATGACTAAAAATTAACTACAAGTTCATTTCTTCTATGAAATTACATGAAACAAGTCACTAAAATCACAAAGGTGTACCTCTACTCTCATAAGTGTACTCCCTAGTTTTATTACTTTCTTGAACTAGTGTTAAATCTCAATTCTCATTGCAAACTTAATATCTTTAGATAATCACAATTAATGGCCGGTTAATCATAATTAGAAAAGTAAAAATGATAAATAACTTACTCAAAATAATATCATTAAATAATCAAATAAACATCACAAACAAAATATAGCAAGTTTATCTATACTCTAGGCATAAATTTTAACTAAACATAATAAAAACACAAATCCAAAGTTGTATTATAAATAAATATGAAATCAAATACAAGAGAGAAAATAGTAGAAGAAATATCACCCTTATCACATGAGATCAATCTCTCCATCTTTTCTCCTCAATTTTCATCCAAATCTAGTTACAAATACAAGAAGGATAAACTACACTACCTATACTATACTAATCTAACTAATGAATTAAGGAAATTCTAGTGAAAACTACATTTTTGGTGAGTTTCTCTAAGCTTCCAAAGTTTTTAAAATGTTCTTCGAAAGCCTCTATTTATAGAGGATTCAAGAACCAAATGAGTTATTTCTAGTTGTCATTTTTTACTCTTGAAATTCCTATAAGTTGTGTGACGCCCCCACTTCTCCCTAAGGCGAATCAAAGGGTATTGGCAGGACGCCTGCCCAACTCTCGCTAGGATTCGGTACAATTCCAATTCAAACTTAAGATAAATAACCAGATAATAAGAGTCGAAGTGAAAAAAAGTCGGATTCCTTAATGGAACATTCAAATCTTACATCATAAGTTACCAAAAGTACATCAACATTTTCAAATATATACAACCCCCAAAAGTTGTCTAAACAAGTACATTCAAAATTCTAATCAAAAGTCCATCAAGTTGTCTTCTCCATAACTCTTTCCATTTCAACCCCTGTTAAGGAAAACAAAACTAATAGAATGAACCATGAACCATTGCTCAGTAAGGTCAAGAAAAACATGCAAGCACGTAATTCAAGTAGCAATAGCACTTATGTAAGAAATAAAGTTATAACATTCAAACAATTCACAATTGAAAATAAACACACTCAATGAGGATACAGGAACTCTCAGGAGCTAGGTTCCACTTGGTTTGCCAATGTTCGATCAAATACTTTCCTGCGATGACACTCCGTCAACCGGATCGGTATTAAGTTCGTAGAACTCCACTTTCTTCACAATTTTTGTTCACCGTTACAACCCCCAGTCTCGGACCCGCTCTTCTATAAAAGGCACTACTATTCGAGTAGGTCAAGCGAGATCTTTTAATAAATCAAGCATCCAATTATCTCATGGTTCACCGAACTTTTCGACCAAACCCTTGCTGGCTCGAGTCGCAAGGTCGGTCAATTGAGATTTGAGCGTCTCCCAATTACCGTTATGAGTCAATGAGATTCGCTCCAATCGACTACTACCAATATAGGCTGATGAGATTCACTCCAATCGGCATTCAGTCAATCACATACAATTCAATTATGAGCAATTCAGTTATACAATCAGTTAAAAGAGAACGAGTGCGATAAAATACACACCCGACTCAACAATTATCAATCATTCAATCCATAAGAAGCAATTCACATAATTTGCAACTATTCATGCACTTGACATTCACCAAGTCAAAATAAGGGAGTAAGTGCGAAAGATCTTTAGTGGTCGGCTCCGGGATTCTCTTCAAAATCCTCTTGAGCGCCTGAAAACATAACAATTAACCATCACCCATAATCACTTACAAACTCCTCGCCAAACAAGGAAGAATGTACATTCATTTTAAGTTAAAACAATGTCTCAAAAGCCTTAATATCTCGAAAATCGAGATTCAAAATTGAGGGTTTAACAACACAAGAGAGACTGATTTCCTCCATGCAATCAAATTTAAAACAATCAATCAATATCAAAAGATAGGAAAAAATTTTCAAAAACTCATTTCCCAACAAGTCATGAAATTTCAGTTCTGCGCGATAAACTTGATAAAATCAGATCTTGAGATTGGGAAGTCCAAAAATGGAAAATTTATACTGTCGGAAACTAGGTTCAAAGTATTAAAAATTTCTAGAAGACACTTTTCCATGGTTCTAAATGGAAGACATTCATTTTCAGCTCAAAACTTCAGTTCTAGTAAGACAGATTTGAACCAGTCTTGGTTTTTCAACAATCTTTGAAAATTCGGCATAATTCACAAAAACTGAATCAACCCTTGAAATTTGTAACACAATAAAAGTTCCAAATAAGGTTTCAAACAGTACAAACGGAATTAAATTCGGAGTTTTGAGCGTCAGGATATAGTAGCTTAAAGTCGGATGAATTTGCACACTGTTCAGAAATGTTTCCAGATTTGAAGAGTCACCTTTGAGGCGTTATTTGGGTATCGAAATAGTATTGAAATTCTACCAAATTTTGTACACTTAAACTTCCATATGTTCAATATCTCTCTATCAAATTTCACACAAAAACTCACGTGGGAAGGCAGTTAACAAAACAACTAAAATTCGTGAAATTTTCAAAACAAATCTGCCACCTCATCTTTTTTTCATTCCAAAGGTTTTTGTCCAATGAAATCAATCCCAATTCACTCCATTTTTTAAATCAAGGGTCCAAAAACATTTAATAGGCATTTTATGGGTAATTGACATCAAAATTTTTGAAACAAAACATCCCAAAACAAACCTAACCGTTCGACGAGCAAGAAGGGAAAAACTTTCCAGTTTTCCAGCTTTATTGCGCTTTCGAAATCAAGCTATATCTAACTCTATACAAAACTCAAATTGGGAATGGCGTTGGAAACTAGGTTCAAAATACTACATTTCATCAGAAGAATTCATTTCCAAAATCAGTTTATAAGTGAGAGAAAATTAAGCCACAAGATGTAACTTCTCCATTCCTCTCGGGTAGACAGTCACAACAGGACAATTAACTTTGTCGAATCACTACGGTTCACTCAATTCAAACTAGCAGATGATTTTTATACCGTTAGAAAGTTATGAATGTTTAGTTTTGAAATACCACTAACGGCATTCGATTTCAATTTTTTTACAAAGAGATATGTTCGAATAAAGAGCTACTGTTTGGACCTCCTGATCACAATTTTCAGATTTCTTTCTTTTTTCAGAACCTTAGTTTTGAACAACCAATTGAAATGATTTTTGGAAGGCACATTCTACTAGGCCTGTCAACGGTCCGGGTCTAGACCCAGATCCGGTCCGGAACCGTGAAATTATTATGGGTATGGGTAGGGATTTAATTCCGTTACCTGGACCCGGACCCGGATCCGGATCCGTTTTGTCAAACAAAAAATGGGTCGGATATGGAATATAGTATTCCGGCCCGTATTAGACCCGGATCCAGATATAAATGGATTAATAATTTAAAATATGTATATTTATCAATATAATTTGATTAGGGTGATGTATTTGAGTAAAGTCAATTTGATTTCTTTTCTCATTTGGTTTTTTTTTTTGTATTAGTTAGAAATTAATGTATAAATATATTTTTTCTCATTTTTACTAGAAATTGTAAAATTTGATAAATTTTCCGGGTAGACCCGACCCGGATCCGAGACCCGTCGGATCTGGATCCGGAACATAGAGTAGAGACCCGTCGGGTAAACGGGTCGAATCCGAGTCCAATTTGGTATGCCGGGTCCGGGTCGGGAATAATGAATTCCGGCCCGGACCCGGCCCGTTGACAAGCCTACATTCTACACATAATATACAACATATATCACTCAATTTCACAGTCAAATAATCATAAGAAATTCAAAATTAAAACAAAACATCATAACCAGAAATTCGACCAGCTCTCTTGCACCATTTTCCTTCGATTTTTCCTTCACTTTCTAACCAATATCATCTCATACAATATATAAACAACATCAATCAACCAATTACACCTCAAGGCAGCTACCTAAAGGTCTCATCAAGTCTGCTAGTTTAGAGATTAAAACAAGAAATGAAACACCTCAGGTCCTCTAACTTATTTCTTGATTAGGGTTTCAAACCCATGCAAACTAAGATTCATTTTTGAAGAAATTAGAAAGATTTGAGGGAGATGGAGGATACCTCTTGAACCCTTGAAGAAACAAAAAATTTTCACCAGAAAACCTCCAAGAAATCCCACAAAGTGTTGCCTTTCTCCAAGCTAAAGTTAATCTCCAAAGTGTTTATGAGTTAGGTGGAAAATTTCAAGTGGAATGGAAGCAAAAATGAACCAAAATGAGAAGAGCTTTCTTCCTCCTTTTCACTTGGAGTGTTCAGCCGACCAACAAGAGAGGAGAGAGAGTGTTTGTGTTGTGTGAAGCTTCCTTTGGAAGCTTGAAGAATTTGTGGCCAAAAGCTGTGCAAAATTCAACTACGAATAGTACGCGAATAGTGTCCCGTACTACCACTTTTCTCTCTTGTTTGTTTCACCTGTGCACTAATTCTCAAATGTAATTCCTTTAACATTGTAATTACTCACTCTTAGTAGTCTAATATTAATTTTTTAAATCTCCACTTAGTCGTATTTACGCGCAATACGTGAACTTTCGACGCATGCGCGATAAAGCAAAAATTAAAAGCAATTCATGTAACGATAATATAATTAACTAATATTAGGGTAAATAATTATAAAAATAACTATTTTAAGAATAAAACATAAGTCCTCACATCCTCTCCCTCTTAAGAGAATTTCGTCCACGAAATTCATATCTTGATTTTGAAATAAATCTGGATATTTTCCTCAAATTTTTTCTTCTACTTCCCAAGTTGTTTCCTCTAGTCCGTGGTTTCGCTATAGAACTTTCACCAACAGGATTCGCTTATTTCTCAATTCTTTCATCTTACGATCTAGAAGTTTTATGGATTTCTCCTCATAGGTCAACGCCGCATCAATCTCAATATTTTTCGATTGCAATACATGAGACGGATCTGGATGATATTTCTTGAACATTGATACGTGAAAAATATTATGGATCCGAGACAGACTTGGTGGCAATTCCAATTTATAGGCCACATTTCCTACACGCTGAAGAATTTTATATGGCCCAACGAATCTAGGTTGCAACTTTTTTCCTTTTCCTGACATCAAACTCGCTTTCAGGGGAGTAATCTTAAGGAAAATTGATCTCCAACCGCAAATTCTAAATCCTTCTTTCGATTGTCTGCGTAGCTCTTCTGACGACTCTGTGCAGTTTGAATCTTTTGACGTATCAATTTCACTTTTTCTTGCGCCTCTTCAATCCATGGTACTGTAGTTGGGTCTAAAATCTTTCGTTCACCTATTTCATCCCAACAAATCGGAGATCTACACTTCCAACCATAAAGTGCTTCGTATGGAGCCATTTGAATGGACGAATGAAAACTATTATTATAAGCAAATTTCACCAATGTCAAATACTTACTCCAACTCTCTCCAAAATCCAAAATACAGGTTTTTTACATATCCTCAAGAGTTTGAATCGTTCTCTCAGACTGTTCATCAGTCTTTGGATGGTAAGTAGTACTAAAATTCAATTTAGTTCCCAACACTTCTTGCATTTTCTGCCAAAATCGTAAAATAAACCTAGGGTCTCGATCGGACACAATACTTGCACGTATCCCGTGTAGCCTTATAATCTCATCCAAATATAACTTAACTAACTTCTCCAACGGGTACTCATACTAATCAGCAGAAAGTGAGCCGATTTGATCAATCTATTTACTATTACCCAAACTGCATCATGCCCTCTTTGTGTCTTTGGCAATCCAGATACGAAATTCATAGTAATATTCTCCCACTTCCACTCAGGTATCTCTAAAGGTTGCAATAGATCCGATGATTTCTGATGTTCGGCTTTAACTTGCTGGCAGATTAAACAAATTTGGACAAATTGGGCAATTTTCTTTTTCATGCTTTCCACCAGTATAAACTCTTTAAATTTTGGTACATTTTATTCCCTCCAAAATATACCGTGTACGTAGAACGGTGCGTTTCTTCCAAAATTTCCTTTTTAAACCCTTCGTCTTTTGACACTACTATATGATTTCGAAAACTTAGTACACCATTCATTCCCAGATTGAAATCCTACTTTTCTCCTTTACTAATTTTCTCCAACCACTTATTCACTTCAACGTCCTTCTCTTGAGCTTCCTTGATACGTTCCAACAGAGTGAATTTCACGACAATATTTTCAATGATTACTTTTCTAGGTTCAAGACGAGAATTCCAACAACAAAACTCTTCCAATAAATGCAATTCTTTAATCATCAATCTTGCCACTTGCACTTGACGATTTAAAGTATCGGCCACCACATTGATTTTCTTTGGATGATACTTTATCGTGCAATCATAATCCTCCAAAAATTCCATCCATCTACGTTATCTCAAATTCAACTCCTTTTGATAAATAAATACTTAACCCTCTTGTGATCCGTAAAAATCTCAAATGTCACTCTATATAGATAATGCCTCCACTTCTTTAATGCAAACACTACAACCACTAATTCCAAATCATGAGTTGGGTAGTTCCCCTCGTGCGGTTTTAATTTCCTGGAAACATACGCAATCACCTTATCATTCTGCATCAATACATATCCCAAACCTTCTTTGGAAGTATCTGTATATACTACAAAGTTATCCCTTCCATTAAGTAAAACCAATACAGGTGCTCTCGTCAACCGTATCTTTAACTTCTGAAAATTTTCTTCATACTTCGGCCTCCATATAAATTTTTCACTTTTCTTAGTCAACTCAATCATGGATCTAGCAATTTTAGAAAAATCTTTAATAAACCTCCGATAATACCCTACTAACCCTATAAAATTTTGAATTTCAGTAGGATTTTCTGCTTGCTTCCACTTAGCAACTGCTTCAACCTTGACTGGATCCACCTTAATTCCGTTCTTGAAAATTATATGATCTAAGAAAGTCACTTCTTTCAATCAAAATTCACATTTGCTAAACTTAGGGTATAACTGATGTTCCTTCAAAATTTACAAAATAATTCTCAAATATTTCTCATGATCCTCCAGAGTTTTAGAGTACACCAATATATCATCGACGAACATTATCACAAACTGATCTAAATAAGATTTAAAGATTCTATGCATCAAGTCCATAAAAGTCGCGGGTGCATTAGTCAATCCAAACGGCATTACTGCGAACTCGAAATGTCCCTACCTCGAGTTAAAAGTAATTTTATGTATATTTTTCTCCAAAATCCTTAATTGATAATAACCCTGCTTGAGATCCAACTTTCAGAATACTACCGCCCCTTGCAATTTGTCAAATAACTCATCTATATGGAGCAAAGGGTACTTATTCTTAATAGTAACATCGTTCAAGCCTCGGTAATCTATATATAGCGTTAAACTCCCTTTTTTTTTAACAAACAAGATCGGGGCTCCCCACAGTGAGTCACTTTCTTTTATAAAATCTCGCTCTAGCAAATCTTGCAACTGCAATTTCAACTTTTTCAATTCGGTCGGAGCTATTCTATACGGCATCTTGGAGATAGGTGCTACTTCTGGAGTTACATCAATTTTAAAAACTATCTCCCTTTTCGGAGGCAAATATTCTAATTCTTCAGGAAAAACATTCGGATACTCCTTTACTACATGCATATCTTCCAACCTCACTTTATCACTAGGAGTATTTATAAGAAAAATCAAATATTCTTGAGTTCCTTTACTCAACATCTTTCTAGATCGAATTCCTGAAATAAGAGTAGATGAGACTAATCTACCCCTTACATCCAATTTTAGGGTTGCTTATCCTGAAATGCACAAGTCTACCGGTTTCATCTTACAATTCAATTGAGTATGGTAGCAAGTTAACCAGTCCATTCTTAGGATCACATCATACCCCTTAATATCTAAACTCATCAAATCGACCAGTAGTTTTCACTCTCCTACCCATATCTTACAATTTCTATACATCAAGTTAGCAATCAAACTTTGATTCCCAATAGACGTTCTAACCTCCAAATCATAAGGTAACTTAATTGGTTTCATATATATTCCACTCATAAAATTAGGGTTCACAAAAGAATGCATCGCACCCGAATCAATTAAAACCTTAACTAAACAGTGAAAAATAGGGATCGTATCTTCGACCACCTCAGTCGTATCGAAAATCTGTTGATAGTCTAATGTGTAAACTCTAGCAGGTATCTTTGGTCGACTTCCTCCAACACTAACTTACTTAGAAGCTGACTTTTCTGCCCTCTGAATACTACCTCCTACCTTCGGCTTACTTGGACAACCTGTGAGTTGGTGCTCGACATTGCCACAGTATAAGCATTTTCTCGACTTTTTCCAACAATCATTCTCCGAATGATTTGACTTGCCACAATAGCCACAACTAACTTGGGAGAGTTATAGCCGGACCACTAGAAAGTATTCCTTCGATGGACCTTACTCATTACGACCTCCTCTTGATAACACTCCTCTTGGAGCTCCAGCGGTCCTTACTCCTCCCGTTCCCCTTCCCATCTTGGAAGGTGGGGCACCTTTACTTGCTTGTCCCGAGAAATAACTAGAAATGTTCCTTTTCTTAGTATGGAAGGCCCTAACTTGTAACCTTGCGCTTTCAACTCTCTGTACTTTCTCCAAAGACTCAGTGAACGTAGAGATTTGAGTTACTGCCAACCCTTCCTGGATCTTCACATTAAATCCTTGCACGAAACGCCTTATCCTTTTTTGCTCATCAGTCACCAATTCTGGAGCGTACTTAGAAAGTTTAGTGAACTTCCTCTCATACTCGGCCACACTAAAAGTTCCTTGTCTCAACTTAATAAATTCGTCCTCCCGCTTCTCTTGGATCAGAGGCGGAAGAAACTTCTCATTGAACTCCCTTGTGAAGTTTTTTCAAGTCCACGGGGTTTGCTCTTTTTCTCACTTTCCTCTTATCACGTCCCACCAAGCACGTGCAACGCTCTCAAATTGAAAAGTAGCAAAGTTCATTTTTCTATCTTCAGTATAGTTTAAAGCGGTGAAAATATTAGACATCCTCTTCAACTAGTTCTCCGCTAATTCAGGATCAGATCCTCCAATAAATTTAGGGGGAACAAACTTCAAAAACCTCTCCAAATCCCTATCATCACCTCTATCTTGGGCCCCAAGTTGGTTAATTGGTCCTGGACCTTGTCGCTCTGCTAATCGTTCTAAGATATCAGTCATCCGATTAATGACAATAGTCACTTGGTTACCCTCTACATTTTCTTGTCCTTGGGTCGGCCTAGCTGTCGATCCTTGATCATCCCCTTGAGGTTGTGTTTGCCTAGTTTCACGCCCATGACCTCTACCACTCATTCGTCCGTCCATAATTCTAGTTATACTGAATTCAAAAAATAAAATAATTATGCGAAAAAATACTTAAAATAAGAGCCAATCATGAAAATATTGAAAATAGCAATAATTGACATATATTAATACTTTAAGATCCATACAATTAGCAAGTCATGGGACATTATAAAAATATAGCACACAGGTGCCACAAAAGTGCAATTAGTTATGCACATCAAAAGTAGATTTAGATGGCTCAAAAGTACGCCACACAGTCAAGCAAAATACAATAGCTTTTGAACTAACACCACCCCACCTAATCCTAACTATACAAGTCAAAAGATTTATCAATTCTAGTCTAATCCTCAGCAGGACTATTAGGCTTAACCTCCTCCTCAGGGTCCTCCTCGAAAGGCTCCTTCTTAGTACCCTCATGAACTGGATTCTGCACAACATCTATCACGTCATCGATCAACATAGTAGTGTTCGGCAAGATCCTAGAAACCCGATTCCGGACCTCCTCGCCTATCCTAGTCAATCGAGTTCTAACCCTCTGAAACTCATTACGAGCGGCCTCAACTCTAACCATCTCGTCCACTATAGTCCCCTCTAACTCTGCAATCCTATCACCCTGAGCGTTCACTATAATGCTCAACTTCTCGACCTCCTGAAGTAAAGCTCGGTTGGTATTCACCAACTGACGACGCTCATCGTCAAGGGACAGTACTAGGTCATTAGGGTAAGCGTATGTCACCCTATAGGGACATCGGGAAAACCTAGTAGAAGACGAGCAACACACACGAGTTCCTCTGCCAAGTGCTCGATAGTAAATAGGCCTAAGAGGTTCCACGTGGCCATTAGCATGACCATTACCATTAGCAGCGTGTCCTCCATTTCCATTCTCCATCCCTGCAAAACAACTACAATTTCCAAGTCAGAAACTTAAAGTCACGAATTCGCTCAAATATCAGTTTAAGGTCAAACTAAATTATCTCATTTCTATTCTCGAGAGTAAAGTCTCTAATATATCTCTCAAATAAATCTCTAACCTAGTACTCTGATACCAACTGTGACGCCCCCACTTCTCCCTAAAGCGAACCAAAGGGTATCGGCGGGACGTCTGCCCAACTTTTGCCATAATTCAATACAATTCCAATTCAAACTTAAGATAAATAATCAGATAATAAGAGTCAAAATGAAGAAAAGTCGGATTCCTTAATGGAACATTCAAATCTTACATCACAAGTTACCAAAAGTATATCAACATTTTCCAAAATATACAACTTCCAAAAGTTGTCTAAACAAGTACATTCCAAATCTTAATAAAAAAATCCATCAAGTTGTTTTCTCCATAACTCTTTCCATTTCGACCCCTATTAAGGAAAACAAAACTAATATGATGAACTATTGCTCAGTGAGGTCAAGAAAAACATGCAAGCACGTAGTTCAAATAGCAATAGCACTTATGCAAGAAATAAAATTATAACATTCAAACAATTCACAATTGAAAATAAACACACTCAATAAGGATACAGGAGCTCTCAGGAGTTAGGTTCCACTTGTTTCGCCAATGTTCGATCAAATACTTTCCCGCGATGACAATCCGTCCACCTGGTCGATATTAAATTCGTAAAACTCCACTTTCTTCACAATTCCCGCTCACCCTTACAACCCCCAGTCCCGGACCCGCTCTTCTATAAAAGGCACTACTATTCGAGTAGGCCAAGCGAGATCTCTTAATAGATCGAACTTACAATTATCTCATAATTCACCGAGCTTCTCAACTAAACTCTTGCTGGCTTGAGTCGCAAGGTCGGCCAATTGAGATTTGAGCATCCCCCAATTACCGTTATGAGTCTATAAGATTCACTCCAATCGACCAATACTGTTATAAACCGATGAGATTTACTCCAATCGGCATTCAATTAATCACATACAATTCAATTATGAGCAATTCAGTTATACAATCAATTAAAAGAGAACGAGTGCGATAAAATACACACCCGACTCAACAATTATCAATCATTCAATCCATAAGAAGCAATTCACATAATTTGCAACTATTCATGCATTTGACACTCACCAAGTCAAATAAGGGAGTAAGTACGAAAGATCTTTAGTGGTCGACTCCGGGATTCTCTTCAAAATTCTCTTGAGCGCCTGAAGACATAACAATTAACCATCACCCATAATTACTTACAAACTCCTTGTCAAACAAGGAAGAATGTACGTTCGTTTAAAATTTGTTTAAAATTAAAACAATGTCTCAAAAGCCTCAATATCTCGAATATTGAGATTCAAAAGTGAGGGTTTAACAACACAAGAGAAACTGATTTCCTCCATGAAATCAAGTTTAAAACAATCAATTAATATCAAAAAATAGGAAAAAATTTTCAAAAACTCATTTCCCAACAAGTCATGAAATTTTAGTTTTGCGCGATAAACTTGATAAAATCAGATCTTGAGATTGGGAAGTCGAAAAATAGAAACTTTATACCATCGAAAACTAGGTTCGAAGTACTAAAAGTTCATAAAAGACACTTTTCCATGGTTCTAAATGGAAGGCGTTCATTTTTCAGTTCAAAACTTCAGTTCCAGTAAGACAAATTTGAACCAGTTTTGGTTTTACAACAATCTTTGAAAATTTGGCATAATTCACAGAAAATGAATCAGCTCTTGAATTCATAACACAATAAGAGTTCCAAACAAGATTTTAAACACGACAAATGAAACTAAATTCATAGTTTTGAGCGTCAAGATATAATAGCTTAAAGTCGGCTGAATTTGCACACTGTTCAGAAATTTATCCAGATTTGAAGAGCCACATTTGGGGCATTATTTGGGTATCGAAATGGTATTGAAATTCCACCAAATTTTGTACACTTAAACTTCCCTATGTGGACTAACTCTCTATCAAATTTCATGCAAAAACCCACTTGGGAAGGCAGTTAACAAAACAACTAAAGTTTGTGAAATTTTCAAAGCAAATCTGCCAACTCACCTTTTCTTTCATTCCAAAGGTTTTTGTCCAATAAAATCAATCCCAATTCACTCCATTTTTTAAATCAAGAGTCCAGAAACACTTAATACGCATTTGATGGGTAATTAATATCAAAATTTTTGAAACAAAACATCCCAAAACAAACCTAACCATTCGGCTAGCAAGAAGGGAAAAACTTTCCAGTTTTTCAGCTTTGTTGTGCTTTCGAAATCAAGCTATATCTAACTCTATACAAACTCAAATTGGGAATGGTTAGTAGTGTTGGAAACTAGGTTCAAAATAATACATTTCATCAGAAGAAGTCATTTCCAAAATCAGTTTACAAGTAAGAAAAAATTAAGCCACAAGATGCAGCGTCTCCATTCCTCTCGGGTAGACAGTCACAACAGGACAGTTAATTTTGTCGAATCACTACGGTTCACTCAGTTCGAACTAGCATATGGTTTTTATACCGTTAGAAATTTATGAATGTCTAGTTTTGAATGCCACTAACGGCACTCAATTTTGATTTTTTTACAAAGAGATATGTTCGAATAAAGAGCTACTGTTTGGACCTCCTGATCACAATTTCCAGATTTCTTTCTTTTTCAAAAACCTTAGTTTTGAGCAACCAATTGAAACAATTTTTGGAAGGCATACACACAATATACAACATATATCACTCAATTTCACAGTCAAATAACCATCAACAATTCGAAATTAAAACAGAACATCTTGCACCATTTTCCTTCGATTTTTCCTTCACTTTCTAACCAATATCATTTCATACAATACATGAACAACATCAATCAACTAATTACACCTCAAGGCAGCTACCTAAAGGTCTCATCAAGTCCGCTAGCTTAGAGATTAAAACAAGAAATGAAACACCTCAAGTCCTCTAACTTATTTCTTACTTAGGGTTTCAAACACATGCAAACTAAACTTCATTCTTGAAGAAATTAGAAAGATTTGAAGGAGATGGAGGATACCTCTTGAACCCTTGAAGAAACCAGAAATTTTCACCACAAAACCTCCAAAAAAATCCCACAAGGTGTTGCCTTTCTCTAAGTTAGAGTTAATCTCCAAAGTGTTTATGAGTTGGGTGGAAAATTTCAAGTGGAATGGAAGCCAAAATGGAGCAAAATGAGAAAAGCTTTCTTCCTCCTTTTCCCTTGGAGTGTTCGGCCGACCAACAAGAGAGGAGAGAGAGTGTTTATGTTGTGTGAAGCTTCCTTTGGAAGCTTGAAGAATTTGTGGCCAAAAGCTATGCAAAAGTCAACTACGAATAGTGCGCGAATAGTGTCCCGTACTACCACTTTTCTCTCTTGTTTGTTTTACTTGTGCACTAATCCTCAAATGTAATTTCTTTAACACTGTAATTACTCACTCTTAGCAGTCTAGTATTAATTTCTTAAATCTCCACTTAGTCGTTCCTACGCGCAATACGCGAACTTTCGACGCGCACGCGATAAATCGAAAATTAAAAGCAATTCATGCAACGATAATATAATTAACTAATACTAGGGTGAATAATTATAAAAATAACTATTTTAAGAATAAAACATGAGTCCTCACAAGTTGTCTTTCCAACTTTTCACACTTTTCTTGATCAGATACAGCCGAAAATGTAGGTTAGTAAAACTTTTCTTGATCTAGACTTCTCGGATAGTTGGGATAGGTTAGTAAAACTAATGAAATTCTCGTATAACAATAGCTATCATAGTGGAATCGGTATGGCACCATTCGAAGTATTGTACGAGCGAAAATGTAGATCTCCCTTATATGGGGATGAAATAGGTAAGAAGTTGATCACTGGTCCCGATTTGGTGGAACGAACCTTGGAAAAGATTAAGGTTATTCGAGAGAGACTGAAGGTAGCTCAGGACCGAAACAAAAGTTGAGCGGATTTAAAGAGAAGACCTTTAGAATTCCAACCGGGAGAAAAGGTATATTTGAAAACATCTCCCACCAAGGAAGTGATGAGATTTGGAAAAAGTGGTAAGTTAAGTCCAAAATATGTAGGACCTTACGAAATACTAGAGAAAGTTGGACCTTTAGCATATCGATTGGCTCTTCCCCCTGCTCTGTCGAGGATACATAACGTTTTTTATGTTTCCCAACTGAGAAAGTATGTATCTGACACAAGCCATATTTTGAAGGATCAACCCATCGAGGTGAGGGAGAACTTGTTAGTGGAGGAAGTTCCTTTGAAAATCGTAAATCGAAAGGATCAAGTTCTGAGGAGAAGGACCATACCCTACGTGAAGATACAATAGATGAACCATACACCGCGAGAGGCAACGTGAAAGTTAGAAGAAGACATGTAGAATAGATATCCCTATATTTATTTATTAAGGTACGTAAGTTTCGAGAACGAAACTTTTTGTAAGGGGGGTAGAATGTAAAACCCACAGTTTTGGCTCAATTTTTTTTATCTTACCCAATTAAATTAAATGGTAATTTACCATGGGTAAAAGCAAAAGTAATTGCAGGTTAGGTAAAAGGGTTAATTGAAGGATAGGAATGAGATAAAATAGGGTAAAAGTTCACAACAGTTAAAACTCCTATCTAAACCACCTACTAGTGGGTGGTTATTAGGGTTTGGCACACTTATCAAAACAACAACAAAAAAAATAACATCATTCTTCCCTTTCATTGTCTGCCTCCTCGTAGAGCAAGAGCCGTCAAAGAGTAAAGAATGAGAAGAAGGCGTCGCTGTCAATCAATCAGGCAACTAGGCACCTAAACCTGAAAGTCCCAAATTCACGTGATACTTCTCTTTTAAGTTCTATTAGTTGCATTAATTATCCTAAGGATTTTATGGATATGTATTATGTTATCTATATATAGATATATATGCTTGTTTAAGAGATTTAGGAGGATTCATATTTGGATTATTGGGAATAGGGTATTAGATTTTAATCTTGGGATGAATAGGGTTACCCAAATCTGTTGAAAAAAAAAGGGGGAAATGGGTGAGCAACGGTGTGCGCCATTGCTGAAGAGCTTCAGCAATGCAAGAAAAAAAAAGGGGCTAAGAGATGTCGCCAGCAAGTGCTGGTGACAGTAGGCAAGGGAAAACGTTGGCCGAAATGAGGAAAAGGGAAAAAAAAAAGAAGGGTGGGTCGCCAGCACTTGGTCAAAGATGGTTGGCCTTGCTGGCGACCGTGGTCAAGGATGGCCATGGGACTAACCAAAAAAAAAAATTTAGAATTGGGATATATATATTTAGGATGGCCATGGGATTAACCCGAATGAGTCAGATGGCAGTAGCAATCTAACAGCCAGTGGTATTTTTTCAAAAAAAAAATATTGCTTTTTGCTGTCGGGCAGCAAAAAGCAATAGTTGTAGACATATTCCTTGTCAGACCACTAGATGTCCGATTTTTCTTTTTTTCGTCAATAGTTTGAGTAATTAGCCGGATATTTTCCCAATTGCCAAATCCCCCGTGTCCAAATTCGATTGAAATCTATTTGCACCGAACATGACGAGCGCAGGGTATATATATATACAATTAGATCATCCACAGTCAAATTTTACATTTATAAATCCTTAATACCCTACACGAAATTTTTCTGCAAGTATTTAGTTCGTTTATTGAGCATATGGATATTAAATGTCGATCCCACAGAGAAGAGTGACAATTACCGGCGTTTTTCGAACTCTTTTATTATTTAGACTATCACAAGTGCAAGAAATTAAATCCACACTATAAGAGTTACAAAAATACACTAGAAAACTCCTAGAGGTATGAAATTCCTTACTACTCTTGAAAATGACATTACCGGTTAAGTGCATTCTATTATCTTGGTTAGTTATAGCGTAATTTCTTAATGTATGTGAAATCTATTCTCGTAGTAAATCAACTATACTTGTAACTAAACCATACCGGATGCCTTTGACATCATCCAGATTGGCTTTCAATTGATAGTGGCCACTATTTATCGGCTAAAACTTTAGGAGTATTCAAATACCACCATTAAATGGAACAAATATGTCAAATTTTTATTTACAAAATTTGAAAAAGTCTAGGTTCATTGTATAATAGTCAAAATTCACTAAATAAATTCTTAAAACCTAATCATTACATAGGTTACAGATACAAGACATAAATCTCATAAGTTACCCTTTTGAATGGTTGATTTTGTAACTGAAAATTCATTAAAGAATTTGTAACTTATTGCATTTGAATTCAAAATAAACATGTGAATGAATTCAAAATAATATTAATATTTTTATTAAAAATATCCAACACTTCTCTTGGAAAGAAATTTAAGTGGTCTAAGCCATCAAACTTCCAACAGTGAAGCTTCCAACTACACAGAGATTGAGAAAGCCAGAGCTCTTAGACACATCGTTGATAGCTTGCACTAAAACTACCATCATATCATAGAGCAACTAACGTTTTATACATTGAGTTTCTATCATGCCGGATATTAACAGCAATTTTCTGGTGGTTATGCTGTTACGGGTGCTCTTTCAAACAAAACTGAAAAGCCAAATTGAGAATATGATTACATATGCAAAAGAAGTACTATCAAGTTGACTAAGACAGACATACTTTCAGTTCTTTTAGCCGTTGAGTTCTTGCGCACGGACAAGCAGTGCAAAGTTTGGCTGTGATGAGATAGGAATTAACACAAGGGAAGCTCTGGAAATAGGCAGCTATATCGGAGAGGTTCATAACATATGTGTTCTTCAAATGCCACTACTAGCTAATGACATGAGAAAAACAACCCAAACTATCTATATGTTGGATGATTAGCTATTTTTGGTATGTAGGCTGCGAAATTGAAATCGCCAAGTTAGAGATTTCTCCACCTCAACGGTGAAATATATCATAATTGAGGCCAAATGTCTCAATCACAAGTGAAATAATTTGAGGAATTGAAATCCTCACTACCACTTTTTTCGGTGGTAATTTAGTGCCAGCCACTTTTTAAATTATGTCAAGTGTTCAGTTAATTTAAATTAGCACGTGATATCTAATCTTAAATTAATTAGACACTTGGTATCGGATGAAGGAGTGACATCGAGTTGTCACTGATTAAATAGCACTGAGGATCTGATTTGATAATTTGAGAAGAGAATCAATCCATGCACCAGATTCTTTGCGGATATTTTGACCTTTCTAGTAACTGGGATGAGCCTTCGGCGGCATCGTGTTCTTTTAAATTGGAAAAATGAGTGCTTTTGAATTGGGAAATATCTCATTTTCTTGTTTTTAATTAGAAGCTCTATCAAGTTGCCACTTTTAGAGTTGCATTTCCACCAGGAAGCACAAGGGAAAAGGGCTGTTTGAAGTACCTAAAATACAAAATATTTCCATGACTTAGTGGTAAGGGATCTGGTCAGTTAGCAAATAATCCAAAAATCAGCAGTTAATGCAACCAACCAGTATCCTTTCCGACCATCTCTCTGTTTTTTTGGCCTTGTCCTTTCCCCCGACATATAAAGTTCATCTCTGGCCATAATTTGTTCCATTAAGCTGTTGCTTGGAAGGCTTTTTTCATTTACCAAACCTTTTCTGTTTTATTCAGTTACTTTTTCCTGTTTTGATAAAATTTTTCTTGGTGTCCAATGACCTTGATGAACAAGGCACCACAGAAATCAGCTGTGTTTTACTGAAACAAACTTTTCCTCTTACTGAACTGCCAGATGAACAGACAATATTAACTACAAAAGTGTTACACCAAACAATTTTAGAGACCATGGGAAAGGGCAAACAATTTAGTGGTCAACTAAAGATGCAAACTTCCCAAAGCTGAAACATAGCAAGATGAAGATTTACAAAGTGAGCATCCACTGACTTGATTGAGACAATCTGAAACCTGAGTCTCAACAATTGATGAGGACCTTTAAGTCATCAATCCCCAATCCAAGTTGTTCCTCCTTCAGAATTCTGACTGACTCTTCAGCTGAGCTTCGACACAGTTGCATCTCAATCATGACCAATGTAGGGATATCTGCAAAACCAGAGGGAACCTCCTCAAGGTGCCTGCAATTCCGCAGCACAAGTTGTTGCAGATTGGGCAGGTGATCAGCAGAGGCATTCCATTGAGCAATGTTTAGACTGTCAAGTTTTAAAAATTTAAGCTTAAGGAACTCCCCTTCTTTCATGTTCCATCTTTCACCCTCAAAGGCTCTAGAAAGTAATTTGAGAACCTCAAGGTTGGGTAACCTCCCAATCTCTGAAACACAATCCCATGGTAGGCAAAATTTTGACAGAGTCAACTTTTTAAGATTCAAGGGGAAGTCAAATTTTCGAGGATGACAAAATCTTCCTGAATATGTTACCTTGAGTGCTTCAAGTTGTGTTAGAAAGCCAAAGAGTGGGAACCCATAGCCTTTACCAGTATCAACTTTAGATTCTGAGAATATGCATCCCAGTTTGGAGTTGGGGTAACTGCCTCATCAACTTCTCTGTTTCCTCCCCAGAAAAGAGAACTGGGGAGGAAAGAGTAACAAGATTATCTAACTGAGATGAATCTTCTTTGACAAAACTAAAGGAAGTAAAGCTCTTTACATGCACATGTCTCAACTTCACCATGCTCCAAAACGTATGCGGCAGATCAACTTTACCTTTCAATCCCCTCACAAGCAAAGTTTCTAAATTCCAGAGGCAGGATATTGATGCTGGAATAGAGTCTAAGTCACCACAAACAGCTAAATACCTCAAATGAACCAAATGTTCCAATCCCCTAGGGAAACAATGGCCCATGTTGATGCACTCTAAATCCAACACCCTGAGAAGTTTAAAATTGTCTGTTATGAAGCCAACGTTGTAAGGACATCGTGGATACATATCATTGGTGGCAAAAAAGAGTAAAGAGCGCACACATGGCCCAGAAGGCATTGACATAGCAAAATGCTTTCGTCTTGAACAAATAGACAGCCGATATTTTTTGTATGTAATGGAAATTGAAGGATGACAATAACCAGGATCAACACCATAATCTAAATTCTCATGGGAAGAAGCAAAAAGTTCATCATACCCAGTTATCGAATGCAAAAAGTTTTGTTCTTTGCATCTCACTAAACACAAAGCACGCAGCATGTCATGAACACGGCATGTTTTGACTCCACCATTGGACTGTCTTTTGGAAGCTATTACTAGGCTTCTACCAATTAGATCATTCAAGTATTTCTCTGCCAGGTGTTCTAAACTGTCTAGCTCTGGATTCTGTACAAAACCTTCAGCTATCCACAGACGTGTCAACTTTGAAACTGAAATTTCTCTATCCTTCAAGAACGCTCCAAGGTACAGAAAGCATGGCTTCAGATAGGTTGGCAAATGTGAGTAGCTTAGCTCTAAGATGTCCATGCACCTCGTTTCTGGATCATCAGCAATGCATGAGCTTAAAGTTCTCGCAACTGTTTCCCACCAATCTTGCTTCTTGCCAGTTCTCTGAAGGAGACCAGATATTGCAACAACTGCAAGAGGTAAACCTTTACAACCTCTGGCTATTTTCTTTCCCAGGTTCACCAATTCATCAGGACAATCTTTTCTATTGAAAAGCTTCTTCTGCAATAAATTCCAACTTTCATCATCAGAGAACAGACGAAGTGAATGAGCTATGCTATCAGATTTTGTCGTCAGAGCCACATCAGTAAGACGACTCGTAATCAATATTCTGCTTCCATTTTTGTCATCCGGAAGTGAAAATTCTAAGTCATTCCATGCCTCTCTGCTCCACAAATCATCCAAAACTATGAGGTACTTTCTGTTCTTTAAACATTGGTACAACTTGAACTCTAAATCGTCCTCACTCAGTTCAAGAACATCATTAGTAAGTTCCATAATGTCACTTAATATGTTAAGTAACAATTCTCGTTTTCGATACACTTGAGAAATATAACACCATGCCCGAATATGGAAGTGATAGGTAATCGAAGGATCATTGTACACCTTTTTAGCCAGAGTGGTCTTACCTAGTCCAGGCATGCCAACAATTGAAACGACTTGTTGTTGCAATGTTCCTCTTGTAAGTCGATCCATAATCAGTTCAGCCTGATCATCAAGATCAATGACAACTTCATCCACATTGGGCACAATAGCTGGTGAGATTAAACTTCCCGAAGTATGCACAACATTATGGACCTCAATACTATACATCTTGTCAAAGATTGCTGAAGCCTGAAGTTTTATGACTTTAAACTCCTCTATGAGATCAGAAAACCATAGTGCATGATACCATTCAACACAACCGCCAACCAGTATTTTGTCAATAAAATACTCTGTCTCATATGCCATATCTATTATGCATGAACGGAGATCATTCAAGTCTGAGTGCTCATTATACTGCTCAACTATATTCTTGAGAAGAGATCTCATGATCTTCACCTCTCTGGATAGGGCTTCAACATAACGCTTCATGCAAGCATTAGAATCGAATTTATCAATAAACCGCTTCCCCAGATCTTTTTTCCTGTAAAGCACTCCCAGATTTCCCAAGAGGAAGTCCATAAATCCCACTCCGTTAGTCCTGGGGAAGTTATAATCCATTGAGCTTCGTTGTTGCAAATAAATATTTTTGATCTCTTCCCTGAAGGTTTAATCCTTTTTACCAACTTAGGAAGTAAAAGATTTATATTCCCAACCAAATCTTCTCTAAAGTTGCTGGCAAGGAATGAGTCATAGAGAGATCTTACATATTTAGATACTGATACAACCCCAGACAAGAGCTCCTCATTCTTCTCTCCTGGACCCATTAGAAATGTTCTGATCAATATTAGCCCCTCATAAATGATTTCAATGTTCTCCCTATCATTAATCATTAAATCTGAATAAGGTTGACTATTAAGTAGCTCCGTGAAAAATGCCTCAGTCAGGAAAACTTTAAGCACCTGAAGCACATCACGATGCCTGCGTGCAAATGATTTGCCTTTCAATGAGCTAACAGCAAACCTTACCTCCTTAGCCAAAGCTGAAATATGGATCCAGATTGTCTTATTGCTTTCAGTTTTTCCCTGTGGCGATTCTGTCAGAAGTTTCTCAACAATTTCAGTCCCTCCCGATGAGCTTCAATCCTCTCCTCATAACAGACTGCATCTTCTGGTTTCAATACCACACTGAGGAATGCCTCAGCCTTGAGAAGCTCCATTTTCGAATGCAACTTATAAAGTGCAACCTCATTCTTTTCATCCATATTCTCTGTCATTGAGCAGCTGATAGATCCAATCTGGATGGCCGCTACTACAACATCCCTCAAGAGCAACTGCACCTCATCCTTATTGAACAACGCATCACATGAATCCAACAGAAATAATATGAATTCAACAAATCCCTGATTGATTATTTCAAGTTGTTGATCCTTCTTAGGGACAAGAAAATCAACAAAGTAATCAACTACTTCTGTCTTTGCCCAGTCTGGGTATGACTTTATGCCTCTGAGAACATTGAGATAAATCTCTGCAACTTGTGGAGTATTGAGCTTCAACTTCTTTTGCAGATCACTTAGCATCACAACCCTGTCTGTAAACAGGGAAATCTTTTCATCATCCATCTTATCACACCAACAAGAATAAGAAAGATGTGCTGCCTGGAGACCAAGCTCTGCAAACTGCACCAAAACATCGCTCTCGACAAAATCTGCACCACGAATGCTCCACCATGCTAATTCTTTGAAGGGTATGACATTTTCTTCAAGGGCCATCAATTCTCTAACCAAGACAGGCTCAATTAACTTGTACTTCCCATGGAGAAGATCCTTGAGATTCTGCTCCAAAGAGTCAAAGAACTCATTCCATTGACGAGTCTTGGTCAGGGGAGGAGGCTCTGATTGGAACGAATAGTTGGTCACGTACTCATAGATTTTCATTACTTTTGGCCTGAAAAAGTTAATCTTTTCTTGTAGCTGAGCAATTGCAGAATCCAAGAATTCAGCACTTCTTTCGTACCCTTTCTGATAAGAAGCAGTGCTGAGATCCCTTTTGACAACAGAGAGTGCAGCTTCAAATTCAGCATCAAGGACCAAAAAGTCAGCCTGAATCATGTCATCAGTGTCCCTCCAATTTCCTACGTATTTGAGAAATGTTCTCAGAAGTCTTAATTCAACCTTGAGGTTCTCAAATGGATCACGAAATGCATCTTCTTCTTCAGCAGCATCATCACCATCATTCCCCCATGTCCCCTCCAGCACCTTGAGGATATAATCAACAGGAATTGAAAGTTTTACTCATCTTTAATACTGATCACTAACCTTTTCACTTCTCACAAGATCATACAAGAAAGCGAAAGAAGCGGCGCTATCTATGTCTCTATCCGATTCCCAAATCCCAACTTGAAGCAATATGACTCACAAGTGGGTTGACCTCTGGTCAACTCAGTCAGAGTCACAACTAGTTGACTTTCTTACTGTTTGTGTCAAAATACTAGTCCGCGTTTATTTTAGGCTTAAATACAAGTTGCCCCTATAATCATAAGCAGCAATTGATTCCCTGTACTGGCGAAATCTATAAATTACCCTCTGATGACCAAAAATTTTGGGATAATAAAAAGATGATAATGCTCACAGTTGAAGGAAATTTGTCTCTTTTTTTTTGGCATTTTCTGCTTCTTCTTCTCTTCTTTTTGTTTATTATGTTTAATTTTTTTTTCCTCCTCCTCCTCTACTCCTATTACTGCATATAAATTTTGATAATAATGTGCTAAAGAATTTATTTTTACAGTTAAATACATACCATTAATTTCTTATTAAAAAATTCAATCATTATATAAGAAATTATAAAGCATATACTTTATAAACAAAACTTAAGTATTTCACATTCACAGTAATGATTTCTTATTACATATTAATTTTTGGCTAAAAGTCATGTTGAATTAATTTCTAATAATATAGAGAAGTTAAACAGCATATTTTTACGAACAATATACTTTTAATTTTTGTAATATTTTATGGTAATTAAATATTTTACATAACATATATATATATATATATAAATTAAGCCTTAAACAATTCAATAAGTGGTTGGTAGCAATTTCATTTCCAGTTTAAATAAATATTTTCATCCTATGTAATATATTCAAATATCATAAATTCTTATAAGTTTAAAAAAAATATTTTTTCATAAAAATCTGTTATGTAATTTTTGTACTTTTAAAAAATAATGCATCATGGCATTGAAATAACAATGAATACATAATAAGAAATTGTTAATATAAAATACTTAAATTTCTTATATAAAACATATGCTTAAACAAAAGTGCTAAGTACTTGATCAAAATATAAACACAATTACCAAGTTTATTTCATCAAACAGAGAAGAGATCAAACCTACCTAGGCATGAAACTTTAGAACAAAATATAGAAAAGAGAAACAAAATCCAAACTTATATTTTAACTAAACATAGAAACCAGATACGATAAATAAAGTGGATAAGAGAGAGGCCACCCTTATCACATGAGCCTCCAACTCTAGCTCTATATTCAATTCTTCATCTTCATCCTCATTAGCTACATACAAGAAAGAATAAAATAAACTAACGTACTCTACTCCTACGCTAAGAAAAACTTGGAGTTTAAGAGGTATATTTGTGTGGTGTTCTCTTTTCTCCAAGCTCGCAAAATTAGGAAAACAAATCCCCTATTTATATAGAATTCTCTAAAACCTTCCCTTGTCTCTTTTCTCTACTTGATAATGTCCTTTTCTTCAAGAACAAGAAAGTCATGCTTGTAAATGTGAAAACTTGACAAAAATTCTTTAAAAAGTCCACAAAAATTACTAAGATCGGAATCAAATGATGAAAATTGCTTGAAAGATGTTGCCTTGAACTTTGTGTCTTGCTATCAAGTTGTACTTCATCCATAAGTTCAAGTGCTAAACCTTAACTATTATTTTCAAACTTTGAGATTCATGATTTGCATTGTAGTTCCTATTGATTGAGCACAAGCAATGATTCAAGTTGTCAGTGAGTGGTGAAAAGTATTTATTTTATAAACTTTTGTGTAGTTAAGTATGTGTGTTTTAGTGTGTTTTTAGTTAATTTAGAATTAAATATTTAGGTGTCTAATCAAAAGTTCCATATTATGATATAAATACTAAGTTACATTTTTTATGGTGCTAAGTGGTGAAAACTTCATGCTTTTATAGGTTTAATGTTTTAATCATCAAATGGAGTTACACAAGCAGTATTTGTATAATTCTTGATTATTTTGAAAACATACAATACAAATCACACTAATATATGCGAAACATACTCTCACAATGAATCAATTATATCGATAACTAATCCATACATATTCTTGTGATTATAGATTAACAATAAGTTCATTTACTGCTATAAAATTATATAGAATAAACCACTAAGGTCACAAAGGAGCACATCTGCTCTTGTGAGTATACTCTTTAGATTTATCATTCGAACTATTGTTAAACCCCAACTCTTGCTGTTGATCTAACACCTTTAGATAATCATAAATAATGGCTAGTTAATCATGATTTTCCAAACAAAAGTGCTATATACTTACTCAAAAGATAAACACAATAACCAAGTTTTTGTCATCAAACAAAGAAGAGATTAAACCTACCTAGGCATGAAACTTTAGAATAACATGGTGAAAAGAGAAATAAAATTCAAACTTGTATTTTCACTAAATATAGGAATCAATTACAAGAAATAAAGTGCATAGGAGATAGGTCATCCTTGTTACGTGAGCCTTTAACTCTCCATTTCTAATCCTTCATGTTCATCTTTGTTAGCTACATATAAGAAAGGATAAGCTAAACTAACCGACTCTACTCCCATACTAAAGAACTAAGAGTTTTAAGAGGTACATTTTGTTGTTTTGCTAGAACAAAAATACAATTGTTAAATAAACAAAATCAACAATAGTTTATAGTAATAATTATAACAATAATAAAATTAATTATAATAAAAATAGTTAAAATATAATAATGCACCAAATATGAAGGGTTGAAGCATGGATATCTCGTTATTCAAGCCTCTGTGGAAGAATCAACTCAGGTTATAGCAGAATCTCCAGCTTGTTACCCCCAGAATACAACAATCCAGCCACACTTGCTATCACTCTCATTAGTCTGCACAACTAAGAGAGTATAACTCCACTAACACCGATTTTTCTTGCCAATCTATGAGATAGAAAATAACAAAGGAGTAGATAGTTTTTCTCTTATGAATTGTAACTCAGAAAACATAAGTTGTTGTAGCACCTTTTTCTTGCCTAACTATGAGATAGAAAAAGTGAATTTAAACTCAAAAGACATAAGTTGTAGTAGTAGTATTTTTTTTTTCATCCCAAATATGCATATTTATAGATGAAGAAAAATTAGACAAACATAACCTACACCACTAATAAGACACCAAGTAAATGCTGAAATTATTGGCTATTCAAGACATATTCTAATTTGTATTGTAGGTTACAAAATTTATTGTAATTGAAAAGCTATAATTTCATATAATAAATCTTTAGTCAAAAATCATTTAAACACCAATAAATCTCAAATATATTTTCCAATTTATTCTCCTGGTAACTTACACCTTTAATGGAGAATTTTACTATTTTATTAAAATACTCCAAATCCCCCACTTATTTTAATAAAATAAGATAGTATAGTATTATATGGCAAGAAAGGACTAACATGCATAATATAGGTAGCAATGCCTTGAACTGATATTTAGTGTTATAAGTAATTTCTAATACCAGAGCCAGTAGTGAACTTCACCCTTGAATTATGGCTGCTTTTTGGGATATTGGATATCACCTTACACATACAATAGTCCAGGTATTCTCATGAGTAAATAAAGCTGGCACTTTATGGCCTTGTGCTCAATCCCAGTTTTTTCATAAGTGTAAGAGAAACAAGTCTCAATTCTCTTTAGGGCGGCCCCACCCCATAACACTCATATAGGTGAAATCCATCAAAGGGGCTCCCGTAACTCAAAACACCCCACTCATAGGAGTTATAGATTTCATTAAGAACAATATAACGCAACCTTTCTTCTAGGACAGGATGTATTGCACATATACCATAGGGATGGATCATACTTATCAAAATTTGTGCATACTCATTTCAAATCACCATAATTCGTTTTTCCCTTTGAACCTAACTCTTGGGATCTCCAATTATTAGGTTGGGTATCCTTACATGTGATTTGGAATTTATGGACTTTAGTCACATCCCTCTCATGGTCTATCATATCTTTGCCTCAAGTTTGAGTTATTCACTATCATCACAAAATATAAACAAAGATATGATCAATTTGACATGAGAGTCAAATTATTTCTTCAAGTATCACAATAATACAGTGATAATACCAATATTTTGTGAGAATATTTCTCACATAATTGCCATACGAACAATTATATACACTTCAAGTGAAGGCTTAATGTTTTCATCCTAGTAGCCAGTAGTCTCACTAGAAATCATCAACATAGATGATCATTAGTTTACTACTAGGAGCTACTTTATTTCTCAATAATAGGAACCATTTTCACCATCTCCATGAAATTTCCCTAGAATTTCTTTTCGCAAGAATATGAAGTACTTACTTCAAGTTTCTTCACATTATATTCACACTTTTGAGTGTGTATCCATCTGACAAACCCAAAGAAAGGATTAAGAAAATCCAAAAACATTATACTCAATGTCACTTAATAATGCACTTAATTGCAACTTTTAAAATTCATACCCACAAGTTGCAATTATAACATGGTATCACATGAGATTTGTATATATATTTCTAAAATATAGATCCATGTCATTTAATTGAGTATCCTCAAGCTATTAATCTAATTCTTTACTTTATCTTTAGCAAACAAATAACCCCCACTATTTTAAATGCTTTAATGATATGCAACTAAACATTTATCGCATTTAAAGATCAATGTCTTTGCATATTAGCATAAAAAATTACTATGAACCCCCACTATTTGTCACAACTTTGTAACATGCATGGAGCATATATTTATTGCAATTAAAGTAAATGACCCAATTAATCATACCTATTGGAAGTTCACTTTTACTTTTTAAGAATGCACCTTTAAAATTTCTTCCCAAAATCACGGTAGCAACTTGTCTAGTGCAGTAACAAGTTTGTAATTGTTTAATAATTCGAACTCCTTCGAATCTATTTCTCCGATGCCATATTTTCCTGTTAAGCCTTCCCAAACTTTTAGGTATTAGGATAAGAAATTTCATAGAAAATATAAAGTCATTATAATACTAGTATTGGAATTCAACAACTTCCCTTCTTTGCTGAATTTTTCTTCACAAACATCTTTATACTTCATATATTTCATTGGTTGAGATCTTCTCATTTTTTCCCGTCCATAGTTAGACTACTCAAGTCACTTGAGTTGGACCGTAAGTGACTTGTAAGTTGAACTCCATCTTAATCTGAATCACCTTAAAATTGTTGTTTCCGCTAGAACAAAAATACAATTGTTAAATAACAAAATCAACAATAGTCATAGTAATAATTATAACAATAATAAAATTAATTATAATAAAATAGTTAAAATATAATAATGCACAAACGTGGAGGGTTGAGGCACGGATATCTCGCTTTCTTTAAGGTGATTCAAGCTTCTGTAGAAGAATCAACTCCGATATAGCAGAATTTCCGGCTTGTCACCCCCAGGATACAACACCCCAACTACACTTGTGTCACTCTCATTAGTCTGCACAACTAAGAGAGTATAGCTCCACTAACACCGATTTTTCTTGCCAATCTATGAGATAGAAAATAACAAAGGAGTAAGATAGTTTTCCTCTTATGAATTGTAACTCACAAAACATAAGTTGTTGTAGCATCTTTTTTCTTACCTAACTATGTGTTAGAAAAAAAGTGAATTTAAACTCACAAGACATAAGTTGTAGTAGTAGTATTTTTTCATCCCAACTATACATATTTATAGGTGAAGAAAAATTAGACAAACATAACCTACACCACTAATAAGACACCAAGTGAATGCTGAAATTACTGACTATTCATGACATATTCTAATTGTATGGTAGGTTACAAAATTTGTTGTAATTGAAAATCCATAATTTCATATAATAAATCTTTAGTCAAAAATCATTTAAACACCAATAAATCTCAAAAATATTTTCCAATTTATTCTCCTGGTAACTTACACCTTTAATGGAGAATTTAACTATTTTATTAAATACTCCAACACATTTTTTGGTGTTTCTTTTCTTTCAAAGCTCTCAAAATGAGGAGAACATGCTCCTATTATAGAGAATTCTATACAAGCTTCCTTGTCTTTTCTCTACATGATAATGTCCTTTTCTTCAAGAAACAAGAAAGTCATGCTTGTAAGTGTGGAAGCTTGACAAAATCTCCAAGATGTGCACAAAATTTGCTAAAATTGGAATCAAATTATGAAAGTTTCCTGAAAGATGTTGCCTTGAGATTTATGTCCTGCTATCACATTGTTACTTCGTCCATAAGTTCAAGTAAAGGATGATGGCTCCAAATGGACAAGTTGCACAAGTTGTGAAACTTGCAATGAAGCTTTTCCAAACCAGAACTAGCCTTGGAGCCAGCCATGCAAAGAGAAACCATGGTTAGTTTGTGGCTTGCTTTGTTTCGCATTTTTCTCAGGTCAGTAACTGGCCTTAGGAACTAGCACCGAGTTTGAAGCCAAATAACTCTATGGAGGCCAAATGAGCTTTTGTGGCCAACAATGAAAATTTGTAGTCCTTTGATGTTACTTTGTAATGTGGGCAAGAATCAAGTTATTGGAGGTCCGAATGTTGAGATTTGACAAAATACTGAGAATTGGTCAAAAGAAACTTGTAATAAAAATATAGTTCAGTAATTGGACTTTTGGTTATGAAAATGTGAAAACTAGACTTTGATGTCTCATTAGAATTGTTAAAACATTGTCTTAATTTCAAAATGAATTAAGCAGTCATCTCAATCCGATCTCTATAATTTAAGTTATAGTCAAAATATAGAAAATGTGTCCATTTGCTCCAATCTTTCTCCTCCTTGTTCCTATATTCATTTCTTTATCCATTGATTCTTTTGTATTTCATGTCACTTCAAATCATTAAGAATTGTTCCAATAACTTCTTCGTTGCTTAAATTGACGATCCAATTGTTAAAACCTACATAAACATGAAGTTTTCTATACTTAATGTCATAAAATTGCAACTTTTGATTAGAAACCTAAACATTTAATTCTAAATTAACTGAAACACACTAAAATACACATACTTAACCATATAAAATTATGTAAAATAAACACTTATCGGTTGTATATATATATATATATATATATATATTTGTGTTGAATCAAGCTCCTAGTTCTTGAAATATGGAACTGGATTCCTTGTTCTGTCATTGGCAGAATTTCCTCTCGTATGTATGAGGTTATTTCTCTGGTTTTGTTTAAAAATATATATTTAGTTTATGATCCTATTATATTTTTGTCTACGTTGAACTTGAAAGTTTCAAGAAAAGAAGTATAGTATTCAAATGGATTCTGTCGTGGCTCCATAACCACACCATAACTACATCAGGAAACTATTTCATTTCTTTAGATGTAATGAAAGCGTCCAACAGATATCAAGAGGAATCTCCCAAATATGTTAAATGTTGCTGTCCAGACGCCCAACATAAGATCTTGACTACCAGATCCGTTCCACTCATCTCTTGTCGAAATCCTTGCTGTTTTGAATCTCTCTCTTCTTCAATTTCATGAGTTGCGTTCAACTTGATGCGTCTGTTGCCCAAAATACTAATAATAATAATAACCAGATGCGTCTGCGGTGCTTTGTTTTACGTGTTTACTTAATGCTTGTGGAAATTAGTACTTCAAATGTAAACAAAAATATAACTTCAAATGTGAACAAAAATATATACAAGTTCAATTTGACTATTATATAATAAATAAATTTTAACGGTTTACAATTTTTAATCATATAAACTCTATAATCATAAAGAATTTTAATCATATAAACTCTATAACCATAAAGAATGCCATTAATGAGAAATATAAATAAGTTTCACTAAATTAAAAAATTTCTCTTCTAAGTTAAGCTGTTTAAATTTGAACAATGGAATTTCAATATATTTAAATACTATTATAATAATAATAGCACTATAGACAATCCACCATTAGCAAAATAATAATAATAACAACAACAACAACAACAACAACGATAATAATAATAATAAGCAAACCTCACTAAAAATAATAAAAATTCATAAAATGGCTTAAAAGGGAACAACAAATTATTTAAAAAGTTAAAAATTTTTTACTCAAATGACATAAAAGAGAACATTTAGGTCAGCTAAATTTAATAGAAAGACAAAAATATCGAAACCATTACAAAATAAAAGTGTTCTTCGGACAAAGAATGCTTTATTGCTTGTGCATTTGTGTTGGTTAGGGCAAACCAAGTCAAAAAGTAAAATAATATAAATATTAAATATCACATTTTTTGTCTCAATTACATTTATTCCTTCAAAATAATTGATTTTCCAAAAATTTTAAGGAAATTTAAATGCATCTTGTTCATGTGCAAGAAATAAAGAAGAAAAATGTAATAAATGAAAATCAACTGTATTTGAAAATGTAAAATATAATTAGATACTAAAATTTTTCATAGTTTGATCCTCAACTATACTATAATATGCATTTATTTTTCATTTTTGTTAACCAATTTTTTGAATACATTAAATAATAAAACGACGTTTTTCCAAGCAGATACTTTTTTAGGAGCCTTTAAATAATTTGTATCTTTAACTCTAACATACAAATATCGCTACTATCATGATTTACCAAAGTTGTTATACATTTCAATATTATTACACTTAAATCATAAAATTAGACTTTTTATACACAAAATAATGTTGTTAAGTGAGAGAAATAAATTTAGTTTTCTAGCATGCGAGCAATAGATGGAACCTACAAATATTAGCATCGTAAAAGGTCAAAATGTAATATTAATTTTCAAAATGGCATTAGAGTAAATGAGTTAGTGCATTTAAATTATGTAAATCTAACTCCACTATTATATTGTATATTTATCCAATCCCTTCTTCCTTCTATTCCCCAACAAACTCACTTTCCAGTCAAAGTACGAATTGGAACCATCAAACTACAACCCTTATAAAAATAAGATTTGACTAAAATAGTAAAGACTTTAACAAAATTATCAATATTTCGAACACTATGACAATGTTGATACCTTTGCACGTGGTTTTCTTTCTTATTCCCTTTTTAAGTTAAGACAAACAAATTGTATTAGTGGAGTCAGAATGGGTTGATTAATTTACAAAACATTGACAAACATCAATATTTCAAACAATATGAGCAATATGCATATATTTGCTTACTTTTTTTCCTTTTTGGCTAAGTTAAACAGATTGCTATAGTAGAGATCGTAGAGTTAGAATGGGATACTCAATTTATATGTGAAGTATTTGTACAGTTTTTAATTTTCCTTCCGATTGGGTAGCCTAAACTCTCATAATAAAACTTAAATCTTGAATAGATGTCAAAATATTCTAGCATTATTATTTTCGTATAAAGTGAGTTTAATTTGGTAGTGATTTAATGAAATGGTTCAATATGAAATCAAATATATACATGTTTCTTAATTTAAATAGATGTAAATCCTTTGCATATGAATCTTTGTATTTTTTTAGTGTTATTTTTGTTAGTAATGGGATGTAAATGATTTGCAATAATAATTATTTTTTCTTTGTTACTTTTCATTTTTGTAAATTGACATTTTATTAGGGAAGATAGTTGTACATTGCTTTTTCCACTTTCAATTTTTTTGTGCTTTTATTTATTTGTATTTTACTTTTTTAGAAGACTCTACCAAAAAAACACAAGCAAGAACTACAATTCTTTTTTTTTTTTGCGTAAAGATAATAATATTTGTATTGGGTAAGATATATAGACAAATAAAATTCGAAGTGACTAATAATTTATTCCTTACCAAGTGAAGCACATAAGAACTAGTAATGGATCACGTACTTTACACGTAAACATGATGCTTTTAGATTTATTTTCCTTGAAATTTTTTAAAAAATCAATTGCTTGAAAGAATAAATGTAATTGAGACAATAAAAGTGATATTCATATTTACTTTAGTTTATATTTGTTTCGGAACTTGGTTTGCCCTAACCAACACAAATGCACAAACAATAAAGCGTTCTTTGTGTAAAAGCACTTTATTTTGTAACAGTATCAATGCTTTTGTCTTTCTGTAATCAGCAAACACTTTAGTTAGTTACTCTTCTGTTTAGTTATTACAAATTTCCTTACTAACTTTCGGACGACAACCATCTTTCCCCAATGGCATCTTCTCCGACTCACTGCTAATTCAGCCACCATTTTCATGCTGATATCTCCCATCTTATTAATCCGAGTCAATGGCTGAGCAAATCAAGTGATTGGCAAGCAAAAAGAATCAAGCATCCCAGAAGAAGTAATATTTGGCGACAATCTTGTAAGATTGCCTTCAATAATTCTAGCCGATTTCATTGTCATTCGCAAATCATGGTGTCAATTTATGTGTTTTCCATCATTTATTAGAAACCCACCTTAGTGACTGCTTTTAAAATGGGATGTTTAAAAATGAAATCTCCATCGTTTATTGGAACCCGCCTTAACCGATTTAGTTCGTCTCCTTTTGTTTTGTAACTTATTTGAACAAAACGCTTTTATGTTTTGTTCTTATTTGGTGTTTTATTTTTTATTTTAGTCTTTTGTGGTGTTTTAATTTTTTTCCTTAGTATTAATGTAGCTAAAGTTATTTTAGTTTACACTAGGTTCTTTTTCTGGTTTTAATAAATTTATTATATTCTAATGGTGGTAACAGTTACAAAATGGAAGGTTAAGTCTAAATTATGATAAAGCAATGATGGTTATTATTAGTAAGTAAGAGGGGACAGTATTATCATTGAGTTGAAATTAATATAAACTAACTCATTTACTCTAATGCCTTTCTAGAACTTGACGTTACATTTTAACCATTTATGTTACTGATATTTATAAGTTCCGTCTGATCTCACACTTGATATCCAAATTCATTTCTTCACTTAATCACATCATTTTATATAACAAAAGGTGTTATTATGGTTGTACTCTGATGATATCAAAATTGTACAATAATTTATTAGAATTGAGATACAAAATATTTAAAAGCTCCAGAAAATATAATTTAATGCATTCAAAAGAATTGGTTAACAAAAATTAAAAATATACAAATATTATAGTTTGAAGTTGACAATTAAAATTAACAAAAACTTTAGTATCAAATGATTATATTACATTTTGGAGTGATGAAATCACGTGCAAAGCACGTTAGGTATTACTAGTAATAAATAAAAGGACAAATAAACCTTATTAGCAGTAACTTCTTTTTTCCCCTCTTATTGAGCTTAAACACGCATTTCTTACCTTTGCTTTATCTTTTTTCCTTCACCTTTTCCATCAAAGTGGCTCCAAACAAGTTGGTTGAATGCTAAATTTTCGGATAGACATTGATTTAATAGTATAACTTCTGGAAAGAAAAGATTAAATTTTTTAAAGGCTACCTACAAAAGGTTAAACTATAAATAGCTTTTGAAGGGTTGAGCAATTGCCTAAATTAAATTAGGCTGCGTAAGGGGCTTTCAAGTTGCCTAAACATAGGGATTTAGTTTATTCACTTCACGGTTTTTGGGATTAACTAGCCATTGATTGGTATTCTTATATTTCAATTAATTCTAAATTATTTTTATATTTGTTGTTTGTCATGTCAATTTAACTTTTCTTTTCTTCTAATGAATTTGAATCACATTAGTTGAGATGTAATGTTCATTAAACTTGGACTATTTTGCTCTTTATTCGAGCACTATAACTGTTGATAAGTGGCCAATTAATCCAAAAGATTTTGTCATTTTCAAATAGCTCATGATCTACTTATAAAGATTTTCCAAGTCAATAAAGTATTTTTTTTCTTCTGCATGTTTTCAGTTTGTCCTAAAAGCATGTATATTTTGACTGGCTATTTAACATTTTGTGATTGCTTTGAGCAAGAAATTTTAAGCACAAGAAATAATTTGAGATGGAGTGTAAAGGTTGGTAAATAGTTTGAAATGGGATAAATTTTCATCTTAATTACTAATATTATTGAATCAATTGGCAATGTTTCAGTTTTCATTTTAATTACTAACATAATTGAATCAATTGATAATGTTTCATACAGAAAATAAATAGTAATTTGAAAATAGTAATTCTTAGACAAGAGGGTACTTTGAAAATAGTAAAATCTAAAAAGTCACGAGTCGTATATCAGAGTTTGGATCCTGATTTATCCAAAAAAAGGTCAAAATTTTTCAAAAAAAAAAAATACCCGTATGAGAGTTCAAAATTTAAAAATACTTTTCAAGAACTTAGAAATATAAGAATTATTCTATTCTAAGGCTAACAATTAAAAAGAATTTTTGTATCAAAAAATTGTCCTATTTTAGATTAATACAATCACATGCAAAGCACGTGAGGTGTTACCAGTGTGTGTGTCAATAAACTGCATTAAGCAACAACTGACTAGTTTAACACAAACAAGCACTACACAGTAAATAATTCACAACTTAAACACATGTACCATTGGAGTAAACAAAACCAATCAAATTATACGGTACAATCCAATAAATTAGATTATCACATACTACTTTTCTCCCGACATCGACCACATACTCCAACAAAGCCACAAAGTTTACATATTTAAACCCTAAATTGACTATTATATCATCTAAATATGGATCACCTACTAGAAAAAAAAATTCTAAAACTTTACGTAGTTAAACTCTAATATAAAGCAGATCAAAGAATAGGTAACTTTACAAAGTTAAACACCCTAATATAAAGCAAATTGAAAAACTAGTTGTCATTCTTACCTAAAAACTGCCAAACAAAATTTGGGATCAGATGCAACCACCAACACTATCTAGCCTTCTTTGCGATCAAATACAACCAAGCCTTCTTCTTAATCAGATCCACGATAGATCAACAAAGATTCAAGACCTGATTGATTTTGTAGGATTTTGCTCTCTATATGGACGATGAAGAAGGGATATCAGTTGTTGAATTTCTCTCTTGATTGATAGTATAAAAGATAGTATTTTGGGTATTCCAGACTGTGCTGGTAACTCAACCGGTTTTGAAGGTCAATTCCACTTTAATTAGATGCATCAGGTAGTTATACGGAGGTTTCTAAATGATTGGAGAGGCAATGTGTCTTTCAGCAATATTATTCGGGGTTTCTGTGTATTTTACCCTTAAGAATATTATCTTTTGTTTGTCATTTTATTTTCAAAAACTTTTGTGATAATTCCATAATTAGTTCTTCGTTTACTGTTCCTACAACATTTTTTCAGCAATCCTAACCTTTTTCAGCAACATTAATTCCGTAATCCAAGGCACCTCATCACTTAACCTTTACTGGGACCTATAGGTGACAAACAAATCCATTTAACTAAATTTACCCATACCCGCCCATGAATAATTGGATAGGGGTATCTTAAGTTTTTATACATGGGTATAAATGGGTTATCCAATAATACCGATTTAATAAATGGGTATAATTGGGTAATCTATCAAACCCAATTAACCATTTAAAATTGTCTTTCACAAGGCTCCACTCTTCCCCCACCCATTTAGAAGAAAATTGAGACATGTGTTTGATTATTGAACTCATTGTTGGAGACTTTCATACATTAATATTGTTGAAGCCTTGTATATAGTGGAATGTTTTATTTTTCAGCCTTCACAAATATTTGATGCATTTTTTACGCAAATAGATATCCTACTTAATTTTTTTTAGATTCTTCATTTTGTCATAATATTAACTATTTTGTTTAATTTATTATTTTTATTTCTTAGTAAATCTTATCATTTTATTTTCTCGTAGTTTGTTAACTTATTCATTTTTCAAAATTAGCAATTTATGATAAGTTTTAGACTTCTTTCCTACCTTTTCAAAATAAAATTTTAAATTTACACACGAAAAAAATGTTAGGGGTTCAAAGTTTTAGATGAAGTTTTTATGTTAACTTTCATAGTACTTAGTTCAAATTTTTATATTCTTATTGTTCAATTATTAAATAGTATGTAATTTTGCAATATGGAGCACGGATGGGAAAAAATTGGCAATTAGACTTATTGAGCATTATAAGTAAACATTTAAAACTAAATATGGATGCAAAGGATGATATAAATTAATAATTTAGTTTGCAAAAATGAATTTAAATGAGTTTACAAAAAATTAAAATAAATGGGTTACAAATAAATAATTAAGTTACCCAAATCATTTTTTAACTTATCAATTTATACTCATCTAGTTTGGTATAAATGAGTTTATACTCATTACCTATTTCAACCCCCAAATTCGCCGAAATCATCCATTGACACCTCTACTGGGATCCATGCATGGGGTGAACCGGTTGCTACCCTTTTTGAGGCGGATGACGTGAACATTCTTCCATAGCACGTCTTCTTGCTTTCTGTGCATCAGACATCTGAGTTATTCGTAATCACTTATTTTTATTTTGCACACCTCTTTTTGAATTTGAAAAAAAAACATACTACAGATTTTTCTTGTTAGATTTTTCTTGCACACCTCTTTCTTGTTAGATTTTTATGTTGATAGGAAAAATTGTTCATGATGTAATTTTAAAAAATTCAAAAAAATATACTATAAGGGCTACACTGACATATATCTTATCCATGAAGCAAATGACAATGCGATCTGCATAAATTGATTTATCCCTTTTCTAAATCCATATATTGATATGCTTAAAGCCAACATCTACTTTTGGCGATTTCATCCCTCGGATGATATCAATCCGCATATCAACTTTGGCTTTATTTGTTTAGAAAATCTAAAAATTATAAAAGACAAAGTGAAATTGTAAATTAAAATAGTATTAAACAAAATTAAATAATGCAACAGTCCATTCATGCATCTAGTCCCATAAATATCCTTAAAAGTGATTTTTTGTACCACCATAAGAGTTATTGGGGGAAAATAATAAAAAAAGGGCCATCAAAGTTGCTAGTGTAATCAATTAACATATATTTGTTGCAACACAAACTGTAATCAATTTTTATCAAATGAAGGCAAGTGAATTAATATAAAATAGTTATATATTAAATACATGATGGGTGCTAGTAACTATGGGAAATTTGACTTTAGGTAAATTGGTTATTGTCGTTATTCGTTTACTCAATTTATTTATGGTGCTGAAGAGATTTTGTACCTACTGGATTTGGACTACTAATTGACTTAACGTGAGATATCGATATGATATATTAGTATTGATATATTAGTAATTCATAACTACAATAAATTATCAACGATCTAACAGTCAATGCAACAAGATTTTTTTGCTAGAACAATAAAGATAAACTAACTGTAATAGGTTGTTACATGGTCCAATTTGGGCAAGCCAGTAAAGTCCATAATAATCTTACTCTGAAATTAATGGCCTTTGAGAGTAGCCAGTAATTTTAATTCAACAAGACAAGACATCAAGACATAATTGCATAAGAGCAAACTTGATCCTACATGCGAGTATTATGAATTTGTGCAGACAAGTGATGCTGGCACCGGAGATATGCTTACCTTTAATTTAGAGCAGATAAAAAATGAATGATCAACAATTACCTAATCAACGAAGAAAAAGATCATTAATTGGATGGGATCTCTTGTCATTTTACTTTCAATCTCTACTTTCACCATGCCATAGAAGTGATTAAGTTGTGCTAGGTTAAACAAGTACAGCTGACAGATATAATTTTGTAAAATACAGGATGACATCACTTGGTCTAACTAAATACACCCAACAAAGACAATACACATTCATATTAAATGAAAGAAATTTGAAGGACAGATAGGCCTTTTATTGAGGCCAAAATCGTACTTAAAATGCGTAATCAATGCATTAGACAAATCCCTGTATATACATCATATGCACTCAATTGTTCTGCAAATTCTTTCAAGTGGGACAAAAACATAAAAACTGATCACCAGAAAAACCATAATCATGCAGCAAGATGGCCATAGCAAGTCTAACAATGGCTCCCATTTCACAACAGTTGAAACTTATTAAATATCTCTAAAATTTTTAACACCCTTCGGTGAACCATTGCAATGATTTGAACAAACATTCTGCCTCATTAGACCTCACATTATAAGGGAAAAAAAGGCCAAAAGGCAGAAATAAAGCAAAGAGTTCAACTCGCAAAATTATGGAGCTCGAAGCTTTTAATTGGAAGAAGAAATTGCTTTTGAGATGGCTTGCTCACAAGATCAGCTAGGTGAGAGTGCGAAGACTTCACCTTGTAAAACCGCCAAATCCAGGTCTTCAATTGGAGAAAGAAACACATCCAATATGTTGCTTTTCAGATGGTTTTCTCTCAAGATTACATAGGCAAGAGAGTTTTGTGCGGCTCCCACAGACCGCTTCGGACACCACCCACCGCCCACTCACCAGAGGAGCTGAAGCAACTACAACTATACGATGAAGATACAAATATACGTCAGAACTCTAAAGCACAAACACAAAAGCCACCAAAGTTGACCAAGCACACAACTGAAGCACGAATGCAAAAGCCACTGAAGTTGCCCATAATTTAGGCGGTGGATCTATTTTACAAATGGGGTAACAAACTCGTGTTTAAAATCCGAAAATATGTATTTATAGAATCATTTTTTCATGCTCGAAAGAAAATTTGGGACTATTGTAAAAGTTTTAAAATTATAATCCATTTCTTAAATTGCATATTTTTTTTATGAAGAAAGTTTATCCTTTTGCAAAAAAAAAAAAAAAATGTTTACACGGCCATGGGATTCCTTCATATTTTTTGTAACAAACTCGTGTTTAAAATCCGAAAATATGTATTTATAGAATCAATTTTTCATGCTCGAAAGAAAAATTGGGACTACTGTAGAAGTTTAAAAACCATAATCCATTTCTTAAATTGCATTTTTTTTATGAAGAAAGTTTATCCTTTTGCAAAAAAAAAAAAATGTTTTCACAGCCACGGGATTCCTTCATATTTTTTTTTAATTTTTTTTTCCAAAACAGGAGGACCCTCTGGACCTAAAAATCAACCGGGCTGCAGCTTGCAACTGAGTGCAAGTTTCCCTTCTACTAAAAGTAGAAACACTTGGTAGAGAAGGCCACGGAAAGAATGAAGGGAACAAGGCCACGCGAACAGCAGTGAACTCACCGCCTAAATTGCTAAGAATCAGAGGAAATAAAGCCACGCGGACAGCAGCGAATTTCCAGCAAAGCCACTACAACCGAATGACAAAAGACCAAAACACCCCTCAAAGTCACAATAATCACGAGATAACCGGTCCATTTTCACTGTAGCAATCCCAACTCTCGCATTTAGTATAGTAAAGATTTTTGTTTTCAAATAAAGGAGTTCTACTCCAATTGAAAACAAATAAGCTTTAACACTTCACCGAAAATTCTCATGACAATGGGTTTATAAATTTTAGCATATATTCTTTTTCAATGAAAAGTTAAATATTTTTTTTATAAGTAAATGTGGTATCAAACATCGATCAAGGCGCTTAGAGAAATGACGACCACTGGTTTTGATTGTCAGAGATGATTTTCTCAGAATTGCATACTTTCATTGGAATGTACATGTCATAGTAAGTTCATACTCGCATCCTGTTCATTATTTCGTCACATCACAACACATGAGTCCTTGTGCGCATTGACTATAGATAGTCGCTACTCTTTAAAAAATATACACACTTCATAAGAACAAATCTGAAAGTACTAAGTTCAACCATTCTCAGAACTCAGAAGACAATGAGTAGCACTTCAATCATGCCATAATCATCATAGAACCACACAGGATCAATATCAAACATAACTCCAAAGATAAGAATTACATTCTGCTACTAGCTATAAAAATCTATTATCAGAGTTGAGTTGCCCATTCAGCTAGCCATCATGCAATATTCACCACAGAATCATACTGGAGCAAGTTCAAATATAACTCCACGCATGAGAATTGTAATCTGCTGCTAGCTATAAATAATTGAAATCACCATCGTGAGAACTCCCTGAGGTCAGCCAAAATCCTTTACTGACAGCTTCCATGAATCTTTCATTTTATTCACTTTTAGGTCCACCGCGTCCTTTCTAGACAGCAACTGAAACAAATATTGGCATGTCAGTTATGCAATGCAAAGTCTTAAGTCGTCTAAGACACCAAATATTTCAATGACCAATCAGCCAACGGCAGACATTTGAACTTACATTATCCCGGAAAGAGAGAGAGAGAGGGATGGTAAGTAATTGGTGGTTTATTAAATTCCAGTCTAAAAAAGAGAACATAGAACAACTGATGTTCTTTAGCTTGAATTTCTAACTGGAATTATTAATACTTAGTTGTGAATTTCTTAGGCAATTTACATTAGCATTTTTGTTTGACACAAATTGCAGGCCAAATAGTACTTGTGTTGACATGCAAAGCACTACCACTAAACTTAACAATGAAACCACTGTATGTATATATATTCCATTTTGGTTAAAAAACGAGCTTCTAGCATAGTTTTTGCCGGTGTGAACACTTGTTGATAAATTTGTGATAATAATTGGAACCCCCATGGAGAATGGACTTGAGAAAAATGCATCATGTACAGAATTCTTAGCTGCTACAACCAACTATTTAAAATTATTTCTCGAAATAGAGCTAATTTGGCCCAAACAAGAAAAAAATTAATCAATCTACCAGATTCTTTAGGGAAGCTGACCTACTATGGACATTCAAATGGTATTTTCTCCCTGGCATATCAGTGGAAAACTATTTCAACAGCATCGAAATTTTGTAAGTTTGCATACTAGCAATTTTCCTTCTCCACTTCCATCAGGAATAAATGACATAAACATAGAGTAGTGAACATCTACCAGAAGAAATCTAGATTACATACACAACCCCAAAACTAAAACCTGTAAAATGACCAATTTAAGAGTGGAATTCCACTGTTCATAATGGTTGCCAAAAGTTCCTCAGAAGTTATAGAGCTTGCAATAAATGGGTAATAGGAGAAGTACATGATGCTTCATAATAAAGGAAGAAACAAGGAAAATAGAAAAGATTAAAGTCACTTACTGCAAAAAGGATATCAGCCAATAGCTTGACCACAATTATGAAGATGATATGAGATCCCAATGTGAACGATTTATGAGGACCTTCCACTGCTCAATTCCCATTTCAAGTTGTTCTTCATTAGAGTCTTCTAAGTGACTCTCAGCAGAATGTCTGAGAAATTGCAGAAAATCACAACGAACCTCCTCAAGCTGCCTGCAAATTTGCAAGACTAGCCATCCAAGATTGGGCAGGTCATCACTGTATGTGCTCCAATGGGCAAGGTTTGAGGAGTCAAGTTTCAAGAATGAGTTTAATGAACTCCCCTTCTTTCACGTCCCACCTTTTCCCCACAAAGGCTCTCTACAAAGTAGTTTGAGAACCCAAGGTTGGGTAATCTCCCAATCTCTGAAACATAATCCCATGATAGGTGGAAGTTTGATAGTGTTAACTTTCTGAGACTTAAGGGGAATCCAAATAATGAAGAAATCTGCCACAATAGTTACTTTAAGTGACTCAAGCTCTGACAGAAAATCCAATACTGGAAAGCGATTGTGATCCCAACAATCAGCGTGTTCTTCTGTGAAAACATGCATCTCAGTTTACGGAGTTTGGGTAACCTTCTCATCATCCTTTCTGTAACTTCCACAGAACAGAGAAATGGAGAGGAAAGACTGACCGGATTATCTAATTGAGAGGAATTTTCTGTATTGCTGTCTTGCAAGATGAAGGTAGCATAATTAGTTACGTGCATATGTCTCGACTTGCCATACTCCAAGTAGTATCTGGCTGTGCAACATTACCTCTTAATCCCTTCAACAGCAAGGTCTCAAGATTCTGAGATTGGCTCTTGATGCTGGAATAGTCTACATCCCCACAAAGAGCTAAATGCCGTAAATGAACCAAAGATTCTGCAACTAGGGAAAGCCCATAGTGAGTGACTTGGCAAGGAATGTTTATAAAAAGCTCACTCCCTTGTGCAAAGAATGAACTCGAGTCACCAAGTGCATATCCAATTGATGTTTTTGTTTACCATATCCATAAGGACACCTACCTTTGCATTGACATGCTTCATCATTCAAAAAAACTTGACCAGATTCCTCAGCCATTTTTGCTGTCATCTCCTCCTCCTTGATATGACAGACATAGCCATTGCTGAAATTTCGATCAAAAGCAGTTTAACATCATTTTCCTATTGTACATTCTTTGGTGCATCAATAAGAAATCTGATCAGGTATGTGATCCCTTCAAGATTTTTTTCTTAGAAATGAGAAACTTAACAATTTACACCACCAAGTTAGGGGATGACTTTGAAACCTTTACATTAGGAAATGCCTCAACAATATCTTGGAACTTAGGCTTAAACTTCTTCTGCAGATGAAAACAGCATACTAATCATTTCATCTTGGGCTATTTTAATTCTTCATTCATATTATCAGCCAAGGCCATATAACAGATGTGCTATGAGGACATCTAAGATTCCAAAGTCAATAAAACTCTAAACTCTTGGGTATGTTGAGCACCAATGAGCAAAGGATTGCAGTGAGCTTAACCTATATATAAGTACAAGAAGCTGTCCATTGACAGGTATAAGCAATGTTCCTTTTCCATAGAAAAGATTCCGCATTTCCTTTCTTGAACTATATGCTTCTTTGTTTTGTGGCCTGAAGATGGTAATCTTTTTTACAACTTAGAAACTGCATAGCGCAAGGAATTATCCTTTCTTTCTTCAATCCCAGCTTTCTCACAAGAACCAATATCAAGATCATTGTTGGCCTCTCTAACTACAGATTCAGTATCAAAGGAGACCCCAATCTCAACTGTTTTTCATGGATGTGTATGTCAGAAACAATTTGACAAGCCTTATGTCAAGTGTGAGGATCTCATATTGATGAACCCTCTAGGACAGGATAAAAACAAGTGGGATAACTAATTTCTTCAGCTACACCCGACCCTCAGATTTCTTTCTTTCTTTGTTTGCTCAATGAAAGTAATGTGTTCTGTGGGCTGAGAAAACTGGAGAGAGGAATGGATGACGTGTTGACTGCAGACCACTGCTCCAAAAAAAACAGAAAAACAAGGAATTTCAAATTATCAGGCCTTAATTAGACGTGCATTATCCAGAAAATGATTAGACAGCATTTTGGCCAAATATGTATAATCCACTGAAGCAAGATGGCAGGGGCAAATCAACCATTTCTTGATTAATGAAGTGAAAAACAATTTAATACGTTTAAAGGCCCTTATTTTTTCGGCTAAATGAAGGAAACGGAAGACTTTTCAACAAAAGCCAGGTTCCTTGAAATTTATATAGGGTTATCAATTTACTAGAGAATTCTTTATATCAAAAGTGAATATGGAGACAACAATCTGGTTCTTAATAGAGAGTTAGGCGTCATGGACTAGTTCTGGTAATGGATTGCCGATTGTTTTTTACCTATTTAAGACCTCAAAATTTTGCATTATAACTACTAGTTTAAGAAATTACAAGACAACATAAATACATTCTAAACTGTTAAATAGCTTTCTCAAGAGAAAATCTGTTGTCCTAAAAGTTGATGGAAAGCTAATATATCCATAGGGAAATGCGAATATTGAGAAAATGGCAGAGAAATTCTTGGACCACAGACAAAGGGTTATTTTGGAAGTGCCTTGTCAATAAGTTTATACAAACCAAAGGATGATCCCTAAATGCAATAATTCAGAACTCCAAATCCCAGGAAAACTGATCTTACCTGGTACTAATAAGCTGCATAAGTACAAGAACATTAATGACAAGTCCACTGACTAAAGAGTAGATGTGCTGAAACGTTGAAGACAGAATTATGGAAAAGTGGTTGATATCTTGCTTGAGAGATTTTATACTTATGGCCAAAGTTTAATGTCCACATTCTTTTATTATCCATGGTCAAGTTTCCACCCTTGCCTGTTTCTAGGATGGAAAAGATGTCCTTGAATCCCGAATTCTGGATAAGTCCGGAATCAGCCTTGGAAAGCCAAAGCAGTGCAAACTTCCTTTTGCGTTGAGCATTGTTCAGCACAAAGGACTCCTCATATTTCACTCCCTAACAAGCTAATGGCTACAAGGAAACATGGCCCTTTCCTACTGCCAGACCATATCTTCAGAAACAGTTCACTGACATGTTCACTATGGCAGACAGCTGATCTAAAAGTGAACCTTCAATGCAGGGGTAAAAACAGTCTAAATGAACTCACCACAAGACAACTTTTTGCTGTTTCTGTAGCCAATCTCTACTGATTGCAAATGTTAAAGACCACTACTAAGATTCTATTCAAAAAGCAAATTTAAATTTGTTAAATTGGAGAGATTGTCAGGTCTTCTCCATATTTCACAATATGACTGATAACTAATGACTATCATTAGAGCCCAAAGCAAGCTATATGAATTAGCAAAAACATATTTGAAATCATCAAATATATCAACAAGTCACCAGTATTCAAATATTTGTTGATTCTGTAAGCTCAGTACAAAAGTTAACAGATCCAATCTCTTAATGATAATAGTTAAGAGCACATAATTTTGTAACTGGAATATGTTGAAACATCAATTCAAGTTACATACAGCAGGAAATTGAATGTGTAAATGATGGCTAACTTGTTCTTCAGTATTAGAGCCAGTTTAGCAGAAATAGACAAATTAGTAACAATGAATCACAATAATAATGAACATGTTACCAGATACCTTTCTATTTCATACAATTGAATCGATCTGGTGTCCGACTACCACTGTCTGTGACTGATTATACTTAGAACAGCATGTCAAGTTATTGCTGATTAAAATTTGGGAAAAATTATGGGATATGAGCTTCTGTTTTCCAACAGACCTGGTCATTGAAATTTTGCAGCCACAGACCAAGCCAAATTTGGGATTATCTCCAGAGAATATTAGACATATGCTAAGCAACCTCCAGACATCTTGTTGACTGAGTAGAACAATTGTAGATCTGACCAAGTTGAGGATGCAACCGGTTCAAGAATTGACTCCATTCGGATCACAAATGCTTCCGAATTTTCAGACCTGGTCATTGAAATTTTGCAGCCACAGACTGAGCCAAATTTGGGATTATCTCCAGAGAATATTAGACATATGCTAAGCAACCTCCAGACATCTTGTTGACTGCGTAGAACAATTGTAGATCTGACCAAGTTGAGGATGCAACCGGTTCAAGAATTGACTCCATTCGGATCACAAATGCTTCCTAATTTTTTCCTAATCAACTTTGCCTTCTCTGCAACCTTTTGCAACATAAAATTTGCCAGCATAAGCAAGAGAAATTTAAGTTCTTCAGCCAGCCAACTTTTAGATAATTAAAACACCTGGTCAAACTTTGGGAAACTAAACAAGATGAAGTGATGAAAAGATCACACTGACAAAACATTAAAACTGCATAGCAAACAAGACAACATGTTCAGGAATATTGCGAGGTTGAAAATTAAAAATTGACAGTTGACATTTGAATAGTGACTTCTTTACAAACTTCTCAATCTTGTTCTTAGCTTTGCAAAACGGATGTGCATTCTAAACTAACCTTCTCAGTTGACTTAGCAGCAGCTATTAGAGCTAATGAGGAGGTCATATTCCTGGAGAGGCACATCAGCTGAATATTCGACAAGCTCCATCTGTCTCTTTAATTCCACAAGACATTGGTAGATCTCATCACACTGAGGATGTGACTTATCTTTGACCATGAACTTCCAAACATCACCTTTGACCTCTATTGAACTGCAGCCAGGAGTCTTATCAACACCTCTTTCTCTCATCATCTTCCTAACCTCCCTGGACTTATGCCACATATTTGCTTCGATGTACATGCTTGCAAGCAGGACATAGATTCCACTATCATGAGGATCCAGTTCTAGAAGCTTCATAGCAGCTTTCTCCCCCATCTCGACATTTTTATTAATTCGACATGCAAAAAATAATGCTCCCCACACCACAGCATCAGCTTCCATTGGCATGCTCTTAATAAGCTCTTCAGCCTCTTCCAGTAGACCAGCCCTACCCAAAAGGTCGACCATGCAAGAGTAGTGTTTAAGTTTGGGAGGAATGTTGAACTTGGAGCTCATCTGTGCAAAAATCTTGCGACCTTCTTCAACCAAACCTCCATGACAACAAGCTGACAAGACACCCAAAAATGTAACTTCATCTGGGACCAGTCCAATTTGAATCATCTCAAAGAAGTGGGACAAAGCATCACTGGAATCCCCATGATAAGCCAAACCACATATTATAGCTGTCCAAGTTAATGAGTTTCTTGCTGGCATCTCTTTAAAAATCTGAAGTGCCTTACTGATGTTGCCACATTTTGCATACATATCTATCAAAGCAGTCCCCAAAGCAACATTTATAGAGATGTTATTCCTTTCAATATACCGATGAAGCCAAATTCCAACATCAAGCGCCCCGATCTGCGTGCAAGCAGATAAACAACTAACCATGGTCACCTGATCAGGCATAACATTCATGGCTTGCATTTCTCTAAACAAAGCCAATGCCTCCTTACAATGTTTGATTTGGACGTAACCACTAATCAAAGCATTCCAAGGAACAACATCCTTCTCAGGCATCTCATCAAAAAGCTTTCTAGCAGTGTCCAAAAGCCCCAACTTTGCATATCCCACAACCATGGTCGTCCAACTAACCACGGTCTTCTTCTCCATCCTATCAAACAAAGCCTTTGCTTCATCAAGTTCCCCACACTTCACATACATGTCCATAAGAGCATTACCTAGAGGCACGGTCAAATTCAGCCCATACTCCTCAATGCGCTGATGAAATTCTCTCCCAAGCACTAAGTCCTCCAACTGCCCGCATGACAAAACCAATCCAATCATAGTAACCTCGTCTGGCTTGACTCCCTCCGTCTCCATTTCCCTAAATATCCTCAAAGCTTTGTGTGCTTTCCCGCTCTTGACATACCCATTAATCAAAGAATTCCAAGAAACCAAGTCTCTCACGCAATTTTCATTGAACACCATACGTGCAATGTCCAACTCCCCAAAAGACGCCAAGAAATGAATTAAAGCATTATGCACATAAATGTTTCTCTCATAACCCAATTTAATAACATGAACAAGAATCTCAAAACCCAAATAAAAGAATGATAATCTAGTACATGTCTTAAACAATAAAGGAAAAGTATATTTATCAGGCCTTAAGCCACTATTACTCCAAGCACACAACATTTGCTTGTATAAAATAAAAGCTTCAATAGGGTTCTCACCGTCAGAAAAAGCTCTAATGGAAACATTATAAGAAAATGCATTTGGGTTTTGCAAACTGCATAACAACGTTTTGCAGTAAGAAAGATCAGCCATTTCTGAGAGAGCACAGAATGCAATCAAACGACTCGACGCCAGCCCATCTGAGATGAGGCCAGTGATGATCATTTGGGATTGGATTTGCTTGAGCTGAGAAATGGACTTGCATTTATTTTCAAGGAGTGAAAGAATCGGGTTTGAGATGACAAAAGAATGGTTGGTGTTCCAGTTGTCCTTGGCCTTGTCTGGGTTGTCTCTGTGGTGGGGCAAATTGGAGCGAGCGGAAAGTGTCTGAAAAAATGACGCAAAGGGATGATTTCTGGAGAAGGGTAGTTTGGAAAGACTGGAAGAAAGTTTCTTCAGGCGGGTGGTGATGACCATTGGTCAAGTGAGCAAAAGCATTGGATCTTTGGCGGGAGAGAAGGTTTGATTAATTAAGAGATGGCCAAGTTAACGCGTTAAGCTTTAACCCCAAGGTTTGGTACCATTTGCACCTTCGCGCCAAGTCCAAAGGTTGGATAGACCCATCTTCAAAAACCAATAGCCCAAACTTGTCGTATCATCTCAGTAATTGTGTAGCATAATTTGAGTTATTGAATTTTTTAAAATTGAATCTGCCCAAGTGTGAACTTAATACCAAACATTACACTTGTGTTGCACTTTTTTCTTGAGCCAATGATTTAATACTAATGGTTTACCAAAAAGAAAACATTTTAATGATCTCAAAGTAATAACTCATAGAAACATCAAACAATACTTGAATAGAAGATCAGATTTTCTTTGTTTGAGAGAATGTCCTTAAAAAAAAAAAAAAAGGAATCCAACCGCTTTAAAAACAAAAATCACACTCCCTTAAAATATAATGTAGAATTTAAAATAAAATCGTTTCTTTTGACAACAAAAATTTTTGTCGATATTCTCAATTTTTCACAATATGTGTACGAAAGATATCTTGCCATATTTCTGTCTTATCTTTATGTTCATAATTTGAGGAGGAATATTTGTAACAATAGCAAAGTTTATTAAATTTACTTAATATGATTTTTAACAATAGCAAAGTTTAATACTATAATTTTTACATGATTTGATATTTAGCTTATTAAGTGAGTTTAAAGTTTGTAGGATTTCCATTTTCATGTTATGATCCTTGGTCAAGATTCTTAATATTCAAGCTTTTTGTTGGAATTTATTGGAGTAAAAGCTTATCCTTACTTATGAAAGTCCCCTCTGGCTTAACTAGGGAACTTATGCGCTAACCTTGACTCAAACGTCAAGCATTTTAGCAAACAGTTTTTCGTTTTCTTTTTTACTCAAGTTTACAGGCTTTTTCTAACTATATCAGCATGCTTAATATACTCATATGGTTGGTCTTTGCCCTTCTGGTCCATGGTGAAAATTAACGAGTGTTAGCTTACACGTGCATGTCTGTGATATTTCTTCTTTTTTTTCTCGTTAATTGTTTCATGCGTCTTGCTGGGGAGGCGGTGTTAGGGATAATAATGGAGAAAACAGCAAAAAGTTACAAAACAAATGATACAAAAAGATTTCAAATCGTGGCTCAAGATCATTTTTCTTTAGGATTTATTTGTCCAGAATTTTGTGTGCAAAGATTTTGGACAAATATTCTTTAGAATAATTTGAAAGGTGTTTGTCTTAATTCTTGCACAAAGTTAGACAAACCTACTTGAACTATGATATGTTTTTGTAGAGAATTATAATAGTAGAAAAAAAACGATCTTCTGTAGCAAGTCTTCCTACTAAACCTCTATACAGTTGAGATTGAAGTGATCAAGAGTTGCAACCTTTCACCACTGATTTGTATATTTGTGTTGGTCAAAAGATTCCTCAACATCAATGCAAAGGTTCAGGACAATTTTTGAATGTTTAAACACCATTTAGATGGTAATTAACTGTCAAAAACATGAAAAGGTGCCAAGTAGACTTAAACAATTTCTGAGTATTGCAGGAACCAAATAGTGATGGAACTTATGTTGGGTCCTAAAATGGGCCCTGTCTTGCAACTGATCAAATTTTGAAAATATCCAATAATCCCCTGCCATTTTTAAAATTTAGAAAATAGACTTCCAAAAGTTACAGAATAATCTGTCAATCATATGCATAAATAATGGTGTCTTTCAATTGAACCATTATTTTGGTGAAAGTTCTTTGAAACTAGTCAATACGAAATAGTAGACTAGTTTTGAACCATTTGTACATCACACTAGTTTCATATACACATCACACATAGATCAATACACAACCATATATTCTTTGATGATACATTTTATGTAGAAACGGCAACGGCCTTGCCCCAAACCCGCCCCGTTGCCCACGACTTCCCTCCGCCCCCGCCCCATCCCCTACCCCTCGCCCAGCCCCGCTTCCCCCGCAGGGGCACTCGCGGGGTTAATAAAATTTATCATATAATTTAATGTAGTCAAATTTTAACAAATAATGAAGTACTAAAATATCAACACATCCCCATGTCACTATATATTGTAATTTCATAATTGAAATTCATAAAAACAATCAAACAAAAAATTATTTGAATACAATCCAACATGATGAAACAAATACAACTAAAGTAGTTAAGTTTCACTTTTGTAATAAATACAATCACTAAATCATTATGATATATTTTTTGAGAAAAAAAGTGTTATTGTGTTAAGTGTAATTAAGAATTTAGTATAATATATTAGTAAGTTTAGTATAACTAATTAATAATTTCAATTAGTAGATATATATAATTATTAATATAATCGATAATATCAATTATATTACATATACTTATATACATTATATAATACTAATAATATCATTATTATAAATTTGTTACTAATTAAATTAAATATTTTTTTTTTGCTGGTGGCAGGGAGAGGGATGGGGCGAGGGAATATTCCCCCACCCCTCACCCCATTTCTTAACGGGAGGAAAAAATTTCCCTCGTCCCACCTAACCCCTGCCCCATTATAATTGATAATATTAATTATATTACATATGCTAGATATATTATATAATACTAATAATATCATTATTATAAGTTTGTAACTAATTAAATTAAATATTATATATATACATATAAATATATAACTAAATAAGTATATTTTTTTTTTGGGGGTGGCGGGACGAGGGATGGGGCTAGGGAATATTCCCCCACCCCCCGCCCCGTTTCTTAACGGGAGGAAAAAATTCCCCCCACCCCACCCAACCCCCACCCCATTAGCCCCCCGCGGGGCGGGCACCCGCTCTAATTGCCATTCCTAATTTTCTGATTTTGTATTACTATCTTTGCATGAATGTTTCAAAACAAAATACTTAATTTTGTAGTTTGCCAAATTTACATTTATATAGACAACATCTTAGTACCCCCGTCATTAATAGCACTTCAAAATTCGTTAAGAGTCAATAACTCAACTTAACTGTGATCAGGCAAGAATAAAACGCATTATTTTATCTTGGGATGAAAAATGATATAGTGCACCAACCATTAGAATGATGTACTTTCACTCATTGAATTCAAAACAAGACATTGTATCTAGTGTTGAATTTAGATTCCACCATTAATGGTCACTGAGTTTGGACTTTAAACCTATCCCTCTTGATGTTTTTAACATCAAATCTCTTGATAATCCTTTTCATTAAAGGATCATTCAAGTTTTCACTAAACCTCACAAAATCAATTGATATGACTCCATTTGTGATTAAATCTTTCACATAACTATGTCTCAAAACCAATATGTCATGATTTACCATTATACACTTGACTATGTGTTTTTAACAAGTGTAACTGCACTATCGCAATGTATTGAGATAGGCGACAATGGTTTTGGCCACAATGGTATATCATAAAATAAATTTGTAGCCACTCAACTTCTTTACAAGCTGAAACAAGTGCTACAAATTCAGCTACCATTGTTGAATCAGTGATATAAGTTTGCTTCTTAGAATCCCAAGAAACCGTGCCACCACCTAACACAAAGATCCAACTACTCATTGACAAGTGATCATCTTTATTAGTGATCCAACTAGCATTTGAAAAACCTTCTAAAACTAAAGGATAACCAGTATAATATATACCATAGTCCTTAGTGGCTTTCAAGTACTTCAAAATTCTGATTACACCTTGCCAATGTAACCTACTAGAATTGCTTGCATATCTACTCAAACATACCAACAACATATGCAATATCTGATCTAGTATATATCATTGCATACATTAAGCATCCTATAACTTTGCCATGTTCTAATTGAGAAATTGGATTCCCTTTATTTTTCACATAACTTATTTTGGGATCCAATGGCGTTGAAACTGGCACACAATCATTTTTATTATTGGCTTCTCTTGCTGCCTTGGGCCTTGTTAAATTGTTCCTCTCTTTTCCAAATTTGCCAAAGGATGTTGGCTGTTAGGGAGATATGTTTGCTACCCTCTCTTCTAGTGCTAGCTTCCATCACTGTAGTCCACCATTTACTGAAACAACCAAGCTGGTCTAGTATTCCTTCCCACTGGATAGGTGACATTTTTCACACTAGTTTGACATGGTTGCAGTTAAGCAAAGCATGTTCTATCGTCTCACCTTCCTCACCACAGATTCTGCATGTTGGGTCACCTTGTTTGGTTCTATCAAAGGATGAGTTGTCTTACTGGTAAGGCCTAGTTCAAGCATTTCCACAAGAAAATCTTCACCTTGTGCTTGATGTTCAGTTTCCAAAGATGCTTCCAGCTTTTCTGTCTATTCGAGCTCCAGCTTGTACTAATTATCTCCCTGGCTTCCTGCTCACTTTCCTTCTGGCCTTCAGATTGTATTCTGTAAGTTGATCTCACTGAGTAATTCCCATTTGAGCTTTGAATCCAGTAGTTGCTGTCCTCTCTGTTGGGCCAGGCTTATGGGGATGCTTAGTATACTTTCTGCCTCCTTGGAGCTAAAGTTTCTGAAGATCAGATGTTTATTCCATTTCTTCTGGATTATCAGCTCGTCTCCGTTACCAGATTGCATCCCCTGTGGTTTCTATGTGGTAACCTTTCCTTGATGGTTATCTGGTATCCAACTATCTCCCCAAATATAGGTCCTCTTTCCATTGCCTATCCTTCTCCTAGTTCCTTTCTCTATCAACTGCCTGCTCCCATCAGACCTTTCCCAAATCCAAGATGCATTCCCAGCTACTTTGCACTTGAGAAGTGATTCTTTTGGATGGTATTTGTCCTTGAGCACTTTGCTAACCAGTAGATTTGTTGTGTGAGTAGCCTCCATACTTGCTTCCCTAATAGAGCTGTGTTGAATGCCTCTAAATCTTTAAATCCCAATCCTCCATCCTTCCTGTCCAGTGACATTTTACTCCAAGATCTCCAATGCATCTTGTTCTTTCCTTGCCTCTTCCCCACCAATAGTTTGCCATCACAGCATTGATCTCTTTGCATACCTTCTTTGGCATCTTGAAGCATGACATCGTGTATGTTGGCATTGCCATTATCACTGATTTGAGCATAACCTCTTTGCCTGCAGCACTTAACAGCTTATTTTTCCATTTCTTCAGTCTCTGCTGGATGTTGTCTTTAATGTAGCCGAATAGTTGTTGTTTCGATCTGGTGATTCACCATTGGAGTCCCAAATACTTGCCTTGGTTGACCATTTGAAATATTTCCAAAGTGCTTGACAGACTTCCATCTTGGCTTCCTGCCCCAAACTCGTGCTGAAAATGACTGGGGATTTTTCGAAGTTGATCAGTTGTCCAGTACCTCTTTCATCACATTGAGTAGTCTTCTGAGTTCAGATGCATTCTGGGAGTCAGCTTTACAAAATATCAAAGAATCAATCTGCAAAAAAACAAGTGAGTTAGTCTAGGCCCTTGCCTACCTGATTCGCATGCCTTTGATTCTTTGTTCTATTGCTACCTTTTGGAGGAGATTGGAGAAACCTTCTGAGCAAAGCAGGAATACGATAGGGTGACAGTGGATCCTCCCTGTCTAATTCCTCTCTGTGGTAGCACATATTCCTTCACCTCTCCATTAATTATGAAAGAATAGGAGAATGATGAAATGCATTCCATGATCCAGCTCCTCTATTTGTCATTGAATCCCATATGCTGCATCACAGCTTCCAAGAATCTCCATTCAAGCTTTTGACATGTCTAATTTCACAGCCATAAAGTCATCTTTCCCAAGCCTTTTGTTTTTGAGATAATGAAAAAACTCATGGAAATCATAATGTTTATCTAAAATTGCCTACCAGGAATAAAAGCTTATTGATTTTTGCTAATGCAAGCATGAAGAATTGGTTTCAATCTATTAGCTAAGATCTTTGCTATTAATTTTATAAACTGTTGTGCGACCAAACTAATGGCCCTATAATGCTTGGGAGAAGTGGGAATCGTGACTTTGGGGATGAGAGAAATAATAGTATGATTGGCTAACTTTAATGAGGTGACCAGTGTAAAAGAAAGTTTGAATAGCTCCAACCAGATCCTTTTTGATTATGTGCCAGAATTTTTGGAAGAAAATGGGAGGCATTCCATCTATACCTGGGGCTTTATCAGGACTCATGGAAAAAAGGGCAGATCTGATCTCCTCCTCTCCCACAAGTTTAGTTAGATTTTCATTCATACTATCTGAGATCGTGTGTGGTTATACCATCCAGGACCTCTTCCATCTCCCCTTGTTTCTGATGTTGAGAATAGGCGCCTATAGTAATCAGCAATTTCAGCACCAAGCTCCTCCTTACTTTTAGTCCAGGTGCCATTCTCTCTTTGTATTTCCATCATTCTATTCCTTTTCCTTCTCCCCTCCACACTGGCATGAAAAAAATTGGTGTTCTTTTCACCTGCATTTAACCATTGCATCCTAGCTTTCTGACTCCAGTAAATCTCCTCTTCCCTGTATGTCTCTTTCAATTTCTTCTTTAGACCATTCCTAATCTCCCTCTTGCCCTCAAAGTCCCTTGTTTTCAGCTCCTGCAATTGGTTCTTGAGCACTTCAATATTCTTTCTAGCATTGCCTTGTATCTTGTTTTTCCATTGCAAAAGTGCCACCCTACACCTTTTCACTTTCTTTATTACTCTAAACATCCATGTGCCTTCATCTTCTTGTTCCCAAGCTTGTTTGATAATGTCATTGATCTCTTCTCTTTGGAGCCACCTTTTATCAAAATAGAACCTTTTTTTCCTCCTGATTTGACATGGCTTGGTATCAGAAATCAGCATGCTATGGTCAGAAGCAAATGTATCCTGATGTTTGCAGGTGACCTTCTCAAAGGTTTGAAGCCAAGGGTAGCTACACAAACCTCTATCCAGTCTTTGTTTTACTTCCCCAGCTCCCTCCCAGTTGTTACCACCAAGTCCATGGATGTCTCTCAAAGCCCACATCCATCAACTGGTTGTCGTTAATGAAGTCCTTAAATGCCTTAAAGCTACCCTCCTCCCTCTAGTTGCCACCCCATTTCTCTTCATTTGATACAATGTTCATTGAAGTCGCCTGCCATTAGCCATTTGTCCCCCCACAATCTTTCCTCGCCTGTAACACCTTCCATTGCTGTTTCCTTACTTGATCCTCACTGTTGGCATAGACTCCTACAAACCACCAGTCACATTGCTTTCCTTGTCCTCAATCTGAGCTTCAATAGTGAAGGCAGTCTTGATCACTTGTTTTATCCCGTATATCCTCTTTCCATAGCAATGCCATCCCTCCTGCCCTTATGCATGGCATCCACAAAAACAGCTTCCTCAAAATGCAGAATGTTTTTTACTTTTTCCAGGTACTTACTTCTATTTTTGGTTTCACACAAGAACATTATATCTGGAGAGGAGAGGTTATTCACCTCTCTCAACTGGGGAATTGTCAAGGGACTTCCCACACCTTGACAATTCCACACCAGTACTCTCATTTAACCATTGGGGCCTATAAAGGGTTGGACCCCTCCTCCTTCACCTCTGACTTTGAAGAATTGTATCCCATTTCCACCTTCTTTCTCTTTCCTTCCTGCATGTTTTCCTCGTCTATGTCCATGTCAAGTACCCCCTTAGTCCCTTTCCTTGACTGTATTAGTGCTCAGCTCCTTCAGAGATTGTCTATGTTTCTTTGGGGACCTTAACACTCTCAGATTCTTCTAGCCTGCTTAATCAGTGCCTCTTTAACCTTAGGCCCTTCTGTTGTTTCTATGCTAGCAGATTCCCGTATTGGTATGTTTTCCTTGTTGTTGTCAGGACCATGGCATTTGGGCTATCAAGGTACCTTGTTCCTCCTTCCTCATCAGACAGTCACCACCTGCTTCTATAATGCCCTTACCGTCTTCTCCTACTAGTCCCTCAGCTATATTAATACCTTGGGGACAGGGCTCCACACCCCTTTCTTCCCCTCCATCCTGCAGGTTCCCCTCCTTCATGATCAATCTTCCTACTCACCGTAGTAAGCTTGTCTGGGATTAGTTCCCAGCTCTCCCAATTGTCACCTCCCTGTGCTACTTGAACAGACCTTCCTCCTGTTAGTCTCCCATCCTCAGAATCAACCTCTTTGGTTTTACCTTTTCCTTTCTCTTTTTGAGTTTCCACCCTTTTCTCCTGATTTTCAGGCTTCCTTTGCTCCTCCCATTCCCCATCTTGGAGCCTCCATTGGTGTTTTTGAGGGTTAAACACCATGCTAGCCTGTTTTTTTCTATGGTGAGTTCCTTGCATTGCCAGCTCGCAACCATGGACCAAACTAATTATCCTTTCTCCTCACCCCCTTATTTCCTTGTCTCATACATGTCCTTTCATTATGTCCTACTGACTCCACAGTTATAGCAAAAATCCGGGCACCTCTCATATTTAAAACTTGCCCATTTGGTTATTTCCCCTACCTTAACAATTGTTCCTCTCAAAAGTGGCTTGGAAATATCTGCCATCACCAGAAGTTTCAGGTGTCTTCCTTCTTTGCCCCCAGTCTGAGGAACAATCACCTCTCTTACCTTGTGAAAATTTGGCACCTATCTTTTTACCTGCATCCTTAGACATCCAATGCACTGGCAAGTTCCATACCTGAATCCATAAGGGTGCTAACCTAAATGCCTTGTCATCCTCCTCAATACCCTCATACCATTCGCTTAGCACCAACAATTGGTTGTCAGCTATCCATGGACCTCCTGACAGGATCCTCTGTCTATCACTCTCTGACGGTAGAATGAACTGAAACAAGTTGGCTCCTAACTCCACGACTTGTAGATTTCTAGGGTAGCTCCATGCAGTTAACACAAAATTCTTGATCCCAGTGTAATTGCCACTTTCTCTCCCATGACCTTACCAATCAAACTATTTTTGCATTCTTTAATTCCACCAATTAGTTCCTCATTTTCCAAATTTGCCATTTGGAGCTCTGCACTAGAAAGGTTCAAAGTTTTGTATAATTTCTGCCAGCTCGTCCGCCATGATAAAGACGTTCTGAAGGTATTCCACACACGACTCTGCAAGTTTGAAGAAACTACTGTCCCTGTATCTCGAAAAGGGTTAGATCTATCCTACCTTACCAAGGAAGCTAAACTAGATAGAAAAGAGTCCTGATCTACTCAAGAAAACAGCTTGGGAAAGACTATTATGGTTAGGAAATTACCTGTCTTAGCTCGCTTGGATGTCACGAAGATCTGGTTACCATAATGCATAACAGCTTTCTAATTGTCTCTTATATGCTTCTGCGCTCTAGTGACACTTCAGCTTCCCCTGCATAGAAATTTTTTTTTTTTTACTCACTTTCTCTCTGTTTTTTTTTTCTCCAGCTATCAGTGTTTGTTTGTCTGTGGTTCCCACCTCTGGGATCTTTAGTAGTAGGGATTGAGAGTTGATTGCGCTTTGTTGCTGAGAATCTGACAGCATTAATCAACTACAAGCATTAAAGAAGCTCGGAAAGAAAGAGTTTGAGGAAAGTGCGCCAATGTTTTGGTTTCTGGAAAGTGTTTGAATATTCAAACTTCAAAGCATCACTTTTCGGACCTGTTGGTAGCTCCCACCAGGGGGAGAGAGAGCTCTCTTTTTAGAGAGAGAAGTGCCTCTACTTTAGAGAGAGGAGCTTTTGATTTCTCTTAATGGACCTCTTCATTAGACTGTTGATGATTTTTTAACATCTCATATATGAGAACAGTTAATAATATTGCCTTTTCAATTTGAGAACAATAAATAAGAAAAAAATATATGTACTTTAATGAAGGGCTAATTGCAGTTTGCACCCCCAACTATTCCGTGATCGGAGTTCGCCACATTAAAGTTCTAATTTCTGCAATCAACTACATTTAAACTTTTGATTCCTAGAACAATTTAAAAATCAAGCCAAGTTGAATTAAAAAACAAGACTGGTGTGACCAGTCTACCGTTATTTTTTTTATTGAACTTCAAATAATAGCCTTTAAATAATAACCTATTAAAAAAATCTTATGAAACCCAAAAGAAAATAAATAAAAAAAATATAGTTCATGCATGAGGAGGTCCAATATCACCAATGTGAGACATAAATCTTCCCAGGCAGGTAAGTAAATTCATGACCAAATTAATATGTTAAGACTGTCTTCAACAATATAATTTCAAGAGTAGATACTACTTCATTGAGTTATGCTGATTGGTTTTCTGCTCCAATTTCCACTTCATATAGAAACCACAAACTCTAGCATCAGTTCCTTTTTTTTTATCCATTTTTTAGTTTTCATACATACTCAATCGTTTTACATTCATATCACCAAATTGCACGAGACATAAATGCTTTCTGCAAAAATTTGAAGAAGTAAAAAGGTAATATATTAAGCAAATTATCTAGACCTAGTACGTTAAAATATTCCATGTAAAGTAAATCAATGTTTAAGAGAGAGAGAGAGAGAGAGAGAGAGAGAGAGAGAGAGACCTTTTACTTCAATTTAATGGAGTCATTTCTCTTCCTTAACATTTAATAAGGTAGAAAACCTAGACCTTAAAAATTTTTTGTATTTTTCTCAAATAATTAAATCGGGAATAGGACATTAAATTTGAAGAGCGTTGAGGACATTGCTTCAACATGTACAAAGAATTGATATCAACTAAAACTTTTTACCTATAACAATATATATTTAAGAAAGATTCAAACAATTTTTCTTAAATTACACCAAATCATGTATATTAGTGCATTAAAATATAGTTGTAAGGGGCAATGATTTAAAAAATTTTGCATTGTATTTAGAGTTTTAAATGAACAATTAAAGATTAAATACAAAAAAGTTTCAAGATTATCGCCGCTCGCTATACTCTTTAAGCGCAAGTACTTTAAAATGGAGTACATATACATAGAACTGGATGGATCGATACATATATATATACAATTCATAAATAAATGGCATAAGCAGCTAGGATGCAAGGCATCCTCATTTTTTCATTGTTCAATGAGAATTTCTCCAAAAAAAAAAAAAAAAGTTTCTGATAAACACAAAATCATTATCTAATAAGAATTCATCAAGTTGCCCGAGGAAGATTTGGTCTAAGCGGATTTCATGGTAACGTTAACTTTTTTTTTTTTACTAGTGGAGTCATGGCGCCTATTTATCTACTTATTCATTTCTTGTTATCAATTTTGGAGACTCTTTACAAAATTCTCAATTGCAAGTCAATTGAACTTGAACTTTCCAATAATAGCCCATATCTTGCGTCCATAAGGGCTTGGGCTAATTAAGTCTAAATTCTTGGGTTTAATTGTCACATTGAAATCCTCATCAATATTCCAAAAGATTCCAAAGGAGACTTGGTGGATGAAGCCTCGGGCACGAAAAGTTTTTGTTACCAACCTTTTGAAAATCCAGTCATTGTCAACTTATCGTTTTCTAAGTGTGCTCTCTTCAAAAGCGTTTAAGATGGTGGTGAGTCTTGATACTCATTGCTTGCACTCTCTGTCAATCTTGTGTTTCTCATTTCTGATGCACCAACCATGAAAATAATCATTCAGATAATGACTAAACATGGGAAAAATGGACAAGAAACGCCCAATTTGACTTTTATTCTCCATGTAATCGAACGATAGAATAGGATCATAGGAATCTAAACGAAATATGGTGAATATAAGCATTAGAGGTGGCAAAATGGGCGGGATTGGCGGGATTTGCTTGGGTTCGAAATGGAACCGAATCATATGGGTTTGGGTCTAACCTTATCCATATGTGTTTTGGGACTAACTTGGGCGGGATCACTTTGGGATGGATTTAGATTGATCCCGTCCAATACCCAAATCTATTTTCTATATTTTTTTCCTTTAATTATTTTTATTTTTTTATAGAACTTTAATATTTTTATTTATTAAATTTCTTTTGATTTTATTGTGAATTTATATTTTCCTGAATTCATTTACAATTTAGAACGATTAACAGTTACTTTAAAAAGACATAGCATTTTGGTAAGAATGAACATATCTTCTCCCTGGATTAAACCAAAAATTGGACTAACAAATAAAGGAAAGATAGATATACAGTCATATTCCAACCTTACCCATAATGTTGTCTGACACAAGGACTAGTAACAAGATTTTTAACACTAAATTCATTCTTACTGACATTCTTAAAATTTCCAAAATTTGAAACAAAAGAAATTCACATTAAATGCTGAATAAAGCTAGCACAGAAACGAAGAAACTGATTAAAAATTGATAATAGGGTTGCATATAGAAATCTATGTAGATAGTTCAACAATTAGCATAAAATCAATATAAAGGGTGCCGACCATTGTTAGTAAAGCATTGATTCTTGTAGACACCAAAATTTTACCAATTCATTTTATTTTTATTGTTATCTTTATTTTTTTAAGCTATTTAAATGAAATCATTTTTTACTTAATTGGTTTTCTTTTGTAGGAAAGTGAAGAAAGGAAAAGAAAGAAAATGGAAGTGAAAAAAAAAATCAGATTTTTGCTAAAAAAAAATTAGAGATGAATTTTTGGATAAATGAAATTTTTTGGGAAGATATTTGGGCCCAATGAGTACCCAAGTATTTCCCAACATTTCCCATGAAATAATGGGTACAATTGGGATGCATCCCATTTTAAACCCAATATCAAATTACAATACCCATCCCGCCCAAAGTCCTTTTGGCATGTGTAGCTCATTGGGACTTGGGACCAATTGCCACCTCTAATAAGCATATTAAACTATGTAAAACACAACAGGCAATTTAACTTTTATTCACTATGTAAGCCTCTAACCACAAAGTTTTTAGGCAATTTAACTTAAGAGTTTTTAAAAAAATAGGTCTTCTTTGAATTGTGATTTTTTGTATAAAAGTTTTTACGTTTTTTATAAATACATTTATCATCTCACATATATCAAAACGCTATACTATATTATTTTATAAAAAATCCTAAAAATAGGAATTCAAACATGTTGCTGTCTTTCTCGAAAGGTAACAAACACAATTTAGTGAATAGCTCCAATTCTTGAGTCTCCAGTCTGTGGACTAAGTCAAGACTCCAGTCTGTGGACTAAGACAGGAAAGGTTCTTGACCGCAACTCGTCTTTCCACCCAATGAATGCCGTACACAAATTAGGGTCCTTTATGGTGTGCGTCTATGGTCATATGAAGCCTAATAAAAGCCTGCGACTAAACAAGGTTGAGATTAAAGGGATAAACATCCGGAATACATGAATCGCAATTGTATATTGAGTAAATTGTTCAGCTGGCTCCTAAACTATTATTATTATGAGTAAATCACAATTTATGTATCATTTAAGTTCTTAAACAATTTAATGTTTAATGTGTAAGCTTCTGACCTTTCTATCAATTTTTGCTGTTTGAGCTAATGGAATAAAGGAATAAAATTGTTCATCCACAAAATAAATGAAGGGATGACAAAGTTTTAACTCTTCTTTCTGTTATTCCTCACGCATTTCCCATCCTTTTATTCATCTTCTCGTCATTTTTTTTATTAAAGGACAATTTTGCCTCTCCATTCCATTAGATCAAACAGCACAAATTGACAAAAGAGCAAAAGACTTACGCATTACCTTGTTTAAGAGCTTAAACAATGCATATTATCGTTTACTCATATATTTCGTCTAACACTACTGTATAATTATTTATCCCACTATTTTGTGAGTTCATTGTAATTAATGACTTGTAACCTAGCAACGAGTTTGTATTTATCCCAGCAAAGTGTGTTAGTTATAACTACATAAGCAAAAATATTTTTCAAAGCCTAAGCATTAATCTGCAGCTAATCCGTTTACCGAAACATTACAATCACACTATCTTGGCCAAGACCTGTAATTATTCTCTCTTGTCCTACTCTTCCTTTGATTTGGATTGGAAAAAAAAACAGGGTAATAGAAAATTTGAGCCTTGGACACTCGTGCTTCTTCGTCAAGATAGCTGCATTCAAGGTTGAACGGGTCTCAGTCAAGGTAGTGAGTGCAATGATACGTGATTATCACTAATAGACTAGGAAACTATGCACTAAAATGATAAGACAAGCGATTTAGAATTCTCCACAACTATTACTATCATTTATAATTTGAAACTAACCTGCACGTCTGCGGCGAAGTCCAACACGTGGCATAGATTTTCCCCCGGTTTGTGACCATTTCTCCAATTGGTCACACACGGCTAATTCCTTAGATTATAACTAAAAAAAAAGTCGATCAAATATTACTTTGACAAAGATGGTGTACCAAATTATACATACCATGCTGACGAAGCACGATAGGGTACTCCACTCTTTTTTCCTTTTTAAAGGCCAAAGCTTTCGTGCTGACTAAGCACGGCAGCCAATAATTGTGTAGCGCTGACTAGGGCATTAGAAAGAGTTGATGCTAAACATCAGAAAAACTAGCTCCTTTGGTTTCCTAAATTTTGAAATTTGCCCATTAACATTTCAATTCAACATCTCCATTTGTAGTTTGTACTATGAACAAAACCTTCTGCACCTTTTGGACTAGGACCCGCCCTCCCATGCAATTTATGCTCTTTCAATTCAGAAGAACTCATTATCTATTTATCCTGTTATGCTATAACAAAGAATACAAAGCAAAGATTAGGGGATAATAGAGTTAATGCAGACTGAAACTATGTAAAGAGGAGGGCGATAGACATAACAAAGTGAAATGAATTAAATAAGAAGAATGCACAGAATGACGGCTTAAACATTCAAGTGATTTGAACTATGACCATGAACGGACAGTATCAAAGACTTTGTATACCAAATGAAACTTGAAAGAAGAATACAAGCAGACAATTTTGAACTATGATAAACCATCTGCCAGGTATGTCTATCCATTTGCAACTAGGAGACGGATGAGCATGGGCAATATATAAGAGCTTCAACAGAAATTGCTTTACCAAATGCAGAAATCTGTATTTAAATTAAATGAAGTGAACTATGTGGACTGTGTGAAAAGAGTCAAATCTATTGGGTGTGTTTATTGAAAAATATATTTGTTTGTGGTTTATAGTTGATCCACCTTGATGGGATAAATACAAATTCGTTTCTAGGTTTCAAGTCATTAATAACAATGAATTGACAACGGAGGCTTTGGTTCGCCTAAAAATTGTGAGATCGATTTAATTTTATCTTTTCCTTTTATTTATTGGTATTCGCATATTCCTTGATTGCAGTACTTATGATTATTTAATTAATTGATTGTCTTGGATTCGAATAATTAGTTAACTTGATAATCTATTGTCAATTAGGGCATTAAATCAGTAATTGTTTAATTGCCTTGAAATAATGACAACTGGCATGATTGGGTTTATGTCAGGGAAATACGTTGGCTAATCTGAAATAACCCTGGTAGTGCGTTATTTGGTGAGAATGGGCTCTTCTAATACGTAAGGCAATTGAAGAATTAAATCTTATGGGCATATCTAAGATTATTTCTCAATTAGAGCAGTAATTAATGGACGTACCTTAATCACCGACACAGTAAGGAGGGGTTGACTGTCATCGCTTGTTTGGCAGTTATAACCTATTTATTAATAAATAATTGGAGTTGCCTTTGCATCGATGATCAATTAGGTGAACCATTGCTGAAGTTATTTCTTGGCTAGCTCTTTAATTATCATTACTCTAATTTTAGTGAGTTGTTATTTAATTTTTAGTTGGCTATTTAATTTTTAGTTGAATAGTTTTAATTGTCATCCGCTATACAAAAACACCCCCCTGTGTTACTTTGGATTTTTAAAGAGACAATACCCCCAATCCCTGAGGATACGACCCTACTTGTCCTGTTTACAAATTAATAATTATTTGTGAAAAAGTCATTCCATTCGGGTATATCGGATCAAACAAACTCTTCGGGAATAGGGTACATCAAGTAATCCATTGCACGCCTAAAGTCCCTGTTCTAGTACTTGGAATCGGGTTTTGGTTACTTTAATTGACAATTAAGTTAATTTTTATTATTGTACAGGCATCGACACCCTATCAAATTCCTAGCAAGTAAAGGACAACAAAACATCAGTATCCAGAGAATCGAGCAGCAGGTCTGAATCAATACAGTGTCCTTAGTGAATGTGGTCTTCATCAAGACAAGCTGCTTAAATTGTCCAAAAATACTGGGAAAGACCGAAAGAGATCGAGAATACACTTGAATTGGTTGCTTGGGTTACATTCTTCAATGCTAAATGAAAGATATCGAGAATACACTTGAAAATCTACCATGACAATTGTCAGCCGTGGGGTACAAATGACAATTTCACACTTACGAGTCAATAGTTGGTATTTTTACTTAGTTTTAAATTGTGAAAATTAAAAACATATGTCTCAGAGATAGAGTCAAGGCTATATTTTTTATTCAACCTGGTTATCCTGTTTTGCAATTGAAAAACATATGTTGTGGAAAAATATTAAGTCAACCGCAAGTATGTGCCTATATAAGTGCTGCCCAAGGTCACAATGTACTCATGATCTATATTTGTTTGGCATTCCTCAAGTTTTATTTACCTCTATATAAGCAATGCAGAGAACTTATTTTCTTTTCGTTGCAGCCTTGCTACTGTTGCACCTTATAACAACAAGCTCAGCTAGCGGAAGTGTTGCCAACAACCAAAACAACACTATCGATCTGAATGCACTTCTAGCCTTCAAATTCACAATTTTTGATCCTCAAAGGATCATCCCAACCAACTGGTCCACTTCTACCTCTGTTTGCAACTGGATTGGTATCACTTGTAATGCTCGTCATCATAGAGTCGCAGCCATTGACCTTTCTTACATGGGAATTGCAGGAAACTATACCTCCACAATTGGTAATCTTTCTTTTCTCGTCAGGTTGAATGTTATGAATAACAGCTTTCATGGACATCTTCCAACCGAGCTATCTCGTCTGCGCCGATTGAAGTACATCAACTTGGAAGATAATGCCTTTGAAGGAGAACTACCGTCATGGTTGGGAGGTTTAACTGCACTCCAATACTTATCCTTCCGAGATAACGGATTTTCAGGTTCATTATCAAGCAGGCTCTCTAATTCCACATAGTTAGAGACCATCAGGTTGGGTTTCAACTTTTTTACTGGAAATCTTTCAGAAGAATTCAGCGCTCTACCGAAATTGACAGTTTTGGACATTCAACATAACCAACTTGTTGGCCCTCTGCCATGGGATTTGTTTAACCTCTCCTCATTGCAAATTATTAGTTTTTACGAATAATAGCTTATCGGGTTACCTTCCAGTACATATCTGCGATCATCTCCCACAACTCCAAGGGCTTTATTTATCACGGAATTACTTTGAAGGTGGAAATTCCACCAGGCATTGGAGAATGCTCAGGACTCCAAGTTTTATCCTTGTCTTACAACAAATTCCGAGGATATATACCAAAAGAAATTTGGAATCTAACCACTCTTACACAAATAATTTTGGGTGGGAACGACCTGACAGGTAAGTGCCAACTTGACTTTGTTTTGGGTGGGAAAAATTCTTGTGTATTTCGAGCACCAATTGATCACGGATTTAAATGCTTGTAGGGTTGTGAGTTTAGATGCGGATGTGTGGAGAAACACTTAAACTTAATGTTTAAGTAGATTAAGTTCAAACTTAAATGTTTAAGTAGACTGGATATAAGCAATGGTTCCTTCTTTTTGCATTCTTTTTTCATCAATGATTACATGGGGATGTTTGAAATATTTTGGTTAAGCCGCTACCTTGTTACACCAATGGCCTTGCCGGGTTGATGTCTAGGCCGGGATTAATGACTATGCCAAACACACAATTTTGTTTGATGTAAGAAATAAAATAGTGAAAGAAGGATGAATTAGCAATATGTATACTAATGGGGTAGAGTAGTCTTTTTGTACAAAACCATTGGTTTTGATGGATTACATCTCTCTTGCCTTTGAATCCAAAGCATGAGGATGTTAAAAGTATATTTTCAAGCCACGTGGCGGGTTTTTGAGTAATTTTCCCTTAAAATTTTTGGACATTTGAAACTTCATGGCTTCACCGTCTGTGAAATAAAATGTAAAAAGTATTAATTTTGATATGCATATTTAGATTTTATATCAATTTTATTTCTAATTTATGCACACATTTAAAAATCCATTGACATACGCATAGAGGTTGGCACCAAAATGACCTCCAATTTTTGGAAGTGTATGTAATCGCCATTTTGCTAATATTTACTAGAGATTTATATGATACAGTTTGAAACTTGACTGACGATCCTTAGAGTTCCAAAATGCATATATATTATATACACATAATTATGCCATGCCGTTAATTATATTTGTCATCATGCCGTGATTTCTGAGCAGGTGAAATTCCAAAAGCCTTTGACAATCTCCATAATTTGGAGATACTAGCCATGGAGCGTGCTAATGTGACAGGTAAAAAACTTGATACATTTTGGCATGAGATCTATTTCATTATTCCATCATTAGAATACTTTTCTCAAACCTGATTTTGAGCTTGAAGTCAAGTGAGTTCAAATACAAATCAAATTGGACTCTTTCCTATACGTCAAATTCGTTAGTCATACTAGTGCACTGCATAAGCTAAAAGGATTTCGATCAGCTTGATCTCAATATGCTACAGCCTACATCTATAACTCAACTTCAAATTTCAATTGATTGCACTTCAAAAATAGAGATACTGACAGGGGGCTAACAGATTATACAATGGGAAAAAGGAAGATGAGGAAGTACTTAGAGAGAGGGTACAAAGAGATAGAAAGAGAGAATGCTGGAGTGAGGCAAGTGTATAATTCTATGCCCCTTTTGACAATGTCATGTTATTTCGTTTGCAACATTGTCTCAAAATGTTTTGTCATTTTCAAAATTGTCAATGAATTATACCACTTGCTTTCCTGTCTTTACCCTTGAATTAGTTGGCATGCTTCCTCTTTTCATTAAATTTAGCTACTTGACTTTAGATATGTGAGATACAAAAGTTTTGCCATGTTGTCATGCTTTGGTCACTACTCATCTAGGCAAAAATTCTACAAAATGGTATAGCAGTTTGTACCAATGAGTACGGATCAAGTACATGGAAGACACAAAAACAATTACTGATGTCAAAGTGTTTCGATCAGGCACACGAGCTGTAAATTTTATCGAGAGACATAAGGCTCAGTACAAGTTAAAAGTAACAAGGTGCTGTTGTGATAGGGTTGTGGGGCCAAAATTGATTGGACATAAAGATGATTGAGAGAACTGAAAGTGCAGGGCTTTAAGTATGGTGGGCAGAGTTGGGGGATTAAAAAGGCAACTTGTTAGTGGTTGAAGCACTTGACGAGGACAATTAAACCAATCATGAGTAGGAGGAAAATGATCGTAAATTAATATGTAAAATTAATTAAACCAATCATAGGAGAAATGATTATCAATTATTAAATTAATAAATTGTAAAGGAGTAAACGAATGGTTAATTACTTAGTTGAAATGGAGCATGATATGCGTGGGGTGTGTACATATAAATAATCTCTACCTCAAGTTTTAAATTTGTAACTTCCTAAATACCCCTTACATAACTGTAAGTATACAGATCATATTTGAATATATGGTATTAATAATCGATCTCATAAATAAGAGTCATCAATTATCGATGCTATTCGAACTTTTTTATTATTTAGACGCTCATTGATATAAACATATAATAAAAAGGAAATAAATCAATAATATAAAGCTCCTAGGGAATGGAATTCATAACCATTTTTTGCTAGCAATATTACTTGGGTAATTGAACACTAGTACCTTGGTCAGTTATGACTTAATTTCCTTATGTACGTGAAATCTATTCTCGTAGTGAATCAACTATACTTATAACCAATCTATATCTACTCTTGTGGTTGTGAAATTAGTTATAATTTCATGAGTTTCTATGAAATTACTATAAAACAAGCCATAAAAGTGCACCTCTACTCTCGTAAGTGTACTTTTTAAATTTAGTACTTTCTTGAACTAACATTGAATTACAACTTTTATTGATAATCCAATATCTTCAAATAATCACAACTAATAGCCAATTAATCATGATTATAAGAACCAAAAGTACTAAATAACTTACTCAAAACAATAACATCAATCTCCCAAGCAAATCTCACAAACAAATCATAACTAGTTCATACAACCCAAGGCATGAAATTTTAGCTAAATATAAAGCAAATGAAAATACAATCCAATATTGTATTAAAACTAACAAAGGAATCAAATACAAGAGCTAAAATGCTAGAAAAGATCAAACCTTTGTCCCTAGAGCTCAACTTCTCCATCTTCATCTCCCTTTGTTCCCTTGTTGAGTTAATACAAAAATTGAAGAACAACCCACTAATTGTAAATTAATCCTACAATAATCTAACCTAGACTAAGAAGACTAAGGATTTCTAGTTTAAATCTACATTTTGATAGTGTTTTTCTCCCTCTTTTTGTTTGCAAAAATCGTCCAAGAGAAGTCTCATTTATAGGGAAAAGGAAAGGCTTAATTATTATGCAAGTTGTTCAAGTTGTGCTGCTTTTCTGACTCAAATCCAGTCGACAATCCGTGCATAGATTGTTGGAGTCGGCTAGATTGCTCCTTTGTTTCTGCTGAAAAATTGTAGGAAAAATACTTCCAAAGTGGATCCACAAGGTGATCCGCGGACCTAAGGTCCACGGATCCGTTCACAGATCCATCCTTTTGCTTTGTGTTTCATTAGTCTTTTGCCATCTACCTGCAATTCATTCAGGAATCCAAGCCCAGATTCATGTGGAAATTTCTCCTTGAATAAACCTGAATTAGCTTTTGTGTAAAACAAACAAATTTGTAGCCCTTTGAGATAGTTTTCCAATGACTCAATAATCAATTCGTTTTGAGATTTGGGAACTAAATTATGATGAAAATACTAATGATTGGTTGGAAAGCATTATAGGAGAAAAGCACTTCAGTAATTTGGATTTTTCGCTATGAAAACATAAGAACTGGATCTTGTAGTTCGCATAGGAATTGTAGTCCTTCCTCTTAACTTTAAAATGATTTGAAAATCATCTCAATTCAAGTTTTGTAACTCAAGTTATAGCCAATGTACCGAAATACATCTTTGCTGCCAATGCTTTTCTTCTTGTTTCTTGATTGTATTTCATCCCTTGCTCCTTCATGTCACATGATCTCCACTTAAACTCATCAACAATCATGCAAGTATCTTCTCACTTCCCTTCAATTGATGATTGAATTATCAAAATCTATAAAAACATGAAATTTCCGCACTTAAGTCCATAGAAATGCAAATTTTCTCACTTAACCACCAAAATGCAAAAACCTAGTTATTCGACTTGAACCTGAATGAAAACACACTAAAATACACATAGGTAACCATACATAAATATGCAAAACAAGCACTTATCAGAATATTTGTAGGAGAAATGATATGTTGTTGCGTGATTGTTCATTATATTTGTGGGCATAACATAAAGAAATTTTAAAAAAAGCATTTGTAATAGTATTATACCAAATTAATGCGAATGAATTGATGACATAATAATCGGAGTGCATATATTTTAAATTTTCAACATTATCATCACAATCACTTCATTATATTTTTATCATTTGATTAACATGTTGCCTGTGTACTGTCCACCAATAGCACAACTAACTTTCACCGATAACCAACCACAAACATTATAATTACCAAATTCATTAAAATAATATTACAAAAGCTTTTAAAAGATCAAAGTTTTTTCATTTATTAAAATTTTTTACTGATTTCTTCCATATAAAAAATGATTTTTTTAAATTGCACGTAAATTGAGTGTGCCCTTTATCACTAGTAATGCTAATGGTATTCGTATTAATGTATACATGCTTGAAATCAATTATTCGTATTGATTAGACTATATAGTGATACAGTTAAGAATACTTTTTAATAGGTGTAAATACAAAAATATAACTCCTCATTGTCTATTCTAAAATCTTCACATTGTTTTCTTACCAATTTGATTTGTCAAGTATAATACCTCAAGAGGTTGGTAATCTTAGCAAGTTGGAAGTACTACACATGGGGGAGAATAGGTTAAGAGGTCCCATCCCGCTGAAACTTTTCAATAGTTCAACTGTATGACTTATTGCTTTCACGGAGAATGATTTATCAGGCGAGCTTCCATCAACTATAGGTGCTTTCTTACCCAATCATGAGGAACTCTACCTTGGGGGAAATGAATTCAGTGGAACTATACTAGCATCTATCTCAAATGCTTCTAGGCTCAGAACGCTAGAACTTAGTATGAACCATTTTACTGGTGCAATTCCTCATTCTCTTGGAAACATGAGATTACTGGAACAGTTTGCTATATGGCAAAATAATTTTTCCGAGGACTCGCTATCCAAAGAGTTGAGCTTCATCATATCCCTGTCAAATTGCAAACATTTAACAAGGTTGTGGATCGATGAGAATCCTCTGAATGGCTTCCTCCCAAAGTCTATCGGAAATCTTTCTAGCTCACTTGAATCCTTTCATGCAGGTAGTTGTGGAATCAAAAGTGAAATTCCAAGTTCGATTGGTAATTTGAACAACTTAGTAGAACTGTTCTTTGAAGACAATAGTTTGACAGGGTTAATTCCAACTACAATCAAATGGTTCTTGAAGCTTCAGAGGATAGATCTAAGCGACAATCAAATACTAGGTGCTATTCCAAGTGAGTTTTGTAATTTGCCGAACTTAGGAGAATTAAGACTTGGACAAAATATGTTCTCTGGTATGGTGCCTTCTTGTTTAGGAAATGTTACAACACTAAGATATGTTTATCTCAATTCCAAGAATATAAGTTCTAACATACCTGCAAGCTTTTGGCTCCTAAGAGATATTTTGGAGCTGGACATGTCAGCAAATTATTTGACTGGCTCTTTGCCCACTGAAATTGGAAGCTTCAAGGCATTAATCACATTGAACCTTTCAAATAATCAATACTTGGGTGAGATACCTAGCACCATTGGAGCACTACAGGATTTGCAAGAACTCTCCTTGGAGCACAACAAGTTACAAGGATCGATACCAGATTCCATGAAGAATATGCTGCAGTTACGGCATTTGGATCTATCTTTTAACAATCTGGAAGGTGTAATTCCCAACTCATTACAGGTATTCTCAGATCTCCAATACTTTAATGTGTCTTACAACAGATTGAGAGGACCGATTCCTCATGGAAGGCCATTTGCAAATTTCACGAACCTGTCTTTTCTCTCAAATGAAGCATTGTATGGCGCTCCTTGGCTCCAACCTTGTGCAAGTACATTTGAGCATGAATCAAGGACAAAAAGGATAGTCATGATTGTTCTGTTGACATCAGGATCTGTCATATTAGCCTTGGTGATTTCAATTTTTTTGATACGGTTAAAGTTGAGAAAGAAAATTCTAGCTCCAACTCAGAACTTGCTTCCCATGGCGACATTGAAAGGGTGTCCTTCCATGAACTTAGACAAATAACAAATGGATTCAGCGAGAGTAACTTATTTGGCTTGGGGAGCTTTGGTTCAGTTTACAAGGGAATTCGTGAAAATGGGATGGTTTGGGCCATAAAGGTATTCGATTTGCAGCTAGAAGGTGCATTTAAAAGCTTTGATCGAGATTGTGAAGTCTTAAGCTGCCTTCGCCATCGAAATTTAACAAGAGTAATTACTGCTTGCTCTAGCCTTGACTTTAAGGCTTTGGTGCTCGAATACATGCCCAATGGAAGCCTTGAGAAATGGCTTCATGTAAACCATCATGTCCTAAGTATCAGGCAAAGGTTGGGTATCATGATAGATGTGGCTTCTGGTTTGGAATATCTCCACTATGGCTATTCAATGCCTATAGTTCACTGTGACTTGAAGCCTAGCAATATTCTCCTAGATAAAAACATGGTTGGACATATTTGCGATTTTGGAATTGCGAAGTTGTTGGGAGATGGAGAATCTGTGATACAAACAAAGACTCTTGCTACATTTGGATATATTGCCCCAGGCGACTTTTCTTGATTCCAATTCCAAATTTTTTATGTCATTCAAATTAAAGTTTCAACTTTTAATGGCCAGTACAGTATGTGAAATTTAAAAATTTTGAAAAAAATGTAAAATTGGTGAACTGGTACTAGTACTTGACTTTAACAACTAGTCTCAAATTTTTTGATGCTAGAGTATGGACTGGAAGGATTGATTTCAACAAGTAGTGATGTTTACAGCTTGGGGATTATATTGATGGAGACATTTACAAAAGAAAGCCTAAGGATGAGATGTTTACAGAAGAATTAAACCTCAGGCGTTGGATACAAGAATGCTCACCAGATTCTATGATTCAGGTTATAGACGCAGACTTGCTTTATCCTGAAGATAAAACGGTACAAAGGAAGATTGAATGCATATCATCTATCTTGCAACTTAGTTTAAGTTGCACGACAGATGCTCCTGAGCAGAGGATAAACATGAAAGAAGTTCTTGGAGCATTGCAGAAGATCAAACTTCAATTTATCAAAGATATCACGTAGTAGATAGTAATATCATTATATATGAGATAATCCATTAGCAACCTTTTGTGCAATTGCATAGTATACCAAAATCTCATTCCAAGGCTTACCATTCATTCAAGTAGTACTCATGTTTTTCTACCGAATATATGGCAGAGCCCTGGAGTGCAAATTTATATGGGGGAATTCTTTGTCTTGCTTAAAGTTCAAGACGGGAATGAGATATGTTGTATTGCCAATAAATTTGTTTACAAATATGGAGACCTTAAGTTCAGGATCCCAATTTATATGTTGACTTGGTGTTTATGCTTGTCATACATATATGGCAATTAAGGTGGTAATTTACATTTAGTATTCATACATCTTTCCCCTTTTCAATTTTTGCATATAAATGAGAAACAAATTGATCGTCAATATATATCACCATACAGAGGGGCACATAGCCATATGTGTTTATACATACAGAACATGACTGTGGCATGTAGATTCATGCATTTAGTTAATTACAAAATTACATTTTAAAGGTGTGAAGAACAAAGATAGCAAAGTAGTTTTCTCTGCTACAATTACTACTTAATTTATAGAAATTAATAGCACTTATTCAGGTCAAAATTGAAGGTTATATTTGTAATTGTGGTTGACAATAGTTGGAGAGTGTTAAAATTAATAATGTACCATTGCCTCAAGCTAGAAAATGGTGGGAACATTTGTTAAATAGCTCAATTTTGAGAAACTACACTTAATGGAGTTCTTCACTGGATTGTTGGTGATTCAGCGAGCAACTCGTTTCAGACCTCCTTGGTAGGGATGGGCAAAAAAAACCCACCGATCCGAAAATCCGATGAACCCAATTCAATCCAATCCAAAAATTAGGATATCCGATTCAATTTCTTTTAGCGGGGCAGATGAGGGTCGGGTACCCACAAAAATCGGATATGGATCAAAAAATAAAAACCCGCAGGTACCCAACCTGCAGGGTATATTATACAAATATTTAAAAATTAGGGATCATTTTATAACTTTATAATTTTTAATTCTTAGTGCAAGTGAAGTGACTCACAATCTCATATTCTAATCCCATATGATCTACCTCTCCTCATCTTATTTGAAGAAAGCGAATATTCTCGGTGAAACATGAACCAAATGAACAAAATGAAAAAAAAAATTTTGTGAAATTCTGTTATAAAAATTGTTCATCCCTTTCATGCTTTTTATTTTTATTCTACCTCCATCGATCTTTCCTGCAAATTTTGCATCAATTCAATCAAAGATTTGTATTTCGAGTTTTAATTTTATGTTAACTAGATAATTAAAACATTTGTGTCTTTCATTTATTTATTTATTTGATTTAATTTTATTGCAATGATGTCTCTTAAATTTGTCTCTTTTATTTAGTGTAAGAAATTGATTTTCTTTTTCATCACCTTTAATACCATAAGGTCTATTCCAAATATGTAAAGAAGTTGGGGAAGATTTTTTAAGGTTATTTTGGTTATACTTTTTTCCAAAAATAATTAGTTCTATCCAATTCTTTTCCGAACTTGATTTCACAATCGACTTATTTGGGATGCAGTTTTGTACCATAACATCCTTAAGAAAGTTGAGGAAGTTACCAAATATTTATTATCCTTGTGTTTGTTGTGTTGTAGAAGGATGAAATGTATGAGAATGGTGATGTACTCAAAATTATTATGAAACTTCGTTTTGGCTATTGGATATTATAATTCTAATATGTACTAAATTTATGAGATCAATTTGATTGTTTGATGAAATGTGTGAGAATGGTGATGTATGGACTTTAATTACAATATCTCTACCAATATTAATTAGAAAGCATGTTTTCTTTTATTGAAAAACATGTTAATATTAAGTAGAAAACAAATTTTTTTATTGAAAAATAGTTCTTTTTAGGGACGGGTACCCTATGACCCGTCCCTTTTTTTCGGGTACCCAAATAGCGGGTGCCCGAAAACATTAGGAGCGAGTTAGGGTCGCAAAATGGCTGATCCGATATATTAGGGTCGAGTCAGCCAAATCATGTTAGGGGTGGGTACCCGACCCGTGCCCACCCCTACCCCTTGGTGTTTCGAAAATAGAATCATTTGACATGTGTAGGTATTTTTTCATGGTTTTTTTTTTGTTATTTTGCCCCAACCAAGTTCAATTCTACCCGTTTAGACCCTTAGCCCAATCTCTCCTTCCCCCAATGTTTTGAAAATCAGACTGGACCGACCGGTTCGATCGGTTGAACCGCAAACCGGCTTTGCCTTCGATCCGGTTCAATTACAAAGCCAAGAAATTAATTGAACCAGTCAAGAACCGGTTGAACCGATAAAAATCGGGAGGTTCAACCGATTTTTATTAAGTACTTATTTTCTAAATTAAATATTTTAGTTTTATTCAAAAATTTTAATACTACATTGAATAAAAAATTATTAAATCTTTGAACCGGAGTTGAACCGATTGAACCATGAACTGGAAGGTTTTCCAGTTCACTCTCCGGTTCGGGTTTAAAAACATTGCCTTCCCTACCAAAAAAGAAAAGATAGACGACTAGTATTTTGTCTCTATTTTTAGGATGGAGTGGAAACTAGGAAGATAGAAAAAGGAGTCTGAATATTTAATTTTGCTTTCATGATGTGGCACAATCTTTGTTGCTCAATCTACGAGTGAGGCCACTTATAGATCGAACCTACACAAGTTTTGCTCAAAAAATACATGATAAATAACACATCTCTAAAATTACTTTTTTTTTTATTGTATACATAACGAAGCAGCCCATTTAGTTGCAAACTTCGCGGGGTTAATAGATGCACAAATGGGATTTTAGGTTCAATTTGTGTGGACAATCGAATTGAACAAATTCATATGCATGGGCTTAACATGGAAAATCACAAAACCGTTTATCCGGGCCATTCCATCCCCAATGGAATAGCCCAAAAAGGTAGGTCAAATTTAAATTTAATCGAGTGATTTTTCAGATTTATCCTTGTCTTATCAACTCGATCATGGGCAAAGATGGTGACTTTTCCTTCAATCTTGACTTTGTTTAAAGCTCCACTTGGTTTTCCAAAAAAAAAAAAAAAATCCACTTGGAACCAAAATGCACCCAAAAAAAAAAAGTTTTCACCTTTATTTTATTTTTCTTGATTGGGCCTAACTTGTTAATTGTCATGCTTGGATCACCTTTTTTTGAACTGATTGATTCATGTCAAGTCCTCCCCTTTAAAGTTCATAATATACATGATACTTACTACTTAGATTTGTTAAGGGATATACATGCTTTTAGCCTTAATATGATTTGTCCTAGCATTATTAGCATTAATTTAAAGCAAATGGTAAGATGGGATGTAAAAAGATAGATTTGTATGTGCTCACCTAATCCACAGACTTGAGAACTGGAAGAATAATCCACTTAAAGAAAGTATAGTGGATATGTGATAAAAGCGAACATTCTACACACTTCAAGCATCCATTATGAGACTGTCATTTTTTCTGATTATTGTAACCAATTGCAGCTAAAAGTAGAGGGAATGTGGGAATATTATATGCATGCCTGATTTCTTAATTGGGTCAAACTTTTGAGTTGGTTAAGGATAAGAGTATTGATTCAGCGACGCAAGAATGAATAAACAAGAAAATTCAACCTCAAATCTGTTCAGGATTTGATGACTTGAGTGCCCCATATATATATTTTTTTGGCTTCACATATTCGAGAAAGTACTTGTGTTTATGCCCCAATAATTGGGCCTTGTCTCAATTGGTCTAGTCACTCAACTTTGTGAACTGTAAACTGGGAATCAATTAATTTATTCTTGACAGACGCACATTTGATACATAACTTGCACATTGAGATACATATAATATAATAAAGAAAATATGTATTCCAAATTCCAACCACAAGGATCAGTTAAAAGTTGTCAATGTGGTTCTATACTCACAAAAATAACCTTGAGAGGCAACATGTGCCAAATATGAACCCTAAGGTACTAAGTTGGGGCAATCCCAAGGCGAAGGCCATGACTACAAATTGGCTAAACTTCTAATAATGCATCCAATGCCTCTAACTTACAAGAAATCTCTAACAAAAATGAAGAGTAAATTTACCAAGGTTAATGAATTTGGATTGCCAGAAAACTAGCTATAAGTTGATGCCTGTTTAGCTGAAGCAGAATATAGAACCGAATGTGATCCATCACCAAAAAGTGAACCAAATTAAACTTGGCTGACAGGTCGTCACCCTGTGCAATAATAAAAACCTACTCAACTAAAGTTAATTTTTGTAAATAGTGGTAAGTAGGGTCGAATCCACAGGGACTGAGAGTAACTGTTTCTTTTCAAAATTCAAACTAATAATGGGGGTGTTTTTGTGTAGAAGGCGACAATCAAAGAAATTCAAATAAAATCCAAGAAGCTACTAAAAATTAAATAACAATTTACTAAAATCAAATGAATGATAACTAAGGATCTAGTCAAGAAATAACTTCAGCAATGGTTTACCTAATTGATCATTGATGCAAAGCCAATTCCGATTATTTACTAATAAATAGGTTATAACTGCCAAACAAGCAATGACAGTCAACCCATCCTTACTGTGTCGGTGATAAAGGTACGCCCGTTAACCACTACTCTAATTGAGAAATAATTCTAGGTACGCCCATAAGATTTAATTCCCCAATTGTCTTACGTATTAGAGGAGCCCTATTCTAACCAAATAACGCACTACCAGGGTTATTTCATATTAGCCCGCGTATCCCCCTGACACAAATCTAATCGTGCCAGTTGTCACTATTTCAAGACAATTAAACAATTACGGATTTAAATGCCCTAATTGACAATAGATTACCAAATTAACTAATTATCCGGATCCAAGACAATCAATTAATTAAATAATCATAAGTACTGCAATTAAGGAATGTTCGAATACTAATAAACAAAAGGAATGGATAAAATTAAATCGATCTCACAATTTTTAGGCGAACCAAAGACTCCGTTGTTCCCTGACTAGAGCGAAAAAATTAATTCATATTTGATGCGAAAAACCCACGCAAAAGTGAAGCAATAGTCGCGGCCATAGTCCTCAGAAATTGGGGAAATTCAATTCATCCGAATATTGAAAAGATAGTAAGGCTACAAAAGGTGATTGATTATTTCCCTTCGTCTGACATATGAAGAAGGAAAAGAAACTACTAAATGCTAAAAGGAAGAAAAGTCAAAGTTCTCCCAATTCTTTGCTCCTGACATGCGTGAGAATTGAAGCTCAAAAGCTGATCAAAGGAAAACCAATAGAAAACTAAGCTAAAAAGAGGAAACCCTCTATTCCTAATTCTAATTTCTATCTATTGCTAACTAAAATCCTCTGTGCGACGGCCTACACCAGGAAAAGGAAGCCCTCTATTTGCTACTTCCTTCAGCAATTTATCAAATTGGGCAAAAGCTTTTCGTTTTCCAAAAATGTCCCTGGGATAGTCTATGTTACTTGCACTCCTTTCCTGTCAAATTGGCATTTGTTATTCTATTTTCGTTCTACTCCCTGAAATAAATGTAAAATACCAAAAGTGAGTAGAATCTAACAATTAATCCACATCGGATCAAGTAATAGGGGAAATTAATAATAAATAAACGGATAAATTGCAACCTATCAATTCTCCCCACACCTAAACCATGCTTGTCCTCAAGTATAAGAACAGCAAACAAGCACCAATATTTGATAATGGTCATTACTCCATCTCCCATATTGCCAAAACACCAAGAAAAATATATATCAAGCATCAGTGGTCAATACCCAAGAAACGTCACCCCGATTAGCTTCTAAACCACAAACTCCTTCAATTCCAGGTTAACTAATCTAAAAATAAGGAATGGCACACAACATTTATCAGCAAATGGTTCAAATATTGACCAAAATCTCGACATTAAATCCATAAATCGGCAGCTGACTTCTATCACACACTAACACAACCTTCATTTTTTTTCTTTTCTTTCCATTACTTATTATTTTTTTCTTCTCTTCTTGTTCTTCTTTTTTTTATAGCAAAAATGACTTAATCTCTAGCTATTAGAGTCTTTTGACGCGAACTCCGACATTTTTCAGATGAAGGAGCCCGGTTACTCAGCTTGTATTGCTATACGACCACGTACTCATAAAAATTACTACTTTTTGAAGCGAAAATCGACACTTTAGGTGAGGACCCCCGATTACTCAGTAGTAACTAATAGTGGAGTACAGTCAACCTTATTCACAACCAAATAACACAATAAAACAGAATAACACCACTAAAAACAAAAATAGGAGCAGCCAGCCTCATTTTTGCCAATATGGAGGACTAAAGTCAATATTGGACCAATTCACATGAAAATGCCAACAGTCATTCCCTATATCTAGAAAGTTAACAAAGAAACCAAAAGAGTCAAGCAATCACCGATATTCACCAAAGAGATGTTTTGGACTCAACCACGTTAACTCGATACACTTTTATTATTAACACTTGGCAATAGTAGAATTAGAGTCAACAATCCAACATCAAACTCTGGCATTCACGTGAGAGCTAATCACTAAAAAGAAAGAAAGAGACTGAACAAAAATAAGCAAATAACAAACTAAAAATTAAGGAAAAACTACTAAAAACTAAAAACTAGAAAAGTTAGCACCACAACTGGTTCCCCTCCCACACCTAAACGATACATTGCTCTCAATGTAGCAAATAAATATCAAAAGAAGGAGAGAGGTCAACAAAACTTCCTTGAAATCGGGTCAAAGTGGTATGTGATAACCAAAGTGAGGCGTAAGACTCGCATGATGAATAAGGGCTGCCAAATTCAAGTGGGTTTCCGAAACACAATGATGGAGCGGCTGGAAGTGGGGGCGACGCGACGTGGATGGTGAGCGAGATAGTGGCGGGCGTGAGGGGTGCTCGGCCGAAAGAGAAGAAGAAACAGGGGAGAAGAAAGAAAGAAAAGAGGAAGAAAGAAGAAGAAAGGAAGATAGAAAAAGAAAGAAAAGAAAGAAAAAGAAATAGTTTTTTTTTTGAAACCAAAAACAAACTTGGGATTTGAAAATCAAAACTACAGTCAAACGACTGAAATTTTTTTTTAAAATTTTTCTAATTTAAATTTTTTTTCTTTTTTTTTTTAATTTCTAAATGTTTTTTTTATCACTTTCTAATATTATTAACAAATTTTATTTTTGAAATTCAAAATTAGAGATCACATGAGATCGAAAAATTATTTTCAAGATTTGAATGCTTACCTTTCCCACGAACGTGACGCGGGCATGTCAAGAAAGCAAGAACCCTTCTGACCATGAGCTCTTCATACGACTTGACTTGAGCGCATCATGTCAGAGAAACACCTATTAATCATAAAAAACGAAAATTTGAAACCCGAAATCAGTCAAATTCAAGGAAAACATATTTAAACAATCAAACAAAATCGAACAAACGACTAAAAGAAATTGGGTTGCCTCCCAATGAGCGTCTTTCTTTAATATTTTTTGCTAGACATTGTCATGTTTGTTTAGGGAGAATAAAATCTTGTGGCTCGTTTTAATGTTTTATCATCTATATAGTCCGGATAACTCTCGTAAATAGAGTAATCCTTGAACACACGAGCTACAGTCTTCCATGGACTAGTAAATGGCGGCAAACAAGTCAATAATAATCTGAATTCTCCACTCACTCCTCCATCACGTGCATTTATTGGCCCAAGATATTTTGCCATCGCTACTCTTAATTTATTCCTGTTATGAATTCAAAATTTTCTGATATAATAAAGTCAATCTCACTAACAGGAATTGAAGAATAAGAGTCAGGAGAATATTGATTAAGGAATGGAGAAGATGTCACCGCATTTGGAGATTGTTCACTGGATTCATTCACTTGGACGAGTTGATACCGGGGTCTCATTTCTTGCACTTCAATTTTCTTTTCAACTGCATCTTTAGATTCGTTTTCTTGAAACTCTTGCAGTTCCATGTCATTTGTCTGGATAATTGCACTCTCATCTTTTTCAAGGTTGATGTTAGTCTGTGAGGGCAATTTTTCACACATGTGAGAAGCTAATTGCGTTATCTTGGATGTCAATAGATGCACTTGATCCGCCAGGTTACGAATGCTTGTCTATGTCTCCTGATGAAATCGATATGTATTAGCAGTTAATAATTCAATCATTTCTTCATGAGACATACCTGACATGGATGATGGCTGTTGAAACTCTTGCTGTTGAAAATCCATTAGTCTGGTCCCATAATTAAAATTGGAATCATCGCACCATCCTTGATCATACCCGTTTGAATAAGGGTTATACCACGTTTGATATTGAGGTAAAAAATATCCAAAAGTACTGATTGGAGCACTTAGGCCATCTTAAAATGCGGGGTATATGTCAGTTGAATGATTTGAGGCAAAATAACTTCCACAATTTGCAACAGCCACTTGATCATTAGAAAAAACATGAGTCTCATAATCTCTTCTAAAAATAAAATCCACTCTATCACTAAAGTATGGAATGTTAACAGTCATAAACTATATAAAAAAAGAAAAAAAAAGATGAACTTAAAAATAAACAAATTAATCAAGCACCAGTCCCCGGCAACGGCGCCAAAAATTGACAGGTCGTCACCCTGTGCAATAATAAAAACCTGCTCAACTAAAGTTAATTTTTGTAAATAGTGGTAAGTAGAGTCAAATCCACAGGAACTGGGAGTAACTGTTTCTTTTTAAAATTCAAACTAATAATAGGGGTGTTTTTGTGTAGAATGTGACAATCAAAGAAATTCAAATAAAATCCAAGAAATTACTAAAAATTAAATAACAATTTACTAAAATCAAATGAATGATAACTAAGGATCTAGTCAAGAAACAACTTCAACAATAGTTTACCTAATTGATCATTGATGCAAAACCAATTCCGATTATTTACTAATAAATAGGTTATAACTGCCAAACAAGCGATGACAGTCAACCCCTCCTTACTGTGTCGGTGATAAAGGTACGCCCGTTAACCACTACTCTAATTGAGAAATAAGTCTAAGTACGCCCATAAGATTTAATTTTCTAATTGCCTTACGTATTAGAGGAGCCCTATTCTAACCAAATAACGCATTACCAGGGTTATTTCAGATTAGCCCGCGTATCCCTCTGACACAAATTTAATCGTGCCAGTTGTCACTATTTCAAGGTAATTAAACAATTACGGATTTAAATGCCCTAATTGACAATAGATTACCAAATTAACTAATTATCCGAATCCAAGACAATCAATTAATTAAATAATCATAAGTACTGCAATCAAGGAATGTGCGACTACTAATAAATAAAAGAAAAGGATAAAATTAAATCGATCTCACAATTTTTAGGCGAACCAAAGCCTCCATTGTTCCCTGACTAGAGCGAAGAAATTAGTTTATATTTGATGCGAAAAACCCACGCAAAAGTGAAGCAATAGTCGCGGCCATAGTCCTCAGAAATTGGGGAAATTCAATTCATCAGAATATTAAAAAGATAGCAAGGCTACAAAAGGTGATTGATTGTTTCCCTTCGTCTGACATATGAAGAAGGAAAAGAAACTACTAAATGCTAAAAGGAAGAAAAGTCAAAATTCTCCCAATTCTTTGCTCCTGACATGCGTGGGAATTGAAGCTCAAAAACTGATCAAAGGAAAACCAATAGAAAACTAAGCTAAAAAGAGGAAACCCTCTATTCCTAATTCTAATTTCTATCTATTGCTAACTAAAATCCTCTATGCGGCGGCCTACACCAAGAAAAGGAAGCCCTCTATTCGCTGCTTCCTTCAACAATTTACCAAATTGGGTAAAAGCTTTTCGTTTTTCAAAAATGCCCCTGGGATTTGCTCTGTTACTTGGACTCCTTTCCTGTCAAATTGGCACTTGTTATCATATTTTTGTTCTACTCTCTGAAATAAATGCAAAATACCAAAAGTGAGTAGAATCTTACAATTAATCCACATCGGATTAAGTAATAGGGGAAATTAATAATAAAATAAACGGATAAATTGCAACCTATCATTGGCATGAACATTTGACATACAATTCCTGGATAATTACACGGATTAATTGCTTTACAGTTAAAATTACGAACTTTTGATAATGCATCAAATGTACAAAAACTCCCTAAAAGTGACTGCATGTCAGGTCTTATCTTTCAGCTGCTAAAGAGAACTATTATAAAGTAGAGAACCATTTTTTGTACATGCACCAGTTACTGTGCTAAGTGAACCTGTAACTTGGGAATCTTAATGATGTCCTCTTATTTGAACTTTAACCTTTTATGTCTTTGTTTAATAAAACAAAAGGCAAGATAAAGTTGAAAATATTAAAAATCGTGTTTCAGAGATTAAAAAAATTGAAAAAAGGGGTTAACAAGAAGATGGGCTACCTTGGCTTTATATATTGAATGTACAGATTGCTATATATACAATTTGCAAAACCTGTATGCCATGGTGTGGAAATAACACACAGGGACTATACTTTTCTTTTGTACCCTTAGTGGAAAAAGTAAAAAATTCCAAACTTATTGATCAGGGAAATAAATAAATAAATAAATAAACCCCACTGATGAAGGTTATTAGTGAAGCTGTAAATTAATAGCAGTTCGACAGTATTCAAATTTCTCAAACTACCATATTTTAAATAACTCCACAATATTCAAATTTCTCCTTTTTTCCTCCGTATCCTTTAATATTTTCACGCTATCCTATTATTTTGTCACTAAATCCCACAAAGGAAAGGAATAATTTTGCCATATATATATATTTTGTTACTTGCACAGACATTAATAGATATAAGTTTAATACCCTCGAAGTCACAATTGTAATGCATCCGCTCCCGTCCTATATATTGATGGCAAGCTATGCGTGCAATTCATTCCTCAGATTCCATTTCCAGCTAGAGCTAGAGAAATGGAGAGGGCTTATTTTCTCTTCGTTGCAGCCTTGGTACTGTTGCACTTCATAACAACTAGCTCAGCAATTTACCAATTCACATGTGTAAACACATAATCGGCAACCTATTTTCAACGTTTATATCTAAATTTCTTCAACCTGGTAATCCAGTTTTACAATGGAAACCTGCCCAATGTCATAATGTATGCTCATGTTTTATTTACCTTTTGTTTGGCATTGCTCAAGTTTTATTTACCTCTATAAGCAATGCAGACAACTTATTTTCTTTTCGTTAGATTTACCTCAAGTTAGGAAAAATTGGCTTAATTTCTTTTAGGTAGATTTTTTGTTTTGTGTGGAAGTAACTAGTTTCCTAATTGGTTTTAGTTACTTGAAATAGTAGCCAAGAAATATTCTATTTAGTTTAGGATTAGAAGTTATTTCCTATTCTATACAAGTTTAGGAATTAAAATTAGTTTCCTATTATTATTTGGGTTTTTGCCAAATAATTTTTCCTATAAATAGGTGGGTTAGCATACTATACAAGGGACACACAAGGGCACACAAGGGCGACATGTAGTCTTATACATGGGTTGTTGAGAGAGAGTTCTTGGGAGATAAGAGATAGTATACAAAGATTGGGTTTGGGTTTATGTTGTATTCTTGTATAGGATTTTTCTCTCATAATAAAGAACGGGTTTTCTTTCCATGGACGTAGATTCAATGATAGAGTCGAACTACATTAAATATTGTGTACTGTTTATCTTTTATGCTTGTAACTTGTTTGTCATTAAATTGTTGTGTACTTGATATTTCAATAGTTGTGTGTTCCGTATTTAGATCCTTAATAAGTGGTATTAGAGTTTGGTTGCGAAACTGGGTGCTCACAAGTACTTGGATCCCAATAAACTGAATGGTTGGATCAAGAGTTTGGTTATTCAAAGTTGGATTCTGATTAACTATTGAAATCAAGTGGATTGATAAGTGTTATTCTTGTTTCAATGGCTTGATAAAAAGCATTGATGGTGAAGGATGGGAAGTCGAAAAGTATGGAGATATTTGACGGTGAATCTAGGCAGGTGATTCAAGCATCAAAAAAAAGGTGGAGTCCAATGTTGATTTTGGACGTGAATCGGTGGAGATTTTCTTACACCTCCAACAGTTGATATTTCATCTTGGTGGCTTTTAGATTTCGGTCATATTTTTGGTAGTGTGGCACGTGTTCCAAAGAAATAAAGAGATCTAATTTTCATACGCCAGAAGATTCTGACAGTTACGGGTTTTTCGTTTTAGATGGAGTCTTGAAAATCATACGTGGCGAGACAGTCCTGAGAATGAGAAGAAATATGGTGCTTTTACCACTTGGTGGTCTCAATGGTTAGGGTTAGAACTCACAGAAGGAGATCCCGGATTGCAAGTGGTGGTGAGAAGAAATCCTGCAAAAGAAGATAGTGAATTGAGACACCTTCTCACGAGTCAATTGGAGGTTGGACTCGGGGTAACTACATATGGTCATTTGCCAATTGAATCAATTTGGTGTCAGAACTATATTGATTTGAGTGTATAGTTCGGAACCATATTATTTAGTAGTTGAAAGCAAATGATTACTAAAAGAAATTTTCGCCAAGATAGATATTTGTTAGGAAATTGACTTAATTTCTTTTAGGTAGACTTTTTATTTTGTGTGGAAATAACTAATTTTCTAATTGATTTTAGTTACTTGAAATAATAGCTAAGAAATATTCTATTTAGTTTAAAATTAGAAATTATTTCCTATTCTATATAAGTCTAGGAATTAGAATTAGTTTCCTATTGTTATTTGGGTTTTGGCCAAATAATATTCCCTATAAATAGGTGGATTGGCATACTACACAAGAGACATACAAGGACACACAAGGGCGACATGTAGTCTTAAACATGGGGTGGTGAGAGAGGTTTCTTGGGAGATGAGAAATGGTATACAAAGATTGGATTTTGGTTCAAGTTGTATTCTTGTATAGAATTTTCCTCTCATAATAAAGAACGAATTTTCTCTCCGTGGACGTAGATTCAATGGTGGAGTTGAACCATATTAAATATTGTATGTTGTTTATCTTTCATGCTTGTAACTTGTTTGTCATTAAATTATTGTGTACTTGACATCTCAATAGTTGTATGTTCCGCATTTGGATCCTAACAGGTGAGAGTGTTGTGAGAAATCCCAAATTCAAAACCTCCAACTTACACAAAAAAAAAAGAGAAAGTCTAACATTAGTCTATCAAAGCATATTACCTTTTACCTTCCTAGCTAAAGCATTCAACTTTACTATCCCTTAAATTTTGAATGTGTTTAATAGAAGATTATTTTAAAAAGGGTAAAAAATAAAAAGTTTCTTGTGGTAAATCTAATATACAGAAAAACCTTCAATGATTTCAAAACGTACAAAACGACATCTTATATTTTGAACTAAATTGTAAAGGTAATGGAATATATTAAAATTAACCAAAATGACTTATTGGAATCTAAAAATTTTTTTTATACCTAATTTTTAACAAATATACCTGTTCTACCTCTTAAACCCCAATTCTCTCTCTCCGGAGAATGAAATAAATGATTTTGTTGAGCTGTCTTTTGCTTAGTTATATCAGGGCATTTTTGTTATTTTGTCTATCCCCGTTAAGTTTAACGGATTCAGCCATCTTTATAATTTAATTCAAAATATGAGATATCGTTTTGTACGTTTTGAGATCACGGGTGGATTTTTCTATATATTAGGTTTACCACAGAGGGTTCTTTATTTTTTACCCTTTAAAAATTTTTGAGCATATTACCTTTTACCTCCCTGATTAAAGTATTCAATTCCTCTATCCCTTAAACTTTGAGTGTGTTTAATTAGATAGAAGATTTTAAAAAAAAATTAAAATGATCTGTAGTACTTTTTGTGATATAATATCTGTGAGATAAAAAAAATAACTTTTTGCGAAGTAATGCATGTGAGATAAAAATATACTTTTTGCAATGTAATCTATGCGAGATAAAAAAATAACTGAAAAGATGAGATGCAGAGATGATTGAAAAGTGTGATCATAGTGCAACCGAAAATTATTTTCCCAAAGAATGGCATGACATTCTTTATAATTGTGTAAACGCTGTCAAATAGGGGTATATCATGTGCCTAAATTTAGAAATAGGAGAAAGAGAAGTGTTGATTTTGAACCTACCCAAAAAAAGAAGAAATAAAATAGTGCAGGTTTTGAAAAGTTAAATAAGTAATTTAGTCCTATAAAAAAAAATACATAGTTGAGAAGTGACTAAAATGTCCAATATCACACTGTAAGCAACTGCAGTATATTTCCTTCTATCATCTAGCATGTGAATTGTAATCTTGGATTTTTCAGGCGAGATACCTGAAGCGGTTGGTTACCTTGACAAGTTGGAGGAAATAATACTTGAAATGAATAGGTTTACAGGTCCCATCCCATCCAAACTGTTTAATGTGTCTTCGCTACGAGTAATATCCATGGCAGAAAATGATCTCTCGGGTAGTCTTCGCTCAAGTTTGGGTGCCATGTTACCCAATCTTGAAGAACTTTATATTGGGGGGAAACAGACTAAGTGGAGTCATACTAACATATATCTCCAATGCTTCCAGACTTGCTCATTTAGACCTTACATCTAACCAGTTCACAGGTGTAATTCCTTGTTCTCTTGGTGACTTGAGACTTTTAGAAATTTTGTCTCTTGCGAACAACAGTTTTTCCTATGAATCTCATTTTGGGGAATTAAGCTCTTTGAATTCCCTGTCAAATTGCAAATATCTAAAGGTGTTGTGGCTAGATGAGATTCCTTTCAATGGGTTCCTTCCAGTTTCTGTTGGAATCTTTCTAGTAATCTGGAATCTTTTTATATGAATGATTGTGGACTTTTTGGACAAAATACCAAGTTCCATAGGAAATTTAAGTAACTTGGCTGACCAGAATTTGTCTTAGAACGCCTTGGAAGGGATAATTCCACCAACCTTTGGAGGGCTATTGAAACTTCAGGAAATGGAGCTTGGATATAACAAATTTCAAGGACCCTGTCCTGGTGAATTATGTTATTTATTGAACTTAGGATGATTAAGTTTGAGCAGCAATATGCTTTCTGGTAGACTTCCTAGTTGCATAGGGAATATTACTTCCTTAAGATATCTATATCTGGACTCCAACAATTTAAGTTTACCTTGCCCTCAAATTTGTGGAGACTCAGGGATATGTTGGAGCTCAATTTGTCCACAAATTCTTTCAGCAGTTCTTCATCCTCTGAAATTGAAAATTTGAAGGCACTAATAATTGTGGACCTGTCTGTCAACAATTTTTTTGGAGATATTCCCGCAGCCATAGGAGCACTACAGAGTTTACAAGCACTATCCTTGAAGCATAATAGGCTGCAAGGATTTATTCCAGAATCTATGAAGAATATGTTGGAATTACAGTATCTGGATTTGTCATTTAACAATTTGACTGGTGAAATTCCCAATTCACTGCAAGTACTCCAGAATCTTGTATACTTCAATGTGTCCTTCAACAGATTTAGAGGACTAATTGTTATGTGGCCTGTCCCACATCGAGGTTGGAAGAAATTTTTTCTTCCTTTCTTCATCCTACATCGGCTGAACCTCCAGAAAAGGCTCATTCGTGAGCCTATAAATAAGGGGGGCTTATGAAGGTTTCAATCGCACCATTCAAGAGAGTTATATGGGCTATTAGTTTCTTGAATTATCTAACTCATTTATAGTCAAATATTTTAGACTCTCTTGTTTTGAGTTTAGAAATATTTCCTAACTCTTTTTGTAAGTACCTTATTGGTCTAGGAACCACTTTCCTACGATTTTGTATTTCTTCTTCATAGTAGAAATATTGCTCCTCCTCCTCCTGTGGACGTAGGTCAATTTGACCGAACCACGTAAATTTCTATGTCTTTATTTTGCTTTGTTATGTGTCTTTATTGGGTTGTCACAACCCTTTTATATGGTCGGTTTTACCGCCTAATTATTATATGGCCGGTGTCTACCGCCTAATTTTTATATGGCCGGTGTCTACCGCCTAATCTTTATATGGTCGGTTATACCGCCTATTTTATTCTAATTTAGTTTGTTTATTCTTGGGCTAGTCCTAACAAACTGGTATCAGAGTTGGTTGATATATTTTGTCCGACAGGTTCATCCAGTGGGGCCCGTTCAACCTGTGGGGCCCGCTTATCTCGTGGGACCCGTTCATCTCGTGGGGCCCACTCACCTTGTGGGGTCCGCTTACTTTGTGGGGCCCGTTCTCCCTATGGGGTCCGCTTATATCGTGGGGTCCGCTTACCCTATGGGGCCCACTCACGAGACTTACATAGTTGTTTGACCCGTTTTTTCGAGATAAAATTCAAGTTATAGATTTTGTGGCAACAATGACAATAACAAAGACGATTGTCAAAAAATTCGACAGGAATGTCAATTTTGGGATGTGGCAGCTCAAGATGGAGGCCATTCTTGTTCAAAACGGAGTTGATTTGGCAATACAAGAAATAAAGAAAAAGCCAGAAGTTGTGAAGAATGCGAATTTCGCCGAAATGGATAAGAAAGTCAGATCCAATATAATTTTAAATCTCTCCGATAAAGTATTGCGTGAGATAGCAATAGAGACTTCGGCCAAGGCTATGTGAGACAAATTGAAAGTTTTGTATATGAAGAAGACAGTCGAGAATCGGCTATATCTGAAACAGAGTTTGTATATGTTTCGGATATCTTAAGGTACATCTATACTTTCTCATCTTGATAAATTTGATTCCATTATTATGGATTTGGAGAATATAGATTCAAAAATTGATGATGAAGATCAAGCCCTATTACTTTTGTGTTCCCTTCCCTAGTCCTTTAAACATTTCCATGATACTATGATTTATGGAAAGGAAACAATTTCGTATCGGAAAATTAAATCTGCATTAAAATCTAAAGAGCAGATAGATAGAGATATTATTGGGAAAACTAGTGGGAGTCAAGCCGATGACTTGTTTGTTCGGGATAGATCTGAAAAGAGAAACACAGAAAATAGAAGTAGATCCAAATCCAGACATAAAAATGTGGTGTGTAATTATTGTAAAAAGAAGGGTCATGTTATCTCTGATTGTTTTAAATTGAAAAAATAAAGAAAAGCAAAAGGAGAAAAAGAGTGAGACCATTGAAACCAGTATTATAGTTGATGAGAATGATGGAACCATTTTTTTGCGCAATGAAAATAATTTTAGGTCTAACAATGAATGGATTATAGATTCGGGTTGTTCATATCATATGTGTCCCAATAGGGACTGGTTTTCAACATATGAATCAACTGAAGGTAGAGTTATCTTAATGGGCAAAACGCTGCTTGTAAAGTTGTTGGTAAAGGCACAATCCGGATTAAAATGTACGATGGTATTGTGAGAACACTTACAAATGTTAGATATGTTCCAGATTTGAAGAAAATCTCATTTTTTTTGGACAACTCTTGAGTCTATTGGGTGCAGGTATTCTGGTGGAGGTGGAGTTCTCAAAATCACTCGTGGTACTCTTGTTGTTATGAAGGCACACAGATTTGATACTTTGTATATTTTGCAGAGATCTACTATTACAGGTGCTGCTACTGTTTCAACATCATCGTTGTCAGATATCGACATCACCAAATTATGGCATATACATTTGGAGCACATGAGCGAAAAAGGTTTGGACATATTTGAGCAAAAGAGAACTTCTTTGTGGTGAAAGTATCGGACCATTGAAATTCTGTGAACACTGTATTTTTGGGAAGTAGAAAAGAGTTAGTTTCAGTTCACCAGTTATTCACAAGACCAAAGGTACTCTTGATTACATTCATTCAGATTTATAGGGTCTTTCTCGTGCTCCTTCTAAGGTGGTGCCAGGTACATGTTGACTTTCATTAATGATTATTCAAGAAAAGTTTAGGTATATTTTCTTAAGTATAAAAATGATGTTTTCCTAACTTTCAAACAATGGAAAGTTTTGATTGAGAAAACAAACAGGAAAACATATTAAGCGGTTAAGAATAGATAATAGCATTGAATTTTGTGAAGGCGAATTTGATAGATTCTGCAAAAATGAAGGAATTGCTCGGCATCTCACTGTCAGAATGATACCTCAACAAAATGGTGTAGTCGAACGTATGAACAGAACGCTTTTGGAGAGAGCGAGATGTATGATTTCCAATGCAGGGTTGACAAACGACTTTTGGGTAGAGGCGATCAATATGGCCTGTTATATTGTCAACCGTGCTCCTTCTTGCATTTTCTAAATTTCAAAATTCCTGAGAAAATTTGGTCAGGTATTCCTGCTGATTACTCCAATTTAAAAGTTTTTGGGTGTCCAGCATACAGGCACGTGAATGTTGGAAAATTGGAATTTAGGGCTAAAAAGTGCATTTTTCTTGGGTATGCTTCTGGGGTGAAAGGATACAAATTATGGTATCCTGATCCCAAATCTCCAAAATTTGTAATCAGTAGAGATGTTACTTTTGATGAATTGTCGATGTTATCTTCCAAAAAGGAGTCTTCTAGTCCTTAATACTACTGATAGTACGCAGAAGCAGGTGGGAGTTTGATATTGGCAGTTCTGATCTTTTTTCGTCCAAATCTTCAATTCAACAAGTGCCAATAGATACACCTGAATCTATTGTAAAAGATAGTTCAGAAGAAAAGGAGTATTTTATAGTCAGAGATAGACCAAGGAGAGACATTCGACCACCACAAAAATATGCAAATCTAGTTGTATATGCTTTGTCTGTTGCAGAAGAAACTGATGCAGTTGGTGAACCTTCCACCTATTCAGAAGCAGTTTCTTGTGATGACTCTGCAAAGTGGTTGATTGCGATGAATGAAGAAATTGAATCTCTTCATCAAAATGAAACTTGGATTCTTGTAAGTCGCCCACAAATAAGAAAATAGTTGGTTGCAAGTGGGTCTTTAAAACGAAGGAAGGTATTCCAGGGGTTGAGAATGCAAGGTATAAAGTACGATTGGTTGCAAAGGGCTATAGTCAGGTACAAGGTGTTGATTTTAATGATGTATTCTTATCTGTTGTTAAACATAGCTCTATTTGTATTTTACTTGCTAACCATGTATGATTTGGAGTTGGAGCAGTTGGATGTTAAGACCGTTTTCTTACATGGCGAACTTGAAGAACAAATTTATATGAAACAACTCCAAGGTTTTGAGATTGAAGGTAGAGAAGACCATGTTTGCTTATTGAAGAAATCGTTATATGGATTGAAACAATTTCCAAGACAATGGTATAAAAGATTTGATTTCTTTATATTGGGTCACGGTTATTCAAGGAGCATGTATGATAGTTGTGTTTACTTTCGAAAGTTAAATGATGGTTCTTTCATTTACTTATTGTTATATGTTGATGACATGCTCATTGTTGCAAAGAATTTGTCAGAAATTCACACTTTGAAACTGCAGTTAAATAGTGAATTTGAAATGAAAGATTTGGAAACAGCTAAGAAAATTCTTGGCATGGATATCAAGCGAGATCGAGAAGTAGGGAAGTTGTTCTTGACCCAGAAAAATTATCTTGAGAAAGTTTTGGAGCGTTTTAGCAATGAAAGATGCTAACCAGTATCTACTCCTCTTACTAGTCATTTTCGGCTATCGGCTGCTCAATCACCACAATCAGATGAAGAGGAAGATTATATGGCATGGGTTCCTTATTCCAGTGCAGTCGGCAGCGTTATGTATGCAATGGTTTATACTCGTCCAGATATCTCACATGCAATCAATGTTGTTGGCAGATATATGTCTTGTCTTGGTAAAGAATATTGGCAGGTTGTGAAGTGGATTCTCAGATACTTGCGAGGTACTTCAAATGCATGTTTGGAAGAAATAATAATACTTTGGTTGATTTTGTAGACTCAAATTACGCCGAGAATCTTGACAGAAGAAGATCACTCTCAGATTATGTATTTTGCATTGACGGTTGTGCTGTTAGTTGAAAAGCTACTCTACAACCTGTCGTAATTTTGTCTACTACAGAGCAGAATATATGACTGATCGAGGCAATCAAAGAAACCTTGTGGTTGAAGAGTTTGTTTAGCGAATTTAGTCTACATCAAAGTGTTACTGTTATTCACTGTGATAGTCAAAGTGCTATACACTTGACTAAAGATCAGATGTATCATGAGAGGACAAAACACATTGATGTGAAGTATCACTTCATTCGAGATATCATTGCTGAAGGAAAGGTCCTTATTCAGAAAATCAATACCAATGACAATCCAACTGACATGTTTACAAAGTCTCTTCCAATTTACAAGTTCAAGCAGTGCTTGGACTTGGTTGGTGTTTATTGTTCGTGATTTCGGGCCCATTGGGTTTATGTGGAGAAGGTGGAGCAGTTGTATTATTATTGATGTTGGGGACACGCCAAGGTGGAGATTTGTTATGTAACCTGTCCCACATCCGAGATTGGAAGAAATTTTTTCTTTCTTTCTTCATCCCACATCGGCTGAACCTTTAGGAAATGCTCATTCGTGAGCCTATAAATAAGGGGGGCTTATGAAGGTTTCAATCGCACCACTCAAAGAGAGTTATATGGTTATTAGTTTCTTGAGTTATTTAGCCCATTTATAGTCAAATATTTTAGGCTCTCTTGTTTTGAGTTTAGGAATATTTCCTAACTCTTTTGTAAGTACTTTATTGGTTTAGGAACTATTTTCCTACGATTTTTGTATTTCTTCTTCATAGTAGAAATATTGTTCCTCCTCCTCCCGTGGACGTAGGTCAATTTTGACCGAACCATGTAAATTTCTATATCTTTATTTTGCTTTGTTATTTGTCTTTATTGGTTTGCCACAACCCTTTTATATGGTCGATTTTACCGCCTAATTATTATATGGCCGGTGTCTACCGCCTAATTATTATATGGCCGGTGTCTACCGCCTAATATTTTATATGGCCGGTATCTACCGCCTAATCTTTATATGGTCGGTTATACCGCCTATTTTATTCTAATTTTAGTTTATTTATTCTTGGGCCAGTCCTAACACTAATTCCACATGGAGGACCTTTTGCCAACTTTACGAAGCTATCTTTTCTCTCAAACGAAGCATTGTGCGATGCTCCTTGGCTCCAACCTTGTCAAACTTTTGAACAAAGTTCAAGGAAAAAGACAATCTTGTTTGTTTGTTGGCACTTGGATCAAGAGTTGTAGCCATGGTAGTTTCGTTTTTGGTGATAAGAAAGTGGAGAAGAAAAAATTGTGTCTCCATCTAACTTAGATCCAGATACAACATTTGAGAGGATATCATTCCACGAACTCAGACAAATAACAAACGGGTTAGTGAGAGTGCATTACTTGGCTCCGGAACCTTTGGTTATGTTTACAAAGGAATACGAGAAAATGGGATGACTTGGGCTATAAAGGTTTTCGATTTGCAGCTCGATAGGTGCATTTAAAAGCTTCGACAGGGAATGTGAAGTCTTACGGTGTCTTTGTCATCGTAATTTGACTAAGGTCATCAGTGCTTGCTCAAATCCTGACTTTAAAGCTTTGATACTTGAATACATGCCCAATGGAAGCCTTGAGAAACGGCTTTATTCAAGCATTCATATCTTGAACATCATGCAAAGACTAGACATTATGGCAGATGTAGCTTGTGGTTTGGAATATCTCCAGTATGGTTATCCAACTCCTGTGATTCACTGTGAAGCCCAGCAATATCCTATTAGATCGAGATATGGTTGGTCATGTTTGTGACTTTGGAATTGCTTTGTTGTTGGGAGATAGAGAAAGTGTGGTACAAACAAAGACTCTCGCTACATTCTGATATCTTGCCCAGGTAACTCTTCTTGACTGCAATTCCAATTTTTGATGTCAATCAAATGATGTTTCGACTTTTAACCAATTAAAATTTTTTTATCCAGTACTGAAGTTCTGAATTCACGTAATTAATTGAATTAGCAAACGAATTTAATTCAATATTGATGCTAGAGTATGGACTAGAAGGACTGGTTTCAACAAGTTGTGATGTATATAGCTTTGGGATCACATTGATGGAGACATTAACTAAAAGGAGGCCTAAGGATGAGATGTTTACTAAAGAGCTAAGCCTGTAGCGTTGGTACAAGAATGCTTACCAGATTCTGTGATTCAGCTTATGGACATGAACTGAGTTCATCTTGAAGATGAACCAGTCAAGAATAAGATAGCATGCATATCATCTATCCAGGAACTTGCTTTATGTTGTACAACAGACGCTTCTAAGGACAGAATGAACATGAAAGATGTCCTAAAAAGCACTCCAGAAGATTAAACTTCAATTCTCTGAGGGGCTCAAACCTTTGAAGCAGGTATAATAACTGTTATATAAAGATAGACTACAAATTGCAATTTTCTTTTTGAAAATTCATGACATATCAGATAATTATTCAAGAAAAAGAAGTATTTGTTGATGGCATTACTTTTAAGGTATCTTCTGTTATGAATATATGGCTGAGGCGTATGGTGTAATTGTGGTGAATCCTTTCCTTTGACTCCGTGCACACCAACCAAATGCTTCAAGTTCAAGACAGGAGCAAGAATTTTTTTTTTGGGGTCAAAAGGGATGTTAATTTCTGTATTTCCTGATGCGGCATTGCTAATTCAGGTAGGTTTTTAAATAGTGGTTTGCTTGTAATGTCATCAACAATATGCATTTTCCTCCAAAGATATATGTTGGTGCTTAATTTGGCTACATGTTTATCTCACTGTATCTTGTGCATATTATCTTGAGCTGCAGTTTTTAAAAATAAAAAATCACGCTCTAATCTAAATTCTTTAACAGTACAAGAAAATTGATCTTCAATGACAAGACATTTTTGTTACAAAAAATAAAAAGTCGTCACTGATAACTTTTATTGACAACTTTCTAGTTGTACAGAGTCGTCACTGAAGGCCCGTCGGTAAAAGTATATAGTGACGACCCTAAAAGTCGTCAGTGAATGTGACTGTTTTGCGACAACTAGTGTCGTCAATAATTGTTATAATTTAGTGATGATATAGTATCTTGTCAATGATGTACAAAGCAATGTCGTCACTAAAACTAATTCATAGTTGTCATTGATATAGACTAATTACTGACAACTTTTGTTGTCACTAAATACATTTTAATTCTATGACAACATGTTGTTATCAATGGAGAATTCTGATTTAGTGACAACACTTATCACCATGAAATTTTGAAGATTTTCCTGCTACAATTATATCTAAAAATGAAAAATAATATATCTTGCATGCCATTAAAAAACAAATAAAAGTTATAATTGCATTAGAAGCTGCATGCCAATATACCACAAATTATCTCCAATGTCATATAAGTTCTACATCGCAAAAAAAATGTTTCAATAAGGGGTCTAGGCATCCCAAATTTTACATCAAATTAAGGTCGTTTTACAAAAGACTACTGAAATAAAGAAATAGAAAACTCGTAAGTGAGCTGCATGAACAAAAGACAGATTCATCTCCAATGTCGGTCAGTCAAAGGCATGGACTCTAGTGCTGGAAATTTCAATAATATTCATTGATCTTCCAAAAAGGTTGAATGAACAGCCATTTTCTGCATTAAGGAAGAAAAAATAAGTAGTAAATACGGAGACGAGCCAAACATCAAAGTAAATGGACATGGACAATTCCGAGAAATGATATGCCAATCATTAAACATCATAATGCACACGGTTTACACAAATCAAAATGTAGTTTGACAGAATCCTTCACATTTGGAAAGCATGCAATACATTCAACAAGAGCATATGAACTCCAAATATGAGTTATGGCCTCCTGAATAGCTGTTTTTATTACAATTTACAGGCTAGTCTTTACTATTCTGTTTGCAAGCTTGGAGCTTGAAATGCAACAGAGAAGAAGCTCCATCGAGCCCTTTGCGTATTTACTCTTACCCTTGACTAAATATAATTAAACTCATTCCATTAGTGCACAAATCTGTCATATCTTTAACATTTATACTTTCTTCCTATCACCAACAGCCAAAAAGGCCGTGCAAATATTTCAAGTTCTTCTTGAGTACTACAATTAGATGGATTAAATAAAAAATTCATTAAGTTCACTAAGCACATAATTTTTAAACGGCAATCCAGCTTGCATTTTCTAACAGGACAAGCTAAAAATTACCCCAGAATGAGAAAATAAAAAGTGAACATTCAAAAACTACAAACCAAATGTATTTCAATCAAACAGAAGGTATATTCCATGAAAATGTATGTAAGAAGTTAAAAAAAGAAACCCAACATTCTTACCAGTCTTCAAAAACTGTCCCTAATAATAATAACAGATCCAAATTCAAAAAAAAAGAAATGGGAAGGAAATTTTAACTCAAAACCCAACATTCAGTACAATCTTAATTCACCGAATACCTGAGGAGAGAGGTGAAGAAGTCAATCTGGCTTTAATGACAGGAAACAATCACTTATTCTACCACCATGCATCATTATACAGCAACAAAAATAGAAAAGAAGGGAAGAAGAGTGATGGATAACCTGTTCGCGCGAGGCCCAGTCCACCAATGGAGCTGATGAAATGTCTACCGTAGCTGGCTTCTAACATTGCCAGATATACTCTCATTGCCTTACTTCCTAGACTGCAATTCAACTTTGAAAGCCTTAAGAAGGTCTTGCATTTCAATTTGTTGGTTTTGCATTTCAGCTTGCGGTTCTCCAGCCTTTGCATAAGTTGCTGCTGAGTTTGGACTTGAATTTTCAACTCAACTAAGCGCTTTTCAGCCTCTTCTTCCTACTAAAATGAGTCATGTCATTTAGCTCGATCGGTCCAATTAACCTTCCCTCTTTTGCTTCCTGTAGCACAACAATAGTGTTAATGAACCAGACTTGCAATATAAAAGACCAGCTAGTATATTTAATTACCTGTTCAGCTTTATGCTGTAGAAAAGATTTTGTTCCAGCTGTATGAGCAATTTTTGTTTTGATCTATTTATCTTATTTCGCTCACTTATCACCTATACTTGTGATTTCAAACCTTCATCAAAGTAACAAAGACATATATGTCCCAGTACGTTAAATTCTGGACTACAAAAGTAGTCACATAAGTACAACCAATCAAATTCTTCAACGTATTCAGGACAATTAGGATATGGAAGCTTACAATTAGGATCCTTATCTTAAAAAGCAAACCTAATAAATTCAATGACTCCATCTAAATATTTAGGATCTAGGTAATTCTTAATTGACATCCAGCTCCTATCCATATTTATGCAGCCCTTTATCCTAACAACAAGAATAAGAACATATAATATTATACTGAAGACAGAGCACTATGTATGGAAACTTAAATTTGCCAAATACCAACAATGAAAACCCAATCAAATAAAACACATTTTCACTAAAGTCCATGTCAGGTACAAATAACAACAATTCATTAAAAACAAGATAGATTATGTACCATTACAAAAGATGCAAAAGAAAGCTCCAATTAATTTAAGCCATTCTTAAAATTATACATCTCAAACTATACAACATCAACTCCCAAGTCTGAAAAAGAATAACTGAAGCAGATTTCTAGTCATGAACAACCTCTCCATATGACACATACTGGCATACCCAGCCTACTCAATCATATTCAATTTGAGGAGGAAAAAAACTGGGTCAAATCAAGCACATAACATCCCATCTGTTCCTGTTCGGCGTACCCATACAAAAGCCCCAATTAGCTTGTTAGATAAACTAATCCAACCCCGAAAACTAGTGGCAAAACACATCTAATTTAATGGTTTCTTAGTTTGTTGGATAGGTTTGTCTAATGAAGGAAAGAATCAGAAAGTGTTATCAACATTTTACACTACCAACGACAATAACCCGAATTTTCCAACCGCTGGTGAATTTTTGTTCAATTCTCCCCCTACCAAGTCCAGCCATAGCTGGGTTTTATACAAAAAATAGTTGGAAAGCAGCAAGTCCTTCCCAAGTGGGCCAAGAAGTAAAGGATACAATTAATCTAGGGGATTCACGATAACTAGGCAAAAAATTTTCCCTAATTTTTTCCTTAAGTTAAAATTTAGGGCAATAAAATTTTAGGGGATGAAAAGATTAATCATGTAAATAACCATAAAATTACAGCCTCAATGCGGGTTCAACAAGAATGCAGGTAGAAATTTTTAGAAAATAAAAAAAAACAAGCGTAGGGCCAAAATATTTGTCTTAGAGACAAAGAAGAGAGGGAAAGAACTAACCTTTGCTGCAGAGACTTGGAGAATTACTTGGTCTTCAATGCCAAAGAGCCACGGTACTTCACTGGTCTTTCAATCGTCGGAGAGATCAAGACCGAGAGTGTGGTGGAGGTGGAGGCGGAAGTGGAGGTGGGCGTCTGACGGTTTGAGTAAAAGTGAGGTGATTTGTGAGAGTCTAAGAGAGAGTTCAACACTTAGAAAAGTTTTTGTTTTGCATCTACATGGTATAAGAGACTTAGACAAATTTGCACCTCGTTTTTTGCCTTGAATTTTAAAATTTGCGCCACTTTGTTTTTGTCTTGAATTTTAACTAGATTTGTACATCATAATTCCCCCCCCCCCCCCCCCCCCCCCTTTTTACACAAGAAATTTTTGTGAAATTTTGTCTTTTATAATTGTATTTGAAATATAGTGCATTAAAATTTTAGTATGAGTGGCAAAATTTCAAATAGGTTGCCATTAATTTTTAGTATATTTTAAATAGAGCATATTCAATTAACAAAGCACATTTTAAATAGCGCACATTCAATTAACATCCAATACAAAACTTCAATATTAATTCATTATCTTCAATAAGAAAAAAAATGCACAATTAAACCAATACATAAAGTGTATTAGTTAATTAACTATGGAGTTTAGGATTTATCCACTTCGATAACTGGTTCAATCTGAAAACTCTTATTTATATTCATATCAAATTAGCTAATAATCATTCTAAGTTAAGTAGTCACAAGTTTATTTACACTAATGAATTTTTAGTTTTTAATTATTTTTTATTCTAATGAAGTTATTACATATAAAAGAAAATTAAACTAATAAGGAGGCTCATAACTATATAACAGTTAAAAATCATTAGAGAATACATAATGATTACAAAAATTTGCAGTAATAGTTGCAAAAAACCATAAATATTTTAAATCAAACAGTGACAAAACTAGGTTGTCACTAACGGCTATACAATGTTATCAATGACAACAATAGCAAAGTTGTCCAAAGCAAGGACTATTAATACTGACGACTTTTAGAAAGTCATCACTATTGCAGTTCTCGCTCTCTCCATGACTCCTAGCGGGAATCAAATTGTGACGACAATGCAAGATTGTCACTGATGTGTTGGCTCCCTTGATTCAATTGTGACAACTTGCTGTATTGTGGTTAAAGGACCCCATTCTGTGATGATTTTTTTTCGTCACTGAGAAATGTTGTCACTAATAACCAAATTTCTTGTAGTGTAAGTAGGTTTGGTAACCTAATTATTTTAAAAACTATGAGTTGATTACCCTATTTTTTTTATTTGAATCAATTCAGCTTTCTTAGCAACTCTTTTTTCGGATTTTTTTTGAACAACCCTATCAAACAGAGCCAATGACCTACATCTCCATCTGCCATGCTACGAAATGGAGGGAACATTTGTTAAATACCATCTCCATTTGTCAAACAGAGCCATTGAGTTATGCTGTTGGTTTGCTGCTCCAATTTCCAATTCATATACAAACCACAAACTCTAGCATCAGTTCCTTTTTTTATGCATTTTTTAGTTTTCATACATACTCAATCGTTTTACATGCATATCACCAAATTGCACGAGACATAAATGCTTTCTGCAAAATTTGAAGTAAAAAGGTAATATATTAAGCAAATTATCTTGACCTAGTGCGTTAAATATTCACTACAAGAAATTTGGCTTTTTGTAATAACATTCTTAGTGACAATAGAAAAATTTGTCACAATTGAGCAAATTCAGTGACGACTTTTGATATCGTCATAGTTGATCGAAGGTAGACTCATCATTAGTGACAACACGGGATTAGTCATCACAATATGGATGACACGCAATTAGCTGGCATGGCAAGAAATCACCATTGTGACGACTTGAAAAAACGTTGTCACTGAAATGGGCCCTACAGTGACAACTTACATTATTGTCACAATTGGGTTACCAGTTCAGAGTTAGTAACAACAATTAGTCGTCACTATCTAAAGTACTTGTTGCTAACTCACTTCCATTAATTCTACCATGACACCCTAATTTTTCAATATGGTCCATATGTTGTAAATAAAGTTTATTAATCTATTATGACACCCTAACTTTTACATTTTAACCCCATATGTGATAAACTAATTTCATTAACTCTACCATGAGATCTTATCTTTGCAATTAGTCTCGTATATGATAAATCGATTTCATTAATTCTATTATGGCACCCTATCCTTTGCATTTATCCTATGTTTTTCATTAGCAAAATGCGGAAGGTATTGTAATAAAAAAATGTATATATATTTTATAATTGATCCAAACTTAGTTAATAACTTGGTATAAAGTTAAAAAATATCATGGATTCACTATCCAGTTCTCTTGACAACACCTAGAAAATTACTGAATAGCATAGTGGGAAAACAATGCAAAGAAGAATAAATTTTAATATGAAATTAAGTAAAGTCTTGACAATTGGATGACTGGAGTTTATTATTAATTACAATAGTCACATTGTTTGTGGTTTATGAATCAATACTTGTACTAAATACATTTAGTATTTCATGAATGTATTAGCAAACTATTCTGGTTATTTGATCAACTAAATAGATTGTTAAGTCTTGTCAGACCATAATTCGTACATAATTGATAAAATTATTAAATTGATACAAAAATATTTACATTAAAAGATTTTTTTTTGTATCATAAACATATTTTTAATAAGCTTTTTAGTTTTTGAACATTATTTTTTTTGTAGAGATAAAAAAACCTATGTTAGTAAAAAAAATTATCAAAAAACAGTAAATTTTCATATTCCAAAATTTTAATACAACAAATAAAGTTTTAATACAACTTGTGAGCTAAAAACTCAAAATAATAAACAATTTTAATTACACAAAGATGGGGAAAAAAAAGAGAGATATTAGAGAAGGCGTTGTTTTTTGTAAAGAAAGGTCCAAATAGTTTGTATAAAAGTCACTTGAAATATTTTTTAGCTGAAGCTAAAATGGAAGCAGGAACTGAAAATTGAAAAAGGAGTGGCAGGTGAACAAAAGAAACAGAAACGACGTCATTTTAGCAAGAGTTAAACAAAAACACTCATAACACTTGGAAAAATTTCGTACAAAACTTGCTTTCCCCCTTCTTGCCAACTTCGGACACTACATCTTCTCCTTCTCTCCATTGTCATATTGCTGAAACTATCCAGAAAATCATTTTAACCCACCATTTTCATCCATAATTTGAGCTACCCAAAAGATTTGGGCAGCTTTAGTGGAGTTGTATATAGCACAAATCTCTAACTCGAGGTAGCACTTGCTTGCTGGCAAGAACACAGAAAATTGACCATGAATTTTAGGGGAAAGCCAGAGTTCAAAGACTGAATCTTAAGGAAACAAGAGCTAAGGCTGTCATGGCATAATTTGAGGTAAATAATCTGTTACATTTTTCCATCTAATTTCGATATTTTCTATCAAATGTAGGTCGAGTGAGCTGAATCTTGAGTTTATGGGCCCAATCTACCACTTTAATCTTTCAACGCTGAGAGATTGAGAGAGTTGTGAGAGTGAAACGAAGTGAAAGGGGAGCTATCCTTTGTGAAACGAACTGTCCAGATCCCCTGAGTTTGATATGTTAAAAATTAAAACTTTTTTTGTGTAGTTGACAACGATTTATTATAATTGTTGGAGAAAGTTGATAACATGTGCTGTTTTTCATGTAATTTTTCAGTTCTGATTCTATTTGTAAGAGTAGTTATATACTATAATGGCTTACATACAACTGATTTTGAGGTAATAATGCTTTAATATTCTATAAGTCAAGTATCCTTTTGGAAGCCAATTCGATATTTAGTTTCTAAGAGCTTAGAAGAAATTTTGATCAATTTGGCGACTTCTAGATATTGAGGGAATGAGAAGATAAGCAAAGCGAGTGGATTATCCTGTTTGTAAGTGGAACTGAGGTAGATTGTGTAATCTTAACTTATGGCCTTTGACTTTAGAAGTTAACTGTATAAACTTACCATTACCAAACACTAGTTAGACATTGTTTACTCTGATGTGGAGAAATAAACTCCTAAAGTGATAAATTCATGTTATTGTTATGATTGTTTTATTGCGCATTATGGCGTTTAGTGTTGTAGTAGAGTTTACTATAGCTTTTTAAGTTTCCTCCATGTTGAATTAGAGTTTTTGACCTGGATTTACCAACTAAACGTGAAAGATTCTGCAACAAATAAATGTTAGCTTTGGAGTAGAAGAGCATTGTTGTCCACCTTGTAGTTGTATTTGTTAGAGAAGTTATTAAGGGGACCAAGAATCAGCCAACCTGTAATGGCTTATACAGTTAAATAAGCCATTATGAATAAAGTAGTAGTTTACCCATTACAATCTGTAATGTCATCTGCACATTAACGCTTTTGCACTACAATGAGAAAGTGGACTCTGTTTTGAAAATTATGCACTCTGTTTAAGTTTGGAGCAGCATTAACTCATTATTCTGCGGCAAATGTCTTATACATTTGCACGGGTAATTAGCTCTTCTAATGCACGGGTAATAAATGTTTGCTTGTAAGAGAGCTGCTGCATGTTTATTTGAAGAGCATAGTGCTCAAACTCGCTCAAACGATGACTAATGATAGTGGTGTTTCTGACACAATACATGTAAGTGTACCTTGAAACTTCTTATTAATTAACTCTGAAGATTTTGAAGCTATCCTGTGGCATGTCATCTTAGACAAGTTGTTTTTGATATGATTCATAGCCTTCAAAAGATGTGGATTCCAATTTGGTATGGTTTGTTGGAGTCAAGATTCTCCTAACTTCAACTTTTATTTCTTTCCCTTGTTTCTTTTACTTCTTTATAGGGGATTTTTTTGTAAAGTTATTTTATTGACAACTGAGTTAATGCAGCATCAAAGATTTCATTGGCAAGTTACTTATTAAGTTATAAGAAAAAATGCACCTGTATGATTCATCTTCATATCTTGCTGTCCTGTTTAAGTTTGCATTACTGTTCATGCATCCAATGCATGTTCTTCCATTTTGTTTTTCTTCCATGTGTATGTCAAACCTACGGTACTCATGGACTTAATTGTTTTTTTTCGAAATCTTAAGAGTAACAGGTTTATTCTACTGATTTCATGAACTTGCAAAACACAGAAAATTCATAAATGTAGGGAGATGATTCATAAAACACAATAAAGGAAAAAAGAGCAGGGAAAAAACACAAAATAAATGCAGAAAAAGTGGAAAAAAGTATAGGGACAAGAATCATAAAAAGAGTGGGTAAGGAAGAAAGATGCAGCTTGTGTAAACAATGTCCAACACTTGCACTATAAGCCTATAAATCTTTGTTCACTGCAATGAAAATCTCAAGCAATGATCAATTACATTATTGTTATCCTTTAGGCCATTATATTGAGCTAGCTTACATAATGTACTTTGCCAAACCATTAGTCTGCTATTGGGAGTCGAGCATTTAAAAACCAAGATGAGTGGGTAAGGAAGAAAATTCATAAATGTAGGGAGATGATTCATAAAACACAATAAAGGAAAAAAGAGCAGGGAAAAAACACAAAATAAATGCAGAAAAAGTGGAAAAAAGTATAGGGACAAGAATCATAAAAAGAGTGGGTAAGGAAGAAAGATGCAGCTTGTGTAAACAATGTCCAACACTTGCACTATAAGCCTATAAATCTTTGTTCACTGCAATGAAAATCTCAAGCAATGATCAATTACATTATTGTTATCCTTTAGGCCATTATATTGAGCTAGCTTACATAATGTACTTTGCCAAACCATTAGTCTGCTATTGGGAGTCGAGCATTTAAAAACCAAGATGAGTTTTGCTCTACTCATCAAAAAAAGAAGAGGAAAACAGCTTTTTGCCACATTTGTGGTTTTAGAGCTTATTGCATTACGTGCATCTGATGATTTCATTTGATGCTGAAACTAGATCGGTATTTGCTTTTGAATTTAATGTATCACATCTTGCAAAAGAAGGCACAGTATTAAGCGCAATAAGGGGACCTATTGGTGACCATTTCAGCTGCATGTCTTCTGAATTTGCAGCCCAACTCTTCATTGACTATGATCGGATTGATGAGATGCCACTCACTTGTGTGTCCAGTTTGAATCTACTGCTATTAAATGAAAGTCACAAAACGGGCGAGTTGTGCATGATATGCATAGAAGCATAACTGGTTCCACATAGTTTCTAAGTTCATTTGAAGGTAGCAAGTTACACTACAGATTTGTTAGCCTGTTATTCCACAAAATGGCTTAGTGATCTAGAATTATATCATTGCAAAGAATGATTTGCTTTTTGAAGGTAATGACAAAACATCTAGCTTCTTGTTGAAGATTAGAACATCTGTGACATCTAAGTTCCAGTTTGTTTTCTTTTCCCCTTTTTGGAATGAGTTTAGTTTCTTAAGTCACCAAATTTACAACATTTTCATGTTCTTGATGGTGGATGCTATTTGTCTAAGTAATTTTTGATGCATACTTAGCATCATTCACTAAAATCGTGATATAGAACTTGACTTTTGACTTGATATTGTTTTCTGTTCTTCCTAAGCCTGTCTGCTGCTGTTTGTTTTGTGTAGTCACTATTCAGAGTTTGAAGATTACTGGACCTGTAGGCTTTAAAAGTCTTGATCACAATTTTCTTCGAAGAGTTGACTGCAAGAAGCTTTAGAACCTGCATTTCAGAGAGCTGATCAGAGAATGTATCCTTGTTGAAAGACTGCAGTGGATGATTATACTGATCTTTCAATATCTATTACTCCATTTATTGCTACTATACTAACATGAAAAACTTTCCCAAATAATCTTCAATCTGAACACGCTCATAGATTTTGCATATTTGTCTTTGCTGATTCCTTTTTTGCTAAATATCTTTTTATGTTGACCATACCATTTTTTGGTTGAACTTAACTTTGGCTATAGAGGGACAGAGATTTGGAGAATTGAAAACTTCCAACCAATTCCTTTACGAAAATCTAATCATCGTAAGTTCTACTCGGGTGATTCATACATTGTCTTGCAGGTGCATATGGCTTCCAGTATTTCTTCCTTTGTATCTTATTTTTGGGCCTCATTTTTACGAATTGAGTGTTTATGACTGAAGGAAGAGCTTAAATTTTTTATCCTGTTTTAAGTTTGGATACAATGAACTGATAAAAACTAATATCTACCATTGCATTCTAGTTTAATATTGATCATGAGGAGGCTGTTGGATATGATGATAGAGATGGTTGAAATCGGACATTGGTGCTGTGGACTATGCTTTAGTTTAGAAATCTAGTACTCTTTTTTTTGGGAAGGATATGTATTGGTCATTACTGCTTGGGACCCAACATTTGTGGTTCACTTTTGTTTTGATGAATGTATACACGTTTATGGCCATATATAAGAATTTGTGGCTTTATTCTACATTGATTTTGTCTTTTGTCAAATTGAATGTTTTGCTATAATTTCTTGGAAATGCTATGGTAATGCTATATTCGTAATAGTCAATTTCAGTTCTTCAAAACAAAGCTCACTGACAACCTTCAAAGGTTGTCACTAACATGCAATTTCACTAAGTGACAATTATTTCTGTCACTGAATAATAGCACTGATTGTGACAAGCTCAGGTCGTCACTGTAAACTTCAAATTTGTGATGACTGTTTTTACATCTATGACAAAAATATAGGTGAAACAGTGACAAGAAAAGTCGTCATAGAATGATATTCATTAGTGATGACTTTGTTCACGTCATTGAATAATAAGATTCTGTGACGAGTGACAATCGAAAAAGCCGTCACTATATCTGTATAATGATGATTTTTTGACTTTTAGTAATGACTTTTTGTTGATACAAAAGACTAATTTCTTGTAGTGATTCCATGTAAAGTAAATCAATGTTTAAGAGAGAGAGAGAGAGAGAGAAAGAGACCTTTTACTTCAATTTAATGGAGTCATTTCTCTTCCTTAACATTTAATAAGACAGAAAACCTAGTACCTTAAAAATTTTGTATTTTTCTCAAATAATTAAATCGGGAATGGGACATTAAATTTGAAGAGCGTCGAGAACATTGCTTCAACATGTACAAAGAATTGATATAAACTAGAACTTTTTACCTATAACAATATATATATTTAAGAAAAGTTCAAACAATTTTTCTTAAATTACACCAAATCATGTATATTAGTACATTAAATTATAGTTATAAGGGGCAATGATTTAAAATTTTTTGTATTGTATTTAGAGGATTAAATGAACAATTAAAGATTAAATGCAAAAAGTTTCAGGATTATCGCCACTCGCTATACTCTTTAAGCGTAAGTACTTTAAAATGGAGTACATATATCTAGAGATGGATGGATCGATACATATATATACAATTCACATAAGCAGGTAGGATACATAACTATATGCAAGGCACCCTCATTTTTTCATTGTTCATGAGAATTTCTCCAATAATAAAAAAAGGGTTTCTGATAAACACAAAATCATTATCTAATAAGAATTCATTAAGTTGCCGGATGAAGATTTGGTCTAAGCGGATTTCACGGTGACCTAACTAATTTTTTTACTAGTGGAGTCATGGCGCCTATTTATCTACTTTTTCATTTATTGTTATCAATTTTGAAGACACTTTACAAAATTCTCAATTCCAAGTCAATTGCACTTGAACTTTCCAATAATAGCCCATATCTTGCGTCCATAAAGGCTTGGGCCAATTAAGTCTAAATAGTTGAATTGTCGGCATTCAAATCCTCATCAACATTCCAAAAGATTCCAAAGGAGACTTGGTGGAAGGAGCCTCGGGCACGAAAAGTTTTGTTACCAACCTTTTGAAAAATCAGTCTATCTCAACTTACCGTTTCCTAAGTGTGCTCTATTCAAAAGCGTTGAAGATGATGGTGAATCTTGATACTCATTGCTTGCACCTTCTGTCAATCTTGTGTTACTCATTTCTGATGCACCAACCGTAAAAATAATCATTCAGATAATGACTAAACATGGGGAAAATGGACAAGAAACGCGCAATTTGACTTTATTCTCCATGTAATCGAACGATAGAATGGGATCATAGGAATCTAAACGAAATATGGTGAATATAAGCATATTAAACTCTGTAAAACGCCACAGGCAATTTAACTTTTATTCACTATGTAAGCCTCTAACCACAAAGTTTTTAGGGCATCTCCATTCTTACGTGTAAACTAAATCAGTACAATATTTATCAAGGAAACAAACAAATATAGAACTTCACATCATATAGGAAAAATCTAGATCCGTGTGTAATTCGGACAAACATCAAGAGAGATAATGTACTTTGAATACTGGTCATTTGCCTCATTCTACCAGTTTCCGCTAGTTCGACTTGAACACCATCATTTATAGTTTTTTAAAAAATAGGTCTTCTTTGAATTGTGATTTTTTGTATAAAAAATTTTACGTTTTTTATAAATACATTTATCATCTCACATATATCAAATTATTATAATATATTATTCTATAAAAAAAATCCTAAAATAGCAATTCAAACATGTTGCTGTCTTTCTCGAAAGGAAGCAAACACAATTTAGTGAATAGCTCCAATTCTTGACTCTCCAGTCTGTGGACTAAGTCAAGAGTTGACTCTCCACTCTCCAGACTAAGACAGGACAGGTTCTTGACCGCAACTCGTCTTTCCTCCCAATGAATGCCGTACACAAATTAGGGTCCTTTATGGTGTGCGTCTTTAGTCAAATGAAGTCTAATAAAAGCCTGCGAATAAACAAGGTTGAGATTAAAGGAATAAACATCCGGAATACATGAATCGCAATTGTATATTGAGTAAATTGTTCAGCTGGCTCCTAAACTATTATTTATACACTTTTGGCCCCTAAGCTATAATATGTATCATTTATGTTCTTAAACAATTTAATGTGTAATGTGTAAGCTTCTGACTTTTCTATCAATTTTTGCTGTTTGAGCTAATGGAATAAAGGAATAAAATTGTTCATCCACAGAATAAAATTGTTCATCCACACAATAAATGAAGGGATGACAAACTTTTAATCTCTTCTTCCTCTTATTCGTCGTGCGTTCTCTCATTCTTTAGCACTAATTTTTATGAGTTTTTATATGAATAACGACAGATAGAGTGGATTGATCCTTTTATTCATCTTCTCGTCATTTGTTTTTTATTAAAGGACAATTTTTGCCTCTCCATTCCATTAGATCAAACATCACAAATTGACAAAGAGCAAAAGACTTACGCATTGCCTTGTTTACAGAGCTTAAGCAATGCATATTAATATAGCTTACTCATATATTTTTGTGTGACAATGTACAATTATTTATCCCACTATTTTGTGAGTTCATTGTAATTAATGACTTGTAACCTAGCAACGAGTTTATATTTATCCCAGCAAGGTGTGTTAGTTATAACTACATAAGCAAAAATATTTTTCAAAGCACATGCATGTGGCACCTAACGCCTAAGCATTAATCTGCAGCTAATCCGTTCACCGAAACATTACAATCACACTATCTTGGCAACACCTGTAATTATTCTCTCTTGTCCTACTCTTCCTTTGGTTTGGGATTCGGGAAAACAAAACAGAGAAATAGAAAATTTGAGCCTTGGACACTCGTGCTTCTTCGTCAAGATAGCAGCATTCAAGGTTGAACGGGTCTCAGTCAAGGCAGTGAGTGCAATGATACGTGATTATCACTAATAGACTAGGAAACTATGCACTAAAATGATAAGACAAGCGATTTAGAATTCTCCACAACTATTACTATCATTTATCATTTGAAACTAACCTGCACGTCTGCGGCGAAGTCCAACACGTGGCATAGATTTTCCCCCGGTTTGTGACCATTCCTCCAATTGGTCACACACGCTAATTCCTTAGATTATAACTAAAAAAAAAAGTCGATCAAATATTACTTTGACAAAGATGGTGTACCAAATTATACATGCCATGCTGACGAAGCATGATAGGGTACTCCACTCTTTTTTTTTTTTTTTAAAAACCAAAGCTTTCGTGCTGACTAAGCACGGCAGCCAATAATTGTGTAGCGCTGACTAAAAGGCATTAGAAAGAGTTGATGCTAAACATTAGAAAAACTAGCTCCTTTGGTTTCCTAAATTTTGAATTTGCCCATTAACATTTCAATTCAACATCTCCATTTGTAGTTTGTACTATGAACAAAAACCTTCTGCACCTTTTGGACTAGGACCCGCCCTCCCATGCAATTTATGCTCTTTCAATTCAGAAGAACTCATTATCTATTTATCCTGTTATGCTATAACAAAGAATACAAAGCAAAGATTAGGGGATAATAGAGTTAATGCAGACTGAAACTATGTAAAGAGGAGGGCGATAGACATAACAAAGTGAAATGAATTAAATAAGAAGAATGCACAGAACGACGGCTTAAACATTCAAGTGATTTGAACTATGACCATGAACTGACAGTATCAAAGACTTTGTATACCAAATGAAACTTGAAAGAAGAATACAAGCAGACAATTTTGGAACTATGATAAACCATCTGCCAGGTATGTCTATCCATTTGCAACTAGGAGACGGATGAGCTTCAACAGAAATTGCTTTAGCAAACGCAGAAATCTGTATTTAAATTAAATGCAGTGAACTATGTGGACTGTGTGAAAAGAGTCAAATGCATATACCAATAACTATGTGCCCAGTAAATTACACCTGGTACTCGTGGACTCGCATCCACATTGTTGATGACCACTTATTCCCTCTAATAACCAGGGCAACAGCCTACAGAAGACTCATAAACAATTTACACATCTAATAACTCATGAGAATGATGTTAAAAATGGCAATCATTCAATGTAGTACAAGGAGAAGGAAAAAAAACAGAAAAGACAAGCACTTGAAAACCAGTTGAGTCCTACTGCCATCAGAACTACAGTTCAATTGGTACTGGAATAACCTCCAAGACTGTTTCTCCACCCTCTTCAACATCTGACCTGCTGACAATAATAAAAAAACACTCCTGCCATGCTGAGTCAACACAGCAGGGGACAATTTTTTTTTTAAACCCCAATCATAGGGCTGCACAACTATGACTGCCTCTGCCAGAGAAGAATCTGTCAGATCCTTTTTTGTCTTGACTTGACTGGTGCTAAGTTAGCACAGTAATGTCAGTCATTTAAAAAAAAAAAGAAATTGCGTGTACTATCCTTGTGAGAGCAACATTTGATCGATATTTTTTTAAATTATAATTTAAGGAATTAGCCCTCACATAGCCACGAATATCCTTCACCACCAGCAACAGCCTTACGAGCAAAAATTCGACTAGTCCTTTCTCTCCCAATATGGTAGACCAAAAGCTCCCATTGTAGCTTATTTTTTAGTTTCTATATGCTGGAGTGTATATCACTTTTTATAATCATAACTATGAATTAATATATCATATATTCTTAGTGTAATTTTTTTTCCCACAAGTGAATCTGGATCCACAATTTATGATACAAAACGCTATTCAATTGCGTGGATGTGATAAAGTCACATAATTCTTAACTCCCAAAGATGCCATTTTTATACACTTTTAGCTCCTAAGCTATAATATGTACCATCTAAGTCACCAAACATTTAACGTGTAAACTTTTGGATTTTCTATCAATTTTTGCAGTTTGAACTAATGGAATAAAGGAATAAAATTGTCCGTCCACAAAATAATGAAGGGAGAACAAGCTTTTAGCTCTTCTTTCTCTTATTGATGTTTTCAGAGACATAAGCTTGGCTTGGAGTAGTATATACATTTTATCATTCCTTGAAAATTGTTATACTCAAAATGCCACAGAGAATGCTAAAACACTGGAATTGCTTGTCATATCAATTACTCTACAAAACATAACAACGAAAGTTGAAGAAAAATACATAAAAACTAGTCTGAGGAAATCTTGACAGCTGCTCGAGGACCCCAAGAAGGTCAAAATTGAGAACGTCACTAAAAATAGGATAGGATGATAAATGAGAATTTGTAATCTTGGGAAGTAATTAAAGTGTGTTTTAATACTTGGAAAAGCATTCTGTAATAATCTTCAATCAAATGATAAAATTTAACAAGACCTTATTCTGTAATAATATAACTAATTTTGAAAGTATTGAAGTAAATCATCCGGAATACATGTCTGGCAGTTCTGTATTTAGTCTAACACTGCACAACTTCCTATCCCTCTATTTTGTCAGTTCATTGTTATTAATGACTTGAAACCTAGAAAACGAATTTGTATTTATCCCATCAAGGTGGATCAACTATAAACCACAAACAATATATTTTCAATAAACACACCCAATAGATTTGAGACTTGGACCCTCAAGGTGCTCTGTGAAGACAGCATCCTCAAGGTGACCAAGTCTTGTTAAAGGTAGTGATTGTAATGATATATGAATTATCACCGATAGACTAGGAGAGTACACTAACGTGACAAGACAAGCAATTTAGAATTCTCCATAACCAGTATTACTGCTATTCTGGAATTAACCCGATGAAGTCCAAGGAGAGGAATTAATCTTTCCCCAGTAGGGCATTTAATTCCTAGCAAGTAAGGGACAACAAAACAGCAGTATCCAGAGAATAGGGCAGCAGGTCTTCATCAAGACAGCGTCCTTAGTGAATGTGGTCTTCATCAAGACAAGCTGCTTAAATTGTCCAAAAATACTGGGAAAGACCCAAAGAGATCGAGAATACACTTGAATTGGTTGCATGGGTTACATTCCTTCAATGCTAAATGAAAGAGATCGAGAATACACTTGAAAATCTTCCATGACAATTTCACACTTACGAGTCAATAGTTGGTATTTTTACTTAGTTTTAAATTGTGAAAAATTAAAAACATATGTCTCAGAGATAGAGTCGAGGCTATATTTTTTTCTTCAACCTGGTTATCCTGTTTTGCAATTGGAAAAACATATGTTGTGGAAAAATATTAAGTCAACCGCAAGTATGTGCCTATATAAGTGCTGCCCAAGGTCACAATGTACTCATGATCTATATTTGTTTGGCATTCCTCAAGTTTTATTTACCTCTATATAAGCAATGCAGAGAACTTATTTTCTTTTCGTTGCAGCCTTGCTACTGTTGCACTTATAACAACCAAGCTCAGCTAGCGGGAAGTGTTTGCCAACAACCAAAACAAACACTATCGATCTGAATGCACTTCTAGCCTTCAAATTCACAATTTTTGATCCTCAAAGGATCATCCCAACCAACTGGTCCACTTCTACCTCTGTTTGCAACTGGATTGGTATCACTTGTAATGCTCGTCATCATAGAGTCGCAGCCATTGACCTTTCTTACATGGGAATTGCAGGAACTATACCTCCACAATTGGGTAATCTTTCTTTTCTCGTCAGGTTGAATGTTATGAATAACAGCTTTCATGGACATCTTCCAACCGAGCTATCTCGTCTGCGGCCGATTGAAAGTACATCAACTTGGAAGATAATGCCTTTGAAGGAGAACTACCCGTCATGGTTGGGAGGTTTAACTGCACTCCAATACTTATCCTTCCGAGATAACGGATTTTTCAGGTTCATTATCAGGGCAGGCTCTCTAATTCCACATATTTAGAGACCATCAGGTTGGGTTTCAACTTTTTTACTGGAAATCTTTCAGAAGAATTCAGCGCTCTACCGAAATTGACAGTTTTGGACATTCAACATAACCAACTTGTTGGCCCTCTACCATGGGATTTGTTTAACCTCTCCTCATTGCAAATTATTAGTTTTACGAAATAATAGCTTATCGGGCTATCTTCCAGCACATATCTGCGATCATCTCCCACAACTTAAAGGGCTTTACTTATCATGGAATTACTTTGAAGGTGAAATTCCATCAGGCATCGGAGAAATGTTCAATACTCCAAGTTTTATCCTTGTCTTACAACAAATTCCGAGGATAATATACCAAAAGAAATTTGGAATCTAACCACTCTTACACAAATAATTTTGGGTGGGAACGACCTGACAGGTAAGTGCCAACTTGACTTTGTTTTGGGTGGGAAAAATTCTTGTGTATTTCGAGCACCAATTGATCACAGATTTAAATGCTTGTAAGGTTGTGAGTTTAGATGCGGATGTGTGGAGAAACACTTAAACTTAAATGTTTAAGTAGACTGGATATAAGCAATGGTTCCTTCTTTTTGCATTCTTTGTTCATCAATGATTACATGGGGATGTTTGAATATTTTGGTTAAGCCGCTAACTTGTTACACCAATGGCCTTGCCGGGTTGATGTCTAGGCCGGGAGTAATGACTATGCCAAACACACAATTTTGTTTGATGTAAGAAATAAAATTGTGAAAGAAGGATGTATTAACAATATGTATACTAATGGGGTAGAGTAGTCTTTTTGTACAAAACCATTGGGGTATACTAATGGGGTAGAGTAGTCTTTTTGTACAATATGTATACTAATGGGGTAGAGTAGTCTTTTTGTACAAAACCATTGGTTTTGATGGATTACATCTCTCTTGTCTTTGAATCCAAAGCATAAGGATGTTAAAAGTATATTTTCAAGCCACGTGAGTAGTCTTTTTGTACAATATGTATACTAATGGGGTAGAGTAGTCTTTTTGTACAAAACCATTGGTTTTGATGGATTACATCTCTCTTGTCTTTGAATCCAAAGCATAAGGATGTTAAAAGTATATTTTCAAGCCACGTGGGTGGTTTTGAGTAATTTCCCCTTAAAATTTTTGGATATTTGAAACTTCATGGCTTTACCTTCTGTGAAAGAAAATGTAAAAAGTATTAATTTCGATATGCATATTTAGATTTTCTATCAATTTTATTTTTAATTTATACACACATTAAAAATCCATTGGCATACACATAGAGATTGGCACCGAAATGACCTCCAATTTTTGGAAGTGTACGTAATCGCCATTTTGCTAATATTTACTAGAGATTTACATCATACTGTTTGAAACTTGACTGACGATCCTTAGAGTTCCAAAATGCACATACATTATATACACATAATTATGCCATCATGCCGTGATTTCTGAGCAGGTGAAATTCCAAAAGCCTTTGACAATCTCCATAATTTGGAGATACTAGCCATGGAGCGTGCCTAATGTGACAGGTAAAAAACTTGATACATTTTGGCATGAGATCTATTTCATTATTCCATCATTAGAATACTTTTCTCAAACCTGATTTTGAGCTCGAAGTCAAGTGAGTTCAAATACAAATCAAATTGGAATCTTTCTTATACGTCAAATTGGTCAGTCATACTAGTGCACTGCATAAGCTACAGCCTACATCTATAACTCAACTTCAAATTTCAATTGATTGCACTTCAAAATAGAGATACTGACAGTGGGCTAACAGATTATACAATGGGAAAAAGGAAGATGAGGAAGTACTTAGAGAGAGGGTACAAAGAGATAGAAAGAGAGAATGCTGGAGTGAGGCAAGTGTATAATTCTATGCCCCTTTTGACAATGTCATGTTATTTCGTTTGCCAACATTGTCTCAAAATGTTTTGTCATTTTCAAAATTGTCAATGAATTATACCACTTGCTTTCCTGTCTTTACCCTTGAATTAGTTGGCATGCTTCCTCTTTCATTAAATTTAGCTACTTGACTTTAGATATGTGAGATACAAAAGTTTTGCCATGTTGTCATGCTTTGGTCACTACTCATCTAGGCAAAAATTCTACAAAATGGTATAGCAGTTTGTACCAATGAGTACGGATCAAGTACATGGAAGACACAAAAACAATTACTGATGTCAAAGTGTTTCGATCAGGCACACGAGCTGTAAATTTTATCGAGAGACATAAGGCTCAGTACAAGTTAAAAGTAACAAGGTGCTGTTGTGATAGGGTTGTGGGGCCAAAATTGATTGGACATAAAGATGATTGAGAGAACTGAAAGTGCAGGGCTTTAAGTATGGTGGGCAGAGTTGGGGATTAAAAAGGCAACTTGTTAGTGGTTGAAGCACTTGACGAGGACAATTAAACCAATCATGAGTAGGAGGAAAATGATCGTAAATTAATATGTAAAATTAATTAAACCAATCATAGGAGAAATGATTATCAATTATTAAATTAATAAATTGTAAAGGAGTAAACGAATGGTTAATTACTTAGTTGAAATGGAGCATGATATGCGTGGGGTGTGTACATATAAATAATCTCTACCTCAAGTTTTTAAATTTGTAACTTCCTAAAATACCCCTTACATAACTGTAAGTATACAGATCATATTTGAATATATGGTATTAATAATCGATCTCACAAATAAGAGTGATCAATTATCGATGCTAATCGAACTTCTTTATTATTTAGATGCTTATTGATACAAACATATAATAAAAAGGAAATAAATCAATAATATAAAGCTCCTAGGGAATGGAATTCATAACCATTTTTTTGCTAGCAATATTACTTGGGTAATTGAACACTAGTACCTTGGTTAGTTATCACTTAATTTCCTTATGTACGTGAAATCTATTCTCGTAGTGAATCAACTATACTTATAACCAATCTATATCTACTCTTGTGGTTGTGAAATTAGTTAGAATTTCATGAGTTTCTATGAAATTACTATAAAACAGCCATAAAGGTGCACCTCTACTCTCGTAAGTGTACTTTTTAAATTTAGTACTTTCTTGAACTAACATTGAATTACAACTTTTATTGATAATCCAATATCTTCAAATAATCACAACTAATAGCCATTTAATCATAATTATAAGAACCAAAAGTACTAAATAACTTACTCAAAACAATAGCATCAACCTCCCAAGCAAATCTCACAAACAATCATAGCTAGTTCATACAACTCAAGGCATGAAACTTTAGCTAAACATAAAGCAAATGAAAATACAATCCAATATTGTATTAAAACTAACAAAAGAATCAAATACAAGAGTTAAAATGCAAGAAAAGATCAAACCTTTGTCTCTAGAGCTCATCTTCTCCATCTTCATCTCCCTTTGTTCCCTTGTTGAGCTAATACAAAAATTGAAGAACAACCCACTAATTGTAAATTAATCCTACACTAATCTAACCTAGACTAAGAAGACTAAGGATTTCTAGTTTAAATCTACATTTTGATAGTGTTTTTCTCCCTCTTTTTGTTTGCAAAAATCATCCAAGAGAAGTCTCATTTATAGGGAAAAGGAAAGGCTCAATTATTATGCAAGTTGTTCAAGTTGTGCTGCTTTTCTGACTCAAATCTGGCCGACAACCCGTGCATGGATTGTTGGAGTCGGCTAGATTGCTCCCTTGTTTCTACTGAAAAATTGCAGGAAAAATACTTTCAAAGTGGATCCACGAGGTGATCCGCGGACCTAAGGTCCACGGATCCGTTCACTGATCCATCCTTTTGCTTTGTTCTTCATTAGTCTTTTGCCCTCTGCCTACAATTCATTCAGGAATTCGAGTCCAGATTGATGTGGAAATTTCTCCTTGAATAAAGCTGAATTAGCTTTTGTGTAAAAAAGTAAATTTGTAGCCCTTTGAAATAGTTTTCCAATGAGTCAAGAATCAAGTCATTTTGAGATTTGGGAGCTGAATTATGATGAAAATACTAATGATTGGTTAGAAAGCATTGTAGGAGAAAAGCACTTCAGTAATTTGGATTTTTCACCATGAAAACATGAGAACCGGATCTTGTTGTTCGCATAAGAATTGTAGTCCTTCCTCTTAGCTTTAAAATGATTTAAAAATCATCTCAATCCAAGTTTTGTAACTCAAGTTATAGCCAATGTACCAAAATATATCTTTGTTGCCAATGCTTTTCTTCTTGTTTCATGATTGTATTTCATCCCTTGCTCCTTCATGTCACATGATCTCCACTTAAAATCATCAACAATCATGCAAGTATCTTCTCACTTCCCTTCAATTGATGATTGAATTATCAAAATCTATAAAACACATGAAATTTCTGCACTTAAGTCCATAGAAATGTAAATTTTCTCAATTAACCACCAAAATACAAAAACCTAGTTATTCGACTTGAACTTGAATGAAAACACACTAAAGGCAACCATACATAAATATGCAAAACAAGCACTTATCATAATATTTGTAGGAGAAATGACATGTTATTGCGTGATTGTTCATTATATTTGTGGGCATAACATAAATTTAAAAAAAAAAAGCATTTGTAATAGTATTATACCAAATTAATGAGAAGGAATTGATGACATAATAACCAGAATGCATATAGGTGAAATTTAATTAGACCATATTTGTCACTTTTAAATTTTCAACATTATCATCACAATCACTTAATTATATTTTTATCATTTGTTTAACATGTTGCCTGTGTATTGTCCACCAATAGCACAACTAACTTTCACCGATAACTAACCACAAACATTATAATTGCCAAATTCATTAAAATAATTTTAAAAATCTTTTAAAAGATCAAAGTTTTCTCATTTATTAAAATTTTTTACCGATTTCTTCCATATAAAAAATGATTTTTTTAAATTGCACGTAAATTGAGGGTGCCCTTTATCACTAGTAATGCTAATGGTATTTGTACTAATGTATACATGCTTGAAATCAAATATTCATATTGATTAGACTATATAGTGATACAGTTAAGAATACTTTTTAATAGGTGTAAATACAAAAATATAACTCCTCATTGTCTATTCTAAAATCTTCACATTTTTTTCTTACCAATTTGATTTGTCAGGTATAATACCTCAAGAGGTTGGTAATCTTAGCAAGTTGGAAGTACTACACATGGGGGAGAATAGGTTAAGAGGTCCCATCCCGCTGAAACTTTTCAATAGTTCAACTGTACGACTTATTGCTTTCACCAAGAATGATTTATCAGGCGAGCTTCCATCAACTATAGGTGCTTTCTTACCCAATCTTGAGGAACTCTACCTTGAGGGAAACGAATTCACTGGAACTATACTAAGGTCTATCTCAAATGCTTCTAGGCTCAGAATGCTACACCTTGGTATGAACCATTTTACTGGTGCAATTCCTCATTCTCTTGGAAACATGAGATTACTGGAACAGTTTGCTATATGGCAAAATAATTTTTCCGAGGACTCACTATCCAAAGAGTTGAGCTTCATCATATCCCTGTCAAACTGCAAACATTTAACAAGGTTGTGGATCGATGAGAATCCTCTGAATGGCTTCCTCCCAAAGTCTATCGGAAATCTTTCTAGCTCACTCGACTCCTTTCATGCAGGTAGTTGTGGAATCAAAAATGAAATTCCAAGTTCGATTGGTAATTTGAGCAACTTAGTAGAACTGTTCTTTGAAAACAATAGTTTGACGGGTGTTATTCCGACTACGATCAAATGGTTGTTGAAGCTTCAGAGGATAGATCTAAGCGACAATCAAATACTAGGTGCTATTCCAAGTGAGTTTTGTAATTTGCTGAACTTAGGAGAATTAAGACTTGGACAAAATATGTTCTCTGGTATGGTGCCTTCTTGTTTAGGAAACGTTACAACACTCAGATATGTTTATCTCAATTCTAACAATTTAAGTTCTATGATACCAACAAGCTTTTGGAGCCTCAGATATATTTTGGAGCTAGACATGTCAGGAAATTATTTGACAGGTTCTTTGCCTGCTGAAATTGGAAACTTCAAGGCATTAGTCTATTTGAACCTTTCAAATAATCAATACTTGGGTGGGATACCTAGCACTATTGGAGCACTACAGGATTTGCAAGAACTCTCCTTGGAACGTAACAAGCTACATGGATTGATACCAGATTCCATGAAGAATATGTTGCAGTTACGGCATTTGGATCTATCTTTTAACAATCTGGAAGGTGAAATTCCCAACTCATTACAGGTATTGCTAGATCTCCAATACTTTAATGTGTCTTACAACAGGTTGAGAGGACCAATTCCTCATGGAGGGCCGTTCGCAAATTTCACAAACCTATCTTTTCTCTCAAATGAAGCATTGTGTGGCGCTCCTTGGCTCCAACCTTGTGCAAGTACATTTGAGCATGAATCAAGGACAAAAAGGATAGTCATGATTATTCTGCTGACATCAGGATCTGTCATAGTAGCCTTGGTGATTTCAATTTTTTTGATACGGTTTAAAGTTGAGAAAGAAAATTCTAGCTCCGACTCAGAACTTGCTTCCCATGGCGACATTTGAAAGGGTGTCCTTCCATGAACTTAGACAAATAACAAATGGATTCAGCGAGAGTAACTTCCTTGGCTCGGGGAGCTTTGGTTCAGTTTACAAGGGAATTCGCGAAAATGGGATGGTTTGGGCCATAAAGGTATTCGATTTGCATCTAGAAGGTGCATTTAAAAGCTTTGATCGAGAATGTGAAGTCTTAAGGTGCCTTCGTCATCGAAATTTAACGAGAGTAATTACTGCTTGCTCTAGTCTTGACTTTATGGCTTTGGTGCTCGAATACATGCCCAATGGAAGCCTTGAGAAATGGCTTCATGTAAACCATCATGTCCTAAGTATCAGGCAAAGGTTGGGTATCATGATAGATGTGGCTTGTGGTTTGGAATATCTCCACTATGGCTATTCAATGCCTATAGTTCATTGTGACTTGAAGCCTAGCAATATTCTCCTAGATGAAGGCATGGTTGGGCATGTTTGTGATTTTGGAATTGCAAAGTTGTTGGGAGATGGAGAATCTGTGGTACAAACAAAGACTCTTGGTACATTTGGATATATTGCCCCAGGTGACTTTTCTTGATTACAATTTCGAATTTTTTATGTCATTCAAATTAATGTTTCAACTTTTAATGGCTAGTATAGTATATGAAATATTAAAAATGTTTGAAAAAAAAATGTAAAATTGGTGAACTGGTACTAGTACTTGACTTTAACAACTAGTTTCAAATTTTTGATGCTAGAGTATGGACTGGAGGGATTGATTTCAACATGTAGTGATGTTTACAGCTTTGGGATTATATTGATGGAGATATTTACAAAAAGAAAGCCTAAGGATGAGATGTTTACAGAAGAATTAAACCTCAGGCGTTGGATACAAGAATGCTTACCAGATTCTATGATTCAGGTTATAGACGCAGACTTGCTTCATCTTGAAGATAAAACGGTACAAAGGAAGATTGAATGCATATCGTCTATCTTGCAACTTAGTTTAAGTTGCACGACATATGCTCCTGAGGAGAGAATAAACATGAAAGAAGTTCTAGGAACATTGCAGAAGATCAAACTTCAGTTTATCAAAGATATCACGCCTTGAAGTAGATAGTAATATCATTATATATGAGATAATCCATTAGCAACTTTTTCTGCAATTGCATAGTATATCAAAATCTCATTCCAAGGCTTACCATTCATTCAAGTAGTACTCATGTTTTTCTACTGAATATATGGCAGAGCCCTGGAGTGCAAATTTATATGGGGGAATTCTTTGTCTTGCTTAAAGTTCAAGACGCGAATGAGATATGTTGTATTGTGACAGGTTGTCGATACCTGTACAATAATAAAAATAAAACTAGTTGCCAACAAAAGTAGTTTAGGGTCAATTCTAGTACTGGAGCAGGAGCTCTAGATGTGCAATGGATTACTAGATTCACCCTAGTTCCGAAGAGTTTGCTAAATCTGATATACCAAAATTTATTCTCGAAAACTTGTTAATTTGTATATAGGACAAGTAGGGTCGAATCCACAGGGACTGGGAGAAATTCGTTTCTACTAAAGTTCAAGTTATGGGGGGATTTTAGGGAAATTAACAATAAGCTACGCTAATCAAATATTGCAGTTAAATAAGAATTAAATAGCAATAAGGTAAAAACTTAGACGGTATTGGAAAGCTCTAGTCAAGAAGCAACTTAAAAAATGGTTCTTCTAATTGATCATCGATGCAAGAATAATTCCACATATAAACTGATAAACAAGTTATAATTGTCAAACAAACAATAACAATCAATTTCTCCATAATTATCGATAGCTAAGGTACGACCGTTAGCTATTGCCCTAATTGCAAAATAATCTTATGTATGACCATAGAATTAAATTTCACAATTGGCTTAAGACATAGAAAAACCCTGTTCTAACCAGACAACACGCTACGAGGGTTGTCTACAAATTAGCCTATATATTTCCTTAACATAACCCTGATTCTGCTAGTTGCCACTAATTTAGAATAATTAAATAATTACGGATTTAATTATTCTAATTGGCTCTAGGTTATTGAATTAATCTAACATCCAGGCTCGGGACAATTGAATAATACAATGACCATAAGAAAATAAAGTTGAAAATATACGAATAACAGAAAATAATAGGAAAATTAAAATTAGTTAGATCTCACAATTTATGTCGAATCAAATCGTCCGTTGTTCCTTGTTTAGAAAAAAAGGAATTTAGTTCATCCTTGTTGAGGAGAACCCATGCACAATTGCAGAGAAAATTATCACATCCATTCTCCTCAATTGAGAGAATTTAATTTGATGGAATCTGAGCAAAAAGAAAGTTACAAAGTTAAAAAAGAATGTCCTGGACATCTTCAGTAGCCTCCCTTTTTAATTCTGACGGCCAACCCGCTCAAAGAAAGGAATCAATCTCCTAAGCTAAGTCTACTTCCTTTTTCTCCTAATTGTTTCCTTGTCTTATACGGCCATACGAAGACTAGAGGAAAGAGCCCCCACTTTGACTCCACTTTCCTCTTCATCCGCACCAATCAAGCTAGGAAATCTCCTAGTTGGCATGTTTCCCATTCCTGCTAAACTACCTTTATTAATTCAAATTAAGCAAACAGCTAATGGAATGTCTGCGGCCCCATGTTGCACTTCTAATTGACAGTTGGTGTTATGCATCTTTCCCTCATCTTCTGGACACGTTAAGGTCTGATTTGACGTGACTACGCCAAACAGTAATTGGAGTGGGAAATTTGCACAGTTTCACCACATTTTGTACCAATTCCCTGTAATAAGCACAAATATCAGAAGTGAATAAAATTTGGCAATTAATCCACATTCGGTAAGGTAATAGGGGAAATTAATTACAAAATAAATAGCAAAATTGCAACCCATCATATTGCTAATAAATTTGTTTACAAATATGGAGACCTTAAGTTCAGGATCCCAATTTATATGTTGACTTGGTGTTTATGCTTGTCATACATATATGGCAATTAAGGTGGTAATTTACATTTAGTTATTCATACATCTTTCCCCTTTTCAATTTTTGCATATAAATGAGAAACAAATTGACCGTCAATTAATCTATGGGATAATTTCAGAAACCTCAAGGTTTCTGACGATTTCACTCAACTTCCCCCAATTTTAGAAAATTACACTGATCCCCTTGATTTTACTGTTTAGGTAACAATATAGACCCATCATGCTAGAATTGTACAAAAGTATCCCGTATGACCTCCCTTGCTTTTACCTTTGAGGATGTTGGACGTACAGACCTTTCAGTTTTTGTTCCCAAAACAGAATGGGGTAAGGAAGTGTTCTCATTGTGAATCAATCAACTGAATTGAATGATGGCACTTAATATAATAGGTGGATTACTTATTATTATTACAACATGCAAATAGGTAAACATTAGTCTTTATTTATGGCAACAAACTTTAGTAACCTTAAGCGTGGTGTATTATTTCATTCAATGCAAGGTATGAATTGTTACTAAATAAAGTAATAATTAGATTTATAAGATTAACCATTTGATTTAAGTGAAGCCCCGGAAACTCTGGTACCACTACTTGTATTGCCAGAGAAGTTACTGGTATTGCATGAATTGACTTGTATTGAGAAGTCGGACACAAGTTAATACCCAATAAAAAATGCAAAAGCTTCAAGATGCAGCTACCATCTTGCAAACCATTGAAACCAAGATCTTGGCTTCTTTTAGTTGAACCTGCGAGTATCATGCATCCACATCTCATCAAGAACGTGTGAACGCAACTCAACTAGTTAGATTCTTCCTTTGATTGATTGAACCCGTCAAATTTCAAGGAAACAACTGCCCAATTGCTTGAAGAGTTTTGTTTTGGCAGAGCATAATAATGCCTTCACCAACTCCTAACAAGAAACTGAGAGAATCCTTGGACTTGATCATTCTTATTTGGCGATGCCGTATGAGCACATGACTGTCTAGAAGACATTCATCTTTCTACGCCAATTGAAGTACATCAGCTTGGAAGGTAATGCCTTTGAGGGAGAACTTCCGTCATGGTTGGGAGCTTTAATTGCACTCCGATACTTATCCTTCTGGGATAACGGATTTTCAGGTTCATTATCAGGCAGGCTCTCTAATTTCACAAAGTTGGAGACCATCAGTTTGGGTTTCAAATTTTTTACTGGAAATCTTTCTGGAGAGTTCAGCGCTCTACCGATATTGAAATTTTTGGAAATTCAATTTAACCAACTTGTAGGCCCTCTGCCGTGGACTCTGTTTAACCTCTCCTCATTGCAAACAATTGGTTTTACGAATAATAGCTTATCGAGTTACCTTCCAGCACGTATCTGCGATCATCTCCCACAACTCCAAGGGCTTTACTTATCACATAATTACTTCGAAGGTGAAATTCCATCAGGCATCGGAAAATGTTCAAAACTCCAAGTTTTATCTTTGTCTGACAACAAATTCAGTGGACATATACCAAAGGGAATTCAGGATCTTACCACGCTTACAGAAATATATTTGGATTGGACTGACCTGACATGTAAGCTACCAAGTTGGCTCTATTTCGAGAAAATTCTTGTGTATGTTTCGAGCCATCAATTGATCATAATTTAACTGTTCGTAGGGTCATGAGTTTAGATACATACAATGAAGTTGCAACAATATACACGTTCACGCACCGATGTTTTTTTTGTTTTTTTTTGGGGGGGTACAAAAGAGGTTGTAAAGACCCATTAAAAAGCAACTAGCCGGGGAATTCATGTACCTACAATCAAGTTGCCATCACTTGGAGCCGTGGAAAGTGGAAACATCCATCATTCTCTTCCACAATCCTCGTATGATGTAACAGAAGGATAAAACTACAAATTTTAGAAAAAAGAATTTTAAACTTTTTCAGTAGAAGTGGAAATATTGGTGGAAAATATTCAAACACACAATTTAAAAAGAATAGCTGCATGCACAATTTAAAAAAAGTGAAACGGTTATAACCATGTCCATAAGTTATTAAACCTACATGTACGCATCTATCACACTATATCAGACTTAAAATCAACTCAAACACCAAGAAAACTGCAGTAAAAATTTTTTTTATAAAGGTCAACCGATTCAAGAATAGTCTCAAATTTAAATTGTTTCACAATGAAGTTGCAACAATATACACGATGATGCACCTTTTTTTTTGGTACTAGCCATCGGGGGGGGGGGGGGGGGGGGGGGGGGGGTTGTGTGAACATAACAGGAATAATGAAGAACCAAAAGAGAGCGACCAAAGAACTTAATAAAAATCCACCATGAACGAAGACTAAGATATCAAAGCTGAGGAGAAAAAAGTACCTGATCTTGCAAGTAGAAAATTTGCACCGTGTGAAAAGCTAATGAATATCAAACTTGAGAAATTATGTAGAAAATTGTATGCTATGACAACTTTTTTTTTTCTTTTTGAGTTGTTGACCAAGTGTGTTTTCTGGTAAAAAGGAGAACAAATATGTATAAATACAAATGTGATTATATGGCGGACAAAGTCTCCTACACAAGCTTTACAGCATTTCTAGGAGGAAACGTTTTCAAAAGAGTGCCATAGGTTCAGAAAAAAAAGGTTATGAAGTTTTGGTAGGATAGACATTAATTAGGACAAAAATTTCACTCGTATATACATGTATTTAATTTGTCATTTTCATTTTCAGTTTCACTTTGCCACTAGATTGATTTCATAGAATTACAAATTAGACATGAAAGCGAGCATTATAGGACTGCCCTTGAAAAAATTAAACGTAGATTTTTTTGTCGCCAAGACCTCAAATTTGGCCTAAACTTTTCTATGACATTAATGGAATGTTTTTGCTAGGGACAGGGTTGGGTTAGGTAGTAAGGTGGCAGGGATTGTAAGTAGGAAGTTTTGGGTCCAAAAAAAAAAATTAATGGAATATTTTTGTTAAAGTACATTTTCTAAATCAAAAAGGAAATTGCACATATACGAGCTAAAGTTTCCATTTATCTTTAGAATTCAAAAAAGTTAAACGGAAGTGCCATAGTATTTCTTCTATAGTACCTTAAGAGTGATAAATAAGAAAAGTGGACAAATTATCTTTTTTTTAAGTACAGTTTTCTAAATAATCATGGTAGTCGTGATATATATTTTGTACAGGTCAAATTCCAGAAGATATTGGTAATCTTCAAGGCATGAGGAGATTCTGTATAGCAGAAGCTAACATGAATGGTAAGAGTGTTATCTACATTCACCTTATGTTTTAAGAGTCAAAAATATGTATCATAATAATAATCATGGTTTGTGTGAAATATATAGACACATATGCCTTGTATTATTGCGAGGAGAAATTCTAAGGGGAGGATGGATTGGATTGTAAGGGGAAGAGAGTATCAGTGAAAGGTTCCGGATTCGAGACCTCCAATTACACACAAAAAAAAAGAGAAAGTCTAACATCAGTCTATCAAAGCATAATACCTTTACCTCTCTAGTTAAAGCATTCAACTTTACTATCCCTTAAACTTTGAGTCTGTTTAATAGAAGATTATTTTTAAAAAAATTTTGAGCATATTGCCTTTTACCTCCCTAATTAAAGTAGTCGACTTCGCTATCCCTTAAACTTTGAGTGTGTTTAATTAGATAGAAGATTATTTTAAAAAAATTTACAATGATCTGTAGTACTTTGACAGGTCGTCAGCTTGTGCAATAATAAAAACTTGCTCAACTAGAGTTAATTTTTGTAAATAGTGGTAAGCAGGGTCGAATCCACAGGGATTGAGTGTAACTGTTTCTTTTCAAATTCACAGTAACAAAGGGGGTGTTTTTGTGTAGAAGGTGACAATCAAAGAAATTCGAATAAAATCTAAGAAGCTACTAAAAATTGAATAACAAATTACTAAAATCAAATGGGTGATAATTAAAGATCTAGCCAAGAAATAACTTCAGCAATGGTTCACCTAATTGATCATCGATACACAAGCAATTCCAATTATTTATTAATAAATAGGTTATAACTGCCAAACAAGCGATGACAGTTAACCCCTCCTTACTGTGTCGGTGATTAAGGTACGCCCGTTAATCATTGCTCTAATTGAGAAATAATCCTAGGTACGCCCATAAGATTTAATTCCCCAATTGCCTTACGTATTAGAGGAGCCCTATTCTAACCAAATAACGCACTACCAGGGTTATTTCAGATTAGCCCGCGTATCCCCCTGACACAAAGTTAATCATGCCAGTTGTCACTATTTCAAGGCAATTAAACAATTACGGATTTAAATGCCCTAATTGACAATAGATTATCAAACTAACTAATTATTCGAATCCAAGACAATCAATTAATCAAATAATCATAAGCACTGTAATCAAGGAATATGCGAATACCAAGAAATAAAAGGAAAAGATAAGATTAAATCGATCTCACAAATTTTAGACGAATCAAAGCATCTGTTGTCCCTTGGCTAGATAAGGGGAATTTAGTTCATCCCGAATGCGAGAAACCCACACAAAACGAAAGGAACAGTCGCGGCCATCGTCTCCGCAAGCAAGCTACAGCGAATGATTAATCATTCGCTTGGTCTTGACATACTGGAGAAGAAAACTACCAAGAACCCATGCGAAAAAAAGTCAAAGGCTAATAACTAAAGGTAATGATTCAATTCTTCAATCCTTCAATTGCTCCTGACATTCGTGAACTAAAGCTACCCCCAAAAGCTAATCAAAGAAAAGTCAATAAAAGCAACTCCAAGGTAGTGCTCATTCTCTGCGGCGGCCCATACCAGGAAAAGCAAGCCCCCCGTTCGCTGCTTCCTTCAGCAATTTATCAAATTGGGCAAAAGCTTTTCGTTTTCCAAAAATGCCCCTGAGATAGGCTCTGTTACTTCGACTCCTTTCCTGTCAAATTGGTACTTGTTATCATATTTTTGTTCTACTCCCTGAAATAAATGTAAAATACTAAAAGTGAATAGAATCCAACAATTAATCCACATCGGGTCAGGTAATAGGGGAAATTAATAATAAAATAAATGATAAAATTGCAACTTATCATACTTTTTGTAATATAATGTATATGAGATAAAAAGATAACTTCGTGTGATGTAAGTCTGTTAGAGCATATTACCTTTTACTTCCTATTTAAAGCATTCAACTTCACTATCCCTTAAACTTTGAGTGTGTTTAATAGAAGATTATTTTAAAAAGGGTAAAAAAACAAAAAAAATCTCTTGTGATAAATCTAATATACAAAAAAATCCCCTGGTTTCAAAACGTATAAAACGATACTTCATACTTTGAACTAAATTGTAAAGGTGACGGAATCCGTTAAAATTAACGAAAATGACTTATTGGAATCTAAAAATTTTTTTCTATACCTAAATTTTAACAAATATACCTGTTCTACCCATTAATCCCCAATTCTCTCTCTCTAGAGAATGAAATAAATGATTTTGTTGAGCTGTCTTTTACTTAGTCATATCAGGGCATTTTTGTCATTTCGTTTGTTCCCGTTAAGTTTAACGGATTCCGTCATCTTTACGATTTCATGCAAAGTATGAGGTGTTGTTTTGTACATTTTGAAACCATGGGAGACTTTTCTGTATATTAGATTTACTACAGGGGATTTTTCATTTTTTACCCTTTAAAATTTTTTGAGCATATTACCTTTTACCTGCCTGATTAAAGTTTTCAATTTCACTATACTTTAAACTTTGAGTGGTTTTAATTAGATAGAAAATTATTAAAAAAAATTAAAATGATCTGTAATACTTTTTGTGATATAATATATGTGAGATAAAAAAAATAACTTTTTGTGATGTAATGCATGTGAGATAAAAATGTACTTTTTGTAATGTAATCTATGTGAAATAAAAAAAATAACTGAAAAGATGAGATGCAGAGATGATTGAAAAGTGTGATCATAGTGCAACCGAAATTTTTATTCCGAAATAATGGCATGACATTCTTTATAATTGTGTCACCATTGTCAAATAGGGGTATATCATGTGCCTAAATTTAGAAATAGGAGAAAGAGAAGTGTTGATTTTGAACCTACCCTAAAAAAGAAGAAATAAAATAGTGCAAGTTTTGAAAAGTTAAACAAGTAATTTAGTCCTATAAAAAAAATAGTTGAGAAGTGACTAAAATGTCCAATATCACACTGTAAGCAACTGCAGTATGTTTCCTTCTATCATCTAGCATGTGAATTGTAATCTTGGATTTTTTAGGCGAGATACCTGAAGCGATTGGTTACCTTAACAAGTTGGAGGAAATAATACTAGACATGAATAGGTTTATAGGTCCCATCCCATCCAAACTGTTTAATGTGTCTTCGCTACGAGTAATATCCATGGCAGAAAATGATCTCTCGGGCAGTCTTCCCTCAAGTTTGGGTGCCATGTTACCCACTCTTGAAGAACTTTATCTTGGGGGAAACAGACTAAGTGGAGTCGTACTAACATATATCTCCAATGCTTCAAGACTTGCTCATTTAGACCTTACATCTAACCAGTTCACAGGTGTAATTCCTCGTTCTCTTGGTGACTTGAGACTTTTAGAAATTTTGTCTCTTGCGAACAATAGTTTTTCCTATGAATCTCATTCTGGGGAATTAAGCTCTTTGAATTCCCTGTCAAATTGCAAATAGCTAAAGGTGTTGTAGCTAGGTGAGATTCCTTTCAATGGGTTCCTTCCAGTTTCTGTTGGAAATCTTTCTAGTAATCTGGAATCTTTTTATATGAATGATTGTGGACTTTTTGGACAAAATACCAAGTTCCATAGGAAATTTAAGTAACTTGGCCGACCTGAATTTGTCTCAGAATGCCCTGGAAGGGATAATTCCACCAACCTTTGGAGGGCTATTGAAACTTCAGGAAATGGAGCTTGGATATAACAGTTTTCAAGGACCCAGTCCTAGTGAATTATGTTATTTATTGAACTTAGGATGATTAAGTTTGAGCATCAATCTGCTTTCTGGTAGACTTCCTAGTTGCATAGGGAATATTACTTCCTTAAGATATCTATATCTGGACTCCAACAATTTAAATTTTAACTTGCCCTCAAATTTGTGGAGACTCAGGGATGTCTTGGAGATCAATTTGTCCACAAATTCTTTCAGTGGTTCTTTATCCTCTGAAATTGAAAATTTGAAGGCACTAATAATTGTGGACCTGTCTGTCAATAACTTTTTTGGAGATGTTCCTACAGCCATAGGAGCACTACAGAGTTTACAGGCACTATCCATGAAGCATACTAGGCTGCAAAGATTTATTCCAGAATCTATGAAGAATATGTTGGAATATAGTATTTGGATTTGTCATTTAACAATTTGCTGGTGAAATTCCCAATTCACTGCAAGTACTCCAGAATCTTGTATACTTCAACGTGTCCTTCAACAGATTTAGAGGACTAATTCCACATGGAGGACCTTTTGCCAACTTTACGAAGCTATCTTTTCTCAAAAACGAAGCATTGTGCGATGCTCCTTGGCTCCAATCTTGTCAAACTTTTGAACAAAGTTCAAGGAAAAAGACAGTCTTGTTTATGTTGTTGGCACTTGGATCAGCAGTTGTAACCATGGTAGTTTCATTTTTGGTGATAAGAAAGCGGAGAAGAAAAATTGTGTCTTCATCTTGTTGTAGAAACTCTACCAAATTAAGGTATAATGAGTAAATTATTGTACCTAAAATTGTAAAATGGTAATTCCTAGGAAATATTTGGTGAGGTACACTGGCCTGCTTAAGTACCAATTTTCTAAACAGAATCACCTATATATGCAATTAATTGCACAATAACTCACTACAAATATACCTACAAATATAACTACTAAATAGACAATAAAATAGAATACCAGAATTTAACGAGATTCGGCTAATTTGCCTATGTCCTCGGACACCACTGACAAGTTAATATTTCACTAGAAGAAATATTACAAAGAGAGAGAATGAAGCAAGTTATAATTCTCTTGTTTGGTATGTTTAATCCTATCAAATGATCCTTCTATTTATAGTTTACAAATGAGAGAATTCCTAACAAAACTAACGATGTGGGATGTAGAGTTTGTGCACAATTGTCAACAATTGTAACTTTGCACAATTGATAATTGTGACTATTGAGCCAATAAGTTAACAAATTGGACAATTGTGGCTATTGAGCCAATAAGTCAACAAATCTCCACCTTGGTGAAATCTCTACATCTTCAATGCTTCACTCTTCTCCTAATATTCGGTAGTGTTTTCAAATGCACTGTCAAGCGCCAATCTTCAAGTTGTGCACAACATTTATCAAATTCAAACAATGTTGGAATTTGATAGTTGTCACAACTTTCGTAAGCATATTAGTAGGATTCTCCTTGGTCTGAATCTTTTGAAATAGTATCGTATTATCTTTCAAAATCTTCCTCACAAAATGATACCGTACGTCGATATGTTTCGTCCTTGCATGATAAACCTGGGTCTTTGCTAAATGAATAGCCCTTTGACTGTCACAATGAACTTTGATAAATTTCTGTCCGATTCCCAATTCATCAAGCAACCCATGAAACCAAATTGCTTCCTTAACAGCCTCCGTAACTGCCATATACTCTGCCTCTGTAGTAGACAAAACAACCGTTGACTGCAAGGTAGAACTCCAACTGACTGGTGCCTTAACAAGTGTAAACACATATCCAGTCGTTGATCGATATGTATCTTGATCACCTGCGTAGTCGAAATCACAATATCCAACTGCGCCTTGACCAATCTTTTCATCCCGCTCAAATACTAATCCAACATCTACGGTATTCAAAATGTACCATAAAATCCATTTCACAGCCTGCCAATACTCTTTACTAGGATCATGCATGTACCTGCTCACAACTCCAACTGATTGTGGAATGTCGGGTCTTGTTCACACCATAACATACATTAAACTACCCACCGCATTTGCATACGGTACATTTGTCATATGTTTTCGTTCTGCATCATTCTTTGGAGATAAAGATGCACTGAACTTGAAATGAGGAGCAAGTGGAGTACTAACAGGTTTGATTTTTTCATTCATGTCAAACCTCTTTAATACCTTACTAAAATACTCTTTCTGAGTCAAATAAAGTCTCCCCAATCTTCTATCTCTGCTTATCTTCATGTTGAGAATTTTCTTGACTTCGCCGAGATCCTTCATTTCAAACTCCCGATTCAAATGAAATTTCAATTTTTCAATCTCACATTGATCCTTTGAAGCTATCAACATATCATCAACATAAAGAAGAAGATATACGTAGAATCTATCTCGTAACTTGCGCAAATATACACAATCATCATATTTGCTTCTTATGTACTTTTGTCCCATCATAAAATTGTCAAATCGCTTGTACCACTGCCTTGGAGACTGTTTTAATCCATACAACAATTTGTCAGGCTTGCACACTATCTTTTCTTTACCAGCAACTTTGAATCCTTCTGGTTGAGTCATGTAGATTTCTTCTTCCAGGTCACCATGTAAAAACGCAGTTTTTACATCTAATTGGACAAGTTCCAGATCCAATTGTGTTACCAAAATCAATAAAATTCTGATGGAGAAATGTTTCACGACTGCAGAAAACACTTCGTTGTAATCGATTCCTTCCTTTTGAGAGTAATCTTTAGCCACCAATCTTGCTTTGTAGCAAACACCAGACTTGTCAGGAAATCCTTTCCTCTTTGCAAATACCCACTTGCACCCAATTGCCTTCTTTCCCTTTGACAGATTGACAAGTTGCCAAGTCTGATTTCTTCTTCCATGACTGTCCTCCATTTTTCTTTCTCTGAACTTTGGACAGCTTCAAGATAAGTGGTAGGAACTTCATCTATTGCAATTGCAGATGCATTAGCCACCATATTAACATATCGAGCAGGTACTTTGATATTTCTCTTTGACTTACTCAATGCAATTGATTCAAGTTGCTGTGAAGATTCTCCAACTAGAACATTTTCTTCAATTGATTCTTCTTCTACCATAGAAGTCTTTTCATCTGCTCCTATATCCATCCCTGGTCTGATAATGTTTCTTTCAAACTCCACCTGCTTCGGAGTGCTCTCCACCTGTTGTGGAGTACCATCATTCTGCTGTATATTTACCTTTGTTAACATGATAGATTTATCAAATGTGACATGATAGATTTACCAAAGACAATAACCTTTAATGCCTGTCATGATCTCCATAAAGAACGCCTTCTTCACTCTTGGATCCAATTTTGATTCTTTAACATGATAACATGCAGTAGAACCAAACACATGTAAGGAATCATAATCTGTAACAAGTTTTTCGGACCATTTCTCTAATGGCATTTTTCCGTCAATAGTAGTTGATGGTAAGTGGTTGACGAGGTGATTTGCATATGCTAAAGTTTCAGCCCAAAATTGTCTGCCCAACCCAGCATTGGACAACATACACCGAACTTTTTCCACCAACGTCCAGTTCATACGCTCTGCCACCCCGTTCTGCTGTGGTGTATCCCTGACTGTGAAGTGCCGAACAATGCCTTCATTCTCACAGACCTCCATGAAAGGATCACTAATATATTCACCTCCGTTGTCTGTTCGAAGGTGTTTGATCTTTCTTTCTGTTTGAGTTTCCACCGTCTTTTTCCACTTGATAAAAATTTTCAATACTTCACTTTTCACCTTCATAGTATACACCTATACTCTTCGAGAGAAGTCATTGACAAAGGTAACAAAATAATTTTTACCTCCCAAATAAGTTGTTTTGGAAGGTCCCCACACATCAGAGTGCATATAATCTAAAATACCCTTGGTATCGTGAATTGCAATGCTAAATTTTACCATTGTCTGCTTCCCTTTGACACAATGCTCGCAAAAATCTAACTTGCAAACACTAGCTCCTTTCAATAGTCCTTGATTCATTAGAAGATTCAAGAATTTTTCTCCGGCATGCCCTAAGCGCATATGCCATAATTTGGTTACTTTCAATTCTCGATCATCACTAGAAGTCACTGCCGCTACTCCAACTGCGTTACCTTGATAGTAATATAAGTTATTATTTTTTCGGATTCCTTTCACCAGCACCAATGCACCTGAAATGATTTTCATCACTCCATTATATGCCGACACCTTGTAGCCCATTGATTTTAGTACTCCCACAGAAATGAGGCTCTTTTTCAATTATGGCACATATCGATTATCAGTTAGAATCCTAATTGATCCATTCTAATTCCTCAACCGAATTGAACCAACCCCATTTGTTACTAATGTGGTCTCATCTGTCGTGTAGACGACTCCACCTTCTTGTTCCTTGAAATCAAAGAACCATTCCCTATTGGACGTCATATGATAACTACAACTTGAGCCCAATAACCATGTACTAGAATGACCAGTAGGCATGACAGCTAATGAAAAGTTTGAGCCTTGATCAATGCACTCAGTTACATTTGAATCCACAACAGCTTTTTCCTTGTCAAGTCTACTCTTCAGCTTTGGGCAGTTCTTCTTCCTGTACCCTTTCTCTCTGCAAAAAACACACTCATCTTTGCTTAGTCTAGTTCTCGACTTGGATCTACCTCTCGTCCCCTTTATCTGGTTTTGTGAACGTCCTCCAGTTACCAGAGCTTCTGCTGCTCCATCTCTGCTATTTTGCTTGTCTTTTCTTCTGAGCTTGTATTTGTACAGAGTAGAGCTAACTTCACTGAGGAACACCTCAAATTTCCCATGGAGTAGAGTTGTTTCAAGATGTTCAAACTCCTCAGGAAGAGATCCTAACAACATGAGAGCCAAATCTTCATCTTTAAATGTCACATATAAATTCATCAGCTCAGTGATTAACTGATTGAAATTAGTGATGTGATTACTTAGAGTTGTGACGGGAACATAAGTGAAACAAAATAAACGCTTCTTCATATTGAGCCTGTTCTAACAATTTTTCTTCAAGAACTTCTCCTCCAATCCAATCCACAATTTATTTGCAGAAATTTCTTTTGAGAACACATATTTCTGTTCCCTTTAAAGACAATATCGAATTGTACCACACGCTAAATAATTTAGCATCCTCCATTTCTTCTCTTCAATCTCTTCTGGTTTCTCTTCTTCAATGACAATATCTAGACCTTGATTAGAGAGCGCGTCTAGAATCTCACTTTGCCACATACCGAAATGACCGGTACCATTAAATGTCTCCACATTTAATTTTGCATTCATCATAGCATTTCTCGCCATAATAGACGACGACGAGCTTGTCGATGCTTGCATTGTAGATGAAAATCTACTTTCGGTCATCTCTACAAATTATATTTAGTAGCTCCTAAATGTAGAATAACAATAACCCAAGAAATCTTTTCTGATGTGGCAGATCAGACTATGTTGCAACCACAGAGCATACTAAGAAATCTTGAACTCTGATACCAATTGTTGCGAAAACTCTACCAAATTAAGGTATAACGAGTAAATTATTGTACCTAAAATTGTAAAATGATAATTTCTAGGAAATATTTGGTGAGGCACACTGGCCTGCTTAAATACCAATTTCCTAAACAAAATCACCTATATATGCAATTAATTGCACAATAACTCACTACAAATATACCTACAAATATAGCTACTAAATAAACAATAAAATAGAACACCAGAATTTAACGAAATTCGGCTAATTTGCCTACGTCCTCAAACACCACTGACAAGTTAATATTTCACTAGAAGAAATATTACAAAGAGAGAGAAGGAAACAAATTATAATTCTCTTGTTTGGTATGTTTAATCCTATCAAAGGATCTTTCTATTTATAGTTTACAAATGAGAGAATTTCTAACAAAATTAACGATATGGAATGTAGAATTTGTGCACAATTGTTAACAATTATAGCTTTGCACAATTGACAATTGTGGCTATTGAGTCAATAAGTCAACAAATTAGACAATTGTGACTATTGAACCAATAAGTCAACACATCTAACTTAGATCCAGATACAACATTTGAGAGGGTATCATTCCACGAACTCAGACAAATAACGAACGGGTTCAGTGAGAGTGCATTACTTGGCTTCGGAGCCTTTGGTTCTATTTACAAAGGAAATCGAGAAAATGGGATGACTTGGGCTATAAAGGTTTTTGATTTGCAGTCTACCGTTATTTTTTAAGGCAAATTTCACTTTACCCCCTGTTGTTTAATATTTTTTTACATAACCGTCTAAGGTTTTAAAAACTATATATAATCCTCTCATAGTTTGAATTAAAGTGTCAAAATGACGGAATTGATCATTCATAACAGAATCACCTAAAATATCAAAAATTATTTATTAACCAAAGGGGATTATGTGTATATTTTAAAAATCATAAAAGGGTTATATGATAAAGTAGTAAACTGTAAGGGATTTATGTTGTAAAATATAAAAATCATATGGGATTAGTGTATCATGTATTTATAGGAGTTATTTCGACATTTTTAAAAGTTCCGTTACGAATGACTATTTTCGTCACTTTGACACTTTAATCCAAACCATGAGGGGATTATGTATAACTTTTGAAATTATAGGGGGTTATGTAGAAAACACTAAACCACAAAGGATAAAGTGGAATTTGTCCTTTTTTTTTATTGAACTTCGAATAATACCCTTGAAACAATAGCCCATTAAAAAAATCTTATGAAACAGAGAAAGAAAAAAGTAAATTTAATTCATGCATGAGGAAGTCTGATATTACCAATGTGAGACATAATTCTTCCCAGGCAGGTAAGTAAATCCTAGCAAGTAAATTCATGACCAAATTAATATGTGAAGACTGTTTTCAACAATATAATTTCAAGAGTAGATACTATTTCATTGAATTATGCTGATTGGTTTGCTGCTCCAATTTCCACTTCATATAGTTACCACAAACTCTAGCATCAGTTCCTTTTTTGTTTATGCATTTTTTAGTTTTTCATACATACTCAATCATTTTACATGGATATCACCAAATTGCACGAGACATAAATGCTTTCTGCAAAATTTGAAGAAGTAAAAAGGTAATATATTAAGCAAATTATCTAGACCTAGTACGTTAAAATATTCGATGTAAAGTAAATCAATGTTTAAGAGAGAGAGAGAGAAAGAGAGAGAGAGAGAGAGAGACCTTTTACTTCAATTTAATGGAGTCATTTCTTTTCCTTAACATTTAATAAGACAGAAAACCTAGTACCTTAAAAATTTTGTATTTTTCTCAAATAATTAAATCAGGAATAGGACATTAAATTTGAAGAGCGTCGAGAACATTGTTTCAATATGTACAAGGAATTGATATAAACTAAAACTTTTTACCTATAACAATCTATACTTAAGAAAGATTCAAACAATTTTTCTTAAGTTACATCAAATCATGTATATTTATACATTAATTTATAGTCAAAAAGGACAATGATTTAAGAGATTTTGTATTGTATTTAGAGGTTTAAATGAACAATTAAAGATTAAATACAAAAAGTTTCTAGATTATCGCCACTCGCTATACTCTTTAAGCGTAAGTACTTTAAAATGGAGTACATATACCTAGAGATGGATGGATCGATACATATATATATATATATATATAATTCATAAATAAATGACAGAAGCAGCTAGGATACATAAATATATGCAAGGCACCGTCATTTTTTCATAGTTCAATGAGAATTTCTCCAAAAAAAAAGTTTCTAATAAACACAAAATCATTATCTAATAAGAATTCATCAAATTGCCCGATGAAGATTTGGTCTAAGCGGATTTCATGGTAACGTTAACTAATTTTTTTTTTTTTTTGCTAGTGGAGTCACGGCGCCTATGTATCTACTTATTCATTTCTTGTTATCAATTTTGAAGACTCTTTACAAAATTCTCAATTCCAAGTCAATTGAACTTGAACTTTCCAATAATAGCCCATATCTTGCGTCCATAAAGGCTTGAGCTAATTAAGTCTAAATTCTTGGGTTTAATTGTCACATTCAAATCCTCATGAATAGTCCAAAAGATTCCGAAGGAGACTTGGTGGAAGGAGCCTCGGGGACAAAAAGTTTTTGTTACCAACCTTTTGAAAAATCAGTCTATGTCAACTTATCATTTTCTAAGCGTGCTCTGTTCAAAAGTGTTTAAAATGATAGTGAGTCTTGATACTCATTTCTTGCACTTTCTGTCAATCTTGTGTTTCTCATTTCTGACAATGACTAAACATGGGAAAATGGACAAGAAATGCGCAATTTGACTACCATGTTTACATAATCGAACGATAGAATGGGATCATAGGAATCTAGACGAAATATGGTGAATATAAGCATATTAAACTATGTAAAACGCAACAGGCAATTTAATTTTTATTCACTATGTAAGCCTCTAACCACAAAGTTTTTAGGGAATCTCCATTCTTACGTGTAAACTAAATAAGTACAATATTTATCAAGGAAACAAACAAAAATAGAACTTCACATCATATAGGAAAAATCTAGATCCGTGTGTAATTCGGACAAACATCAAGAGAGATAATGTACCTTGAAAACTGGGCATTTGCCTCATTCTACCAGTTTCAGCTAGTTCGGTTTGAACACCATCATTTATAGTTTTATATCTCTTAAGAGTTTTTAAAAAAATAGGTCTTCTTTGAATTGTGATTTTTTATATAAAATTTTTTAGGATAATATATTATTTTATAAAAAAATCCTAAAAATAGCAATTCAAACTTGTTGCTGTCTTTCTCGAAAGGAAACAAACACAATTTAGTGAATAGCTCCAATTCTTGACCCTCCAGTCTGTGGACTAAGTCAAGAGTTGACTCTCCACTCTCTAGTCTGTGGACTAAGACAGGAGTGGTTCTTGACCGCAACTTGTCTTTCCACCCAATGAATGCCATACACAAATTAGGGTCCTTTATGGTGTGCGTCTATGGTCAAATGAAGTCTAATAAAAGCTTGCGAATAAACAAGGTTGATATTAAAGGAATAAACATCTAAAATACATGAATATGCCGGGACCGGCAAATCCAAATGCTGCTAGTGGAAGTCGACTCACAGGCTTTGGTCTAGTTGATCCTCTTAGGGAGGGTATCGAAGTGGCCTTTGTGCAACACTCTGCGTTAGATACGTCACCTTTTAGCCTCGCTGTCGGCTTCGGTGTCGCACATCTTTCGGGAGGCCAACTCTTTCGCTGACACGCTGGCAAATTTGCGGCGGGGGACGGATTGGTTCTGCACATCACTGCAGCAACTGCCGAGTGTGGTCCGGGCAACTATACTACTCGACACTAGGGAGGTCCCGGCGGTACGGATTCACCATGCCAGTCAATAGCTCCTCAGGGGTGTCCTCTAGGTTGCTGGTTAGTTGGGCTGTGTAATCTTTACATTCGCTCTGGATTTAAATAAAGTGGTTTTTTTTTATAAAAAAAAAATACATGAATCGCAATTGTATATTGAGTAAATTGTTCAGCTGGCTCCTAAACTATTACTGTTACATTTTTGGCCCCTAAGCTATAATATGTATCATTTAAGTTCTTAAACAATTTAATGTGTAATGTGCAAGGTTCTGACCTTTCTATCAACTTTTGCTATTTGAGCTAATGGAATAAAGGAATAAAATTGTTCATCCACAAAATAAATGAAGGGATGACAGATTTTTAACTCTTCTTTCTCTTATTTCTCTTGCATTCTCCCATCCTTTAGCCCCAATTTTTATGAGATTCTATATGAATGACGATAGATAGAGTGGTTTGATCCTTTTCATTCATCTTCTCGACATTTGTCTTTTTATTAAAGGACAATTTTGCCCCTCCATTCCATTAGATCAAACAACACAAATTGACAAAAGAGCAAAAGACTTACGCATTGCCTTGTTTAAGAGCTTAAACAATGCATATTATAGTTTACTTATATATTTTGTGTGACAATGTACAATTATTTATCCCACTATTTTGTGAGTTCATTGTAATTAATGACTTGTAACCTAGCAACGAGTTTATATTTATCCCAGCAAAGTGTGTTAGCTTTAACTACATAAGCAAAAATATTTTTCAAAGCCTAAGCAGTAATCTGCAGCTAATCCGTTTACCGAAACATTACAATCACACTATCTTGGCCAAGACCTGTAATTATTTATCCCACTATTTTGTGAGTTCATTGTAATTAATGACTTGTAACCTAGCAACGAGTTTATATTTATCCCAGCAAAGTGTGTTAGTTATAACTACATAAGCAAAAATATTTTTCAAAGCCTAAGCATTAATCTGCAGCTAATCCGTTTACCGAAACATTACAATCACACTATCTTGGCCAAGACCTGTAATTATTCTCTCTTGTCCTACTCTTCCTTTGATTTGGATTGAAAAAAAAAAAGGAAATAGAATATTTGAGCCTTGGACAATCGTGCTTCTTAGGAAAGATAGCTGCCGTCAAGGTTGAACGGGTCTTGATAAAGGCAGTGAGTGCAATGCTACGTGACTATCACTAATAGACTAGGAGACTATGCACTAAAATGATAAGACAAGTGATTTAGAATTCTCCACAACTATTACTATCATTTATTATTTGAAAATAACTAACTTGCACGTTTGCGACAAAGTCCAACATGTTAAAGTGGTGTTGTCCCACATCGCCTTTTGTATAAGGAAATCTTTCCCTTAGTTGCCTATAAATATAGTGGGTCTGTGATTGGATTAAATTTACCAAAACCAAGAGAATTTTAGTGGACTATTTGGGTCTTTGGGTTACTAAACCTTTTGTTTAGTCAAATATTTTTGGACTCTCTTTTGTTTTAATTATTAGGTGTTTTGGGTTTAGAAACACTTTTCTAAGGCGTTTTTGTACTCTTTTCTTTATAGTAACATATTATTCCTCCTTCACCCGTGGACGTAGGTCAATTTGACCGAATCACATAAATTTCTGTGTTCCTGTTTTATTTATTTTTGCTTTATTATTTGTCTTTTGGGGTTGCCAAAAATCCTTTCGTCAATTTTTTGGGTCAAACCTAACAAATTGGTATCAGAGTTTCTTTAGAGATTTTGAAGTTTGTGGCAATAATGACAATAACAAAGGTAGTCATCGAGAAATTCGACAGGAATATCAATTTCAGGATGTGGCTGCTCAAGATGAATGCCATTTTGGTTCAAAACGGAGTTGATCTAGCGATACAGAGAATTGAGAAAAAGTCAGAGGGTATGACAGATGCAAATTTTGTTGAGATGGATAAGAAAGTAAAATCCAGTATTATTTTAAATCTCTTTGACGAGATTTTGCAAGAGGTAGCCACTGAGACTTCGGCAAAGGTCATGTGGGATAAGTTTAAAACCTTGTATATGAAGAAAACAGTTGAAAATCGATTTTATTTAAAGCAAAGTCTGTATATGTTTCACATGACTGAAGGTGCATCTATACTCTCACATCTTGATAAATTTGATTCCATTATTATGGATTTGGAGAATATAGATTCGAAAATTGATGATGAGGATCAGCCCTGTTACTTTTGTGTTCTTTTCCCCAATCTTTTAAATATTTTCGCGATATTATGATTTATGAAAAAGAAACAGTTTCGTATTGAAAAATTAAATATACATTAAAATCTAAGGAACAGATAGAAAGGGATATTGCTAGGGAATTTAGTGGAGGTCAGGCGGAAGGTCTGGTTGTTAGGAACAGAACCGAGAGAAGAGAATTTGACAGTAGTAGATATAAATCTAGACATAGAAATTTGGAGTACAATTATTGTCATAAAATGGGACATATTAAGGCAAATTGTTTAAAATTGAATAATAGATTGAAACAAAAGGGAAAACCTGGTGAGAAAAATATTGAGATTGCTGAATCTGTTGTTGCACCTGATGAGAATAAAGGAAATATTTTCTTTGTAACTAATGACAGGACAAGATCTAAAATGGAATGGATTTTAGATTTGGGGTGCTCTTATCACATGTGTCCTAATAGTGATTTATTTTCTACTTATGAATCTTATAATGGTGGAATTGTTTTGATGGGCAATAATGCTGCTTGTAATGTTATTGGTAAGGGTACAATCCAAATTAAAATACATGATGGTGTTGTGAGCACACTCACTAATGTTAGACATGTTTCTGATTTGAAAAAGAATCTCATCTCTTTGGGCACCTTAGAGGCTCTTGGGTGGCAAATACACAGCTGAAAATGGCATTATGAAAGTTTCTAAAGGTATTCTCATTGTAATGAAAGCTTGTAAGACTGGTAGTTTATATATTTTGTAGGAATTTACTGTCACAAGCTCGGCTGCAGTTTTGTCATCATCATCTTTGTCTAATTCTGACATCATCAAATTATGGCATATGTGTTTGGGACATATGAGTGAGAAAGGTTTGGACATACTAAGTAAAATGGGACTTCTTTGCGGTCAGAGTATTGGGTCACTGGAATTCTGTGAATACTGTATCTTTGGAAAGCAAAAAAGAGTTAGTTTCAGTTCTCTAACAATCTATAAGAAGAAAGGTACTGTTGATTATATTCATTCAGATTTATGGAGTCCATCTCGTGTTCCGTCTAAGGATGGTACCAGGTATATGTTGACTTTTATTGATGATTATTAATGAAAATTTTGGATTTATTTTTTTAAACATAAGAATGATGTTTACCTTACTTTCAAGCAATGGAAAGTTTTGATTGAGAAACAGACAGGTAAACAGATCAAGCGGCTTAGAACAGATAATGGCATGAAATTTTGTGAAAAAAATTTGATAAATTTTGTAAAAATGAAGGAATTATTCGGCATTACACTGTCAGGATGACGGATCAGCAAAATAGTGTGGTCGAACGTATGAATAGAACACTTTTGGAGAGAGCGACGTGCATGATCTCTAATGTAGGGTTGACAAAGGATTTTTGGGTTGAGGCGATCTCTATGGCTTGTTATATTATTTACCGTGCTCCTTCTGCTACTTTTAATTTCAAAACTCCTAAGGAAGTTTGATTAGGTATTCCAATTGATTATTCTGATTTTAAAATTTTTGGGCGTCCAGCATACATGCATATAAATGATGAAAAATTAGAGTCTCGAATTAAAAAGTGTATTTTCCTTGGGTATGATTTTAGGGTAAAAAGATACAGATTATAGTATAGTGATCTCAAATTTTTAAACTTTATAATCAGTAGAGATGTTACTTTCGATGAATTTTCTATGTTATCTTTGAAGAAGAAATCTTCTAATTCTTGTCAAGCAGATGATAGTATGCAGAAGTAGGTGGAGTTTGAGATCGGTAGTTCTAGTCCTTCTATTTAACAAGTGCCAGTAGATGTTTCTGAATCTACTGATGAAAATAATTCAGAAGAGAAAGAATATTCCATTGCCAGAGATAGACCAAGGAGGGATATTCGATCACCACAAAGATATGTAAATTTGGTTGCATATGCTTTGTCTGTTGCAAAAAAAACTGATGTAGTTGGTGAGCCATCTACCTATTCAGAAGATATGCAAACTGATATAGTTCTTGTCAAGCAGATGATAGTTTGCAGAAGCAGGTGAAACTTGAGATTAGTAATTCTGGTTCTTCTATTCAACAAGTGCCAGTAGATGTATCTGAATCTACTGATGAAAATAATTCAGGAGAGGAAGAATATTCCATTGCTAAAGATAGACCAATGAGGGATACTCGACCACTACAAAGATATGCAAATTTGGTTGTATATGTTTTGCCCATTGTAGAAGAAACTGATGTAGTTGGTGAGCCTTTTACCTAGTCAGAGGCAGTTTCTTGTGATAACTCTGCTAAGTGATTGATTGCAATGAATGAACAAATTGAGTTTCTCCATCAAAATGAAATTTTGATTCTTGTGAAGCTACCTTCAAATAAGAAAACTGTTAGATACAAATAGGTTTTCAAGAAGAAAAAAGGTATTCTAGCGATCGAAGATATAAGGTACAAAGCATGTTTGGTTGCAAAGAACTATAGTCAGGTACAAGATATTGATTTTTATGAAATATTTTCACCTATTGTTAAGTATAGCTCTATTCATGTTTTATATGTTTTAGTTGTCATGTATGATTTGGAGTTAGAATAGTTTGATGTTAAGACAACTTTCTTACATGGTGAACTTGAAGAGGAAATTTATATAAAGCAACCTCAGAGATTTGAAGTTGAAGAAAAGGAAAACCATGTTTGTTTGCTAAAGAAATTCTTATATGGATTGAAACAATCTCCAAGATAGTGGTATAAGAGATTTGACACTTTTATATTGGGTTATAGTTATTTAAGGAGCATATATGATAGTCGTGTTTATTTCCAGAATTTAGATAATGATTCTTTCATTTATTTGCTGCTTTATGTTGATGACATGCTCATTACTGTTAAGAATTTGTCAGAAATTCATATTTTGAAATTGCAGTTAAATAATGAATTTGAAATGAAACATTTGGGAGCAGTTAAGAAAATTCTTGGGATGGAGATCAAAAGAGACTGAGGAGCTGAAAAGTTATTCTTAACTGAAAAAATTTATCTTGAGAAAGTCTTGGAGATGTTTGGCATGAAAGATACTAAACCTATGACTACTCCTCTTGCTAGTCATTTTCGACTATCTACTGTTAAATCACCACAGTCAGTTGAAGAGGAAGAATATATGGCATGAGTTCCTTATTCCAGTACAGTCGGCAGCATTATGTATGCAATGATTTGTACTCGTCCAAATATTGCACAAGCAGTCAGTATGGTTAGTAGATATATGTTTTGTCCTGAAAAAACACATTGTCAGGCTGTAAAATGGATTTTCAAATACTTGTGAGGGACTTCAAATTGTTGTTTGGAGTTTGGGAGAAAAAATAACACTTTGGCTGGTTTTGTCGACTCTGACTGTGTTGGGGATCTTGATAGAAGAAGATCACTTTCAAATTATGTATTCTGTATTGACGGTTGTGCAGTTAGTTGGAAAGTTATTCTACAACCTGTTGTAACTTTATCTACTACGGAGGCAGAATATATGGCCATGATCGAGACTATCAAAGAAGTCTTGTGGTTGAAGAGTTTGTTTAGCGAACTTAGTTTGCATCAAGGTGTTACTACTATTTACTGTGATAGTCAGAGTGTCATTCATTTGACTAAAAACCAGATGTATCATGAGAGGATGAAATACATTGATGTGAAATTTCATTTCATTTGAGATACTATAGCTAAGGAAAAAATTCTTGTTCAGAAAATCAGTACCAAAGAGAATGTTGCTGACATGTTTAGGAAACCTCTTCCAGTTTACAAGTTCAAACAATGCTTGAATTTGATTGGTATTCGCTGCTGGTGATTTAGACCCATTGGGATTTATGCAGAGAAGGTGGAGTAATTTTGCTATTGTCGATGTTGGGGTCACGTCAATGTGGAGATTTGTTAAAGTGGCGTTGTCCCACATTGTCTTTTGTATAAGGGAACATTTCCCTTAGTTACCTATAAATATAGTGGGCCTGTGATGGGATTAAGTGCACCAAAACCAAGAGAGTTTTAGTGGGCTATTTGGATTTTTAGGTCATTAAACCTTTTGTTCAGTCAAATATTTTTGGACTCTCTTGTGTTTTAAGTATTAGGTGTTTTGGGTTTAGGAACACATTCCTAAAGCATTTTTGTACTCTCTTCTTCATAGTAAAAATTGCTCCTCCTCCGCCCATGGACGTAGGTCAATTTGACCGAACCATATAAATTCCTGTGTTTCTGTTTTATTTATTTTTGCTTTGTTATTTGCTTTTCAGGGTTGCCAAAAATCCTTTCGTTAATTTCCTGAATCTAGACCTAACACAACATATGGCATAAATTTTCATTTACAATTCATATAGTTATAATCAACTCACAATATGTGTTAGAATGACCTCAGAGATTTCATTTGATCGAGATTTGCTTACTTTTGAAGTCTCGAACTTGGTTGTTTCATCAAGAAACCATGGCCTCGATTGTAGATTATGATTCCCATTTTGATTAAAAATTGGACTTCTATCTCAAAACTAGTTGGTTTCGAGTGAAGTGACTCAAGATCTTTTTAATGTGACTAGAAATACTTGGTATATCAATGTGGGAGATTGAGGCTCTTAAACACATTATACATGAGATAATTGAATAGCAATTTTCTTCTTCAACTATGTGCTATATACAAAAGCTTATACCAAGAACCACTATTAATTCAAGTAGTACTTATGTTTTCTATTGAATACATGGGAGAGCCCTGAGGTGCAACTGTTTCTGGTGAATTCTTAGTCTTCGCTTGGTGCACCATTGAAATGTTTAAAGTTCAAGATAGGAATGAGATATGTATTGTTGTCAATAAGTTTGTTTACAGACCTCAAGCTTTTGTTTCTAGTTTTCATGTTATGAGAACCCAAGCATTTAATTGGTGTTTATATTTGATTGATTAGGACCTAACAAGTTGAGTTATGTCTATTTTAAACTGGTTCATGAAATTATTAGTATAATTTTACATGTAAACTCATACAACATTGTTGTAAATTTGAATGTATCAACTCATACAACTAAATCAGGAATTATATCAAAAGTGCATGAGTTTATACTAAATATAGTAAAAATTACATGAGTCAATTTTAACTGAACATAACACAACTTGTATGGCCCTTGATCCATGCTTGCCATACATATACATACATGCATACAGATATATATATATATATATATATATATATATGGCAATAAAATTGGTAATTTACTTTTAGTTGTTGATACATCATTCCTTTCTTTAATTTTTGCAAATAAATAAGATAGAAATCTTAAAGATATAAAAGGGTGTAGGGAGTAATGAATAGTAATATTTATTGTTCACACGAACAGTGAATTTTTGTCTGCGTAAGAAAAATTTTATGTTGATGTGGAGTAACTATTTAACATGTTTAGTAATTGCTCCAGGATTAATGAAAAACCTCTAGATGGACATATAAAATCCCCAGCTGCTAATTCACATGCTAAGTACGGTCTGCTTGGCTTAGCATGTTAAATGGAACAAATTGAAATCCTTGTATGTTCACATGAAACTCTTTCATTGAACAAAGGACAAGGGTGATTGTTTTTACAATCATCCAAAACAATAAATGTCCCAAAATTGGCCAATAATGCTTAATTTCAAATCGTGCGGACGTGATAAAGTCACATAACTCTTAACTCCCTAAGATGCCATTTTTATACACTTTCAGCCGCTAAGCTATATTATGTACCATTTAAGTCATTAAACAATTTAATGTGTAAACTTTAGGACTTTCGATCAAATGTTGCTGTTTGAACTAATGGTGTAAAGGGTAAAATCGTACATCCACAAAATAATGAAGGGACAACAAGCTTTTAGCTCTTCTTTCTCTTATTGAAGTTTTCAGAGACATAATAATTTTAGCTTGGCTTGGAGTAGTATATACATTTTATCATTCCTTGAAAATTGTTATACTCAAAATGCCAAAGAGAATGCTAAAACACTGGAATTGCTTGTCATATCAATTCCTCTACAAAACATAACAACGAAAGTTGAAGAAAAATACATAAAAACTAGTCTGAGGAAATCTTGACAGCTGCTCGAGGACCCCAAGAAGGTCAAAATTGAGAATGTTACTAAAAATAGGATAGGATGATAAATGAGGATTTGTAATCTTGGGAAGTAATTAAAGTGTGTTTTTAATACTTGGAAAAGCATTCTGTAATAATCTACAATCAAATGATAACATCTAAAAAGACCTCAGTCTGTAAATAATATAACTAGTTTTGAAAGTATTGAAGTAAATCATCCGGAATACATGTCTGGCAATTCTGTTTTTAGCCTAACACCGCACAACTTCCTATCCCTCTATTTTGTTAGTTCATTGTTAATAATGACTTGAAACCTAGAAACGAATTTGTATTTATCCCATCGAGGTGGATCAACTATAAACCATAAACAAATATATTTTGCAATAAACACACCCAATAGATTTGAGACTTGGACCCTCATGGTTCTCTGTCAAGATAGCATCCTCAAGGTTGACCAAGTCTTGTTAAAGGTAGTGACTGTACTGATATGTGATTATCACCAATAGACTTGGAGAGCATACACTAACGTGACAAGACAAGCAATTTAGAATTCTCCATAACCCAATGATGTCCAAAGAGAGGAATTAATCTTCCCCCATTATTACTACTATTTGATTTCTAGCTAGGAAAAAGGACAGTAAAACATCAGTACTATCCAGAGAATTGAGCAGCAAGTCTTCATCAAGATAGCGTCCTTAGTGAATGTGGCCTTCATCAAGACAAGCTGCTTAAATTGTCCAAAACTACTGGGAAAGAGATCGATAATACACTTGAAAAGCTACCATGACACTTGTCGGCCATGGGCTACAAATGACAATTTCACACTTACAAGTCAATTGTTGGTATTTTTACATAGTTTTAAATTATGGAAAATTAAAAACATACGTCTCAGAGATAGAGTCAAGGCTATATTAAATTCACCAAATTGAGTAACAGATTTCCCATAAGCATTTTTTTTTGTTTCTGTTTTCCAGCATAATATGTAGCAATTTAAAAGAAGAAAAGAATTTAAACTAGCAAACGTATCAAAATAGAACCTAGGTGAACAGATGAGCATTGTCAAATTCTTATAACTTCCTCATGGACGATGAGTAAAGGCAATTTATTAATTCACATATGTAAATACTTAATTAATCAGGAACCTGTTTTATTCAAAATGCTTCAACCTGGTGTTGTGGAAAAATTTAACTCAACCCCAAGTATATGCCTATATAAGTCCTGCGGTCCTGCCCAAAGTCACAATGTATGCTCATGTTTTATTAATTGTTTGGCATTCCTCAAGTTTTATTTACCTCTATATAAGCAATGGAGAGAACTTATTTTCTTTTTGTCGGAGCCTTAGTGTTGCATTTTGTCACAACTAGCTCAGCTAGCATAATTGCTGCCGGCAACCATAACAACAGTGCTAGTGATCTGAATGCTCTTCTTGCCCTCAAAACCACCATTTTCGATCCTCAAAGGATCATTCCAACCAACTGGTCCACTTCTACCTCTGTTTGCAACTGGATTGGAATCACTTGTAACACTCGCCATCAAAGAGTCGCAGCCATCAACCTTTCTTACATGGGAATTGTAGGAACCATACCTCCAGAACTGGGAAATCTTTCTTTCCTAGTGTGGCTAAATGTTAGAAATAACAGCTTTCATGGACACCTTCCACCCGAGCTATCTTGTCTCCATCGATTGAAGTACATCAACCTTGCAAGCAATGACTTTGAAGGAGAATTTCCATCATGGTTGGGATGTTCAAGTGCAGTCTGGTACATCAACTTCGAATACAACAGATTTTCTGGTTCATTATCAGGCAGGCTCTCTAATTTGACAAAGCTAGAGGTCATTGGGTTGGGTGCTAACTTCTTTACGGCAAACCTTTCAGAAGAATTTAGCGCTCTACCAAAATTGAGAGTTTTGGAAATTCAATATAACCAACTTGTAGGCCCTCTGCCACGGGCTCTGTTTAACCTCTCCTCATTGCAAATAATTGGTTTTACGAATAATAGCTTATCGGGTTACCTTCCAGCACGTATCTGCGATTATCTCCCACAACTCCAAGGGCTTTACTTATCATGGAATTACTTTGAAGGTGAAATTCCATCAGGCATCGGAGAATGTTCAAACGTCCAAGTTTTATCCTTGTCATACAACAGATTCAGAGGGTATATACCAAATGGAGTTTCGAATCTAGCCAAGCTCACACAAATATATTGGGTGGGACTGACCTGACAGGTAAGCTACCAACTTGGCTTTATTTTGAAAAAAATTCTATTGTATATTTCAAGCCATCAATTCATCACAATTAAATGCTTAAATGGTTATGAGTTTAGATGCGCATGGGTGGGGAAATACTTCATGTTTAACCAAACTGGACTTAGGCAATAATTCCCTGTCCGCTTCTTAAATCGTATCCCTCTTATTAAAAAAAATTAAAAAAAACAAGGATGTAGGAATGTTTGAAATACTTTTGGTACAGATACTTGCACTAAAAAAATTGGGGAAATTACTCAAGACCCTCATGTGGTGGTAATGTGCCATCTAACTGCCACGCGGCTTCAAATATTACATTTAACTTCTTTCTGCTTTAGATTGAAAGGTAATATGGATGAAATTCATTCAAACAAATAATTTTTTTTTGCAAAATGACTACTCTACCCTAACATGCATAATGTCTATTCATCCTTCTTTCTTATTTCATTTCATACTTGAAAGTATTTTTAGTTTTGGCCGCATCCTGTACGTTATCTATATTCATTTCAAACTAAATTGTCTGATTTTTCTTATGTCTTAACTTGCTTCTCTATTTTGTCAAAAAGAAAAAAAAATCCTCTTTACTCAATCAAAATTTCTAAAGTTGTTAGCTATAATCGGCAATTGTCATCCATGACTAATTGACGTAAGTTTATTGCATGAATTATGAATTTGGACTGAAATTCCATCTTAGCCCCTTGAAAGTTGTTCAAAATCCTCATAACCCAATAAGAAATTTTCATTAGGTTTTGAAGGATTTTGAGACTAAATTTATAATATTCACATGGAACATTTACATTAAAAAGAATGCTATTGGAGGTCGCTAATTACTTTAGAAATATGGTGAATACTTCCTTTAATTAAATTTAGGGCAAAATACACTTTATCCTCTTGTGATTTAATGCTTTTTCACATAACTTCTCTATAGTTTCAAAAGTTATACATAATCCCCTCATAATTTGGATTAAAGTATCAAAATCACTGAATTTGTATTCCATAATGGAGTCAACTAAAATGTCAAAAGTACCCCTATGTAAAGTTGAAAATTATTTATTAATCATGGGGGTTATGTATATATTTTGAAAAATCATGAAGGGGATATATGATAAAACATAAACTATATGGGGTTAGAGTGTCATGCATATTTGTTTTATATAGTTTGGTCACTTCAACAATTTTAGTTTTTAAATAAGGGTAATTTCGATATTTTCATGGGTTCCATTACAAATGATCATTTCCGTTACTTTGAAACTTTAATCCAAATTATGGAGGGGTTATATATAACTTTTAAAACTATAGGGGGTTATGTGAAAATTACTAAATCACAGGAGAGTAAAGTGTATTTTGCCCTTTAATTTATTCTCATGTCATGATTTGTTGGCGGGTGAAATTCCAAAAGTCATTGGCAATCTCTATAATTTGGAGATCCTAGGCATAAGGAGTGCTAATATGACAGGTAAAAAGCTGCATACATTTTTGAAATCAGCTCTATTTTATTATTGCATTATAAGAAAAGTTTTCTTTTAAGTCAAATTTGAGCTTGACTAAGCAAGTACAAATTGGACTCTTTTTTGGATCCTGATCCTCACGAGTTGTGTCTTGCACAATTTCATACAAGCTTACTCTTGATATAAATCAGAATGACTTTAATGTAAATCATTTTGGACATACAAAAGTTGGAGTTTTGAGTAAAGAAATTGGACTTGGGAGTGAACAGTTAGACTCGGATATAAGTACGGTATAGTGATTTTGTCATTATTTGATGTAAATATTTTTTAGTATGATTTAAATTACTAATATACCCCCAAATGGTGTGAAACGGAACTTGTGAGGCGCGCCTCCCACTTTCTCATTTGTTAACAGGTTAGTTCATACTGGTCCACCGCATAAGCAAAAACGGGTTTAGGCATTCAAGCTGAGTTCGATCAACTTGATCTCAATATGCCATATATAACTCAACCCCAATTGATTGCACTAAATCTGATTAAGGGCTTACAGATGATGCAATGGGAAATAGGAAGACGAGGGAGCACTTAGAAAGAGGGTATATATGGTCGAGAAGCAAGAGTGTGGATGTTGGAGTTAGAAAAGTTAAATATTCCCAAAATGTCATACGTTTAGTTTAAGCTATCCCAAAATGTTTTATCATTTCCAAAGTTGTCAATGAATTTTAACATTAGTATTCCTAACTTTACCCATTGACTCAATTAATTTTGTTGAAATTGCCTCTTCCATTAAGTTTAGTTACTTGTGCACACACTTGTTTAGAAAACAGGATTTTGTGTTCCTTCAAGGATTGTTACGGAATTTATTTAGCTAGTGTAGTAACCTAGGTTCGAAGTGGATTCTTCCTGTCCTTGTTCCCTTGTCTCCATTGGATCCTTCCCTTTGCCATAGCCACTTTTCCTTTACCACAAAAATTTTTAAAACAATATACTTAAACAAATAATATCCAAGAGTTTTGGCATGTTGTCATGCTTTAATTTTTGTTAGCAGCTTGGTTTGACAAACTTCGAATTACAGGATGCAAAAGAACGCCAATTACCTGACCACTGTGAACTAGATAAATTGAGGGAGTTAGTTTTTTAATTAGCAACGATTCAATAGATACTCAAATGAAGAGAGAAAAGATGTTTTTAAGCTACACTAGTTTATGCTTAGTTCATCTATATTAGGAACAGGATTTACATGAACTAGTCTTTATCGTTTTGTACTCAAATGCTTGCTAGCTTGTAAACTGTAGTGCTTAATATTACCTATATGTCCATTTTCTCATTACTTACCTCTTTCTTTGACCAAATTGTTTCACGTCGAATACCTCATTTTCTTGTTACCAATTTGATTTGTCAGGTATAGTACCTCAAGAGGTTGGTAATCTAAAGCAAGTTGGAAGTTATACAGTTCACCTCAAAATAGGTTGAGAGGTCCCATCACGCTGAAACTTTCAATATTTCACACTACAATTTATTTCCCTCTTGGAAAACAGTTTTTCAGGCGAGCTTCCATCGACTTTGGGTGTTTCCTTACCCAATCTTGAGGAGCTCTATCTTGGGGGAAATACATTCACTTGAGCTATACTAACATCCATCTCAAATGCTTCTAGGCTCAGAGTACTAGACATTGGCGTTAACCATTTTACTGGTGCAATTCCTCATTCTCTTGGAAACTTGAGATTACTAGAAGTCTTGTCCGTAACAAACAATGATTTTTTTGGGGACTTGCGATCCAACGGGTTGAGCTTTATTATGTCCCTTGCAAATTGCAAGAATTTAAAATCTTTGAGGATTAATGGGAATCCTCTGAATGGCTTCCTCCCAAAGTCTATAGGAAATCTTTCTAGCTCACTTGAATCCATGGTTCGCCATATCGGCCGATACCGATATCTATTGGCCGAGTCGTAACTGGAAGGGAAGGGATCGGTACGATACTGATTTTCGAATCGCGGATATCACTATATCCGCGATGACTCGCTCTGACTCGGTCGACATTGACCGATTTGAATCCATGATGCATGATATCGGCCGATATATCCAAGTCAACTCGGAGTCGACTCCGATATTTTTTTAAATTATGTCTTTTTAGTATTTTCTAATTTTAGTAATTTTTTTCAAAATTTTTAAAAGCTTTAATGTGTTATAATGTTCGTATCACCCGATATTCAACCGATATGTCACGACGAATGTGGAACAACCGAGACCGCGACGCGACCGCAACCCGCGATGGCGAATCATGCTTGAATCCTTTTATGCAGGTAGCTGTGGAATTATAAGTGAAATTCCAAGTTTCATTTGGTAATTTGAGCAACTTAGTAGAACTGTACTTTGACAACAATAGTTTGACAGGGTTAATTCCAACTACAATCAAATGGTTCTTGAAGCTTCAGAGGATAGATCTAAGCGACAATCAAATACTAGGTGCTATTCCAAGTGAGTTTTGTAATTGCTGAACTTAGGAGAATTAAGACTTGGACAAAATATGTTCTCTGGTATGGTGCCTTCTTGTTTAGGAAACGTTAAAACACTCAGATATGTTTATCTCAATTCTAACAATTTAAGCCATTGGAATTCTGTGAACACTGTATTTTTGGGAAGTAGAAAAGAGTCAGATTCAGTTCACCAGCTATTCCCAAGACCAAAGGTACTCTTGATTACATTCATTCAGATTTATGGGGTCCTTCTCGTGCTCCTTCTAAAGGTGGTGCCAGGTACATGTTGACTTTCATTGATGATTATTCAAAGAAATTTTGGGTATATTTTCTTAAACATAAAAATGATGTTTCCTAACTTTAAGCAATGGAAAGTTTTGATTGAGAAACAAACATGAAAACATATTAAACGGTTAAGAACAAATAATGGCATGAAATTTTGTGAAGGCGAATTTGATAGATTCTACAAAAATGAATGAATTGTTCGGTATCGCACTGTCAGAATGAAGTCTCAACAAAATGGTGTGGCCGAATGTTTGAACAGAATGCTTTTGGAGAGAGCGAGATGTATGATCTCCAATGCAGGATTGACAAACGACTTTTGGGCAGAGACGATCAATATGGCCTGTTATATTGTCAACCGTGCTCCTTCTGTATCTCTAAATTTCAAAACCCCTGAGGAAGTTTGGTCAAGTACTCCTGCTGATTACTCCAATTTAAAAATTTTGGGTGTCCAGCATACATGCACGTGAATGATGAAAAATTGGAGTTTAGGGCTAAAAAGTGTATTTTCTTGGGTATGCTTCTGGGGTAAAAAGATAACAGATTATGGTGTCCTGATCCCAAATCTCCAAAATTTGTAATCAGTATAGATGTTTACTTTTGATGAATTATCTATGTTATCTTCCAAGAAGGAGTCTTCTAGTCCTTATACTACTGATAGTACGCAGAAGCAGGTGGAATTTGATATTGGCAGTTCTGATCTTTTTTCGTCCAAATCTTCTATTCAACAAGTGCCAGTAGATGCACCTGAATCTACTGTTGAAGATAGTTCAGATGAAGAGGAGTATTCCATAGCCAGAGATAGACCAAGGAGAGACATTCGATCACCACAAAATATGCAATTTAGTTGCATATGCTTTATCTGTTGCAGAAGAAACTGATGCAGTTGGTGAGCCTTCCACTTATTCAGAAGCAGTTTCTTATGATGATTCTGTAAAGTGGTTGATTGGCGATGAATGAGGAAATTGAATCTCTTCATCAGAATGGAATTTGGATTCTTGTAAAGCCGCCGTCAGATAAGAAAATTGTTGGATGCAAATGGGTCTTCAAGAAGAATGAAGGTATTCCAGAGGTTGAGGATGCAAGATATAAAGTACGATTGGTTGCAAAGGGTTATAGTCAGGTACAAGGTGTTGATTTTAATGATGTATTCTCACCTGTTGTTAAACATATCTCTATTTGTGTTTTGTTTACTTTAGTTGCCATGTATGATTTGGAGTTGAAACAGTTGGATGTTAAAACAGTTTTCTTAAATGGCGAACTTGAAGAACAAATCTATATGAAACAACCCCAGAGTTTTGAAATTGAAGGTAAGGAAGACCATGTTTTCTTATTGAAGAAATCCTTATATGGATTGAAACAGTCTCCAAGACAATGGTATAAAAGGTTTGATTCCTTTATGTTGGGTCACGGTTATTCAAGGAGCATGTATGATAGTTGTGTTTACTTTCGGAAGTTAAATGATGGTTCTTTCATTTACTTATTGTTATATGTTAATGACATGCTCATTGCTGCCAAGAATTTGTCAGAAATTCACACTTTGAAACTGCAGTTAAATAGTGAATTTGAAATGAAAGATTTGGGAGCAGTTAAGAAAATTCTTGGCATGGATATCAAGTGAGATCGAGGAGTAGGAAAGTTGTTCTTGACCCAGAAAAATTACCTTGAAAAAGTCTTGGAGCATTTTGGTATGAAAGATGCTAAACCAGTATCTACTCCTCTTGCTAGCCATTTTCGGCTATTTGCTGCTCAATCACCACAATCAGATGAAGAGGAAGATTATATAGCACGGGTTCCTTATTCCAGTGCAGTCGGCAGTGTTATGTATGCAATGGTTTGTACTCGTCCAGATATCTCACATGCAGTCAGTGTTGTTAGCAGATATATGTCTTACCCTGGTAAAGAACATTGGCAGGTTGTGAAGTAGATTCTCAGATACTTACGAGGTACTTCAAATGCATATTTGGAGTTTGGAAGGAATAATAACACTTTGGTTGGTTTTGTAGATTCAAATTACGCCGAGGATCTTGACAGAAGAAGATCACTCTCAGGTTATGTATTTTGCATTGGCGGTTGTGCTGTTAGTTGGAAAGTTACTCTACAACCTGTCGTAACTTTGTCTACTACAGAAGCAGAATATATGGCTGTGATCGAGGCAATTAAAGAAGTCTTGTGGTTGAAATGTTTATTTAGCGAATTTAGTCTACATCAAGGTGTTACTGTTGTTCACTGTGATAGTCAAAGTGCCATACACTTGACTAAAGATCAGATGTATCATGAGAGGACGAAACACATTAATGTGAAATATCATTTCATTCGGGATATCATTGTTGAAGGAAAGGTCCTTATTCAGAAAATCAATACCAAGGACAATCCAACCGATATGTTTACGAAATCTCTTCCAATTTACAAGTTCAACCAGTGCTTGGACTTGATTGGTATTCATTGTTCGTGATTTGGCCCGTTGGGGTTTATGTGGAGAAAGTGGAGCAATTTTGTTACTGTCGATGGTGGGAATAGAAATTATGCCAAGGTGGAGATTTGTTGAAATGTCAAGCCGAAATGCTTGACTTTGTGGCATAAAATTTCTTCACTTGCTGCATCCCACATCGGAAGAAAACCAACGGAAATCCTCCCATTTCACCTATAAATAAGGGGGGCCTTTGAGAGGTTGATTTGCACCACTCAAGAGAGTTATATGGGCTATTAGTTTCTTGAGTCATTTAGCCCATTTATAGTTAAATATTTTAGCCTCTCTTGTTTTAAGTTTAGAAATATTTCTAACTCTTTTATAATGTCTTATTGGTTTAGGAACCACTTTCCTACGGCTTTTGTATTTCTTCTTCATAGTAGAAATATTGCTCCCTCCTCCGCCCGTGGACGTAGGTCAATTTGACCGAACCACGTAAATTTCTGTGTCTTTTATTTTGCTTTGTTATTTATCTTTATTGGGTTGCCGCAACCCTTTTATATGGTCGGTTTTACCGCCTAATTATTATATGGCCGGTGTCTACCGCCTAATCTTTATATGACCGGTGTCTACCGCCTAATCTTGATATGGTCGGTTATACCGCCTATTTTATTCTAACTTTAGTTTGTTTATTTTTGGGCCAGTCCTAACACCCTTCAATTCAATCAATATGTAGTCAATTTCAATTCCCTGCAAGCCATTATTTGCAGACTTAGCCAAGAAAAAATTATAGCACTAAAATTCTATTCAAACATGTAAATCAGGCAGTTCCATAGCAGCTAATTCCTATCAAAATAATGTCAAATGACGGATTTTTATGCTCAGTCTTTCATGTAAGAACATGGTTATGCCTTTAATAATTTCTTGTTATGACTCTCACTACTGATAATACCAATCACAATATACAGAAATGTAGAAATAATGCTACAAATCAGCCAAACAGCACGACATAGATACCATCTGCATTCCATTCCATTTTGCACTTTCTGCTTCAGCTGAAAATTTTTACTACAGGCAGAGTAAATTTCTAGACAATTTCAACAAAAAGTTAAAGTTGAAACGGTCGAATGCCTAGTTGAGAATGAGATGTCGAATGAAGTAACCTCATATGCTTATAAAAGGCCAGTTGAGAGAATACAGATGTGTATAAAATGCCAAAAAAGAATCCCCCACAGTCTTAATTACTCAAAAACCATCAAGTGGCAAATAATTTTGAGGTTATGGTGTCGTGGTGGTGAGTGGTTGCTAACTAGTCTGCACAATTCTTGTTGCAGCGGGCAAGTGTTGTTTGATGGAGTATTTGAACTTGAGGGGCCATTGTATTTTATTGTGTTGGGAAACTATCTTTCATAAACTACTCTAAATTGACTTCGAATTAGGACTACACTAGTTGACTTTGCAACCTTATAGCAGCCTGGTTGATTTTATGATTTTGATACATGATCTGAATGAAGTTTCCCCAGCTAGCTAGCTAGATACAATCAATTCCTTCGCAAAAATTAGTCAAAAGCCATAACAATCAAGATTAATCAATTTCTTCACTAAAATCAGAGAAAGCATAGGTAGAGATTATTACTGCAGATGTCTGCCCTTCACGCTGAAGATCCTTTGTCTGATTGACTTAGAAGATGGGTGATCTGATCTTGACATGAAGCACAATATCCAGACGCTTAGACTCCTAGTAAGCTTCTTGAGGCCTTTTCTCAGGATTTTGTTGGAGCGGCCACTGGAACACCGAGAAATCCAAGAACTTGGGAAGCATGTGGTCAATGTGGTCCAAAAGGTGAGTTGGTCCTTTGAGCACCTGCCACCAGTACGACGCTTGAAGCCAGTTGAGGATTCATCAACGCGAATTGCAAAACTAGTCGCTCCCAATTTGAAAACTGTGAAGAGCTTAAAGGAAGATATTGCTCGCATTGTCAACATTTGGACCACTTTTCCAAATGATATGTACGGTAGGAGGTATGGAGATGAACACCTGATACACTTCTTGGATTCTCTCTTACAAAATCTGAAGAATATCAATATCATCTGTAAAGCCCAAAGAATTATCAGTCAGAGGGAAGAACTAGCAAAAGTCGAAGAGAGGCTAAAATATTTGAGAACTTTTCTCTGTCTTATTTTTGTGCCATTTAAATTGATTAATGTCGTGGATTCTGTTGTGAAGCTTGTTGTGGAAATCTCATATAAACTTTTCCTCTGTTTTGTGGATGATGAGTTGGTTGCCGGTGATCTGATAAGAAAGCTTAATTCTCTCCTGCCAGAGCTCAAAGAAGTTTGTGGTGGATCTGATCCATTAAGACTGCAAGATAAACAGCTGATGATAAGTGGCGATGTTCTGGGCTTCGTGGACTTTCTCATTTCTAAATTAATGCTTCTGTTAACCAAGGCTAGACTCATGAATGAGCTAAAAGTTCAAATTCAGATCCTGGTTGACGAGCTAAGGTTTATTAGTATCAGGGTCATGGATATGCTATTGCAGAATCCCATTCAAGAAATAAAATCTCTTCATCTCCTGATGGGAAATTTGATCGTGGACGCTGGATTCTTCATTTACTTCTCTCCTGATAAAGTGGGGGATGAAGAGTCAACAATGACCAATTATTGGAGTCGTGGCCTTCGTGATTCGCTTGAAGCCGTCCAAACTGTCCATCACCAAGCAACTGATTTATTTAAGAAACAGTTGCTTCTGTCATTGCAATCTAATTGCCCCAGCAGCAATGAGTTGGAATTCATTGATTTCCTCATACAGAAAAATAAAGGGGCAGCTTTCGATTGTCGTCCATTGAAGCATCAAATTGTAATGTTGAATGAGGAAATGGTAACCTTGAGAAAATATTTGAGTGGAATCGCAGAGCTAATGGGGAACTCACGAATAGAATTTCTCTTGACACAGGTTAGGCGCGCAGCCTACCAAGCCAATTATGTCCTCAATTCATTGGTGGCCCATGAAGGATCGCTCTGCCTTCACAGGTTGGGCATCTTTGTCATCACAAACGATATCAAGATACTGCAGAAAGAGGTGAAAACTATCAAGATACTGCAGAAAGAGGTGAAAACCACTTGGAAGATGAATTTGAACAGTGGCGTCCACAACGTTTCCAAGGCTTCTACTCATGCTTCCACACAAATTCATCAACCCCCATCTATTAATGCACCTGGCTGTTCCAAGGATGGGATGCAAATCAAAATAGAGGAAGATGCTAATAAACTTGTGGGCAGGAAAGATGCAGTAGCAGAAATAGTTGGGCTACTTACTGAAGGATCAAGCCACCTAAAGATTCTCTCTATTGTGGGCATGCCAGGACTAGGTAAGACTACTTTGGCCAATGCTAGATATAAGCATCCTTCTGTTGATACATGCTTTGAGGTTCGTGCATGGGGTAACTTATCCCAAGTTTACCAGAAAGAGACCTTGCTGTCCAGTATATTAGATCAAGTGCATGCCAATCCAAGCCACGACATCAGTGGAGAAGATTTTGGTCAAATGCTTTACCAAAGTTTAAAGCGTAGAAGGTACCTGATTGTGTTAGATAATATATGGGATATAGAGACCTGGAGTGGTTTATGTTCAATTTTCCCTGATGACGAGAATGGGAGTAGAATTTTATTTACTACTCGAAGCCAAGGTGTTGCAGCACAAGCCAATAGTTTTCCTTATGCTCTTCGTCTACTCTCCAGCGAAGAGAGCTGTGAATTGCTATGGCTAAAGCTGTTTAATGGAGAAACTTGTCCTCGGGAATTGTCAAGTATCTCAAAGCGCATTGCCTGCAGTTGTAAAGGGCTACCACTTGCAGTGGTTCTGATAGCGGGAGCTCTGAACAGGACAAAGAAAGAAAAAGATTCTTGGAAAAAGGTTGCTAGAACCTTCATCACGTCGCGAAGCATACAGGAACAAATCTGGGACATCTTAGACAGAAGCTACAAGCTTTTACCAGATCACTTGAAACCATGTTTCTGGTACTTGGGAACATTTCCACGGGGCACAACAATTTCTGTATCCAAACTGATAAGGTTGTGGATTTCTGAAGGATTTATACATCAGCCAAATTCGGGCCAGAAGAGCTTAATTCAGGAGGCAGAGAGTTACTTGAATGATCTAATTGATAGAAGCCTCGTACTGGTTACCAGAAAAAGTTCCAAAGGAGGAGTCAAAGAATGTCGTGTTCATGATGTACTACGAGAATTTTGCTCAGCAATACTCAAGCAAGAAAGATATGAAATGCAAGAACACATATTTCCCGGTGGAATTTCAGTTCTTTATGGTGATTTTAGAAGGCCTGAGCAGAATCTTCTAAGCATTTTTCCTACAACCAAGGAGTCACAGATAAGTTCTTTGATGTACTATGATATGACCAATATAGAAAAAGAATCTAGAGATAGAGAGGATCTGCTTAAACAGAAGGAGATGAGGGATTTGCCTCCTCGAATTAGAGATGGTACTCTCTCTGAACAGGCCATATTCTTTAATTTGATTCCTGTCAGTAGAGGTCTTCTCAGTGAACAGGTGCCTGACCAATATAGACGAATACATTATGGTTCTGTTCCCAAGTATAAATACCTCAGGGTCTTGGATTTGGCAAATGTCCTATTCCGAAATAGTGCCGACACTTCTGATCTTGTCAAGATAGCTGAGCTGGTTTATCTGAGGTATTTAGCTATTAAAATTCGCACAAATAGAATCCCCTCAGAAATAGGCAATCTCCGAAACTTGGAAACTTTTCATCTCAGTGGAGCAATTGGTAGAGTCACGTTACCAGAGGCTGTTTGGAAACTGGTATGCTTGCGGGATGTTATAATGGATCATTGTTTCTTCAGTTTCCAACACTACAGTCAAGAATTTTTTGAGGACTCTTCCCAACTGGATAACTTAAAATCACTCTCCACGATTTATATACGGCATGGAAATGTTGAGAAGTTGATGAGGATGCTACCCAGTGTTCGGAAGCTAGGATGCCCAAAATCTTAGTGAAAGAAATGGTGCCATCAGTCAGAGGAGATTCAAAAAAAATCATCAGCAAAAAACCAAAGCTTAAGGATACTGAAATCTTCTGAAGTAAACTTTTTTGTCAAATTAATCTATCATCAACTATGTAAAAACCAGGTAACAATATCTTAGAATTTTTACACGTCAACTACAGGCATAAGATCAGGATTTTGTCATATTGAGCAGGCCAACATTTAGCTTGATTACTGAAGCCAAAATGCATTGATAACCAATGGAAGCAAAATGAAATAAGTAATGGAAACTACTATCTCCTACTCCAAGCAACAAATTGCCGATTGCTGAAAGTAAAAAACTAGTATTCTCACAAAAGTTTCTGCAGACTAAAACATTGTTCATTGACAACTGTTCCATTAACTTCGAGCAAGTGTAAAGATCCATATTCCAGATGTTGCCGCTGTTCAGGTTTACTTAAGCTCAGTCAGCTCTGTCAACTCATCTCATGTTAAAATTCCTTCTTTTCGAATTGATCTAAACTTTACAAAATACTACGGCAAAAGTCAAAGAATAACTGCAGAAAATTCGTAAAACTTCCTCAAGTTTTTGTTGTCCCATTGAAAGCGTAAATTAGAAATATGGTATTTGTAGAATTGATAGCATGCACACTTTTAGCCTGAAAATTTCCATTCAAACCAGAAAATCAAGCAGTTCCAAACCCGCTAAGTCATGTCAAGATAATGCAAAAAGACAGGATCTTTGTGCTCACTCTTTCATGCAAGAATGTGGACACATTCTTAAGTTCACCTTGCTAGGACTGGTAATACCAATCAACATTCTGCTATAAGTCGGACATACAACACAACGTAGGTCACCATTTGCATTCTATTCCTAACATACTTTCTGCATCAGCTGAAAATTGTAGCTGCAGGCAACCTAAATTTCTGTACAATTCAACAAGATGTTAAAGTTAAGACAGTCAAATGCCTGGCTGAGAATAAGACTTGGCATGCAAGTGATCACATAAAAACAATGACTGGTCTAAGAACTATGTGCATGGAAATTCAGGAATACCTTTATCAGCACACTATAAAACTGTTGATAAGAGAGAGAATTGCCTATAAAATGCGCCCAAAAAATCCCTTAAATCTTAATTACTCAGAAACCTTGAGGTAGCATATGAATTTTAGATTACGGTGAATACAACATACTACAATAGAGAATTGAAGTTAATTCCTATATCATAGGATTACCAGTGTCTTCAGCTGACTAATTCTATATCGAATTAAGGGCCCCAAAGTTGATCCTTCTCCATTGGCAAGACGAGCTGGACTGAAAATGGTAGTAAAGAGCCTCTAACTATCAAAACACTGATATACCCAAATTAAGGCAAAAATTTGATGGAAAAATTAATTAGATTTATTGTAGCATATAAAGGAAGCATAAGACAATGGAGCTTTCATAGATGAGATAGAAAACAAGCTTAGATAAGCTCAACTTGCTACAAAATATGGTCCACTTTATCATGGATGCCACTTAAAACTTGCCAGTGCAACTTCTTGTACGGACAAAATCTATGCAACTTGTTGTACAGACAAAATCTAAGTGAAAATTTAGATATTTAATCTCAAAGGAACATAAGACCTTCGCTATCTTTTCTAGCAAAAGATCATTCACATGATCAAACTTAATGGATTACATCGCGCCACATATCGCCTCATCTAAACCTCCACTTCTCCCAGGCTGGAAAAAGTTAATGCAACAATTTGTGAATTTATCAAGACATGGATCCTTTAGAAATCAGAATATACCAGGCTGGATAAGGGAGGAAATCAACTGAATACTAAAGTTAAAAAAAAAAAAAGCAAAATTCAGCAATAAAGTCATGGTCTAAACTGATTTTAGAAAAATGATATTAGTTTTTGATTTGCGAAAGGATTTTCTAGACAAGTGCCACCGGCCACTCATTAAATTTTACTAAACTTACCATGTATATACACACCAATATTACTCTCTCTTATAATTATATACATTCCATAATTAATCTTTCTTTTTAAAAAATTTAATACGTAAACTACATCAATGTCCAATGAGTAGCTATTAGACTCTTTTCGAAAAACTATTTTGTTGAGTTCTCAACTGATTTTAAAAAATAATTTCATATTTTTTAGGCCCAACAAGCTGAAGATCAGAAGTAAGTAGACATATTTTGTTGATTGTCAATTATTTGAGATATTTTTACTGTAGCACTTTTTGTGATGTGATGTATGTGAGATAAAAAGGTAATTGGGAAGATAAAAAGGTGTATTGGAAATTATAATGGTGATGTAAGTAAATATATTTGGGCAAATAATCTCCTGTCCAAATACACACGGTTACACAATCATTGGTTCCAATTTTTAAAAATTGACGATTCCAGTTCTTCTAAAAGATGGAAGCTAAACCAGGTTTTATAGGATGGTTACGGTTATAGTTTTTGAACCTCTAGTTTCGATTTCAACTCCGATTGTATTTCAATTATGGTTTCAATTTCTTTTGATTGTGGTTTCAGTTCTTTTAGTTATATTTGAACACTTGTTATAAAATTGATTCTAAGAAAATATGACAATAATGTTTTATTGTATTATCATGTGCAAGGAAAAAGAAAAAATGATGTAAATTTTATGAAAAAAAATCTCATTGTTGATTAAATTAGAATGAGCTTGGACTTAGTTCAAAATCATGGGATTTAGACTTACTAATAGAATAGGACAATAGGTTAGTCATTGTTGGGCTAAATTGGAACTACATGTATTAAGTGTTGACTATTGATGTTGAACTCTAAATTAGTCAAATTTTAGGTAGTAAATGTTTTTATAGACAGTTTGAACGGATTTTAAACCGCCGATTCCGACTTCTATTCAAAATTTTGATGAATCTAAACCTGAACCTGAACCTTTAGTAACGGTTATGCTTCCAGTTCTAAATTTTGATTCAAAAAACCGTCAGCCCAATTTCGGTCCGATTTTGGTTCAAATCTGAACCGTGGGCACCCTTAGAAGTAGGTATTGAGATGGTTTTGGATTTTACTTTTAACAAAATTTACTTCAAATTTCAACATAATTACTAAACTACCTAAAGATTAGATAACTTTACTATGATCTTTATATTCTTATTTCACTTTCAAATTCATTCGCATGTCTCTTGTTTTTTTCTCCACCATTTAAATCTTCATATAAAAGTAATTAATTACATAAAATTATTTAATTGGCACAAAAATTCAATGATATAGCATATAAAGTAACATGGTCATTTTTTTTGTCAAAGTCAATTTTTTAACTTTTTTTAAAGAACAACTATATATTTATTGAAATGACTTTTTTAACTATAAAATCTAAGTTATTCTGAAAAATCTAAGTTTCAAGAATCAATTTTACAGAACTAGAACCAGTTGAAAACAAGCCCTAAATCTCACTTTTCATTAATTTACTTCAATAGAGATTACGGAATCACAGATACGAACATTAACAAATTTCTACAAAATCAGAATCAAAGATATGGACTCAAGGGAAGATAGAGAAGGAAGGAAGCTTAGAGATAAGGAAGAACATTAATTAGTACAATTCGCTTCTCGCACCTTCTTCGTGCTTTCCTTACAAAACCCTACGTTCTAGTGCTAACTTCCATGTTTCTTGTCTTCCTTTTTTTCCATCAACAATAATAACTATCTAACCCTACTCTATTTGGGGAGGAGAGGAGGGAGTCTAAAAAGATTTGTATAGGACTTGGGCTACTGCACCTTACTCCTACTCTATGGAGGGGAGGGGAAAGGGAGTCTAAAAAGGCTTATAGGGAGTTGTGGAAGGGGAAGGAGAGAGTCTAAAAAGGCTTTTTTTTTTTTCAACAATAGCAACTATTTAATCTACTCCTACTCTGTTTGAAGGGGGAGGTGGGAGCGAGGGAGTTTAAAGAGATTTGTATAGGAGTTGAGTTACTACACCTTACTTCTACTCTACGGAGGAGTAGGGCTGCTGCACCTTACTCTTGCTGTATGGGGAGGAAAGAGAAGGGAAGAGAGTTTAAAGAGACTTGTACAGGTGTTATTGGGGTGGGAAAGGGAGTTCAAAGAGAATTTTATAGGGATATGAGGGGAGGGGGAAAGGAATTTAAGGAGATTTGTATAGGAATTGAGCTGCCATACCTTACTCCTTCTCTGTCTAGAGTAAGGAATCTAAAGAGGTTTATATACAAGGATTGGGGGATGAACCACCAAACTAAATAATTGCACTGTTGCACCCTCTAAATTTTTTAAAAATAAAAAGTACTGTACTTGCATTTGGTAGAATTTGGACTTCGGGAAAGCTTCCAAAAAAACTCCTCATGCACATTGACCGTTCAACTAAGGCCAATGATTACTTTCACGCTTGCAGTCAATTGTGCCAACTTAACTTATTGGAAATTTGGAACATGAACTGCATTTAACCACTCCATGACAAAGTAGTATCCTAAATTTGACTTCTGCAAACGGATAGCCTAGTCAATTTTATGATAGTGCTAAAATGAAGTTTCTCCTGCTACCGAACTAGCTAGATATAATCAATTTCTCTGCAAAAAAAAACAGAAACAAGACATAAAATTCAAGATTATCAATTTCTCCACAAAAAAATTAGTTAAAAGCATAGGTAGAGATTATTACTGCAGATGTCTGCCCTTCACGCTGAAGATCCTTTGAACTATCTGATAGACTTAGAAGATGGGTGCTCCGATCCTGACATGAAGGAAAATATCCAGACGCTTAGATTCCTAATAAGCATCTTGAGGCCCTTTCTCAGGTTTTTGTTCGAGTGGCCCCTTGAACACCAAGAAATGGAGGTACTGGCGAAGCGTATCGTCAGTGTGGTCGAAGACGTGAGTCGCTCCTTTGAGCCCTGGCCAGTACCACGATGGAAGCAAGTGGAGGATGTATCAACCAGAAATGAGAAACTTGTTTCTTCCAATTTGAAAACTTTGAAGGGTTTGCAGAAACATATTGCCCGCATTGTCACCCTGTACATCTCTTGTCCATATGTTATGCACAGTACGAGGTACGGAGATGAACATCTGAAACGTTACTTCAATTCTCTCTTACAGAATCTGAAGGATATCAGTATCATCAGTAAATCCCAAAGAATTATCAGCCAGTGGGAAAAACTTGCAGTAGTCAAAGAGAGGCTAAAATATTTGAAAACTTTTCTCTGCCTTATTTTTGTGCCGTTTAAGCCGGGAAATTTCGTGGCTATTGCTGAGGAGCTTGCTGTGGAAATCTCATATACACTTTTCCTCTGTTTTGTGGATGATGAGTTCGTCGCCCATGAGCATATGATGGATTATATTCTTCCAGATTTGCTAAGAAAGTTTAATTCTCTTCTTCTACAGCTGAAAGAGGTTTCTGGTGGAGGATCTAGTGCAATAAGACTAGCAGATGATCATGTTCTGGGATTCGTTGACTTTCTCATTTCTAAACTAGTGCTTCTGTCAACCAAGTCTAGGTTCACGGATGAGGTAAAAGTTCAACTTCAGACCTTGGCTGACGAGCTAAGGTTTATTAGGAGCAGTCTCATGGATATGCTATTGCAGAATCCCATTCAAGAATTAGAATCTCTTAATATCTCGATAGCAACTTTGATTGTGGACACTGGATTCTTTGTCTACTTTTGTCCTGATAAAATGGAGGATGAAGAATTAACAATGACCAATTATTGGAGTCTCGGCCTTCATGATTCGCTTGAAACTGTTCAAAATGTCCAGCAACAAGCAGCTGATTTGTTTAAGAAATACTTGCCTCGGTCATTGCAATCTAATTGCCCCAGCAGCAACGAATTGGAATTCGTTGATTTCCTCATAAACAAACTAAAAGAGGTAATGCTTTCTGGGGAAGCTTCCATTTATCCATTGAAGCATCAAATCGAAATGGTGAATGAGGAAATGATAACCTTGAGAAATTGCTTGAGTGGAGTCGCAGACCTGATGGGGAACTCACAAATAGGATTTCTCTTGACACGGTTTAAGCATGCAGCCTACCAAGCCAAATACGTCCTCAATTCATTGATGGCCGGTGAAGGATCGCTCTGGCTTCATAAGTTGGGCAGCTTTGTCATCACCAATGATATCAAGATACTGCAGAAAGAGGTGAAAACCACTTGGAAGATGAATTTGGACAGTGGCGTCCGTAGCGTTTCCAAGGCTTCTACTCATGCTTCAACACAAATTCATCAACCCCCTTCTATTAATGCACCTGGCTGTTCCAAGGATGGGATGCAAATCAAAATAGAGGAAGATGCTAATAAACTCGTGGGCAGGAAAGATGCAGTAGCAGAAATAATTGGGCTACTTACTGAAGGATCAAGCCACCTAAAGATTCTCTCTATTGTGGGCATGCCAGGACTAGGTAAGACTACTTTGGCCAATGCTGTGTATAAGCATCCTTTTGTTGATACATGCTTTGAGGTTCGTGCATGGGGTAGCTTATCCCAAGTTTACCAGAAAGAGACCTTGCTGTCCAGTATATTAGATCAAGTGCATGCCAATCCAAGCCACGACATCAGTGGAGAAGATTTTGGTCAAATGCTTTACCAAAGTTTAAAGCGTAGAAGGTACCTGATTGTGTTAGATAATATATGGGATATAGAGACCTGGAGTGGTTTATGTTCAATTTTCCCTGATGACGAGAATGGGAGTAGAATTTTATTTACTACTCGAAGCCAAGGTGTTGCAGCACAAGCCAATAGTTTTCCTTATGCTCTTCGTCTACTCTCCAGCGAAGAGAGCTGTGAATTGCTATGGCTAAAGCTGTTTAATGGAGAAACTTGTCCTCGGGAATTGTCAAGTATCTCAAAGCGCATTGCCTGCAGTTGTAAAGGGCTACCACTTGCAGTGGTTCTGATAGCGGGAGCTCTGAACAGGACAAAGAAAGAAAAAGATTCTTGGAAAAAGGTTGCTAGAACCTTCATCACGTCGCGAAGCATACAGGAACAAATCTGGGACATCTTAGACAGAAGCTACAAGCTTTTACCAGATCACTTGAAACCATGTTTCTGGTATTTGGGAACATTTCCACGGGGCACAACAATTTCTGTATCCAAACTGATAAGGTTGTGGATTTCTGAAGGATTCATACATCAGCCAAATTCGGGCCAGAAAGAGCTTAATTCAGGAGGCAGAGAGTTACTTGAATGATCTAATTGAAAGAAGCCTCGTACTGGTTACCAGAAAAAGTTCCAAAGGAGGAGTCAAAGAATGTCGTGTTCATGATGTACTACGAGAATTTTGCTCAGCAATACTCAAGCAGGAAAGACATGAAATGCAAGAACACATATTTCCCGGTGGAATTTCAGTTCTTTATGGTGATTTTAGAAGGCCTGAGCAGAATCTTCTAAGCATTTTTCCTACAACCAAGGAGTCACAGATAAGTTCTTTGATGTACTATGATATGACCAATATAGAAAAAGAATCTAGAGATAGAGAGGATCTGCTTAAACAGAAGGAGATGAGGGATTTGCCTCCTCGAATTAGAGATGGTACTCTCTCTGAACAGGCCATATTCTTTAATTTGATTCCTGTCAGTAGAGGTCTTCTCAGTGAACAGGTGCCTGACCAATATAGACGAATACATTATGGTTCTGTTCCCAAGTATAAATACCTCAGGGTCTTGGATTTGGCAAATGTCCTATTCCGAAATAGTGCCGACACTTCTGATCTTGTCAAGATAGCTGAGCTGGTTTATCTGAGGTATTTAGCTATTAAAATTCGCACAAATAGAATCCCCTCAGAAATAGGCAATCTCCGAAACTTGGAAACTTTTCATCTCAGTGGAGCAATTGGTAGAGTCACGTTACCAGAGGCTGTTTGGAAACTGGTATGCTTGCGGGATGTTATAATGGATCATTGTTTCTTCAGTTTCCAACACTACAGTCAAGAATTTTTTGAGGATTCTTCCCAGTTGGATAACTTAAAATCACTGTCCACGATTTATATATGGCATGGAAATGTTGAGAAGTTGACGAGGATGCTACCCAGTGTTCAGAAGCTAGGATGCATAATTTCAAATTCTTGGCAAGAATGTTGTGAAGCCAGCAATCTCTTTAAACTATTGGAGTGCTTGCGTGAGCTTCGATCACTCAAGATGTCCTTCCATGTTAGGGCGCCATATCCTTTTAAGTTTACGTTCCCTTCAAATCTGAAAAAGTTGACAATGTTGAATGCTCGCCTACCATGGGATGAAATTTCAGTCATTGGTCAGCTACCCAACCTTGAGGTTCTGAAATTACTTAGCAAGGCATTTGAGGGCCAGAAATGGGACATGAGAGAAGGTGAATTCCAGAAACTGAAGTTCTTGAAACTGGACTCTCTGGATATTGTACAATGGAGTGCCTCCAGCGAGCACCTGCCCTGCCTTGAGCAACTTGCGGTGCTAAGCTGTCAGCAACTCGAGGAGATCCCTTCTTGTTTTGGAGAAATTTCAACTCTACAGTTGATTGAGTTGAAATGGTGCAGCGCTTCAGCCAAGGATTCTGTCAAGCAAATTCTAGATGACCAGCGTGATTATGGCAATCATCAGCTCAATGTCACCGTTGTTGGCTCCCAAGGTGGCTTCCCATAACCTTCTTCTTGGTTGATGCAGATAGCACATACTCTCACATGTACTGTTGCTTCCTTTGTTGTAATGTGCCTCCTGGTTTGAAAGATGTATATATGCTTCTTTACTGAACTAACTTGTTTGACGAACATGACTCCATGAAATTCATACACCGTTTAACAACTAGCAGAATTTGAATGTGTTTGAGAAAAATCAAATACTATTTGCAAAATGAATTATATTCTGATCAACAACGGCAGCCACTAGTGTACTAATTTTATGAGCGGTGAAGAATTGAAGTCACACGTGATGGTGTACTTGTTTGCTGGAGACAAATGGACTTGCCAGCCCAAAATGTTAATGTAAGAATTGGTGCAATCACTTAAGAGGAGATTGGAACAAAATCATCAGCAAAAACCAAAGCTTAAGGAGAATATAATCTTTTGAAGTAAGCTTTTTGTCAAAATTAATCTATCATCAACTATATAAAACCCAGGTAAAAATATTTTAGAATTCTTAACCAGTCAACTACAGGCATATGATTAGGATTTTGTCTCCTTGAGCAGGCCAACGTTTAGTTTGATTACTGAAGCCAAAATGTATTAAGAAACACTGGAAGCAAAATGAAATGAGTAATGGAAACTACTATCTTGTATTCTAAGCAACAGAATTCTGATTGTTGAAAGTAAAAACTTGCATTCTCACAAAAGTTTCTGCAAACTAGAACACTGTTCATTGACAACCGTTCCATTAACTTCAAGCAAGTGAAACGATCCTTATTCCAGATGTTGAAGCTACTCAGGTTTACTTAAGCTCAGTCAGCTCTGTCAACTCATCTCATGCTAAAATTCCTTCTTTTTGAATTGATATGCAGTCAATTTTATCACTCTATCATCGGCAAGTAGTCAATTTCTGTAAGAAAAATGATCTAGACTTTACAATACTTCGGCAAAAGTCAAAGAATAACTGCAGAAAATTCGAAGTACTCCCTTTAAGTTTTGTTAACCCATTCCAAGCATAGATTAGCAACATGGTATTTGTAGAATTGATAGCCGTGCATGCTTATATCACAAAAATATCCATTCAAACAAGAAAATCAGGCAGTTCTAAACCAGCTAAGTCACGTCGAGATAATGCAAAAAGACAGGATTTTTGTGCTTTCCTCCATGTAAGAATGTGGATACATTCTTAAGTTTATCTTGGTATGACTGGTAATACCAATCACAGTAGAGAGATGTAAAAGTATTGCTGTAAATTGGACATATAACACAACATAGATCACCATCTGTATTCTATTCCTTTGCACTTTCTGCTTCAGCTGAAAATTTTAGCTGCAGGCTACCCAAATTTCAGTACAATTTCGAAGTCAAATGCCTAGCTGAGAATAACATGTGATATGAAGTGACCACATAAAAACATTGATTGGTCTAAGAACTGTGTCCACGGAAATTCAAGAATACCTTTATCAGCATACTCAGAAACCATGAAGTGGCATAGGAATTTGAGATTATGGTGACTACCATAGATTACAATAGAGATTTGAAGTTAATTCCTCTGTCATAGGATTACCAGTGTCTTAAGCTGACCAACTCTATATCGAATATAAGGGTCCCCAATGTTGATCCTTCTCCATTGGCAAGATAAGTTGGATTGCAAATGGTAGTAAAGAGCCTCTGCCTATCTAAAAACTGTACACCAGAATTAAGGCAGAAATTTGATGGAGCATTCATAAGGTCAACTTGTAAAGATGCATTCATAAGGCAGAATTGTAGTATGTAAAGGAGACATAAGATGATGGAGCATTCACAGATGAGACAGAAAAGAAGCTTAATTAAGGTCAACTTAGCTACAAAATATGTTCCATTTTACCTTGGATGTCACTTAAAACTTGCCAATGCAACTTCTTGTTCAGACAAAATCTAAGTTAAAATTCTGAGACCTTCACTGTATCTTCTAGTCAAATATCATTTACATGAACAAACTTAATGGATTACACATATAGGTGCAATATTGCCTCTTCTAAACCTCCACTTCTCCAAAGCTGGGAAAAGCTAATGCATTGATTGGTGAAATTATCCAGACATGGATCTTTAGAAATCACAACATGCCAGGACTTTCTTGAAAGGAAAATGCGCGTCTTACATTACTCATGAAAAGAAGCTTCTAAACTCATTCTCACATGTCAGTTTTCCACTGCCTATATGGATAGAGTGGGGAGAAAAAAGAGAATACCACATCCTAAAGATAGATCAGTGATAACTCAAATCCTCAAAGCTTCATAAGCAGCATGAATTTTTTCTCAAGCTGTTTAACCATTCACTTACTCATGAAAAGAAGCGTCTAAACTCATTCTCGCTTGTCAGTTTTCCACTGCCTATATGGATAGAAGGGGAGAGAAAAAAAGAGAGTACCACATCCGAAAGATAGATCAATGATAATTCAAATTCTCAAAGCTTCATAAGTAACATGCATCTTTTCTCAAGCTGTTCAACCATTCACTCTCTTCTGGTTTTTTTGAGGTTTTTATTCATTTCTACCCGCGGTGTAAGTGTGCATATAGGATGCACAGTTTCAAATCTCCAGTATATTTTGACAGAGCAAATGTGTGTAAGGGCAAGGTGTAGAATATGTATGATAGAGGAAGTTTGTGTAAAATGGTGAGATGATGCACCTAAGATTCAACTTCTTAAGTTATGAAATGAGCTCTGGGTTTTGAATTTTTAAGTCCTGCAGAGTTTTACATAACTTAATTGCCTGACCTGACAGTAATAGAGTTTAAAATATGAACTTGTAGCTGGTATTGTTGGCAACTACATCTACATGCACCCTTATGTTAGCTTTAGGATTTAGGCACACTACACGCAGAACCCTCTTACCCTTGTGTTAGCATTGAGGTTTAGGCAAATGGAGAATGTTCATCTGTTCTAATAGAATGCGATTGTTTATCATCATAGTTAATATCTGCTTGCAACGGTCTCCTCATTTCCTTGAAGTTCCATTGCTTAGGGCCTTAACCTTTATTTACTTGCTCACTTTCTTGGTCATTACAATATTTCCTGAATAAGGCTCAGCATACAACCTGTGTCTTTCTCCTAATGAAACTCTCTCCTACTCTCTAGACACCTGTAATGTTATCACCATTTCTCTCCTTCAACGTTTCTCAGAGAGAAAAGGGGAAAGAAGGTAGAAGACCAAAAAGAAAAAGGAAAAAAAATGAGGGAAGTCCAATAACTAAATTAGAGAAAAAATCTCCCTCCCTCAACAGTCACATAGCATCAAGCCAAACAGTATAAGATTTAGGATATCATGGGAAGCCATTGCTGAATGCAACCCATCACAAGTTGAACCGAATTATATATCACAGATGGAGTGAAACCAAATTCCAGTTCATATATATGCACTTTACGTGTTGTTCTAATGCTTTCCTTAAGTCTAAAACTTTTTTTGTCTTTTTAGATTTCCTTGTCTTCAGAAGTTCCCAATAAATTTCTGATCTTTGTTTAGAGGACACGGAGACAATGTAATTGGATACATGCACACTAAGAATATTTGCAGCTTGACCCTTTTTTGTGTGTACAGTGTAGAATGACAATAAAATTAATAAAATATCATCTGGCTTGAATGTTCACTCTGATCAGCTCAAACAATGCTTATTATAGACAACAGCAGTAATAGCAACAAATCATCTTATATGTTACCATTCTATAGGAATTGCAGCAGCAATATTCCAACAAAAACAGTCAAGGGACTCTTAACTATTTCAGAAATGGGTTAACCAATGAAACATAAAATAAATCATGGTACATATCCAGTCCCTTACACTACTTATTTTACTCTCAATCTTCGAGTGCCGCATTTATGTTTACTCCTCAGAACAACCCAGAATATAAGAGTTAATTTCAATTATCGTTCATTTCTTTTGTTGCCAATCAAATGCCATTTGAGTCAAATCTTACCCTATGTTCCATCAACAAATTCACTTCACTTAGAAATTACCAATAATAGTTCTTGATATGAATTCAGTAAGTAAAACTGCTATGTCTCACTGTGTACTTGGAAACTCTATCTTTACTTTGCATGTATGTTTGGAGAAATACCAAGGAAAGCACTCCAAATTTCATATTCATTGCTCTTGAAATACTTAAGCAACAATCTAGGAAACAAAAGAACAAGACTCTGTAAATGGTATACATACATTAGGTGGAATGGGTTCTTGAGATGTGCTTTGATAACCTTCAGATGTTGGAATAACCAATTCGATTCCAGATATGACCTGCAAGATCATTACTCACACACCTCAATTGGTGCCACTCAAAGAGGGGGTTACAAAAAAAATAAAAAATAAATAAAAGAAGAAGAGAGAGGGAACAGGAAGCTCTACAGAGGGAATAATGCTGTTTAGAAGAGGCATCATTCAGTTACCATATTTATTTTGTTGATGCAATTCAGTTAAAAGAATAAAATATGCATGATCTATTTCCCCATACAAAAGTTTATCATGTTTATACTTCTACATGTGGTGGGAATTAACTAGAATCTAGAGCTGAAAATGAAGTAGTTTTAACAGCCCATTCATGTACAAAATGTATACGCACATTCCCAGTTTTTCAAGCATCTTTGAAGCACAACCCTGTGCACAAGAACATGCATTATAGCTTGACTTGCAGCAAGAGCATTCAGAAGTAATACTGGTGCGGTCGCAAGACTTCCTCACCTTTCCCTTTTCCATTTTGCAATTCCTGATTAGAGTATCTAATAAAAAATCGGTTGAAGTCTCTTTCTTCTGTTTGTTGAAAACTAGAAAGTGGTTAAAAATTCCTAAAATCCTATATGAATTACCATATTTCAGGAAAAGAACAGAAACTATAGTATACCAATTACCATATTTCAGGAAATGAGAGATCACAGAACTCAGACACCATTACCATCATATGTTGTCTAAGCATCATCACATGTTGTCTAAAATCATATATAATGGGCAGCATGCAGGATTACTAGCTGTTTATTGGCTCGTAAAATGCAGCTAATAGGGAGATAATTGTCCTATGGAAGTGGATTGAAATTCATATTTTGATGTTCATGGGGAAAGAAGGGCATAATGTCCATGAAATGGTTAGGAGAATTAACAAGAAATCTAAGATGATGAGAAGCAATTTCCAGACTAAAAGGTTAGGGATCATTGTATCGATCTGTAATTTCACACCTAGCAGGAATTGCAGAGAAAAGAAATGTCATCAAGAGGTTTCTTTTGAAAATCCTTCAATGACTTACGTTTCCTGAACCAAGGACGAACTCAAAAGGAATTGTTCACCTGTGGTGTCCTTGTGGTCATATGTAGAATCAAACCGCCATCCTTGTTTTGCTGCTAACCTTCCATAGTAATGAATGCAACCTTTTAAGTGAACATGGAAAGTAGCATGGTTTAATTTGCAGTGTTCCCTTCTATACCATAAATGCAACTTCAGCACAAAGCCTACAGACACATGCACACAAGGAGTACAGTAAAGAATTACATCATTGTGCATTCAGCTACATATTTTTTAACAGCCAAATTCAGAAAGAGCACCAAACGAAAATATATGGGATCCACAACATATATTTGCTCAATTACCCCCTTAAACACCACATACTAGATAACTTTATCAACGCAACCAAAGTGAGCACTATGAGATCAAAAGAAGGCAACATGTTCTGGAACTAAAAGCACCATAAACTAACTCAATGTAGATAAGAGGCAATATGAATCAGCAATAATGTCATTTTTCAGGTCAAGCAAAATCCTCATTTGCTCGATAGGGAAAGGATTTTATGATTCATACTAAATTATGACATTCACAACGATCTTGAGGGAAGGGAAAGTGATAATCAGAATATAATTCCCAAACATAATACTCCACATATGCAGCAATTGTTGCGGAAAGTCGATACTTAGCTTAAAACAATTGAAGAGTATCCCTCTCTTTCTCTAATCTAATGATTCCTTAGAAAGATAGTTTATTGGAAACTGTGCATCTCTCTCGTTTTTACACATATGATAGACATTGGTCAGAACTTAGATGAACAGAGCTGAGAAAGTCCCTCTATTGTAACCTCTTTCTGGAGGAAGGTGGACTTCAATTGACAAATAAAAGAGTTTGGTTGTCCTAATCACATTCACCAAGACTTGACCTTCTCGTGCTTCAATAGCAACATGATTAGTAATAGAAATTCTATAGCCATGATGACAAAGAGATAAAGAATCTACATTAGAAGCAAAAGTAGGTATCCTCAGTGGTATATTGCATATTGCATCGATAAGCTTCGTTGAAGGAGAAATGAGTGTAGCTGTGTTCAAGAGTACCTCAAATTTGATCCAGAAGTCTGACTTAATCTGCAACATATGCTAAACAATGGAAAAGTTTCTTGCAAGAGACAAACAATAAAATGCATGTGGTATTGTTGCAAAAGATCAATTTGGTGTCCAGCTTCTCAGAAAGCAAAAAATTCATGTATTTAGCCTCGTTTTTAACAGGATACTGTCTAATCTAATCTCGTAAGCTGACAGAGAGGATATAGTTTGTTTATCTAGACATATGCCAAAACTTTAAGTGCAAACCTCGCCATTACTTGTATATGTAAAATCTACTATTAACACAACAGAGCAGCAGAATGCTTCAATCTAGTCTATGAATTATTTGCAATGATCCTAATTCTTAAAGAACATTTGGAGATTCTAAGGTCATCAATTTGGGACAGTTTGACACCATACTTGTTGCCATTCGCTTGCTACGCACAGAAGAAAATATCTCTTTTCACTCGGCAGAAACAATTTTTCATTCACAACCTTATGAAATGAAGCAAAATTAATGGTGCAAATAGGTAATGGCACCTATCAGGGAAAAAGTGAAAAGTGACAAATCTATCACAATGCTATCTCAAAGCTGAAAAATTAGCATAAGATTGCCAATAATTTACAAGAACTACTTAATAAAAAGCTAGTGAATTTGGGTACCTGGGAATAATTTAACAAACATATCCTCTATCCCCACCACTCTATTTTTCCTAAATCTTGAGATAAAAGTCTAAACTTAAGCCTTTAAATCAAATCTCAATATAGTCCAGACAGCTATGTCATTCAAGTTGGTAAGAACCTGGCATATAGATACAGGCGTCAAGTTCAAATTCTCCACAACGAAGTTAAATCTCAATAGAGCAACCTTCCACTGGCAATAGCAGAATATAAATCGTTGTAAGTTTTCAGTTGAATTGAATATTTGAATACTATTTTCTCTAAAGAAATTTAATCACTTTCCTCAACTAAGCAATTACTTTTTAATTATAGCTTACGTATCCTAAAACAGTTAAACTATGACTCCATAGATAAATAGCAGCCTTCTGGCATGATCAGAAGAAGAACAAAAAATGAAAAATATACAAAAAAGATCACAGCCCAGTGGCATGTACCTTATCACCATCAACAGGAATTGCTCCATCACCAAGGCGAAGGTCCAAGGCCTTGACCCCATCTGAATTGGGAAGTTCTAACCAAATTCTGCCCTGTGGGTTTGGCCCAAGAAGTTGAAGAATTGTCAAGTGACAATTGTTGTGTTATGCCAGAGAAAGATGTGGTGAGTACAAAAACAGATAAAGCTCTTCTTCTTGTTGCTGTTCTTGATGATGCTGATGAAGGGGCAGTTGCAGAGATTTTCTGAAGTTGTGGGATAGAAGAAGAAATGGGCTGATTTTTGCATGCAAAGGGAGATGAAGACAGTGGAATTCCAGCAACCCGAGCTATCACCATGGCCGTTGGGCAGTTAGTATACTTAATCCAAACGGATTCCTCAGTTCTCAGTAGTGAAACGTTCGAATACCACAATCCACAAAGCACATCCTCAAATCAATGTAAAAACTATTTGACAAAAAAAAAAAAATCAATGTAAAAACTAAAAACTAGCACTCGGTAGATTTTCCAAATGGCCCCTAGAATGTTTGGGTAGCTGAATTTCATGCTTAAAAATCTTTTCCTAATGGTGTACGAACTTTTCTCTTCTATCCAATTTAGCAAAAGACAAAGAGGTCGACCTCACTACTAATGAAAAATCGCGGGATCATTGTTAGATGGATGCCATTTGTTTGAAAGAACACGGACGTACCAAAAAAAAAAAAACTCTCATTAAGAATTTATCTAACTGTAGATTGCTTAACATAAAATTAATCATTTTAAATCACTAGGTAAAAGTATAAAATTGCATTGTCGTTAGATGGATGCTACTTGTTTGCAAGAAGATGGAGCTGCACAAAAAAAAAAGGCAAAAAAAAGATCTCTTAACAGCGAAATGCCTAACATAAAATTAATCTTTTTAACTTATCGGACAAAAGTGAAATATAAAATTTTAATTTATCTAATTGTAGATTGCCCAACATAAAATTAACCATTTTAAATCACTAGGTAAAACCATAAAAGTTTAAGCTTTCAATGTTGTTAGATGGATACTACTTGTTTGTAAGAAGACGGAGCTGCACAGAAAAAAAAAACTTTTCAACAGTGACATGCCTAACATAAAATTAATCTTTTTAACTCATCGAACAAAAGTGAAATATAAGAGTTTGAATAAAAAGTATGTTGCATGTCTTCTTATATCTTAAGTTAGTTTCAAACTTGAATAGAGAATTCAACACAAAATTATTAAAGTAGCCTAAAACATATTTTTTATTCCTATAAGAACCCTTGCAATTTGAAGTTGGTTCAATTGGAGTTTTTTTTAACCTGTGGGACTTTTTGCTTTTCGTCAGTTTGTTGATGCAATACAGCAAAATGAATAATATATTCCTTTCATTAAAGCAAGGTCCAATTGTATAGATATAAATCTGATCAACATTTCTTTTTTTTTTATATATATAAAACACATTTTGCTTAACTAGGCAACGCTAAAAGGCAAATCACACTACAGAATTGACTTGCTTCAAGTATTGCAAGGAGGCAAATTGTTGGACAAAAATATGCCAAAAGAAGTCGATTAGTGCATTAAAAAAGACGAAATGATTAGAAAACACAAAGGATGGTAAAGTCGTAGTTTAGGGACTTTGTCCACGGCACAAATTCGCCATAAAGCAAAAACCTTCGCCGTCTGTGGGAATCGAACCCACGACCACGTGGTTAAAAGCCACGCGCTCTACCGGCTGAGCTAAGACGGCTTTGTAGCTCTCTTCACAGCTTTAAGTAAATATCTATAAAAAGCTTCGTCTTCTCCGTTTACTTTTCCTTCCAGCACTCTTGAGCAAAAAATATTCAACGGCTGAGCTTTTTTTTTTTTTCTGAATTCAAATTCCCATTTTTGATTGACATCTTCCTTCTAATAATGGAAACAACAACAGAAATTGAGGCAGAAGGAGGAGGAGGAGGAGCAGAGCAGCCAGCCGCAGATTGTGGATGTCAGTTGGTTGGCGCCAATCAGATAGGTTTCTTATGCTCTTATTACTTTCTTAAAGGAACAATGAAGTGCAATTTGCTGGTGAACTTCAACCTCGAGGGTGTCATTATTGCCTGAAAATTTCATCAGGTGATCGCCAGGTCGTTGTCAATTAAAGTTTTCTAGTTATTGGAGTACTTATATTTTAGTCTGGGAAACGATGATAGTGACTCGGCATTTAAAAGGTTACATTTAAATTACTGCTATCCGTGTCATAGCTTATCATTTGTTGACTTTCTCAAAAAGGAGCATTTCGTTGTATCTAGTTAGACAGCACATAAATTAAGGTTATCAAAATTCAACTCCGTCCCATTGAAATTCTCATGCTTTTTATTTTTGAATATTTCAAAACAATTATTATATATTATATTAAAAAAATTAAAGCATCTTTTAATCTATTTTTTTAATATAGTTCTTTTTTCTAATCATATTTATATTATCATTCAAATTTAAATTTGAATTTGTAAGGATAAAATTAAAAAAAAAAACACAAACATCACAATTAAATTACTATTCTTGAAAAGTTAGATTACTCAAACATGACTAAATAAATAGAATGAAGGGAGTTATATTCTACTAATAACTTATCTTTTTTTTTTGTCGAAACGATAGCTTTATATTTCACATTAAACGCTTTACAATAATTAGACAAAGGTTCAAACAAAAGGACAATCATGTCACAGCCTTGAAAATTTGGGCATGATTTTAGGAGCTTTTTCTTTTCTCTTGTTGTTAAAGCATCTTTTGGTGTCTTGTAGAGAGTGTGAGTGATCATGACAAAATGTGTGACTAGGTCCAAAAAAAAAATGCAAGCTTTTGTAGTAGTTCATCTTACTTTGTGTATCTTCTACGTAGTTTTTGAGGATATTCTGCTTTGCTGCTTTTAAGCTTGATGTTTCATAATCAACCAACTGAATCCAGATATGACTCGTATCTTCCACCTAGTTGTGTAAAGTGACTTCTGGTACTCTAGGTAAAACTTCCTGTTGATTTGAGAAACTGATTCTGCAGTGTACTTATTTAATGTTCTTTTATATCTGTGGACCCATTTCATTACTCTTAATGTTTCGTCTGTTTGATCTAGTGGCAGGTGCTTTTTCTTGCTTTCCACAAGTCCCCTTTGCTGGCGTTACAGTTGATGGATAATTTTTCTTGATGACTTTTTGCCAATTCTCTAATTGAATGCTTCTCAAACTGTTACACATTTGGATTTTCATTTCTAGGCCTCTTCTGCTTTCTTCTTGTTGTTATATTGATACTTTTTGATGTATATAATTCCTAAATTATTCGATTTCTACTAATTGTTTCAGCATTTTTAATTTAGTTTTCGAATCATATCTTGAACAAGGATGGTTGGAGCCTTGTTTGGACAGCCATTTTCCAAAGAAAAATTATTACGTTTTTCGTGAACACATTTTTCAATCACCTTTTTACCTCACATATATCAAATCGCTACAGTAATTTTTATAAAAAAAATCTAGAAAAATGCAATCCAAACATTTTGTTGCAGATGCTGAATCGTCAAGTGGTTAAATCTGAAGTCAGCCACTATCAAGGTATTCTATTAGAAAGTTATTCAAGTTAGGCACACAACTGTACCCTATCTTAGCAGTTTTATAACTGCTGCAAGCCTATTATATGTAGTTCAAGTTATTCTTTCTTCCAGCAGTCTAGCAAAGGACATTTGGTTGTATAGTTGATTAGATGCAGTATGGGAGCTTTGCTAAGTTACGACACCTAAAACATGACCCTGAGCATCTTTTGCCTTTGTGCTACATATTTCAGTTGGGCTTTCTAAACAAAGGTTTCCTTTTTACGTTATGCTTACTATACATTTTCCTGCTCATGTATTTTTGCAGATCCCTGAACTAGATTTCGAAATCCTTCCTGAGGCTCAGTGTGGTCCTTTGTTTTTTTTTTTTTTGGGACAACAATAACAATTGTATAACCTATTCTATCTTAATCTATAGGGGAAGGGGAGTCTAAGGAGGCTTGTGTGTTAGGGGTTAATAGGTATTGAACTAGATTTCGAGATCCCTAGCTTAGCGTGGCTCTTTGTTTCTTTTTTCAGCAAAATTTCGGACAACAATGATAATTGTATAATCTATTCTATTCTAATCTATAAGGGAGGGGGAGAAGCCTAAGGAGGCTAAGGAGGCTTGTGTATTAGGAGAGAAGAAACCTAAGAAGGCTTGTGTGTTAGGAGCTTAATCTATAGGGGATTTTTTTGCTACAGGTGGGATTTGAACATCCCACCTATAGCCCAAAGAGAGACTTAAATCCCTCCTAATGGCCACTGAGCTAAGCTCGTTGGCTCGTGGCTCTTTGTCCACGGTCCAATTTTTCGAACCTTCTTAGCAATGCTAGAATTTGGTTAGGAATTTGGACAGTTTCACTCCTAATATGTCCTTAGGCCGGGACAAAGCAGTGTGCAGAATTTCTGGTTGTTTCCTGTGGTCTTGCTTTAAAATCGAAAGGCCATGTTATTTTTGCCCGAGTGAAAGAGGTGTTGCAATTGTATTTGGGTATAGGAGTCAGTACTAACTCTTGAGGAGAGAGGTGATGCAATTGTCTTTGGGCTTAGGAAACAGTACTAACTCTTGAGGAGTTTCTCCCACCCTTGCTCTAATTTGAGCCATTGGCCATAGAGCTGTAGTGGCAAAAATTAATCCATCACAAGCGGCTGCGCTCCCAAGAAAAACTGCTCCTTAGACTGCATTTAGGTGAGATTATATTGGCACAAGCAAGTTTATTTGTTAATCACATGGAATTAAGAAGGTAACTTTCAGGATCCTTCACTCTTAATTTTCTTCAAACATCTTCATGCTGTTGTCAAAACCTGAAATAGGATTTTTCCAAGATGAAAAGCAAATTTTCCTTGCTTCTGTTGCTGAGGCACCGTGACGGAAATCTCTGCCTGGAAAGGGCATTACTTGATTTCTTTTTACCAAATTTGGGATAGGAGAATACCAGATAATGAGGAACATCTTCAAACATAACTTATACGTGGAGCGTCGGTACACTTTATGTGCAGCCGAAAATGAAGATGAATTTCTTCCCCACGAAATTGGGATAAAATGGGAGTGAGATTGCATGAAGTAACTATTTTGGATAGAGTATTATTTGAAATATTATTTAGAATAATTACTGTAGTACTTTTTGTGATATAATATATGTGAGATAAAAAGGTGATTGAGAATATAAAAAGGTGGATTGGGAAATGTGTTTATGATGCAAGCGAAATAATATTTAGAATAATTTCACTATCCAAACACTCTCAATAATGCCTCGATAACGGGCAGGAGAACCAGGCTCACAGCAGTTATTATCATCTGGATGAGAGAAGCTTTATGCTTAAAAAAAAAAAATAAAGTAAATTGAAATAAAAAGGACGATCAAATTCATTTGAAATGTTACACCTCAACCTAAACGAGTAGAATGACACAACAAATTAACCAAAAACCAAATCTTAACCTCTTCTTGATGCATATTCAAGGCAAATTCTCAGGATTCACTAGAGTCACACGAATGCCAATTCTGAGCAACTTTCAATCAAAGCTAGGCGAAAATGTCGTCCACTTGTTTGTTCCACTTGGATGTGGTCTAAATACTCTCACCCTGATGAAATTTATAAAAATGCTCGTTCCTCTTTAGAACACCATAACCAGCGAAGGCGACGCATGATTAATGTCAAATGATCAGCCGCAATTGCATAAGCATCTACGCTCCATGTACAACGAACAATGCCCTCCAACCGCCCCTTCCCTTGCGTGAACCCCCCCCCCCTCTCCCCCCCGCCCCGGGCGGGAAACAACAAAACAACCCAAAAAACAAACCCGAAAGGAAAAAAGGGGGAAAAAAACAACACAGAGAGGAAAAAAAAAAGGTACATCACAAGAAAGTATGTAATAAAAGATCATTTGTTTCAGGGAAAGGGGAAGAATAGAGGAGAAAAGACAAGCTGTTCTACCTTGTAAGTAGTAATCTTTCAATGTCACAAAAACTGACTAATGATCTCTAGCCTCTAGTACACTGACTAATGATCTCTAGCTATGCAAGAATTGACTATGAACAGCTACAAATCAAGGATGCCAAATATATTAACTACAGGCAAGCAGATAACTGACCTACAATATGCATAGACTTAATGAGAGAACTCATTCGCATTGCATCTCATCCTATCCCATGAGCAGTATGAGCAATTTCAAAGACCTAGACAATCACAATTAGAAACATAAGAGTTCCAGATTGCATGCACCAGATATAACTCAAGGTGTGGACGTATATTCTTCCCATTTATTTTCCCTTGACATAGTTAAGAATCCAAATAGGTTCAGCAGGACAGAGATCCAAACACTTCGCAAAACTCAATTACCGAAAGCCTTAAATGGGAAAGTCTATTTTTAAGAGACGCAGATGGATAAACCAAATCCATAATGCAACAAGGGAAATTTGCAACACTGTACTTCTGTAAGTACCCCAAAATAAACCCAAAAATTCTAAATGTTTATGCAAGACTTTCAACACAAACTTGTTCCTTTCTGCTTTGATCATGATACAAAGGATTGTACCGGAAAAAATCTTGACTAGTTATAATGAAAATAAATAAGCAATTCAATAACCCACCAAAAACAAGTACGCACTTAAACTGACAATCTAAGATCCTGATACATGCACGCATGGAAGCATACCAGAACTAGAAGACAAAGTAGAAGCCATATGTGAAAACTAGAAACATTTGCAATGTATGAAAGTCAGATGTAAGCCAACATTCAGCAAAATGTTAGTTCGCACAAAAATGAAGGCATTAAAATATAGCTAATAAACCTCCCATCACAAATATCTGAGCAAAATGCTAAGCAAAACTAGTCCAGTGACCTACTTCTTGCCAGTCTTCTTCTTTGAGCTAGTATTAGCAGACACCGGTTTGGGATGCTTCTCAGCTTCACTTGGGTCCAACCATTTAAGGGGATGGCGATTGAAAAAAGGCCAATTGGGCAGAGTAATGAGAGAAGTCAATAGAACGCCAGCAGCATATATCAGCAGCATTATCTGAAATGAGCCCAAAACATAGCCTGAAATAAATGCCACCACAGCAAAGCTCACCAGCATTATCTGCATGAGTTGCTCTGCTAGCTTCTGCCCTTGCCAATCCATCTATCAATAGATAGCATAAAATGTCTATCACACAAAAAATCAATAACATAAAGAACGAGGATAAGAACCGGAGATAGATGGCAACACATCCCAGAACGAAGTACACTAATACTCAATTCCTTGGGACACAAATGCTATTCTAGCAGAGAACCACACGAGGCTTATACTAAAATGGTAAAAGAATCCGCAGTCAGGGATCAAAATGGTAAAAGCATATCTTCATCTTGCAGAGAGTATATACTCAAATTTGTAGCACTCTAAACGACATGACAATGAAAACTAGTACTACGATTCAGGTCTTACAACCCCAGCTTGCAAAAGCAACTAGAAACTTCACCAACAAACTATCAAAGCGATTGAAAACTGTCAATTAACTAAATTGTGAAGCAAAAGTGATCTTCAAGGATTAAAATGGCATCCTCATAATTCACATATTATTTAAATCGAGAAGCTCAATACAAATATCAACAAATACAATGCCGAGCAAGTTCAAGATTTATAAGACACCATAAACAGCTCAAACGAGCTCCCTGTAATTAAAAATTCATCAAAAAAAATCCAAATTTGAGGGAAAGAGTAATTTTAGATGCTCAAATCGGATTAAGACTACAACAAAACTAGCCCAGGTCAAACTATAAACAGCTCGAATTTCATTAAAAGGAATTTAAAAAAAAAAGAACAGATCTATAAATATTTAAAAGAAAAAAGCCCAAACGAAATTAGCTGAAGACTAAAAGCAGGACAGGTTCCCGAGACAAGGCATTATTGACATAAATTCCCAATATTTAGACAGAAGATTCATATGGCAGTAGTAGTACCGAAATCATCCGTATGGCGACAGAAGAGCGAAACAAAAGATCACACGGAACTGATAAATAGGAACGAAAAAAAGAAAGAAGATGAAGATTTAAAAAAAAATGGGGAATATAAAAAATTACCTGGGAAATGGAAATGTGAGGGAAGTGAGCCTGAGGGGGAAGCTGCGAGAGTAGGCGGTGGGAGTACGCGCAGAAGAGGAGGAAACGTCCCAAGAAATGGAGGAAACGGATAGGTGAAGTCGTGAAGAGATACAATGGTAATACTTAAAAAAAAATAAAATGAAATGAAAGAACAGGTGCGGGCCAACCAAAACATGAAGCCCAAATTAGAAGCATCAGAAGGCCCAGCTGAGTTACTAAATTATTGCCGCAAGTGGCCAAGTCCGGAAGCCTCAGAAGGCCCAGTCCACGTGGGCACACTCACGGAAGAATTCCCAACTGCCGGCCTTTTCAATTTTCGTGAGAGAAATCCAGAAGCACTGAAGAAGAAGAAGAAGATGATGATGATGAGGATGAAAATGAAATTCTCACTCTTGAACAAAGATTCGAGTAAAATCCTCACCACTAAGATAAAACGGATGATCTAATTTGCGATATTACTCTTCTTCGCTGTTATTTCTTGCTAATAGGAAGTGACTACTTAGTAGTTGAAGTACAGACTTCCGACTAGCTCTTCCGGTGATGATGATCCGTCCCATTTCACTTATCCGCCTTAGGACGACGACTTTTTTAACAGTTCCACTTTCCTCAGCCCTGTTCGCGGTTGATCGCCGCCACCGCTATTTCTCCATCTTCGCTGCAGCGGCTCGGCGCCACTCCCAAAACCTTAGCCAAAATGTGTCCAGGAAGCCTAATCAACCTAACAAAAACCTCCTCAAAGCTCGCGAAACTGTTAAGCAGCTCTCCTTTCTGGCTCCGGCTCTGACCCAAGACAATAAGCCTCGGCTCTCGAAAAGCCAAGCCGTCGGGCTAGTGGCCGCTTCCCAAGCAAATTTCATGCGCGTCATTGTCCAACAGCTTCCTGAAGAAGAGAATGAAAATGAATTAGAAGATTCTGGAGGAGGAGGAGGAGGAGGAAAAGGAGGAGGAGGAGGAGGAGTTATTGGAATGGAATTGCTGTGTGTGGTGAAGGTTGTATTGAAGAAGATAAAAAGGAGAGTACTAGTTGGGGATAAGGTTTTGGTAGGCTCTATTGATTGGGTTGATAGGAGGGGATGATAGAGGATGTCTTCCAAAGAAAGACGGAGACCGCTGATCCGCCTGTGGCAAATGTGGATCATTTGTTGGTTCTTTTCTCCATGGACCAGCCGAAACCGGAGGCACTTGCTTTAACGAGGTTTCTGGTGGAAGCTGAATCCACCGGAATTCCTGTTACTCTTGCATTCAACAAGTCTGAACTTGCTACTGAAGAGGTCCGGAGATTCAATACATTTTCCTAGTGATGCTCTGCTTATTCACTAGTTAGATTTCAATTACCTATTTGCAAGTTAGCGAGATTCTCATACCCAAGTTTATTGTGAAATGTGCTTCGTTTTACGAGCTTTGTATTAATCATAATTTTAGTTGATAAAGTTCATATTTAGGATAAAATGCTAGTATGTGTTTGCTATTGGTCGCTGAAGTTCAGGTTATGCATGCCCTGAATATAAACTTGTTTTGATCTCAATGATCTGTAAACTTGTTTGGATTTTTCTGCATCTTCCATGCCTAGTTATGCTGTGTTTTCTTTTTTGGCTGTTATCTGTCTGGGCTGCGACCTTATTCGTAGACCTTATTCGTACTTTCTGAGGCTTCTTACTAAGTCTATCTGCAACACATGAATGCAAATTCTAAAATGCAATGGCAGTGTCATTAGTGCTAATTTGGTTGCCCTTTCTGTGTTTTCATCCTGAGGGGGATTTAATACATATCACTGAGGCCTCCCATTTTGGTTGATCAAACTTTGGATTGAAAAGCCTCTTTTGAAAAATTTCACCGTCAGATTCTGTTCCATTTTGTATTCTGCATCAATCCCTGATCATCTAGGAATTGGGATTGCGCTGTATTCTGTGCTCGTTCTTCCATCGTTGGTGGCTGTTTCCTCGTTGTGCCATATTTTCTTCCCATTGTTTGTTTACTTAAACAAAAACCAACAAACTTCTGCAGATGCTGTTCACTTGGAAATCTAAGCTTCGGAGTTGGGGTTATGAACCAATATTTTGTAGTGTTGAATCAAAGCATGGAATTGACACCTTGCAATTCAACCTGAGAGAACAAACTTCTGTAATCGTAGGTCCGAGTGGCGTTGGGAAATCCAGCTTGATCAATGCTTTGAGGAACAATAAACATTTTGTGGGCGTTTCTGAACAGGATAATTGGTATTATCCAGTGGGTTCTACCTCTTAGTTTACCATTTTTTCCCCCCTTCTTTATGGCTATTGCTTGTAGTTTGTGTAGACCCTTCTAAATTCTCTCTGTGTTCCTGTCTACCCTTATCTCTTAAGATTCTTGGCAGCAAGTGGTTTGAAGAGCAACGTGTTGCAGAGGTGTCAACAAGAAGTGGAAAAGGAAAGCATACTACTCGGCATGTTTCTTTGCTTCCATTGATGGGCGGGGGTTATCTTGCTGACACACCAGGATATAACCAGCCAAGTTTGATTAAAGTCACGAAGCAATCTCTTGCTCAACATTTTCCAGAGGTTTCTTCTCTTGCACTGTCTTCTTTTGTTATCTTTTTCACCTATTGAAGTTGATGAGGTCATTTTTTTTCCAGCTTTCATTCCATGTTGAAGTATTTGGTTGAAATTTTACTTTAAATGGGCTTTACATTTTATTTAACTCTCTTCAGATACGTAAAATGCTCAAGGATATGGAACCTACAAAATGCTCATTTAGTGACTGCTTACACCTTGGTGAACCTGGGTGCATTGTAAGTGGGGATTGGGAGAGGTATACTTACTATCTTCAACTGCTGGATGAGATTAAAATCAGGGAGCAATTTCAACTAAGGACAATAGGAACTAAGAAAGAAGGTGATGTAAGGTATGTTGAGAGTATTTGCAACTTTTGAATGTTTGCTTCCCTGTTATGTGAACTTTTCAAGTTCTGTATGCATACTTTATTACAACTTGAGCATGTTTATTTGATGTGATGGAAAAGAATATCAATAGTTACTCCTATGTCTGGACTCTAGTAGACTACTAATGCATTTCAAACTAGCAGAGAATCAGGATCACATGTAGCATCAGCATTTGCAAATAGAAGCCCTACATCTCAGAATAGTGTTTCTGATTTGTTCAATCAAAACAATTCTCCAATGAATATGATGTTACAATAGTTACATGGCGATCTTTACATTTTTAGGAGATTGTAAGCATATGAGATTGATTCGCTTCAACCTCTGGAAAATAATCTGGAAATAACAGCTTTTTCCGTTATAACATAGCACGTTAAGTGTTGGCAACAGATGATTTGAAGTTGTATATGAACCTTGTGTTACATCTTTCTTAAGCTGAGAATAGACGACTAGAGTCATATTTCCTGCATGTTTATACCTTTGTCAACGAAGCGATTATCAATCTTATGGTTACAACATTTGCTGAATTGACAGTTTTTTCCTATTCTTCTGCATTTTCTTCCTCTTTTGTGGATGTTCTCTGGAGCTTACATTGGTTCAAAACTTCCTATTCAGGTTCAAGGTGGGAGGCAAGGGTGTCAAGCAAGCAGAGCCACGGTTGGAACCAAAGAAGCACAGAAGGCAATCGCGTAAAAGTCTTAATCAGTCAATATTAGATGAGCTGGATGAATATTATGAAGATGATGATGAAAACATAGCAGATGATGAAGATCTCATTTTGAGGGCCATGAGGCAAGAAAATGAGTAGTCTTAGTCGTAATCGACTTACATAATCCATGGTATATAGCTCTTTAAGCTTTTAGGCTGGATGCTTTTAGGTTGAAACCTCGTTGTACAGTTTGTAAGGGGCAGGGGGAAGTTGTTTGTGGTCTAGGACCTTACATTCTAATTGTCCGGATTGCGGTTGTCAATTGAAGACTTTTTGGATGTTAACGAACTTATGTCCCATGTCAGTTCTAGTCGTAGCTCAGACAGCGCAGCTGGGATTTTTCCAAGATGAAAAGCAAATTTTCCTTGCTTCTGTTGCTGAGGCACCATGGCAGAAATCTCTACCTGGAAAGGGCATTACTTGGCTTCTTTTTGCCAAATTTGGGATAGGAGGATACCAGATAATGAGGAACATCTTCAAACATAACTTATACGTGGAACGTTGGATGTGCAGAGGAAAATGAAGATGAATTTCTTCCCCACAAAAATGGGGAAAAATGGGGGTGAGAAGTGAGAAACGATGACCTGGTAAAAGGATGCTTGGAGTCGGAAGATAATCCGTGAAGCACGAGATTGCATGAAGTAACTATTAAGCAATAATGCCTCAATAACGGGCATGAGAACTAGGCTCACAGCAGTAATTCTCATATGGATGAGAGAAGCTTTATGCTTAAAATAAATAAATAAAATAAATTGAAATAAAAAGGACGATCAAATAACTTATATGGATGATTAAAACTTACACCTTTTTTGTTTGAACTTACCATTTTATTTGAAAAGCTTACATACAACTAGATTAGTAAATTTAATGAGATCAATTTGAACTTACCATTTTATTTGAACTTAGTAAGGTTTATTAGATAATTGGTAAATTTGGCTAAAAATGCGGTAATTTTTTAAATTAATTTTTTAATTTCACAAACTTACTATTTTACTTGAAAAACTTACATCTAAATATATAAAAGGGGGAGTTTGGTAATGAATAGTTTCATTTTGGTCAAGCGGTTATGCTGTAATTGTTGTTGGATATGGAGGCTATTTTCGTCAACCAGCAAAATTCTTTGCTTTACCTCCTCAGCCATAGACAAAATGGCTCAAAGCAAATTTACTTTCCCGATTGGACAGCCGTCACGCCTTGCCGTGGGATTATTTCCAACACCAAGCCACGTGCTTCTTGTGGCATTTAGTTTGGATTATTTTGAAGAAAAAATTGTAGGACAAAATAAGTTAATAATACACACTAATTCGTGGGTAAAATAATCTAATCTCTAACAATATAAAAGGGGAGTTGCCTTATGAATAGTATTTTTTGTCAAGCGATTATCCTGCAATTGTTATTAGATGTCCGAACTATTTTCATCAATTGCCTTTTTTTTTGCAACTGGTATAGTTTTGATTCATTTACAGGACATATTAACCGAATTGATAATTGTAATTGATGGTGTAAAAAGTGAAGCCTATAGAAGCTGGTTTTTTGTGGTTAATTATTTGTTTTTGAAGTGTTATGTAAATGCAAAATTACCTAGGAAAGAATTGATAAATTATTGTTGGCTTTAGTGACTTTAAAAATGGCCTTTATTGCTGTGACAAGAAATAAAATTGTTAAATGTTTGGAAAAGAATGCACGCATAAGTGGATGCATTGTTCCATTTTCATGTGATAACTATTGCTGTAACTATGCATGTAACCAATGTTCCGGACTGTGTTCCATGGAATTCCCAAAAGTTGAGCTGGACAGGGAAAAAAAAAAAGGACCGGCACTCTCATTAAAAGTAAGTGAAATAACTTAAAGTGTCAAAGGTTTTGACTAAAAATAGTTTCTAATTTTGCTGCTTTTTAAAATGTACAATTATAAAGATATATTAGTCTATATATTCATATTTAGTGCGCATAATTATTAGAAAATTTTTAGTCCCCTTATTTTTATTATTATAGTTTTCATTCTATTTATATGTGTGTGCTAAATTATGAGTTTATTTTCTTTTTAGAAGAATAATCACTTTGTTATTTTATTAATATATTCATATTTAACGTACATATAAAAAATCTAACAATATAAAAGGGAGAGTTGGATTATGAATAGTGCTTTTTGGTCAAGCGGTTATACTGCAATTATTGTTGGATGTGGAGGCTATTTTCATCAATTGGCTGTTTTGGTTGTTTTCCGTTGGTGGTTTACTTTGAGAGGCGGTAAATAAAAGCTCTGTGTATGCCTCTCTTTCTATGCAATTTATTACTCATTGTAGTGGGTGGAGTGGTTGTCTATCATGTTGACAAGAAGTTTCTAACTGCATGATTCCCAAAAATTGAACCGAGAAAAAAGAAGTCCAACATTGTCATCACATGTAACAAAAATTGGCTAACGTGTCAAGACGTGGAACTAAAAATGGTTTATAATCCTTCTACTGTTTAAGACGTACAATTATAAAAATATATTAGTCTATATATCCATATTAAATGGATATAATTATTACAAATTTTTTGATGCCCTTATTTTTATTGTTATTTTTTCCATTCTATAAACAAAAAGTTATTTCCGTCTTGTATGTGAGCTAGATTGTCAACTTATTTCTTTTTTAAAAGAATTAATTTGTTATTTTACTAATATATTTGTATTTAATATATATATAATTATCATAAATTTTTAACACATTCGTTTTTCCTAATGGCTCTATATTGAAAAGCAATGTGGTGTGCTATTTTTTTTTTTATTTTAGTCAAACATGTAACATTAATTAGATTGTTTCTTACATTAAAAAACTAAAATACTCTAAATTTCAAAAACGATATAATTATGTTATAATATAAAAGGGAGAGTTGCCCTATGAATAGTATTTTTTTTGGTCAAGTGATTATCCTGCAATTATCTAACAATATAAAAGGGAGAGTTGCCCTATGAACAGTGCTTTTTTGTCAAGCGGTTATCCTGCAATTGTTATTGAATGTCCGGGTTATTTTCGTCAAATTACCTGTTTTGTTTGTTTGCAGCAGTTATAGTTTTGGTGCATTTACGGGACATGTTGACCGAATTGGTAATTGGTGGTGTAAAAAGTGAAGCCTATGAAAGTTGTTTTTTTGTGGTTAATTATTTGCTTTTAAAGTGTTCTGTAAATGCAAAATTACCTAGGAAAGAATTGATAAATTATTGTTGGCTTTAGTGACTTTAAAAATGGCCTTTATTACTATGACATGAAATAAAATTGTTAAATGTTCTGTAAATGCACAATTATTGAGGGAACAATTAATAAATTATTGTTGGCTTGACGTGAAATAAAATTGTTAAGTGTTATGTAAATGCACAATTATTGAGGAAACAATTAATAAACCATTGTTGCCTTTAGTAACTTTAAAAAATGAGTTTTATTACTGTGACATGTGGTGATTAATTTTAGCAATGTCAAGTTCTATGGTTTAAGTGCTTAATAGACTTGCCAGGTCTCCTCTTTTTTGGATCAATAATGATTAATACTCTTTTGGGAATGATTCACTTTATAATTTTCTAATTATCCTGATCCAAATGTAAAATATCCTTATACAATTTTTTAATTTATGCTCATGCATTCTATATATTATTGTCCTAATGTATTCTATATATTCATAATTGTTAGCCTTTAACAAAAATAATAATTCCCTAATGATCTACATGAATTAGATAATAACATAGATATATACTAATAAATCCACATAACAAAAAACAGTTAACATGGGAAATATTAGCCCACCTGCGCATCGCGCAGGCCGTCTCACTAGTATAGTTAAATTAGTAAGTTTAATCAAAATAATAGTAAGTTTTGTTAGATAAATAGTAAGTTTTACTAATAAAGATGTAACTTTTGAAATTTACTACTTCATTGGACAAACTTACTACTCCCTCCGTCTCATATATTTAGTCATTTTTTGGGATATATACTTTTTATGCATAGTACACTCCAGCAAAAAGTTTTTCCTTTTATTCCACTATTGCCCTTAATCATGTGCTGGTCAAAAGTAATTAGTAGAAAGCAATCCCATCACATTTGTCTTTATGCATAATTAATGAAGGATATAAAGGAAATTTCAGAGTATAAAGTAGTTAGAAATGTCAAACATGATAAATATTTTGAAACAGTCAAAAAAGAAAAGTATGATACTTTTAATAAAACGGAGGGAGTAATTTACATCAGAAATCTACCTATTGCTAAAGTGAGTAAGTTTGACAAAAAGTATAGTAAATTTCATTACATAAATGATAAGATTCAGTATTAAAAAGGTAAATTAAGTAAATTTCATTACATAAATGGTAAGATTCAGTATTAAAAAGGTAAATTTTCTTAAGCACTTAAAACTTACCATTTTACATGACAATCTTACGGATTTAGTTGGAAAAGTTACATATACCTTTGAATGAGTTATTTAATTCACCAAAAAGGATCGCAAAAGGCTCTAAACTATCACAAAAGAAAAGAAAATCGGATGTTCCAGCAACTCTCATTATTTTATTGCAAGTCACCTAACGAAATCCGCACCGTAGCACTGTCCAGCAAGTCAACTCATTCCTAATGGTTTCATTTTTGCCGCACCAAATAACGCGGAAGTCTATTCTTTGCTTTGTGCGTGTGAACAGCTTCACAAAGAGGAAAATGAATGTAAATTGTAAAAGAGTTGAAAAATTCTTGTGCGTGGTTTGCCGAATGCTGACTTTTATGTCCATAGATTATCAAAATACTACTAATATCACTGTATAAGAGAAGCAAAATACTAAAATTTCTCTCCTGGATTGTCAGTTAAATGCTGACTTTGGTTCGTATATACTATAAGGTACTAGTATACTTGAGAATATTATTGTAATCTGAGAAGCAAAATACAGACTAATCGGTTTTGATTTCAAAGTGATTGGCCCCCATTTTTGTCTCTGTTGCTGCTGAGGATTGAATGATGGCTGAATATCATGATAATCTTTGTCCTGCCTTGCAAGATCTCCAAGACCAGTTGCAGAGTGTGAGACTTAAGCAGCATCAACATGGATCTCTACGGCTTTTGGCTAGAGTTAAGAGGATGATTGTGCAGGATTCGAGCGAGGTAGAGGATGATGTGTTGTATGATGCTCTGGCTGCTCTTATTGATCGACTTCAAATGGAGTTGCCATTTCTGTTGGCATTCGAGCATTATGTTTCCTTCTGGGCTAAGCTGTCTTTTAGACCTTTGCTCAATAAAGTTGGTATAGCGCTGTCTGAGATTGCCAAGGACATCAGGCTTGCTCGTGAAAAGAATTACATTTCCAAAAGCCCTTCGAGATTGATGGATTTCCTTCGCCACTCACAACAAAGGGTTGAGCGTATGAAGCCAGAAATTGGAGAAGCTATTCGCATTTTGCTCACCGGTAAGTTTGAATTACCCTCTCACCTGCCTGAGTATCCATTCTGGATAGATTCTGTTTTTACTCTAGCAAGCAATCTTAAGGCTTTCTTGGACACTGTTGATACAGATCTTCATTCACCACTTTTAGCCTTTCAAGTTAAACTAAGGTCATTTGGAACTTTCCTTCAACGTGTGGTAGTTTGTTTCTGTACCTTAGCTGAACTTAAGGTGCGTGAATTAGATGCAACGATGTGGGCATCAGATCCTGAATCATTTATGAAACAATTCCTTCCTAGTCACATACTTGATAGTTTGATAAAGCATGTAGCTTCTGTGGCCATTCGTTTAGCAAACCTCTCTTGCCTTTACTGGTTCAAGGAAGTGGACACTGATGAGAAAAGAAGGACGATCATGGGGATTTTGAATTTGCAACAGGAGATTGACCTTTCAACTGCAGAATTTCTAGAAATGAATCTGAAGCTTCTTAGAGCTGTCAACCAAATTCAGCCTGGCCAAATAACTAGGAATAAGGTAACTGGTTTTCTCAGTTATCTCCTCCTCCACGAGGAAGGGGCACTTGGTGTTGCTGATGAGCTGAAGTACTTGATAGAACTTGTTATCAGCCAACCAGAGAAGCCCTGTAACGAGGTGGAAATTTTCCTGACAGAAATTAAGGCAGTTATTAGGGAGGCTGCTTCTCTAAGTAACTCACTTGATGGAGTATGTGCACATTCTCCTAAGGTTGAGGTTGCTAAGATTAGACTCCTCAAGGAAAAGATTTGGCTTCTGAAAGCAGAACATTTCCTCAAAGGACCACGAAATACAAGCTTTATCGACAACCCATATGGGGATTGGAAGTCTCGCATTACATCACTTGACAAGGGACTAAAAAACTTGAGGAGCTTTTCGAAAGATCTACCCAAGGTCAAGACAATACTTTGCAAACAGAACTTATCACTGGTTGAAGAAGTTCCTAGGGAGCTACAATCTGTCTTGCAATCCTTTTCTGCCAAAGAAATCACAGAGAAAAGGATGAGGGAATTGCTGTTGCTACTGCTTTTAAAGATTTTGGTTCTCAAGGCAGACTTTTATCTTTTGGAGATACTGAATGGTAATGCAAATTTGCTGTCCCTTGCAAAAGATCGAATTGAATCTGTTCGTGAGGGCCTGAAGTTGCTTATGACATTTGTCGCAAATGTACCAGAGGAGAGTTCAGACCATTTGGAATTCATCTTAACAAATATTGAAGCTGTGGCTAAACGGATAATATATCTCTATCACTCAGTTCTAACCAACAAAATCACTGAAGAGTTGATTGAAAGAATGTACCTTACACTTTCGGAGTTGTTAGATCAGATTAAAGTTAACAAGGCAAAGCTGAGAGAGCTTTATCCCCAAGTTCAAGGATCATGTTTCCCCAAGACCAATGGATTGGGGTGTGTTGATTTTCTGTTGATAAACCTTAAGGAGCTGCAAACCCATAAATCTAAGTCAATTGCAGCTGTGAAGAATCAAATTCAAAGAATCCAGGGGGATATGGAGTTCTTTAGATCTTTCCTCAATGATAGAGTAAAGAAAAGTACTCAACATCAAGAACTGAAAGGTCTTGGTGAATGCATTACAGAGGTGGCATACAAGGTGGAATACGTCATTGACTCAATCGAGGTTGGCATTGGTGATCACTTACAACATCTGTTATGGCTTGACTCTCTCTTAGAAGATATCAGCCATATTAAGATGGAGGCAGTCAGAAGTTACCAGAAGAAGACTTGTGATGACATACCCCATAATGTCACCAGAAGTTCAGCCCATATGATATCACAAGCTAGTGCCCCAGAAGCTGATGAAGTGGTGGTAAGTCTCAGTGATCAGGAAGAAGTGATAATTGATCGGCTTATAAAAGGATCCTTGCAACAAGATATGGTTTCTCTTGTGGGTATGCCAGGAATAGGTAAGACAACTTTGGCCAAGAAGTTGAACAATGATTCTAGAGTTACTTATCACTTCCACATTCGTGCATGGTGCTGTATCTCACAAGTATATAGTAAAAGGCAGGTGTTGCTTGACATATTAAGCAACATTAGTGGGCTTACTGACTACATTCATAAAATGACTGATGAAGATTTAGATCTAGAGTTGTATCAGCAATTAAAAGGAAGAAGGTATCTCATAGTTATGGACGACATGTGGAGCACAAAGGCGTGGGATGACTTGGAAAGATCATTCCCTGATGATAAAAATGGTAGCAGAATTCTAATAACAAGTCGTATCCAGAATGTGGCCTTGAATGCTAAACCTAATAGTGATCCTTATCTTCTTCGTCTCCTCACTGATGATGAAAGTTGGAGCTTACTACAACTGAAGAGTTTTCATGGAAAAGGTTGCCCAACAGAATTGCTTGAAGTTGGAAAGGAAATTGCTCAACAATGTAAAGGACTACCTCTTTCTGTGGTTGCAGTAGCTGGTCTCCTTGAAAGGACAGAAAAGAAACCAGACTTGTGGAAACAAATTGTTCACAGTTTGAGCAGAAGGTTAATAGATGATCCACAAACCCAGTGCAAGGAAATCTTAGAGCTGAGTTATGAGCACTTGCCATACAATTTGAAAGCATGCTTCCTTTATTTCGGAGCTTTCCTGGAGGACAAAGATATCTCTGTGCGCAAGTTGATATGGTTGTGGATTGCTGAAGGTTTTATTAAGAAAAGGGAAGAGGAAAGCTTAGAGGATATTGGAGAGGATTACCTGATGGACTTAATCGGTCGAAGCCTTGTATTGGTTTCTAAAAGAAGATCCATGGGTAGGGTCAAAACATGTCGAGTTCATGACATGCTACATGATTTGTGCCTGTCAAGATCTAAGGAAGAAATGTTTCTGCAGCCAATTACCAAGTGTGATGAACCATTTGCTTCTTTTGATGGTTTAGATAATGATGTTGATTTTGATCATTATTACCCTTCAAAACCATTAATATATGAAAGACATCGGCTTTGCATTTGTTTGGAGAGAAGGCATTTCATCAAATCAAAACCTTCTGGTCCAAGAACAAGGTCTCTGCTATTTTCTGCAATTGCTGATAGGTATCCCAGATGCCCATATGATATCACATTCATTTTTCAAAATTTTAAACTTCTCAGGGTGTTGGATTTGGAATCCATCAATATGGGTATGTTCTTTCCCATTGGATTCGATTTATTAGTTCAACTAAGGTACTTAGCAGTCAGTGGGGATCTGGATTCTATTCCACCATCAATAGCCAGCCTCTGGAAACTAGAGACATTTGTTGTGAAGGGATTAAAAGGTATGGTTGTGTTACCGGTTATTATTTGGAGCATGAGAATGTTAAGACATGTTCATGTAAATAGTTGTGCTATGTTCGATTTGCAAGACGACCAGCTTGAAGATTCCTTGGTATTGGATAACTTAGTAACTCTTTCCACACCAGCTCTTTCTGGAGGGAAGGAGACATTGAAGATACTGAGGAGATTTCCCAATCTTCACAGGTTAAGATGCATCATTTTTGAATCTCCGAGTTCTCCTATGGGATGTAATCAATTTCCACAATTTGACATTCTAAATCAGCTTGAATCACTCAACATCTCTGGTAGGGCCCTTAATCAGGGAGAATTGAACTTCCCCCTGAATTTAAAAAAATTGACTTTGTCTAGGCTTCGCCTGCCATGGAAACATATGGCTGCTATCGGGAGACTACAAAACCTTGAGGTTCTCAAATTACTTTCTAATGCCTTTGAGGGCCGGATATGGGACATGAGGGAAGGGGAGTTCCTAAAGTTGAAATTCTTGAAGTTAGATTCTCTGAATGTTGTTGAGTGGAATGCCACTTGCGATGACCTTCCCAACCTTCAGCAATTAGTTTTGCGACACTGCAAAGAACTTGAGGCAGTTCCATTCTCTTTTGGGGAAATTCCTACCTTGCTGATGATTCAAGTGCAACGTTGTGGCCTTTCCACAGAAGAGTCAGTCAGGGACATTGAGGAGCAAGGGATTGAAGGCCTCAAGATCTTCATCAGTCATTAAGATTTGTATTTCAGGTAATCATCTTGATTTTGGATTGAAACTTTACCACATACTTCTAGTCATGCAAGTACTAGAGCTTAGCAAATTATTCGTGCATCAAAATCTTTTGTCTCGTGACATTTTTGTGAGAATCAGTTACCTTGAGGTCAAATGTTAGCTGTAATATATTAAGCATTTGGAAACTTAGACTTTCAACTGGGAACATGTTGTTTTGACATCTTTGTTTTAGTTTCTTTATTTATAGATTTATGACAGAAATCTTTTTTTTTTGTTTGTTTTTGTTTCTGTTTACTTTTATTCCAAAGTGACTTTTGCCATTGTAATTTTGCATAGCTCTTCATTTACAAAGCACGGTTATGGTAATGTCGGCAGAATACAAAATAGGTCTTGTCGTATACCACTGGTTTTTCTACAAGCTAGCTTGAGTGGTGTGCTTTCTGAAGAGGTTAAAGTTGTTGTGCTCCAATATATCCCCTAAAAGTGAACCTTCATTGATAGTTTGATTGATAAGCTTTGTTGTTAACAATTTCAGTATTCTGTTCCATTGCAGATGGAAATAGAAGACTTTTTCTTTGAGGAGTTGAACATAATGGAAGAGTTTGAGATATCTTAAAACGTCAAAAAGGAAGGAATTTGATAGCTTCTTAGCGGGAAATTCTGCTGAAAGAAGTTGCAGCTTTAGATAAGTTGTCTGGGTAATTCTCTTGCACATAACATAGCAATCTTTTTAATTGTTTCCTGATGCTTATGAGTTTTCGAGTTGAAAATCTTCTCCAGTTTCTATTGTTTTTGCATGAGGAACATGAGATGTCACACTAACTTGCCAGTGTCTTTCACAAAAGCTTGACATTTTTACTGTAAACTCCTGAGTCTTTGTATCTGATCCTCCTGGTGTGTTTCATTTGCATTTCTATGTAGTCCTTTTTGAATAAAACAGAATCAGATCCTAAATGAGTTTTACTTTTATCCATCAGAGATGGCAAAACATATAGAAAATTCAAATCTACAGAATAAGTCTAACAGAAGAAATAAACGTTGTGGAATGAGGGCATTTCTGTAACTGGAAAAAACTGGAAGGGAAAAGGGGGAAGATAGGAAAGATTCTTAAATTGAGTTTGAAGTTGTTTTCAAACTTCAAGCACTGTAAATTCCAGCATGGAACCATGTTCCAAAATTTTAGCTCAGTTTTTTATTGAACAAATGAAAAAGAGCTTTTATAATGCATTAAAAACTTGAAATGCTGTGACTTTCAGCAGTCTTTCTTGAGAACAATTTTACAAGAATAAAATAAAGTACAGTTCAGCTATATATTGAGCAAATTGTGCGAATTCCAACTGTTTAATCTCTTGAAAAGGGAACATGTGGTGTGAAATCTGCCAGTTTTATTATTCTTTTCCTGTTTCCACTTGAGTTGGACAGATTCTTTTGCTGTTACGTGGTTATACTCTTCAATCTCACGTCATAAGTATCATGAATGCTAGTATTTCAGTTGTTATGGAGTAACTTTTTTGGCTGCCTCATGTCCCTATTTTCTCTTCAATGAAGTGTTGACATTTTGTCGGTTTGAAGCATAGCTAAGCATGTCTATTCGTTTCAGGCTTATTGTGGAGGTTCAATACCAAGCAGACCTATCAAACACAATTTTGTGTGGAATAAGATGCTTTATGTGACATCCATAAATTTGATGATTTTGAATGCAAAGCCTAACATAAGGGACAACTTGATCGAAGTGCTTCAGAATCTGCAGCAATCTTTGACCTTAATTAAGTGAAGGCACCAAGAGAGACTTCAGCATTGAGGGTATCAAACATCTTATGCTTCTTGATTTGTTGGTCAATTTTAGTACTTTATTTTTTGGTCCATTGCAACTGCATCAGCTCTTACCAAATCAATATTTTTTTCTACTTTAGCTGATCAACTTATGTGATTTGTCCAGGGAAAGTAGCTTATGGCCTAATGGGGAAGGAAAATCTATAAGGTTATAGCAGATGGAGTTGACAAGACTGGAAGCTTGACAAGCCAAGGTTGTACTTAATTGCTAAGTGTTGTCAGTAGCTTCGGAGGTGCAAAAACTGTATGTGTTTATGGATCAATAAACATGTTTCTTGTATCTAAATCCATAATTTTCTAGGCACAATAATGAGCACGTGACTACAAGTTTTACGCAAAGATATCCTGATTGCAGTTTTTTGATAGTATGATTCATATTTATTCTGCTCCTAGTCAGAATAAATGACAGTAGGCCTTGCCTGTACAAATGACAGTAGAACTTGTCAAGGAGTATGCTCAAACTTCTTGCTTAACAACTTATGATCCCCTGATGTAAACAATTTCATGATTTCAGTCAAAAGAATCTATGTTGCACAATTTCGATAATGTAGTATATGAATGTGAAAGAAGCTTTGGAATATGCATATGTTTAGCTTTAAACGTACAACTCAATGAACAAGGCGGATAAAGGATACAGGGTTTCTACAGTTGCCAATGGACTGGCCACTGCAATCCACCATTGATGGTCAGATCTGAGCCGTCCAATTCAAATTTTCAAACAATAAATTTTTTGTTTTATTTTTAAATTGGAAAGCTTAGATCTAGTCTAGCATACCCTGCTATTGCACTCGCAATGGTAGGAGTCCCTCGTCCAAAATTAAAGATGATGTTTCGATACAAGTTCTAAAAACTACAAAATGGCTCGAAACAGAGAAATGAACAAGAGGATTAAACAACAGAAAAATTGACCTATTAATAATCAATATTTATTGCATATCTTTTACCGCTTCCCTTACAATTTATGTTTGAATGTGACAGTTTTATATTAAAAAAAATATATGTTTTAGGTTTCTACTTTGCTTCTTTTTCAAATTCTTCTTATTCTTTTTATCCAGTCATCCTTTCAATCCAAAATAAAGCCGAAGATGATTAATAATTTCGACGTACTGTCGCGAGAAAAGGACCATATGTTATAGAGGTGTGTCGAATGCTCCTTCAAGCTCCATCCGACTATACTATATAGCTTAGAAGAAGATCCATAAAAATAATGGTCAAATCAAATGATCTCCCTCTACCTGCAAAGAACGTGCCCTTTAGTAGTCAAACAAAATGCAACACTTTTTCCCAAATTTTGGGCTAGCTTATTTCTACTTTGGGATGGAATGTTCTTGCACATGGATATCGAATTTGATCATAGGTTTTTACTTTGTAAAAATACAAATATTCTCAAGGATACATGGAAAGTAAAATATCAAGTCTAAATAGTGCAAATGGTGACACCTTTAATTCTATTCAATTACATTACAGGAAAGTTCATAATTCACCAGACCAATCATTTTTATAACTTTGATTTTGCCATTTCTCATTTCTACAGGCACATTCTCTGCTCTTACCAACTCACCAGATTGAGTAGTATAAATATGTTAGAACTTTGGTCAGCTTCAATGTGCCTTTTGACTTGAACACACCAAAAAAAAAAAAAAAGAAGGAATACTAAATCACAAAAGTCACAAAACGTTTGACATACTTGGGCCATTTCTTTCTAACCAATTTGGAGGCTGCTTCTTGTACAATGTTATTGAACCATTTTGGTTTTCCGGTTAAGAAAATGAAGCATCCTATGATTGTTCCAACCACCATTCCACAACCATAACAGATTAAAACAGCTTTCCAAGTAAATCCACTGAAAAATTCCTCATTATCTTCTTGATCCAGTTCCAGTTTCGGTACTGGCTGTGACAACTCATTAGTTCCACAACTTTCTGACAAAGGAAATCCACATAATCTGCTGTTTCCCGTGTAACAACGGTTATCAAATGTACCAAACTGCTTTCCTCGAGGTATGTTTACCAACAAGATGGTTGTGAGATACATTGAAAACTGAAAGATAAGACAAAGCAGCAGGTTGCTGGGAAATATCCCCATCGAGTTTGTTCCCCGGCAGGTCTAATGATTCAAGAACAGTTAAATTTGCCAGCGCTTCTGAGATTTGACCTTGAAGGCTGTTATGAGATAGGTTTAGCCAATGAAGTGCGATGAGATCTCCAATGACTTGTGGGATCTCCCCCTGGAAGTTGTTACTGTTGTAAATAATAGGTGTATTTCAAAAGATCTTGTCCTACATTGAAAAACTAAAAGAACTTCTCATCATTTATAATGCTTTGTCTTTTATTGGGCTTGTATTAAGTTAGTAACTAATATGAGTTTGCGCACATGAGAGAAAAGTTCAGTTGGACCATTTCAATACAAACTAACAGATTTGTCCCCGCGTGCGTTTAACACGGCCCAAAGTTGATTTTTTTGCGAGCAAAAATAAATTTTACTTTTACATTTTACAAATCAAAATTTGATTTTTTACTGAGAAGACAAATTCTTATCTCATAGGTTACGAAAGTCAGCCACATTTAATTCTGGAGAAACATTTCAACCTCTTGAAATAGTTTTTTAGGATAGTGATATTAAGCACGACTCAACCTACACTTTATTAGCTTTAGTTAACATTGTTTTTGGCTATTTTTTGTAAAGTTACTTGAGAGATCAATGGTTGTGAAGACGGACAGAATTCTCAACATTTGAAGTTCCAGCCCTTTAATTATCACCACTACGGAATCTTTATAAAGGTTATTCCCCATGTAGTTCAACTGTGCTGCAGTTCCATCTATTCTCATCATACCTCTGAGATTGTTGAAGAGTCTTTCTGGCAAACTCCCAGTGAAGTTATTGTTTGAAAGGTCAAGGATTCTCAGGGAAGAGAATAACAGTTTTTGAACTCTTAGGTTGCCTTGCAAATTGTTGGATCTCAAGCTTAGTACCTGCAACTTTGGAAGAGTTCCCAACCATTTGGGGAGTGTACCATCTAAGTTGTTGTTTCCAAGATCGAGAACTTTCAATTCTCTACAATTCGAAAGAGAATTTGGCAGTGCTCTTTCTAATTGATTGTCACGCAAATTCAGAGTACTCAGTTTGTTTCCTACTGGAAAAGTTGCAGGAATGTTCCCATGAAAGTGATTTTTGTGCGTATCTAACACTGAGAAGTCCATGCTCATGTTCCCCAAACATAGAGGAATTCTGCCGCTCAAGTTGTTGTTCGACAAATCAAGAATAGCGAGTGAGCTTAATTTGCATATTGATGATGGGATTTCTCCAGTAAGATTGTTATCTGGAATTATGAAGACCTGTATGCTGGCAGGTGGAATAACCACAGGCCCTTGCAACAAACATGAGCTAAGATCTAGATAAACCAGATTTGGGAATGGAAGTTGGCTCAGATCAATTAGAGAGTTGTAGGAGAGATTCAAGTAGAACAAACGTTGACTCCAGTTATACCATTTTTTATCTGAAAATATATCACCATGGAGCAAATTCTCTGAAAGATCTAGCTTATATTGGTTATTTGCTTGCACTAGAAATCCAAATCTTTGATGCCACGAGAGGACAAAAACAGAAATGCAACAGATTGAGGCAAGGTAGAATTAACACCATCAGTGATCAGCAAAATGTTATTGATAGAAAGATCAAGAGTTTGAAGCTGGTTGCAGTTTGAAAACATGCTAGCCTGCACAACACCGCCGAAATTGTTTGATGACAGATCAAGCAGTGCTAGATTTACAAGTTTTGAAACTGATTTTGGAACAGGACCATCCAGCTTATTTCCACTCAGATAAATTCTCTGTATTGACTGATACTGGAAATCATAGAGTCGGCCAGTAAGTTGATTGGATTCAAGGTGTAAAAGTATCAATGAGGGAAGGCTAAACACCCAAGAGGGTACTGCACCGGTCAAGAAATTGCTTCCCGACATGAGTAAAGCTAGGTCCTGCAGTCCGGTAACATTGTGGGAGGGTATTGAACCTGTAAGTGAATTGTATGACAAATCTAAACCCTCAAGATTTGTCAAGTTGATCACTGAAGCAGGAAAAGAACCCACTGAAATAGTTATTACCTACAGATAATTTCTGCATATTGTTGAAATTGCTGAAACTATTGGGCATTTGCCCTTCAAGACTATTATATGAGAAGTCTAAGAAAATGAGTTGCTCAAGATTTCCAAGTCCGGAGGGTACCTGGCCACTCAAATTATTAAAATTAAGCATCAAATAATTCATTTTGGTGAGATTCCCAAGAGATTCAGGTCTAGGACCCCAAAAGTTGCAGGATGAGAGATCTAAATAGCTTAAGAATTTCAAATATCCAAAGGATTCTGGTATTTCTCCAGAAAAACCGCTTTCAGACAGAGCTAGGTAACTCAGCGTACTGGTGGTGTTGTTCCATTTGACGTCTGACAAGTAACCATAAAGGTCATGGTTGTTAATCAATTCAACTCTTACCAAGTTTGGTAGTTAGAAAATGTCAGCTGGGCAATTTGCCATACAAATTTGTGCTACCAAGGTTCAGAATTGTTAATGACGCTGACAGATTACTTGGAATTACTGAAGCAATATCTACACCTGTAAATAAAGCTTCTCTTAACCGTGTTAAGTTTCGAAGAAGCAACTTAAAAACAGGCGGTTGGATTCTAATATATTGCAAAGGCTGTGAGAGATCAAGGGTGACTAAGTTGGACAAGCTCAAGAATTCAGATGGAAGTTGACCTGAAAATCCAGAGCTGGAGTGATTGAGGCGTGTCGAACTCGAAAGCCCACCAAACTTACTGGAAATCAGTGAAGAAGAGAAATCATTGTAAGCAAGGTTGAGCCATTTGAGGTAAGAAAGCTGAAAGAGGCTGCTCTTGGAATTGATTACCCCATGAAGCTGGCTGCAGCCAAGATCCAGGCCAATAACTTCACCACTTAACTCATTACATGTTACTGTTCCAAGATTTCGTCCCCGGATAAGAAGGCACACCCCATTGGAATCACACCCTGAAGAAGCTGTGTTGTCTATATCAATGCTTTTCTTGAATTGCAACAAGAACTGGCTCTGGTCACTAAGGCATAAATGGCTTGCATTGGTGGGAGATGAAGAAAAGACCATTTGATAGTGCAAGAAAACCAAAATAAGTTGAATACGTTTTCCCATTTTGCCTAAATCAAATGCTTCAGATATTAATGAGCTAAAACTTTGATCTGGTTGGATTACTACTTAACATGAAGCTAGCTTTTTCACATACAGAGAAATTCAGCAAAAACCCGTACCATATATTGCATGAAGATGCATACAAACTTTGATTAGGTTTTAATCAAATTAAAATAAAAAATCATCTTACATTTCTGCATATGTCACTGAATATGCATTGAATTGAAAGAAGCAAGAACCAGGAAAAGCCATTCAAAGTTTTGACGATGGAGACAAACTTTAATTCCATATTCTTGTTGCTAAAGCGACCACTAAATTGGTGATAATTTCTATTCAAAAGCAACAACACTACTGATCATTTGCTCAAAATTGTCAGTTTTTTGCTGCTGTTAGTAGTTATCAAGCGTCCACTAAATTGGTTGTAATTTTATCTTCTTCTCATTACATCAAAAGAGGGACCAGTGAAAACTCTCCAATATCAACTTTAAGAATTTAAGCCGCATTATCATATTGGAAGTTCATTTAATTAGCTATGATTGAGTTATCACTAATAAAATTTGAGTCATTTATGAAATGCCTTTTTCTATATACTTATTGTTCATCTTTTATTTAATTTTCTTTTGATTATTGTCCAACACCAACTTTAATGTCTTTTGGTTTTTTAGTATAATCCACAGGTATCTGCATCCATTTTACAGTTTGCGACTAATCCTGCTCAAGTCGGGTGGGACTCCTTGCAGAAGGAAGCTCTTCTAACGTTGTTTTTTCCATTCCTATGGATTTCGAACCCAAAACCTCATAATTAAAGGATGCAAGCCTCTTCTACTTGTATCAACATCCGTTGGTATCAACTTTAATGTCTGCCTAAAACAATTGTGCAACAATTACCACCACCACACACTGCGGGCGGCCTTTTTTTTTTAAAAAAAAAACTTCCAATTCAAATATGCATATTATAGAGTTTCATTTTTATGTAGAATAGTATGAAAAAAGTTCAAAATAAATCAGAATGGTCAATGCACTCCAATCTCAAAGTGATTTTTTGCACTCGATGTGAAGGAAATAAACCTTGAGTGCGAGAAACATTTCTTGGCATAGATTCAACTGATTTTTATCCGGAATATTTATGAGATATTCAAATCATTTGAGTTGACATTATTACGAATTCCTTGCTAAATGACATGGGAAGTTAAAATTATACACTAGCATAATATCGATTATGAAATATGTTCAGACGCCTCTCTCCTACTACTTTTGCTTGAGTGGCATCAATCTACTAACCCAGTTGACTGTATTCCTTTTGTTAAATGATCCACATAGAAAATTGATATTTTAGAAAATATTAATTATTTGGTTTTCCCAGTAAAGCATTGACTATTTCAAGGTCATGTAAACGACTGTGAGATCAACATTTATTACGTGCGAAAGCTATTTTATGATCTATATGAGAATGGTCTATTCAAAGAACTAAAACATGGTATTTATGTAGGAGAAATAACAATATAATAAAAAAATGAGATAGAGAATGGCATAGGATGTGAAACAGAAGATCCGTTGCAGGGGAATTAGCGGGCAGCAGCGTGGGGGGCGGGGGCGGGGTCCTCCACTCTAACCCCGCCCCGTTGCCCTCTCCCGAGTCCCGCCCCATTACCATCCCTATTTTGAGCGATTGACCCTAAGCCCCAAGCCTAAATGTCTTTATACTCTCTGTGTATTTTACCAACGCAAATACAAATCCTTCCATGATGGTTCTTATCATCTTATCATCGAATAATAATCCTTTCCTTACTCAAAATGGTACTCAAGGACTCAAACAATATTGAATAGAGATGGTCACTATAGTCGATGATAAGATGATTAACGGTATGATTAATGGTAGCCGGTAGCCAATTTTTTCTCCATTGGGTCTTGAAAGTCGAAATGATATTTTGAGAGAGAAAGAAGAGAGGGAAGAAGAAATGTTAAAGGGGGGATTTTAAATAACCTGTATTTTGGATGAATTTGAATTCTATCCATTTTAACAAGAAAAATTCTGGATGGATTTCAAATCCAAATCTTTCCTTTGTTATCCAAACAAGTTGGGGAATTTGAGTGAAGGATTTGAAATCCAATCCACCCAAATCCCTCAATCCAGACAGACTTGGAAATTCAGCATAGAGAAATGTGAAAAATCCTTGTGCAAGTTGACCCCCGACAAGACCCAATGGCTTGTTAAATGGCTTATACACTAAAATTAACCAATAGGATTTCTCTATTTAGACACACATATACAAAATAAAATTAGGGATAATTTCAGTAATCTCCCTTGAGGTTTTGGACAATTTCACATAAATACCTTCCAATATTAGAAATTACATTGACCTCCCCTTTCACATAGACTTGATCAAATGTCACCATCAGGAGCCTTCAAATGACCAAATTGCCCTTAAAAACTTGTGCCAACAAATATTGAAAATATGAGAACAAGAAATTGTTTTAAAATAAATTTTTTTTGCTACTTGGCACCAAATAGTTGTAGGTATATATGCTTAAAATGCCAAGTAGCACCTATAACAATATTATCTGAGAAAAATCAAAATAGCTTTGACAAACAATCAGCAAACTAGAGGCTCAATCACTCGTGATACTTCATTTGGTGAGGGATTTGTACAAAAGGGTGACTAATATACCACAACTTAGAATCCATCAAAATCATTAGAGGTAAAAAATCAAAACTTTTATTGGTTTATTAATCTTACTTACAAGTTTTTTAAGTATTGATTGTTATTTATCATGTTAATGGCACCCAATGCTTGTTATGGACATAATTTAAACTTCCTAGAAGATTATATGTTATACTTATGAATGTGCCTCTATACTACTTAACGATGGTTACAGATGACTTTGTTTATAGAATATCTTTAGTTAAGTTGGCATGATTTTTCTTTTTTTGGTATTTTCACCAGCCTTATATGCTAGTATAAAGATCTGTTGCACTACCAACGGTTCTTCTTAGGCTTAATGGCCAAAATTGTATCTTGTTATATATATAGAGTTATTATCACTTTACCCTCTTCAACTATATCACTACTATCAGTTTACCTCAGAACGGTATCTTTTAGTCACTTCACCCCCTTAAGTAATTCAACTCAACATGTTAAGAAATTTTGGATTAAAATACCCTTTCATTCTATAGCATTACTACATTGTTATTATTACTTTATTCTTTTAAATTACAGCGATATAATCACTTTAATTCATAACATTATTTTCTAGACATTTTATTTCATCGTTAATTTAACTAGTATGGTAAAAAAAATTTAAATAAATTACCCATTTATATATATAATTAAAAATAAAAATTTGGAATGATTATTATTCCTTTTTTTCACTTTAAGAGATCCAAAAATATAAAAATAAAAGGGTTTTCTCAAATTTCTTTTTTCACACTTATTAATACTAGGAAAAACAAAGATAGGAAAGAAGAAGACAGAAAATTAGATTTTGTAAAGAAAAAATAAAGAAAAGTCTAATATTAGCGTATTAATTTAAGATTATTGAGATTAGGATTGAAATCTGGTGGTAAACAGTAAAATAAAATAATTTTAAAATAATAAAAGTATTTAATTCTTTCTTATTTGTATTTTTTTTAAAAAAAGAATTGAGCTCTCTCTCTCCTCCTCTTCCTCCCTCTCCCAATCTTTCTATTTTTTTAATATTAATAAGATTGCCAAGAAGAAAGAGATTAATATTTTGACTTTTTTTTCTTAATATTAAAGAGGAGAAGAGCCACTCTAAAATTTTTATTGTTTTTATTATACAAAGAGAAGGGTACTTTCTTCTAAAGTTTTTTAACTTACTAAATTGGTTTAATGGTGGGATAAATTGTCTAAAAAATAACTATATGAGATAAATTGATAATGAGGCTATAATTTATGGGGGTAAAATGATTATAATTTTAAGGGCTAAATTTATCTTTTTACTTTATTTAACAAACTCCGTTAAGTTTGAGTGTTAGTTTTGGGGGTAAAGTGACTAAAAAATAACGTTAAGAGGGAAATTGATAGTGGCACCGAACGTTAAGGAGGTGAAGTGATAATAACCCATATATATATATATATATATTTTTTTTTGGTTGTCCTAAAAGGATCAGATTGATGGCAATTTTTTTGTTTTTTTATTGGCATTTTCTTCATCAAAAGTGTTAATTGTTTTCTTCTAGAGTAAGAAGGGTAAATTGGAAGAAAATTGTGTGCCAGTACTTTACTTCACTTTTGAGGTTAATTTTTATGATGAAGGCTAACTTTGTTATTAAACATGTCAATTAAGGGGATCTCAATATAATTCTTAAGATTAGAGGGTATTTATGTGAAATTGTTAGAAACCTCAAGGGAGGTTTCTAAAATTATCCCATAAAATTATTTCATCTTTGTTTCTGAATGTAAAGTCAAGTCAATTGTGCCTAATTTCATATTCTTGTATAATTTATTACGTTGCCAAGTACTTTATTGATGAATTTCAACTGTTCAACAGTTGCCAACATCGAATGTTATGTTCTCATCCCTCGACGAGAATTTTAAGTCGAACTGGACTGACTACCAGATATGGCATGCCTAGTAGTTGGTCCATCATCAATAAAATAGTTTCATGTCAACATATAAAGATCCCACTTACTAATTTACTAGATAGCTGCACGTGAGTCGCGTGTGCGGTTTCGTGATTTTCATATTTGCACTTTCTTTATAAACTAGTTGATGTGCGCCTCGCGCGAAGCGCGAGGTTGCCCAGACATTATTTCTGCAATGGGGTTAGTTTGTTAGTTTTGCTGGAACTCATGAATAAAGTGTATTTAAACTGCAAAAGATACTTCATTGACAAAAGTAGTGTTAACATCAGGAAAGGCAGAACTGGTTTAGCAGCAGAGCACCGTCGTACTGCATGATTAATATATGCATATTTTTAATTATCCTGTCCAGCACCAGCTTAGGATGACCAAATGTTTCTGTGCAATTCCATAGATGGCCACACACGGAAGGTGCCAATTGTTCAGATACAATGATCATTCACAGCCATGCAACTGTCCAGCACCAGCCTAGGATGATGACCAAATGTTTCTGTGCATTCCACAGATGGCCACACACGGAAGGTGCCAATAGGGGACCAAATTCACTATTCTCAAATAGGTGAACCAAGGGCAGGATAGGTATATAAGGGCACCACTGTCAAAAGCCAACCCAACAACAAATGCCGGCCATAAATTCCTCAAAGCAGCACACAATAACCACACCACCCATGTTCCAAAATTACAAAACTACCCACACACTTAAGGTGCCAATGAGGGACGAAAATAACTGTTCCTAAGACCATTCGCTCTTTTATACTATTAGGATTTGGAATGTTTTATAGCACATGAACATAAGGAAATTGAACTGCAAACTTGTCTTAATTTCTCAATTAATGACATGGACTTAATTTCTTAATTAAGGACATTCTTGAAACATGCTTTTGATTCTAGAACAGATGACAACTATTTCTAGAATTGATGAGAAGTTAATGTATCACTCATTAATAACTGAAAGAATAATAATAAATAATTTCTGATCATATCATAGTGTCAATGTTTGTTCTTGAAAACAGTCATCAATATGAAACCAACAATTAAATACACAGTGATATGAAAATGCATCTAGCAATCACCAGTATTTAGCCTTCTTCCTTTTTTATCTTCTTCTTGAGAGTTTTGTCATCGTTTGCATTTTCTTTGATTGTTGAGTGTTTGAGATATTGAAATTTTGTGTCATCTTCTAGGTTCGATACTTCATTTTCATCATCGTCCGTAGTATTTGTTTTCTTTTTGTTGACGTTTTAGCTTTCTTCGTTATCTTCGTGTTGATGGTACTTTCTTCATTCTTTGTACTTCGTTTGTGAAGTGCCTACTCAATATCATCTGCATCATCTGATAATTGGCCATTATGTGTTTCAACCTTTTGGTCGAACTTGATGAGGCATTTGTACTCTTTTGTAGTTATTGACTTTAGTCTCCCGATGAACTTTGATATGCCATCAGTCTGCCATTTAAAATAGCACAAGGTTGTCTTAGATATCATGTGTGTTCATTATTGGTATGCATATTAATTACTGTCTTTATACCTTTCTAATTGATTCAATGTAATCTTCCACAAGGCATCCAATGTACCATGCTGCCACATCCTTGAACAATGTAACTTTGACAGTGTATTTGCCTTGGACAACAATTAAATTTAAAAAATATCTATTTCATGTGTGTATATGTAGTTAGATTTTGTTTAAGACCTTGAAACCTGGAAGAATTATTTTTTATTTGTGTCATAGGAAAATGTTACTTGGGAATGGATCTGACATTTGCACAATTGAGACATTCTACACTATCTTGTGTTTTAACGACTGATCTTGTACATTGCTGACATGCATCGTACCATGGTCTTGATTTGTTTCGATCGAATCCACGATCGCTTTGAAATAATAATTCATATTTTGCAAGTGCATATATTATGGTATCTATGTATTAAATCTGAATTGACGATGAAATATTTGTTTACCTCCTCTAGTGTTTCTCTTTTCTATATGATGTCATGGAGGGTACCTTCTATGATTTGTTGACTTTGCTTTTTCATTGATAGCTCTTTCAAGTTTTTGCCTCTGGTGTGCTTTTCAACTTGGGAGAAATAGTATGACAAGTTTAAACTCTCAAGTTTATGTATTCTTGTATAAATAATTTTGGCTTACCACTTTCTCAAATCTTTTGCTTCTATGCAAATAGGTCGAGTCCAGTGTTGTAACATCAGTGGTTTGTAACTCGTCCTTTCTTGTATGCATAGATATGGATCTATATGGATGTATGAATCATTTAAGTTGATTTGGTTTCCTGTACCGATGTATGGATTGTACCTCGGTAGATGTTCTTTAAAGCCTGAAAGGGCAACGATGAGTTTTTCATGAATTTTATTTTGTAGAATGCTTTCTATATGGGTGAGTTTTTCAATCTTTTAAAAAACTTTAATATGAATTCTCTTCTAAAATGCTCATTAACTTCTTCATTGTTGCTTTATTTAATTTTCCATCTGGTATTGTATACATTCTATTTTCAAACACATGTGCAATATCATGAAAATGTAACTGAAAATATTCAGGGCTATTCTCATTAGGCATTAGGCCAGTAAGATCATAATAAACTTGTCTTCGCAACTGAAGCATGTAAACACCACTCTTACTGGATGCAAGATGCTTACCTAACTTTACCCCAAATGATGTAAAGGAGAAAATAGAGTTATAAGCTCGAACATGATGTAGAAATTCTTCTGATTGGGAATTGGACAAATCAAGCAATTCTTGTGGTATTTTAGTTTTAGGCTTGCAGCCAACTTGACTTTTCCATTATCACAGCAAAAAGTGGGAGGCGTGTACTCAAATTTCATGGCATTATAATGAGCACATGGTGGCACCATTTTCAACTCAATAGCTTTGTTTGGATAGAGTATTATTCCAAATAATTATTTGAAATAATTACTGTAACACTTTTTGTGATGTGATATATGCGAAATAAAAAGGTGATTGAAAATATAAAAAGATGAATTGAAAAATGTGTTTATGATGCAAGCAAAAAAATTTTTGAAAAAATTTGCTATCCAAACATAACCTTCAGTACTTGTAGTACAGAGGAACAAACATTATAAATCACAATAAGAGCATAATGAATTTAAATTTGTAAACTATATAACATTTTTTCAAAAATAGCTTTGTACTTGTAGTCTGCCATGAAACCATTTGTGCTTTAAATAAAAAATTTTTAGTTACATATTGGAATGTTTGATTCCACAGCAGTAAGATTCGAAATGATTCTTTGCTCTCTCTTATCGCTGATATTTGCAGCATATTCCTTTTCTTGTGACTCACTAAATTTGGCATATTGACTTTTCTTCATTTGAGCATAGGTTTCATTTTGCTTCACATGTTCCTCAACAATCTGGATTGGCTTTTGAACAAGTTTCCTTTTCTTTGACGCTTCTATAATTTTTTTTATTCTGCAATTGTTGTTCTTTAGTAGACAAATTCACATTGTTGGTTTTCATAGATTTCAATCTATACATTCTCATTCCATCTATGATAAATCACAGGAAATAAGATTAAAAATAAAAAAGCCCCTTATGGTATACCTAATGTACAGAAAAAGCCCATCGTGATTTCAAAACATACAAAACAACACCTCATGTTTTGAACTAAATTGTAAACTAACAGAATTCGTTAAACTTAACGAAAATGACGGTCTCGGCTGTTAAACTTACCGGATTCCGTTAAGTTTACCGTTAAATTTACCGAATTCCGTTAAATTTTCTATTAAATTTACCGGATTTTATTAAATTTAACGAATTCTGTTAGTTTACAATTTAGTTCAAAACATGAGGTGTCGTTTTATATGTTTTGAAACCACGGGGAGCTTTTCTGTGTATTAGGTATATCACAGGGGGTTTTTTTATTTTTAACCCCAGGAAATATTATAGTATAAATTTTATAATTCTTATAACTCAATAGCTACTTTTTTTTTTTAAAAAAATCTACTTTCTTTATCTCTCGTATTATAATCATATTTACCTGAATCACAATTGCATCTCAACATGTGCTGCATTTGACCAAATGTTTTGCAACTTTCTTGACTAATGAGATTTAGCCCGGACACTATATTTAAAGATTGGAATTACCTAACCAGTTTCATGAACAACCATACATACATGCACAAAATGTCTTGTCAAAATAAAATTGATTGAAACCAAACATAGGGTTGGCCATTCATGCAGTATATAGTGTAGGATTTCTAATTACCAAAAGTATGTAGGTCATGAATGGTAATAGGACATCAATTAGCAGCCACTACGATTAAGATTTTTTTTTGACTCATCTTTAGTTTATTAATTTATTATCCAATTACCCTTATCTAAAGAACAATGACAATGAACAGATAACATACTACGAAAATTTATTGCTAAAGATGAAGTATGCACAATGTGCAGCTTCGACCATCATTCTGAAACAGTAGTTGTCGAACTGCTTTTAATTTCATAGTCTTGCTTTAAAATTCCAGCCCTTTATTGTTCAACATTTTACATTTTCTAACTTTTGCTTTGAAAATATTAGGACTCATTTATAATTCACTATACAGAATATATCCATATAAATGTAAGACCATTATAACTCTCAAATTATGAACTTCAACATCTTTTGTTTTATTGAAATACATGTGTTTTCTTTCTTCAAGTTTGAGCCCATTGATGCCGTCATGGGGAATTTTTCCCTTATTTTTGTACTTTGCAGCATTTCTTTCTAATTTTTCATTACAGGGCTAATATAACCACTAAGCAATGATTCAAATATTGAAACTTTTTTTGGGGTAAACTGTTGAATTTTGTTTGTGCTGTCACCAAGTCATCTAGAAGAAATAATTCTTTTGTATCGTAAAATGGGGCCTAAAATTGTCACAAAAAAAGAAATAATTCTTTTGAATTCATGTATTAAAAAAATATCGAATTCGGATAGGAAAATTTGATCTTTATTGAATCATAATTATCAAGTAACATAACACAATTAACCAAAACAAAAAAAAAGGCAGAAAAACCCAACATAGAATATGAAAAAAGGTCACAAAAAAACCAACAAATCAATAAAAAATTAAAAATACATGCAAATTAAGGTGAAAAACATAGATATGTATAGGAAGCTCACGCAAAGGTGTTTGGAACCTGAAAATCGTTTAGATGAAAATGTCAGCAACTGGACCTTGATTTTCCAATTACAATACTTTTCTTTAAAAAAAAAGATAAAAAGAAAACAAATTATTATATGTATAAAGAGTCTTTACAATTCCAACTATAAAGGTTTCATGCACTCACTGTTCACAATCCTCGAGGATTAACTTGAGACATCAAAGTAATGGGGTGTGATATTCTAGCAGGAACATAAGTAATTGTCAATGTTTGAGAGGACCTAGAGTTTTCCAACCTGTCAATACTTTCATCATAATGAGATTTCTTCAATTTTTATAAAATTCCATCCAAGTCAAGTATGAATGCTTGGAAACAAAAATTCTTAACCTATTCCAAACCATTAAGAAATAGAAAGCACAAGGACGTTCATTTTTCGAGGGGTACCTTTCTGCAGTTGTTTATTAATTTGTATGAGACATTCTTTGTGCTAGTAGATGTGTGCGAACATTTGATCAATACTGCCATACTACATAAACAACCAACAATTCAATCCGATGATTAGTGTTTGTATTCACCTATCGTTTCCGGAAAAAAAAATTAATGTTTGTATTAGTGTCAGTATTAGAATAGAAGATCACTGAATAAAGTTCAAATTGTAGTCAAATTATAAAGTTAATAATATGTAGACAAATTGTCTTAAGAGCATATAAGGCAAATTTAAAAAGTAAGAAATACCCATCAATAAATTATTCAAAACACTTTTATATATGGTATAGATATAGATATACCAAGTGAGGTCTACTTGCATGTGCACATGGAGTCAAGTGAGACCTCTATATGTGCATATAGAGCTCTTTCATTGGTTATTGATAGGGTGCATTTTAGTGGGATATTTTGGGTAATATTACGCAATTGTTTGACTAAATATTGCATTAATTGGGTGGATTCTACTCAGATGTGGTTTTTGGTGCTAATTGCAGGAATTGATACTGAAAAGTGCTTAAAATCAAAATTAAGAGGATTCGTCGCACGTGGGCACTTCAAGCAGTGGGGTCCGCTTAAGGAGCTGAAGAAATTAAATTGTAATAGATTTATTTTAGTTAGAGATTTTTGATTTTTGAATACCAATTTTTGGAAAGAGGAGAATTGGGGGAAAATCGTTTTGTTCTCCTCTCTGGTGGGGCTAGCCGAGGAGAATAGAAATCACTCCCTTCATTTTCGGTGGCTACCAACGTGAGAAAGGATTAGACTCCCAGAAGGTTTCTTTTTGGTTTTTGGATAGTTTTTTTAGTTTGGCTGGGGGATGTAAAGAAAAACCATCAGGAGACAAAAGCCACCGTGGTTGACTGGGTGGAAAACGACTTCTCATTATGGTATTGAGGAGAATTGAAGAAACAAAATTGGAGATTCTCTCGTATGGCCTTTGGTAGCAATTAGGAAGAAACAATAAAGGCCAGCCGTCATTGTTGACTGATTATCTTTTACCTTTTACTTCTGTTGGACAAAATTGGAAGAAACAATCAAACTCTTTTGTACTTTTGGCTTTTGGAGACAGTTGAAAGCAATCGAATACCTTGCTCTTTTCTTCTATTGTTGACCGAATTTGTGCGATTCGATTTGGCAATTTTCCCCAATTCTCCACGCACAAGTTGTCCTTCATTAATGGAGGGCTAATTTTCTAATTCTAGTCAAGGGGCAACTGACGAATTGGTTCAGCAATTACTGTGAGATCTACACCGCTTTTAATTAGTTCTTACATTTATTGGTATTTATATGTTTCCTACTTTTAATTGCTATAACTCTTGTGTATGATTGATTAGTGCGCAATAATTAATTATTCATATAGCCTATTTTGCTAACTAGGCGTAATTGAATCCGTAATTGTTCGAATATCTCTATCTCAGTAGCAATTGGCGTAATTGGGTTTATGTCATGGAAACATATGATCTAACTTAAACAAACCCTCATAGCGTGTTTGTTAGTTAGGTTTGGGCCTTTTTAATTATTAATGCAATTTAGAAATTAAATTCTACGGTCGTACCTAGGATTGCTTTTGGATTAGGGAAATAGTTAATGTCGTACCTTAACTATCAAGAAATTAAGAAAAGGTTGGTTGTTTATCGCGTGCATGACAATTATAACCAATCTACTAATAAATGTTGGAATTATCTGGGAATCAATGATCAGTGCATGAACCATTTCTGAAGTGTACCCTTGGTTAGAGTTTCCCAATTATTTCTTTTAATTTATTATTTCTTTTAATTAATTATTTTCTATATTTGATTTATTTAGTTCATTAGCATTTAATTCCAAACCCCCCATTTATCTCGACTCGAAAAGGAAATAAATTTCTCCCCAGTCCCTGAGGAGACGACCCTACTTGCCACTGTCTACTAGTTAGTGAATTTAGTCAGATAATTAATTCGGGTATATCGGATTAAGCAAACTCTTCGGGAACAGGGTGAATCAAGTAACCCATTGCACACCTAGAGTGCCTGCTCCAGTACCTAAAATTGATTATTGACTACTGTGGGTGATAGTTAGGTTATATTTATTATTATTGCACAGGTTCGGCACCTGTCAATTTTGGCACCGTTGCCGGGGACTGGCGTTTGAAATATTTATTTCTTTTTTTTAGTTCAGTTTTTTTCTGGGTATTTTTGCTAGTTTATGCCCCATTCTTCTCGCACAGGTGAATTAATTTACAACGCTGAGATTGAAAAGGCAGCGCGTAGGCGGAAGGCAAGAGACCAGAAGACGAAAAGAAGGGCCAATCATCTACTGCAACTGAGTCGGTAGAGGGACGAGCATAACATGGTAAACAACCAAACACTAAGGGAGCTGGCTGCCCCGGAGGTGACTCACCAGCCCCTGTGCATTACATTCCCCACTTTGGCTGAGAATTACCGCTTTTGAGTTGAAGTCGAGGTTGATTCACCTCCTACCCTCTTTCCATTGGCCTTTCTGGTGAAGAACCCCACAAACACGTCAAGGAGTTCGAAGTGGTGTGCTCGAACATGAAATCTCCTGGGGTCACCGAGGAGCAATTAGATTAAGAGCTTTCTCTTTCTCTCTTAAGGATGCAGCCAAGGACTGGTTATACTACCTACTCGCAGGTAGTATTACCACATGGGCGCAGTTGAAAAAGAAGTTTCTAGAAAAATTCTTCCCTACATCCCGAGCTGCGAGTTTGAGGAAGGAGATATGCAGTATTAAGCAGTACTCCGGGGAGTCCTTGTATGACTATTGGGAAAGGTTCAACAAGTTGTGCACTAGATGTCCGCGGCATCAAATTAGTGAACAACTGTTGATCCAGTATTTCTATGAAGGGCTCCAGTCAATTGATAGAAGTATCATTGACGCTGCGAGTGGAGGAGCACTGGCAAACAAGACACCGAGAGAAGCGTGGGAGCTTGTAGAAGCCATGGCAGAAAACTCTCAGCAATTTGGGCTTTCGTGAGAGCAACCCCACCCGTAGAGTCAACGAGGTGGAGACGTCGTCCATACAGCAGCAGTTGTCAGAGTTGACGTCTGCTGTCAGGCAATTAGCCATGGGGAATACGCAACGAGCGAAAGTATGTGGAATTTGTACAAGCATGGACCACTGCACAGACACATGTCCTCTTCTGCCAAGAGAATGGGGCGGAGCAGGTAAACATGGCTGGAGGTGTGCCCGCCGCCCCGAAGGCAGTATGACCCGTACTCCAACACGTACAACCCCGTTTGGAGAGATCATCCCAATTTCAACTATAGGAACAGGCCGCAGAATTCATTCCCCAACCGTCCACCAGGGTTTCAGCAACCATGGCAACCAAAGCCTCAACCTTCATCCTTTAACTCAGGAAACTCTTTGGAGGAAATTGTTAAAAGCCTGGCCACGACTACCACTCAGAACCAACAAGAGACTAGACAGCTCCAACAAGAGACTAAAACCTTGGTCCACGAGCATTTGTGCAATTCCAGCAGGATACTAAAGCGGGCATGAAAGATATAGAGACTCGAATGAGTCAGATGGCAACTGCCATTAATCGCTTGGAGTCCCACGTCTATGGGAAATTGTCATTGCAACCCGAGGTAATCCCAAGAATGTAAGTGCCATGACACTGAGGAGTGGTAAGCAGGTGGAGGGACCTAAAGAGGGAGACCCGAACAGCAAGAGTGAGGAGGAGATCGAAAAAAGATTGAAGAGAAAGGGCGCATTCGCGAGGATCCTAAGTGACATTCATTCCCTTACCCCCTATTCAATCTAACTTACCCCATTTTCCTTGCAGGTTGGAAAAGACAAAGAAAGTAGGGAAGAAAAGGAGCTGTTGGATGTGTTTCGAAAAATGGAGATCAACATCCCCTTGTTGGATGCAATCAAGTAGATACCGAAGTATGCCAAATTTTTGAAGGACCTGTGCACTCATAAAAGGAAGCTAAGGGGTGATGAAAGAGTGGCAGTGGGAGAGAATGTGTCGGCTATACTTCAGAGGAAACTCCCTCCAAGTGTGGGGACCCAGGTATGTTCACAATTCCTTGTAAAATAGGAGATACTCCAATTAGGAAAGCGATGTTGGATTTAGGGGCGTCGATAAATGTAATGCCTAAGACGATTTATGCGTCTCTTAATCTTGACCCATTAAAAGGCACAGGCATTATAATCCAACTGGCAGACCGTACCAATGCTTATCCAGAGGGATTAGTTGAAGATGTTTTGGTACAGGTCAATGAACTAGTTTTTCCTGCAGATTTTTATGTTCTAGACATGGGGGATGAAAGGTCGTTAAATCCGTCACCTATTTTGTTAGGTAGACCGTTTTTAAGTACTGTAGAACAAAAATAGACGTGAATGAGGGTACTTTGTCAATGGAGTTTGATGGTGAAATTGTAAATTTTAATATTTTTGATGCGATGAAGTACTCAGATGAGACTAACTTTGTTTTTGCTTTAAGTGTTATTGAGCCCTGTACAGGAAACATTTAAATTGGATGGGGAGGATGCACTGGCAGTGGCTTTGGCTAAACATCTTGAGTTGGAGCAACTCTTGATGTAGAAATAAGTGATGAATGTACCGTGCGTTGAAGCTCTGCATTCGCTCCCGCAAATTCCGAGGTATGAGCTTAATTCCCTCTTTGCACCAGAAACTCAGACGAAATTGTTGCCTTCTATTGTGCAGGCACCCGAACTGGAGTTTAAACCTCTCCCAAAACACTTGAAGTATGCATTTCTCAGGGACAAGGAGATACTACCGGTCATCATTTCTGCACACTTGTCACCGAGGCAAGAAGACAACCTGATCCGTCTTCTTCGCGATCATAAGGAGGCAATTGGGTGGAGTATAGCGGACATCAAAGAATCAACCGTCTTATGCATGCACCGGATACGGCTTGAGGATGATGCAAAGCCGTAAGACAGGCGCAACGAAGTTAAACCCACTGATATGGAGGTAGTAAAGAAGGAGATACTCAAACTCCTGGAGGTGGGAATATCTTCGCCATCTCGGACAGCCCGTGGATAAGCCCTATTCAAGTAGTCCCGAAAAAGGCAGGAGTGACTGTAGAAGAGAACCAGAGGGCGAGATGGTCCCAGTGAGAAAACCCACAGGGTGGCGCCAGTGCATCGATACCGCGGTTGAATGCAGTGACAAAAAAGGATCACTTCCCTCTCCCGTTCATTGATCAGATGATAGAGAGATTGGCAGGTCGTGTTTACTATTGTTTTCTTGATGGTTTTTCAGAGTACTTCCAGATCGTGATAGCACCGGAGGATCAGGAGAAAACTACATTCACCTGCCCATTTTGCACGTTTGCCTACCGGAGGATGTCTTTCGATCTTTGTAATGCTCCAACAACGTTTCAGAGGTGTATGGTAAGTATATTCTCTGAATATGTTGAAAAGATTATTGATGTATTTATAAATGATTTTAGTGTATATGGGGATAGTTTTGAGGAATGTCTTGATAATTTAGCTTTAATCTTGAAAAGATGCATAGAGACAAATTTAGTCCTTAATTGGGAGAAATGCCACTTTATGGTGGAGTATGGTATTGTTTTAGTGCATGTAGTGTCGGTTAGGGGCATAGAAGTAGACAAGGCAAAAGTTGATCTTATTTCTGCTTTACCTTATCCCGTAAGTATACGGGAAGTGCGTTCCTTTTTTGGTCATGCAGGGTTTTACAGAAGATTCATCAAAAATTTCTCAAAAATTGGAGCGCCCTTGTCCAAGCTGTTGCAAAAGGATGTAACTTTTGACTTCACCGAGGAGTGCAAGATGGCATTTGACAAATTGAAGGAATCATTAACCTCTCCGCCCGTCATTCAACCCCCTGACTGGAGTATTCCGTTCGAGATAATGTGTGCCACGAGTGACTACGCAGTGGGAGCGGTGTTGGGGCAAAGAATTGGCAGGGCGGCGCATGCAATCTACTATGCATCAAAGGCGTTGAACGGAGCTCAGCTTAACTACTCTACAACGGAAAAGAATTACTAGCTGTTGTTTTTGCATTAGAAAAGTTTAGGCCTTATTTATTGGGTGCCAAAGTAACAGTTTTCTCTGATCATGCAGCCTTAAGGTACTTGATGACAAAGAAGGATGCAAAACCAAGGCTCATCAGATGGATCCTGCTCTGCAAGAGTTCAATTTGGAGATTAAAGATAAAAGTGGGGCAGAGAATTAGTTGCTGATCACTTGAGCCGCTTACTTGCACACAAGGAGGAGCAGCCGTTGAGAGAGACATTTCCAGAGGAGCAACTACTTGCCGTTGACTCATCACACCTTGGTATGCGGATATTGTAAATTTCTTAGTAACTAATCAATTGCCTGCAGGTTGGCCAAAGGTAGGAGAGAGACAAGTTGAAAAGTGATGCCAAATACTACGTTTGGGACGACCCCTACCTTTGGAGGCAGTGCTCGGATCAAGTACTGAGAAGATGTGTAAGTGCAGGTGAATTCACTCTATTTTAAATTTCTGTCATTCGTTTGCATGTGGAGGGCATTTTGGGCCTAAACGAACAGCTCGTAAGGTGTTAGAGAGTGGTTTTTACTGGCCCACCCTTTTTAAAGATGCGTACTTGTTTTGTAAATCATGTGATAGGTGTCAAAGGGTGGGAAATATTTTTCGTAGGGATCAAATGCTTCAAACCCCCATGTTGTTTGTTGAAATTTTTGATGTTTGGGGATGATTTCATGGGTCCTTTTCCTCGTCTTTTGGTTCCTTATACATCTTCTTGCTGTAGATTATGTCTCTAAGTGGGTGGAAGCAAAAGCCACCCGTACTAATGATTCTAGAGTGGTTGCAGAGTTTTTAAAGTCTAACATATTTGTCCGTTTTGGATGCCAGAGCTGTGGTAAGTGATAGGGGCACGCACTTCTGTAATAAGACTATTGCTGCCCTGTTCCGAAAATATGGCGTGCTCCACAAGGTATCCGCCCGTATCACCCGCAGACAAATGGTCAAGCCGAAGTGTCAAACAGGGAGATCAAATCAATCTTGGAGAAGATGGTGCGCCAGATAGGAAGGATTGGAGCTTGAAGTTAGAAGATGCACTGTGGGCGTACCGCACCGCATATAAGACGCCGATTGGGATGTCCCCGTACAGACTTGTCTTCGGTAAGGCTTGTCATCTTCCTGTGGAGTTCGAACACAAGGCATTCTGGGCAGTGAAACAATGCAACATGAACCTGGAAGAGGCGGGGTCCAAAGGAAATTGCAGCTACAGGAATTGGAAGAGATTAGGAATGAAGCCGAGAATGCTACGATTTACAAGGAGAAGAGCAAAATCTTCCATGATCAGCAAATTCAAGGAAATCGTTTGTAGTGGGGAAAGTCCTCTTGTATCACTCAGACTTAAACTTTTCCCGGTAAGTTGCGTTCTCGTTGGATTGGTCCTTTGTCGTTTCTAATGTGTTTCATTATGGTGCAGTGGAGATCAAAGTTTAAAAACGAGAAGAGGTTCGTGGTGAATGGCCATCGTCTCAAGCCCTATTATGAAGGATTCTCGGTTGAAGAAGTAAAGTTGTACAACTCAAGGATCCAATTTATCTTGCTTGAGGGTTCCGGCCATGTCTAGCCAAAGACGTTAAAGAAAGGGCTACTTGGGAGGCAACCCAAGGCTATTTGTTCTAGTTTTCATATTTTTTTTAGTTTTTGTTATGTGTTTGTCATTTAGTAGTTTGTTGTTTTGTGGCAGGAAGGTGGCAGTTAGACGTGCCCACGCTAAGTGGTCACGTTAAGGAAAAGAGTTGGGAAACGACGGTCAGAAACTCTATAGCAGTTAAGCGTGCCCACGCCAAGTGTCACGCTTAAGCGAAAAATTCTGTCCGCGGTCAGAAGACTCTACAGTAGTTAGGTGCCCACGCTAGGTGGTCACGCCTAAGGAACTCAATTTCCGAAACTTGGTCAGAAAACTTTATAGCAGTTGGGCGTGCCACGCCAGTGGTCACGCTTAAACAAAAAATTCGACGTGATCAGAAGACTAGGGCAGTTAGGCATGCCCACGCCTAATACAGGGTCTTAAAAAAAAAAAAAAAAAAGAAAAAAAAGGGTTGAAATGACGAAATTGCCCTTACAAAAAAAAAAAAAAATTTCAAGGGACCCGTAGCCCTACTTTTTCTTCTTCTTCTTTCTTTTCTTTTCTTTCTTCTTCTTTTTCTTTCTTTCTTTTCTTCTTCTTCCTATCCCTCGCTGTCCGCCGCTCTCATCCAGCTCGCCGTACCTCCGCTAGCTCTCCCTCTTCCCTCGCACGCCGCGCGCAGCAGCAGCAGCAGCCCCAGCAAGCGCGCGACCCGCAGCCCGCGCCAGCCCTCCTTTGCGCATAGCAGCTCCAGCGAGCTCATCCTCCGCAGCAGCCCTCGCGTGACCCAGCTCGCACCAGCTCCAGTCCGTGTGCATGTGCGACCCCGCAGGCCCAGCCTCGGCGCGCGTCCTGGTAGCCCTGCGCCAGTACTCCACAGGCGCAGCCCGTGCGCCCGTGCTCGTCTCTGCCCACGCGCGTGTCCGCCACGCGCGTCGCGCCCCTCCCCCTACTCTGCCGCCTCTGCTATTTCACCGTACCCATTGCCAGTCACCAGTTCAGGCGTTTTCTTTTTCATTTTCTGTCACTTTAGCTGAGGCCAGATTACTAATTTTTCAAGTAGCTGAGGCCAGATTTTTGAATTGCTAGCTGATGACAGATATTTTGTATTTAATTTGGGTTCTGTGATTTTGGCTGGGGGCTATTGTGACTATTTTGCTAAATTTTGTGCTCAACCAAGTGGTATTTTGGGGTAGTTCTCTTTCTCTGATTGCGTGTTTAATTAGGTTTTGGGGGATTTTGCTATGCTTACATATTTAATTAATTTTGTGGGTGTTATTACCTGTTTCTCTGGTTGTTGGTGTTTTGGAGCTGTTTTTGGGACCCATTTGTTTTGTTGACTACCGGTTGGACTAAGTTCAGCACATTTACCCTGATTTTGCCCTGATCTTTTAAGCACTTTCACACTCGTTGATATCCAATGACTAAACCCAAAAATAAGGGTAAAAATAGACCTTCCCTTCCACCCCACAGCCTACTGTGCCTTTGAGTGGGTCTGCCCAACGACTGCTCCGGAGGGACCCCGGACTCGCCTTGGGCGGAATAAGGAGGTTCACATCTCCTCTCCGGTCCATTTCGGCGGCCATTTGACATTTACTAGGGCCGCCGATAAAGAAATGTACGCCTCTGCTTGTACAAGGAAAATAATTCTTTGTAAATATATCCATTGCCCTACACTTGACCTCCTGAATCTTAAGGATGAAGTCACTAAACAATTAGATGTCATTAGGTGGACCCGGCTATGCTTCTATTATTATGCCTGGCCTTTACTGAGCTAATTTGGGAATTCTATGCCACTTTTGAATTTAATGTCCCTGACGAATTCTCTGTCAATACTTCAGGGGTAGTGCGGTTTAGATTAATGGTACGGAGTTCTCACAGTCTATCACAGAGTTTAATTTGGCTCTTGGTTTCATCGACATCCCCCTACTCCCAGAGTGAGGAGTATATGGCGATTCCGTGCGAATATTCGGAACCCATTTTTCTCTCATTGCATTGGCTATTGGAGAGAATTGTCGGTTGACCGACAAAACTATGATCCGAGCCAGTCTAAGGCTTTTTATCTCAAGAGCCCCGCCTACCGCTACTTGCATAGATTCATGGCTTATAGTTTCTCTAGTAGAAGGATAGTTCGGGTACTTTAACCAAACCCGAGTTCTTTTTCATTTGGAACATGCTTGCTAGGGTTAAGGTCAATATGGGTTGTTGGTTCGCTTCTCACCTTCGGATTGTCTTAAGTAAGAAAAATAAGCCATTAATCTTGAGTTCCTATATCACTCAATTGGTTGTAAATCTTGGGGTTTTGGACTTAAATAATCATAATTTGCATCGGGCTTGTGTTATGGAACCTCTTGATTTGATTTGTTTGGAAAAGATGGGTTTAGTGCAACAGGTAAATGGAGTTTTTCAATTTGCTCCCCCAGGACCGATCCAGGTTCCTCCGAAGCGTAGAGCTTCCAAATCGACCACCTCGAAAGCAGATGGCCCTTCTACGGACGCTCCCGGGACTTCTTTTCGGCACCTCCACCATTCTCCTCCGCCGATAGCCAGTCTTCGGCCCCTTCGCTTTCCAGTTGCATCACATGGATACTCGATTGGAGCGAATGGAGTGTCAAAATGGCTGGAATGGCACAGAACTTGGCTCAGTATTTCCACCACGTGGGTTTTCGCCCGCCTTTTCCTTCGGAGCCTTAGTTTCATTGCTGCCCTCCTCCAAATCAAGGGAAGTGTCGTTGCCCTTTACCTCTGTTTTGCTCTTTATTTGCTTACATTGGGGGCAATGTAAGGTTTAGGTGTGGGGGAGGGTTAACTATACTTTTAGTGGTGTCTTTAGTTGTTTGATGAATTTTTCCTTGCCTTAGTAGTTCTTTGCCTTAAACAGTGATGAATGCATTTGAGATATAAGTATAAGTAGTAAATTTATGCCATGGGGTGTTCTACTTTTTCTCAATAATGAATTAATTGATGAATATGCTGATTTTGACATGAATTTGACCACTTGTGCAATTTGTGAGCCTAATTTTTCGTTTGTTGAGTGGTTAGTGGCACATGGTTTGTCATTCTAGAACTTGTTCGGTTGTGCATGTCAAGATCACATTTAAATGAGTTTAATGCATTAAAATGATAGGGCACTAGGGATTGAACCATTGTTGGACTTTCTTAAAAACCAGCCTTTAGTTTATTTACCATTAGGGAGCCAAGTTGAGTCTTAACCCCTATTCTTCACTTGATATCCTAGTTTTTAGCCGTAAAATCTTCTTTTTAGATTTTCTTTTTGAACCTCGTGTAAAGAAGTGCTTTGATTTCGTTGTATAGAAATTTGGAGTATTAGTTGAGGGGCATTATTTATATATATATATGAAAGAAAAAAAAGAGGAGAAAACGAGAAAAAAAAGAAAAGGAAAAAAAGAACAAAAGAAAAAAATGCAAGTAATCAACTAGTGAAGTTGATTGTTATGGCGTTGGTAGTCATTCTTAAAAAAAAAGAAGAAGAAAAAAGAGGGGAGAAATAGATGAACAAAAGAGAGAAAGAAGAGAAGCCGAAAGTTGTGACGAGTGCCGACTTTTACTTCATTTGTTGGACTGTTGGGGTGCCTCGAAGTTTTAATTGTGCAAGAATCCGTGTAATGAATCTCTGAGCATTTTCTTTACATTTTTACACCATTTAAATCCTTTTTATCCTACCCTTTCACCCGAGCCTCAATACGACCTTGCAAAGTCCCTTTGATTGGTGCATTTAAATTCATAAGTAAGTGGTGGCGATATGATATATGAGCAAGGCTTATGATAATGTCATTCTATTGTGTGTTTGAGAGGCATCTTATATCCATATCCTATACACTTTGGAGTGAATGAGTGCACTTTAAAAAGTGAGAATTGTCGATTTGGTATATTCTGATTTCGATGAGATTATGGGAGAGTTTGGAATGTCGTTTTTGGTATGAACTGCTATGAAATGCTTGGTATCTTGATTGCACTTCTAAGTTACTTATGCTTGAGGGGCAAGCATATTTTAGGTGTGGAGGAAATTGATAGGGTGGCATTTTAGTGGGATATTTTGGGTAATATTACGCAATTGTTTGACTAAATATTGCATTAATTGGGTGGATTCTACTCAATGTGGTTTTGGTGCTAATTGCAGGAATTGATACTAAAAAGTGCTTAAAATCAAAATTAAGAGGATTCGTCGCACGTGGGGCACTTCAAGCAGTGGGATCCGCTTAAGGAGTTGAAGAAATTAAATTGTAATAGATTTATTTTAGTTAGAGATTTTTTGATTTTTGAAATACCAATTTTTGGAAAGAGGAAGAATTGGGGGAAATCGTTTTGTTCTCCTCTCTGGTGGGGCCAGCCGAGGAGAATAGAAATCACTCCCTTCATTTTCGGCGGCTACCAACGGTGAGAAAGGATTAGACTCCCAGAAGGTTTCTTTTTGGTTTTTGGATAGTTTTTTCGTTTGGCTGGGGGATGTAAAGAAAAACCATCAGGAGACAAAAGCCACCGTGGTTGACTGGGTGGAAAACGACCTTCTCATTATGGTATTGAGGAGAATTGAAGAAACAAAATTGGAGATTCTCTCGTATGGCCTTTGATAGCAATTAGGAAGAAACAAGAAAGGCCAGCCGTCATTGTTGACTGATTGTCTTTTACTTTTTACTTCTGTTGGACAAAATGGGAAGGAACAATCAAACTCTTTTGTACGTTTGGCTTTTGGAGACAGTTGAAAGCAATCGAATTCCTTGCTCTTTTCTTCTATTGTTGACCGAAGTTGTGCGATTCGATTTGGCAATTTTCCCCAATTCTCCACGCCACAAGTTGTCCTTCATTAATGGAGGGCTAATTCTCTAATTCTAGTCAAGGGGCAACTGACGAATTGGTTCAACAATTACTGTGAGATCTACACCGCTTTTAATTATTTCTTACATTTATTGGTATTTATATGTTTCCTACTTTTAATTGCTATAACTCTTGTGTATGATTGATTAGTGCGCAATAATTAATTATTCATATAGGTTATTTTGCTAATTAGGGGTAATTGAATCCGTAATTGTTCGAATATCTCTATCTCAATAGCAACTGGCGTAATTGGATTTATGTCATGGAAACATATGATCTAACTTAAACAAACCCTCGTAGCGTATTTGTCAGTTAGGTTTGGACCTTTTTAATTATTAATACAATCTAGAAATTAAATTCTACGGTCGTACCTAGGGTTGATTTTGGATTAGGGAAATAGTTAACGGTCGTACCTTAACTATCAAGAAATTAAGAAAAGATTGGTTGTTTATCGCGTGCATGACAATTATAACCAATCTACTAATAAATGTTGGAATTATCTGGGAATCGATGATCAGTGCATGAACCATTTCTGAAGTGTACCATTGGCTAGAGTTTTCCCAATTATTTCTTTTAATTAATTATTTTCTATATTTGATTTATTTAGTTCATTAGCATTTAATTCCAAACCCCCCATTTATCTCGACTCGAAAAGGAAATAAATTTCTCCCCAGTCCCTGAGGAGACAACCCTACTTGCCACTGTCTACTAGTTAGTGAATTTAGTCAGATAATTAATTCGGGTATATCGGATTAAGCAAACTCTTCGGGAACAGGGTGAATCAAGTAACCCATTGCACACCTAGAGTCCCTGCTCCAGTACCTAAAATTGATTATTGACTACTGTGGGTGGTAGTTAGGTTATATTTATTATTATTGCACAGGGTCGACACTTGTCAGTTTTGAACCAACTACTGCGCATGCCTTGGTATTCCAAAAATTGCCAAATTGATCCATCATATTTTTAGAAAATACTTTATAGTTTCTCACATTTAAAATTAGCTAAAATAATCTCTCAGATGTAAAAAATTTTATGTGTTTGGTCCCAAAGCTCATTTTTGCCCTATTTTCTAGCCAAAAAACACATGCCTAACTCACATGCCCATAATTTCAAAGTCAAAACGCAAAAAGATTTGTTTCCCTTCACAAAAAAGCACATGACTTCCCCTTTTCCTCAATTTTCATCCACCAAACTCTATTTCTAATTCTTAGCCACCAAACCCCAATTTCCCACAACAAAAATTTCAGCAAGTTCACAAATAATACATATAGCCTTATAATATTGCATATATATGCAACAAATCACAATATTACACTATTTAGACAATATTTTATTATGCGCGGTGATTCATCTGAGCTTCTCAATCGTTTTTACTCTTTCTTAATATGATCCCTGTGCCTTTTCTTTATCACTTTTTGTTAAGGTGCGCTTGCTGAAGCTTATTATTGGGAATTAAGGTTGGTTACTTAGAATTAGAAATAGCATTTTACCCTTTTTCAATCTGATCCCTATGCCTTTTCTTCATCGGTTATTGTGAAAGTGCACTTGCTGAAGTTTATTGTTGGAAATTGGGGTTTGGTTACCTAGGATTAGAAATAGCATTTAGTGGCTGAAAATGGGCTAATTGATCAGAATATTGTTAGATGACAAAAAAGTCGGTCAAATATGGGGTTGGCTGCTTGGTATCAATATATGCCCGTTGTGCCAAGAAGAAATTTTCTGGCCGTCGTGCCATGTTGGCGTGACACTGCTCATTTTTTTTAAAAAAAATTGTTCTTATGCTTCGAGCCATGTAGGCGCGACGGGCAGCAGATAATCAGAATATCTACAGCCTTTGACTGTCGTTCCAAGTGGCTCTGCTGATAGCTTTTTTCACGTGAAATATGGTCCCAAAAGGTTTGGTGAAATATGGTCCCTTTGACCAATCTTAAATGTCAGTGGCCCCTTTTGGATCTCTCATAATTTCCATTCACTATCACTACAGAATTTACCCTTCGACTGCCAAAAGCTAATTTTGAGAACAGTTAACCTTTCCGTGAAACCTGCGTTGTCATTCATCATTGTCCGGTTGATGCGTGCAATAAAAAAACACTTGGCGATTCTTGATCGTCCTAGTTTATTATGGCCCTTTCCTTTTAGACATATCTTGCAAAGCATCTGCTAGACATATACAAAATTTATTGGCCAGAAGCATGCAGCCTTTGACCGCCTTGGACTGCAGCTTTATTTTTGTTGGCCTATTTTGTGTCACGGACAGGCGTAGACAGCCTTTTTTTTTTCTCAAGTTATGACACCCTAGTCGCTTCAACATGGCACAACGGGCTAGAGAAATGTACAATTCGTTCGCTTATAAATTGTTCTTCAGAGCAACTCTCAACTCCATAACCGCAACTTCAGTCGTTTCTTCTTTTCTCTGAGACTTTCGTTTGTCCCCCTTCCCTCTAATCATAAACGGAGCTCTGCATCTCCATTTCTCATGTCTGTAAATTTAGCCTCTGCATTCTGTTCGAGCATGGCTGTGTCAAGTGTGTGATGTCTGAAGTTACAAACAATATTTGGATGGAGACAGAGATCCTTGAAGTTTGCGCTTAGCTTAGCTACGTTCTGGACGAGCTTAACTTTGTGAAGTCTAAAGCTATAAAATTTGGACGGAGATAAAGGGCTTGGAATTTGGTCAGTAGAGGGCCTTTGATTTGAACAGTCCTGTTTGTAAGTCTCGACAGGCGAAATTCTCGCAGACACTCCATCATTGATAAGGGAAAAACAACAATAATCAAGTAAGTAAAATACTTATCTATTTCTTTAATTATTATTCATAAATATCGTTTACCATAATTTGAAACGTGTCATCCATGATGATTAATTATATAATATAGTTTTTTATGTTGTAATGTGAATTCTATTTGTGTTGTATTATATATTATTTGTAAAATCTAAATATGACATGACAATGTTTATATTTTATTCCATATTAGTGTTTTCTAATTGACGTGGTAAATTAGAGTATTTTTTTGTTGTTGCATGGTGATTAGTTGAAATTAATGAATTTTATAATATTAGGTGAGTGGACGAATATGTGATAACCCAAATTAGTTAGTTAGTGATTAGCTTAATTAATTAGTAAGGTAAATTATTTGTTTAGATATTAATTAACCATATCACTAATCATCCTATTAGAAAAGGATAAATTTAAGTGTTGTTACCAAATAATATACTTTTGACACATGATTAAAGTTACCAATAAATTAATGTAGTTTTACCACGTGATTAATATTTTAAACAATAGGTGCAGACAATATGGATATGTTAATAGATGCTATTAAATTTGTTAATATTACACATATATCGAATTACAGGTAATTAGTGTAGATATTTTACAAAATTTAAGGTAAAGTTACAAATATATCTTAATATTTTAAATTATTTGGAGAGAAAATTTTTATGATTAATTTATTAATAAACTTTTAGACTCCATATTAATGTTGTAGCATGTTCAATACATTCTGTTGAACTGGTTCATAATACAAATATATTAATTAGCGTTGAACGTAATTAACTTAATATAGATATATTAATTATGGTTGAACTTAATATAGATATATCACTCGACTGCTTACGTAATTTAAATAAAAATACAAAAAATTTTAAATTCTATGCATTGATTAGGTATAATAATTATGGTAAAATAATATAAAATTGTATAATTTACTCCATTTTTGTTAACAGTGATACATATATTATATTAACATCTTTGGTAGATTAGGTGAAACATGTCAAGCGGTAATTGTTTGATGATGCAATTCTATTGGGGGAGGAAAAATTGTGTATGCTGGCGGGTCAATATCATATGATCCGCCGTTGTCCAAAAATGTCATGTTCCTCACAGAAAGGGTGAATTTTGATGGATTGGTAGATATCGTATATAATATGATGGGGTTTAAACCGAAATACTCATAAAATTAACTTGATATTTCAGAACTACATGCAAATTGGTGGGTTCCGTGCCACGCCCTTGGTGGATGATAATGGAGTTGATGGAATGTATTTTTTGAAAGCCAATAGTGGTCATGGGACGGAGATATATATCGAGGTTGAATCGATTCTAGATTTCAAACATGATGATATGCAAAACTTGCATATTACAAGTTTGCATGCTAATCAAGACCCAAGCATAAATGGATCGGAACATATGGATGTGGGTGGGGACAATTGGCTTATACGAGAGTCAATTGACCCAAATAGATTGTGAAAATGTCCGATCAGCTTGAAGATCTAGGAGAAAGGATAATGGACGTCGCATGGAGGTTAATCGTCCCAGTAGTAGTCACCCAATAATGGACTCGGAACCCATTACAAGTTATGGTGTGGACATTGATACATGTACAGTTGAGGGGTTTGGGGAAGATAATGACGTTGAATTTGTTGATGTTAATGTTGATGCTGACTCCGAACCCGAACCAGATGATGATTCCGATTATGACAACCCTGTGTATGGTTCATTTCTCCATAATGAAAATTTAAGTGAAAGTCAGTTCACACGGGATCATCAGGCTCATAATACTCTATAGACCTTTAATGAAGGACCACAACTGCGATATAAAGCCGGTGTTGATGATGCATTAAAGTTTGATCTACTGGATGCATGTGGGGTTGAGAAGCTAAAATTGTGGAATGAACGCACGAAAAAGTTAGAGTTTGGCCAGCTATTTGAAACCAAAGAACATGTAAAACGAGCAGTTAAATTGTGGTCTATAAAGGAAAATATGGAGTTTAAAGTCCGTTAAAACACTCCTACAACTTGATATGTCAGATGTAGGGCTCACACCTCTATACCTCCATGCAATTGGCAACTTAGGACAACCCTGCGCAAATCTCACAAGATGTGGATGATCGTTACACTTGCTGAAAAGCATACATGTGTCCGTGTATGTGGCAATAACGATCATAGGCAAATGAGTGGCGACATAATAGCTGAGCACATTATCCCCCACATAATGAATGGGCCAGTGTTGGGGAAGCGCGGTGTTGGCCTGTTTATACTCGCGGATGTGTAGTGCTTCTCGAGCAGAAACTAAGAGTACTAGTGGGTCTTATTTATTACTACAGGTAAATAAAAATATATCTCATAAACTATTTTTACTTAAACACACATCTTATTCACATCGTATTCAATGAAAATTACCTTGGTATTGAACAGTTTTGGGCGTGGGAGCGAATCCTACTTATTCGTCCTGATATACATCTCGATATGAGGTTGGAGATTACCCAAGAGGAGGGAGATGGGCAGATGATCGTTTAGATTATGAGCCTCCTGGTCGGCCTGCGGTGTATTATCGAGAGCAGATGGGGTTGCTAAGAATAGATCAGGTATGTTATTATTTTGTGGATAATTATTATTTGCATTTCACTGAATTTCTGTTCAAGGTAATGAGGATTGAGTATCCATTTTTCTTGTTCTATCAGTTCATCTGGATGCCATATAGTGGTGACATACTGCCATCTCTACCTGCGTATTGCAGACGGGGAAAGCGTATATGGCGAGCAAAGGTCCCTTTGATATTTTGGCACATAGTTGAGTTTCATTGTCCAGATCGAGTGATGCGTCAGTTCGGCATGGTACAAGAAATTCCTAAAGAAATTGACACTGATCAAAAGGGTTTGCACCAACTTGGTCTAGCTGGATTTTCAGGAAGAAATTGGGCTCAGCTTCATAGGAATTGGATAGGTTGTTGGGATCGACGCTACGAAGTTGAGGTCCAGGGATAGCCTACAAATACATTTAGACCTTCAAAATAGCATCTCAGATGGTACCACCGCCACACCATCTTGTACATTACGTCTCCTATCCATCAGCAGACGTAGTCCGGGCACATGCTTTACGGGGTATCAGGACAACTTGAATATCTGGTAATTACTACCCCTACAATTTTCACTCCGTCAATATGTGTGCTTTTTGCTAGCATTTCCTAGTCAATCTTGTACACTATATTAATTTGTCTATTTTCTTTATATTAGATGGATACCATGCAGCGCATTGGACATCAGTCGCATGATGCCCTCAATCTTGATGACCCAGGACATGTTTTTCACCCGCGTCTTTTGACGATCGTGGATGGTGCATTTGGGTCTATGCAGCACCTTCAACAATACGATCGTATGAAAGTTGGTGATTGGGACCCATTTGAGATCCAAACACAGTCTCAGCATGTTCCCTATGAGAGGCTAGTTGGACATGTCCCTCGTCAAATTCGAGCATCTACCAGCGGAGTTAGACGATACAGGCATGGCTTGCATGATGAAGACGACAATGAAGCAAAGCATCGTGACCCTGAGGTGGACTTTCAAAATTGCACTAGGCCGACCGATACACATTTTTCTACATCACTACATACACCGGTTTCGACTTTGCCACAGCTTACACAATTGCCACACTTTCCTGTTTATGGTACACAATTCACTCCTTCCCCACACGTACCTGCGTTTGGTTCACCATTCACGCTTTCGCCGCATATACCTGTATTTGGGTACGATGCCACTACATCAGGGGGTTCCTTACATGCAGACCTTAGCCAAATATATGATTTGATTGGTGCCACGGGAGGTGGTTCTGCTATTGTAGAACTTCCGGATTATTGTACTCTTGGTCAGACTATGTTCATGCCTACTCAAACCCAACCAAAAGGCATGTCAGGACATGCTGTTCCAGGAAATTTTCATGACTATCATTCCAAAGAGACAATGATAGTGATGGGATAGCTGAGTCGACAGGTGAGGATACCCTTGTCTCTGATAACGCAGATGATGATTATGGCCCATCTACTGCTGTTCCACAAGTCCTTGCGCTGGTTATCGGAGAACGAATACTACGTAATTGTTAGAGAAGGCCTACTATTAGATATTGTTATCCCCTGACGACACCTCAGGAGGAGGGTAAGGGCAAGGCTAAGGGTAAAGGCAAGAAAACTGTGAGGCATTGATATTATTTTGTCTTCGACAATGTTTTATATCTCATCCATTTTATGCATTTCACATGACATTTAATTTAATTTAGTTGTCTACTTTTCTGTTTAATCCAATCACTTTCAATTTGAATAACGTTAAACATTTTCAAAATAGAGAAGTACAAGTTATTTTATTAAATCCTATAATTGGATAGAAGGGTCCCTATAGGATAATACCTACAAAACAAATAAGTACTAGTTGTTTTACAGCTATTTTAATTGATTAAATTATTTAACCTAATTATCGTATACCAAATAATGACACACAAACAATTCTTCATTTCTACAAATATGTTATTAATCTTTTTATACGATTGCATTTTATATGAAAATTTAAATATATAAATCGCAATTCGTGTTATAATTTTTTATTTTTTGACACAATTACGGTTCCTTTAACATTCTGTGTGCATTATAGATAATAAAGTTAAAATTAACAAATCATAATAATATTAAGCAATACTTCCATCCATTACGCAATCACTTCAACTTAAATCATATTATTAAACCATTTTCTAAATTTAACAAATCATAACAATTAAGCATGTTATATAACTTAAGCTTGCTAAAATGGTAAACCTTAATTTTTTAAGAAAACCCTAAATCCTTTAACAAATGGATCAAAGTTTTAAAACCTAGCATCCTTTAAAATGCTAAAATGCTAGCGAGGGCGGTGTTTGTTTTTAAAAATTTTGATTTTAAATAATTTTTACAGAAAATTTTTTGCTGAATTGTACAAAGATTTAAAAAAAACAAAGCATTTCTAAATCGCCTGGCCATGGCGTGACGGCTGGAGGATTTTTTTTTAAAAAATTTCTAAATTCTCTGGCTGTCGGTCCTACATGGCGCGACGGCTAGGAGGAATTTTTAAAAAAAAAAAAAACATTTTTGACCTCTCTATATGGCGCGACGGCCAGAAAATTTCTAACCTCTCTGATCGTCGCTCCTACATGGCACGACTACCAGGAGGATTTAAAAAAAAACATTTCTGACATCTCTGGCCGTCACACCATATAGGAGCAACGGTCAGAGGTGAGAAAGCTTTTTTAAAAAAAATTGCCCATCGTGCCAACCCACCATATTTGACCGACTTTTTTGTCATCTAACAATATTCTATTCAATTAGCCCTGAAAATGGGGGAAGGGTGCTCATGTGTCCTTTTTTCTTGTAAAGGGAAAGAATTTTATTTCCATTTAGCCTTGACAATCATAGGCACATGAGGTAAGAGCGAGTTTTTTGGGTGGAAAATTGATCAAAAAATGAGCTCTAGGAACTAACGGGCAAAATTTTTATATCTAAGGGACTGCAAAAGTTTTTTTCGAATATGTGACTATGTGAGAGACTAAAAAATTTTTTCCAAAAATATTACGAACCAAATTGATAATTTTGCCTAAAATTTTCCATCCCTTGCCCTATTTGGCCAACCTGGCCGCCTCTCTTTTTGCACGGAAACTCTGTACAAACATGCAAATATGTTCACGTCAATGGCAAAGTTCACCCGACCAACTTGCCATTGACGCACACACAGATAATTACTACACACGACACTCGACCGCCATGGCATATTATCCTTTCCAGGATTTTATTTTGCCTCCAGCACTATTTGGTAACGTTGTGGTTTCATTTTGTAAAAATATACAATGACTTTCCTACAAATGCTTCTTGCGGTTTTGTAGACATCTCAATGTTAATCATTGGCAACAATTTCAGCAATTTGTAGCTTTGTTAGTCACAATTTAGTACATCTAGAGACAACAATTAAGAAGCACTAAATTTTGTTAAATGCTATTTAAAGTTCTTCTATGAATTTTCAAATATGATCTTAGTTATGTTATTTTATTTTTGATCATGTACCATATGGAACATGTATATGTTTATGTATAATTCAATTGAACTCAATGGCTCGTAATTTATGTTCATCTTCATGTTTATGAATTAGGTCTCTAACAGACTTATCACTTATATCCCCATTCAAGAAACGGGAGGTTAAACCTAGTTTTTCAAATGTATCTAAGAAAATTTTCTGTTAGCATCTCTTCTGATAAATGTGTATTGTAGACACCGATTTTCTACTATTTTAATTTTCTTAGAAGGTGAATGGACAAACGAGTAATTTTTAAAAACTCTACTTTTATTTTATAACTTGGATACAAAATTTGGTTTTCTAACTTTTGAAAAAACAAAAAGAAAGAAAATCCTAGGATTTACTCCTATGTCCCACACGCTACAACACACTCATACTCCACCATACTACCAATGTTGTTAAACTCGGACCGAATAGTGACTCGGCTAAACTATTGGATCAAGGATCAATTGGTCGGATCAGTTAGACCATTCTCAAAAATTCGTTGATATCAGTATAATGTCATAATTATTTTATATTTTTATAAATTTTAGAAATATTGAAATTAAGTTCTTAGTTATATTCAACCAATCATACAAAATGTTCCAAAAACATTAGACTTGCAATTAGATATACACCTAATAATTATTTATAAAAAGGTAAATTCATGGCTAAAATATGTCCATTCTCAAAAACTACATGAAAAACTAAATTAAAACAAATTAATCAAGTTGGAATCGCTAATGGTAAATTGATAAGATGATAAGGATGAAAACATCTTGATTTAGATATAATTCAAAGATTTTGGTACACTTTAGCCAACTCAAATTATGTTTGGGAAAAACAAAAAAGAAAAATTTGAGAACCGGGTCAATCAGTCGAATCGGGTTACTAGTTTGACGATTTTAACTGATTTTTTATCAAATCGATTTTGTACTATAAACCAACTAGAAAAAAAATCAATTCATGATCGGACCGGTCAAACTAGCTGGTCCAATCTAGGTCTAACAACAAGACTGGTAACCACTACCCTTATTCACCCATTAAAATTCATCAAACTCCAACCCTTTCCAATTAATGACAAAAAAATTCACCTCATCTTGCACCTTCACACATAAGAACCCACTCCACTTTCTTTTCCTTTGCCACCTAACACACATAGACTGCTATTACTATTCTTGTGTAGCACCAAGGAGTTAGGATGCTCTCGATTGAATTTCTCTCCATTGGTCACTGGATTTAAATATATTTAAATTTTTATAACTTTATAAAATCATTTGATTGTGTCATTACTTTCTTTTTACTCTCTAGATTAACATACTAAAAAATGATATTCTTTTAAGAATATCTTGATACTCAATTTATATGAAACATCTGAGTGGTTAAAAATGAGTCACAACTGTAACAAAATATATAGTGAGTAATCAAACGGCAAAATTTAGTCAATTTTATATGAAATTTTATGTATAACTTACACAAGTGATTCAATATATTATGAACTGTGTTGATTTTTGGAAAAAAATTTTAATTAATTTTATTATAGTGTAATGAAGAGAAATTCTCTCTATGACAATTGAGAGAAGCTTAACCCCTTGCTCAAGTGGAAGTAGGTTTTTCCTTCCTTATCCTTAGAGCACACAGAGTCTCTCAATTCTTTCAAATAGAAATAGTTTTTTCCTTAATGCACGTACATTACTAGTACTATTACAGCCAATGTTTTTAAACTCAGACTGGCCATTGAACCGGAGAGGGGGCCGACCAGTCCAACTGGTCCGACCGGCCGGTTCATTGATCCTCTTTTTTTTTTTGTTGCAATTTTAATGCTAAGTACTTCACGGGTCTTCACTCTATACTTGTATTTGACAGCTAATGCACAGTCTAACATGGTTATTGATAACTTAAGTCCTTAAAATGCATTCACCAACATAATTTAAAACTAAATTTAAGTTGAGATAATAATAAAATTCCTAAAAGTTATACATGAAACTCCAAAAAATTGTAAAATTATAGTAGTAGATAATACAATTATTACAAGACAAACAGCATCTCTGTCATGGACTAGTTGAAAATTTTCTTTTGATTAAAATTTTCAAATACTTGTACTGAATCATTTGCAAATGGACATAGAAAACAAAAATCTTGAAAAGGAAAAAATTAAACTCGCCAAAATGAAAAAACTCTTATGAAAGTTGAAGCTTCCAACTTGCTTATAAATCAGCTAAGATAATAGCTTGATGATAATGGGGAAGGCTTGAGAAAGATTTTGTCATGGGTATTTGATTTGGAGGTGGAAAGGTTACAAAGAAAAAATGAAAAAAATAAAAACAAGAGAGAAGCAGAAACAGAGAACCGAGGATAAGTGAAGCAAAAGCCAAAAGGTGTTGTTTGGTGTTTGCGTCTTTGTGCTAGGATTTCCTTTTGTTTAATTAGATTCTAGTTTTTAACTTAAGATAAGTAGCATTGTACACAAAAAAAGGTTGTCCCGTGAATGTAGTCCAGTGGTATTTGTTGTGACTGTGAAGACTTGGGTTCAAATCCGAGGAGCTCCATTCCTATTATTGCTTTGAGTTTTGGGTGAATATTTGAAAATTTTAAAAACCGCCGGTTTGCTGTTTGAACGGTTTTTAACGGTTCATATGGGTTTCAACGGTTTTCATTAACTTGCCGCTTTAGCACTAGATCAGACCGGTGACATGTCCGGTTTGCGGTCCAACCGGTCGGTCCGATCCGATTTCTGAAAACATTGATTACAGTTTCACTTCACGAGGCAAGTAGTTTTTTCCTTGCTTATTCTTTGCCGCCTAGCGCACATAGATTACTATTATGGTAAAAAAAATAAAAAAGCTCCCGTGATAAATTTAATATACAGAAAAGCTTTCCGTGGTTTCAAAACGTACAACACGACATCTCATACTTTCAACTAAATTGTAAAGGTGACGGAATCCGCTAAACTTAATGGAAATGGACAAAATGACCAAAATGCCCTGATATAATTAAACAAAAGACAGCTAAAAAAATCATTTGTTTTATTCTCTAGATAGAGAAAATTGAGGGTTAAGGGGTAGAACAGGTATATTTGTTAAAAATTAGGTATAAAATTTTTTTAAGGTTCCAATAAGTCATTTCTATTAAGTTTAACGGATTCCGTCACCTTTACAATTTAGTTCAAAACATGAGATGTCATGTTGTATGTTTTGAAATCACGGAGGGCTTTTCTGTGTATTAGATTTACTATATGGGACTTACTATTATGACTATTTATATGAATTTTATGTATAACTTTACACAAATGATTAAATATATTATGAACGGTGTTAATTTATAAAATAATATTTAAATTAGTTTTATTATAGTGTAATGAAGAGAAATTCTCCTTGTTACAATAGAGAGGAGCTTAACACTCTCTCAATTCTCAAGTTAAAGTAGTTTTTTCCTTCCTTATCCCTAGAGCACATAGAGTCTCTCAATTCTTTCAAATGGGAGTAGCTTTTTCCTTAGTGCACGTATACTACTAGTACTATTACTGCCTAACACCTCTCTCACTTTACTAGACAAGTAGCTTTTTCCTTCTTTATCCTTTGCCGCCTAGCGCACACAAATTACTATTACTACTATTTATATGAAATTTTATATACAACTTTACGCAAGTGATTAAATATATTATGAATGGTGTTAATTTTTGAAAATAATATTTAAATTAATTTCATATTCTCTCTATTACGATACAGAGGAGCTTAACCCCTTTCTTAATTCTCAAGTGGGAGTAGTTTTTTCTTCCTTAGAGCACACAGATTACTAGCACACAGAGTCTCTCAATTCTTTCAAATGGGAGTAGTTTTTTCCTTAGTGCACGTATATTCGTGGGGATGAGGCGGATAGTAGCTTTTTCGGACCAGGGGCACAAACAATCATTCTGTAACATTTTTTGAATGAATTATAATTCGACATGAATTATTTATAAAATTTTAAAATATAAATATTATATTATACATGAAATCTACATAAATAATAATAATAAATCACACTCTCTGTTATATGAATTTACAAATAGTTGATAGACACAATTAATCTGACAATCGTCCTAGCCAGCCCCCGTTTTTTCCTTCCTTATCCTTTGCCGCCTAGCGCAAACAGTTTACGATTATTTCATAACACCTCAATTTGCCACCTAGCCCACACGAGCTAGTATTACTATATAACACCGCCCGAGGTTCCTCATGCTTTGCCATCGGCACAAAGAGGAGAGGACCAGAGAGTAGGAGTTTGTTTTCTCAAGCCATTTTCAACTATCAACTTTTCCCGAAAATCTTTCCTTCATTTGCTTTGCCTTTTTAGAAATCATTATCTAAAACAGGATAACGAAAAAGATCGAGAAACGGGGGAACAAGAAATTTCCGTCACCTTTCCGGAGCCATCCGCCGCCACCTCTGAAAGCTCCAACGAAAAACTGTAAAGGTCTCTCAAACCTTGTTCTCTGCTTATCTGTTGTTCCCATGAAAATTGTGTGCTATTTGTGTTCCATTTGATTCAATTTCTTTTCTTAACTATTGGTTTTGGTTGGAATATGATTGTCGTCTGAATGAGTATGGATTTAATGCGACCCCGAAAATTTCTGGCCTGGTTACTTTTCAATCACATGAGAAAAGATTGATTTTTTTTTAGGCCCCTTTTGTGTTTGTAAAAATTCCAAAACGAAAATTTGAGCCAAAGAAAAAGAATAGATGAATCTGTGCGCATGTGGGACGATCTCCGGCTAGTCCAAAGCTGGCTGGAATTGTGAGCTCGCCGGCTAGGAGAGCGGGATTGAGAGATTTTTGTAGTTGATTTTTTTTTTTTTTGTTTCTTCATTCTTCTGTGCGTGTATTGTGTGGGATGGGGAAGAGAGGCAACTCCAGCCAGTCCAACGCTGGCCGGAAGTGACGGGTTCTGGTTTGAAGAAATGCGTAGCCCAGCTGCGGCAGCCATGTTGTACTTGGTTCGTTGGAGAAGATGACAATTTTCTCATTTCTCAGCTTTAGTCCCAGTTTTCCCTTGCTTCGTAATTTTACCACCAAAATTTTAGGACTTTGTAATGACGCCGGAACTTGATTTTAGGTATTTTCAATTAGGTCCTTAGCCATTATCTAGTTAGCGTTTAGCTTAATTAGGATTTCAATTTTCAAGTTAAGTTGTAATTAATTGTCATTTCTCTTTTTTAGAAGTGATGCAACTCGTATGGGGCTTAGGTGCATGTAATTCTAGTACTTTTATTTTTAATTTTTCTTTATTTTCTTTTTTCTTTAATTTTTATTATATTTATTATTATTGTGGAATGTGATCGTGTCTTTCATGACTTTTTTTCCAACGGAAGCTTTGGAAATAATTGGCTTGTTATATTTTATTTTTACCTGTTATGAATATTTTAATTAGTTTAGGTATTTTATGTTAATTAAGTACATGTTACGTGTTTAGCTGAAATTAATTCATTTGACCTTAAAATCAGACGAATGAGATTAAACTGGTAATCGGTTTTACAAGGTGTAGAGAGGTGTTTGAGAACATTGACCTGCTACCCTTAGAAATGTAGCTTTCGAACTCGTTTTTTCTTATTTTTTATTTGAAAGATCTGGAATTGTCTAACTAAATGGTTTTGATTCTTATTTCAAAAGTCAAAAATTACTTTATAGGTGACTCAGTCCACCTAAACTTAATATTGATGGTGATTCCAAATTTAAAAAAAAAAACCTTTATTCTAGATTTTAGTGAGCTCAAATCCGTCACATTTGTCAATTCCATTGTAGGTCGTCCTCTTTCATTTTTCTTTTCTATTTTGCTTTTAAAAAATCCAAAAGAAATTCATTTTTTTAAAAATAGTTTTTCATTTTATTTTTAATTTTCTTTAGAAAATGGGGCACAACATGCATGAGTGGTGGTTAAGAAACTTTTTTTAAAGTTTGGAAAAATGATTCCTTTGGACCTTTATCTTGTGGGTAGTAACCAATGTAGTTCCTTAACCATTACTATCTACCAATTTAGTCCTTTATTTTTATCGAAAGTGATAAATGTAAAATTTTTGACCAATTTTCATCAAAAGGAAAATTAATAGAGCAGTCACTTGAATTGTTAAAAAACAAGTGGAAGCGACCAGTTTGGTTCTTTAACTTTAAATTCATAACGAATCTAGTTCATTAGTTTTAATGGCAAACCAATTTAGTGTATTACCGCATAGAAACTTGCAAACGTGGTATTTTAGGTACTAACTCAATTTAGAGGCACTTTAATGGTTTTCGTGACAATTGGTTTGAAAATAGTATTAAAAATGATGAAACATTCTAACTACTTTTTAAAAGTCACAATGATGGTGCGATATATTTTACAATGAGAAAAATAATAATTTTGATCCAAAATGATTTAACCTTCAAAAAGCTCAAATGAAGTTTTAAACATAAATTCAAGCACCTTGCTTGAAAATCATCTAAGGATGTTGATTAATTGTCATATTAGGCATCCCATATTTTACGCTTTTAGATATTCAATACTTTTTATGACATTTTAACTACTTTAAGGCAAAATGCTTTACCTTTTTTTTTTCTTTTTGGTGTTAGTCACTTACACTCCTCCCCCTGAATCACCTAACCCATCACTTCCTCCAGGCAAAATGCTTTATATTTAAGCTCAAATATTGATTGCTAGGTGTGTTCGAGGAACAAAAAGAATCATTGTATCTATTCAAAAGAATTGTTGGTCAAATTTAGGAGTTGTATAAGTTACTTTTAATTTTTATACTAGAGCGGCAGAAGAACTAGATAGTTCTCTTCTGCAATTTTATCTTCAAATCATGTCACCAGTAACTACCAATATACAGTGTTTCACGCTTTATAAGTTTGTTGTTATTAATCAATGCAAGTCCAGTTTATTTTTGGGTTGGGAAGGGGGGGGGGGGAGGAGACCTTTTGTGACTTTGATCCTGATAATATCCTTCAGTCCTTGGTGCCTATGCTTAATGTTCTAGGTAGGTTGGGCTGGTTTCTTCTTAATGTCCTTGGTAGGTTGGTCTTGGTCACTCTCGATCTTCTTGATATTGTGCTTGGTGGGTTGATCTTGTGGTCTCTTGGTCTCTATTTTCCACTTAGTTGACGGTTGAAGTCTTGAAGACATTGATCACCCTGGGGTCTTCTTAATTTCCTTAAACTTAGCCTGAATAGGCAAGAAACACAACCCATTCTTACCCAAAGATGTAGTAGTGTCCTTGAATAACCAAGTATGGAAGTGGTTACTGCACTGAAATTTTGTGTTGTGTTGTGGTGGGGAATGAAGAGCAATTTTTAGAGTCTAGGTGTAGCTTCTTTGTTCTATTCTCCAGTTTATTATGGCAAAGGAGCTTCAGAATCAAGTATATGCACATATACTTATTAGGAGAAGAGCGTGTTTTTTGAGTATGTGGTATTCCAATTGTTATGTTCTACAAACCAAAAGGCAAGAGGCAGCAGATGGAGATGGTGATGGTGATGGGGATGGGGATCATGGAATTAAAGAATAATATGTTCAAACTAGATACGGATAGAGATTTATTTGTTGGTATGTAATGGAAGTACTATTTATCTATATACTTATTCAGCAGTTGAGATATTATAGAGGGTTTTTAATACTTCGAGATGTGCTATTTTCTAAACTTATTGAATTATTTTCATTTTTAATAAATTTGATTGACGTTATCTAATGATTATCTATTAGTTAAATTTAAATGCCTAAATCGCTATATTACAAAAACACGGGACATAAATTCAAGTGTCTAAATCTCTATTTTATTCTAAAATATAAATTAATTTCTAGTTGTTTGTAGGCAAGGACATAAAACTAGTGTTTTCTATCTGAGTTATGCTATTCCAGCCTAACAAATCAATGATGGATTCTCTCAAATTCTCAATCATCATATTTAGAATCAGTAGTAAGATTTACACCAACCAACCTGTGTAATATAAATGTAACATATAAGCGTGTAACAAATATGAATTTACATATGTATTAAATAAATTTAAAATATTTCATTGTTAAATATATATTGGGGTGTTAAAGGTTGGTTTTTCAAATGGTAAGATTGAAAAGTATTTGTTAAATTTGGAACTGTGGCACTTATTTCAATGCATCAATAAAATGAAAACACAGCATTAACAATTGGACGGAGGAAATGCATAAATTCAAATTGAAACAAACTAATGAATGAAAATCGGGCAGGCAGCAACAGCAGCAGCTGGGCAGCTAGCGGAATAGTTGCTGATCTCTCTTGTCAAGGGTCACTTCCATCGATCAATGTGTATCGCCCTATTCATTTGGAAAGTGCACCCATTCTATCCATTCCTCCTGCTTCTCAATCGGGACGAATATCACAATCGCCCCACCATCCCTCTGGGCTGGTGGCAGGATGATCCCCACATCCTTGGTGGAAGAGATGCCGTCGCTGGTGGCACTTGGCTCTGTTGTTCCAAGGATGGACGGCTAGCCTTTCTCACCAATGTACGGGAACTCGTCGATCCATCCTCTCCGCATCAACAGCCAAAGAGCCGGGGTTATCTTCCCCTTCGATTCCTTCAGGTACTCCTAACAATTGTCTTCCTTTTATCTCCCTGTGCAACTCCTCTCTTTGTACTTCCACCTGTTTGCTTTTTTGCCTGTATTTCTTCGGATTGTAGTTTATTTACAGAAAGCACTTTTCTTTCTACATAATAACATTGATTCTCATTTATTCATTCCCTTCCGATGAAATTTTGTTGTATTTTTGTTGATTTAAGAAGAGTTCCTACTTTCTCGGCCACAGCTGCTGGTTGCTTTATGATCTCTCTTTCTCATTGTAGAGCAAGAAAAGTCCTGGAGAATTTGCTGATGAACTAGTTGAAGAAGCAACTCTCTATAATGGGTTTAACTTGATTGTTGCTGATCTTTGTTCAATGTCCATGCTGTACATAACCAACCGACCAAAAGGCAGCGGCATTATTGCTACACAAGTTTCCCCTGGTGTTCACGTCTTGTCTAATGCAAAGCTTGACAGCCCGTGGCCTAAGGTAGTTTGTATGATCTCAGATAGATGCTTGTTACTCCCAAAGTTAAGGAGATACATCTTTACCAAATTGATAACTTTTCTGGAGCAAATTCTTCTCCACCTCAAGCTAATAGTACAAGAGGCTGCAAGTTAGGCTTACAAATTTCTGGAAGTCAAAACCAGTCAGTGGTGCCTGCAAGAGTTTCAGTAGTAGTAACATCCGTAGCTGGTGCCCCACTGACTGCAAGTTTTCAAGAAGCAAGTTGGCTGAGATCCATAACTTAAATTCAGCATAACTTTGTGTTCTAATGCTATATCTGCTCTATTTTCTTTGCTTAAGTTCACATTCCATGAACGGAAGGACCATTAGTGCTACATCTGCTCTTCTTTTTCTTTTCTTGAATCTTGAGTGCACATTTCATGAATGGAAGGACCTCTGTATTTGGAGGAAGACAGTAAGACAGATTTGCCATAGCTTAAAGAAAGAATCAGGTGAATAGAGAAATACTTTCACTGCTTCCTCTCAGTCATAGCAAGTGAAAAATTGAGTCAATTGCGATGGAAAACAGTATAGATGAATAAAACACAGACGAGGATCTCCAACTAGTAGTTCTTGAAATTAGTTAATAGCTGGATGGTTCTCAATGCTAATGCTGCACATTTGATGCCGGTTCAATCGCAACAGCAGAACAAAAAGCCTTTCACGCGGGGTGACCAAAGTGCAAGTGCCAAAATTGCAGCAGTAGCGCATTTGATGCATTCTTGTTTTTGTATTTACTCCACAATTCTGAGAAAGCATATACGTAATCAGAATGAGTTAATGTATGTAAGTACATGTATCTATTCATTTGGATGACTTGTTTTCAAGTTTGTAAAATTTGTCGTGGAATATCTGATTAGCAAAGACTGAGAGGCGGCTCTCAATGCTGAAATTTGGCATGTTGGACGGTAGAGGTTGTTCTTACAACATAGTAGCTAGGCTTGATTATGAGATTAAACTCTTTTTAACCAATGTGGTTCCTTAACTATTATCACTTTAATCAATCTACTCCTTTATTTTCATCAAAAGTGATAAATGTAAAATTTTTGACAAAAAATTAAGGAGAATTAATAGAGCAAATCACTCTGAACTGTTAAAAAATAAGTGAAAGCGACCAATTTGGTTATGTATCTTTTTTAAGTCATAACCAATTTGGTTCATTAGTTGTAATGGCAGACCAATTCACTTGTATGAACTTGCTAGCTTGGTATTTTAAGTAATGACTGAATTTAGAGGCACTTCAACGGTTTTCGTGCCGATCGGTTTGGAAAAATATTTTTTAAAAAATAAAATATTCTAACTACTTTATAAAAACTCTCAATAATGGTGCAACGTATTTTACAAAGAGAAAAATAATAATTTTAATCCAAAATAGTTTAACCTTTAAAAAACTCAAATAATGTATTATAAATAAATTTAAGCACTTTGCTTGAAAATTGTCAAAGCATTTTGGTTAATTGTCAAATTAGGTATCTCAAATATTACGCTTTTAGATCATTTGGTACTTTTTGTGACAATTTAACTAATTTAAGGCAAAATGTTTACTTTTAAGCTCAAAAATTGATTGCTAAGTGTCTTCAAGGTACAAAAAGAGTCATTTTATCCATTCTAAAGAATTGTTGGTGAATTTTAGGAGTTGTATAGATTACTTTTAATTTTTATGCTTGAGCAGCACAAAAGCTAGATTTTTTTTTTTTTTGCAATTTTATCTTCAAATCATGTCACTAGTACCTTGTTTTGAGTATTTATGATTTTACGCAAGTTATTAGAAAAGTAAGAATAGCTAGATAACAAACTGTGAGATTTGTGGCTGAAACTTAAATAGGGTTCGCATAAATTGATGGTAAAGTACATAAACTCATATGTGGAAATCAAAGATCGAAACTAATAACAACCCTTTTCATTTATTAGGCTTTGAACTAAAGTACAAATTCAGCTTAGTTGTTGAATACGTCAACTATCAATGATTATGCAAAAAAGAAAAAGGAAAAATTTTTAAAACTCTATAAACACAAAAACAAAATAAAAAGTATATAAAACAAACATGACAAAATGCCACTGGATTTGTTTGGATATCAAATTTTTTCAAATACTCCCTCCGTCCCACTTTGATAGTCTTGTTTTCCTTTTTCATCTGTCCCAAATTGTAGTCCACTTTTCAATTGGAGAATGTAGTTGTATTTTAATTTTCCTAAAATACCCTTATTCAATGTAAGTTGTTGTTACTATAAACTTACCCCATTTAATGAGAGTTGATTCTTTTTTTACCATCAATTCAAGTTCCCATAAAGTTATACTCTAATTAATGTGAGGGTATTTTAGAAAAATAGTTTCCTAAATTGATTGTTCCAACAAAGTTAACTACTTTTTCTTAAACTGTGTTAAAAAAAAATCAGGACTATCAAAGTGAGACGGAGGAAGTAATATTTCGCTTACATCATAAACGCATTTTCCAACCCGTCTTTTTGTATTTTCAACCATATTTTTATCTCACATATATCATATCATAAAAATTATTACAGTAATTATTTTAAATAATACTCTACAGTATATGACAGAAAATGACAAATTGACAAAATGCCACCTGCCCACAACTCTAGTCGAAATGAGTATGGCAGAAAAATTTGGGGAGCCATTGCCTGGCAGCCAACAACCACCCGTAAAGCTTAAGGTTTAGAGATAAGAGGAGACCAACCAACTTGAAAAGATAACAAATTGTGAGGTTTGTGGCTGAAACTTAAATAGGGTTCGCATAAATTGATGGTAAAGTACATAAACTCATCTGTGGAAATCAAAGATCAAAATTAATAACAACCCTTTTCATTTATTAGGCTTTGAACTAGAGCACAAATTCAGCTTAGTTGATGAATACGCCAACTATCAATGATTACGAAAAAAAGAAAAAGAAAACGTTTTAAAACTCTATAAACACAAAAACAAAATAAAAAGTATATAAAACAAACATGACAAAATGTCACTGGGTTTGTTTGGATACCAATTTTTTCAAATAATATTTCGCTTACATCATAAATACATTTCTCAACCCATCTTTTTATATTTTTAATTATATTTTTATCTTACATATATCATATCACAAAAATTACTACAGTAATTATTTTAAATAATACTCTACAGTATATGGCAGAAAATGACAAATTGACAAAATGCCACCTGCCCACAACTCTAGTCGAACTGAGTATATGGCAGAAAATTTTGGGGAGCAAAATTGGGACTAAGCCCACCATTGCCTGGCAGCAAACAACCACCCGTAAAGCTCAAGGCTTAGAGATAAGAGGAGACCAACACCCTTGAAAAAGATAGAAATGCCAAATCAAATCAACAAAATCCCCAACAGCTCATGGGTCCAAACACCATTTATGTGTAACTCTCTTCACTTTTAAGAAAGTAGGTTGATGTGCCAGAATGTAATTGGACTGCTGGAGTGATCATGATAGATATCTACACGGTCCACGTTCAACACGGTTTATGAACCAGACTACAATGGTCAAGGCGAGACACCATCAATCAACACTAGACAGATGGACTGACATGTTCAGCTAAAGACCTGCTTATTTTACAGTACAAAATCTTGACTTGTTCAACTACTTGACGTGATCAGAGATGTCTATAATTCTGCTGTTGTTTATCTGGGATGTAACTCAGTGATTGAAACATCGTTGATAGACGGGTTTGGTGGTGACTTGGTGCTGGTTGATGTATCAGATACTGGTAAATCGTTAGGTAAGCTTTGTGTTCTACTACTACCAAAATATGCAGGCGGATTAGGTGCAGGCAACGTTATACAGTTACTATTGAGCATGAGAACTATTGAAGCCATGGTTGGCCTTTGTTCAATTTCGTCTTGAACGCACAGCAAGCCAACATGGATGCTTTGAATAACTTCATTTCTTGCATATGTACCTCCGATTGTTGGATCTACCAATGCTAATGGTGTTCCATCCCTCCATTGTCTCCAAGCCTGCAACATATATTGCAAGTGATGATAGTGGAATAAAATTGTCTCATTCAAATGTATACAAGAGCTCTCCAATGAGAATTCCAAGAAAATGAGATGTTTATTTTGCACTTACATAGCTTAGAAGGTCATCTCCTCCATGAGCTTGGTTGAACTGACTGTTCTTCTTGCCACTTAGAATTTCTAAAATTAGAACACCAAAACTGAACACGTCTGATTTTACAGAGAACAAGCCGTGCAAGTATTCAGGAGCCATGTAACCACTACAAATTAGAACCATTTGTAATACACTTCAGGATTCAGCAATTTGAAAATTTAAAACTGATGATGACAAAATGTAGAGAATGTAATTAAATATTAGAGTTTTAAAGATAGTGGGATCATTGTGTTATTACAATCATATAACCATGTAGATAACAAGATGAGGGTGCAGAACTTACTATGTTCCTGCGATTTTACTTGTATTTCCTTCAGATTGATCAACTCCAAAGAGCCTTGCCAAGCCAAAATCAGCGATCTTTGGATTCATATTTCTGTCTAATAATACGTTACTGGCTTTAAGATCACGATGTATAATCCTAAGTCGAGAATCTTCATGAAGATAAAGAAGTCCTCTTGCTATTCCTCCTATGATCTTGTATCGTCTTGACCAGTCCAACAATGGTTGCTTTTCTGGGTCTATACAATCATCAAACATGGCAAGTCTTTGTTAGTTTCTTTAACTACAAAAGTTAATTTCCAAAAGAGACTCGACAATCAATTCCAAAATAAATCAAGGGTGTTTGACTGGAACCTAACCAAAGAGAAAGTAGTCAAGACTTTTGTTGGTCACAAATTCATAGATGAGTATTCTTTCTTCTCCTTCCAAGCAGAAACCAAGTAGTCGGACCAGGTTTCTGTGTTGAAGCCTAGCAACCAGGGCAATTTCGTTTTTAAATTCTTCTGTACCTTGAGCTGAGCTTCTTGATAGCCTTTTCACAGCTATCTCTTGTCCATTATGAAGTGTACCCTGATTGCAAATTAACAAAGTATAAGCAAAATTTTCATTTACAACGATCATATTCATAAATTTTCAGCATACTTGAAAATGGCTTAAACTTAACGTACCTTGTATACAGGTCCAAATCCACCTTCTCCAATTCTGTTTCCAACGGCAAAGTTGTTCGTGGCGGCTTGAATATCACTGAGGTTATATTGTAACGATTCTGCGGTTGAGATTTCACTTGCACCTACAGCAAAAATGGTACAAGCTTAGTGAAAATTAAATGAATCGACCCTTTAAGAATGATAAATGTGTTTACTGCAACTGCACTTCTTAGTCCATATAATTTACCGCTTGTTTCGCTAATGGCATAATATGGCTTCCTGGGTCTCCTTGCTATGCAGAAGCCCACGACCAATAGCACAATGGCAAGAGATATTGGGGCAACAATTGCAACAATTGTTTGTGTTGAGATTCCGCCCCCCTCTGAATAAATCAAAAAAGGTTCTTTAGCTCAAAAATCTGTTTTTAAAGTAAAGTAGGCAAGGATTTGAGAAGTGAAATGTTCAGATCCATTTATTCTTTTAAAATCTTTAACAAATAAGACAGTTTAAATTCCCATACAATGGAGATTTTTGCGGTTTTCATAGAAAGAAAAAGATTCAGGATTTCTTCTACCACTGCCTCATTAAGCGAGCAATTGGCTGCAAAAAAGTAATGAAATCTATACAATCCACATGAGAACTTGATGAATATAATTGTTGACTACCAGGTGTGGCTTAATAGCTACAAGTGTGAAGACTCGAATTACTAACTAATCCTAAAACAAAATTGCAATTAAGAGTTCAGATAAATTCATATCATTTTAGTAAGAACTGGAACTTACCTTCACTACTAGTAGAATTGGAAGGAGGAGGTGGAGAAGGAGGACTCGATGCAGGCTCGGGTTCTGGGCTTACAGAATTGTAAAACTTGTAGAGTTCATACCTAATATTGCAGCTTAAAGACGTAATTCTACAGCCCAGACTATTATTACAGTATGTGGGTATTTGAGTAATGGCGTTTCCAAGGCAATTCTCGCAGTCAAGACTGGAAAGATCTGGAGTACACTGTCCAAGGCCGTATAATCTCTGAAATGCGGCATAATCAGCTTCTTTCACAGCAAATTTCTTCCCTGACCGATCATTTGCAGCCTGACCTGCTATCTCTTTCAGCATATCACTTAAGACCTGGTTGAACTTGTCTGGATCAGTGGCATTCTTTGTATTCCACGCAGCGTAGATGATCGTCTGATCGGCCCTGGAGAAAATGGACTCATTTGAATAACGCAACAAGCACTCGTCGTACCACACAAAAGCTGTCGTTTGATTCCAGCATGTCTTTAGAATATCCCCACGGGCGTTTGCTACGCATCGTCCACAAGCATCGGGATTCACATCACCTCGACAATCAAATAAGCCATAGACCATGTTAGAGGGGTCATGGCCAGCAGTGAAATTGTAGAAGCCATTCCTGCTTGCCAAAGAAGCATTTGAGGATAGAATGGAAAGGAGGAAATTCAAGTTGTCTGTATACATTCTGCCAGAAGTGCTGTTAGGATTTATGCACCAATAATCGGCATAAATCAGTCCCGTGTTGAAGCTAATCAAACAAATTAGCGGGAAACACGAGAATAATACGCTTCTGTAGATCATTTTGATCAGAATCAAGCAGATGACCAAAAGTAAACAGTTGAAAATTTTTGTATTCAGGCCTGCTTGATCATTGAGATAGAAGTGTGAAATGCACTATATATGCAGAAGGTTATACACTTTCATATGCGAATACAGGAATCAGGAAAATAACAACAGTCTTTGTCGTTGATATTGACGCGAGTGAAAAAGTGAGGACGACGCCACAATTCCATGCTTTATCTTTTATTGCACAATATTCTGCAGATTAAAACGGGACACTGGGATGGAGGTCAAGTCAACTGCCGTGTCCCTTCAAGCAAGCCCGTACTTGTATCATATGGCGGTTTACATGAACCAAAGTTATGTAAATATATTTTTTTATTTTTTTATTTTACGAATATTACATCATAAAAAATATTATAATAATTATTTAAATAAACTCCTATCCAAACGCACTGTTTTTCTTTTTTTCTCTTTTAAGAACAATTCTCATATGGAGGCACATTGATGGAAGATAAAGTTTGAACTTTGACTTTTCACTCCACAATTAGTATGATAACCAACTCCTCTCCTCTAGATGGAGTTGATTTTGAGGACCCATTAATCAAAATGCCATTTTGCTTTCTCCTCTGTGTGTGTCGACGTGGACGCAGGAGGACCTCTTGATGAGACCATGAAACAATTGTTCGGGGATTGTCCCTCTCTCCCGAATCTGTTAGGTAATTTCATTTGTGAAAAGAGGAACCAAAAATAGGGTTGTCAATTGTTTGGGTTTGGATCGGAATTAAAAATTTCGAATCCGAATCTATTATAATATACCAATTTCATACCCGACTCATACTCGATGGGTTTTGTGCTTAGGATCCAACGGGTCTCGAATCAAGTTCAAATATACCCAAAAAAAATAAAGCCCAACAAAAATGATGTATTTAGAAATATTATTGTATTTAGAAATAGGGCCCCAACAAGATTAGGGTTTCTTAATTTGGTAAAAGAATTATTATTGTATTTAAAAATATTTATGTTTTATAATTATTAATGCATTGTTCGGTCCGGGTCAGATACTAATTAAAATCGTAAACGGGTCGAATCTAGATAACGAAATTATTTCTCAATTCATACTAGGAAGAAACTATCGAGTTCGAACCGAGTTCAGGTCCAAACCTGGTCCATTTACAGTCCTAATCAAGAAAGTAACAGAAATTCTTTGATACCGGCGAGAGTGAAAAAGTGAGGACGGGCAAAAATTCCATGCTTTGTCAATTACTGATCAAGGACCTATTATTGGAGAGTGGTCAGGAACGTTTGAACTAAGTTTTATCAGTTGAATTGAAACTTTTTTTTGCACGATATTTAGATTAAAACGGGATACTGTCACACCAAGTCAATCACTCAATTGTCGTGTCTTTTAAGCCTGTACAAGTCTTCCTTAGAGAAATTTCCAAAACTACCTAACTTCAAGGGAAAGATCTACCTCTAGAAATTCTAGCATTGAAGTGGTCGCGCGGTGTAATTTTTAGGTTTGCCCACAAATGTGTAATTATTCAAATTGGTATATTAAATATCAAAAATTACGTAAAGTTGCACCAAAATCTTTGTGATTATTTTTTATAATTTTATTAAGCAATGAAGAGAAGCCATAATTTTAACTTAGTTGCTAAATGACAAAGAGTCATGTTTTGTTTTGCTGACTAATTGGACAGCAATGGTAATTTCATTGGTTTGAAAATGATATATCACCATATAATGTTGTCTTACATTTTTTATGTACACCAAAAATGCGTTGCTCATGAACAAATTCAACAGGAATTTATGAACAACACTAAAATATGTTGGGCCAGAAACCTATATAATTGTAAAATATAGGAATGGCTAGCAAGAGATATAGGACTCAAAACAATAAGGATTGGACAATTATATTTGCTTTCTTGTCTTTGATAAGATAAACAAGCCATTATCTCATACTTAGAATCTTCTTAACACAACATATGTCATTTAATTTTTGCACCTGCAACTCTTAGCATCACAGAAAAATAAACATAAAATCTTATAGACTAAAAAAAGAGTGGGAAGAGCACCCAAAAAAAAAAGCTAACTGAGATTAGTTAAATAACAAAAAGTTAATTGAGATTAAGAGTCTCTAAGTGCAATAGGATGGTAGTTTCATTTTTTTATTATTTCCAATCCAACCCAATCAAACCAACTTTCACTAAATATGATAACTCAAGCCAATCCCCTTGGAACAAAATCAACAAAAATTTAATGAAAGAACCATACTCTAGCAAAAGAAAAAGGACAAGCAAGATTTATGTAAAGACATGAGCCTGTTTTATTTTGTGACAAAATGGTGTCTTCAGAGTTCAAACTATTGTTTTATCAAATGGAATAAAAAAGTAAAGTTCACTACATTGACAAAATATACATCCAATCTAACATGAAAACTTGAAGAAGAAATGTCATTGAAGTTGGCAATATCAAACTACATCCCCTAATAAACAACCAAAAAGTTGTGAATTTGCTTGATTGAGGTTCTTTAAGGATCATCATCATCACAAAGATAAGCATAAAAAATAGTTTCATTACCAGTGGCATTGGTTACTGACCAGGTTATTACCAACTGAAATAAATTTCAACAAAAGGCAAACTACAAATGGCCTAAGAAAACTAATTAGTTTATTTTCCTTGCCAATATTGAGTGATAAACAAAAGAAAAGTAAATCTTGCACCCCGTCAATAAGATTGAAAAATAACCAAAAACTAAAAAACAAAAACAAGGTTAACATCTCTAGACAGCAAATGTACAACGAATAATATGGCCGAGTTGAATTCTGCAAAGAAGAAATTGAACTTTAGGTCCTCGCAGTGTATGATTCCCAAAAGAAATACTCGAGTAAAACCGGAATAAGTAAAGCAAGAAAGTAAAAGAAAATAAAATTGGATTTAAAGGAATAGGATGCCATCACAAATTTTCATCTTCACTTATCTAAAGACTAATAACGGGGTAAAGAGAGTAGCAAGTCACTTTAACTGTAAGGAGAGAAATTTATTCACACAAAAAAGGGCATTAAAACATACTGTCAAGGCTTAATGAAGAAAAGTATCCTAAAACTACAAGTTGAACATCAAATGTACAACGAATAATATGGCTGAGTTGAATTCTGCAAAGAAGAAATTGAACTTAAGGTCCTGGCAGTGTATGATTCCCAAAAGAAAAACTCGAAATAGGAAAAACAGAAAAGTAAAGCAAGAAAGTAAAAATAAATAAATTTGGATCTAAAGGAAATAGGATGCCATCACAAATTTTCATGACTAATAATAGGGTAAAGAGAGCAGAAAGTTATAGTAGCTGCAGGGAGAGAAATTTATTCACACAAAAACAAAGGGCATTAAAACATACCTTCAAGGCTTAATGAAGAAAAGTAACCTTTTTTATTTTTTCTTCCTTCATCTAACAAAGACTTAGAATAAACAACACTAGCAAGAGCAAATTCATTAGGAAAAAAAGGAAGACAAAACCTTGGATATGCACTAAACAAATTAAAAATTTTTTTTGTTCAGAAAAAAGCCCCTAAATAAAATTCACCTTGAGAAAACAATTTCCACAATCCTTTTCTACTATGGTGCAAATCTTAATATCTCAACCTGTAACAAACATTTGGAATTTAGTAGAAAATAAAGATAGTCATAATTCTTATGTCACACCATGAAATCTAGCACAGCATATGTGAGATCGCAAAAGGAAGTAAAACAATAGGAATGAAGCACTAAACACCTGAATGTTTTTTCAAATTTTCACATCCAGATCATACTCAATGTAATTAGTCATCTCTACAAAAGGAAATTGAACCAAAGAAAGTACCTTAAAGTAAAAGCCTTTAACACTTACTAAGTCATTCAAGCCAAGTGTGTTTCTCATTTAGATTTTAACTTCCTAAGCATGTCCTGCATGACAGTACCATGTGCTTTGAATGAAAGTCTTATGTACTTTATTCAGTAATGGACAAATTCAAAAGGACCATGTTGGGCTTCCAGTGGGTCCAATAAAGAAATTGAGGTAATTAGGTATGAGCGCCTTGATTAATAACTTATCCTGCTACCCAGATAGCATTTTGAATATCCTATGTTCTTTTTTGACGAATCTATTTACTGGAAATGTTTTCCTTATTAATGTTGAGGGCAAAATGTCTCAATGACTCTCAAACTATTTCAAAATTTAACTTTTGATCTTCCAACTATTAATTGATAAGTTTTAGCCCTCCAATTAATTAAAACATATAATTCTGGCCCTTCTGTCAATTTGAACCATTATGTTTAACAAAAATAGCAGGACATGCGTAACAGTGGTGCTTAAACTATTATAAAGTACAACTTTTGACCATCCAACTATTAATTGATAAATTTTACCCTTCCAATTGATTAAAACATATAATTCAAACCCTTCCGTCAATTTGAATCGTTATGTCTAATAGATACATCACCACGTGTGTATAGGCCTGCCAATCGAGTTCGACCCGAACCCGTCAAATTTTTTTCAGGTACGGGTAGGGATATAATTTTGTTACCTAGACTCGGACTCAGACTCATTTACTCTAACAAAAAAGCGGGTCGAATACAGAATATAGCATTTCGAACCGAACCCGTCTAAATAGATTAATAATTAAAAAAATATATACTTATTAAAACAATAATAATTCTATAGTTCGATTCACAAATTTTCCAAACCCTAATACCCCAATTTAACCGCACATCCCTCTCACTCTCTCTTCTCTTTTGCTCTGCCAATCCGCCATCCTGTTTCCAAGCTTCCAAGAGGAGCAAAATGAAATCCCTCACACTCTCTCTTTCTCGTCGGTCCTCCATTTCTGAGCTTCCACCAAATTGTCTGCCATTTTCATTGATTATCAAAGACTCAAAGCTTCAGATTGTCCGCCATTTTCGTTGATTGTCGAAGCTACAACAGCGACTAGCGAGGTCCGCTGCCGATGACACTCTTTCTGTCTCACACGGTTGCAGCTCCAAAGAAGCATATTTTCTGGTGATACTCCCTCTCTCTCACGAGTAATTTTTTTAATAAATTTGTCAATACCCTAAAAGTTTCTGAAAATCATGGTGAAAGCCTCCATTGATGGTGAAACTACTATTCTATCTTTCTCTCGCTATCTATCTTGGCCCTTGGGAGGGAGTCCTTGTTTATCCTATTTCAGTTCTTTCCTTTTTATTGTTTAACAAGTGTGCCTCAAATTTATCCCATAGTAGGGAGAGGGTTCTTGTTGAGTCTAACACCCAATTTTAGTTATCAGTCGCCACGCTACCTCTTAGGTTGATTCGAATTCACTTCTTCATATTTATCCATATTATCAACAACCCTTATCCCCATCCTGTAAAAAAAAATGGGTTGTAGCTTTTCATTTTCCCTACAGTTTTTACGCCGAAAGGCATGAGTTTTTTTTTTTTTTTTGGGTGACTTGGTAAAGAAACTCAACATCTTGTGGTTGATATTTGTGCATGCTAGCTTCTTGATTTTGCCAGCTTGAAATCTAACATGCAGGCTTGCCCAGGAAAATTTTTTTTTCCTATTTTCTTTCACAACTTCGCCAAACCTATACAAGCCAGACTTGTTTTCTTTCCAATTTGAAATATATGTAATTTGTGATTTAGGTTTGCGATTCGCTTTGAATGACTTTGTAATTTGCTGCAAAACATGCTTCGTTCTTAATTCTTGGCAAAATAAGTTTCGTTTTTAAGTTGCTACGAAATAGACTTTGACGGATCTCTTTTTCTAGGTAGACCCGACTCAAATCTGAGACCTATCGGATAGATGGGCCGGATCCGAAACAGGTTTACTATGATGGGTTTGGGTCCGAAATGATGAATTCGACCCAAACTCGACCCGTTGACAGGCCTACGTGCGTGGTAAGGGCATAATCGAGAGGTGTTTTTGTCTTCACAGGATATGTACTAGGGTAAAATTATTTTACCCCATTTGACTCATAAACTAATTTATCAAATCTCCAATTGGTGAAATTGACCAAAATCAATTGAAAACCTAAAACCCAAAATCTTGAATAGAGAAATCCCAACAAGGATAGGCAACTTGAATTAATTGAATTGTCTTCATTTGGAATTTAACTCATTTTTCGATGTTGTTCCAAATTCATTGGGTTCATGTACTTCTCTTAATAACATAAATCTAGTATACAATTCATTTTCTGGGAATATTCCAACAAGTCTTGATTCACTTCCAAGTTTAAACTTTATAAATCTCTCAAATAATCAATTCTTTGGTGAGATTCCTCTAAACTTTATATCACTATATCTAAATCTTCTTAATTTGTCAAAAACTCTGTTGGGCACATCCCAAATTCGTTATCAATAGATGTTTCTGTTCAATATAATAACTCAAGTTAATGGAAAGGGTAGAATTATACGTTTTAATTAGTTAAATGGGTAGAACTTATCAGTTAATAATTGGAGAGTCCAAAGTTCAACTTTGTAATAGTTTGAGGGCCACTAACATCTCATGAATTCTTTATCTCTGTTAAACATAATGACTCAAGTTGACAGAAATGCTAGAATTATATAATTTAATTAGTTAGAGGGTTAAAACTTATCAGTTAATAGTTTGAGGGCTAAAAGTTGAATTTTCTCATAGTTTGAGGGTCATTGGGGCATTTTGCCCTAACTTTTAAATGGCTGTTATTTTATTTCTTTTATTCCTTTCATGTTTCTCGAATGGAAATTTGGTTTTTTGACGGGATTGTGTCTGTTTTATTTAAGAATAGATTGGTCAAGTTAGCATACAACATAGCGATGATTTCTTGTTTGGAAATCTTGATGATCATGCACGTGTCAACTAAAAGTGTTTTTTTAAGTGGGTTGCTGTTAGTCCTATAGGTTCATATATTTGTGCTTTTTTCTTGTTAAATTAGAACTATGATTCGGTTAAGCAATTTAAGAGGGTTGTTTTGCTATAACTTTTAAGGACTTTGTTGATATTTTTGGATAGGTTGCAGAAAATGATACCTGACTGTAAATCAGCAATTTTACCCCTATTTGTGCGTTTTTGTGAAAAACTAAGGTTGAAAATGGATTCTACATGAAAAATTGAGTAGAGAAATATATTTTAGTGATCGAAAAAATTGCCTGGTGACGGTTTGGCGATGGCACCACTATCAACAAACGGCGTCTGCCATGGGCGCTGATGGCTGGAGTTTCAGCTGGCCAGAGGTGATGAAGAAGAAGGAGAAAAATAAAAGAAAAGAAAGGAAAAACAAAGAAAAAATAATGGCTTGTATTTTATTTTTTGTTGAGTTTGGTGTTGGGTTTTGTGGATAAAATTCGAAACATTTGTTATTTCTAGCTGACTTGGGTTTTTAGTTAAGCGAATTATTTTACATGGGACAAACTGCACTTTTTCTCTTGGGCCAAAGTACTGTGACCCAATCATTTAAAATGGCCCAAAATTCATTTATCTTTGTATTTCCTTAAATCAGAAATCCAATTTTGCATTTTAGCCCCTAAGCTTTTGTGTAATTCTTTTGTGGCTTAAAAACTTTAGGTTTCTTTGATTTAAATCCTTATTTTAATTTCATTTTGGCCCATAAAGTTTTTATTTAGTGTTGACCCCTAATTGTTTCTAAAACTATATTTTGACCTAAAAGCTTTCTAATTTTTTGCAATTTCATCCCTAGCAGTTTTTTTGATTTTTTTATTCTAATTGTTTCATTTTGTTAATCGCTAATTATGCTTTTCTTAAATGCATAACTTGCAATCTTGGGTGTTTTTAAGTTTAGTTGCATCTTTGACATGATAAGGTGAATTTAGTACATTTTTATGTTATCTTTTAAAGTGTTTCCAATTAAATAGGTGCCTTGATTTTTTTGTTAATTCTTGAACATAAATAGGTTAATCTTCCCTTATTTAGTCACTACATCAAAAGGGAGGCACCCATATTAAATTATAATTATGTGCTCTTACATGCTTCTATGTGTTTATATGTTTTTATGTGTTTTCTTTTATTTATTTATTTTAAGTTTCTATTCACTTTTTTAATTTAAATTTTATAACTATTTGGAGAATATTTGAATACTCAAGATGTAATGGATAGGTTATGTTTTTCTTTTACCAAAAATTATAATTAGATAGACAATTATAATAGATATGTTAGATAGGTTTATTTTCTTATATCTCTCCATTTTAGCTTTGTAATTAGGTTCCCCAATGTAATAAATAGGATTGTGGTGTGATTATGTGGATTATATGCTTCATGCTTTTACTTGCTTTCCTTAGGATTTTATATTTAGACATTATGCTTATATGCTATGTGCTCTATGTGGTTATATGTGTTTATTTGTTTTAATTATGCATTATTATTATGAATAATGAATGTGTGACGTCACCATACTAGTCTAACACTAGTTATGATTTTTCTCTCTATTTTTTTACTACTCCAATGCTAGCGGAGGCTTGTAAAAATGGACTAATGCAATACTAGATCTGTAGGTCCTGTCATGCGATAGATCCATGTATCGTGTGCTCTCATTCCATTTCATGCATATTTTTCTATTTTTAGGATCTTTTTTCATTTGCATGTTATTTTTCCCTATTTTATTCCCTTACCCCATACGTGTTTCATCTATTACATTTAGAATTACATCTCACTTAGGAACTAGGAAATTAGAGAACCCTTCGAATATGAAAAATGAGCGAGTATGATTTTTTAGCTTTAACACGCTATTACCTCTCTATAAGAAGAAAAATTGTGTCACGAGTTTTAGTCCACCATATCCATTATGTCGCAATGCCCTTTTTTGGATCATGTATACTTATATATATACATTATCAATTTTATTTTTTTAGTCTCATTTTTATATACTCGTGACTCCTTCAAGAGATTATTCTTGGATCTAGCAATTAATACAATTGGTACCAATTAGATTTTGAATGGACATTTTGTCTCTTCCAATATCCCCTTTAGATTTAGATTTGCATCCGTATAGAAAATCCAAATGTGATAAATTTAAGAGTTAGATTAGGAAATTTTGACTAAATCTTGCAACTAATTTAAATTAGGTTGAAAGGGTACCTTAAGTTTGAGTTGAGCCGATTGAACCTTTGCCTTCCTTCCTTTTTAACTGTGACTCCCGAACCTTTTTATCTCATTTTCAAAGATCTAGAATCATCTAAAAAGGGGATTTTACTTTTCTAAAAATTTTGTGGTGATGTGATGCACCTAAATTTAACACCAAGTGATGACTCCTTTTTTTTAAAACCCTTTTTTTAGACTATCTTTTGGACTCAAACTATCACATTTTCAAAAGTCCCATTTTAGGTCATTTTCTTCATTTTAAAAATAAAAACACATTTTTTTCATTGAACATCTTTTTATTCCAAAAAATGAGGCACGACATCAAGTCTTAACATAAAAACTTACAAGTAATATTAAAAATTAAGACATACTAACACATTTAGTTGTTCCAATTAAGGTTCATAACTTAAACTTGTAGAAATAACATTCTTGGTAACAATATTTAAAATTAATAGCTAAATGTTTTTTTTGTTGAGGAAATTGCCTTAATGTTCAAGTGAGATCAACTAGAGTCATAACATCTCAATATCATTATCAAAAAATTACTTTTTTTTTAATAGTGAGGGAAAATAAAACAACCATTGGCTATACCAAATAAATTAAAAATAAGTTGACAGACTTCGAGCCCGTACAATAATAAATATCTACTCAAATAATCTGCAAATTTTTTATATAACGGTGAGTAGGGTCGAATTCACAGGAACTAGGGATAATTCGTTTCTTCTAGAGTATATAGTAAGGGGGATTTTTTATAAAATTAGGAATAATTAAATAACTCAGATTAAAAACTAAATGACAATTTATTAAAATTGAAGTAATAATAACCAACTCTAGCTTCATTGATGCAATAATCATTTCATTTATTCACTGATAAACAAGTTTTAATTGCAAAACACATGATAACAATCAACTTCTCCATATTATATTGGTGATCAATGTACGACCATTAATCACTGTCCTAATTAAAAAATAACCCTAGATACGATCTTAGAGTTCAATTTTTCAATTGCTTTAAAAATTAGAGAAACCCTATTCTAATCAAATGACACGCTACGAGGGTTATTTTAAGTTAGCCCATATGTCCCTCCAACACAAATCCAATCATGCCAATTACCATTAATTTAAAGCAATTAAACAATTATGGATTTAACTGCTCTAACTGGTTTTAGGTTATTATATTGAATTAAATATCGGGCGTTCATGATATTCAAATAAAATAATAACCATAAGAAATTAAATCAGAGAACATATGAATACCAATAAAATAAAGGAAATAAATATAATCAATTCGATCTCACAATTTTAAATGAACCAAATCCTCTGTTGTTTCTTGACTAGAATGACACTTTTAGTTCACCTCCAAGGAAAAAGTCACACGCAAAATAATTGGATCAATTGCCGAGACCATTCACTATAAAAAAAATGAAATAAAAATATCGAAGGAAAAAGAAGAGCAAGACGTTTCTATTGTTTCCTGCTAAGAAGAAAATGAAAGCGTACTACTGGTCTCTCAGCTGCAGAAAGGAATAATAAAAGAAACGACAAATGTTTCTCTGTTTTTTTTTTTTTTGATAATCCGAACATGCCCCAAATCGAACTTTTTGGACCTGAGCCGACACACCAAATCGGAGGAAAACGTTACAGCCCCACACAACATTTTTTTCGGGTGAGTCACAGGGTGATTCTCGGCCGAGTCATGAGGTGTTCTAGAGAGTTGTTTCAATCCCAAGATCCTTTGTGTCCTAAAGAACCACTGCTATCATTGGACCAACCCCTTGGGGGCACTTCTCTATTTTCTTTCCTACTACTAGTCAACTACTACTACTTAGTGAAATCAAATTGTAACAAATCAAATCTTAGCCGAAAAAATGAAACGTCCTAGTAGACAAAATAGACTAGCATCATAGTAGAAATAAAATACTATCCAACGTCTGACTCTTGCAACTTCAACTCACGGTTGGAGATCACGTGCCAATGCTAATCAGCATAAGAGTCCAGTGAAAATGACGTCTTTAATCCCTTTTTGTTCCAAATCCCTACAATCAACACCAATTATCAAATACAAGTAGAATCCTTCAATTAATACAATATTTGATAAAATAAACGAGAAAAACAATCATAAAATTAATGACAAAAATGAAGCCTATCATAAGTGTTTAGTTGTATCAAAGTTGGAATTATCTTTTTCTTTCCCGATAAATAGTTGGTTTGCATAAATAAAAATACATATTACGAAAAAGATGATACAACATATCTGAATTACAATATGGTAATATTTCTTTAATCAGTGATTTTACTAGAAAAAAATTCAATATTTGTATCCGCTCAATTTAGGAAAGAAACCATGAAACCCGCAAATTTGGTCACCAAAATTTTGGCTTCCACTAGAAACCCTGTTGTGTTTAATAATCGAGTTTTTCCCCTCGAAAGATACACTTTTAAAAAGAAAAAAAATCACAGAGATACCTACAAGAACTCCCATCTCTCTCGCTTTTTCTTTCTTATCCCTATCACTTTGAATCTGTGGTGTCCTTCACCAATAAGTTTAGAATTTTTTATTAATATTGTTGAATTTTTCTACTAGTAGTTGGAACAGGAGTTTCCTTCAGATCATGCTGATTAATTTTTTCTAAATATGAATAGGACTGGAATCTAGAGTTTTTTCTTCTACCCACTTCAATCAAAAGACGAAGATTGATACATCATGTAAGTTATCTTCTTGTGCCCTATCATTTATTTTAATAATCTATTTTGTATTCCTTTGACTTTGTGTGAGATCTACGGAATTACTTTTGAACAAAGAAGAAGGTTTGGGTTTAGGGATTAGAAGTATACGCTTGTTGAACTCTAGACCTAAGTTTTGCGACATACATGCTGTCTACTTTCTCAAATTTCTGGGATTTACTTATAGATAATTTTGGAATGGGTCTTGAACGATTAAAAAGCCCTATAACAGCGCTTTAAAATGGTATATGGTTGGTCCAAATCCAAATTGAATTGATTAAGAAAATAAAATTTTTCAGAAATGTGCCAGAAATTGACCAGTTTCCATTGGTTTGGCCATATCTCACTGTGTATTTATGATGTTTGATTAAAATGGTTGGTCATTTACCCCATTCGGATCTAGAATGAGTGCGATAAGAACATTTGAAGTTGGCCCTTTATACTGTGGCAAGACTAAAGTACTTTGAAAATCGAAATGAGGAATTTTATTTGTTTGTTCCAAGGTTCAGGTAATTTGTGAAGTTTCCTATCTCACTTTTATGACTTTTCATTTTCATTCATCGTTTTCCTTTCATTTATTTTTCTGAGACGATGCATAGAATTAGAGTTGATGAAAAAATTGTGGCTTTTCTTTGCTAAGATGGTTAAATTATTACTTGAGTTTGGTTTTTTTTATGGCTGTAAACTCTTTTACAGTGTGAATGTTATGACTTATTTGTGATCATTTTCATATTTGACATTTAATGTCAGTGGTGTAATTGTGTAATTTGTGTATTGTATTAGTCGCAAGTTTATTTGATAAACGGTGTGATCCAACAGTCAATTATTTTTTTTTTATATAAAAAAAAAGTTCCATTTTTACTTTTTGGCTTGATGTACTAGCAATGGCAAAAAGTGATCCAAGCCTTTGTTCAGCCATTAAGTTGAACAACTAGTTATCTTAGTCTTAGTTGAAAGATTTCCCATGAAATAGTTATAATTTTATGATTTTTTTTATTAGCAACTCTTGTATTTGTAGCTTGAAAGCTTTGGTATTTCAGCATGACGGTGGTATTAGAATATGCTTTAGTTAGGAGATCATCAAAAGGCAAAGGTTAAATTGAATACTCTATTTAATCCTGTAATTATAAGTGTAAATTGTTTTTACATGAGCTCTCATTTCTACTTCGTTTTTTCCCAAGGCTATCTACATATTCAAAAAAGATCAAGTTGCATAGTAAATTCATTTGCAAGAGAGTGCTGTTAGAATCTTGAGATCCTTGGCCACGGTAATCTCTTAATTAGTCATACTATCAGCTTATTTTCTTGAATTTCTAAATACTCATTGTCAGCTTACTTTCCATCCAGCCACAAAATTTTTGAAATTACAGCTTTACCCTTACCTTTCTTGTTCATGTGCTTTAATTAAACACAAGAAAGTTGTTAAAACAAAGACTTTTAATTTTCTCCCAAAACAAAGAAAAAAAATAAAGCTTAATTCTTAGATTTTTAAATCAGTGATTTTATTATAGATTTTTTTATTCTTAGCCGTCAAAATAAATTGGTATGCACGTGTATCTGTTCCTACAATAAACTGGATTAAAACAAAATGAGGTATGTTTAATTGTATATTTATCAAATCCTTTAATCCTATGAAATCCCAACTTGTATATACTTAACCATTAAATAATAAATTTAAAATCAAAATTTAATACAGAAAAAAGTATTATGAATTTACTTTTGAAAACACAAGCGCTTAATTTTAAAAAGTGAAAAATAAAGGTGATGAATGGCCAACTTTTATGGAGATGTCATCAATTTTTGGTAAGTATAAATTTATCTTTTAATCCTCTGAAATCCCAACTTGTATATACAGATAAAAATTGAAAGTTAATACAGATAAAAAGTATTGTGAATTTACTTTTGAAAATGCAAGCACTTAATTTTAAAAAATGAAAAACAAAGGTGATGGATAGCCAACTTTTATGGCTATACATCCAATTAGATGTCATCAATTTTTGGCAAGCATAAATTTGAAGAAAAGAAAACTAGCCCTACCCTCTTTCTTAGTTTTTTGAAATATTTACTTATGTCACTTTAAGGGCATTTTGGGACATTGAAGTCAATTTATTACCAAATATATTAATTTTCTTCCCTTAATTAACAATAAGAGAAGTTTTTGATATTATCTAACAAATAAGAGGCAGGTCCCTGCTATTCTAGAATTAAGAGGAGACGTTTTTGACTTTGCAAGAGCTAGTGGGAAAGTTAGTGTAATTTACCCTAAGTTTTCCTACTTCTAGCTCTAGATCCTTCTGGTTTATTTTGTTGCTCTATCTTGGATATAGTTCAGTAGTTGATAACTCATCTACAGATCCTTTATAAGCCTCTATTGGGTCTTTTGGCCACTTCTCACTCCTACTATGGATATAGGATGCAGGTGGATGAGGTGTTGGCATGGTTTGAGAAGGGCTGTTGAGCGCGATGAGAACTACCCAGGCCATGTTAGGCCTTTCCTCTGCGTCTTCTTGAGCACAGAGGAAGCCAATATAGATTATAGATGCTCTGAATGATGACTTCATCTTTTGCACAAAAGTCTGCTATTCTAGGATCCACTAATGCTCGTAGTGTTCCATTCAACTATTGCTTCCAAGCATGCTTCACAATTGGGTTGCGGTTGAAGTTTTGGTTGTCACTGTTCCACATCGGTCACGATACAAATTACCATATAAATTATTCATAATTATTGACAATAGAGTCATATAATGTGATTTTAGAATTTATTTATTTGTTCTGTTTATATATATACTAGGTGGTGAGACCCCGCGTTCGACGCGGGGTGCCCATATTAGGTGAATTGGCTGTTATTTGTTGGTCTTGGTCGAAGTAATTTATGTTTGTAAAGATATTACGATAATTTGCAAGTAATATTAAGTTGTTGGTGATTGCAAAGATGGATAGAGAGGTGAAAAACACATAAATTCTAGTCTGTCACCAAAAGAACAAAACCACATTGTTGTTTGAACAAAAACTGATGCATGCCTAACCAGTGTCTTTGCATGCCTAACAAAAGTAGATTTTTTGTCATCTCTTTGCTTGATTACGAAGTTCAATCAAGCTTTGGATGCTTTGTTATCTTTGTCAGTTCTTCCTCAAGACTTCGTTTTACTGAAGATGAGGGACCTTTGTGGCTGCCTTGGTCTGCTGGGACAACAGATAAAGTTGATGTTGGAATGAGAGTTGGGGAAACTTCTTCAATGGAAGCGGCATTTTCTGTGGTGCTATCTTTTAGAAAGGATGGTGGAGTTGCAACTAACTCTGATGACTGTGCTTCGGCAATTTTGTGAGTTTCTGGATGCTGTTCTGGTTCTTCTGGGATGATGGTTGTGAGGAAAAATAGTGGAAGAAGATGCTTCTGAGAGGGAAGATATGATCTCATTTCACAGAGAAAGTTCTGATTTTGCAATTTTTCATTAATTCTGCTAAAAGGCAGCAATTCTCCCTGTAAAAAAATAATTGTTGTTGGTGATTTTGGTAGACAATATTGATTGAAATTATATTTGGTTGTATAATTATAACAAAGTTGATATACCTGTAGATGCTTTTCATATATTTGAGTGGCGGTCAAATTAATGAGGGTCTCAGCATTTAGACTATGTTTTCAGAACCGGACCGGGTATCAATTCGGTCAAGCTCAGGGGTCAGGGGTCAATGGGTTCAACCGGGTTCGATAGGGGTTGAATCGGATGACGTCATAAATAAAAATTATTTAAAAATTAAAATATTATATGTAAAATACCTAATAACATGTTAATATTAATAAAGGTATATTCATATATATTTGATGTTTCAAATATATTTAACAAGAAAATACAAAGAAATTAGAACAATCAAGTAGCAATTTATATTATTTAATAAGTATTAACAAGTTTAGAATTAAAATTATGGACTTAATTAAAAAATAACACCAAACTTTAAGAAAACATTGATAAAGTATAAAATATTTGAGGTATATTAATAATTTTTAACAATCTAGGAGTCAAAATATAATATTGAAAAAGTTTGAGTTTTTTTTTAAAAAAAAAGCTGTTTGAACCGGAAATCCGGTTTTTTCCCGATCAAACCCGGTTCTTGACCGGATTTGACCGGGTTTTTACTTTTCCGGTTTTTTAGTATAACTCGGACCGGACACATGGCCGGTTCCCGGTTCGACCGGTTGAACCGGCCGGTCCGGTCCGAGTTTTAAAACACAGCATTTAGATCCTCTACTGTTGCATCAATGAAACCAATGTCCTCGTAAACCTATGCCTGGAATTTATCTCTGCAATAGAGATGATTATTAGCATATGAGATAGAATATATGAAGGGTATAATAAGGAATTTTAGGAACTTAAAAATAAAGTTACTTTGGTTTGGGTTTTGTATCTTTGAGTCCACAGAAATTGCAGTCGAATTCCATATCCATTGGTGCACTAGTGATTTTGTTGCAGCTGGTACATATCGCAGAGAAAAATCTCTTATTGCAGTTGATGATTCTGATTTTTCCTCTGATCCAAAAGTTCTTTATCTGATTCAAACACAGTTATATAGATGTTAGTATAAGTGAATCAGTGATACTATAAGATAATAAGGTATGTAGTTGATAATGTAGAATATTGATGGATATATGTCCTTGTTTTACCGGATTTGATGATGCAACAATCTGTCCAATCAAACAAACTTCAGTGTTGGCCGGCGCAACTGTTTTTGTTTATCTTTCTCATACAGTCTTTCATTGATAACTCTGTGAATGTAGGAAATATTTTCCTGAGACCTATGATAGCAAAAGTAAATGTTAATATTTATGTAGATAGTTAGGAAGAGAATTTTGAGTAAAAGAGGAAGATATTTGTACGTGAAAACATACCAGATTTTGAGAGAAGCAGTCTGATGTAGTGGTGGATCCAGGACAATTGTGCTATTTGGCCTAGTGCTAATGTCAATTCCTGATTTATTGTGCCAAGAAAGTAAATGGAGTTATGTTTATTTAAATTAAACGTAAATACCATCAGGTTGATTTTAATATATTTTTACCATGATAGATGGTGACTCTAGGCCGTAGAATCAGAATTGGTGGATGAGTGTGGATTGTGTTAACAAGCTCAACACCTTCATAGTAAATGTAAGGTTCCCACATTGTGAATATCAATTGTCTACATCTGTAAATTTCAATATATTGATGATAGAGTTAAAAGTAAATCATCAATGATCCGTTCATATATGAAATGCTCTACAGATATACCTATTTTGCAGTTTTCAAAGTTAAGATCATGAGATACTTACTCGGGATTGACAACTATGAATCTTTGAATTGTACGTGTTCCTCTTGCAATACCAACCACTTCTGGAAATGCATGGATTGCTACGCACAGGATATCTAGTTGAACATGAAAATTTTCTGATTAGAAAATGTACAGTAAACTATCATATAGTATTTATTATTCATGAGTTTTTATACTGAATTTGTCTACATCACTGTTCTTGTATTTATCAAGACTCCAAAATGCAGTGATAGGAAAGCAGTTTGCTAGTTGTAGCGAGTCCATTTTGCTGACTTTCCTGATGAAGGCAGCTTTTGTGAGTGTTAACTGGAGTGGAACAGAGCCAGTTTGGTTTCTTGGATCAGTAATTGGCACAACAGCAGCATTTGCAATGTAATAGGTCTCATAAAGTTGTAATTTGTCATGAACGTAATTGACATCTCTATTAAAAGCAATTGCTTGAATTGATTCATGCTGTCAAAACAAGAGAAAAAGCAATAAATAAATGAGGAGATATGAATGGTTTCAAATTTTGTTTACAGTTTGGTTATTCAATGCTGTTGTTTTCTAATTGATAACCAAAGAAGTCTAACGATTGTCTAGAGAGTGATTTATTGGTATATATAATTTGATGTGTACCGTTTAGATAACTAAAATTTAGTATTCTTAAATTTAAGTATTTTAAAATTGAGTTGCAGAGAGTGTCTGCATTTGAATCACTTTTTTTTTGTTTTGCTGGACAAGCAAGTAACTAAGTAGATGAAGTGTTTATCTGACCTGTTCATCTGTAAACATTAGTCTGATGAAGCAAGAACCTTGGTTCTTTCCTGGATAGATTCGTGATTTTTTCGTGAGAATTGCCTTGATCATCCAATCTTTTGACTCATGAGTCAAACTGCTAACGGGAATACATCTGTCATTCATAGCTACAATCTATGAAACATATAAATTAGTGAACATAATTATTAGCAAGTATAACTGGAAATCATAAAACACAGGCATATTAGATATGATAAACAAAGCAGAATGCGCTGAAAATAATATAGATGCAACTTGATATAAATTAAGTATAAAAGACATGATAGATAGAGTACAAAAAATTGGTACTTAAGTAGCAGTTGCAGCTGCAAGTATTTCTTCATGAACAATGTTTTGTGTACTACTGTTTGCCATGCATTCAAGCACAACTGGTCTTAGAAGTATCTTTAGTTTTTCTGCAGTTCTTGCCCTTGACATTGCAACATACAACTGGCCATGTGAAAAAACTGGTTCTTTTAAATATATTCCAACAAAATCAAGTGTCTGCCCCTGTGATTTGTTAATAGTCATTGCAAAACACAATGAAACAGGAAACTGAGTTCGCTTGAATGGTATTGGATAAGATTCATCATTTGAGCTATGAAGTGCAATTCGAGGAATGAAAACTTGTTTTCCACTGTGATTTCCTGAAATAATCTGTGCATGAATAAGATTGCGAGCAAAATTTAAGCAAATTAAACGTGTTTCATTACACAAACCTTGGGCGGGATTCAAATTTCTGAGAAGAATTATAGGACAACAAGGTTTCAAGATTAGCTCGTGAGGTGGCAATCCTGGTGGTTGGATAGTGTTCAGAAAATCTCCGTGATCAGCTTGTTTTGAGGGATCAAGTGTTTCATCAAAACTCATGTATCTTGTTTCTTGACCAGGAAATCTTTCAATCAAAAGGTTATTTACATCATGGACAAAGTCGTTTGTTGTAGTAAGAATGGCTCTATTGGTGACGCTTGAACTATTGTGAATGAAATCAGTGAGTGATGGATAGACAGCATTTATTAACTGGTCAAGAGAAACAGCATCACTCACAAAAGGAATCAAAATAGATAGTGGTAGTTGAATTTTGCTGTCTCCAAATGTTGGTTCTGTCCCATTCCCAATTCTGAGCAGAAGATCAGAAAACTGAGGATCCAATCGAGCTCTCATATTTTCAGTTAGATGCATTTTTTGTAGATAAGGCCAGATATAAGAGTTGACAAGTGATGCAGATATATAATCTTCTTTTTGACCTCTTCGAACAACAGGGAGAGTTTGTCGAAAATCTCCACCAAAGACAATGATTTTGCCACCAAACATAGTATCACAATCTAGAATATCACGAAGCATTGCGTCAAATGATTCAATTGCATATTTTTTAGCCATAGTTGCTTCGTCCCATATAATTAACTTTGCAAGTTTCAGAAGCTTACTGATGCTGCTTTGTTTTGAAATGTTACACGTTTGCTTGCTGTCTTGGTGAAGTGGAATCTTGAAGCGAGAGTGTGCCATGCGTCCTTCTGGCAATAGTGATGCTGCAACACTAGATATTGCTGTCGCAAGTGCAATATAACCTCTTGATCTCACAGTTGCAAGCAATGTTTTGTATAAAAAAGATTTACCAGTTCCACCAGGACCATCAATGAAAAAGGCAGCAGGAACATTTTCATTGATTTTTTGCATTATTTTGTCGAATGCAAACTTTTGTGCTCTGTTTAGCATTGACACCACAACTAAATCTTCATCAGAAACAGGTATCTGATACTCAACTTCAATTTCTTTGACAGACTTATCCGAATACAACACATGATAAGGGATATTTGTGAGGTTGTAATCAGTTATATCTTTTCCCATGATCTGAAGATGCTGGTCAATCAAGTTAAAAACTTGAATTTGTACTTGTTGCTGCGATAATGCTGAATTTTGTCTAATGTCTTCTGATAGATGATTTTCGAATTTCAACCAAGCAGCTCTTGGATTCGTTGGTGTGCAGTGTACAAGTAGAACAGAAAAAAGTTGTCTCAGGGAACATGGCATCTTGTATACAAGTGCCTCAGATAAATATTCATCAAAACCATTGTCTATTTGGAGTAATCCACGAAGTGTTGCAACTTCTTTATATGAGGATGCCTGGCGACCGTCGACAGATTTTAACTCATCAAAAGAGATTGGCTTTCTTACATGCATAAGTAACATTCTGAGATAATATCTTTCTCCCTCAATAGGGTGTGCTGTGTTAATACGGCCAATGACCTCTCCACGTTTCCTGTCAATCCATATCCTATCGCCTTCATCCCAAGTAAAGTACCGAGGGAATTCTTTATAGAGACAATTGAGATCCTGTACTCTTTTATTTGTTCGATTCATAGACAAAAATTCTGTTAACATTGTCCTTGAATTTCTTTCATTACGAAGAACATCTTGCAATGTATGATCTTCAGTAAATGATATAGGCTGACAGTTTTCCAGATGTAAGTGCATTGTCATCACTGATGGATGAATATTGGCTAAATCAAATGCAAATATCGTCCACATAGCTTCAGGAGCACAAATCCATCTAGCAGATTGAAAGTTATGAATCTCATCAATAATATTTTCTGTCTGGTGAGCTGTGATCTGATACATAACCTTGTCATGTCCCTTGTAGATATACTTGTAAATATATTTTACTGATTCAATAGCAGAGCATATCTCAACGTTGATATGACAATCAAATTTTGCAAGTAGATATGCATTATATGGCACAATCCACTGGTTATCAAGCAGATGTTCCCTGATAACAATATTTCTTCCATGGTTGCGCCTTCTGTAAACAGGATAAGAATTCTTTGCATGTTTAATGTATGGACAGAATTCTTTTGGATAGTTGTTTCTACACTTCCCATTTTGACGCATACAGGGTTTGTTTGGATTCAATATACCACATGGTCCATGAAGCATGTGCTTTATCACCAGTGAATACAAATATGGTGATTCCTTTGGATCTGGCAACTCTGCAGAGACAATCCTATCATATGCCTCAGGGGAAAACATTTTTGATGCTTGTTTGAGGATAATCAGGAAATGTGTATGTGGTAATCCTCGCTTCTGAAATTCAATGACATAAGTATACGCTGCAACTTCACCGAAGAGATTTCTTTTGAACAAATCATCTTTTAACTGCTCAATTTTTGCTCGAAATACCCGAGAAATCAAATCTGGTCTATTTTGGATTTCATCTCCATCTGATAAATGTTTTTTTTATCTCTGGCCAAGATGGATTACAAGTCATTGTGAGAAAGATATCAGGTTTTCCATATCGTTGAACAAGTGACATGGCACCCATATATTTTCGACGCATGTCTCTGGGACCTCCTATAAAACTTGCTGGAAGAATGATCCGTTTACCAATTTTTGATCCTGAAGTCTCACCACTTGTTACACTATCCATAGTCCTTGATAAACTTCAGTCCTTAAGTGTTGCTGCCTGTTTTTGTGGAATTCCAATCGTGATGTCTCCAACTTAATATAGGTCTCTACTGAGTACTGCTGCAGTAGTCTTCCAATGTGTAATAGATTTGATTGATCACCATCTCTTATCTGAAACTTATATGCATAATATTCACGGCAAGATACCGTTGGTCTCTTGCTTTTTTTTTTCTTGGACACTGTCAGAAATCAGTAAGAATATGAATTAGTTATTGAAGGGACAAAGTTAACATATAGGTAAATCTGCATAAATGTTTTGGAATTGTAACTGCTTGTGAACACTGATAATATAAATAGGAAATTGAATAGAGAGCAGCAAAATATAAATGAATTTGAATGAGTTTTTAAAATTATGATTAATCTTACAATTGTCATCAATACCTTTTTCTTCAGCAGATATGACTTCATCTATATGTGAGCAATCTTGGACTGACAGGATATTTTGGTTTTGGCATGTTGAACTTGATTGGTTAAGAATGTCTGATCTTGGTATCCGCAGTATATCTTTGTGCCATCCAGTCTCACCCTTTGCAAATATAAGTGGATACTGAAGTGTATCATAGCAGCTGTAATACTGTTTTAATATGCGCTTGCTTCCTGACTTTGTGAAAATCTGGATATTTCGACTGCCATCACCACTGCTATAATCATTTTCATTCCACATTGCTGCTACCTGAGATACTGTAGGAAGGTTGTAGACTCTTTGATCCAAACCTGGATTTGATTTCAAGAAAATTTTGTGATTTTCAAGATCATGGAGGTCCACCAAACTTCTGATAAAAGTGGAATAAGGATTATCATGAAGAATATCCTTGAGCTGTTGGATAATGGATTCCCTGAACTTGCTAGAAATTGCCATGCGATTGGTTATTTCATGTTGTGTATCATAAAATAACTGCAAGTTCGTTGCTCTTTCACCCTCAGAAGGAACCAATGGATTGATAAAGTGGTAAATTTGGCCCTGTACTCTGAATGTATATATACCATTATTCCTTCTACTAAGATTTTTATCATAATGAACGCCAAGGGATGTAAAGGCAAACATGTTATTATAACTCCTGATGCACAGTCGGAATTCTCTAGCTTCAGGAGTATTTGCTCTATAAAGCTAAACTAATTTTTCTGGCATTTGAGTTTCTGCTAAGTGAATTTCACCTGCTGAACAGCAGAATCTCGGTGGCTCCATGTAGAATCGCTTAGCACGACAAAAGACACAGTTTGGAACCTCTGGTAAAACACTTGGGTGAACTGGTATTTGTTCCAACAATGATATGTTTTTTCTTCTACGACATGGACCTATACATTATGGAATATAAGTGCTTCTAACTAACAGAGGAACGATAAAAAGTATAAAGAATCTTAGTCACACTCGTATACACATACTTATATATAAATCTATAGTATATAGCTACCAGTTGCATGCTGCAGATTGCTGGTTAATGGTCGGTCTTCAGATAGAACAGTTGGCAGCAGAAGATCGCAAGATTGCAGAAGAGATCACAACAAAGAAGAATGGATTTAAAAGAGAGAAAAGTTAGTAGTTCTTAGTATATAAGAAGAGAGGAGAAATATAGTTCATAAATAATTCGTAAGCCTACTTAGATCTACAGCTGAGGAATCATCGAAGATATTTGTTTGAAAAGCTGTCGGAGAAAGGATGTTTTGAGAGAGTAGAGAATCAGTTGTTGAAAAAACTGTTAATAGAGGAAAAGAAATAGCTTTCAATAGAGCTGAAAGTGATGCATCATTATAAATAGAAGCATCAACAAGTGTATCATCTATTGGAGAAAAAGGTATACAATGAGAAGTGTGGCTGTTTCTGTTTTCATATTCAGTACTCTGTTGTGTTCTTTGTTGTTTCTCAGCTGCTTTCTTAGCATATCTTTCTCGTCGACACTGATTAGCTTGTATACGATGCTCATCTTCAGAAATAGATTTGCGTTTTTGGCCCATATCACAAGATGATTCTTGATAGCAAAAGTCACAGAAGTGACAGTGAATGTCATGGCAAAAGTTTTATAGTATAGACTATATAACAAGTGTAACAAACAAAATTCATAGAAAGTGGAAAAAGATAAAAATGCGATCCCAATGAACGATGAGAATAACAAATATGTTTAAATGAAATAAAAACAAGAGCAGAGAATGAAAGCAAATGATATAGGTATGAGATTAATATGCAAGATTTAAATTAAAAAGAAATACAGTTACCTTGAAAGTGGCACAGGAAAAACTTCACAATCCGAATTAGATAGGAGACAACTGATGCAAAAATAGATATGAAGCGCAAAATGTCAATATCCTAAAATGGCATACAAACGATAACTAAGTTTCGATGCTTATAGTGTAAATACCAGCTCTAAGAAATAGAGGATACAATGCATATATACATTTTGTGTTTATTATGACTACCTGTTTATATATCAGACAGCAAAATACAACAGAGCAACAGAAACGTAAGGGAGAAGACATTCATGGAGAAGACAACAAAAACGAAAGAGTTCATTAGAAAGAAAAATCATGTGTCCTAAATCATGCACATATAAGATAACCTACATGAAAGACAGATGAACAGAAGGGACCAAAAGTAGAACTCACCAGCAAGACAAAGGAGGAAAAAAGTAAAACGCAAGGAGGACAAAAGAACACAAAATATCTATGGTTTTCACAGGAGAAAGAAGGAGCAAAGGATAGAAGGAAGATCACAGAACACCGCTAGTTAGCATCACGATGACAATGGAAGCCTCATCAGATATACAAATTCAAAGGACAGAAAAACTCAAATAATACATTAAAAATGATCAATGGGCAACAACAAGATAGATGATGAGCAGACTTCACATGAACATTTAATGCAGATGAGATAGCTGAAATCCCAATTGCAGTATCAGCTAAACAAAGAGCTCAAGACAGGTGGACGTGCATGCAAAACAGACGCGCCATGCATGCATTGTATTCCGTCAACCACTGTAATATAAAAAAGCGCTTAGTTGCTAAAAGAAACAGTGAAACACCCACATGAACAAATGCGGAGATGGTTAAAAAATGGAGTAAAATCGACGGCAAGCAAAAGCACAAAGAAAACACTCAGTTTAAAGTCATTGGCAAAATTGCGGGAACCAAAATGATCAGCAGGAAAAAAAACACTTGGTTTAAGGCCACCGATAGAATTGTGGGGAGCAAAATGATTAGACAAACATGACATCTTATGACTTTTCAAAGTGGTAAAAAGACAAACATGTCCAAAATTGAATCGCAAATAACAAGATAACCAAGACAAAAGGACAAGACTGTGCAAAAGAAAGTTAACAAAGGAAAATGAACAGCGGAAAAATGGTCCACATACACAAAATCTACCAATTTCCCCTGTATAAAAATATCAGTGTAACATTTTTTGAATTTTACTTACAAACATTTATGTATTTAACATAAATTAAATGATTCAAAGTAAAATGTCTAAAAATAGCTAGTACTTCGTTTATGTAACGGAGAAAACAGGCAAAGAGTCGGTATGCTATGGACAATTTCTTTTTTTACTTTCACACATTTAATTTATGTTAAATACAAAATCTACCAGTTTCCTTTTCGTAAAAATATTAGTGTAACACCTTTTCAACTTTAGTTACAACATTTATGTATTTTATATAAATTAAATGATTTTGAGTAAAATGCCCATAAATAGCTAGTATTTTGTTCATGTAATGCAAAAAACCCATAAAGAGCTAGTATGTTATGGGCAATATCTTTTTTTACTTTTACATATTTAATTTATGTTAAATACAAAATCTACCAATTTTCTTTTCGTAAAAATATTAGTATAACACTTTTTCAATTTTAGTTACAAACATTTATATATTTAACATAAATTAAATGATTCAGAGTAAAATGTCCTTAAAGAGTCGATACTTTATTCATGTAATAGAAAAAAGCCATAAAGAGTTAATACTTTATGAGGCATTTCTCTTTTTAAAAATATTTAATTTATATTCAATAGATAACTTACCGACTTCGTTTTTGTAAGAATATTACTGTAACACTTTTTAAATTTTACTTACAAACATTGATGTATTTACTATAAATTAAATATTTGAGAGTAAATACCCATAAAGAGCTGGTATTTTGAATTGCACGGGACCTAATCGAAAAGGAAAAATTGCAAGGAACCCAGCCGAAAAGGGATTAATTGGCATGAATCAGTAAAAATATGAAAGCACCCCACAAAAGTACACATTATTTAAGGATAGTGGGTCGCTTGTGCGGAACAAACGGTTCAGGAACATGTGGGGAATACCATAAATAGCTAGTATTTTGTTCATGTAATGCAAAAAATCCATAAAGAGCTAGTATGTTATGGGCAATATCTTTTTTTACTCTCACATATTTAATTTATATTAAATACAAAATCTACCAATTTTCTTTTCTTAAAAATATTAGTATAACACTTTTTCAATTTTAGTTACAAACATTTATATATTTAACATAAATTAAATGATTCAGAGTAAAATGCCCTTAAAGAGTCGATACTTTATTCATGTAATGGAAGAAAACATAAAGAGTTAATACTTTATGAGCCATTTCTTTTTTTAAAAATATTTAATTTATATTCAATAGATAACTTATCGGCTTCGTTTTTGTAAGAATATTACTGTAACACTTTTTAAATTTTACTTACAAACATTGATGTATTTATTATAAATTAAATATTTGAGAGTAAATACCCATAAAGAGCTGGTATTTTGAATTGCACGAAACCCAACCGAAAAGGAAAAATTGCAAGAACCCAGCCGAAAAGGGATTAATTGGCATGAATCAGCAAAAATATGAAAGCACCCAACAAAAGTACACATTATTTAAGGATAGTGGGTCACTTGTGGGGAACAAACGGTTCAAGAACATGTGGGGAATGCAAAAAACCCATAAATAGTTAGTATGTTATGGGCAATATCTTTTTTCACTTTCACATATTTAATTTATATTAAATACAAAATCTACTAGTTTTCTTTTCGTAAAAATATTAGTATAACACTTTTTCAATTTTAGTTACAAACATTTATATATTTAACATAAATTAAATGATTCAGAATAAAATGCCCTTAAAGAGTCGATACTTTATTCATGTAATGGAAGAAAGTCATAAAGAGTTAATACTTTATGAGCCATTTCTTTTTTTTAAAATATTTAATTTATATTCAATAGATAACTTATCGGCTTCGTTTTTGTAAGAATATTACTGTAACACTTTTTAAATTTTACTTACAAACATTGATGTATTTATTATAAATTAAATATTTGAGAGTAAATACCCATAAAGAGCTGGTATTTTAAATTGCACGGAAGCCAACCGAAAAGGAAAAATTGCAAGGAACCCAGCCGAAAAGGGGTTAATTGGCATGAATCAGCAAAAATACGAAAGCACCCCACAAAAGTACACCTTAGTTAAGGATAGTGGGTCACTTGTGGGGAACAAACGGTTCAGGAACATGTGGGGAATATAGCTTCCATGGTGCAAAAAGACCAATATGTCCAAAATCCACACAAATATAACAGGATAACCAAGACAAAAGGGCAAGATTGTCCAAAAGCAAATTAGCAAGGAAAAATGAACAGCAGCAAAGCAAGTCCGCATGCAACCCAGTAGCTCCAAAAAGACCATGAAGGACAAAATAACCAGTGAAATCACAATATAACCGAGACAATCAATTGGGATGCACTGTTCATGCCCTTCCACGCTTTATGTAAAGTAGAGATATAGACACACACATATCGTTGACTTGCCTTATAGCAAGTATATATATACGGTAATTAAATATTTATACTAGTTTACCGTGATAAGTAAAAGGCCACATTGGTTAAGGCCTTAGGACCAAATCCTACACTTGTATTACTCCCTCCGTCCCAATAAGTTTGACGCTCTTTGAAAACCGTGTTTTTTATCAACAGTCACCTAATTTTGCTTGATTTCCTTTCGTATCCCTATTTGTAGCCAGTTTACGATGAAAGAATGAATGCAATTGTGGGCCTTTAATTGCTTTGGTAATCTATTGACAACTATTTGAAGTGTACGTAGCTTCACGCTAAGTTATCATAGTTCCGTGCAAAGGACGCTCCCCTATTCTAGCAATCTTGATAAAAATGGGATATATCATTTGGGACCCACAATAATTATTAAAATCTCTCCTGACCATGTGAACAGAGGGCAATGCTTGGAAAGAATTTACTTATCCATTTTAGTAAGATGACATAATTTTGGGACGGACCGAAAAGAAAAGTATGACACTTTCAATGGGACGGAAGGAGTATTATGTTAACGGTGCACTTGCAATTCACGTGATCATTCGATTAAGACAATTTCCTGTAAAACTCAAAAGTCCTATATTGTCACTTCTGATGAAGATAAAGGACTAAATGGTTAATGGTAATTGATTACAAGATTAGGGACCACACTCACTAGAAAAGCTAAGAGAATAGACTAAAATGATTATTTTTCTTTTAAGGTCTTCAAATACCTGTTTAGTTGGGAAACGGGCAGCATCCTTCAATATAATTGGACCATCCTCACTATTTCTTCTATATTTTGGCCATTTTCAATGAATGACGAATATAAAGGGATTAGGGACACAAGCAATTAATCATTAGTCCAATGAGTTCAATTTGAATTAATTGCGACATATGGCAGAGGAAAGATCAAATGTGCACACAAAAAGTAGAAAACGTGTGTGTGTGCGTGTTTTTTTTCTCTTTTTCCCTCCTTTAGCCTTATGTACGGAAGAATGAACTAGGCAGTTGCTTCCCGCGTGTTTCCACAATGTTATATTTCAATTTGATAGACAACATAAAAAAAATCCGTGGAAAACTGTGTTAAAGTTTTCTGAAGATTAGTATTATTATGTGTACTAATATTTAGATTTCCTCACTAGGTATCTAGGGTTTTTTTTTTCTGGTGGATTTGTTTGTTCTGTAAACACGCATATGTTTTAATTAGTGCCTTGCTGCCAATTTTATGCTATTGATGTGTGTCTTTTTTTTTTTAATTTCTTTAGCTTATGTATAGTTTTTTAGAATGAATTATAGTTTTGGTGCCCAATGTTTGGCTTGTGTGCCAAATTGGTCCCTAATGTTTCGGTCAAAGCAATCTATTCCCCAAGGTTTGTGATTTTAGGCAAATTTAGAATAACTAACAAAAATGGAACAATAACTAATGGTCAATATCAAATTGCCATTAGTCAAAAACTTTAACTTTGCATTTTTGGTCTCCATTATTTTGATTTTGAATCATTATATTTTCCTAATTTTTAAATAGTGACATTAAGAGTTTTAACATAAATTGAAATGCAAATAAAAATGAAACAACATTAAATGGATCATAAGAATTCTAATTAAATTTCTTTTTCTTTTTTTTTTATTTCATTTATTCGTGATAATAATATATCATATATTTCTTTTCTTTTGCACAGTTAGTCTCAAATTTGATATAATGTATGTATATTATTATTTCTCACTATTAAATAAAACACTTTATATTGACACAACATGATCATAGCCTAGATAACACATCTTTGTTAAATAAGTTATAATTGTATGATAGCAAACCACTAATAAATAAAAACATAAAGTAGTGGAAGAAAAGGAGAACTCTAGTCTTATAATCTAAATTTATTGTAGTTATTACTACAAAAATTGTTGTATGTGTTGTGCACGTAAGTTTCAAATTCTTGTAATATGCCATTGTACTTATAAAAATTAGTAAAAGTAAGTATCAATGTAAAGTAATTTTAGGAATTTTTAAGAAAACTATCTTTTATTTTTTGTTATCTTATTAAAAATTAACATTCCAATATTGTAGTTTTAAAGTATTTAAACTATCTTTAAACAACCTAAATATTTATTTTAGGTTGTTTGTGGAACCCAAATTTAGGGTTTTAATAATAATTGATTAGTGCAAGGTCACATAATTAAAGAAATAAAATAATCTTTCAAATATTTATGTGGGAGAGAAGTAATAAATAACTCACAATATTATTATATTTCAAAACAGTGGAAAAAAGCCACACTACAATAAAACCTTATAGATTTTTCTAGACTCTCTTAAGAAAATATTCTAAACTAATGTTGTATTTATAACCTGCTAGACTTGTTGGGTAAGAAACCACTTACATTAACAATTACCATATAAAACATGTACTTTTAACTGACGCAAGTACTAAAAAACTTGATTCCGATAAAACTAGTAAATAAATAAATAGAAACTTCTAGACTTGGTTTATTTTTTCAATATTGCCTCCTTTAAACCAAGTTCTCCATTGATTCAGATCCAACATCATCTCAATCAACAATCTCCATTGAAAATTCAGTTGCAGAAAAGACGATATACAACTCTAATTTGTTGTCTATCATCAATTTTATCTTTACGCGTGATAGTGGATGCACATTTTGCAAACAATTTCTTCTCGATTAATTCAATCATACTAACACATTCATCACCAAAGTCATCATAAGTGTTTGAGAATATAAAATCATAGGTTGCTTTCTTGCCAAAATTATCATCAACAAATAATTCAAAATATCAACTATCATAATCATCCATCCAAAAATTTCATACCATGAATTAAGATTCTTCTAGAAAAAATGTGACAGCCCCACCTCCCCCTAGGGCATACCCAAGGATTTGGCAGACCGCCTGTCTAACTCTTGCTAGAACTTAGTCACGTATCATGAAAATTTACAAATAAAACCCTCAATAAAAAATTAATTACAACCTTTAACATATACACTCATGGATCTCCAACATCCACACGATCTGTAAATACAACCAAAGAATCAGACTTACAAAAAAATCAAACCAAACAAGCTGGCTAGGCATCTATGGCGTACTCGCTCGAGCAACTAACAATCTTAGAAGAAATTGAGGCCTTCCTCAATTTAATCTCTCATGTTCTCATCCCTGTAAGGAAAATAAATGGCATGGAATGAACTAAAAGCCCACTGAGGCTCCAAGTAACCAAGTAGGTAGAATACGAGACAAAATAGCATACCAGACATCGAGAAACAAGTCAAACTCAAATAAATCATGACCCAGTGTATAGTTAAGCAAGTAACCAGATAAAACATGCAGAAGGGGTACAGTAAGTAACACATTCATGGCAAAGGATATAGGTTGCTCTCAGAAGCAAGTTCCACAGTAGCTTGATCAAGGTTCGTTGACTCTCCGTCAACCACCGAAGTAGAACGTCTATAGATCTCCACTTTACCCCAATTTCCGTCCACTGATCAACCCCCTACCGAGCCCGAACGTCAAAAAAGTACCCAAGGTTCGTCGATCTCCTCAACTAAGCCCTTGCTGGCTCGATTCGACCAACTAACCCTAGGTTGGACTTATAGTCCCAGATATTCAGAAATTCAGGATATGGCTTATAGTCCCAAGTATTCAGGTATTCAAGATTGGAGACGTTGGCTGTTATCCAACGCTCATCACAGAAAGTGATTAGACGTTAGTTGTCACTTAACGCTCCGTATTCAGAGATATCAGTGTTCCAGAGATGACTCCTAGTCATGAGTAACAGGTTAGGAACTTGTCCTTTACCCAAAGTTTTCCAACTTACCCGACCGCTCTGAGGCAAGTCTAAAACAAGAGGTCTAATGAGGGCTCAGTTCAGCCGTTGCCGACCTACATTCACGCATACGCATGAGTAACCCTGGTTTCCACTTACCCGACGTCTCGGATAGGGTCCAAGGCCCAGTTCAACCACTACAAGAGAAATGTAGTTGGTCTACAATTCAACCGCTACAAGAGAGTAGTAGCCGGTCTACTATTCAACCGCTACAAAACAAATGTAGCCGATCTACAGTTCAACCGCTACAAGAGGAATGTAGCCGGTCTATAAACATACACATAAACATGCAAGTCCGCATACAGGATCAATTAATTCAAATTCATGGAGGTCGAGGGCGAATAACGAAACACTCGCCTCGCCATAATCAAGTCACAAGTAATGTCCATAAATTCACATTCTCAAGCTTTTCAAGTATTTCAAATCAATATACAGGTCATATGCAAACCAAGTTACTTGTTCATGCATGAAGGAGATATCAAGTGTTTAGTCAATTAATTGATCGGCTACAAGAGGAATGTAGCCGGTCTACAAACATACACATAAACATGCAAGTCCGCATACAGGATCAATTAATTCAAATTCATGGAGGTCGAGGGCGAATAAGGAAACACTCGCCTCGCCATAATCAAGTCACAAGTGATGTCCAGAAATTCACATTCTCAAGCGTTTCAAGTATTTCAAATCAATATACAGGTCATATACAAACCAAGTTACTTGTTCATGCATGAAGGAGATATCAAGTGTTTAGTCAATTAGGTCGATTGAGTGTACATAAGAGCACACGCGCCTAAACAGAATCAAGTCACAAATAAACTCAGCATATCATGTTTCAAGCAGTTCAAATATTTCAAATCCCAACAATTGCAAATCGGGTGGTGAAGAACCCTAATCAAACAAGAAGACTAGAAGAAAGATGTAGAAATCAGATATTTTCTCAGCAAATCCGGCCGCATATAGGCCGGATTCAAGGCCAGATTGACAGGGGAAACTCAAAAATTTTTTATGCTCACTGCCTCAAATCCGGCGGACAATACGGCCGGAAATTCAGCCAGAAAGTGGTCGGATTCTGGCCAGATTTTAGCTATAACAAAACGGCCGTACATGTTTGAACAAGATATCAAAAGTTTAGTCGAACTAGGTCAAGTGCGATAAAGTACACACTTGCCTATGAGACGATAAATCAAGTATCTAATATTTTGTAACAACAATAAGCATGTAACACGTAGTTGGAACACTCACCAATTAATAGCAGCCCTTCACTTTGTCCCTAGTTCGTCCTCTTGAACTCTCTCGAGTCCTGTGGTCATATGCTATATTAAAAGACTAGCAATTCAAAGTCAAAATACATGAAAAAACTAAGATCTCTAAGACTTCATTTCCTTTCACTTAAATCTCAATTCCACTCATAAACTATACCCAAAATGATTTACCAATTCCAAACCTAAAGTGGGCAATGAAAGTAAGAACGGTTCTAAGAGGACAGAATTTTCCAGTTTTGCACAACACTATTTGAAAAATCATATCTCAAGCTACTTAAGTCCAAAATTGATAAACTTTATACCGTCGGAATATATTCAAAGGGTTACAATTTCTCAGAAGACACATTTGTAAGATTCTGTTCATAAGTCAGTCAAATTTGAGCCTCAATTTGCTGCTTCACCTAGTAAAAGATAGAACAGGTATGCAATTTTAGTCAATTTTGAAAAATTATAGATATTCATAGGAATTGAGAAAAATTATGAAATTTTCACAGTAGAAATTACTCTGAATCTAGTTTCGAACACAACAAATGGAACTCAATTCTGACTTTTTTACCTCAAGATATAATAGATTTCCCAAGACTGCTCAAGGGTTCCTGCGGAAAATTTTCAACAGCACTTCCCCTTAATTTATTTACTTTCCCATCCAAATTCAACACCAAATTTCATCTCAATTTAACCTCAATCACAACCACAAGTCATAAGCCATCTATACACTTATTTAAGGCCATAATACCATCCAAATATAGCACATATATAGCTCAAATACCAACCACAATAAAGCTGAAAATTGGAAACCCTAGGTTTGAATTCATGATCACAAGCTAGAAATTTCTATAGGCAAGTCAAACTAGCATATAAAACCTAGATATTTCACATAGCAAAGTTATCAAACCATGGCCAACCCTTAAGTATCACATATGAGCAGAAATTTCACCATAAAATTTGAAAATTGCCGTATCACTACTTCAACCATGAAATTTTCTCATAAAACTACCAAAAATTGAAACTCTAAACCACTAGTTTACACATATTTGAAGTAGAGGAAAGGTTCTTGCCAAAATTACCTTAGAACCTCAAGAAAGATGGAAACTTAGGGTTTCTTCCTCCAAAATCACTCCACCAAAACCTTTAATCCTCCTTAGTGAGCAACTTTTATGGAGTAGTTTACACAAACTATGGTTGGAACTCAAGATTCAAGCAAGAAAGTGAGGTGCAAGATGAAGTTTCTCTCCCTTTCTCTCCCTCAATGGATCGGCCAAGCAAGAAGAAAGAATGAGGAAGTCTTGGTCAAATTTTGATTTTTAGTAAAGGTGAAGAAAGGTTGGTCAAAGTCCAACTTTCAATGATGTCGCGACAAATGGCGCCTTAGGGTTTAATCTCATCCTCTTGTCTTCCAATGGTTAATCTATCTAGCTAACCTCTAATTATCCCTTAGCACCTTATAAACATAACATCCCTTTATGCAAAACTTCACATAGTCGTCAAATTTTTATCGCACTTATCGCACTAGTGGGTCCCACGTCATAATACAATTCAAACTTAGCATGAACTAACTTATACCAAGAAATGATTTAAAAACTTGATTCACTTATAGAAATATCTAGGAATTAAAGGTAATAAAGTAAAGTAAAGAAAATGTGCTCAAAGAAATAAAATAAAATATAAGATAATTTTCCGGGTCCTCACAAAAAAAATTCCCAATTTCACTAAAATCCATATCAACCAAATCAAATATTTTTTTATCACCTTGAAGAGAGTCCGAGCCAATAAAATTTTCAACAATAGTTTTTTTCTTCACATATCGAATCAGAATTTTCTTCTTCCTTCATCAAATCAACAAATTCTTTGTTTTTCACTGATTTATCACTTCTAATTTCTTCAGATAAGGCATGCAAATCAAAACTTTCAACTTCATAAAAAATTTCAAAAATATCGCAATTGTCAACAAACAAATCTTCTTTCAAATTGACTTCACATGTCAAACCAAGTTTTGACTTATGATCAAACCCATAATCAAGTTCTATCAAAATATAGCAGAGATCTAATCAAAACCACTAAGGTGATTCATAATCACAAAAGACACTCATATATTATTCTTCAACAATGGATTTCTATATAATCTTGAAAAAAAAACTTTGCCTTCTTTTTCTTGTATTCTTTTGACAAACCATAGAAAAAATTTATTTCAAAAATATCACACAAACCTTGCACACCTTTTGAAATATTTCTTCATTACCTCCTCTCATTCTAATATTTTGTCACACGTACCAGTGTGTGTAAAATTTTAAACTTTTCACCATTGACAAATTCTCTCCTCATGGCAATTCAAAATAATTTAAGTACCTGAATTAAATTCTCTTCTTTCTGTCAAGTTTTCCTGACCCCCCTAACTGATTAACCAATCAAATCCCTCAATTGGATAACCTACAGCAATCAACAAATCTAACAGAATTCTTCTCTAATTTTTGCCATGATGGTCACAACAATTTGATAATTTCGAACCAATTTTATGGTCAAATTCTTCACCAACAACTCACTTTAGGACCAACCTCGTGGCCTAATTTAATTAACTGAATATTTTCTGGCAACCTTGTGTCCTAACTCTGATAGTGGAAACACTCAAGATTAACCTCGTAGTCTAGTTCTGATACCAATTATAGAACCCAAATTTAGGGTTCTAATAATAATTGATACATGTAAGGTTACAGAATCATACACACACACACAGATATATATATATATATATATATATATATATATATATATATATATATATATATATAAACCAAGGGGTCAACAAGTCAAGTTTTACTACAATTACTTGAAATATGTTTGGATAACATCCTTTTTCGATTGGGTATGGTTTTGACTATTCCTATAGCCTATCAATTAGTTAACCATAGATATATTTTAGTTAATGGTCGTATAGTAGATATATCAAGTTATCGCTGCAAACCCCAAGATATTATTACGGGGAAGGATGAACAAAATCCAGATCTTTGATTAAAAAATCTCTGGATTCATCCCCTCAAGAGGAATTGTCGAGCCATTTGACCCTTCACCCCTTCTAACATAAAGGATTAGTCAATCAAATAATAGATAGTAAATCGGTTGGTTTGAAAATAATTGAATTATTAGTCGAAGAATATTATTCTCAACAAACTTAAACTTAACTAAATAAGGGTTTGGACATTTTTCTGCGCTTTCATCAAAGTAAATTAACCTAAGGTTAAGTAAGAAAATTTGGGTTTGACCTGAATTTTCTTGCTTTTATTTATCACAGACCAAAGGAATATTTTCATTCCTTCTTTACTCTTGACAGTTATAGCATTTTCTTTCCTAGTATTTTATGCGCCACAACAATTAGAAATAGGAAATCTATATAAAGAAAAGTCCAACAGTTGAAATAGTGTTATTCATTTTCCATTATTCTTAGTCAAATCGGTAAATTAAAACGAAAAGAGAGGGATTCGAACCCTCAATAAACAAAAGCCTGCATAGCAATTCCAATACTACACCTTGAACCACTCGGCCATCTCTCCAATATAATGATTATGATCCCAAATCCAGTGAATATATATAGATATATGTATGCATATATTAATGTATGTATAACAAAATAATGTTCTGGCAAGTGGATGCTTACTCTTTTCACCACGTGGCAAAATAAATTATAAAAAAAATTGAGTTGGTTATGTTTCTTTGTGAATTTTATTCTTTTCTTTTTTTTTTGACAGCCAATCTATTAATTACTTACCTTATATAAGTTTATATGAATTGTATCTTCTTAATTTTTTCTCAATCAACACATATTTTTTCTTTTTTTTTTAACCCTCTTTAGTCATTTTTTTGTTTCTATTATTGTTATTCATCATTTATCACCATTACTAAAATCTGGACAATCTATGCACGTTAGCAATAACGTAATGCTTTCTCCCTTTACTTCCTTTCTAATAATTCTTATTTTAATAATATGTTATTTAATAGATTTGCTCAAAAATTTTCAACATTAATCTTTTCTTATCTACAATATATGTGTCTAACATATTTTTCATAAGGAAGTTCTTGATTGATCGTCAAGTTTTCCCTAATTTTCTTATCAATCAACCGTGAATCTCTCTCTCTCTCTCTTTTTAATCTCAATTAATTTACCTATAATTAAATACTTATCTTATACCTTTTGAGCATCTAATTTTTTTTAACATCATATAACTATGTACATGGCATGATGCTGATGATAATGAATAACTAAATATATATATATATATGATATATGAATTGACAAGTATAATTATGGCATGTTTCATCATTTTTCCTGACAAACTCAAATAGTTACTTTTTCTTTTATCCCTATGAAGTTAAATTATATTTATGTTTCTTTTTAACATCAGAAATTTCCTTTTGAATATTCAAAATAACTCTTAATTTTTTCTTTTTTTTTTAACTCAAAACAAAATTGTAAGATCAATCTTAATTTTTTCTTTTCTTTCATCCCAAAACAAAACTTTAGGTAAGTCTTCAATTAACTTTCCCTCTTAATATGAGATACTTATCTTATACCTTTTGAGCATCTAATTCTTTTAACATCATATAACTATGTACATGGCATGATGCTGATGATAATGAATAACTAAATATATATATATATATGATATATGAATTGACAAGTATAATTATGGCATGTTTCATCATTTTTCCTGACAAACTCAAATAGTTACTTTTTCTTTTATCCCTATGAAGTTAAATTATATTTATGTTTCTTTTTAACATCAGAAATTTCCTTTTGAATATTCAAAATAACTCTTAATTTTTTCTTTTTTTTTTAACTCAAAACAAAATTGTAAGATCAATCTTAATTTTTTCTTTTCTTTCATCCCAAAACAAAACTTTAGGTAAGTCTTCAATTAACTTTCCCTCTTAATATGAGTGGAGTGGTTATGGTCATGATTAGTGCAGTACGTCATAAATATAATTCAATAATTTAATGCAGTTAGCCTTTAAATTAGTTATTTATACCACAAACCACCATATATATACTCATATATACACATCCCAAATATGTCAGTTTTATAATTCTTAATATACAATTCCTAGGTATGTTTTGATCCACAATGTTATTGAAAAGCCTTTCAATATATTATGCACAATCTTGTCAAGGAACAGGCCAACAACTAGTTGAAAGAATAAAATAATCACTCAAATATTTATGTAGGAGAGAAGAATTAAATAACTCACACTATTATGATATCTCAAAACAATGGAAGAAAGCCACACCACAATAAAACCTTACAGATTCTTCTGAATTCTCTTAAGAAAAATACTCTAAACTACTATCCTATTATAACCTACTAAAATTGTTGGATAAGAAACAACTTATATCAACAATTACCAAATAAAACACATACTCTTAACTAACACAGCTACTAAAAACCTAACTCCAATAAAACTAGTAAATAACCAACTACTCACGCTAAGCTTTAAAAAGCTATTTTTGAGTGTAGATTAAGGGATTAAATCTCTTGACTTGCATTTTTATTCAGAATTTCCTGAAAATTTTACTAGCATATGCACAGGTATCCATTTGGTTTGGTGGCGGTTCAGTTCACTTCAAGTCCCCTTTTGACTTTCTGGAGTCCACCTCTTTCTCTTAGTGTAGAATAGGAGTAAGTGTAGAATAGAAATTATCGTATCCAGAAAAAAATAAAACTAGTAAATAAATAAATAAAATTTTCTAAATTTGGTTTATTTTTCCAACATTGTGTTACGACATAGTAGCTATGCTTGATTCTGTTGGCACTCGTCTATATGTTGTACTACAGTAGATTGGTAGACCCTTATATTAGCTGTTGCTCACAAATGTTCATAAGGTATGGCGGCCAATAATCATATGGTCTGCATGATTGAAATTAAAAGTGGATAGTTTAAGGAATTTTGATAATTTTAGATGCAAGTCAAACCGAAATCAAAGGGCATTAATGTCCAACCGTAATCAAAGCATTGAGACCAGAATTAAAAGGACATAATCATCTCTTTCTCTCACCAACTTCATCTACTTCAAAAACATCATGGTGAATGTCATTGTGACTATGGGTTGAATCCAACTTCATCTATTGGAGATATTGAATCCAATATCTCCAGTGTGCGACTATGGGTCAAATACCATTGTGAAAACATCATGAACTCATTGGAATCCAGGTCCACGATATGATGAATGCCTGCTTGTCTGCCGATTTGTAACTTTCAATCAATACTCCGTCCCACGTAGCCTTCTTGTCTACCGATTTGTAGTTTTGGATCAATAATCTGTTCCACGTAGCCTGCAGTAGTTGTAATCGACCGACCATACTTATAGTCTAGGTGAAATTTCAGCAAGGAATGGGTTTTCCTTGTGGGTAAAGCTCGTTTTCAGAGATTTTTGGAGAATTATGATCGGTGAGTTCAAGGAAAATGAAGTGGTTGCTCTTCTTAGGACTTCTACTTCTGGTGTTGATGCTTCGATTATGGTTGGATAAAAATGCCCTTTAGTTTTAGTCTGACTTATGTCTAAAATTATTAGAATTTTTTAAACTATGCAATTTGAATTATTCAGTTTTAGTCAGAGACAAAATTTGGATCAAAGGGCCAGTACTTGACAACAATGATAGTTGAGGAACTTTCTAGGTGCTTTACTCCGTGGTATTTTAAGTGCTGACTGAATTTGGAGGCACTTCAGTGGTATCATGCCAATTGGTTTGGAAAAAATATTAAGAATAATGGAATATTCTAAGTACTTTATAAAACTCTCAAGAATGGTGCAATATATTTTACAATGAGAAAAACAATAATTTTAATAAAAAAAATAGTTTAACAATTAAAAAATCAAATAAAGTTTGTACATATTATATTCAAGCACTTTGCTTGAAAATTGTCAAAGGTTTTTGGGTAATTGTCAAATTTGGTATCTCAAATATTATGCTTTTAGATAATTTGGTACTTGTTGTGACATTTTAACTAATTTAAGGCAAAATGCTTTACTTTTAAGCTCAAATATGATTGCTAAGTGTCTTCAAGGTATAAAAAGAATCATTTTGTCCGGTCTAAAGAATTGTTGATGAATTTCAAGAGTCATATAGATTACTTTTAATTTTTATACTAGTGCAGCACAGAAACTAGATAGTTCTTTTTTGCAATTTTATCTTCAAATCATGTCACTAGTAACTTGTTTTGAGTATTTATGAATTATGCAAGTTATCAAAAACATTTTTATGTATTGTCTATAAAAGTACCATTTTTGAAATTGTTATTCAACTTGAATTGCAAAAGTTTTTGATAGTTTTATAAAATAAACTAAGAACTTTCTTAGCCCATTTTTCATTTTCTCAAGATATTTTTAATAGAAAAAGACATTATGGTTGAATTGATATCTAAAAATTTTATTTGGTATGTATTTAAGGTACATAAAGTTATTTTCATTATTGTAATAGGCAAATTTTAGGAACTCTATCAATTGTTCAGAATTGTATAATTTTTTAGTATTTTTCACCCACACCAATGGCATGTAACATATATATATATATATATATATATATATATATATATATATAATGCGTCCTCAATTTCATTATTAACTCCTAAGTTTGCTCTAAAACTAGGAGGCAAAAACATGCTTTGCACGGTGGAAATGTAAAATGCCTTACCCAATTTTGTATAAATTGCAAAGCAAAATATATGAAGGAATAGAATAGTGGTCTATACGCAAAAGGTATGCCTGATTATTAGCAAAGTCCAAAAGGAATAAATCTTCAATTATGTAGTCTTTGGAGATAACCTTGTTTTGTAATTTTTTTTGCACGCAGAAACCATTTGCAAAAGAAATCTCAATGACTAAATATTAGTTTAAAAAAAGATAAAGGACACCAAAGTAAGGAAAGAAACACTTCAAACATTTATTATCAAAGCTTGATAAATGCAACCAGTAGCTAAACATTCATCATCAAAGCTTGATTCGCTAAACAATTGCAACTAGTTACTAAATATCAAACTTCTAGTGTTGTGGATACACTTTTCCAACCACAGTTCGATTTTGGATTAAGAGAAGAAAGCAGCATAAAAAGCTGAATTTGTTGGAATAAAATCAGCGTAAATTGGATGGCCGATCAAACGGAAAATGCAAAGTGCCATGGATACAGCTTTTCTCCAAGGACAAAAACCAATGGTTGTAAGAAAAGAATTTGATGGTTACAAATGGTAACCCACAGAACAAATTAATATAGAAGGAAAGAAAAGGACATAAACAATATCATAATCCATTCATGCGTATAAGAAAAGGGAGCCCCATACAGATTGAAATGACAATTGAACCATATTAACCAACAACTTGTCTACTACAAAATAGTTGCAGTCGAGTTCTTTAACAAAAACTACATGATATACATAAACTAAAAATGAAGTCTAATAAAGCAGTTCTCTAATAGAAAAAATGCACATATCAAGGAGAAGGCTAAACAAGATAAAAGGTTACAATAGTAAATATAACAGAACTCGCCTTCCTAATCCGATCGGATGAATGCTTAACATAGCACAATAGCTTATTTCCTTTCAACTGCTCAACCACATGATCATTTAGTCTAGCATTCTGGAGTTAAAAAAAATAGGGGCATAAGCATAAATTATATAAGTATGAATAATAAAAAAGAAGAAAACAAAAGCAAAAATTGCAAAATGCAACAAATCCAATTATCAACAAATATAGAAATTTGTAGTTCTTTTACAACTCTGCATGAAGATTGAATCCTCAACAAATGTGATCGTGATTTGGAAATGGGATTTGAGTACAGAGATAAATAACTTGTTTTTTGTCGAAATCGCCGACTGGTTCTCAAGGTGGTGAGTATTATAATGCTTGCTAGTGGACCTCTGACTTTTGTGGTCTTACATTCCCATTGCTCCCCTATCAGAGAATCGTAGGAAAGGGAAAAATTCTTAAGTAAATTATCAGCAAACCAAGAAAAAAAAACAAAAGATACAAGTGACAAAAGGCTAAAAAGCAGAACAGGAGAGCATGGAAAATGGGCTAAATTATCACTAAGCAAAGTAGCAAAAAGAATAAAATCAAGCAAAGTGGGGTGAAAAAAACACTACACCACCAACTCTTCAAAAAATCTCCTAAAAAATTGCAAAAAATTCCCTCTTCACTAATGTAAAAAAGGAAAAGGGAAAAAAGGAAAAAAAATACAACCAAGCAAAGTGAAAAAAAACTACTAAATCACTAGTTCTTCATACCTTGACTTTTCAAATATTTCGAAACACCAAAACTAAGCATCACAAAAAAATAAAGAGAAAAACCATAAAAACAAAAACTGTAAAATGATAAAAATGGTACACCCAAATGTTGCCTAATATTTCCCATGCATAGAAATAGAAAGAGAAGAGGAAAAAATTATGAAAATCGAAAAAATACTTAAAAACTTCTGATCCCTCAGAAAAGCCAATTCGAACCCAATTCAGTGCTTATGTAGATCTTTAAAACACCCAAATGCTGCCTAATATTTCACCTGAAGAGAAACAAAAAGAGAAGAGTAAAGAATTATATTAGGCCAACAGAAAGCAAACAAACAAAAAAGTTTAAGAAAAAATCAGTGATTCTATATACCTTTAAAACACCCAAATCCAGCTTAATATTTCGGTGGGAGAGAAACAGGAAGAGAAGAGAAAAGAATTATATTAGGCCAGCAGAAAGCAAATGAACAAAAAATTAAGAAAATACAAAAAAGGACACCTGTTTGAACCCCACCAAAAATCTTCAAAAGACCCAAATGCTACATAATATTTCGTTTGGAAAGGAACAGGAAAAGAAAAGCAGCAAAAGTAGGAGGCAAAGTTTCAGAGGTTGGAAAATGCAAAATACGACCAATAACGGAAGAGAGCGATGAAGAGGATACGAATGAAGAGAAAGTTTGAGGAAGAGGTGTTTGTATCTAATCCTGTGTCACCAACAGAGAGGATTAGAGGAATGCAGACAAAGTAAAAAATTAAGAGAAATAGAAGAAAATGAAGAGAAGATGAGAGGCGGCCTCTGAATCTCTGAATTAGGGCTTGAGTCTAACTTAGGGGTAGAAGAGATTTAATTACTTAAATCTGCACAATGCCCTAAACAAGCGAGAAAGAGAGTCACGAGAGGACGACAAAAATCACGCGCAGAACGATGAAACTCTTGGCTCTTTTATTACTTACTAAGTGGCTTTGCCTTGCTCTTCGCGCAGAGTTGCCATGATTTGGTGATGGTGTCTTTTTTTTGGGCATGTGTTTTATGGTAATAGGAAAAATGTTAAGTGATGCTATTAGTTGGCTAGTAATAAAGTTTAATAATATTATTATCAAGATATTTATTAATAAAAAAATATTTATTAAGCAATTGTCCGCTATAGTATGCTTATTAATAGAAATTATTGAGGAAAAAAGCACACTGAAGAGAAATCAAACAGAGGGAAAAAATGGAAAATAATTGACAAATAAAAAATGATGATAAAGAATAAAAAAGATACTATTATTGCTATGCTATTGAAATGAAGAAACAGATAAATAATGGATAAAAATAGCAGTGATGAATGTGTGTAAAGAACATTAAAAATAAAGGGATGTTTTTAATTATTTCATAAATAAAAAAGGAAAAAATTTGGAATGCAGAGAAATCTAAATACAAGGTATTTGGAGTAGAATTGGTGTAAAATATTTCACTAAATTTAAATAAGAGAAAGAAAAAATCTAAAAATGTAGAGAAATGTGGAGTAAAAATGCAAAATATGTAAAATAATTTTTTTAATCATGTGCTTTGCATTCAAATAGAATTCAGTATATTCAATTATAAATGGTTTAATGTTTTTGTGAGGAATTGAGAGGTATTTGAAGCATAATTAACAGTAAATTATTTAACTAAATTCAAGGGAAAAAGGAAAAATTTTGAAAGTTAGAGAAATTTGGAGTAAAATCTATGGGATGGTTTTTTTAATTACATCATGTTTATTCAATTGGAGTTCACCACATCCAATAGAAAAGATATCAATATTACTATGCTATTAAAATTAAGTAATAAACAAATAATGTATAGAAACAATAATAGTAGATTTGTCTAGAAAGTATGGAATAAGTGTCTAATCAAGATATCTTTTATTTTTTATCTAATATAAATAGAAAATATGTGGAATAAAATTTATAAATTTGGGACAAAATTCATGGAATCTTTTATTATACCATTGATTTATTAATATCAATACAATGTAATCCATTCGTTCGACTTTGATAGTTTATTTTTTTTCATCCATCCTAAATTATAGTCCACTTTTCAATTGAAAAATATAATTAAATTGTAATTTCTTTAAAATATCTTTATTAATGTACTTTATTATCAATGAGTATAACCTACTTTATTTATTAATTGCTTAGATTCATGGTTTGAATGGTACAATTTTTATAGTATTGTTATTGTAATTAATGTAAAGGTATAATGATTAGTTATACTTTTGATATTAGTTTAACAGTATTTTAAGAAAATAGTAGACTGGATTTAATCTTTAACCAAGTTAACTAGATTTTCCAAAACTATGTGAAAAAAAGACTATCAAAATAGAATGGAGGGAGTAATTAGGACATAATTTATCAAGCAAAAAGCTTTTCAAAGAAGCAAGCAGGAAAAATTAAATTCAGCCTTGCATTCTCTATGTGTAGTGATTTCCATGTGTTAAACATTAATTTTCTATTATCTAAAAGTCATTGAAACAATTGGAGCTCAGCGCATTTAACACAAAAGATATTAGCATAATTATTTTTTTAGCAACGAAGAAATAAATAAATGGTGCATAGAAATAGTAATAGTTGTTGTATCCAAAGAGCATTAAAACAAGTTTCCAATCAAGGAAGCTTCTATTTTTTTTTTTTTTTGCTAATATAGAGGAATTTGGAGCAAAATGTATCCTAATTTTTTTGTTAGATTATTATATTATGTTCACTAATAGCAACCATCTTTCACTAATATAGAAAATTTTGAAGCAAAATTTATCCTGGAATTTTTTTGTTACGGTATGTTTATTAATACAAAATAATAGTTAGGAAAAATGTCATTTAAGGAGGGGAAAAGCTCAAAGAAAGAAGAAGGAAATAATAAATTTTGCTTTATATATTGTTTGTTTAATCATCTATTGCTATTATTATTTTTTGGTTATGTAAAGCGTACACAATTAATTAAAGCTCACCATTATACTTTACGTAGACTATATATGTTGTTTGTTTAATCATCCATTGCTATTATTACATTTTGACTATTTAAAAAGTATGCAAGTAATTAAAGTACTTCGGTTTCTTTTTCAGCAATATAGAAAAATTTTGAACAAAATTGGTATTAAAATATTCAATTGAAGTTGGGACAAAATTATACTAAAATTTACTTTTTTCATGCAAGTAATTAATTGATGCATAAAAATAGTAGCAATGAATTCCTGCAAAAAGTGTTATATATAAGTGGATACTAAAGGGACCCTTTATTTATTTATTTTTGGTCAGGGACGTAGACAAAGTTCACCATACCTCTTTTTCTTTTCCAGTAATATAGAAGAATTTCGAACAAAATTGGTATTAAAATATTCAATTGAATTTGGAACGAAATTATACTATTTTTTTTCTGAATTTGTGCAAAAAGTGTTATAAAAGTGGCCACTCAAGGGACCCTTTATTATTAATTTTTTTGGCCAGGAATGTAGACAAAATTTGGAGCAGATTTTTTGGTGAGGAATATTGATGAAATTTGGAGCAGAACTCATACTTAAATGTTAATCTAAATTTATATTTTCCTAATGACTACAAAAAATAGTATCAGTCCAAAATCAGGCACTTTTTTTTATTAGGCTCAGACCATGGCAAAATAGGAACAAATTGTGGCTCATCATGCGCTTTTTTTTTTTTTAAATTAGGCGTAGATCATTGCAAAACCAAAGTAAACTGTGACTTGGGGGCATTAAGAACCCACATGCAACACCAGGTTGAAACACTAAATGGGAGAGGGGAAAAAAACAAAAGAAAGAAGCAGGCAGTAAAGGAAATCTCCTGCCGAAATTGCTCCTAAGGCTGCACAAAATCACCAAAGAATCGGCAGAACACTCGGGAGGGACGGGACTTCTATCGTTCCTCAGCATTGGGCGCTTTTAATAGGTAGGATGTAGATGATGATATTGACCAGGTTTCCAAAAGCCAAGAGACTTAATTTAGAGTTATTTGCCTAAATAACTCCCTTTACAAAAAATATTCCTAATATCATTTGATTTCGTACTTTATTCCCATACAGCTGTTAGAATCTAAGGGCAGAACAAACAACTATTGAGATATCAAGTGCACAACAATTTAATGATAAACAAGCCACAAGCATAAAAGATAAACGACACACAATATTTAACGTAGTTTGGCTCTATCATTGAGTCTACATCCACGAAATGAAACTCGTTCTTTATTATGAGAGCAAAATTCTGTACAAAAATACAATTTGAACCCAAACCTAACCCTTGTTTACCATCTCTCATCTTCCAAGAACCCTCTATGACCACCCATGTATAAGGTTATATGTTACCTCTTGTTGTGCTCTTGCGTGTCTCTTGTGTAGTATGCCAACCCACCTATTTATAGGGAACATTATATGGCCAAAACCCAAATAACAATAGGAAACCAATGCTAATTCCTAAATTAGTTCAGAATAGGAAATAACTCCTATTTCTAAACTCATACAAATAGGAAATTCCTTGACTACTACTTCAAGTAACTAAACCAATTAGGAAACTAATTTCTTCCACACAAAATAAAAAATCTATCTAAAAGAAATTAAACCAATTTCCTAACAAATCAAATATCTTTTAGCAATCATTTGGCTTCAACTACCAAATAATATGGTACCGAACTATACACTCAAATCAATACTGTCTTGATGCCAAATTGATTCAATCGACAAATGAATATGTGTAGTTACCCTAATTCCAACCTCTAGTTGACTAGTGAGAAGGTGCCTCAATTCACTATCTCTCTTTGCAAAATTTTTTACACCAACACTTGCAATGCGGGATTCCCTTCTGTAAGCTCTAACCCTAATCATTGAGGCAACTAAGTGGTAAAATCACTATACTTCTTCCCATCCTCAGGACTATTTCACCACGTGTAGTTTTCAAAATTCCACCTAAAATGAAAAACTCGTAACTGTCAGAATCTTCTGACGCATGAAAATTAGATCTCTTTGTTTCTTTGGGACACATGCCACACCACCTAAAAAACATAATTGAAATCTAAAAGCCACTGGGATGAAGTATCAACCGTTGAAGGTGTGAGAAAGTCTCCATCGATTCATATCCAAAATCAACATTAGACTCCACTTTTTTCTTGACTCTTGAATCACCTGCCTAGATTCACCATCAAGTGTCTCCATACTTTTCGGCTTTCCATCCTTCACCTTCAATGCTTTTTGCCAAACTATTGAAACAAGGATACCACTCATTAAATTGTTCAATTGGTAACAACTACCAATCCACTTAATCTCAATAGTTAATCAAGATCCAACCTTGAACAACCAAACTTTTGATCCAATCATTCAGTTTGTTGGGATCCAAGTGCTTGTGAGCAACCCAATCTCGCAAGCAAGCTCTGTTACCATTTGTTAGGATCAAAGTGCAGAACAAACAACTATTGAGATATCAAGTGCACAATAATTTAATGATAAATAAACCACAAGTATGAAAGATAAACGACATACAATATTTAATGTGGTTCGTCTCCACCATTGAACCTACGTCCACGGAAAGAAACCCGTTCTTTATTTTGAGAGGAAAATCCTATACAAGAATACAACTTGAATCCAAACCCAACCCTTGTATACCGTTTCTCATCTCCCAAGAGTTCTCTCTCACCACCTATGTATAAAGTTACATGTCACCTCTTGTGTCCTCTTGTGTTTCTCTTGTATAGTATGTCAATCCACCTATTTATAAAGAACATTATATGGTCAAAATCCAACTAACAACAGGAAATCAATGCTAATTTCTAAACTAGTTCAGAATAGGAAATAACTCCTATTCCTAAACTCATACAAATAAGAAATTTCTTGACTACTATTTCAAGTAACTAAATCAATTAGGAAACCAATTACTTCCATACAAAACAAGAAACCGTCTAAAAAAAATTAAACCAATTTCCTAACAACAGCCTTTTCTGTTATCCATCCAATTAAATTCAAACGGAAATGAGAAAAAGGGTAAACCATTTCATTAGCCATTTATATAGTCTAAAAATTCCCTACATGACTATAATACTCTACTCTAAGTTCATCTTTCCCTTTTTTATTATAATACTCTACTCTACCCTGCCTTTATTTGTCACTCTACTGTAACTCTTTTCACTCAAAAAAGTCTTGAATACTTAATATAAACCTAATGATATTTCCAAACATGAGAGCAAAATCTAAAATTTGACTATTCATTTCCGTTTCAATTGCGGTAATTTTCCCTTTATAGTGCTTTCCTTCTTATTAGAAAAAGAAAAAAAGAAAAGAAAAACTCACTAAAAATCCAAAGAAACTAGAATTATCACCAAAAATGAGAGCAAAATCTAAATTTTGATTGTTCCTATCCATTCCAGTTGCGGTAATTTCTCTTTTTGATGCTTCTTTTCTATTAAAATTAAAAAAGAAAAAAGAAAAACTCACTTCAAATTTAGCAAAATTGGAATTATTAGTATATTTGCACAGAACTCTCCTTCACTTGTTCATTCGATTAACTCTTTTTGGAGTTTTGTTTTGATTTTGTTATACTGCATTGAACAGAAACTCATTGTGCGTGTGGCTATACATTGGGAGTATAGGTGGCAAATCAACCCATTTAATTAAATTTACCCATACCCGCCCATGAACAGATGGGTATGGGTATCTTAAGTTTTTGCATATGGGTATAAATGAGTTACTCAATAACACCCATTTATTAAATGAGTGTTATTGGGTAACCCATCAAACCCAATTAACCCATTTAGAATTGTTTTCCCCCAAATCTCCTCTCTTCCCCCACCCATTTTTTTTTTCAGATTTTTCAATTTGTTATGATGTTAACTACTTTTGTTTCATTATTATTATTATTTGTTGGTTTTATTTTATCGTTTTATTTTATCATTTTCTCTTAATTTGTTAACTTATTTTTTAGCATTACCAATTTGTGATAAGTTTTAGCCTCTTTTCCTACCTTTCCAAAATGAAATTTTAAATTTACACATGAAAAAAATATTAGGGGTTCAAAATTTTTGGATTAAGTTTTATGTTAATTTTTATAGTACTTAATTCAAATTTTTGTATTCTTATTATTCAATTATTAAATAGTATGTAATTTTGTGACATAGAGTATGGATAGGAAAAAAAATTGATAATTAGGCTTATTGAACATTATAAGTAAATATTTAAAACTAATGATGGGTGCAAAGAATAGTATAAATTGATAACTTAGTTTGCAAAAATGAATTTAAATGAGTTTACAAAAAGTTAAAATAAATGGGTTATAAATGGGTAATTGAGTTACCCAATTCATTTTTTGACTTACCCATTATACCCATCTAATTAAATGGGTATAAATGGGTTGACTCACTTATACCCATTACCCATTTTACCCAATCCAAATCCGCCCAAATCACCCATTTTGACACCTCTAATTGGGAGAACAGCATGTTGGGCTAAGGAAAGGATTCTTATGCTTTTATTTTGGATGGATACTCGGGAGTCCGGAAGCTCCTATGTTAATAATGGTGGTAACGAGAATTTCATTGAAAAAGCATGGATGAGGTTGCTCGTTGTTAGGGGATAAGGTCAAGGTCAGAAGATTAGATTAGTAATAAAATTTGAAGTTGAATCATTGTAGGAATATTTTCTGAAGTCCTTGATTTATCAAACAACTATATAAAATCCTAACACCACCTTTTACCAATAAGTACCCTATGGACAGCTTGAGCGAGGTGGCATTCTTTCATTAGTTTATTCTTCGTTTGTTTGGGGATGGACATTTGGGGGACAAATATACAATCAGTAATTGGGGGCAGTTTGGGGACGGATATGCAATATGCAATTGACAGATTTTTTTACTTTTTCCTTTTCCCATTGTTTCAATATTTAATAATGGTTTTTTATAAAAAGCAAATCTCGTCAATTGATCCTGAAAATTGTTTAGCACAATTTAATTTACAACACTGTCATAGAAAATAATAGATCTATAATTTAACAGAAACAATAGATCTGAAAAATTTCAACAGATTTGAAAATATAAGAAAATTTTAAATTATCTTCTAATAAGATAAATCACTCTAACTCTTTTCTGTATATATTGCAATCACCAACCAAATCTATTAATCAATGATTTTAAACTCTAATAATAATGATGATGATGATACAATTTGTCGAGATAGCCTCTTTACATTTTACATACATCACAAATATATTTTCTAACTACTTTTTATAATTCCAAATATTTTTATATTTTATATACATTACATCACATCACAAAAAATATATAATGATATTATATCGAATAATCTTTTCAAATAATCTTTTATCCAAACGGACCATTGGTAGGAACGGTTGCAGCAGTTTTGTGTATTTTGCACACCACGTAGTTTTGTTTGTATAACATGTAACTTTAGAACAAATTTTTGTGAGCCCCACATATGTTAAAAATGAAATACAAAAAATGATTTGAACTGTACAATTTTTTTGAATCAAATCCTGACCGTAAACTGTTTAGGAATGGTACTTCTGCTGACCGTCCCTGCCTCATCTCCTATCCAAACACATCCGGTCATCCATACCCTCTTATGGTGGGAAGCTAGCCTCTCACGGAAACTATGTGGGCCACAACACGACAAAATGCCACCTGCCCACAGCTTTAGTCGCAATAAGTACATGGCACAAATATTTGGGGGCCAGAATTGGGACTAAGCCCACCATTGCCTGGCAGCAAACAGCCACAGGAGACCAACCCACTTGAAAAGATAAAAATGCCAACTCAAAACAACAAAATCCCCAGCAGCATAGGGGACCAAACACCCTTTTATGAGTTAACTCTTACTTTTAAGAGAGTAGAATTAGGGGTGGGCACGGGTCGTGAGGTGAGTTATTTTATAACCCTTACCCATCCCACTTCGAATATCAGCGAGTATCTATTGAGATAAGATCGGGTCAACAAATACTTATTCCACTCTACTTATTATTTAAATTTTTAAAAATGATTTATACTAATTTAATTTTATATTTTACATATTCATCTAAGATTTAATAAATATTTTTTTTCAAAAAATGTTTCTCATAACAAAAAACAAGCATGCAAAGAGAATACAAAATAAAGGAAAAAAATTAAAAGAATTAAAAATTAATAAAACTTTGAAATAAGTAGCTCATTCTTTTAAATATATGTTTCATATTAATTAAACTCTTTTCTATAAAACATAATATCATAACCTCTACAAATAAATCTTATAAATAAACTATAGTCTCTTATATTTGTAATGCAATTTTTTCAATGAAATTGATTATTTAGCTTAAAAAATATTACTTTATAATATGTATATAAAATAAATAAATAAATAAATATATGTATGTATGTGTTTGTGTGTGTATATATATAAATATGTGGGGCAGGTTGGATATCCACAGGTTTTTAATTATGTAACTCTAACCCACTCTACATCTTAACGGGCACCGGACCCTCTTTTGACCCGATTAAATAATACATATCAAGTATCCCCCTTTTATGAGTTAACTCTTACTTTTAAGAGAGTAGAATTAGGGGTGGGCACGGGTCACGAGGTGAGTCATTTTATAACCCTTACCTATCCCACCTCGAATATCAGCGAGTATCTATTGAGATAAGGTCGGGTCAACAGATACTTAGCCCACTCTACTTATTATTTAAATTTTTTAAAAATGGTTTATACTAATTTAATTTTGTATTTTACACATTCATCTAAAATTTAATAAATATTTTTTTTTCAAAAAAAGTTTCTCATAAAAAAACAAGCATGCAAAGAGAATACAAAATAAAGGAAAAAAAATTAAAAGAATTCAAAATTAATAAAACTTTGAAATAAGTAGCTCACTCTTTTAAATATATGTTTCATATTAATTAAACTCTTTTCTATAAAATATAATATCATGACCTCTACAAATGAATCTTATAAATAAACTATAGTCTCTTATATTTGTAATGCAATTTGTTCAATGAAATTGATTATTTAGCTTCAAAAATATTACTTTATAATATGTATATAAAATAAATAAATATATGTATGTATGTGTTTGTGTGTGTGTGTATATATATATATATATATAGATATGTGTGTGGGGCAGGTTGGATATCCACAGGTTTTTAATTATGTAACCCTAACCCGCCCTATATTTTAACGGGCATCGGACCCTCTTTTGACCCGATTAAATAATAAATATCGAGTATCCTAATTTTCAAAACGGATCGAATCGAATATGGTGAGTTTTCAGAATAGCGAATAATTTTGCCCATCCTAAGTAGAATGATGTGCCGGAATATTGTCCACATTCCACACGATTTACAAAGTAGACCACAATGGTCAAGGCAGGACACCTTCAATCAACACAACCGCGGGACAGATAGAGAGTTAAAGACATGTTACAGTTTATGGTATAAAACAACAAATTCAAAAATGAACATACAAAATCTAGACAAGTTTTGCGCATGCACCAAGTTGGCATGATTAGAAATGTCTTTAATTCTGCTTTTGTTTATCTGGGATATAATTCAGAATCGAAACTACGTTCATCGAGAAGCTTGGTAGAAACTTGGTGCCACTAGATGTATCAAATTCTGGTAAATTGTTAGGCAAGCTTTGTATCTACTTTGACCAAAATATGCAGGTGGATTAGGTGCAGGCAACGTTACAGAGTAACTGTTGAGCATAAGAACTACTGAAGCCATGGTTGGTCTTTGTTCAATTTTGTCTTGAACGCATAGCAAGCCAATATGGATGCTCTGGATAACTTCATTTCTAGCATATGTATCTCCAATTGTTGGATCTATCAATGCTAGTGTTGTTCCATCCCTCCATTGTCTCCAAGCCTGCAACATGTATTGCAAGTGATGATAGTGGAATTGATTGTGTCGTTAAAATGCATACAAGAGCTCTCCAACGAGAACGCCAAGAAATGCCAAGAAAATAAGATGTTTATTTTGCACTCACATAACTTAGAAGGTCATCTCCTCGGTGAGTTTGGTAGATTTGGCTGTTCTTCTTGCCACTTAGAATTTCTAAAACTAAAACACCAACACTAAACACATCTGACTTTACAGAGAACAAGCCATGCAATGCGTACTCAGGAGCCATATAACCACTGCAAATTAGAACCGTTTGTTGAATACATGAGGCTTCAATAATTAGAAATTTTAAAGGTTGATGGTGACCAAAAAAATATAGAGAACGTAATCAAATATTAGAGGCTTAATGATAGTGGAATTATTGCAATATTACAATCATATAAACATGTAGCATAACAAGATAAGGGTGCAGACCTTACAATGTACCTTCAATTTTACTTGTGTTTCCTTCAGTTTGATCAACTTCAAAGAGCCTTGCCAAGCCAAGATCGGCAATCTTTGGATTCACATTTCAATCTAGTAATACGTTCCTGGCTTTAAGATCGCGATGTATAATCCTAAGTCGAGAATCTTCATGAAGATAAAGAAGTCCTTTTGCTATTCCTCCTATGATCTTGTATCGTTTTGACCAATTTAACAATGGCTGCTTTTCTAGGTCTATGCAATCATCAAACATGACAAGTCTTGTTAGTTTCTTTGGCTACAAAATTTGATTTCCACAAACGGCTCGGCAATTCCAAAATAAATCACGAGTATTTGACTTGAAGTTGAAGCTTACCAAAGAGACAGTAGTCAAGGCTTTTATTGGTAATAAATTCATAGATAAGTGTCCTTTCTTCTCTGTCCATGCAGAAACCGAGTAGTCGGACCAGGTTTCTGTGTTTAAGCCTAGCAACCAGGGTAATTTCATTTTTAAATTCTTTTGTACCTTGCATTGAGCTTCTTGATAGTTTTTTCACAGCTATTTCTTGTCCATTATGAAGTGTACCCTGATTGCAAATTATCGAAATATAAACAAAATTTTGATTTACAAAGATCATATTCATAAATTTTCAGCATAGTTGAAAATGGTTTAAACTCAATGTACCTTGTATACAGGACCAAATCCACCTTCACCAATTTTGTTTCCAATGGCAAAGTTGTTCGTGGCAGCTTGAATATCAGTGAGGTTATATTGTAATGATTCTGTGATTGAGATTTCACTTGTACCTACAAAAAAATGATACAAACTTAGTGAATTAAATGAATCGACCCTTTTAAGAATGATAAATATGTTTACTTCAACTGCACTTCTTAGTCCTTATAATATACCGACTGTTTCGATAATGGCATCATATTTCTTCCTGGATCTCCTTGGTACGTAGAAGCCCACAATAAATAGCAAAATGGCAACAGAGATTGCTCAAAAATTGCAACAATTGTTTTTGTTGAGATTCGACCCCACTCTGAATATTCTGATAAAAGTTCTTTAGCTCAAAAATATGCTTTTAAAATAGGTAAGGATCTAAAAAGTGAAATGTTCAGATTCATTTATTCCTTTAAATTCTTTATCAAATGAGACAATTTAAATTCTAATACTAGATTTTGTCAAAATAACGGATCAAAGGAGAAAAAGTAATGAAATGCATACAATCCACATGAGAATACGATGAGTGTGGTTGTTGATTACCAGGTGGGCTCAATAGCAACAAGTGTGAAAGACTTGAATTACTAACTAATCCTAAAATAAATTTGCAATTGAGAGTTCAGATAAATTCATATCAATTTAGTATGAACTGGAAGTTACCTTCACTATTAGTAGAATTGGAAGGAGGAGGAGAAGGGGGAGGAGTAGGACCAAGATTCGATGCAGGCTTGGGTGTTGGGCTTACAGAACTGTAAAACTTGTAAAGTTCATACCTAATATTACAGCTAAAAAACATAACTTTACAACCCACACTATTCGAACACCATCCAGATATTTGAAAAATGGCATCACCAAGGCACTTCTCGCAGTTATTCCTGGAAAGATCTGCAGTACATTATCCAAGGGCGTATATCCGCTGAGGTGGGGAATAATTAGCTTCTTGAACAGCAAATTTCTCCCTGGAACTATCATTTGCAGCCCGACTTTCTATCTCTTTCATCATATCTCTTAAGACCTGGTAGAACTTGTTTCTTTTTTTTTTGTGGCAATTTTTTGGTGGGAGACAAGAGTCGAACCCTTGACCTCCTGCACCACCAAAACTTTTAAAGGCTTGGTAGTGACCACTAGGCCAAAGGCCCAGTGGCTTTGGTAGAACTTGTTTCGATCAGTGGCATTATGTGAATTACGTACAAAGAAGGAGATACCCCAATCGGCCCTTGAGAACATGGACTCATTCGAATAATGCAACAAGCATATTCATCATGCGAAATAAAAGCAGTCTTTCGATTCCAGAATGTCTTAAGAATCTCTCCTTGGGCTTTTACTGTTGTAAATAAAGGAGTATTTCAAAAGATTTTGTCTCACATTAGAAAACCAAAGAGACTTATCATCATTTTATGATATTTAGTTTTTTTATTGGGTTTGTGTTAGATTGGTAATTAGTGTGGGCTTGCACGCATTAGAGAGAAGTTGAGTTGGACTGTTTCAGTACAAACTGACGGATTTGCACCTAGTACAAACTGATGGATTTGCACCCCCTGCCCCCTACGTGTGTGTTAAACATGGCCCAAAATAGTCTTACTGCAAGCAAGAAGTAAAATTTACATTTTCCAAATCAGGCTAACGTTTGACTCTTTCATCGAGAAGATATTGCTGATGTTTGTTGGCTTGTTCAATTTTGGGGAAACATTTCAACCTCCTGACACTCAAGCTTCATTTTATTAACATTATTTTGGCTAACAATCTAAGAAACTATGGCCTTCGAAAATATTAATACCTCACAATCTGTATCCGCATCAGTTGCAGTCACACTACCATTGGCTAAGCCTTTTCTGGACGTCTCCAAAATTGAAGTTTTTGCTAATGAAAACTTCAAAAGGTGGCAAGAACGTGTGAACTCTCTACTCGACATTCATGGAGTGGCTCATATACTGACAGAAGCACAATCAACTGCAACTATAGATGTCAAGATGCAAGAATCCTAACAATGTGCCAATAAGGTATGTCGGCATACTATCTCACAAACACTTTCAAATGAACTGTTTGACATGTACTGTAGCGGCAAGGAAGTTAAGACAATTTGGAAAGCTTTGATAACAATATTTATCGCTGAACACGCCACCAAACAAAAATTCGTCGTGAGAAAGTACTGACAAGTAGATATTTTACGTATTTTAAGTGTACTTTAATAGTTAGTTTTGGTGTGTTTTAGTCATGTTTTTAGCTAATTAACTAAGATTCTAGTGAAAATATGTATTTTATGGTTTAAAGTGTGAAAATTACATTTCTATGAATTTTTATGGTAAAAACTTCATGTTTTTATAGGTTTAAGAATTCAATCATCAAATGGCATGACTTGAGAAGATAATTGGATGATTATTGATGATTTAAAGTGGTTTAAAGAGAATATGAAGTGCATAAGAGGAAATGCAATCAAGAACAAAGGAAGCAAGTTTTCACAGCTTTGACACATTTTCGTATTTTGGCTATATCGTGAGTTACAAGCATTGGATTGAGGTGATTCTTATGCCATTTTGAAGCTAAGAGATTTATCTACATTTGGTATGAAAACATCGAAGTCCAGTTCCGTCATTTTCATTGTCAAAATGTCAGAATACAGAAGCACAAATTCTGTGGTCGTAAGCCGGAACAGAGCTCTGACCAGTCTTTGGTATTTTGGTCATATCTTGGTCCACAGAACTCCAAATTGGATGATTATTGAGGCATTGGAAAGATAACTCAAAGGGATACAACTTTCATGTTTTACATAAGAGTTAGTTCGGCTTCCATCATCACCAAAATAGCAGTTGAAATAGTGCAGAAGTGAAAACGCGACTCAATGAAAAATGGGTTGCAGTTGCGTATTCTCACTTGTTTTCTGCAACTTGATCATCAACTTGCCTTGCTTTCACACAATTTTTCTAACTCAATTCTAGCTAGCAATTCCGGCTGTATCTGACCAAGAAAAGGCTGGAAAGTTGGAGAAACAACTCAAGAGAGTTTCAATAGTCAATTTTGTTAACTAGAAACAACTCATCTTGAGCTTGAATTCTCTATAAATAGAGGCCTTTGGAGAACATTTTCAAAAACTTTGGAAGGCTAGAGAAACTCACCAAAAATGTAGCTTTCACTAGAGTTTCCTTAGTTCATTAGTTAGAGTAGTATAGTATAGGTAGTGTAGTTTATCTATCTTGTAATTATAGTTAAATTTGGATGAAGATTGGAGGAGCAAGATGGAGAGGTTGGAGCTCATGTGACAAGGATGACTTCTCTCCTATCACTTTCTCTTTTGTATTTGAATTCATGTTTAACTATAATATAAGTTTGGATCTTATTTTCATGTTTTACTAAAGTTTATGCCTAGAGTATGAATGAACTTTCTATATCTTGTTTGTGATATTTATTTGGTTATGTGATGATATTATTTGAACAAGTTATTTATCACTTTTGCTTATCTAATCATGATTAATAGGTCATTAGTTGTGATTATCTAAAGGTGTTAAGTTTGCAATGAGAATTGGAATTTAACACTAGTTCAAGAAAGTGATAAACTTAGGGAGTTCACTCACGAAAGTAGAGAAGCACCTTTGTGGTTTTAGTGACTTGTTCATGTAATTTCATAGAAGGAATAAACTTGTAGTTGATTTCATAACCACGAAAGTAGGTATGGTTTAGCTACAAGTATAGTTGATTCACTACGAGAATAAGTTTTACCTACATTAGGATATTACGTCATAACTAACCAAGATAATAGCATTCACTTAACCGGTAATCTCATTTGCAAGAGCAGTAAGGAATTCCATATCTATAGGAGTTTTCTAGTGCTAATTTTCATTCCTTTTATATTTATGGTTGTCTAGATAATAAAGGAGTTCGAAAAACATCAGTAATTGCAATCTTCCCTGTGGGATCAACCCTTAATACCCTATACTCGTTCACGATTCGTATACTTGCGATAAATCACGTGTGAGGTATTTAGGAGTTTACAAATATAAAACTTGATTGTCAATGAGCTAATTGTATATGTATACCCTATGCACGTCAAGTACAACCAATGGCAGATGACAGAAGACAAAGAAATGAAAGTACAAATCACAGAGTACCAAATGCTACTCAATGATCTGAACAATGACATAAACTTGCCCAAAAAGTTTGCTGTTGGTATGCTAATTGAAAAACTACCCGAATCGTAGACTAACTACAAAAATAACCTAAAGCACAAGCAGAAAAATTACACCATTGATGAATTCGTGAAACATATCCTGATTGAAGATTCAAATAGGAAGGAGTTAAGAATAGCCAAAGCTAAGGAGATAGCGCTCAAAACTAACCTGGTACAAAGCAACAATAAGAGGTAAATCAATACATCCCAAAATTATAAACCCAATAATCTCCACTTTAAGAAGAAAAAAGGCAATTGCTATGTTTGTGGAAAACCAGGACACCATGCTACTCAGTGCAGGCACAAAAGGAAAGGTGATAAAGCAAATGCTAATCCTCCTAAGGTTAATTTAGTTGAAGGGGTTGATATAATAGCTGCAGTTATTTCTCAAGTCAACATTGCAGTCAATGTGAAAGAATGAGTAGTTGACTCTGGGGTTACTCGGTCTATATGTGCAAATCGAGAAGCATTTTCCTTCTATACTCCAATAGGGATGATGAAGAGGTGATCTACCTTCAAAACTCACGAACTGCTAAAGTTCTGAGTAAGGGCACAACTCTTTTGAAACCCATTTCAGGAAAAGCTTTGGCCTTCAATAATGTGCTACATGTGCCGAATATTCTGGCAAATCTGGTTTCTGTAGCATTGTTAGAAAAAGTTGGGGTAAAAGTATCATTTGAAACTGACAAGATTGTAATGGCCAAAAATAATATATTTGTGAGCAAGGGCTACTGTAATTAGGAACTCTTTGTACTTAACATTTTAAATATGATCAATGAAAATGCATCTTTTTCTGCTTATATTATTGATTCAATTTCTTTATGGGATGCTAGATTAGGACATGTTAATGTTAGCTATATAAAAAAAAAATGCAATCACTTGGGTTATTTTCTAGTGTTAATAATAATGGCATAGAAAAATGTGAAATATGTGCAGAAATTAAAATAAAAAAGAAAAGTTGTATAACTGTCCAAAGCAAAACTGAATTATTAAATTTAATTCACACAAATTTAGGTGATTTAAAACAAACAATGACTAGAGGAGGAAAAAGGTATTATGTTACTTTTATAGATAATTATTTTAGATATACTAAACTTTATTTGCCTAGAAATAAAGATGATACTCATAATGCCTTTTTATCTTATGAGTCTGAGGCAGAAAATTAATTTAATTAGAAGATAAAAAGAATTAGGTCAGATAGATGAGGTGAATATTTAATTTTAGATAAGTTTTGTGAGCATGAAAGCATAACACATGAAATAACACCTCCTTATTTACCAAAATTTAATGGAGTAGTTGAAAGGAAAAATATGACACTAAAAAAATGATGAATTCTATGTTAGTTAGTTCTCATACTCCTGATAATTTATAGGGAGAAGTTATATTATCTGCATGTCACATACAAAATAGGATTCCACATAAAAAAAACTAGCAAAACACCTTATGAGTTATGAAAAATTATAAACCAAATTTAAACTATTTAAAGTATGGGGGTATCTTACTAAAGTATTATTACCTAAATCTAAGAAAAAAAATTAGATTCTAAAACTTCTGATTGTATATTTATTGGATATGCTAAATATAGTGCTCCATATAGGTTTCTTGTTTTAAGAAGTGATGTGTTTGATTGTTATACAATTATTGAGACAAATAATGCTGAATGTTTTGAACATATTTTTCCACTATCCAATAAAATTTCTCATGTACCTGTTGAAATAAATAGAGAAATGACCTCTAATGAAGAAAAGACAAGGAGTAAAAGGCCGAGAAAAAAATTTTCTTGTGGAAATGATTTTCAAACCTTTCTTGTTGATAATGATCTTTTAACTTATTCTGATGCTATTTCTTCTCTTGATTGCAAGTTTTGGAAAGAAACAATTAAATCTGAAATCGATTCTATTTTGAAAAATAAAACATAGACTTTGGTAGATTTAACTCCTGGTGCAAAACTTATTGTTTGCAAATGAATTTTTAAAAGAAAATATAATTCTGATGATTCCACAGAAAAATACAAAGCTCGTTTAGTGGTAAAAGGATTTTCTCAAAAATAAAATATTGACTATTTTGACATATTTGTACCAGTAAGAAGAATATCTTCTATTTGTATTTTATTTGTTTTATATTCTATCCATAAACTTGTTGTTCATCAAACGGATATCAAAACAGTTTTTTTAAATGGTGATTTAGAAAAAGAAATTTATATGTTTCAATATAAGGGATGCGTTGTATCTGGACAAGAAAATAAGGTGTCTAAATTAATTAAATCTCTTTATGGCCTAAAATAAGCTACTAAACAGTGGCATGAGAAATTTGATCAAACATTGATAAAAGATGGATTTTCGTTTGTAGAAGTGGATAAATGTGTATATACTAAAATTGTGAATAATCAATATGTGATAATTAACCTATATGTGGATGACATGCTTATATTTGGTACAAATATAGATATTGTTAATAGTACTAAATATTTCCTATCTTCTAATTTTGATATGAAAGATTTGAGTGAAACTGAAATGATATTGAGTGTTAAAATCATAAAGAGAGATAATGGTATAATGTTGTCACAAGAACATTATACAAAAAGACTTCTTAGGAAGTTTAAAAATTATGATGTGACACCTGTAAGTACTTCTTACGATGCTAACACTTAATTAAAGAAAAATAATAGTGACCTAGTTTCTTAGTCTAAATTTGCTTAAATTATTAGGAATTTGATCCATTTGATGAATTTCACAAGACCTGATATAACTTATACTATGTGTAGATTGAGTAGATATACTCACAATCCTAATAGTAAACATTGGTTTGCATTAGTCAGACTAATGAAATATTTGAGAGCTACCATGAATTATGGTATCTTATATTATGGATTTCCCACTGTATTAGAAGGGTACAGTGATGCTAATTGGATCTTAGATTCAAATTGTGATACCCCAACTTTTAGGATAATATTTTTATTTAGTCTCAACGAGGATATTACGGTTTCTTTATTTTATTTTTGTTTTAAGACATTGTTTTATTTTAAAGCCTAGAAACCCTACTTGTACTCAAAATCCTAGTTTTACTTGTGACTAACCGGTTTTTGTTAAATCTCTCACATTTTAATCGAAACCCTAATTTTAATCTATGGAGTTGTAAAATCCCTTTTATTTTTCTTAAAATTCCTTTTTATTTGGCATTTATTCCTTTAGAATAGCTTTACTACTCATTTACTCCCTCAGTAGTTACAATCAACCATAGAATCAAGGGTTTTCCCTTTTAGGTTCCTAGTTCGGGTAAATTAGGGTTTTTGAATATTTTGGCCGCGTGATCACTTGGTGAGATGTGTGTGCTAAATTTGGTGATTAAGAGTGAGTTTTAAATAAGAAAATATGCGTGATTAGAAGTAATAATAATAAGTTAGTGAATTATAAGTTAAAACCCTAGTACGTGCGAAATAAGGAAAAATGGGTTGAACCGATGTGTACCGTTCGTTACCGATTGAGTGCACCACTTGAACATTACTTTATTACCTTAATCTCCTTGTTATTAATTGATTAAAATCAGCCCCAAAATATCTTCAAGACAGCTGAAATGTTTGACCAAGAAAAAGAGAGAAAAGAAAAAAAAATAAAAAGCCATCTTGAGTTGACACTTGTTGGCAATCCATGAAACTTTGACCAAATGATTTTCCTTCCTTCTTATCTTTCTTCTTGGCTGATTTTTCTTCATTTCTTGCTGGTTTTGGTCGTGACTTAGGAGAGAAAAGAGAGGAAGAAAGCTTGCAACTTCAACCCTTGAATCAAGCTTGTTTGAGTGAAATCAATAAAACCAAACCGATTAAACTTATCTCTTGGTGATTGGAAGACTTGGGGTGCTGAAAATTTGGGGAGAAAGTGGTTTGTTTCTCACTTACAAGGTGTTTTGGAAGGTATTATGGCTGTCTTCCTTTATTTCTTCCTTACTCTTGCTTAAGTTTGTATAACAACCTATACTTGTGGCTTATGATAGTTATTTCCATGGTTTTGAGGTTTATGGTGGTTTATTTGAGTTAGGGCTTTGGAATTTTTCAATCATAAATCTTGTTGTTTAGATGGCATATGGTGTCTATAATCTTGTGTAGGAGGTTGTAGTAGTGATTCAAGCTAGAAAAGTGAAGTTTACACCATGAATTCATAAAATTCCAGATTAGGGTTCTTATGTTGCCCTGTTCTGCCCAATTCTATTCGGCCATGATGGAGGCCGAATTAGGATTAGATCAAAATATGAAAGTTGTAGGCAATGATGTTATTTAGCTGTCTGTAAAATTTCAGCTTGATCGGAGAACGGTAGGGTGTGAAATGACCGAAATACCCTGACTGCCACAAGCTTCAATTCGTAAACAGTTTTGTGAATTCACCAGTTTGGCTTCGTTTTTTCACCCTGATTCGTATCCAATCCACTTTTTGCCAAAACCGAAAACTTGTAACCCTATGTTTTAGCTTTCCAATGCCTCTGAAAACACCTCAAACGGAATTGTGTAGCTTGAGTTATTACCGGTTAAAGTCAGTGCTGACAACCAAACTGATCATGAATTTTTGGATCTGTGATCTGCAAATTTGACCTAGATAAATTGTGAATTAGGTTAAGTGGCCTTCATCAAAGTTGTAACCCTTTGACTTAGTTTCGAAACGGTATAAATTTTACCCCAAACCGATAGGCGTAGCTTTAGTTGTGACCGAAACGCCAAGAGACGTCAAATCTGCCATTTAGCTATTTGCCTTTAAACTTGATTTCCGATTGCCTTGTTAAGATTTGTGTTGTAATTGGATTATTTTGAGCCCAGTTGAAGGGCTATTGTGGTACCCTTGCTTATGGGTGACATTGGAGTTGATTTGAGGAAAATAATGAAACCATAAATGGCTGGAAAATAAGTAAACACAAGGGGCATGCCGCCCAAATTTTCACTCAAGATACAAACCAGCCTTTGGAGTTCTGGTTCGGTAATCTGAAAATTTGACCTAGATCCACTGAAAACTGGGTTGAGTTGTCTTCATGAAAGTTGTAACCCTTTGTCTTAGCTTCGAGACGCTATGTAATACACCTTGATCCGATAACCACAGCTCGGGTTATGGTCGAAACCTTGCAACCCATTTTCATACCATTTCATTTCCGCGCACGGGCACATGCATTTCTTGGCCGTTTTTGCCGTTTTGGCCGTTTTAGACCATATTTCCCATTTGTGATGGTCGATTGACTAATGGTTGCGTATAATCTTTTGTCACAGGCAGTGACGAACCTGACGGAGTCGGTGGACTCGTATAAAGTGCCTTGATTTGCGTGCTATCTAGTTTGAGTGAGTAATTGGGTTGTTTTATGTGATAAACTGTCAAAGTGCCTTGTATATGTTACATGGGTACTTAGGCGAGGGTGTACTTTATCTCGCTCGACCTAAACCCAACCTTGTTGTTGATTTAATATGTGAGAATACATGCTTTGTATTGAGAATCATCCTTTTGCTGTGTGCTGTTGGAGTGAATATGACTTGAGTTGAACCCCTTGCTGTGTGCTGTTGGGGTGAGTACTTTGTTGCGTACTTTATTGAGAGATATCATCTAATGAGAGATTGGATATCTCAGGGCTTGGTTCCAGCCCGGTTCCAAGGGTAGACGAACTATTCGAGCCAGTCAAGGCTTGGTCGAAGTTAGTTCCATGCTAACCTTGGGATTTCGTTCTTTGTTAAAGCTTTGTTTAAAGCTAAGTGATTTTGTTTTGCTCGAGCTGCTGTGTGCTGTTGACTGGCCAGCGGGGGTTGATAAGGTGAACAGGAAAGTAAGTGGAGTCTACGGACTATGAGTTTTTGGTTGACGGAGTGTCAACAGGTGGACAAGCTCGGGGAATTGAATTGGCTTTGAAGCCATCCGTATCCTACTATTGTGATGTTACATTTCTGTCTATTGATGTGAAAATCTTGGTTTACATGTTTATTTGGATATGATTTTACGTTTTTACCCCCGATTATTCACTAAGCATATAGCTTACCCCATTCCATTTGTTTTCCTTAGCAGGGGCCGACGCGGAGAAAGTTTGGGAAGGTGTATAGACTTTTGGTTTAGAGAATAATTGATGTTTATTCTAGTACTTGTTATAAGTTAACTAGTAAGATATATATATTTGTTGTGGTTATAGTTAGTAGCTTCTCTAGGGTTTACTTTCTGGTGCTAGTGGTGTGTATGGCTTAATGTAATAGTCTATGCAACTTTTGAAGATGTAATAGTGTAAATAGAATTTCTTTTGGCGTGAACTCTATTTCTCGTTTTAGAGTATCGAGTCCTGGCGCGAGCTAGACAGGCGATCCGCTAAGCCCTTTGGTACGCCTCTGGGTACGGTGGGGTCGTCACAGGTGGTATCAGAGCGCCTAAGTTAGAGGACTTGGGCAGTTGGGAAATGTTTATAGAACATATAAGTATTCGATTGGGTTTAAGTTGAATCGTATCTATTAAGATGAAATGTCGGAGAACTGATTAAGTGATGTTTTGTTGTTTAGGTATGGAGACCGGTGGACCTAGCATACTGGAGCACGAGCTACGAGTGTAGGTAGGCCGGTGAATAGGGTGGTGCACCGACGAGTTCTTAGATATCAGAGGAGGGTCGGGGAACCCTATAGGCTGTATTCTCCCTTCGGTCAGATGAGTCGATCGTGTGAGTGTCGACATACGTATGGATACCCTGATGAGGTAGTTATGGTTATAGATGACGAGCGTCGTCACCTAGGTAAGGCAGTTGACACTCTGAGGGCACAGTTAGAGGAGGCTAGAGAGGTGAGCCATGGACGGGCCATGTGCCTGCGTGACCTTGAGGTGGGACTACGAGCTGAGGAGGAGCGGAAGCATACGCTTGGCCGTCAGCTTGAGGAGACCCACCGCCACCTCTTCGCTTTGAAGGGGCAGATGAGAGAGAGAGAGCCCGTGGTATTATACGAGACTGTGAGGTTCTCTTGGATGTGGCTGCCGAGGCGCCACCTAGGGCTGGCGGAGTGGGGGCCGATGGATGCGATAGATTCTATGGGCTCTGTAGGGGATTTCCGCTAGGGCCATTACTCTAACTTGTTTTGTTGACTTTTTGGAGCCTGTGTGCTCATGAAACCAACTGGTTGGATATTAGCTGTTATGTGGGCTGATATGTGTATACTTTTGGCATGAATTGTATATATATGTATATAGTTTCGTGTATGATATTTTGGTATTTGGCTATTCGTGCATTTAATAATTTTCAATGCTTTGAACTCGTACCATATTTTGTTCCAATTATAGAAGTTATAAAACAATCAAATGGAGACCCGTGGTCGAGGTGGGGGTAGAGGACGAGGACAAGGAACCGAAGGGGTAACAAATGAAAATGCAAATAGACAAGCCGAGACCCAAGTAGCTACGGCCATACAGCGAATGGCTGATTTGTTAGAACAAATGGTTAACCAACAGGGTCAAGGTCAGGTACAGCACCCGGAAATCATGAGGGAGAGGACCGTGCCTTAGAACGGTTCCAGAAGTTTCTACCGCCAAAATTTTTGGGTGGACCTAACCCTGATATAGCGGAGAGTTGGTTGGATCGAATGTTAGATATTTTCACTGCATTAGGATACCCGGAGGAACGGCAGATAGCTTTCGCCGTTTTTCAATTTGAGGGAGCAGCTCGTGTCTAGTGGAATGTGATTCGAACCAAATGGGATAGAGAGCAGACCCCATGGACATGGGTTAATTTTACTCGTGAGTTTAATGAGAAGTACTTACCGCCACTTGTTCAAGAAAGGCGAGAGGATGAGTTCATACGACTACGTCAAGGGACTATGAGTGTGGCGGAGTACGAGACGCAGTTTACCAAACTCTCTCGTTTTGCTCCAGAGTTAGTGCTGACAGACCGAAAGAGAATTCGTCGGTTTGTCCAGGGTTTGAACGTGGAGATTCAAGAGGCACTGGCAGCTGCTCAATTGGAGACATATAGTCAAGCTATTGAAAAGGCACGACGAATTGAAAGTACTAAGAGTCAAGTAAAGGCTTTTCATGACAAGAAAAGAAGACAACCGGATACAAGTAGTTATATTGAGGGACAGAGCTCAAGGAGCGAGCCACCATCTAAGATGGGCCGAGGAGTAGGTGGTCCACGATCCACCGGGATCCCGAATCAAGGAAATTTTGAGAAGGGGCAGGCTGGGAGAGAGACCCAAGGGTACCTCACGTGGAGGTCCGACATCAGGACCTAGAATGACATGTGGGTTTTGTGGGGCTACTAACCACATGGAAGATAATTGTTGGAAGAAAGGACAAGTTCGGAAATGCTACCGATGTGGTAGTGCTGAGCACCTGATTGCTCAGTGCCCTCACCTGTCAAAGGAAGGAAATTTGCCGAGGATAGAAGGGAACACTTCTAAGCCGACCAATACAGCGGATAATCGACCGAAAATGCCGGCAAGGGCTTATACAATGGGACATCAGGAGGTGAACATACAACCCTTGGCAGACATCGAAGGTACTCTCCCTACCTTCTATCGTATCACAGAGGTTTTAATAGTCCTATTGAGGTTTCTTTCTACTCGTTTTGGAAGATTACTATCATTAAAGCCGAGTACAACGGAATTAGTATGTTGTTAAGAATTTATGGAATTCAATCTATGAGACATTCAACGTTCATTAAGAATACGTAGAGACCATTGAGACTTGGAGATAAGGACTACCCGGTTGGTTCTTGTATTGGAATACATAGAGTGACAAACTTTAGGGGTGAATTTTATTATCAACGATGGACTCGTTAATGATGTATTAGAGTATTCCAACCCTTAGCTCGTGAATAGATTAGAAAGCTTTGACCTAAAGGCTGTAATTTCGAGGACGAATTCTTTTAAGGAGGGGAGATTGTGATACCCTAACTTTTAGGATAATATTTTTATTTAGTCTCAACGAGGATATTACGGTTTCTTTATTTTATTTTTGTTTTAAGACATTGTTTTATTTTAAAGTCTAGAAACCCTACTTGTACTCAAAATCCTAGTTTTACTTGTGACTAACCGGTTTTTGTTAAATCTCTCACATTTTAATCGAAACCCTAATTTTAATCTATGAAGTTGTAAAATCTCTTTTATTTTTCTTAAAATTCCTTTTTATTTGGCATTTATTCCTTTAGAATAGCTTTACTACTCATTTACGCCCTCAGTAGTTACAATCAACCATAGAATCAAGGGTTTTCCCTTTTAGGTTCCTAGTTCGGGTAAATTAGGATTTTTGAATATTTTGGCCGCGTGATCACTTGGTGAGATGTGTGTGCTAAATTTGGTGATTAAGAGTGAGTTTTAAATAAGAAAATATGTAACCCTTTGTCTTAACTTCGAAACGCTATGAGACGCTATTTCATGAAAGTTGTAACCCTTTGTCTTAACTTCGAGACGCTATGTAATACACCTTGATCCGATAACCACAGCTCGGGTTATGGTCGAAACCTTGTAACCCGTTTTCATACCATTTTCATTTCTGCGCACGCGCACATGCATTTCTTGGCCGTTTTTTACCGTTTTGGCCGTTTTAGACCATATTTCCATTTGTGATGGTCGATTGACTAATGGTTGCGTATAATCTTCTGTCACAGGCAGTGACGAACCTGACGGAGTCGGTGGACTCGTATAAAGTGCCTTGATTTGCGTGCTATCTAGTTTGAGTGAGTAATTGGGTTGTTTTATGTGATAAACTGTCAAAGTGCCTTGTATATGTTACATGGGTACTTAGGCGAGGGTGTACTTTATCTCACTCGACCTAAACCCAACCTTGTTGTTGATTTAATATGTGAGAATACATACTTTGTATTGAGAATCACCCTTTTGCTGTGTGCTGTTGGGGTGAACATGACTTGAGTTGAACCCCTTGCTGTGTGCTGTTGGGGTGAGTACTTTGTTGCGTACTTTATTGAGAGATATCATCTAATGAGAGATTGAATATCTCAGGGATTGGATCCAGCCCGGTTCCAAGGGTAGACGAACTATTCGAGCCAGTCAGGGCTTGGTCGAAGTTAGTTCCATGCTAACCTTGGGATTTCGTTCTTTGTTAAAGCTTTGTTTAAAGCTAAGTGATTTTGTTTTGCTCGAGCTGCTGTGTGCTGTTGACTGGCCAGCGGGGGTTGATAAGGTGAACGGGAAAGTAAGTGGAGTCTACGGACTATGAGTTTTTGGTTGACGGAGTGTCAACAGGTGGACAAGCTCGGGGAATTGAATTGGCTTTGAAGCCATCCGTATCCTACTATTGTGATATTACATTTCTGTCTATTGATGTGAAAAATCTTGGTTTACATGTTTATTTGGATATGATTTTACGTTTTTACCCCCGATTATTTACTAAGCATATAACTTACCCCATTCCATTTGTTTTCCTTAGCAGGGGCCGACGTGGGGAAAGCTTGGGAAGGTGTATAGACTTTTGGTTTAGAAAATAATTGATGTTTATTCTAGTACTTGTTATAAGTTAACTAGTAAGATGTATATATTTGTTGTGGTTATAGTTAGTAGCTTCTCTAGGGTTTACTTTCTGGTACTAGTGGTGTGTATGTCTATGCAACTTTTGAAGATGTAATAGTGTAAATAGAATTTTCTTTTGGCGTGAACTCTATTTCTCGTTTTAGAGTATCGAGTCCTGGCGCGAGCTAGGTAGGCGATCCGCTAAGCCCTTTGGTACGCCTCTGGGTACGGTGGGGTCGTCACACAAATGAAACAAAATCCACTAATGGTTATGTATTCACCCTTAGTGGTGGTGAAATAGCATGGAAGTGAACCAGGCAAACAATCATTGCTAGGTCAACTATGGAATCAAAGTTTATAACTCTGGAGTTGACTGATTCTGAGGTTAATTAGTTAAGAAACTTCTTAGCCAATATTCCTCCAACGAAGGATCTATTGCCTCCTGTGTCCATACGTTGTGATTGTCAAGCAGCAATTGCTATTGCTAAATATAAATCATATAATTATAAAAGTCGACACATGAAATTAAGCCATGATGTCATAAAGTGGTTGCTTAGAGTTGGAATTATTTTCATTGATTTTGTGAGGTCAGAGTTGAACTTGGCTAATCCTCTGACAAAACCTATGGAAAGAAAATTAATTCTTCAAACTACAAGAGGAATGGGACTGAGGCCAACAAGTTGTCAATAGAGGTACTAACCTAACCTATGTGATTAGTGATCCCATGAAATAGATTCATATGGTAATAACAAGTTAATATTGACCGTAAAACACTTCAAATTTAAGTCCCTCCTGAGATAAGTACTTTGATTACTAGTAATTGTGAGGGTGAGTTTAAAACTCTCAATGAATTCATATCCGTCTAGGGAGGTATATTTAAACCAGTATACACTTGATGAATTCACCTATATGAGAGTCGAGTAGGGCTGCTCCTATAAGATTTATTGGTCGAATTTTTAGATCTCTCATGAATAACCAGGCAGGCGCAGCGCCTAAAAGTGTAAATTCTCGTTAATAGCAAATTATGGGTTGCAATGTGATTGATAAAATCTCTATCATACATCAAAAGTTATTGGTTCATTGAAATTCATATTTTACTAATAAATCTGTAGGTCATGTTTTGTCAATCTAAATTTGGTTCATAATCCAAAAAACACCAAACTAATTACATTTCACCCAAATAAATCAGCAGATTATTTTCTTCTCTTTTGTCTAAAATCTTTTGAAATAGGAAGCAGATTGTTGTAAATAAAGAAGTATTTCAAAAGATTTTGTCTCATATTGGAAAACCAAAGAGACTTCTTATCATTTTATAATACTTAGTTTTTTTATTGGGTTTGTGTTAGTTTTTTTATTTAAAACCTATAAATAGCATCTACTCCCATTTTAAAAAGTATACTCAGAGCTAATAGTAGAAATTTTTCAGGCAACTCTCTTCTTCTTCTTTTCTCCAACATTTACTGCTAACATTTAATCCTGGATTTACACAACATTTGATAACTAGAAGAAGACTTGTTTAATTTTAAGAAAACATTTTAATCTTTTGAAATAGTTTCTTAGGACAGTGCTATTAAGTACGACTCAAGTTTCATTTTGTTAACTTTAGTTAACATTGTTTCGGCTATTTTTCTTACATTTGCTACACATTTTCCGCAAACATCGGGATTCACATCACCTCGACAAAGAAACAGACCATAGACCATGTTAGAGGGGTCATGGCCAACAGTGAAGTTGTAGAAGCCGCTGGTCAAGAAAGCATTTGAGGATAAAGTGGAAAGGAGGAAATTCAGGTTCTCTGTATACGTACTGTCAGTGTTGGGGAAATCGGGTAATTTTCCATTCAAAAATTCAACTAGTGATTTAAACCGATTCAGTAATTCCAAGAAAGATCGTTAAAACAATCTTCTTAGACAGAATTACCATTCCAAATAAATTCTCAGAAAAGGCTAGAGGGGTCACAAGCGGTCTTACTTAAAACCCAATCTCCTATGACAGAATTTACATGCACAGTGTATTATCACAAATAGACCCGTGTATACATAAACAATACGTACACTCGAATAAGAAAAATACACCCAAAAGAACCGTATAAAACACTACAAATAAACCCGACAAATATATTGAATACTATACTACAATTGAAAAGAAACTACTAAATAAATGCGGAATAAATAAAAGAGATAAGGAAAGAACGCACCTGAAAATTGATAATGGAATTCGGCCAATTTTACCTAATTTCGAGCACCACTTAAGCAACCCACTCTTAATAATTTGGGAGAAAAAAGAATACAAAATTTTGGTGTAATTGAATTGGGAAGGGAGAGAGTTATTTTATAACTCTTAAGGCTCTTCCCAATTCTTAAACCCACCGATGTGGGATAAGAAAATTTTGCCAAAAAGAAAAGTCAACAAATGTTGGTTTTGAAAAAGTCAACAAATCTCCACCTTGGCATAATTTCTAATCTGACCAAAAATACAAATCTTCTCACTCAAAAATAACAAACGGTCCTTGCGATACTTCCAAATTTGCACCCTCAGGCGCCAACTCAAATGTACAGGATGTTGACCAAGTTTAAACAATGTTCAAATTTGGACCTTGTAACCACCTTGGTCAGCATATCTGCAGGATTCTCCGTAGTCCGAATCTTCTGGAGAAAAATCTCCTTTTTTTCGAGAATTTTTCACACAAAATGATAGCGAACATCAATGTGTTTCGTTCTTGCGTGCAAGACCTGATTCTTCGCTAAGTGAAAGCACTCTGACTATCACAAAACACGTTAATATGTTTTTGACCAACTCCCAAGTTTTCAAGCAATCCTTGAAGGCAAATTACCTCAGTCACAGCTTTAGTAATCGCCATGTACTCCACCTCTGTTGTAGACAAAGTCACTGTTGACTGCAAAGTAGACTTCCAATTAACTAGCGCCTTGGCAAATGTAAACAAGTAGTCAGTTGTCGAACGGCGCTTATCCAAGTCACCTGCATAGTCAGAATCACAATATCCAACTACACATTGACCAAGTAATTCATCCTGCTCAAATACTAATCCAACATCTATAGTATCTTGGATATACCATAGAATCCATTTCATAACTTGCCAATGACCCTTGCCCGAATCATGTATAAACCTGCTTACCACACTAACTGCTTGTGAAATGTCGGGTCTCGTACACACATTGCATACATCAAGCTACCAACTGCATTAGCATACAGGACTTTCGCCATGTATGCTCGCTCTTCATCCATCTTTGGAGATAATAGGCTGCTAAGTTTCAAATGAGGAGTAAGCGGAGTACTTACAGGTTTTGAATCTCCATTCATAGCAAAATGTTGTAGTACCTTATTCAAATACTACTTCTGTATCAGACAAAGCTTGCCTCTCGTTCTATCCCTGCTTATTTTCATGCCGAAAATTTTCTTGGTTTCTTCCAAATCCTTCATCTCGAACTTTTTACTCAACTGAGCCTTTAATTTGTCAATTTCAACTTGGCTCTTTGACGCTATCAATATATCACCAACATATAAGAGTAAATAGATGTAAGACTCATCTCGTAACTTGCACAAATACACATAATGATCGTATTCGCTTCTTATGTATTTCTGGCCCATCATAAACTAATCAAATCGTTTGTACCATTGTCTCGGTGATTATTTCAATCCGTACAATGATTTGTTCAACTTATAAACCCAATTCTCTTTACCGACAACTTTGAATCCATCTAGTTGAGACATATAAATTTCCTGAGAAATTTCTAACATTATGATAAATTTTAAAAAAAATTCTATAAAGGAGGCATTTTGAGTTCTAGATTCCGTCCAAGGGGTCTTCGCATTTAGCAAATGCAAGCTTACGGAGCTCGCATTTGCTGAATGCGAAGTCCCTTGAATTTTGTGACCAACCAAACCCCAAAAAAAAAAGAAAAAGAAATATAGACATCGCATTTAGCAAATGCGAGGTCTATATTTCAGACCCTTAAATGATTTTTGCGCGTGCAGGTTGTAATACGTGACCACACAATACGCGAACTCATGGTCACGTATTGTAGTCGCGTTTTCTTCCTGTGACCATGATTTTTCCATGAATCTAGATTTTGCCATGATTTTTCTTTTTGCTTTAGTTGTAATGCCATTTTCCCTTGCTTTATGATTTCACTACAAATTATAAAATGATTTACAATTTGCAATGAAAATTTCTACAAATTTTACTATTTAAGGCTCAAAATTCATCAGAACTGGAAAAAAAAAAAGATCCCATAATATTGCCATCAATTCTTGATAATAATTTGTGGCAGTAAATCTTAACCGAACTAGTAGGCTTTCAGCTTTACTGTATCTCGCATCCGATAAATACGAATTCCTAGAAAATTATATTCAAAATTTGCTTTTTTTTATTAGGAGCACACAATCATTTTTGTTTTTGCATTGACATTTATCATAGAGGAATAAATCCTTTTTATTTTAAAACTCACACGAGTTAGAAGTTAGCAAATGTGAGCTCTTAGTACAAAATTTTATCTACTAATAATTCTTTGTATATAAATAACAAAAAAGTTATATTTCTTACAGATTAAAAGATTTGATAATTTCTCGGTTAGAAAGGCTGTATGATGCTCAAAAGCTGTTGGGTTAATGGTTTTTAGTAAGATTATGGAGCAAAAATGAAGATTTGTGAATTGGGTGAGTTTGGAAGAGAGAAAACGCAAGGAAAGATAAGAAAAAGAATGAAGAAACTGACCGCGTATTCATTTTGTTATGGCCCAGGGATCAATACGCGACCACAATACGCGATCCCATGGTCACGTTTTTAGCTTTGCGGCTGCGGGTTGTAATACATGACCACTGAATACGCGACCTCTCGACCTCAAGGGCGTTGTGTTCAGATTGCGTACCTCGCATTCGACAAATGCGAGGTAATACAGCTCGCATTTGGTGAATGCGAGCTTACTAAGCTCGCATTCGCCAAATGCGAGCTATTTTTCCTTTTTTTTCTGAGAGACTGATCTCGCATTTGTGAAATGCGAAGTATCTGAACTCGCATTTCACAAATGCGAAGATCATAATTCTGGAACTAACTTAAAAAATTACCCCTCTTGTAGAAAAACTTTTTTTTTATCACAATTTAAGAATTTACCCTAGATTTTCTCCTTCAAGTCACCGTGAAAAAACGCGATTTTCACATCAAGTTGAGTTAGCTCCAAATTTAATTGCGCTATCAAGACCAATAAAATTCTAATAGAGGAATGTTTAACAACTGGAGAAAATATCTCATTATAATCAACTCCCTCCTTCTGAACGTAGTTTTTAACCACCAATTTTGTCTTGTAACGAACATCATTCTTGTCAGGAAATCTTTCTTTTTTTGCAAATATCCATTTGTATCCAATTGCCTTCTTGCCCTTCGGTAGTTGTGTCAACTTCCACGCCTTGTTCTTCTTAAGAAATTGCATCTCTTCTTCCATAGCATCTTTCCATTTACCATTTTCTGTACTTCGAATTGCTTCAGAAAATGTGGATGGAATATCATCAACAACTGGAAGTGCATAAACCACCATGTCAGCAAAACGAGCAGGTTTCTGAATTTCTCGTCTTGGCCTATTGACGGCAATTGACTCTTGTTGCTGTTAAGATTCTTGGGTAGAAACCTCTTCCTCATTTGACACCTCTTCCTCATTTGACTCCTCTTCTGCCATGTGAGAGTCACTGATTGTGCTATTTGTTGGGCTCAAGATTATTTGCTCAAATTTCACATGTTTCGGCGTACACTACACCTGTTGCAGAGTACCACTGGTCCCATCTTGTGCTACCTTATTCAACATGGCGGATTCATCAAAGGTAATATCCCTGTTGATAATGGTCTTCTTTGCTTCTAGACATGACAAACGGTATCCCTTAACTCCAATATTAAAGCCCATAAAGAGAGCCTTCTTTGCACGTGGATGCAATTTTGATTCATTTACATGATAATATGCAATAAAATAAAAAATACGCAAAGAATCGTAATCTATTGCAGGTTTTTCAGACCATACCTCTAATGGAGTCTTGCCACCTATTGCAAATGATGGCAAGTGATTGACGAGATGTTGAGTGTATGTTACAGCCTCAACCCAAAACTTTCTGCTTAATCCAGCTTTAGACAGTATGCAATGTACTTTCTCCACTACTGTCTTGTTCATACGCTCTGACATCCTATTCTGTTGCGGTGTTCTTCTAACTGTGAAGTGCCGAACTATGCCATACTCTTGGCATATCTCCTAGAAGGGATCACTCTTATATTCTCCACCGTTGTCTGTTCGAAAAATTTTGATCTTTCTTCCCGTCTGATTTTCAACTTGAGTTTTCCATTTAAGGAAAACCTCTAGCACATCATCCTTGTTTTTCATAGTAAACACCTAAATTCTTTTGAAAAAATCATCAACAAAAGTGACAAAATAGTACCTGCCTCCAAGGGATAGAGTTTTAGTAGGTTCCCACACATCTGAATGTACATAATCCAAAATACCCTTGGTATTATGGATACCAGTGTCAAATTTCACTCTTCATTATTTTTCCAGAACACAATGCTCATAAAATTCTAATTTGCAAGCTTTCATACCTTTCAACAATCCTTGCTTGATAAGATTTTGCAAGAATTTTTCACCAGCATGTCGTAATCGCATGTGCCACAACTTTGTTGCCTCCGCATCTTTCTTGCTACTGGAAAATGTTGGTGCTGCTGCTGTCTCAACAACTGTACTACCTTGGTAATAATACAGATTATTCTTCCTCACACCTTTCAACATCACAAGTGCTCCTGAAATTATTTTAAAAATTCCATCTCGCATCTTAAATTCCAGGCCTTTTGATTCCACGAGCTCCAAGGAGATGAGATTCCTCTTTAAATTCGGCACGTACCGAACATCCTTCAAGATTCTGGTGAATCTATCATGATTACGCAGTTTGATTGAATCTATCCCAACTGTTTTATATGAATTGTCGTTTTCCATGTAAATAACTCCACCACCAAATTCTTCAAATTCGAAGAACCAATCCCGTATGGGAGACATATGATAGGTGTAACCTGAATCCAAAATTCACTCATTTGGATATGATGTTGAAGGTGATACAACCAAAGAGAAATCTGATTTCGCATCACTTTTGCATTCTGCAATATTTACGTCTTGCGGAGCTTTCCCTTTCTTCTTCAACTTTGGACAGTTTTTCTTCCAGTGCCCTTTCTCACGACAGAAAGCACACTCATCTTTGGCAACTCTACTTTTCGATTTGGACCTTCCTCTTCTTCCCTTTTATTGGCTTTGTTGACGTTCTTTTGCCACTAACGTTTCATCTGCTATAAACTACTTTCTTTTTCACTTTATCCTGCTTTCTCAATTCATGACTATACAAAGTAGAACATACAGCATCTAAAGACACATTCTCTTTCCCATGAAATAATGTAGTTTCCAATTGTTCAAATTCATCAGGAAGGGATAACAACAACATCAAAGCAAAATCTTCATTTTCAAATTTCACATCTAAATTTAACAAGTCTGCTACTAATTGATTAAATATAGTGATGTGTTCATTCATAGTAGTACCTAGTTGGTAATCGAATCGGAACAACCTTTTCTTCATAAGGAGTTTATTCTGACCACTTTTCTTCAGAAATTTCTCCTCCAATGCCTTCCACAATTTTCGTGCAGAAGTCTCGTTCTTGAAAGCATACTTTTGCTCTCTGAACAAACACGATCGAATAGTTCCGCATGCCAACCGATTTATGGTACTCCATTCCTTCTCTTTTATGTCATCTGATTTCTTTTCTTCAATGGCAATGTCAAGATCCTTTTGGAAAAGGGAGTCTATGACCTCGGCTTACCACATGCCAAAATGGCCATTACCGTCAAATATCTCCACCGCCTGTTTCAAACTTGACATTGGAGTTCTCGACCATGTGGACGAGGAAGCCGATGCCCCAGATGTAATTCTTGACGTGGAATCGTCTGATGCCATTACAGATTTAAATGATAGTATTCAATATAACAAATTACAAACAAGCCAAAAGCCGAACCTTTAGCTTTGATACCACTTGTTCGGGAAATCGGGTAATTTTTCACTCAAAAATTCAACTAGTAATTTAAACCGATTCAGTAATTCTCAAAAAAGATCATTAAAACAATCTCCTTAGACAGAATTACCATTCCAAATAAATTTTCAGGGAAGGTTGGAGGGGTCACAAGCTGTCCCACTTAAAACCCAATATCCTATGACAGAATTTACGTGCACGGTGTATTATCACAAATAGACTCGTGTATACATAAACAATACATATACACGAATAAGAAAAATACACCCAAAAGAGTCGTATAAAACACTAGAAATAAACCTGACAAATATATTGAATACTATACTACAATTGAAAAGAAACTACTAAATAAATGCGAAATAAATAAAAGAGATAAGGAAAGAACGCACCCAAAAATTGATAACGGAGTTCGGCTAATTTTACCTAATTTTCAAGCACCGCCTAAGCGACCCGCTCTTAATAATGTGAGAGAAGAAATAATACAAAATTTTGGTGTAATTGAATTGGGAAGGGAGAGAGTTATTTTATAACTCTCAAGGCCCTTCCCAATTCTTAAACCCACCGATGTGGGATAAGAAAATTTTGCCAAAAAGAAAAGTCAACAAATGTTGGTTTTTGAAAAAATCAACAGTCAATAGTGCTGTTAGGATTATATGTAGTATTTACGCACGTAACGCACCACTTAAAGGCATGAATCTGTCTCGTGTTGAAGCTAATCAAACAAATTAGCAGGAAACAGGAGAATAATATACTTTTGGAGATCATCTTGATCAGAATCAGGCAGATCAAAAGTAGACAGTTGTACATTTTTGCATTCAAACGTGCTTGATACTTGAGATGGAAGTATGAAATGCACTATGCAAGGGAACAAGTCACAAAGGAAGACTTCTGAAAGGTCTGTGGACGTGCTACATACGTTCATTGATTTGTGACAGGGGGAATTACGATAAGTAACGAAAGTCTTCGGTCTTTGATATTGATGGGAGTGAACTAGGAGGCATAAACTGCGTGATGCACGGTAGCAATTAAATAGTGCATGCCTAGTTAAACGTAAATTATGGAGGCACTCCTCCTCTATTCATGTTTCTATGTATGCACATCTTTATTTATAGTGTGTGTCTATATATATATCTATTACTATATAATATAATGGTGTTTCTTCCTTTTTTTTTTTATAATACCTAATATACTCTTACTTAGATAATAATCAATTTAATCTAGCAAACTCCTAATTCACGTCACTTCATGATCCTATGATTTCTATCTCCATATCACATGAGAGAAGTCCTGAATTGAATTACCTTCTTCTTTTTTTTTAATCTTTTTTAAAGCTCTATTAGTTCCTTCGATGAAGTAAATTAGAACCCTAAATATCCAGCCACAACTCTTTGTCAAGAAAAATCAGGTACCACAATTTACTCTCATAAAATATGTAATTAAGCACAGGACAAAACTCATCAAGATGGTATACTTTCCATATGAAGAGATTGATGACATTTTGAACCTTATATGTAACCTGTTTGAGGTCAAAGTCATTCAGCCATTAGATATACAAGTCGGACAAAAACCAACAGTCAGCAACTGGTCCATGGCTGACAAGATGTAGAAAACAGGAGGGCCAATCTACAAAACCAGCAGCATATATCAACAAACCAAGGATGATGTGTGTTTACGGAATAACAAATTGAAGTCTCAAGTTTATTATGAATATAGTTAATTTGTTTTAATACATAACTGTACCATCATATTCTAATTATTTCATTCTTTTAAAAAAAAAAATTGTTCTTCAACATTGATGGTTCATTGTTGTCCTAAAATATGCTATTTGTATTTGAGTAGTAAATTCCCATCCTGAATTCGAAATTTCATTCAACTTGGATTCATTTAGAATCAAGGATTAAAAGCTGTGATTGTCTTAGAAACTTTGAATTATATGGGTTATCTTTTGGATCAAGTATTGTGGAAAGTAGTGATTCTTAAATCCTACTTATTAGTCAGTCCTTCTTAATGGCCAAGAATATCTTCTGATTTTACTTTTACATTTGGTGCTGCAACATACAGGTGATTGTTAATTTATTTTCAACATTTTTTGTATCACTGGGAGTGATTGACAAAAATAAAAATTTTCACACCTGCACTATCTCGGAAACCTATGGTCCGCAATAGAACTTCCCCAGTCTCAAGGGAAGAAAAGGTAATGCCTTCTTTCTAAATTCGTATCTTTCAAGTCACTAAATATATAAGGCACCATTCTTATCAATGTCAATTATACCATCCTTTCATGTAAGACCGTGAGATAACTGGCAAAATCATCATCTTTTTGCAGCGAATTTTTTGTTGCTATTGTAGTGAATGCTAAAATCATTAGATTTTCTTGAACCAATTACTTCTACAAACTTCATGCAGCTCTTCATATTAAAGTGTAGATTTTTTTAATAATCAATTTAACTTATCAAGAAAATGAAGAAAGAGAAGTAATGGCATGGCATGTCATGACTTATACTCCTGAGTGCGGATAAACTTTAATAGAGCTTGCAAGTGTAATGGATTTTTGATTGTAGTAAAAAGCCTTTTGAAGTAACTCATGATGGTGCAAGTGCTCCTCTCTCTATATGATTTTAGTTTATTCTCTGATTGTAATTGTAGCTTTTATTTCACTTTTGATGCCCACAAACCTGGGGCCATTATAGTGGACAAACTTACTTTGGTATGAGAACCTAATGTATAGCAATTTTTTGTGTGATTTGTTGCATAAAAAGGTTTACAAATTTCCTACATTTCGATTTGGAAACTTTCAGGTTCAACATTATAAATAAACAATGCCGTAATGCGTAACAATTTATTCCATTATACTAAGTAGATTCCTTAAGTTGAGTTACGTTCTTAAATGTAAAATAGTGCTTGAATACTTTGCTTAGTAAACATCCTCTTTTCTTTTTCTTAGACATTGGTAAGTCGATCTCTATTCCTACAAAGTAGCTCAATGCAAAACTATAAGTGTAACTATGAATGCTTATTCTATCAACAAAAATATGCAAGCTTACATGAATATAACATGTTGCTTTTTGAAGGCATCAACATGATAGTTACTCAATTGTGTTCAATGTATCGTTACACAAGCTTTATGGGTGATTTTTATTTATAAAGCTTGATAAGATTCAACTTAATACATTTTTAATCAAAAAAAACCCAAATTTCCTTCCATTTGACAATTTTTAAGACCATTCTTAATATTGACTTTTAAATGATGACACAAAAAGAAAAAAGAACTTTAAGATCATTTGTTACTGCTAATCTAAATTAATGCTCAAGGCATGTATATGAACCTTGAACTGTATTTTCGTCTGCGTACATAGAAAGACCCAATGTACAAATTACTTTGAAAAGTATCTTTCATGTAGCCTTTATTTTACTCATACAATAGTGGAGAATAAATCATAATAGCATGAATTTTTCCTTCTCTATTATTTTTTGTCCTAAAAAATAGAGATTGGACAAAATAGTTGTTGGATTTAAGTTTCCAATGAAGATAAATAGTACTAAAACACACAACAGGAATATAGCTGCATATGTGTTTGAAAGTATAGTATTCTTTCATGCTGTAAATTTTTAGACTAAAGAAAGGTAGCTTCGTCTAAGGAAAATTAATATTTTCCTTAATCAGCTTTCATGACACTTAAAATTAACATATAAAATGGAGATATTAAACAACGTATTGGAAAAAAGTTTGAGGACTAAAGTGATAAAACAAATTTTGTAGCAGGAGCCTTGTCTTATTCTATGTGGGAATTCAGACTAGCAAAGCTGCTGTTTTTTATTCAATTGCAGTATTATTATAACGAATATAACGTTTGCCTTCAACTCATCTGTCTCTCGCTTATTTTGTTACATGTAAATAACTTGATCAGAAGGGATCATGTCATGACACCATCAGTTATTCAAAAAGATTGATTTTAGATTTTGTATTGTTATTATGCAGCAAACATGAAAAAGTTTTGAGGTATGAAATGTGTGGAATAAGTCTTAAATTAACTTCATGTACTTTCCCTTTTTTTTCCTTTTTTTTTGGGATTCTAAATTTTTCCTCAAATTTTAAGCTATTATTTGGAGAAAAAAAAAACATTAATTGTCTTTGTTCACAAGTGTTTAGCTCTATACGTAATTGGTTGTCCATACAAAATTAGATTTTGTAATGCTCCTTTTACATGAATACTATATGAGTTTGAAGGTTAATTAATTTACTTGCACCAACTTTGAGTTTTGCTAATTCTTAATAGTATGAGGACTTCCTGATTTTTTTTTTTTTTGGAGTTCTTGAATTGTTCGCTTTCCTTTGAAAATGTAACCTTCTTTGGTAGATACCATATGCTACTTGGTATCAGTAGGGATGAACTTTCAGGTCAATCTTATTATACTTTTCAAGTTTATATTAGAAGAGAGTATCAAGGAAACAATCTCATAAACATAAATTTTCTTTCTCCTAATTTTATTGTAAGTTGATAATGAAGATAGGAATCACAAAACCCATTAAGAAGCTTGACTTAATGGAATGAAAACTTCTTCACATATCCACTGTTTAGCAAATATTGCATTCCAGACAATATAATATTTTCCTCTTTATGAAGTCTTATGCTTATCCAATTTTGAATCCTATCGCTGGCCAACATGTATAGAATCAATTTGGAAGCTCTATAACTTAATAATTGTACTAACTAGCAAATCCTTAAATTAAAGTTTTGGTTGATATTAATAAAACAGCTACTTATGAAAAAATATCAAGTACAAACTTATGACTTTAAAATGAAAGAACAAAAAACCCACACACACATATATACATGTACGTTTGTTTCAAAACTTTTTATAAAATTATATCATTTCTTACCTTTTTTATATTTAACTCTTTAAGCTATCGAAAATAGCATTAAGTAAATATATTTTATGTTGTGGGATGGGATGGATTGGCTAGTATGAAGGGAGGGAGTGCATGTGGGAGATCTCAACACTTACACACTAAAAAAATGTAAATAGATTTTATGCATACAAACATAAATTTACAAAAAAAAAAGGGTCTCAATTAGCAAGTCTATGCTATCTCTTCCTCTTTTAACCTACGTGGCTTATTATATTTTATCAAACATGTGCAATCAAGTTTTATCCACCATCGTATCCATTGATATGTGCATGACTTTCAACAAATGAATGCATACTACATATTACATCAATATTGTTAACAGTGTTGTACAAAAACAATTTTCTTTTTTTTTCGCACTAAAAATATGATGTTATGATTCCATATGCCCAAGCACTTCTATGGGACATCCTGTTGAATTAATTTTTTACATCAAGTATGTCACTAGTTAGAAGTTTTTCTTCTCATTTTGTAGTAATAGTTCTGTTTCATCTTTTCTACTGCAATTTTTGGACTTTTGTGTTTTACATCAAATCAGTTTAGTGGTAGTTTAGACCAAGTTCTTTATTATACCTTTTTTGTCATTTCTTAGTTTCATAAAAAGGCCACTTATAGGTGATACTTACCTATCAAATGATTTATAGGCACTCAAACAGATTCTATCAATTATGGCATTTACATTTTTATAGTAACCATATTTGTCATTTTACACAAATAACTTGAAAGCAAAGTATCATACAATATCTTATTTATCACAATAATTGTTTATGTCTTTCTAGAAGTTTATGCATCAACACATTATAGCTAACAAATAAAGACAAATGATTATAAAAGAAATGAAAAGATTAGAGATCATTTGAAGAAAAAACAGTAACAAGGAAAAAAAAATTGAACACACAATTAGTCAACATGGCTTCATAGAAAAGGTAACTTCTAAAATAAGTGTTTCTATTTATTTTTTTGTTAATTCTTTGCCTACAGTATATATAACATAGAAGTATGATAAGTTTGAGTGCAATAAAACGTGCAATGTACGTGCACTTTCCTAGTATATATATATTGCTCGTTCTTATGATTCGAATACACATCAATTCTCGAGCCCCGCTATTATTTGTTACATTTAAATAAGTTTGAGGTTGAATCATATCATTTTGAAATATGTTCTTTCAATGCAAGGGACGAAGAAAAAAAAAGGAAATATTCTTTGTCTAAAATAAAAAAAATTGCAATTTCCCATGACTTATTTCTATTGGTTCTACTTTATTTCTCTCTTATCTCGAAATAATGAATTGAGTCCATATAGGCATTTTGGATGCTGCTATTGAAATAGCCCTTCTAGCTATATATATATATATATATATATATATATATATATAATGCAAGTCACTGTAGTAAAGCATTCCGAATCTAAATGTTATAAACCACCAAGGATCCATCTGAAATCTAGTATTGAGAGATATACTAGACGTGTTGTATTCATCATTGTCCAATGTGGGAGTGACATCTCAACAACTGATACTTGTAATGATTGATGAATTTAAGTGTTCTGCGTCGGGTCATGACCGGTTGTTGCAGATGCATAACCGGCAACATTTGTATTAAAAAATGAGAGAAGTGGGGCCCAGCTCAAAGAATCAAAAGAGCATATTCTTGTATTTTACTATGTACATCACGAAAATTTATGGTCTTCCCAACAAAACTGTATCAAACAAAATTCAATTTTTTTTTGACAAAATTGAATTCTAGTTGTACCATAATTCGATTGTCGAAGGATTGGTTCCAAAGTTTGTTGTCCAAGTTGCATTCAATGCTTTCACCAACAGCAGCTAAAGCATTTGGAAATAAGTTATAAAAAATTCAATGAATTGAAAAGGTTGTTGGAAATAATAAATCGCATTATTTTAAACCTATACTACAAATTCTTCAAGAACGCCAGGAAAGGAAAGGATCCACCACAATGCGTATGGAAGAAAAGTAGTAGAAAATCAATAAAAAAAACCTCTAATTGTAAACATCAAAGAGCGCTAGAAAAGGATCCACCACAATGCATATGGAAGAAAAGTAGTAGAAAATCAATGAAAAAAACCTCCCAAAGTTAAAAAGAAGGTAAGTAATATTTATTAAATTTTGATAAAGACCATGTTTATGTTTTTTAAATAATTAGATAAATAACTAATGTTAGAGGAAAATGTTGTCTCCAGGTCATGCATTATATGGCGGGATATGCACCTCTTTGTTTGATTAATTTTTACGAACTACAAAAAAGTCACTTTTCATGCAACTAATTTTTTGTTTAATTATTTTCACTAAGTTTTGGGTCACTATTTGACTATTTGTTCCGTTAGGGACATGGATTTGACATCATAATAATAATTTAAAATATTAATATAAGAATGTGACGGACAATAAAAACTTTATTGCAAGAATAGGAAGAAATTATAAGGGAGAAAGCATTGGAAGAAATTAACTAACCAAATTGAGAATGAGTTTGTGTTTAGATGAAATAGTAAACTGTTTTTGTCCAGTTATCTCTTTTATTGCAAGTACGGTAGTGGGAGAAAATGGTGGATAATTAACATAGAAGCCTTTTTTTAGACTTTTAAATCCTATTACTGATTCCGAAGTCAGGCTCAATTCAATGTTTTTTCCTGCTACTCCATTCTTTTTCTTTGGTAGGACTAAGTTTAAAGATTTAATTTAATTATATTATTTTTGAAAGGGAAAAAATAAGGAATGACATGAATTACATTTTTGTATAATTAATTTAATTATGAATTTTGTGGAAGAAGCGAAGTTTAAAAGTGGCATATTTATATTATTGAATTCGTTTATCAAATGAAGTTGAAGTACTAAGTCTTACTACACAGAAATTAAATATAATAAAAGGGATGTGAATATTGAATACAAATTCTGGCAGGACATGAATGGTATTTAATAATGTGAATCTTTTGTTTTGTAGAACAAAAATGGAAGATAGCGGAGGCATGTATGGAAGACAATCAATGTTGAATTTAAATGAATATCCAAAAGACCCATATGTATATGTGGGAGAAAATGGCAATAGAAAGATTGTGGGCGAAGAAAATGAGCCACCACCAAATTATGGCTTTATTTGGGTGTAGTGTTATTCCAAATAATTATTGTAGCACTTTTTATGATATAATGTATGTGAGATAAAAAAATGGTTGAAAATATAAAAAAAATAGATTAGAAAATATATTTATGATGCAAACGAAATTTTTTTTTGAAAAAATTTACTATTCAAACATAGTTCTATGGTTTTGCAACTGGCAACATAAATAACTCAAGCCAAAAGTTCTGTGGTTTCCATTTTGACCCTCAAGATCAGCAAGCGAAAGTAGGCAGGGGAACGAATGATGGCAACAGTCTAATGCATGGACTTTGACTATAGGAATGGTGGCCCTAGCATTAGGAAGGAATAAACACCAAGCACAAGCCTATGGGAGATTAATTGATGTTTCAAAATTTGGGATCCCACCGCACATTGGCATCTGGCGGGAAGTGAAAGTGCGGCAATTGTGAAATTTATTCCTAATTTGAACTTTGAAGTAGAAAACAAGTCCATGCATTTGCAAAAAAAATTTCCCCTAGTAAATTGTACGCGTTTCGATTCCGCTCATTTCATCAATTTGTGCCCCTTATATTGCTTTTATTACAATCTACAAACATTAATACAATATCTTCTATATAATAATTTATTCAAACAACTATATAAACTATGTTAACTACATATTAATAAAATAATATAATTTTGGCTTTATTTGCTATAAATAATAAAAAATTTAAGTTTTGGACTAATCTAAGTTAGTTATATACCATGATTTTGGACTGATATCGTGATACAATTAACATTTTACTAGTGACTATAAATGACTTGTTGACCAATGACTTGTTATAAATGACTACTCATTTATATTGTAAATGGCTATTTTATTCTTATTTTAACAAATAAAATAATAACCACTTATTATTTTTCTTGAGCTCAACTAAGCTCGAACTCGAGATCGATGTTGAACTCGAATTTTAAAATGAAAGCTCGTGGAGTTCGGGATCGTGCTGGAAGTCAAGAAAATTGAGTCGATTCAACTCGTTTTGCAATCCTATAAATGATAACCTTTTCATTAAATCTATATGTTTTTTGTAAATTTAATATTAATATATGTAATCAAAAAGTGATTGGAAAAAAAAAATTAAGTTTTGGACTAATCTAAGTTAATCATATACCTTGATTTTGGACCGATATGGTAATACAATTAACAAAGCTAAATTTTTTTATCTATTTACCCATGTTAAAGAAATAAATAACATTTTCTCTAAAACCCACTCTTGCGAATACAAAATTTATGTGTTGGAATACTTTGGCCATGACAATTAAAATTTACTTTTTTGGACTAATTTACCCCTATTATTGATAGAATTAAAAGTAGATCTGCAAAAAACAATTTTGGTCTATAATTAAGTAAGTTCATCTCATCCTATTCGTAACGAAACACAAGGAACCTAGTTTTTTTTGTTAAACTAAACATCTAACATAAAATCAACCAAACGTTTGACAACAGGATTACTCATTCGAAGATAAGTAACCTCCTCTCATTTCATGAAGAGTTCGTTTGGTCCATCTAGAGCTGGAAACGAACCGAATCGAACCGAGTATCTCATGTTTGAGCTCTGTTCGTTAAGCGATTCGAACAACGTTCGTGTTCGTTCGTTAATTTTCGAACTCCAAACATGTGTTCGTGTTCGGTTCGTTAAGCAAAATTCGTGTTCGAGTTCGAGTTCGTGTTCGGCTCATTTAACATAAACGAGCCGTTCGCGAAATGTTCGAAATGCTCGAATCCAAATTATTTTAAGTCTTAAATATGCCATGCAAATTATTAATCATTTTCAAAAACAATTAAAGCACTAAGTGACTAAATTCTATTATTCATTAACTATATAAATAACATTAACATAAAAACAACAAATAAAACAAAGCAATTTGCCCTCCAAATATAAAAGTCCAGCCATAAAATTAACCTTAAAATTTGTCAAATGATAATTATGTTCATGTTCGCGAACGTTCGTTAAAACTCGCGAACATACTCGTGTTCGCGAACGTTCGTTTAGCATGTTCGCGAGTTTTAACGAACGTTCGCGAACATGCTCGTGTTCGCTCGATTATTAATCGAACAAAAAAATTCGTTCGAACTCGGTTCGTTTAAGGTTTCGAACGAGCCTTTCACGAACACGAACGAGTCGAAACAAACCGAACTAACGAACAGTTCGGTTCGTTTAACAGCTCTAGGTCCATCGGATCATATGATAATTTGGGGTTATTTACTTCTATTACTATAATGACATTTTATTCTAACAAATGCATCAAGTCTACTATTTCCCTATCATAATCTAATTTGTGAACTAATTTCGCCATAACTATAAATCACTATCAAGCTAAAGTTGATGTTATTTTCTAAAACTTCCTAGATAACATAAAACATTAGATACTTGAAGTTATAAATGAATATTTTTTAACAAATTGATGTTATAAATGACTATTTTATTCTTATTTTATAAATGACTATTCATTTATGTTGTAAATGACTATTTTATTCTGATTTTAACAAATAAAATAATAACTACTTGTTATTATTTTTCTCGAGCTCAACTACGCTCGAACTCGAGATCGATGTTGAATTCTAGTTTTACAATGAAAACTTGTGGAGTTCGGGATCGTGCTGGAAGTCGAGAAAATTGAGGCGATTCAACTCGTTTTGCAACCCTATAAATGATAACCTTTTCATTAAATCTATATGTTTTTTGTAAATTTAATATTAATATATGTCATCAAAAAATGAATGAAAAAATTAAGTTTTGGACTAATCTATGTTAATCATATACCATGGTTTTGGACCGATGTGGTCATACAACTAACAAAACTAAACTTTTTATGTGTTTACCCATGTTAAAGAAATAAATAATGTGTGTTTGGATAGAGTATTATTTGAAATATTATTTGAAATAATTACTGTAACACTTTTTGTGATGTGATGTATGTGAGATAAAAGGTAGTTGGGAATATAAAAAGATGAATTGAGAAATATGTTTATGATGCAAGCGAAATATTATTTGAGATAATTTGGCAATCCAATGAGTGTTGGAAACCCACTCCTACGAATACAAAATTTATGTGTTGGAATACTTTGGCCATGACAATTAAACTTTACTTTTTTGGACTAATTTACCCCTATTATTGATAGAATTAATAGTAGATCTGCCAAAAGCAATTTTGGTCTATAAGTAAGTAAATACATCTCATCATACTCTTGACGAAACACAAGGAACTTGGTTTTTTTGTTAAACTAAACATCTAATGTAAAACTAACCAAACGCTTGACAACAAGATTACTCATCCGAAGATAAATAACCACCTCTAATTTTTGAAGAGTTCGTTTGGTCCATTAGATCATATGATAATTTGGGGTTATTTACTTCTATTACTATAATGGCATTTTATTTTAACAACTACATCGACCCTCTATTATTTTCCTATAATATAATCTAATTTGCGAACTAATTTGACCATGACCATAAATGACTATCAAGTTAAAGTTGATGTTATTTTCTAAAACTTCCTAGGTAACATAAAACATTCGAAACTCGAAGTTATAAATGAATATATTTTAACAAATTGATGTTATAAATGACTATTTTATTCTTATTTTATAATTGACTATTTTACCAATGACTTGTTATAAATGACTATTCATTTATGTTATAAATGACTATTTTATTATTATTTTAATAAGTAAAATAATTACCACTTATTGTTTTTTTTCTCGAGCTCAATTAGCCTCGAACTTGAAATTGATATTAAATTGGAGTTTTACAATAAAAGATCATGAAGCTTAGGATCATGCTGGAAGTCAGAGAAAATTGAGTGAATTCATCTCGTTGTTCCTTCTTGATAAGCCCACACGGAGTAAACTGATATTTTGAATTAGGTGAAGTCTCGGAATGTGTCAAGAAGAATCCCTCAATTGCATCTCAGATGCTTTTGATGTCCCCAAGGTACATCAGTTGACAACTACTACTCTTCTTTACTGATCAACCGGTGGACCCATAAGTTTTTGGCTGTATTAGTTGACAAGTTTTGCTCTGACTTCTTCTTCTATATTTTATTAATTCCACACCCCTTGTACAAATAGAGGTGTCCTATAAACCAAAAGCATAATGAAGTAGTATGTTTTGAGAATAAAAGCCTAGACTCCGTTTGGATTGGCTATTTTTTCAAAAAATAAGTTTTTCAAATACAATGTTATAGTAATATACAATAACTCAAAAAACATCCCATCCATATTAGTATATCAAATATTTCAATTTTATAGTAAAAACTTTTCATATACACTGCTACAATAAAATATTTCAAAAACACCTCCCAAAAAACAGCTAATCCAAACAGAGCCCTAATTTCTGATGACCACCAACATGTATTTTTCTTAAATCAGGATGAGACAGAAAGCTTTGCCCAATCATTTGAAGATCAATCTATCCCCACTGTCATCCAATTATTATACTTGTTTGTGATATTCTTTTCTTATCATTTATCCCATCGTCAAACCATCTATATTTGGAAACCTTTATGGTAAGCACCCTTTGACCGTGCCTATATATCGAAAAATTTTTAATTCACAGTCACAATATGTAAATTCGTGATAAATACAAAAAAAAATCAGCAGCATAATTTTTTTCCCCGAAATCATATCATTTACAATTTCCTTAATTTCATGTTCACACTATTAATGTGTTCATTTTTTAAATTTAATACAATTACTATTAAAAAAAAAGTGATCTTTCCATAACTTTGTTTTATAGGAAATAAATACTTCAAAATCAATTTGTATTTAACATAAATTAAATATGTGAAAGTAAAAAAAGATATTGCCCCTAACATACCAGCTTTTATGGGTTTTTTGCATTATATGAACAAAATACTAGCTATTTATGGGCATTTTACTATGAATTAAAAAATTTTCGAGGGATAAATGGATAAAAAAGATCCATTAGAAGAGCCGGGGAGTGATTTTAGTAGAAATAGCTAATATTTGTAGAAAGGGATAATTGCAGAAATCTCCCCTGAGGTTTCTGACACTACCACTCACCTCTCCTGTGGTTTAAGAAATAGCATTGACCTCTCCTAGGAGGAAATCGGGGCCTATTGCTAACAAAAGATTGTGACAATTTACCTTTATACCCTAATTATTTGGAAAAATCTAATGAACAAATTTTGCAAAAGAAACCTTGTTTCTTGTCAACAAATTAAGTAAGTAATTAAGCCACCTGTAATGTTGCTTTCACATATTTAATTTATGTTAAATACAAAATCTACCAGTTTCTCTTTTGTAAAAATATTAGTGTAACATTTCTTGAATTTTACTTACAAATATTTACATATTTAATATAAATTAAATGATTCAAAATAAAATGCCCATAAATAGCTAGTACTTTGTTCATGTAATGGAGAAAACCGGTAAAGAATCGGTATGCTATGGGCAATTTCTTTGTTTTACTTTTTACATATTTAATTTATGTTAAATACAACATCTACTAGTTCCCCATTCGTAAAAATATTAGTGTAACACTTTTTCAATTTTAGTTACAAGCATTTATGTATTTTACATAAATTAAATGATTCAGAGTAAAATGCGCATAAATAGCTAGTATTTTGTTCATGTAATGCAAAAAACTCATAAAGAGCTGGTATGTTATGGGCAATATCTTTTTTTTCTTTCACATATTTAATTAAATAATTCAGAGTAAAATACCCATAAATAGCTAGTATTTTGTTCATGTAATGCAAAAACCCATAAAGAGCTGGTATGTTTTGGGCAATATCTTTTTTTACTTTCACATATTTAATTTATGTTAAATACAAATTGATTTTGAAGTATTTATTTCCTATAAAACAAAGTTATGGAAAGATCACTTTTTTTTTAATAGTAATTGTATTAAATTTAAAAAATGAACACATTAATAGTGTGAACATGAAATTAAGGAAATTGTAAATGATATGATTTCAGGGAAAAAAATTATGCTACCAATTTTTTTGTATTTATCACGAATTTACATATTGTGACTGTGAATTAAAAATTTTTCAAGATCATCTTTTCATTACTTAGTCTTGTTTTTTTTTTCATACTATCATTAGTTTAAATGGAAAGTTTAGTTGCACGTTGTTTGTTAGCAACTTCCAAAGTAACTATCCTAATAATTTTTATGATTGCTTAGTATATTTATGTCATGGGTATATATTGTTGGTATGTTGTTATTAATTTTAATAAATTTTTTGGTATATTAGGCGCAAAAAAGTAGTTTCAGAATTTTTTGAATGTAATAAAGCAGTGAGGGAAACAATGAAATAATTGCTGCGAGGGAAACGCATGCACAGTGAACGGAGGAAAACATACACAGTAATTGGAGGAGAAAAATGGCATAGCAAAATGGCGAGAAAGCCAGCACTAATGCGTAGGGTCCACTGTGTATATGACAACCGCGTACGGTATTCGTTGGTTGGCTGTAGCCGGATATGTTCGTTTGGTTTATCTCCACGCGCGTTAGCACTACAACATAACGGGTCCGTTAGCACCTTTATTTCCAAATACACGTGTCATGATCTTATATTTTATAGAAAAGAGTTTAATTAATGTGGAACATATATATAAAAAAAATGCACTACTTGTTTCAAACTTTTATTGATTTTGAATTCTTTTAATTTTTTTTTCATTTATCATGTATTCTCGTCGCATGCTTGTTTTTTGGTGGGAGATTTCTTTTGAGAAAAAATCTTTATTAAATCTTAGATGAATGTGTAAAATATAAAATTAAATTATTATAAATCATTTTTTCAAAAAAATTAAATGATAAGTAGGGCGGGACGGGTACCTGCTGACATTGGGTCAGGTCAACGGGATAATATAATTATTCATAGGTTTTAACATTTGCAATAACAACAATTATAAGTTGAATAAAAATTGTGTGATGGAGTTGTACAAATTTTTCAAGTTTTGGCAGCATGATGAACGTTTTTATTTTCGTGTCCTAAAAATAATGAATAATATTATAATACTAACATTTATACTTGAAATAAATTAAAGAAACAAAAACTTTGTCATAAATTGTACCGGAAGGAGTGATTTAGTGAAATCCAAAATTTATTCAAATGAAAGGCAAAAAAAAAAAGAAGCGGTAGAATGGATTCGATGCGCGATAAAATGGATTCCATATGCATGGGACTCTTCATGTGCATTTTGCCTCGCATGACCCACATTGATAAGTTTCGAGACACGTGTCGAACGGAACCGTATGGCTATGGTAGGCATGGTCAAAGGGGTGCCTACCACGAAGGTTTCATCTATATTTTCTTTTCCAATTGAAATGATCATTACACTCTGGCGGCTTTGCGGTTGACCAAAGTCTCTAAATTCTCCAAAAGCAACTGCGACCGGAGACTACATAGTCTGGATGGCTGGTCATATCAAAACCTCTCCTATCAATGAGCCTAAGCAGAGAAAAGCAATCGGCTCTTGCACATGGTTAAAAATTAGCACACGGCTTAGCATCAATTTAGTAATAATCAATAAGGAGACAAATGCAACAATAATGCTGTCTTCCAATCTTTCAATACCATTTGTCTAGAGCACTTGATCACTAATTGCAAGTAAATGCTCAAAGCACCGAAAGTGAAGAATGCCACTGACCTATTAGACATCTTAGATACAAAATTCATGACCTTTATGTACTAGAATTAAAAACCTGCTGAGTACAAAACAATAAATTAAAAAATGAACTTACAAAATCTTGACAAATTTTGCCAATGCAACTAGTTGACATGATTAGAAATGTCTATAATTCTGCTGTTGTTTATCTGGGATATAATTCAGTGATTGAAACTTCGTTGATAGACGGGTTTGATGGAGACTTGGTGCCGGTAGATGTATCAGATACTGGTAAATCGTTAGGTGAGCTTTGTGTTCTACTACTACCAAAATATGCAGGCGGATTAGGTGCAGGCAACGTTATAGAGATACTGTTGAGCATGAGAACTACTGAAGCCATGGTTGGCCTTTGTTCAATTTCGTCTTGAACGCACAGCAAGCCAACATGGATGCTTCGAATAACTTCATTTCTTGCATATGTATCTCCGATTGTTGGATCTACCAATGCTAATGGTGTTCCATCCCTCCATTGTCTCCAAGCCTGCAACATAAATTGCAGGTGATAATAGTGGAATAAATTGTCTCATTCAAATGTATACAAGAGCTCTCCAATGAGAATTCCAAGAAAATGAGATGTTTATTTTGCACTTACATAGCTTAGAAGGTCATCTCCTCCATGAGCTTGGTTGAACTGACTGTTCTTCTTGCCACTTAGAATTTCTAAAATTAGAACACCAAAACTGAACACGTCTGATTTTACAGAGAACAAGCCATGCAATGCGTACTCAAGAGCCATGTAACCGCTACAAATTAGAACCATTTGTAAAACACTTCAGGATTCAGCAATTAGGAAATTTAAAAACTGATGATGACAAAATGTAGAGACCGTAATTAAATATTAGAGTTGTAAAGATAGTGGGATCATCATTACAATCATATAACCATGTAGATAACAAGATGAGGGTGCAGAACTTACAATGTCCCTGCGATTTTACTTGTATTTCCTTCAGATTGATCAACTCCAAAGTGCCTTGCCATGCCAAAATCAGCGATCTTTGGATTCATATTTCTGTCTAGTAATACGTTACTGGCTTTAAGATCACGATGTATAATCCTAAGTCGAGACTCTTCATGAAGATAAAGAAGTCCTCTTGCTATTCCTCCTATAATCTTGTATCGTCTTGACCAGTCCAACAATGGTTGCTTTTCTGGGTCTATACAATCATCAAACATGGCAAGTCTTGTTAGTTTCTTTAACTACAAAAGTTAATTTCCCAAAAAACCCGGACAATCAATTCCAAAATAAATCAAGGGTGTTTGACTGGAACCTAACCAAAGAGAAAGTAGTCAAGACTTTTGTTGGTCACAAGTTCATAGATGAGTATTCTTTCTTCTCCTTCCAAGCAGAAACCAAGTAGTCGGACCAAGTTTCTGTGTTGAAGCCTAGCAACCAGGGCAATTTCGTTTTTAAATTCTTCTGTACCTTGAGCTGAGCTTCTTGATAGCCTTTTCACAGCTATCTCTTGTCCATTATGAAGTGTACCCTGATTGCAAATTAACAAAGTATAAGCAAAATTTTGATTTACAACGATCATATTCATAACTTTTCAGCATACTTGAAAATGGCTTAAACTTAACGTACCTTATATACAGGTCCAAATCCACCTTCTCCAATTCTGTTTCCAACGGCAAAGTTGTTCGTGGCGGCTTGAATATCACTGAGGTTATATTGTAACGATTCTGTGATTGAGATTTCACTTGCACCTACAGCAAAAATGGTACAGACTTAGTGAATTAAATGAATCGACCCTTTAAGAAAGATAAATGTGTTTACTGCAACTGCACTTCTTAGTCCTTATAATTTACCGCTTGTTTCCATAATGGCAAAATATGGCTTCCTGGGTCCCCTTGCTATGCAGAAGCCCACGACCAATAGCACAATGGCAAGAGATATTGGGACAACAATTGCAACAATAATCAATAAAAGCTCTTTAGCTCAAAAATCTGCTTTTAGAGTAAAGTAGGTAAGGATCTAAAAGTGAAATATTCAGATTCATTCATTCCTTTAGATTCTTTAACAAATAAGAAAATTTAAATTCCAATACTGGATTCTGTCAAAATAAGTTTTCATATTTATATCAAAACGGTTTTACTCTTCAATTTTTTTCATCTCCTTTTTTTTTTTAAAAAAAAAAAAAGGGACAAGTCTGCCAAAAAAAAAGGTTCAAGATTTTCACTTCCACCTCAATAAGCGAGCAATGAAATCTATACAACCCACATGAGAACACGAGTATAGCTGTTGACTAGCAGGTGGGCTCAATAGCTACAAGTGTGAAAGACTTGAATTACTAACTAATCCTAAAATAAAATTGCAATTAAGAGTTCAGATAAAAATCGTATCAATTTAGTAAGAGCTGGAACTTACCTTCAGTACCAGTAGAATTGGAAGGAGGAGATGGAGGAGGACCAAGATTTGGTGCAGGCTCGGGTGCTGGGCTTGTAGAATTGTAAAACTTGAAGACGTCATACCTAACATCACAGCCAAAATACACAATTCTACAGCCCAGACTATTCGGACAGTATCTGGGTAGTAGAGAAATGGCATTGCTAAGGCAATTCTTGCAGTCAAGGCTGGTAAGATCTGGAGTACACTGTCCAAGGGCGTATAATCTTCTTTGAAATGTGGAATAATCCTCTTCTTTGATAGAAAATTTCTTCCCTGACCGATCATTTGCAGCCTCACTTGCTATCTCAGTCAGCATATCGTTCAAGACCTGGTTGAACTTGTCTGGATCAGTGGCATTCTGTGTATTCCACGCAGCGGAGATGATCGTCTGATCGGCCCCGGAGAAAATGGACTCATTTGAATAACGCAACAAGCACTTGTCGTACCACGTAAAAGCAGTCGTTTGATTCCAGCATGTCTTTAGAATATCCCCACGGGCGTTTGCTACACATCGTCCACAAGCATCGGGATTCACATCACCTCGACAAAAAAATAAGCCGTAGACCATGTTAGAGGGGTCATGGCCAGCAGTGAAATTGTAGAAGCCATTCCTGCTTGCCAAAGAAGCATTTGAGGATAGAACGGAAAGGAGGAAATTCAAGTTGTCTGTATACATTCTGCCAACAGTGCTGTTAGGATTATATGCAGAATTTGCGCACCGAGGATCGGCATAAATCAGTCTCGTGTTGAAGCTAATCAAACAAATTAGCGGGAAACACGAAAATAATACACTTCTGTAGATCATTTTGATCAGAATCAAGCAGATGACCAGAAGTAAACAGTTGAAAATTTTTGTATTCAGGCCTGCTTGATCATTGAGATAGAAATGTGAAATGCACTATATATGCAGAAGGTTATACACTTTCATATGCGAAAACAGGAATCAGGAAAATAACAACAGTCTTTGTCGTTGATATTGACGCGAGTGAAAAAGTGAGGACGACGCCACAATTCCATGCTTTATCTTTTATTGCACGATATTCTGCAGATTAAAACGGGACACTGGGATGGAGGTCAAGTCAACTGCCGTGGACACTGGGATGGATGTCAAGTGAACTGCCGTGTCCCTTCAAGCAAGCCAGTGCAAGTACTCGTAAGTGTATTTTCCAAAGGGATAATTGCAGAAACTGACCTAAGTGCAAGTACTCCCTGAGGTTTCTGACACTTGCACTGATCTCACCTGTGGTTTGAAAACTTGCACTGACCTCCCCTGAACTTATTAATCATTTGTAAATTCAGTCCAAATGATTAAAATATTATTTTAGAGAGTAAAATTAGAATTTTATACCAGATTTGTCCTTTGTGCTACATGTCCATTGAATAACAAAGTACTACAAATCAATTAACAATTAATAAACTTTAAGGGGTGTAGTTTATGGGCAAATACGCATTATCCATTTAAAGTACCGGTTCTTTATGGATATGTTACTTTTAAACATTTAATTTATGATAAATATATCAATGTTTCAGTTATATTCTTACTTTCGAATACGCATTGCCCTTAATGTTTCAGTCATTTTAACTTTCAAAAAGTGTTACAACAATATTCTTACAAAAAGGGAATCGGTAGGTTATCTATTTAAATTTTTTTTTAAAAAAAGAAATGGCCCATAAAATATTAATTCTTTTGGGACTTTGTAATGATGCCCGAACTTGATTTTAGGTATTTTCAATCAGGTCCTTAGCCATTATCTAGTTAGCGTTTAGCTTAATTAGGATTTCAATTTTCAAGTTAAGCTGTAATTAATTCTCATTTCTCTTTTTTAGAAGTGATGCAACTCGTATGGGGCTTAGGTGCATGTAATTCTTGTACTTTAATTTTTAAATTTTCTTTATTTTCTTTTTTCTTTAATTTTTATTATGTTTATTATTATTGTGGAATGTGATCGTGTCTTTCATGACTTTTTTTCCAACGGAAGCTTTGGAATTAATCGGCTTGTTATATTTTATTTTTACTTGTTATGAATATTTTAATTAGTTTAGATATTTTATGATAATTAAGTACATGTTACGTGTTTAGCTGAAATTAATTCAGTTGACCTTAAAATCAGACGAATGAGATTAAACTGGTAATCGGTTTTACAAGGTGTAGAGAGGTGTTTGAGAACATTGACCTGCTACCCTTAGAAATGTAGCTTTCGAACTCGTTTTTTCTTATTTTTTATTTGAAAGATCTGGAATTGTCTAACTAAATGGTTTTGATTCTTATTTCAAAAGTAAAAAATTACTTTATAGGTGACTCAGTCCACCTAAACTTAATATTGATGGTGATTCCAAATTTAAAAAAAAAAACCTTTATTCTAGATTTTAGTGAGCTCAAATCCGTCACATTTGTCAATTCCATTGTAGGTCGTCCTCTTTCATTTTTCTTTTCTATTTTGCTTTTAAAAAATCCAAAAGAAATTCATTTTTTTAAAAATAGTTTTTCATTTTATTTTTAATTTTCTTTAGAAAATGGGGCACAACATGCATGAGTGGTGGTTAAGAAACTTTTTTAAAGTTTGGAAAAATGATTCCTTTGGACCTTTATCTTGTGGGTAGTAACCAATGTAGTTCCTTAACCATTACTATCTACCAATTTAGTCCTTTATTTTTATCGAAAGTGATAAATGTAAAATTTTTGACCAATTTTCATCAAAAGGAAAATTAATAGAGCAGTCACTTGAATTGTTAAAAAACAAGTGGAAGCGACCAGTTTGGTTCTTTAACTTTAAATTCATAACGAATCTAGTTCATTAGTTTTAATGGCAAACCAATTTAGTGTATTACCGCATAGAAACTTGCAAACGTGGTATTTTAGGTACTAACTCAATTTAGAGGCACTTTAATGGTTTTCGTGACAATTGGTTTGAAAATAGTATTAAAAATGATGAAACATTCTAACTACTTTTTAAAAGTCACAATGATGGTGCGATATATTTTACAATGAGAAAAATAATAATTTTGATCCAAAATGATTTAACCTTCAAAAAGCTCAAATGAAGTTTTAAACATAAATTCAAGCACCTTGCTTGAAAATCATCTAAGGATGTTGATTAATTGTCATATTAGGCATCCCATATTTTACGCTTTTAGATATTCAATACTTTTTATGACATTTTAACTACTTTAAGGCAAAATGCTTTACCTTTTTTTTTTTCTTTTTTGGTGTTAGTCACTTACACTCCTCCCCCTGAATCACCTAACCCATCACTTCCTCCAGGCAAAATGCTTTATATTTAAGCTCAAATATTGATTGCTAGGTGTGTTCGAGGAACAAAAAGAATCATTGTATCTATTCAAAAGAATTGTTGGTCAAATTTAGGAGTTGTATAAGTTACTTTTAATTTTTATACTAGAGCGGCAGAAGAACTAGATAGTTCTCTTCTGCAATTTTATCTTCAAATCATGTCACCAGTAACTACCAATATACAGTGTTTCACGCTTTATAAGTTTGTTGTTATTAATCAATGCAAGTCCACTTTATTTTTGGGTTGGGAAGGGGGGGGGGGGGGAGGAGACCTTTTGTGACTTTGATCCTGATAATATCCTTCAGTCCTTGGTGCCTATGCTTAATGTTCTAGGTAGGTTGGGCTGGTTTCTTCTTAATGTCCTTGGTAGGTTGGTCTTGGTCACTCTCGATCTTCTTGATATTGTGCTTGGTGGGTTGATCTTGTGGTCTCTTGGTCTCTATTTTCCACTTAGTTGACGGTTGAAGTCTTGAAGACATTGATCACCCTGGGGTCTTCTTAATTTCCTTAAACTTAGCCTGAATAGGCAAGAAACACAACCCATTCTTACCCAAAGATGTAGTAGTGTCCTTGAATAACCAAGTATGGAAGTGGTTACTGCACTGAAATTTTGTGTTGTGTTGTGGTGGGGAATGAAGAGCAATTTTTAGAGTCTAGGTGTAGCTTCTTTGTTCTATTCTCCAGTTTATTATGGCAAAGGAGCTTCAGAATCAAGTATATGCACATATACTTATTAGGAGAAGAGCGTGTTTTTTGAGTATGTGGTATTCCAATTGTTATGTTCTACAAACCAAAAGGCAAGAGGCAGCAGATGGAGATGGTGATGGTGATGGTGATGGGGATGGGGATCATGGAATTAAAGAATAATATGTTCAAACTAGATACGGATAGAGATTTATTTGTTGGTATGTAATGGAAATACTATTTATCTATATACTTATTCAGCAGTTGAGATATTATAGAGGGTTTTTAATACTTCGAGATGTGCTATTTTCTAAGCTTATTGAATTATTTTCATTTTTAATAAATTTGATTGACGTTATCTAATGATTATCTATTAGTTAAATTTAAATGCCTAAATCGCTATATTACACAAACACGGGACATAAATTCAAGTGTCTAAATCTCTATTTTATTCTAAAATATAAATTAATTTCTAGTTGTTTGTAGGCAAGGACATAAAACTAGTGTTTTCTATCTGAGTTATGCTATTCCAGCCTAACAAATAAATGATGGATTCTCTCAAATTCTCAATCATCATATTTAGAATTAGTAGTAAGATTTACACCAACCAACCTGTATAATATATATGTAACATATAAGTGTGTAACAAATATGAATTTACATTTAAAATATTTCATTGTTAAATATATATTGGGGTGTTAAAGGTTGGTTTTTCAAATGGTAAGATTGAAAAGTATTTGTTAAATTTGGAACTGTGGCACTTATTTCAATGCATCAATAAAATGAAAACACAGCATTAATAATTGGACGGAGGAAATGCATAAATTCAAATTGAAACAAACTAATGAATGAAAATCGGGCAGGCAGCAACAGCAGCAGCTGGGCAGCTAGCGGAATAGTTGCTGATCTCTCTTGTCAAGGGTCACTTCCATCGATCAATGTGTATCGCCCTATTCATTTGGAAAGTGCACCCATTCTATCCATTCCTCCTGCTTCTCAATCGGGACGAATATCACAATCGCCCCACCATCCCTCTGGGCTGGTGGCAGGATGATCCCCACATCCTTGGTGGAAGAGATGCCGTCGCTGGTGGCACTTGGCTCTGTTGTTCCAAGGATGGACGGCTAGCCTTTCTCACCAATGTACGGGAACTCGTCGATCCATCCTCTCTGCATCAACAGCCAAAGAGCCGGGGTTATCTTCCCCTTCGATTCCTTCAGGTACTCCTAACAATTGTCTTCCTTTTATCTCCCTGTGCAACTCCTCTCTTTGTACTTCCACCTGTTTGCTTTTTTGCCTGTATTTCTTCGGATTGTAGTTTATTTACAGAAAGCACTTTTCTTTCTACATAATAACATTGATTCTCATTTATTCATTCCCTTCCGATGAAATTTTGTTGTATTTTTGTTGATTTAAGAAGAGTTCCTGCTTTCTCGGCCACAGCTGCTGGTTGCTTTATGTTCTCTCTTTCTCATTGTAGAGCAAGAAAAGTCCTGAAGAATTTGCTGATGAACTAGTTGAAGAAGCAACTCTCTATAATGGGTTTAACTTGATTGTTGCTGATCTTTGTTCAATGTCCATGCTGTACATAACCAACCGACCAAAAGGCAGCGGCATTATTGCTACACAAGTTTCCCCTGGTGTTCACGTCTTGTCTAATGCAAAGCTTGACAGCCCGTGGCCTAAGGTAGTTTGTATGATCTCAGATAGATGCTTGTTACTCCCAAAGTTAAGGAGATACATCTTTACCAAATTGATAACTTTTCTGGAGCAAATTCTTCTCCACCTCAAGCTAATAGTACAAGGGTATATTTTTTTTTTCAATTTGGAATTGGATTATTCCCTGATTTCTTCAGCGAGGTCACAAAAAAGATAAAACTCAGAAGCAGTAATATCTTTAAGGGCATTCTCTAATACGTAAAATAAGCTTGGTTTGGGAATATAGTATTGACATGTGTTCCAGTCCAAGGAAAGTAGATGTAACACTCGCAAAGTATTCTGTGAACCAAGTTTTTTGCTATCACTATATATATGTTTTATTTCGAAAGAGATTTGGAAATAAAGAGATTGATGGGGAAAAGACAAAGCTTTTGAATGGTTTTTGAAATTTCAGGCAAAAAGGCAATGGAATAAGGAGATTCCTCGGTGCGTTTTGTGTTCTACTTTTAGTCTTTTGGTTGAAGTTGTTTGCGATTTTCATGTGCATTGTCATTTCCGTAGTCTGTCAATCAAAGAACATTCTATTTTGCATGTTTATTTGACTATAACATTATATCACTGCAGGCTCAAAGATTGGAGCAAAGCTTCAAGGATCTGATGGATAAATATGGAGAAGGAGAGATCCCCTTAAAAGAGATGTCTGAAAAATTAATGAATGACACAACTAAAGATGATGAAAGCAAATTACCTCAGATTTATCCCCCAGAGTGGGAATACCATTTGAGTTCCATATTTGTTGATGCTGATATGCCTACGGTACTCCTTCCCTCCCTCTCTCTCTCTCTCTCTCTCTCTCTCTCTCTCTCTCGTTTTGTCCATTCCTGCTTGTGTTCACGTGAATGACCCTTTAAATACATCTTTCTATGCACTCAAAGAATCATTAGTTTATTTTTCTATGCACAGGGACGTTATGGTACGAGAAGTACTTCCGCACTGGCTATGAGTACAAGTGGGAACATAAGATATTTTGAAAAGCATCTTGATGCAGACCAGTGGAAGGAGCAGATCATCAGCTTCCAGATTAGGAGAGAAGAAATGACATAGTGTCCTCTTTCAAGATAGTTTGAACTAAACAATGCTGTAACAAATATAGGTAAATCTACTTCACAATTCTTGTATCTACTGTACAATACTTGTGTTCATCCTGTTTCTGTTAATATTGTACAGTACTTGTGTTCATCCTGTTTCTGTTATTCCTTCTATGTTATTCCATCCATATTCTGAACACGTGAATAAACCTTTCAGTTGATATGCACTGTTTGAAGATTGTTTAGGGATGAGCTAACTTGAAGCATATGAAGGTTTCTAGCACTTTGTCAGCACCAGCGTGCTTTTAAGTAATTGGTTTTAAAGAGGCTGCAAGTTAGGCTAAGAAATTTCTGGAAGTCAAAACCAGTCAGTGGTGCCTGCAAGAGTTTCAGTAGCAGTAACATCCGTAGCTGGTGCCCCACTGACTGCAAGTTTTCAAGAAGCAAGTTGGCTGAGATGCATAACTTAAATTCAGCATGACTTTGTGTTCGAATGCTATATCTGCTCTATTTTCTTTTCTTAAGTTCACATTCCATGAACGGAAGGACCATTAGTGCTACATCTGCTCTTCTTTGTCTTTTCTTGAATCTTGAGTGCACATTTTATGAATGGAAGGACCTCTGTATTTGGAGGAAGACAGCAAGACAGATTTGCCTTAGCTAAAAGAAAGAAGCAGGTGAATAGAGAAATACTTTCACTACTTCCTCTCAGTTATAGCAAGTAAAAGATTGAATCAATTGCGATGGAAAACAGTATAGATGAATAAAACACAGACGAGGATCTCCAACTAGTAGTTCTTGAAATTAGTTAATAGCTGGATGGCTCTCAATGCTAATGCTGCACATTTGATGCCGATTCAATCGCAACAGCAGAACAAAAAGCCTTTCAGGCGGGGTGACCAAAGTGCAAGTGCCAAAATTGCAGCAGCAGCGCATTTGATGCATTCTTGTTTTTGTATTTACTCCACAATTCTGAGAAAGCATATACGTAATCAGAATGAGTTAATGTATGTAAGTACATGTATCTATTCATTTGGATGACTTGTTTTCAAGTTTGTAAAATTTGTCGTGGAATATCTGATTAGCAAAGACTGAGAGGCGGCTCTCAATGCTGAAATTTGGCATGTTGGACGGTAGAGGTTGTTCTTACAACATAGTAGCTAGGCTTGATTATGAGATTAAACTCTTTTTAACCAATGTGGTTCCTTAACTTATATCACTTTAATCAATCTAGTCCTTTATTTTCATCAAAAGTGATAAATGTAAAATTTTTGACAAAAAATTAAGGAGAATTAATAGAGCAAATCACTCTGAACTGGTAAAAAACAAGTGAAAGCGACCAATTTGGTTATGTATTTTTTTAAGTCATAACCAAATTGGTTCATTAGTTGTAATGGCAGACCAATTCACTTGTATGAACTTGCTAGCTTGGTATTTTAAGTAATGACTGAATTTAGAGGCACTTCAACGGTTTTCGTGCCAATCGGTTTGGAAAAATATTTTTTAAAAAATAAAATATTCTAACTAGTTTAACCTTTAAAAAACTCAAATAATGTATTATAAATAAATTCAAGCACTTTGCTTGAAAATTGTCAAAGCATTTTGGTTAATTGTCAAATTAGGTATCTCAAATATTACGCTTTTAGATAATTTGGTACTTTTTGTGACAATTTAACTAATTTAAGGCAAAATGTTTACTTTTAAGCTCAAAAATTGATTGCTAAGTGTCTTCAAGGTACAAAAAGAGTCATTTTATCCATTCTAAAGAATTGTTGGTGAATTTTAATTGTATAGATTACTTTTAATTTTTATGCTAGAGCAGCACAAAAAAATTTTTTTTTTTTTGCAATTTTTATCTTCAAATCATGTCAACAAAATCAACAAAATCCAAATATGGCAGAAATGAGTATATGGCAGAAAAATTTGGGAGCAAAATTGGGACTAAGCCCACCATTGCCTGGCAGCCAACAACCACCTGTAAAGCTTAAGGTTTAGAGATACGAGGAGCCAACCCACTTGAAAAGATAGAAATGCCAAATCAAATCAACAAAATCCCCAACAGCTCATGGGACCGAACACCATTTTATGTGTAACTCTCTTCACTTTTAAGAAAGTCGGTTGATGTGCCAGAATGTAATTGGACTGCTGGAGGTCCACGTTCCACACGGTTTATGAACCAGACCACAACTGTCAAGGAGAGACACCTTCAATCAACACTAGACAGATGGACTGACTTGTTCAGCTCTGCTTATTTTACAGTACAAAATCTTGACAAATTTTCCCTATGCAACTACTTGACGTGATTAGAGATGTCTATAATTCTGCTGTTGTTTATCTGGGATGTAACTCAGTGATTGAAACTTCGTTGATAGATGGGTTTGGTGGTGACTTGGTGCTGGTAGATGAATCAGATACTGGTAAATCGTTAGGTGAGCTTTGTGTTCTACTACGACCAAAATATGCAGGCGGATTAGGTGCTGGCAACGTTATAGAGTTACTATTGAGCATGAGAACTATTGAAGCCATGGTTGGCCTTTGTTCAATTTCGTCTTGAACGCATAGCAAGCCAACATGGATGCTTTGAATAACTTCATTTCTTGAATATGTATCTCCGATTGCTGGATCTACCAATGCTAATGGTGTTCCATCCCTCCATTGTCTCCAAGCCTGCAATATATATTGCAAGTGATGATAGTGGAATAAAATTGTCTCATTCAAATGTATACAAGAGCTCTCCAATGAGAATTCCAAGAAAATGAGATGTTTATTTTGCACTTACATAGCTTAGAAGGTCATCTCCTCCATGAGCTTGGTTGAACTGACTGTTCTTCTTGCCACTTAGAATTTCTAAAATTAGAACACCAAAACTGAACACGTCTGATTTTACAGAGAACAAGCCATGTAATGCGTACTCAGGAGCCATGTAACCACTACAAATTAGAACCATTTGTAATACACTTCAGGATTCAGCAATTTGAAAATTTAAAACTGATGATGACAAAATGTAGAGACCGTAATTAAATATTAGAGTTGTAAAGATAGTGAGATCATTGTATTATTACAATCATATAACCATGTAGATAACAAGATAAGGGTGCAGAACTTACTATGTCCCTGCGATTTTACTTGTGTTTCCTTCAGATTGATCAACTCCAAAGAGCCTTGCCATGCCAAAATCAGCGATCTTTGGATTCATATTTCTGTCAAGTAATACGTTACTGGCTTTAAGATCACGATGTATAATCCTAAGTCGAGAATCTTCATGAAGATAAAGAAGTCCTCTTGCTATTCCTCCTATGATCTTGTATCGTCTTGACCAGTCCAACAATGGTTGCTTTTCTGGGTCTATACAATCATCAAACATGGCAAGTCTTTGTTAGTTTCTTTAACTACAAAAGTTAATTTCCAAAAAAGACTCGACAATCAATTCCAAAATAAATCAAGGGTGTTTGACTGGAACCTAACCAAAGAGAAAGTAGTCAAGACTTTTGTTGGTCACAAATTCATAGATGAGTATTCTTTCTTCTCCTTCCAAGCAGAAACCAAGTAGTCGGACCAGGTTTCTGTGTTGAAGCCTAGCAACCAGGGCAATTTCGTTTTTAAATTCTTCTGTACCTTGAGATGAGCTTCTTGATAGCCTTTTCACAGCTATCTCTTGTCCATTATGAAGTGTACCCTGATTGCAAATTAACAAAGTATCAGCAAAATTTTGATTTACAACGATCATATTCATAAATTTTCAGCATACTTGAAAATGGCTTAAACTTAATGTACCCTGTATACAGGTCCAAATCCACCTTCTCCAATTCTGTTTCCAACGGCAAAGTTGTTCGTGGCAGCTTGAATATCACTGAGGTTATATTGTAACGATTCTGTTATTGAGATTTCACTTGCACCTGCAGCAAAAATGGTACAAGCTTAGTGAAAATTAAATGAGCCGACCCTTTAAGAATGATAAAATGTGTTTACTGCAACTGCACTTCTTAGTCCTCATAATTTACCGGTTGTTTCGATAATGGCACCATATGTCTTCTTGGATCTCCTTGCTATGCAGAGGCCCACCACAAATAGCACAATGGCAACGGAGATTGGGACAACGATTGCAACAATTGTATGTGTTGAGATTCCACCCCCCTCTGAATAAATCAATAAAAGTTCTTTAGCTCAAAAATCTGCTTTTAGAGTAAAGTAGACAAGGGTCTAAAAGTGAAATATTCAGATTCATTCCTTTAAATTCTTTAACAAATAAGACAGTTTAAATTCCATAGTTATATCAAAACGGTTTTACTCTTCAATTTCTTTCGTCTCCTTTTTTTTTTCAAAGGGACAAGTCTGCCAAAAAAAAAAGGTTCAAGATTTTCACTTCCACAGCCTCATTAAGCGAGCAATGAAATCTATACAACCCACATGAGAACATGATGAGTATAGTTGTTGACTAGCAGGTGGGCTCAATAGCTACAAGTGTGAAAGACTTGAATTACTAACTAATCCTAAAATAAAATTGCAATTAAGAGTTCAGATAAAATTCATATCAATTTAGTAAGAGCTGGAACTTACCTTCACTACCAGTAGAATTGGAAGGAGGAGATGGAGGAGGACCAAGATTTGGTGCAGGCTCGGGTGCTGGGCTTGTGGAATTGTAAAACTTGTAGAGTTCATACCTAATATTGCAGCTAAAAAACGCAACTCTACAGCCCTGACGATTATGACAGCGTGTGGGTATTTGAGAAATGGCGCTTCTAAGGCAATTCTCGCAGCCAAGACTGGAAAGATCTGGAGTACACTGTCCAAGGGCGTATAATCTCCTCTGAAATGGGGAATAATCCTCTTCTTTAATAGCAAATTTCTTCCCTGACCGAGCATTTGCAGCCTGACTTGCTATGTCATTCATCATATCACTTAAGACCTGGTTGAACTTGTCTGGATCAGTGGCATTCTGTGTATTCACCCTATAGAAGATGATCCCCTGATCGGCCCTGGAGAACATGGACTCATTTGAATAACGCAACAAGCACTCGTCGTACGACATAAAAGCCGTCGTTTGATTCCAGCATGTCTTTAGAATATCCCCGCGGGCGTTTGCTACACATCGTCCACAAGCATCGGGATTCAGATCACCTCGACAATTAAATAGGCCGTAGACCATGTTAGAGGGGTCATGGCCAGCAGTGAAATTGTAGAAGCCATTCCTGCTTGCCAAAGAAGCATTTGAGGATAGAATGGAAAGGAGGAAATTCAAGTTGTCTGTATACATTCTGCCAGCAGTGCTGTTAGGATTATATGCAGAATTGTCGCACCAAGCATCGGCATGAATCAGTCCCGTGTCGAAGCTAATCAAACAAATTAGCAGGATTAATACGCTTCTGGAGATCATTTTGATCAGAATCAAGTAGATGATCGAAAGTAAACAGTTGTAAATTTTGTATTCAGGCGTGCTTGATCCTTGAGATATTAGTATGAAATGCACCATGCCAGGGAACGAAGTCACTTAGGAAGACTTCTGAATGATTAGCTGGTCATCCTGCTTCCACGTAGTTTCAAGTGTGAAAACAGGAATCAGGAAAGTAACGAAAGTCTTTGTCGTTGATATTGATGGGAGTGAAAAAGTGAGGACGCCCCACATTTCCATGCTTTGTTTTCTTTGCACGATATTCTGCAGATTAAAACGGGATACTGGGGTCGAGGTCCAGTCAACTGCGTGTCTGCTTTAAGCGAGTACAAGTCTTCCTCGAAGAATTTTCCAAATGTACCTAATTTCTCCGAGGAAAAATCTACCACTGGAAATTCTGAGCATTGAAGTGGATGATAATGGATGGTACAGACAAGATATAATAATGTTGTAATCATCAAATTGATTTGCAATTATATTAATTTAAAAAAAAAAGAGAGAGACAAGTTATTTAAAAATTAAGAAAGGACTTGACGTACCATATTCACTAAGAATTCTTAGCGTTTCTATTCTTTAATTAAAAATACAAGGAACCCAAAATAGAGGAAGTAATATAATAATGGGTATTATAACTCAATAATTCTACTACAAATAAATCCACAGTACAAGTTGCAGCTACAAAGCGTATGAATTTCCGGATTCTTGCTCTATATTGTATGTAAATTTCTGATATGAACTGCGTCCATGTGGGCGTCCATACAACGTGAGGCCTAAACCCATCCACGTCACCAATTCTGTTTCTTTGTTTTAAATTAACGAAACACTTCAAGTTGAGAACAGTTATTTCATTCCTCAACGACTCACATCCGGCACAACTCTAGCATATCGAGTAGGCCTGTCAACGACCCGGACCCAGATCGGATCCGTCAAATTATTCCGGGTATGGATAGGGATTTAATTCCGTTATCCAGACTCGGATCCAGATCCATTTTGTCAAACAAAAAAATGTGTCGGATACGGAATATAGTATTTCAACCCGGATCCGGATATAAATAGACTAATAATTTAAAATATATATTTATCAATATAATTTGATTATGATGATGTATTTGAATATGGTCAATTTGATTTCTTTTCTTATTTGTTTTTTTTGTATTAGTTAGAAATTAGTTTACAAATATATATTTTCTCATTTTTGTTAAAAATTGTAAGTTTTGATAGATTTTTTTTTGGGTAGACCCGACCCGGATCCGGAACATAGAGTAGAAGACCCGCTGGATAAACGGGTTGAATTCGAATCCGATATAGTATGCCGGGTCCGGGTCCGGATCCGAGTCCGAGTCCGGAATAATGAATTCTGGCCCGAACCCGACCCGTTGACAGGCCTAATATTGAGCATGAACGAAAAGGTTTAAATGCACTGCACCTCCTAAATTTTACTTTTAGTTATGCTTTTGTCCCATTAAATTCATCAAATAAGCACTTTGCCGCCTATTTGATATTTTAAGAGAAAAATACCCCTGTTTTTTATCTTATTTTTTTATTCATTCATTCATTTGTTTTTTTCTTTTCCACTACTTTTTTTTTTAACTTTTTACTATTTTCTTTTTTTTTAACTTGTCTCATGTCACTATATTGTTTCACTTCCATATTAGTATTACTAATTTGTATGCTTCTTATAATATTGTAATTATTTTTTACTTTTAATTTCATTCTTGTTTTATTTATTTACTCTATTAGAAAATTCAAGACAAATTGTATAGCATAAAAAAACTGATACATGCATGTCATAATAAAAAGTGCATATTACTAGCAATTTGACTATTTAAAAAGATATTAACAAACTAGGACTTTAAATTACTTAATATTTAAAAGTACATCCCGAGTAACTAATATTTTTATTTACTTTTTCTAATTGTTGATTAACTACCATATTATTACAATCTAAATTTGCTATAGTTGTTATTAAAAATTAATTTATTTTAAACTCTAAACGTATTGATTTAAGTAACATATGAAATAGTTTATGCACATAGATAATATATACTTTGTTATATATAGACTTTATATCATTATTACTTCTAATAACAAAAAGTTATAAATATAGAAATAAATAAAGAATAAGTTCAAGAAAATTAAAATCAAGCTGTTAGAGTCTTCCCTATTGTCAAGTTTAGGGTTCAAATCCTGTACTTGTTAGTTGGGGTAGGAAGGGTATGGGGACGGCAGGAGGATCAAAAAAATAAAAAATAAAAAATAAAATGTAAATAATAATAGTAAAGAGAAGAAAGCAGTTAGTCACACAAGAGAAGGAAGAAAACTCAAAAAAAATGGGCAGGAAGAAAAAGGACAAAAAAGAGAAAAAAATAAATAATAATTAATATGGAATGAGTACTTTTGTCCTAAAATATAAAGCAGCAGTGGGGCAACATGCCTATTTATTGAGTTGAAGGGGAGGGAGGAGAGAAGTAAAGTGTAATTGAGGATAAAATTCAAGGAGGGTTTAGTGCTTTCAATCCTAAACAAAAAATCTTTTCATTAACCTAATATGCCATATTTCGTGATGGTGATGGGAACCGGATCTATTTAAACTTTTTATTACCAAAAAAAGAATATGTATTCCACCCCTAGTCTTCAACATGGAACTGAAAAAACTGTAGCAAACTTCTGCATCTAGAAAAGAGAAAATTGGATTGCAAGCTCAAATTTCAATCTAGAGAACTCTGGGTTCTATATCCAAAGTTTAGGAAATCCAAATATTCAATAAGTTCTAGGATAAACTACACTAACTTCTCCTTTAGTTTTTGCAAAAATTAGGGACCTCCTCTCTTTATTTTAAAATAACAAGATCTCCATTACCAATAATTTTCATCCAACCACAATTTATTATTTTTTTGAAATTATAACTTTACCCTTTACTTTTCTTGTTCATATTCTTCATATTAAACAAAAGAAAGTTGTTAAAACAAAGAGTTTTAATTTTCTCACAAAAGGAAGATAAAACAAAAAGTTTAATTCATGAAATTTGAAGACTTTCTCTATTTGTGGTTTTATTGTAGATATTTTATTCTTACCTATCAAAATAAATAGGTGTGCATATGTATCTGCTCCTATAATAAAACATATTAAAACAAAGGATAATTATAGAAACCTCCCCTAAATTTTTTATAATTTCACTAACTTTCCTTGAAGTTTGTAAAATTACACAGACCTCCTGTGACGACCCCACTATACCTTAAGGCGAACCAAAGTGTTAAGCGGATCGACTGCTTGACTCTTATTAGGACTCACTCACTCACTCACATTAATTTCAGAGATAACATTTCACTAACTAAAACCATTAGTAGTCCATCACACTTAGACACATACCAAAACAAAAGAAAAGTTGTCTTAGCTTATAACATTTAATATGTACAACCCTTAAAGATAACAAAGTTGGCAAAACCATAACATTATATACAAAGGGATTTATCCAAGTACAATTCAAGTCTCGGGCTTAAATTTCTGGCTAATCTCCACCACCATCCTTCACTCCTGTAAGGAAAACAAACTAATGCATTAAGCGAAATCCAGTGAGGTTCCACACAAACAACAATCAATTAAACACTTAAACAAGTAGCAAAATTAATCAAATAGGAAACACTTCGTTGAGTAATCACTGTTAAAAGGATACAATGCTCGTATTAGAGCCACTTCAACGCACTAAAACACTTCGCCGTACCTTCCCTTATAACCTCCAAACAGTAAACACTTCCCTCATTTAGATGGCCATATCAGTATTCTGCTACTCCGTGGTAATACTCGAGCATACTGAAACACTTATCCAAAACTACCATCCTATCCGACCAAACCCTTTACTAGTTCGAATAGTCCATTGAACAGAGGGTTTTGGGGCCCAATTCAACCGGTGTGGTAAAGTACATACACAACTTACTGTCATGCACACTTACAGTAACACTTGGTCAATTATCAACCTTCAAACTCAAATTAAATTGGGTATAACAAAGTACACCCCCGATTTAGAAGGCGAGGGATAATTGAAAACTTCACAATACACTTTACAATGAATCACTAGTAATATTTCCATAGTAAACAATTTATCACATAACATCACTTAAGAAACACAAACAATTAAAATACAAATACGGAAAACATGTAGGCAATTTAAGCACACGAATGTGGAAACACTCACCTAAAATATTTTGAGTTCACACCTTGGTACTTGGATCTTCCGCCGAAACTCCCTCGACTCCTGAGATATTTATAGACTTATTAATTCCCCAAATGATGAAGTTAAGCTCACATGATTATTTTGACTAAAGTATATATATGTGTGTGTGTGTGTGTATAATTCAAGATGTTTAAGGTGATTATATGGCAATAAAAGTTGGGATTTAGGTTCTGAGGATCATTTAGAATCGAGGTGTAAAGTGAGTTTTCTAGGAGTTGATAGTTTAGGGATCCTATGAATTTCCTTGATCTTATCCTAGATTTTTGGATGAGTTTTATATGTAAGACTTTTATAAGGTAACTTAGAGAAGTTTGATTAGTTTTGGTTCATTTCTACCTTAGAAATTTAAAGTTAAAAGCTAGAATCGAAGTACTAAGTTAGGATTGTTCATGTTCCATGTTTTTTGTCCAAATTTCACTATTTCCTTGGTTCAAACCTCCTAAAATCCAACTTGCATTTTATCATTATACCTAATAGGTTGTTCTCATTTCCAAGTTTGGTCAAAATTTGCAGAGAAAGTTTAGAAATTAGCTTGGAATCCTCAACCATTCCAATCGGCTCAAAAGGGTCTAGCTAGCTGACCAATTCAAGTTTTCTTTCCTCAAACTCAATGTTTCTTGTTCTAGTCAAGGTAAACGTAACATTCTGGACAAAACGGAGGATTATAGAGTATTCTTGACCAATAATTGCACAATTTCAGTTCACATAATAGAGATCAACTAGAAAGAAACACAGCCACTCCCTTGGCTTAAAATCAGCAAAGTCAGCCATGTAGTTTAGTCATTACAGCCCCATTACTTGAGTTTTCACAAGGAAAATAAGCATGCAACACGAAACAAAGGCTGTACTAAACGTATACCAAGAATTTCCTAGCTAATCTCTTGGAATTTCGGATAAAGGATTACTAAATCAAATTTTCTTTCCTCTCGACCAAGCTGGATGTTCCAGCAAGAATTCACCCATAAAACTTAAATTTTCACCATAAAAATCACATGCATCAGCCTATAAACATTATACAGGGCCTAAAACATGAATTCCAGTTACAATCTACTAAAGTTTTCAAAGAACATGACCAAAGTTGCAGCGTTTTTTTTTCCTCCAGATTTACTGTCTTGGAATTCCAGTTTTGGCGTTGCTGTAAAAGTTCATCTTTTCTTACTTTTAACACTTCAAATATTTCATGCATGACCAGATTAAAGCCATTGGTATTGCTTAAAATAAATCCTAATCAAGATCAACAAAAACTCTTAGCAAGGGTCTGAAATTTTCCAGCTTTAACATATCGGCAGTCACACTTCATCCTATCAAGAATTCCAGCAAGAGTTTCTTTACAATCTATTCTTATCAGGCTTCATTTTAAGTTATAAGCTGCATGCATGTCAAGATGTATAAGCTAGAGAGTATATATAAGACATGCAAACATAATTTTAACAAGTTTTTGAAGAAAACAACCAGGAATTTGCAGCTTAGTTCATCGGGTATCCTGTAGCAGCTTTAAATGAAACTTTCGAGATTTGTTGAACTTTATTTCCCAGAAATTTTCGTCTTTTCTTGGTTCTAACTCAGCCTAAGAGACTGCTAACTAAACGCAAAAGAAAATGGAAAGAAATTCAGTAGATTACCTCTAGTTCTTAATGGCTTTAAGTTAGAAAAAATTTCTGATCTCTCTCTCTGCGATTCTTAGCTAAATAGGCTGAATTCCTTCTTGATTCCTAGCTAGTTCTCATGGTGGAAGAAAGGTAAGAAATGGTTTGCTGGTTGCTTTGGTCTTTCTCTCCTTTTCCTCTTTATGTTCTCTCGGGTAACTAAGCTAAGAAAGGGGAAAACTATGCTAACTTCTACCTATTTACCTCTTTGACCAACTGAAATATAACATGAATAATGCATTTGCATGCTCCTTGGGTAGCTAGTGAGGACAAGTGTCCTCCACGTTGCTATTGTTGTTTTTTTTTTCAACAAAATCCGACTAGGAGTTTTTTTTTTTCAACAAAATCCGAGTAGGATTAATGGTTTATGGTATAGATGATACAATTTCTCCTAAGGTTTGTTTATTGAGAAGCAACAAACATGTAAATGAACCAATAATAAAACGGAAAAATGCGACATGCACTAAATCATAAATAAGACATGAAAATTTTCAAGCCTTCACATCTTTCCTGATGTTAAGGTTTTGATAACAAAGTTAGTTCATTTAGAAAGAGTAACATTAAAAAAGTTTAAGAAGAGAGATAAAACTTTTATTCTATAAATACCCTTTATGCATGTATATAAGTCGTATTAGTAAAAGAATAAAAATAATTAAAAGTTAGAAATAATTAATACACATATGTAGCCACTCAAAAAATTCACATTTAATAAATTAGACAATACAAATAAGTAATAAAACTACACTAATGATTACAAAATTCAGTAAAATAAACTAGTCATCTCTTTTAACTTGATGTTTGCTGTGATTCTTGTGATTTTGAACAAAAAAAATTTCAAATTTTGTCTTTTTTCCCCTCCTTTCTCCCTTATTTCCATGAATTACTTTACAATTATCTCCTTTATTTTCATAAAATTACTTTACAATTGTCACAACTTTAAGAGTTTCAAAGAAAATTGAAAGGAGGGAAAAGAAAGGTAAAATTTGAAAATTTTTCTATTCAAAAGTACAAGAATCATAGCAAATATTATATTAAAAGAGATGACTAGTTTATTTTTTTTAATCTTGTAATCATTAGTGTAGTTTTGTTATTTATCTGTGTTGTCTAATTTATTAAATGTGAACTTTTTGAGTGGATAAATGTATGTATTAATTGTTTTTAACTTTTAATTATTTTTATTCTTTAATTGATACGACTTATGTACATGCATAAGGGGTATTTATGAAATAAAAGTTTCATCTCTCTCCTTAAAGTAATTTTTTAATGTTACTTTTTCTAATTGGACTAACTGTGGTATCAAAACCTTAATCTCAGGGAAGGTTTATGTAATGCTACAAACTTTAGGGGGAGACTAGTGAAATTATTAGAAACCTCAGGGGAAGTTTCTGAAATTATCCCTTAAAACAAAATGAGGTATGTTTAACCGTACATTTATCAAATTCTTTAATCCTGTGAAATCCAAACTTATATATATGTGAACATTAAATAACAAAATTAAGACTGAAAGTTAACACAAGAAAAAAGTATAGTGAATTTACTTTCGAAAACACAAGCACTTAATTTTAAACAATGAAAAATAAAGGTGATGAATGGCCAACTATTATGGATACAATTAGATGTCATCAATTTTTGGTAAGCATAAATTTGAAGCAAAGAAAAAACTAACCCGACCCTCTTTTCTTAGTTTTTTGAAATATTTACTTATGTCACTATAAGGGCATTTTGGGGACATTGAAGTTAATTTATCACCAGATAAATTAATTTTCTTCCCTTAATTATCGATAGGGGAAGTTTTTGATATTATCTAACAACTAAGAGAAAGGTCGTTGCTATTCTAAAATTAAGAGTAGAGATCCTTGACTTTGCAAAAACTAGAGGGGAGGTTAGTGTAATTTACCCTAAGTTCTACGACTTCTAGCTCTAGAGCTTTCTGGTTTTGTTGCTCTATCCTAGATATAGTTTAGTAGAAAAGATCCTTTATAAGCCTCTCATGGCTCTTTTGGCTAGCTCTCTCTCCTAGTATGGATAAAGAATGTAGGTGGATGAGGTGTCGGCATGGTGTGAGAAGAATTGTTGAGCATGAGAACTACGGAGGCCATGTTTGGCCTATCCTCAATGTCTTCTTGAGCACAGAGGGAAGCCAGTATGGATGCTTTGAATGACTTCATCTCTTGCACAAAAGTCTGCTACACTAGTGTTGTAAATAATTGAGTATTTCAAAAGATTTTGTTCCACATTGGAAAATCAAAAAAACTTCCAATCACCTTTTAATGCTTAGTTTCTTATTGGTCTTGTGTTAAGTTGATAAGTAGTGTGGCCTCGTATGTAAGAAAGGGAAGTTGAGTTGGGCCTATCTAGTGCAAATTGATGGATTTACTCCCTTGCGCGTGGGTTAAGTACGGCCCAGTTTAGTTTTACTTCTTTAGTTTTTCTACCTAAAGGAAAGTGTTATTTGTACGTTTATAGTGAAAGGATTTTATCTTAAACTTTACGGATAAAATTTTATCCCTTCAACAAATGACTCTTTCCACCAGATGATAAAATTTTATCTCTTAGCAATGTTTCTTTGATTGAAAATCAGGAAACTATCCTTTGTTTGTTACAAAAAATTAGGGCTCTAATGTTTCTTTTGTTACTAAAATTTTATCCCTTTTTCAATGTAGCTTTCTTGAGGCCTATAAATACCAGCTACTTGTAGTTTAGAAAGCACACTTACAACACAAAGCTCCAGTTGATCTTTCCTGGTAACTCACTCTCTCCTCCTCTGTCTCTCTATTCTCTTTTCTCCTTCTTTGTTGGGTTTATACGATATTTGTTATTTTCGTTCCTTCTAGTTTACAAGAAGAAGGATTGTTTAATCCTGGGGAAATATTTCAACTTCTTGAAATAGTTTCTTAGGATAGTGCTATTTAGCACGACTCAAACTTGCTCAAATTACATCTTCAATAATGTTAGCATTGTTTGGATTATCTTTCAACAATTTAAGAAACTATAACCTCCGACAATGTTAGGACATCGCATTCATCATCGGCATCGGTTGTAGTCGCATTGCCATTCGCCAAGCATTTTCCAGACGTCTCCAAAATTGAAGTTTTCACGAACAAAAACTTCAAAAGGTGGCAAGAGCGTGTACGCTCGTTGCTCAACATCCATGGAGTTGCCTATGCACTGACTGATGTTCAACCTACTACAACTCTGAATGCTAAGTCACAAGAGTTATGGCAATATGCCAATAAGGTATATCGACATACTATTTTACAAACACTTTCTAATGAATTATTGACATATACTCCGGCTGCAAGGAAGTCAAAAGTATCTAGGAAGCTTTGATAACAAAGTTTACTGCCGAAGACGCAACCAATCAAAAATTTGTTATAGAAAAGTACTACCAGTGGCAGATAACCAACAACATAGAAATGAAGTCTCAAATCATAGATGTTTTTCAAATATTTGAAAAATGAAGACATCAGTCTGCCTGAGAAACTTGTTGCAGGCATGCTAATTGAAAAGCTGCGAGAATCTTGGGTTGACCACAAAAAGAACCTGAAGCACAAGCAGAAAAATTGCACCATTGAGGAACTTGTGAAACATATCCTCATTGAAGATTCTAACAAGGAGCTAAAAGCTGTCAAAGCCAAAGAGATGGCTCTCACAGCCAACTTGGTACAAAACAACAATAAAAGGTATGCTAACAAGTCCCAAAGTTACGAGCCCAAAAATCCCAACTTTAAAAAAAAAAGAGGCAATCGCTAGGTTTGTGAAAAACCAAGACACCATGCTGACGGGTTTTTAATATACGTACAAGTTAAAATCCGATTTACACCCGTTTGACTGCAAGTATACAAGTCAAATTAATAGTTTAGGGAATGTATCGGGTCGATCCCACGAGGAAGATTGAACAATTACCGGCACTACTCAAGCTTCTCTATTATTTAGACAATCAATGAATTATAAGAAATAAAACCTACTAAACTTAAGTAAGAAAATAACAAATGAAAACTCCTTAGGTTATGGTATCCCTAACTACTCATGCAAATGTTATTTTTTTTTTATCATTGAATACTACTATCTAAGCTAGTTTGGTATAATTTCCTTATGCATATGTATCCTACTTTCGTAGTGAATCAATTATACTCATAACTAATCCATATCTATTCTCATGGTTATGAAATTAGTTACAAGTTCATTTCTTCAATGAAATTACATGAAATTAATCACTAAAACCACATAGGTGCACCTCTACTCTCGTGAGTGTACTCCCTAGGTTTAGCACTTCTTGAACTAGTGTTAAATCTCAATTTTCATTGCTGAAACAACACCTTAGATAATGACAATTAATGGTACCAGATTAATTATGATTGAAAGAGCTAAAGTGCTAAATAACTTACTCAAACAATAGCAATCAAATAACCAAATAATAGACACTAACAAACATAGAAAGTTCAACCAAACCCAAGGCATAAACTTTAGAAACACATAATAACATATAAATCCATAACTTGTATATTAACTAAACTTAGAATCAAGTACAAAAGATAAAGAGTTGGAAAGGAAAAGTAACCCTTGTCACATGAGCTCTTTCCTTGCCTTCTTCATCTCTTTCTTCATCCTTACCTAGCTAATAAACAAGAAGGATGAACTACTACTTTATACTAGACTAACCTAACACTAAGAGAATGGAAAAGCTACATTTCTGCAAACTCCTAGCTTCTCCCGTCTATGATGTCTGACCTCTATTTTCTCTCTGCCTATAAACTGATCAAAAGCTCCCTTTTCCACCGCTACATCTCCTCTTGATTGATTCTCAAATCTTCATTTTGTTAAGAAAGTCAAAAACAATGGTTTTTGACTTGGAACTTTGGCTATACCTTTTCCTTTTTGTCTTCTGAAGCATGTGCAGCTGAATTCCTTTACCAAAAATAGCTGGAAAATGGTGTAAACATAAGAGAAATGGCTGAGTAAATTGCAGAATTTTGGCTACAAAACGCGACTTGACAAAACGCGGCTACAAGCCACGTTTTGTTGACTCACATTTTCAACTCTGTGTTTTTGGCCTCGCTTCAACTGCGATTTTCTCTATGATGGAGGATGAACTAGCTTTTGTACAAAACATAAAAGTTGTAGCCCTTTGAATTAGCTTTAAAGTTCATCAAGAATCATCCAAATCCAAGTTTTGTAGACCAAGATATGACCACAATACCAAAGGCTTGTCAGAGCTCTGTTTTCAGTCTCGTCCATAGAATGCAGCTTCTGTATTTCGACTTTTTGTCCATGAAAAACAGCAGAATTGGATTTCAATGTCTTCATACTAAATATAGATCTATCTCTTAGCTTCAAAACGGTATAAAACTCACCTCAATCCGATATGTGTAGCTCCAGGTATAGTCAAAATACGAAAACATGTCAGAGTTGTTTTCACTTGCATTTCTTCAATTCACTTCATTTCTTCTTTATCACTTAAATTCAACACCAATTATCCACTTTTCTCCTCAATTGACATTCTTTGGTGATTGAATCATTAATCCTGCATGAAAATGAAGTTTTTACCATTAAAATCAATAGAAATGCAATGTTAGCCACTTTAACATAAAATGTAGATTTTTACCAAAATCTTAGTTATTTTAGTTATAAAACTAAATAATCAAACCAAATTAACTAATAAAATGCACTTAAAAATACGTAAAATAAACCCTTATCAAATACCCCCACACTTGAACCATTGCTTGTCCTCAAGTAATTAGAAATATAACCAACAATGATCCAAAGTTTGAAAATAAGTATATATGTGCACATTTCAACTTCATTTTCTCAAAACAAAGTAAATGACTATTATGCAATTATTCAAATACCTCAAGTACTTATAATTAGAGCTGTTAATCGAGTCGAGTCGAGCCGAGTATTTGGCTGCCGAGCTCGACTCGAGTTTAATTCGAGCCGAGCTCAACTCGAGCTCGTTAGGCAAACGAGCTTTAAAATGTGTTCGAACTCGGCTCGTCAAATGTACATGTGGCTCGAGCTCGACTTGGTTATCACAAACGAGTCGAGCTTACGAGCTCTAGCTCGAGCTCATGCAAATTAATCTCAATAAAAATTTATAATTTATAATTTTTATACTTTTGACTTCTAAAATAACAAATATGCCCTTTATTAACGAGTTCTAACAAGCTACTCGGATATCAAACGAGCCGAGCTTACTCGGCTCGTTAACTAAACGAGCACATTTCTAACTCGAGCTCGGCTCGTTTACCGCAACTAACGAGCCGAGCTCGAGCCTTATCGAGCCGAGCTCTAACGAGCTTTCGAGCTACTCGTGAAGTTTAACATCTCTACTTATAATATCAAGTAAAGAAGAGCCAATTATACTGTAATTATAACAAGTTCAATTCAATTCCTCATCCTTACCTAATTTCACAAGCAAGTGAGTCATATGGTCAATAAAATGCTAACTAATCTCATGATCATCTTCTTATTCAATTTAGAGAGGGATTTATTTATATAACATAGCTAAATATACACTTAAGTTGTGAAAGTGCTTTTTTACGCGAAGATCGACATTTTTAGATGAAAATCACCGGTTACTCAACACTTCACATACTCAAGTTACGTTATATACTCTTAATTCAAGTACCGTTTTACGCGAAAGTCGACATTTGTAGATGAAGACTCCCGGTTACTAAGTACAAGAACCATTGGAGTAGAACAACTCGTATTCTTTTTTTTTCATTTTTCTACTTTCTTTTCTTTTTTTTCTTTTTTTTAGTAAAAATAATAAACATTCCCTCAAAAGAATAATCATGAGAAGAGTATTGCAACTATTGACCATATTTATCACTTAACTTATAAAATCAAATAAAGAGAAGAAATTTCATCAAATATGCAAAATGTAGGCATAATTTTCTCCACTTTACAAGATATACTTTCCTATAAATGTACAAATTATAATCACATAATAATCATTCCCAAGTAAATTGAGAAAAGAAGTTTCCAAATCACATATATTTAGCTCAAAAGTAGAAGGAATTTGAATTACTAATAGTATGGAACCTGTTACCTATTTGGATAAAATTGAAAAAAATTGAAACTTTTGGGTTAATTTTGCAATTGTGGACAAGATTTTGGAAAATTTTTGACCCAAGATAAAGCACAAGTCCAATATTTGCAACCACAAAATCAATCACATACAATGCATATAATCTCAATTCTCCCTCCCACACTTAACATGCACATTGTCCTCAATATGTAAAAAGGAAAACCAAGATAAAGAAAGTAATACTCCCATATTGTTGCGATTGAATATGAAGCTTCAAGATCCGTTGTCCATGTATCGTCAATACTTCATGAGTTCCATTGGATAACTATTAGTTATATAAACCTAAAAATGGAAAATGAGAAACAAAGGTGATAACAAAGACATTAATAAACATATAACGGTAATCTGTAACTCCTAAACCTTTGTAATGGTGATGTACCTATAGAAAATACACAATAAGCAACTCAAGGTACAAGAAAATAATGAGGAAAAGAAGAAGAATAAAGAATGAATCAGGTCTCACGTTTTTAGCATTCGGACAAGAAGGGAAAACGTGACTTGACAAAACGTGCCTTCGAGCCACGTTTTATGTGAGGCACGTTTTCTTCCTTCTGGGCATAACTGAAAACGTGGCTCGTGTAAAACGTGGCTTGATGGAGTGTTTTCAAAACCTGGCTTGATGGAGCATTTTCAAGTCACGTTTTCTGTACCAAAGATGCAGAATTGAAAACGTGACTGGTGTAAAACGTGGCTTGATGGAACGTTTTCAAAACGTGGCTTGGTGGAGCGTTTTCAAGTCACGTTTTCTGTGCAAAAATTGCAGAATTGAAAACGTGGCTCATATAAAACGTGGCTTAATGGAGCATTTTCTTGCCATTCACGTTTTCTACTGCAAATTTTTGCAGAAATGCCAACTTTGAAAAATTACACAAGTTATCCCAATTACTCAAAATGCATCATAGATCATTCTTTTGCCAAAAGTATCATTGCACGCACATGTAAAATGATCAAAACATACATTTTACCCCTTTTTAACAGATCAAATTCATCTTTAACGCAAATCAAGGGGTTGAGTTCCTTGATTGAACTTCGCCTTTTTAATCTCATTTGGTCACTTTTGCTTCTATTTCCAATTCTTACAAATGAAAAAAATAACAAAATAACTTAAACACATAATTTAAACATAAAATCATATCAAAATAACATAAATAGCCAAAACATTGGGTTGCCTCCCAACAAACGCTTTTTTATAGTCATTAGCTTGACTATTTCATCTCATTTTTCAAGGAGGTTTTGTCAATGAATAATCCACCATTATAGGTCGTGGTGGATCATTAAAAGGTGACTTAATAGCAAAAGCCACATGTTCTAATGATATGAGAGATGAAAATGACTTACATATCTCAAGTGTTTCATAGATATTATCTAGAATATGCACCACTTGAGAACTCACAAAAGGAACGTCTGCTTGGCTTTCTTGGGTAATAATACCTTTAAAACCTATACTCTCAACACATTCCTCAAGAGAGGTGAAAAATGAGTCGTTAAGGCTCACCTCTTGAGGTTCAATATTAGGTCCAAAGGTACTATCATGTGAAATGGATATTTTCTCATTGAAACACAATTGAGATTCATTATTTTCATCAAAATGAAATCCATTTTCACATATAGCATTCCCACCATTCATATTAGGGTCATTTTGCATATCATTAGAAAAAATAACTTCACACAATGCATGCAATTGCTCTTGTATTCTACTAAAGTGAGAAATTAATTCATCTATTCTTTCCTCAACCCTATCAAAACGGTCAGAAGTTGCATTAGCTAATTTCTCTAAAGCTAACTCCCAAATTGGCTTAGGATCATTAATTACTTTTTCTATTGCCAACTCCCAAGATAGTTTTGATTCATATTGGACACATTCAGGTTGGTAATCATAAAAATATGAAAAATCACTATAAGTACATTGATTATTCCAACCATAAGCATAAGAATTGCTCCAATTAGCACCATATTGATTAAAACAAGGATTGTAATGCTTTAATTCATCATAGTAATCCACATTTTGTGCTTGTCCACATGTATTAGTAGCATGATAACCTCCACACAAGTCACAAATCATATGATAAGAGTTAAAAGCATTAGCATTCCTCCTTTGCTTAATTTCATGCATAATTGTGTCCATTTGAACTTGTAACATAATTGCATCAAATTTTGCCTTTAAGCACTTCAAATCATTTTCAAAAGATATACCTTCAGTAATTTCTTGATTACCTCTATTGAAGGAGTTTTGCATTTGATAACCATCCATTGCCAATCTTCCATTTCTCAAGTATTGTCCTCCAAATTGACCTACCTTCCTCATTACCTAAAATTGTTTTTTAAACAACTTAAGAGCAAAATTAGTAAGAAGAATAGGTGATAAAATACATACACACATAAAACACTAACATAACAGAAATTAACATTCACACTATAACTAATAAAATGTTTAAACTAATAAAATTGCTCTTCACACTGACATTGCCAAATCTTCCCCGACAACGGCGCCAAAAACTTGACGGGTTTTTAATATACGTACAAGTTAAAATCCAATTTACACCCGTTTGACTGCAAGTATACAGATCAAATTAATAGTTTAGAGCATGTATCGGGTTGATCCCACGAGAAAGATTAAACAATTACCAGCACTACTCAAGTTTCTCTATTATTTAGACAATCAATGAATTATAAGAAATAAAACCTACTAAACTTATGTAAGAAAATAACAAATGAAAATTCCTTAGGTTATGGTATCCGCTAACTACTCATGTAAATGTTATTTTTTTTTTATCATTGAATACTACTATCTAAGTTAGTTATGGTGTAATTTCCTTATGCATATGTATCCTACTTTTGTAGTGAATCAATTATACTCATAACTAATCCATACCTATTCTCATGATTATGAAATTAGCTACAAGTTCATTTCTTCAATGAAATTACATGAAATTAATCACTAAAATCACATAGGTGCACCTCTACTCTCGTGAGTGTACTCCCTAGATTTAGCACTTCTTGAACTAGTGTTAAATCTCAATTTTCATTGCTGAAACAACACCTTAGATAATGACAATTAATGGTACCAGATTAATTATGATTGAAAGAGCTAAAGTGCTAAATAACTTACTCAAACAATAGCAATCAAATAACCAAATAATAGACACTAACAATCATAGAAAGTTCAACCAAATCCAAGGCATAAACTTTAGAAACACATAATAACATATAAATCCATAACTTGTATATTAACTAAACTTAGAATCAAGTACAAAAGATAAAGAGTTGGAAAGGAAAAGTAACCCTTGTCACATGAGCTCTTTCCTTGCCTTCTTCATCTCTTTCTTCATCCTTACCTAGCTAATAAACAAGAAGGATGAACTACTACTTTATACTAGACTAACCTAACACTAAGAGAATGGAAAAGTTACATTTCTGCAGACTCCTAGCTTCTCCCGTCTATGATGTCTGACCTCTATTTTCTCTCTGCCTATAAACTGATCAAAAGCTCCCTTTTCCACCGTTACTTCTCCTCTTGATTGATTCTCAAATCTTTATTTTGTTAAGAAAGTCAAAAACAATGGTTCTTGACTTGGAACTTTGGCTATACCTTTTCCTTTTTGTCTTCTGAAGCATCTGCAGCCAAATTTTTTTACCAAAAATAGCTGAAAAGTGGTGTGAACATAAGAGAAATGGCTGAGCAAATTGCAGAATTTCGGCTACAAAACGCGACTTGACAAAATGCAGCTTCAAGCCACATTTTGTTGACTTGCGTTTTTAACTCTGTGTTTTTGGCCTCGTTTCAACTGTGATTTTCTCTATGATGGAGGCCGAACTAGCTTTTGTGCAAAACACAAAAGTTGTAGCCCTTTGAATTAGATTTACAATGCTTAAGAATCATTCAAATCGGAGTTTTGTAGACCAAGATATGATCAAAATACCAAATCCTTGTCAGAGCTCTGTTTTCAGTCTCGTCCATAGAATGCAGCTTCTGTATTTGGACTTTTTGTCCATGAAAACAGTAGAATTGGATTTCAATGTTTTCATACCAAATATAGATCTATCTCTTAGCTTCAAAATGGTATAAAAATCATCTCAATCCGATATGTGTAACTCCAGATATAGTCGAAATACGAAAACATGTCAGAGTTGTTTTCACTTGCATTTCTTCAATTCACTTCATTTCTTCTTTATCACTTAAATTCAACACCAATTATCCACTTTTCTCCTCAATTGACATCCTTTGGTGATTGAATCATTAATCTTGCATGAAAATGAAGGTTTTACCATTAAAATCAATAGAAATGCAATGTTAGCCACTTTAACATAAAATGTAGATTTTTACCAAAACCTTAGTTATTTTAGTTATAAAACTAAATAATCAAACTAAAATTAACTAATAAAATGTACTTAAAAATACGTAAAATAAACCCTTATCACATGCTGCCCAATATAGATACATAGACAAAGGTGAAAAAGCAAATGCTAATCCTCCTAAGGTTAATTTAACCGGAGGAGATGAAATAACTGATATAGTCATCTATCAAGTGAACATTGCAGCCAATGTGAAAGAATGGATGGCAGACTCTAGGGTTATTCAGCACATATTTACAAATTGAAAAGCATTTGCATCCTATACTCCAATAGGGAATGATGAAGATGTAGTGTACCCTGGAGACTCATGAACTGCTAAAGTTCTGGATAAGGGTAAAGTGCTCTTGAAATTCATTTTGGGAAAAACTTTGGCGCTACATGTGCCAAACATTCAGGCAAATTTGGTTTTCATGGCTTTGCTAGGAAAAGTTGGAATGAAAGTGTCATCCGAATCTGACAAAATTGTAATGACCAACAATAATGTGTTTGTGGGCGAAAGCTATTGTAACTAGAGACTCTTTGTACTTAATATTTTCTATATGATCAATGAAAATGCCTCTTCTTTAGCTTATATTGCTAATTCCATTTCTTCATGGCATGCTAGATTAGGACATGTTAATACTAGCTATATCAAGAAAATGCAATCAAGTGGCCTAATTTCTAGTATTAATAATAACATGGATAAATATAAAATATGTGCAGAAACTAAAATAACAAAGAAAAGTTGTGTATCTATCCAAAGAGAAATTGAATTATTAAATTTAATTCACACAGGCTTAAGTGATTTAAAGCAAACTATGACTAAAGGAGGTAAAAGAGATTATATTACTTTTATAGATGATTATTCTAGATATTACTTAGAAATAAAAATGGCACTCATAATGTTTTTTTTATCTTATAAGTCTAAGGCAGAAAATCAACTTAATAAGAAAAATAAAAATAATTAGATCTGATAGAGGGGAGTCAATACTTAGCCTTAGATAAATTTTGTGAACATGAGGTATAATATATAAAATAACACCTCCTTATTCACCAGAATCTAATGGGGTAGTTGAAAGGAAAAATAAAACACTGAAAGAAATGATGAATTCCATGTTAATTAGTTCTCATGCTCTTGATAATTAGTGAGGATTATTTGCATGTTATCTATAAAACAGGATTCCACATAAAAGACTGGCAAAATATCTTATGAGTTATGGAAAAATTATAAACCAAATTTAAAATATTTAAAAGTATGGGGATGTCTTGCTAAAGTATTATTGCCTGAATCTAAAAAAAGAAAATTAGATTCTAAAACTTTTGATTGTATGTTTAATGAATATGTTAAACATAGTGGTGCATATAGGTTTCTTGTTTTGAGAAGTGATGTGCTTGATTGTAATATAATTATTGTGACAAAGAATGCTGAGTTCTTTGAACATATTTTTCCACTGTCTAATAAAACTTCTCATGTACCTATTGAAATAAATAGAGAAATAACCTCTAATAAGGAATTGAGAAGCAGCAAAAGGTCAAAAAAAGAATTTCTTATGGAAATGATTTTCAAACCTTTATTGTTGATAATGATCTTTTAACTTATTTTAATGCTATTTATTCTTCTGATTGCAAGTTTTGGAAAGAAGTAATTAAATCTAAAAAATGATTCTATTATGAAAAATAAGATATGGACTTTGGTAGATATATCCTCTGGTACAAAATCTATTGGTTGCAAATGAATTTTTAAAAGAAAATATAATTCTAATGGCTCTATAGAAAATTACAAAGCTCATTTAGTAGCAAAAGAATTTTCCCAAAAATGAAAATATTGACTATTTTGATACATTTGCACTAGTAACAAGATTTTCTTCCATTCATATTTTATTTGCTTTGACTTCTATCTATAAATTTTTTATTCATCAGATGGATGTTAAAGCAACCTTTTTAAATAGTGATTTAAAAGAAGAAATTTACATTACTCAACCTAAAGGTTATGTTGTACCTGAACAACACAATAAGGTTTGTAAATTAGTTAAATTTCTTTATGATCTAAAACAAGTTCCTAAATAGTGGCATGAGAAATTTGATCAAATTTTGATAAGAAAAGGATTTTCATCTGTAGATGTGGATAAATGTATATACACTAAAGTTGTGAATGATCAATATGTGATAATTAACTTATATGTGGATGACATGCTTATATTTAGTACAAGTCCAAATATTATTAATAGTACTAAAAATTTTTTGTCTTCTAATTTTGATATGAAGGATTTGGGTGAATCAAAAATGATATTAGGTGTTAAAATCATAAGGAGAAGTAATGGTATAAAATTATCACAAGAACATTATACAAAGAGATTTCTTGGGATGTTTGAAAATGTTGATGTGACCCTTATGATGCTAATACTTAATTAAAGAAAAATAATGGTGACTCAGTTGCACAGTCTAAATATGCTCAGATTATTGGAAATCTGATTCATTTGATGAATTTCACAAAACCTAATATAGCTTATGCCATGTGTAGACTGAGTAGATATACTCATAATCCTAATAGTGAGTATTGGTTTGAACTAGTCAGACTAATGAAATATTTGAGAGGTACCATGAATTATAGTATCCTGTACTATGAATTTTTCAATGTATTAGAGGGGTGCAGTGATGCTAATTGGATCTTTGATTCAAATGAGACAAAATCAGCTAGTGCTTATGTATTCACCCTTGATGGTGGTGCAACAACATAGAAATCAGTTAGGCAGACAATCATTACTAGATCAACAATGAAATCAGAGCTTATAGCCCTGGAGCTGTCTAGTTCTAAAGCCAATTGGTTGAGAAATTTTTTAACCAATGTTCCTCCAACTAAAGATTTGTTGCCTCCTATGGCCATACACTGTGATTGTCAAGCGGCAATTGCTACTGTTAAAAACAAGTCCTATAATTGTAAAAGTTGACACATGAAATTGAGACATGATTTCGTAAAGCAGCTGCTTAGAGATGGAATAATTTCCATTGATTTTGTGAAGTCAGAGTTGAACTTAGCCGATCCTCTGACTATAAGAACAAAATGAATTCTTTAAACTACAAGAGAAATGGGACTTAGGCCAACAAATTGTCAATAAAGATGGTAACCCAACCTATGTGATTGGATTATCATCTTTAAGGTTCATATGGGTAATAATAAGTCACTATTGAATATAAAGCACTTTCGAATTTGAGTCCCTTCTGAGGTGAGTGCTTTGACTACTAGTAGTTGTGAGGTTGAATTTAAAACTCTTAATGAATTCATATTCCTTGAGATGGTGTATTTAATCAATATACACTTGATAAATTCACCTATATGAGAGTGGAGTGGGGTAGTTCCTATAAGATTTTGTGACCGAATCTTTAGAGTTCTAATGAATAACCAGACAGGCGCACAGCCTAAAAGCACAAAACAGCATTAAATAGTAAGTTGTGGGTTGCAATGTGATTGATAAAATCTCTGTCATATTTCAAGAGTTATTGGTTTATAGAAATTCATATTTCACTAATAATTCTGTAGGTCATGTTTTGTCAATTTAAGTTTAATTCATAGTCCAAAAAACACCAAACTAATTACTTTACACCCAAACAAATCTAGCAGATTATATTTTTATTTACTATTTTGTCCTAAATCTTTTGAAATAGGAAGGAGATTGTTGTAAATAATTGAGTATTTCAAAAGATTTTGTCCCATATTGAAAAGCCAAAGAGACTTCCAATCACCTTTTAATGCTTAGTTTCTTATTGGGCCTATGTTAAGTTGGTAATTAGCGTGGGTTCGCGTGCATAAGAGGGAAGTTAAGTTGGGTCTATCTAGTGCAAATTGATGGATTTGCCCGCCTATGTGCGTGGGTTAAGCATGGCCCAGTTTTGCTTTACTTCTTTAGTTTCTCTACCTGAAGTAAAGTTTTATTTGTACGTTTACGATGAAAAAGGATTTTGTCTTAAACTTTACGAATAAAGTTTTATCCCTTCAACAGATGACTCTTTCCACCAAATGATAAAATTTTATCTCCTAGCAACATTTCTTTGACTGAAAATTAGGAAACTATCCATTGTTTTGTTACAAAGAATCAGGACTCTAACGTTTCTTTTGTTACTAAAATTTTATCCCTTTTCCAATGTAGCTTTCTTGAGGCTTATAAATACCAGCCACTTCTAGTTTAGAAAGCACACTCACAACACAAAGCTCCAGTTGATCTTTCCTGGCAGCTCCCTCTCTCCTCCTTCTTTTCTTTATTCCCTTTTATCCTTTTCTGTTGGGTTTATATGATATTTGCTGTTTCTGTTCTTTTTTGTTTATAAGAAGAAGGATTGTTTAATTTTGGAAAAATATTTCAACTTTCTGAAATAATTTTTTAGGACAGTATTATTTAACATGGCTCAAACTTCTCAAATTATGTCTTCAATATTGTTAGCATTGTTTGGATTGTTTTTCAACAACTAGGATCCACCAAAGCTAGCGGTGTTCCATTCATCCATTGCTTCCAAGAATGGTTCACAATTACAGTTGTGGTTGAAATCTTGATTGTTGCCATTTCACATTGATCGCGATATAAATGCGATATAAATTACCATATAAATTATTCACAATAAAGGCATATAATGTGGTTTTAGAATTTATTTATTTGTTATATATATATATATATATATATGTATATATGTATTATTTGACTCGCCTTAAAGCACATGTGTATGGTAATTAAATAATTTTACTAGTTTACCATGATAAGTAAAAGGCCACACTGGTTAAGACCTTAGGGCCAAATTTGTCAGGAATTAGAATTGCTACGTTGTCGTTTTAGGCAATTTGTATAAATAGAAGGAAAGAAACAAACACATAAGTAAGACGGCGTTGTAATGTCTAGAAATCAGAAAAATTAGGGCATAAGTGGGACGGCATCGTTTAGCTAACAAAATAGGAAATTAGTTCAGTTGGTTATCTTGCCTATTTGTACTCATGAGATTGGTGGAGGTTGTTATGACCAGAATAACAGAATTTTGTTTAATTCTCTCTCTTCTCAAATTTCCCTCCCATTCTCTTTTCTCTCTCTGTCTGGAACTCTTTCCCAATTCTTTCCCAATTTCTGATTCCCTTAATTTCTTCCTTCAATTCTCGGCGATCAAGGTCAGGTGCCTGACAAATTGGTATCAGAGTTTCGATCCTTGGACGGAGCTTTTTGAACCAGTAGCTGCAGGAACTATCATTTCCAACTTCTCTTGGAAAGAGGTGACTCCATGGCCAAAAGCACCAGATTCAAGACTTTGGAAGAGCAAATTAGGAGGCAGGAACTTAGGCTCCAAGAAGTAATGGAAGGACTGCAAGGTTCTCAGTTGCAGCAGCAGCAGATGAGAAACGAGCTCCACACTGAACTTGCAGAGAACAACAAAAAGATGGAAGGATTGATAGCGGAGATGAAGCAAGAATTCAATACTTTCATGAAGGCAACGATGAACAAGAAAAAGGCGATTCCGGAGGAAGATAGGCCAAGAACAGATCAAACACCGCTGCTACTGACACCACCACTAAGTCAGGGCTGCAGATTGGATCAGAAAACAACAAGACAACAAGGAGAGAGGCGGGTAAAATTCTGATACCGAATCCTTCAAAAATTGATTTGCCTTTGTTTGCTGGGGATAATCCAAGAGAATGGATACGAAAACGCAATAAATACTGCTTGAATTACCAAATTCTTGAGGATCAGAAAGTAGAAGTCATAGAAATGTATCTAGAAGGGAGAGCTGACAACTGGTTCTAGGGAGTTAAGTTGGAGAAACCTGGAATAACCTGGACAATGTTTGAAGAACTGTTGCACAAAATATTTGACAATAGGAATGGAAAGGACGTGGTTGAGGAATTTAACAAATTGCAGTAGACAGGAAAAGTTGAAGAATACCAAGACAAGTTTGAAGAGCTTAAAACTCTCATGATGATTAAGAATCCGTACCTAGATGAGGAGTATTTTGTATCTAGTTTCATCAGTGGACTCAAAGATGAGATTAAAACAATGATAAGGATGCTGAGGCCTGCAACCCTTTCAGAAGCCTTCGAAATGGCCATATTACAGGAGAATGCTTTGAGGCTTCACACTAGATCCTCCAAAGAAACTTGGAGGACTGCTCCTGAGAACAGATTTGGAGTTTCCAGAAACTCTTCATAGCATCAGGTTCAGAGTGCACAATATAAAGTGCCTTCTCCCAGCACCTTCAGAAACACTCCATTCAAAGGCAAGCCAATGGCTAACACAGAAATGGAACCTAGGAGGATCTCAACTTAGGAGCTACAGTACAGAAGGAACAATGGACTTTGCTTCAAGTGTGGAGAAAGATTTGGACAGGGACATCAATGCAAAACTAGCCATCTAAACCTTCTGGTTATTGAGGAAGGAAAAGATTCTGAGTTTGAAGATGCTCTAGGAGAGCAAGATGAGTCTACTGGAAATCCAGGACAGGTCATAGAGATGTCCTTACATGTACTGTCAGAAGCGCTGCAGAGGAAGACCATCACACTGATAGGGAGACTGGATGGAGAGGAGATGTTGATATTGGTCGACACTGGAAGTTCAGATAGCTACATCAGCAGTGAAAAGGTGATCGCCTTTGACATCCCTTACAAACTAGTTGATCCTTTCTCTGTAATAGTGGGGAATGGGGCTTGTGTGTCCAGTAAAGCTATCTGTCCCAAAGTAGTTTGGGGAATTAATCAGCATAAGTTTTGTTATGACCTCAAGGTGATGGATCTAAGTGGTTGGGACATTATATTGAGAGTGGACTAGATGACTCACTTCAGCCGTATTACATTTGATTTTCATCAACTGACTATTTCTCTGCACAACCAAGGAGAGGTGGTGCAGTTGAGGGGACAGGCAGAAAACTGTGACCTTGATCTCATAAGAGGTAATGACCTGAGAAACTTCATTGAGTACAAGAAGCAAATGTGCCTGGCAATGAGAATGGGACAAGAGAACTCGTCAGAGAGGAATGCTGTACCTGCTGAAGTACAGGAGCTTATTGAGGAGTTTACTGATGTATTTGCAGCCCCTACTGAACTACCTCCTGCTAGGGAGGTGGATCATGAAATCCCTTTGAAACCTAGATCACAAGCCTTTAAATTGAAGCCCTATGGCTATCCTCACTCCCAGAAAAATGAGATAGAGAAGCAAGTGACAGACATGCTACATCATGGAATTATCACTCACAGCAACAGTCCTTTTGCTTCACTAGTGCTGCTAGTTAAAAAGAAAGAGGGAACTTGGAGATTCTGCGTGGACTACAGAAGGTTAAATGAGATGACTATTAAGGACAGGTATCATATTCCCAATGTGGATGAATTGATCAATGAACTGACAGGATTAAGGTACAAAACCAAGTTGGATCTCACTTCAGGCTACCATCAGATCAGAGTCAAACCAAAGGACACTCATAAAACTGCCTTCCAAACTCATTGTGGCCATTATGAATTTCTAGTCATGCCTTTTGGACTTACCAATGCTCCAGCAACATTTCAGTCCCTTATGAATTAGATTTTTCAGCCATACCTAAGAAAGTTTGTATTGGTCTTCTTTGATGACATCCTGATCTACAGCCCTACCTTGGAATTGCATTTGGAACACCTGAAGATAGTATTGACCGTCCTAAGAAAACACCAGTTATTTGCAAAGAAATCTAAGTGCTCATTCGCTCAGCAGACTGTGGATTACCTTGGTCACACCATCACTGAGTATGGAGTGTCCATGGACCAGTCCAAAGTGGAAAGCATCCTGAACTGGCCTACCCCCAAAACTGTAAAAGAGCTAAGGGGATTCTTGGGATTAACTGGCTACTACAAAAGGTTTATCAAACATTATGGGATCATTTGTAAACCACTCACTGAGTTGCTTAAGAAGGATAATTTCTCTTGGAATCTGGAAGCACAGAAGGCTTTCACTTCATTAAAGCATATTATGTGCAAGGCTTCTGTTCTCAAGTTACCTGATTTTCAGAAGACTTTTACCATTGAAACTAATGCGAGTGGGGAAGGAATTGGTGCAGTATTAATGCAAGAAGGTCACCCCATAGCTTTCTTAAGTAAAGCATTATCAACCAGGAATTTGGGATTATCAGCCTATGAGAAGGAACTATTAGCTTTGGTGATGGCAATAACCAAGTGGAAGCATTATCTGGTGGGATATCACTTTATTATCAAAACTGATCACCAGTCCTTGAAGTACTTGCTTGATCAGAAGCTCACTACTGCTTTACAACATAAATGGTTAGCTAAGTTACTAGGATTGGACTATGAGATCCAGTACAAAAAGGCAGCAGATAACAAGGTAGCTGATGCATTGTCTAGATTGCATGGTAGCAAACTGGAACGGACAACTCCACAGGGATCCCATTTAGCTCTCTCAACTGTCAAACCATTGTGGATACAAGAACTTCAGGGGAGTTATGATTCAGATCCTCAATGTCAGAGCATCATAGCCCAACTGATATTAGACCCTGCTACTCACCCACAGTATGAATGGGACAATGGACTTCTTAAGTACAATGACAAGTTTTATGTTGGATCATCTAAGGAAGTGAGGGAGAAAATAATACAAGCTCTTCATGCATCTGCAATTGGAGGCCATTCTGGACAAAGGGGAAGCTGGCAAAGAATAAGAACTCTCTTCTACTAGCCTACTATGAAGCAGGATGTCATTAGAGCTATTCAAGCCTGTGACACTTTCCAAAGATTTAAGTCTGAGCATGTACAATACCCTGGTTTACTACAGCTATTACCTGTTCCTCATTTGGCATGGACTTATCTAACCATGGATTTCATAGAGAGCCTGCCTGAATCTCAGGGACATAACACAGTGTTGATAGTGATTGATAGGATGACCAAAGTAGGACACTTCATTGCATTAACTCATTCTTTCACTGCAAAGCTGGTAGCCCAACTCTTCTTGGATCACATATTTCGATTGCATGGACTTCCAGAATCCATAGTCCCTGACAGGGACAGGATATTCACCAGTCTCTTTTGGCAAGAACTCTTCAAACTGGCAGGGACTGACTTGCACTACAGCTCTGCTTACCATCCACAGTCAGATGGACAGAGTGAGAGACTAAACCAGTGTGTTGAATCTTATCTCAGATGCATGACTGGGGAGTTTCCCCACAATTGGAGTGGGTGGCTAGCTTTGGCTGAGTGGTGGTACAACTCATCTTACCATTTGAGCTTACAAATGACACCATTTGAGGCATTGTATGGATATCAGCCCTCTCCTTTACCCCTTGGTCCTCATTTTGACTCTATCATACCAGCTGCAGCACAGTTACTCCAGGAGAAGTTGAGGATCTCCAACAGTATCAGAGAACATTTACTCAAAGCTCAACAAAGGATGAAATTTTTTGCAGATCAAAAACTTACAGAGAGGACATTTGCAGTGGGGGATTGTGTTTTCTTGAAGTTGCAACCTTATAGGCAACAGTCAGTTGCTATCAGGAAATGCTTGAAACTCTCTGCAAAATTTTATGGTTCTTTTCAAGTGGAAGCTAAGGTAGGATCAGTGGCTTATCGACTCAAACTACCTCCAGGAGCGCGAATTCATCCTGTATTTCATGTTTCTTTACTCAAGAAGAAGTTAGGGCCGTTGCAACCAATTTCAGCCACACTACCTGAATTTGACACTGATGATCAGTGTCCTTTACAACCAGAGGCCATATTGAAGCGAAAGGTTATCATGCACAATGGACAGTCTGTGATCCAATATCTGATCAAATGGAAGCAGCTGAGTAAAGAAGAAGCGTCTTGGGAAGACAAGGATTTCATCCATGCTCAGTTCTCTCAGTTCCAGTCTTGAGGACAAGACTTCAAAATGGGGGAGGCAATGTCAGGAATTAGAATTGCTACGTCGCCGTTTTAGGTAATTTGTATGAATAGAAGGAAAGAAACAAACGCATAAGTAAGATGGCGTCATAATGTCTAGAAATCAGAAGAATTAGGGCATAAGTGGGATGGCATCGTTTAGCTAACAGAATAGGAAATTAGTTCGGTCAGTTATCTTGCCTATTTGTACTTATGACATTGGTGGAGGTTGTTATGACCAGAATAACAGAATTTTGTTTCTTTCCCTCCCTTTCTCTTTTCTCTCTCTCTCTCTCTCTCGTCTGGAACTCTTCCCCAATTCTTTCCCAATTTCTGATTCCCTTAATTTCTTCCTTCAATTCTCGGAGATCAAGGTTAGGTGCCTGACAACTCCAGTTGATCTTTCCTGGCAGCTCACTTTCTCCTCCTTCTTTTCTCTATTCTCTTTTATCCTTTTCTATTGGGTTTATACGATATTTGCTGTTTCTGTTCTTTCTTGTTTATAAGAAGAAGGATTGTTTAATTTTGGAAAAACATTTCAACTTTCTGAAATAATTTTTTAGGACAGTATTATTTAACATGGCTCAAACTTCTCAAATTACGTCTTCAATATTGTTAGCATTGTTTGGATTGTTTTTCAACAACTAGGATCCACCAAAACTAGCGGTGTTCCATTCATCCATTGCTTCCAAGAATGGTTCACAATTATAGTTGTGGTTGAAATCTCGATCGTTGCCATTTCACATTAATCGCGATATAAATGCGATATAAATTACTATATAAATTATTCACAATAAAGGCATATAATGTGGTTTTAGAATTTATTTATTTGTTATATATATATATATATGTATACATGTATTATTTGACTCGCCTTAAAGCACACATGTGTATGGTAATTAAATAATTTTACTAGTTTACCATGATAAGTAAAAGGCCACACTGGTTAAGACCTTAGGGCCAAATTCTACATTTTCATTATTATGGTAATGGCGCACTTGCAATTGATGTGACTGTTCAATTACATAATATATTTTTTGGTAAAACTTAATTGTCCTACATTGTCAATTCTGATGAAGATAAGGGACTAAATGGCAAATGGTGATGGATTAGGGACCATACTCACCAAAAAAAAAACCAAAGAGAATAGACTAAAATGGTAATTTTCATTTAAGGTCTTCAAATACATGTTTAGTTAAGGGTGAACAACTATTGAGTCATTAATCTTTTATTAATTCAAATTTAGCCCTTTAACTTTTGTTTTTAGTCAATTTAGTCAAAGTTTAGCCAAATAGAAAAATTTCCAGCACCAACGAAGGGGTAACTAGGGAAACCAGTAGATGTGGTTATTTAGAGGATTATTACGGAGGTTTGAAACTGTGTGGCTAATTGGCAAAATGTGTCAAGCACAAAAGGTAACTAGATGCCAAGCTTGAGTTGGAATTTCCCTCAAACCATTTTTCAGACAAAATAGATACCATAGGATTAGATAGTTAGTTACAACTGAACAATCCTCTCACTACTTCTTCTATATTTTGGTCTTTTTCAATGAATGACTAATATAAAGGGATTAGGGGAGTTTTTTTTTTGCCAAAATAACATTCTTTTTTAAAAAACAAGATTCTCAATATGATTCATTTTCAAATTTTATTACCATAATGATATTATTATTGCCACCTAGTTATTCTAATTGCCATGTAGGATAACAAGAAAGGAAAGTTTTAATCTAGTATATAGTTTTTGATATGAACTAAAAATTTAAATTTTTTTTATTATAGAGGCACAAGAAGATTGCATAACTTTGATAATTTACTTATCACTATTTAAAATAAATTCTACCATTATTGACCTTGCTATGATTGGTCTCTGCATTTTTTTTGAAATGTATCAAACCTGTTGCATATTTTTTTCGAAAAACAAATTTGAAAAATACAAAAATTGCAATGAAAACTGTAAGCAATAACAAGAAAAGGTTACAAAAACTTCAAGGGTATCATATTTGTTTATGTTATCCTTACTGCTCCTTGAAAAGAACTTTTACAAAAAGTAATTAGGTTGAAATTTTCAAGTTTTCAATTATAAACCGAAAACTACCAAATTATTATATAAGTAATCAACAAGTATAAAAGGCAAAAGGCATCCTACTATTACAAAAAAAGTCATGTTATAAAGGACAGCATGATAAAAAATAAGCTTTTTATTAAACTTTAAAAATGCAATAAATTTGTCAACATCCATCTTATGCAAAGAACTAAAAAACAAGATACTCTGAACTAAAAACTTAGTCATAGTATAATTACAATAAATTTGCAATCGAAAAATGTGACTCATAATCATTGGCAATTGCAAGCAAATTTGGAATATTTGAACCCACAGTCTTGAAGCTTCCTTAAGTGTTAGCAAAGATTGAATGAATACAAGAATGTCATTAGGCAATCCACTGATCCTATATTCAGGCACTTTAATAATGCTTAGTTCAAGCACTTCATTGATCCTATCGCCATAATGGTAAGCTCTATTTGAACACTGCAAATCACATATGGGAATGAGGAAAACAAAAATTATCACAAGTTAGAAATAAAATAATACAAAACTAAAATGCTTAAATTGCAAGCTTAGTGCCTAGAGATATGATAAAATCACAAGGAAAAAAAATATGACAACTCTACAAACTTAAAGAACCTTCACACTTAACAAAAAGTAAAAAGACAGCTAGATTACCTCCACAAAGTTTGGAACATTAGAATGAAAAGACATGGACCATTTTTTTTTATTTTCCTTCTCTAGTTCCAAACAAATATTTTCCTACATTGTTTGTAATGTTTTACCTTTATATTTTTTTTTTCTTGCAACTCTTACTTAGTGACTTGCATAATTTCCTAACTAGTCAGGAACCAAAATTTCAGAATATGAAAGAAAATCAAGATGGAATCAGTTAATGGGGTTCTAAAAACAAGTTTCAAGTAAGTTGGCAATCATTCAAATAGGTGACACACCAAAATTATTCGAATGGCTTTTGGAGAAGTAGCCTCGTAACTAATACCATATATGCCTGTTGTCATCCTACCATTCCAATAAAAAATATATTAGGAGTTCCACTAGTCATTGCTACAAAATTCAACAACACCGCCTACACAAAGTTTTAAAAAAATCATTAATTAAGGAAATATTGTCATACTATCTAATACAAGAACAACCAGCATTTGCCAATAATTAGCAAGGTCATCTTTTACATGTTATTTATAATACCACGGGATACAAGAACTACTAGTAGATTAAATCAAAACCGAGGCTAGTAAAGTTCATATAATGCAATAAAAAATCTACTAATGTAGTTAATATCATGCTAAATTTATTCAAAAGTAACACAAGCCATCAATTGATGCTGAATAAATGCGCAAAAAAAAATTCAAGTATATGAGATTATTTGATCATGTGATTGAGAGGCACTAGAAATGAACATGCTTATATATGTGGTGGAAATCAAATACATTGGGCATGAATCTATGTTATTATGTAGTTTTCTTCCTAGACATTTTATCAAACATACGGTGTTTGAAATCATTTGTTAAACAATTAGCATTGAAAATTTTTTGAAAGCCATAGGAATGTTCCAAAAACTGCACAATAGAAAAGACAAGAGAATAATCTTTGTTTACCTTGAAATTATCGATTTGAGAAGAATATTTTCATCCACAGAAAAAATGTCAAGAATGATACCGAAGTTTTAGATCTGTTAATATAAATATTGGCTTTTCAAAATTACATTTGAAAAGGGAAACATAATGAAAGGAAAAAAAAAGCAGGAAAGTTCAGAGAAAGATAATCGGGGAAGATATTAGATGAGAAAAATAAATAGAGCTTGGCTCTATCTTCATGTTAGCATATATGTAGTTTATGTGACAAAAAAAGGATCATAAAGGTAATAAATTTTAAAATTAAATTACTTTAGATATATGTTTTGGAAGGAGAGTCGTTTTGGCAATAAACTCGACATTAGGGACACAAGCAATCATTAGTCCAAGGAGTTCAATTTGAATTACTTGTGACATATGCAAGAGGAAAAATATGTGGACACAAAAAGTAGAAAACATTCAATTTTTTCCGTCTTCCTTCGCTTTAGCCTTGTGTACGTAAGAATGAATATGTGTGCACATTTCTATTGTTGATTTACACATGTATACAAGCCCAAGCTAATTCTGCTCGTAGGCACAAACACTCATTTCGAGATCTTCGAGATTAAAGAAATGTTTTTTTTTTTTAAATTTTGTTTTTTAAGACAAGTAATTTTCCTTCACAATATCATACATTTAATCTGAATCATGAACCAATTGGATCAAGGATTGGTTTGTGCATGGGATATGATTGTCGTAATTATTAATTGAGTTAAAAAAAAAACCTCAATTGTTAGTATTCTTATACAGTGCAGAAATAATGAGGGTGTCCGCGCCAATACAAATTAAATCTAAACCATCCATTTATCAAGATTCTGCAAGACCGTAGGATTGGTTGTGTCGTAACAATTAGATACTGGATACCGGGTCTACAAGTAAAAACCACGTCTTTTGTACCAAATAAGAATATCAAATTCTCGGAAGAGCAAGGCAAAGAAGGGAAACAGTTCTTGAATTTTTATACTTCCCTCCAACACGATCATTTAAACATAAATTACTCCATCAAACTAGACTTCAAAGTGGTACTTGAACATTTATTGGTACACTGAATTGATTTGTGTTCAAAAAGTTATTTTGATTAGGTGTATCTTTTACACAGTCGAGATTGTTAGTAATAAATTCAATGCATTAAGAAAATACGCATACAAAATATTAAAAACAAATGCTGTTTTTTCAAATAACAAATAAGATATTTAACCTTGGATTTAAAAAAATAAAAATTAAATTAAATTTAAAAATATTAGGCTATTTGGTCTTTTATAATATTCAATTTTGAATTTTTTGAATAGATAATGAAAAACAAGTGTAAAATATAAATATTAGACTACACTAGAACATATTTGCCTACACTAAGACGTTAATGGCCAATCAAATCAAAGCAAACAAGTGATTTTATGAAGATTGGACTACAGTTGACCTTCTTAATCATCGAATTGCTAAGACGTTAGTGGCTAATTAAATTAAAGCAAATGAGTGTAAAGGTACATGATTATATTATACAAGAACCCATTTGCCCGCACTTAGACATTACTCGCTAATCAAATCAAAGCTAACAAGTGACAATAACATGATTGAACTATAATTGACCTTCTTAATCATCAAACCCCTAAGACCTTATTCGTTAATCAAATCAAAGCAAACAAGTGTAAATAAGAAATTAAACTAATAAATGCAACACTAATAACATATTTTATGCAATTAATTAAATCATTACTTGTTAATTAAATTCTATAGTAATCATATATTAATGTATATGCTAATGGTACACACTGATATGTCATGGTACACTCTTTTAAAGAGAAATTAGAGAAAAAAAATCTAAACCAAGTGAAAAATAATCATTTTTAAGGGGTCAAAGTCATGTTTATGTAGCTAGTTATCCAATCATTTTTAACTCTAAACGTATGCATGTTGCTTGATCTTCGTTAGGTTGAAATCAAATTTTAATGAGATAATTTAAAAAAATCTTTCCTAAGGTTTCCAACTATTTGACTAGCCTCCCTCTAGGTTTCAAAAATTACACTAACCTTCTTTGAAATTAATTATCTTGTAACATTTGGACCCAACTAGCAATAAAACATAATATTAGGAGAGAGCAGACAATATTATGATTCCACTATTGTCTCTCATCTACTATATTATTTAGTTAATTTAATACCAACCCGTACATTAAAAGAATACTAAAATTTGTTATTTATCATTAAAGATCAAATTACATTCTATATTTTTCACTTAATGCAAAATCAAAATTACTCTTAGTTACATACCTATCGTCAAATATAATCAAAAACAAAAAATCAAAAAAATTTACAACTGAAACATTACAAAGAGCGAACTTTAATATCATCAATATCCTTTTCGACATATTAAGTGACAAGGATATTTATGATGTTGTTGAGATTTTATGGCAATAAAATTCACTCTTTACAATTTTTTGGTTGTAGATTTTTTTGATTATTTGTTGTTAATTATGTTTGACAATGGGTCTATAGTTGAAAAGAATAATTTGGATCTTACATTAAGTTTAGTGTGTAGAATAATATACTATTTTTTGATGCTATTTGTGATTTGATCCTTAATAAAAAAACAGCAAATTCTAGTGTTTTTCTCTAATGTGTGGGCTAGTATTAGATTAATTAAATAAAATAGGAGATGAGGAACAATGGTAGAATCATGTTATCTTCTCTCTCCTAATATCACTTTTTAATTGCTGGTTGAATTTAGATGTTGTAAGAAAATAAACTGCAAGGGAGGATAACGTAATTTTTGAAACCTAAAGGAAGGCTAGTGAATTAGTTAGAAACCTCAAAGGAGGTTTCTGGAATTATCCCAATTTTTAATAGCGACAAAGTTAATTCTGTTTGATCAGTTAACATATGTCAACTTGCTTATGCTATCTCCTGCTCCTCTATTACCCTAATTAAGGGCATGTTTGATAATTCTACTTAATGCTAAAAATTAATTTGTTCAAAACTTTTTTCGAATTCAATATCTTTGATAAATGAAATGTCTTACCACTTAATACATTAAAGCATTATTTAATTTGTGTACAAAATTTTAAGCCATTTATGATCTGTTTGATAACTCTACTGCTGAAAATTAATTCATTCAGAGCTTTTGATAATAGAAATGCCTTACCACTTAATTTATTAAGCACTGCTTAATTTGTGTACAAAATTTTTAGTGAAAAATTTTCAATGAATCTTCTGAATGATTGACACACACATAGACACACACTTAAGGACTCGCACACGGTACACATTTGTTTTCTTTATGTTTGACACACACATAGACACACACTTAAGGACACACTCTCTTATACACAAATGCACATATTTAAACACCACCTCTAAATTATTTCATTATTTTCTCTCTCTCTCTCTCTCTCTCTCTCTCTCTCTCTCTCTCTCACATACACACATTTTTCTTTTTCTCCAAATACTCATATAATGTAATTCTTTTAAAAATATAAACACAATATTATTGTGATATGTCAATTCAGTATTATAATCCAGTTAAATATTAAAAATATATAGTTTAAACAATTAGCAACTTAATAATTTTAGCAATCAATTTTCAAAATTCAGAATTCAGGATTTTGATTTCTAATTTATCAAATAGACCCTTAATATATTAAGCTCTACTTAATTTGTGTACAAAATTTCAAGTAAAAGTTCTGTACTGAATTTTCTGAATAGACTATAAATACTACGCTTCTCACATATATAACACATTTTCATACATGTTTTAACACAAAATGCACATTTGTTATCTTTTTGTTTGACACACATATGTGCATGCATACACACACTCACACATAAATACACACATTTAGTACACTACCTCTAAATTATTTCATTATTCTCTCTCTCTCTCTCTCTCTCACACAGACACACACACACACTCACACACACTTTTCTTTCTCTCCAAATACACAAACAAAGACAATTATTTTTAAAGATAAAAACATATTATTTGTTTGATATTCCAATTCAGTATTGCAATTTAGTTAATTACCAAACATATATAAATTAATCAATTTAGCAACCTAATATATTCAGTACTTCATTTTTAGATTTCAAAATTCAAATTTCAAACTTCAGTTTTATCAAACAGGCCTTAAATTTGTAACCAACCAATAGAATATTGCTTATGTTAGCTTCGACCAATTTTTACCATAATTATTAGCCAAATTCATAATGCATCTGCCCTCTCACTGATAAACTCTTACATAGGTTTCAAACGAATATATGCAATAGAATAATAGACGATATCTATTTTTTTAGGCAAAATAACTATTTCATTAAATAAGCAAGGAATGGTTTCCAGTAGCAAGAAAAGTTGCCCTATACAAACTCAACCGAACAACATACCATACTATAAGGAGAACAAATCCTATAGCTATACAATATTAAACTAAGGGAAAAAAAATCTGCACATCAAAATTCTATCCAATGCTAATTTCCAATTGCTACGTGTCCTTTGCACCTTTTGCCAACCTACTACAGTTGGCCTAATAGTGGTAATGATAGGTTGCAACACATAATCAGCACTCAACACCTTACTATTGAACTACCTTTGATTGCACTCGCACCAAAGAATCCAAGAGCCAATCCTTTGACTGAGCTACCAAAATTCTTATTCTATAGGAAACCAATTCACCGCGCCAATTCTTTAGACCAGCCATATATGCCTCTGTAAAGCAAACAGATACAACAGCACTGTTGTATCCTAAACATAAGCTGAGAAATCACATTTGAAAAATAAATGTTCAACTGACTCCATCTTCCTAGCACATAAAGGGCACCAACTATCAGCATTCATACCCCATTAAGTAACCTATTTTTTGTACCCAACCTACTTTTATAGACAAGCCAAGCTATAAATGCATGTCTAGGAATATGTTGCTTAAACCACATCACTTTAGACCACTCAACATTCACACTATGCTCTCTCAACGAAGAAATAGCAGACTCTGTGGTAAACATTCCAATTTTGTCACGCAACCGTCTGAATGTACCACCCTCCCTAGGCAGAGATACACAAGCAGAGGCAAGATTATGAATCAAATCCAAGCACCTGCATTCATAATTGAAACCAATCTTGCATTCTTTGAACTATTAAATTGTGTAATAATATCAGACCCAAAGTATTGTAACAGAGGTCCATGTGGATGCCAGGAAGCTTGCCACATATGTGTAGTTGCCTATTGCCTACTACTGCCTAAATATGTGGTCTTGCCAAGTCTTGCATTGGGAGCAATTTCATCCAAAACCATGAACTATCAGCAGGGATTGACATAGTCCAGAAGGAATTATGCTTGAGCTTTATAGGGTGAATCCACGCTATACAAAGAGAATCTTTTTTGTGAAATATATTCCGTACATGCTTTTACAATAGAGTTTTATTCCATATCTACAATCTAGTCAATCCATGGCCTCCCTCCTTCAAGGATTTACACAGCTTAGCCCATTTGACTTTCACTCTAGATGTTTTATCAGAGCCAACCCAGAGAAATGAAGATAATCCTGTTCTATATTAATAACTTTTTTAGGCAGCATATACACACTATTGCAATATAACTGTAAGCTGATTAATACAGTTTTAACAAGTTGTAACCTTCCACCATATATAGGATAGAGTTTTGGAGCTCCATCCATAAATCCTTTTTTTTATTTTATCAATAACCACTTGGCAATCAATTAACCTTGATCTAGTACTGATAAGAGGCAAACCAAGATATCTGGGTGGGATAGATCCTTCCTGAATTCCAAGCATAGAGGTGATAGTAGTTTTTAAAGGAAGACTAGACCCAGCAAAAATAATTTCACTTTTTGATGCACTGGGGCATAATCCAGACCATTTACTAAAATCATCCAAAACAGATTTCATCAACTGAGCTGTTTTTAGAGTAGCTGCAGGTACGAGAAGAGATCATTAGCAAACTTATATGAGAAATATTCAAAGCTTCGCACTTTGGGTGAAACTCAAATCACAGATGTTGTATTCTTGCATCAAAAAGTAAAGAAAACACCTCCATAACTAGTAAAAATAAGTATGGTGGTACAGGATGACCCAGTCTTAACCCTTTTGCATTTGAAAAATAATCCACTAAAGCACCAATGAGATTAATAGAAAATTAAGCTGTACAGACTCCATTTCTCAACCACTTACGAAATTTTGAAGGAAACCTCATAATTTACAATGCTGAAAATGAATTCCCAATTAACTGTATCATATGCCTTTTGCAAATCAACTTTTATTACACACCTTGGCTTTCCCATCTCCTTGTGATAACCCCTCTCAATGTCATGCATTAATAATATGTTATCTGCAATAGACCATGCTTTCAAGAATGCATTTTGCCTATTACTAATCAGGCTAGGTAGCACATTCTTCAATCTTTCAATTAGTATCTTGGAGTAACATTTATAAATAACATTACAATAAGATATAGGCCTGAAGTCTTCCATGGTGTTTGGATTTTGAATCATAGGAACTAAAGTAATAATAGTGCTATTCAAAGGGAAATACATATACCCTTGTGAAAACCTGTAATTGATAACTTGTATAAACTCAGGTTTATTCTGCTCCATTAACTGGGGCCTTTTGGTCAGCAGAAGAAATTTGCTTTGGTTTTCCTACTTTGATTTTGGTCAGCACGGAGAATGCCACGTGCTTTTCCGCTTTCTAGATACAATATCTGGTGGCAGCTGCCTAATTCTCATCTCTTTGGACTCACCGAGTCCCGTGCTTGCATTCTCCGTCACCCTCTCTGTGCACCCACCCCTTGCTTTCATCACCTCCCGTCGCTCCTTCATGTTTTTTACTAATCCGCTATCCTTCCAGCCTCTTAATGAGCTTATCCGTTTGAAAATTTTGGCTCTTCCTTTTCACCCTCCTAATCCAACTTAAATTCTATCTCCAAACCACCTCCCATGGAATCTGTTATGCATAATTAATAATACAGCCTACGATGTTATTTTTGTAGTGGTTTATGAACTAGGCATGGAGGTTAAGGACCAATTCCTTGGCATGGCAACCCGGATGGCAGATCTGAGATTGGAACAAATTTAATAGTTTCCTTCACTTGCATGCAACTGGGTTGCAGCCATGGTACTATTCCTATTGCCTTCCTCTTGGCATTGAATACTGAGCCTTTCCTAGCATGATTTTGCTAATTTCCCAACTTTACTTAGGTATGTTGATAAAGTTTAAAATTCAAAGGCGGTATAGGATACTGGGTATCAAAATTAATTTCTAAATCTAATACTGTGGTGATATACTGATATTCAATGGCCGGCCTTGGCATCACTGAACAGGTATTGCTTTTAATTGCAATTTTCTACATTAGATTGAGTGATTTTCTTGAGTTCCAATCAAATAGTGTTTTTGTTCTCTGCAATTGAAACTATCTTTTATTCTAATTATGGAAAATTATTAATTGCATGTAGAGGTGTCAAAATGGGTGATTTGGACAGGTTTGGGTTGGGTAAAAACTCTAATGGGTATAAGTGAGTCGATCCTAATTGGGTATGTCAAAAAATGAATTGGGTAACCCAATTACCCATTTATAACCCATTTATTTTAACTTTTTGTAAACTCATTTAAATTTACTTTTGCAAACTAAGTTATCAATTTATATCACCTTTTGTATCCATCATTAGTTTTAAATATTTATTTATAATGTTCAATAAGTCTAATTACCAAATTTTTCCTATTCGTACTCTATATTGCAAAATTACATACTATTTAATAATTGAATAATAAGAATATAAAAATTTGAATTAAGTACTATAAAAGTTAACATAAAAACTTAATCCAAAAATTTTGAACCCCTAATATTCTTTTCGTGTGTAAATTTAAAATTTTATTTTGAAAAGGTAGGAAAAGAGGTTAAAACCTATCATCAATTGGTAATGCTGAAAAATGAGTAAATTAACAAATTAAGAGAAAATAAAATGATAAATAAAACTAACAAATAATAATAATAATGAAACAAAAATAGTTAACATCATAACAAAATGAAAAATCCGAAAAAAAAATGAGTGAAGGAAGAGAGGAGATTTGGGGGAAAACAATTCTAAATGGATTAATTGGGTTTGATGGGTTACCCAATAATACCCATTTATTAATGGATATTATTGGGTAACCCATTTATACAAATGGGTATTATTGGGTAACCCATTTATACCCATATGTAAAAATTTAAGATACCCGTACCCATCTATTAATGGGAAGGTATGGGTAAATTTAATTAAATGAGTTGATTTGCCACCTATAGTTGCATGTATCATTTATGTTTTTTTTTTGGTACTTTGAAGCTTTTTGCTTGACCTATTCGCATTTGGTCATTTTCACTGAATGTTGAGTCTTGTGCTATTCCTAGGGAGCTAGATGCCAATGCAAGTGGTTTATGATCTGAACGATTAAGACTCATCAAGGGATCAGGTACATCCCAGTCTGATTTCTTATGAAGTTTTTATGGTTTGTTTCGATGATTTTGACACTGAATTTGATTTATGTAATTTATTCTGGAAATTGCAATTGCTGTCTCAGACCTTTTTATAACTATGGAAACTAGGGAGAAAAGAGAAAGAGAAGATTTAGAATCGTTTGGCTTCTACTCCAGTGTTGAGAAAACATGATCATTTGGAAGCTCAAAGGCGAAGGGTATGAAATGAATATTAGTTTAATCGATTGATTAAGTAATTCTGATTTTGCTATTTGTTGAAGGTTTAACATATGATCAAGTCATTTGTCATTTCGGATAGCCCTTCGCAATGATGCGCTTGGGGATATATAACCACAAAAAAACTATTTACCAGAAGTTTAACATATGATCAACTTCTTCTTTGGGTTGGTGGTAATGGATGCTGTTGTTGGCTTTTCTCCAGCAACCAGAAATTAGTATTCGTGATTTTTAGGGAAGGTGTGGCACAATTGGATGATTCTTCCATTATTAAATTCACTCTTTTTTAATATAAATAATAGGATTGCAAAAATTATTGGTAACTATCAGTTCATCATGAAGGCTTTGGTAAGAATTGTGCTTCCAAGATTCATGCATCAGCAGAACAATTAGTTAAAGGGCCATTTGATTTCATTGGAGTCGACTACTATACTTTTGATGCAATTTCTCGTCTCTGAAAATTAAGTGAATTTATACCAGTCAATTTCAGTACCAACATGAGCTCAGTCACAGCTTTAGAATTGTTTTAAATTACAGCAATTTCAGAGTTATTGGGCACATTTTGACTTTTGTGTTATTATAATGTTGCCTAGCATTTCATATTTTAGGAAGGCTGTCATGGTATCCTTTACCAGATCTTGCAAGCTTGGTTCCAACTTTTGAGCTTCTGTGAAGGAGCAAATTGAAGATCGTCTTAGACTTGCTTGTCATGAGCAAAAATTATCTTTAACTTAAAGAGAAAGCACACATTAGAAAGGATTTGAACTGCGTTTGAACTTTTTGTTGCGTATACAAATCTGTATCAGCTATCTCTCACGGGAATTGGGAATTATGGACTGTGTTTGAACATTTTGTGCATATGCATGTCAGTATCAACTATCTATCAAAGGAATTGGGGATTTGGTAATCACGCTTTACGCTTAAATTCTCCTTTGTGCTTTCTTATTACTTCTACCTTCTTTTCATGTTTAGATAAGAGTAAATTATTTATTATTTCTTTCCTACTGATAGTTGGAATTGGTTACAATATGAGGTTCAGACAAATTTTTAATCATATCCTCTTCGGAAGATTCAGGTAGCTCAAAAAACAGAGGGAGCTATTATGACTAAAGAAGAGGAGAAGAGTACATGAAGGAGGAAACTATGATGGGGACTACTGCACGTATACATGCTAAGCTTGAAACCAAAAAGAGTCAAGCCAAAGGAAATGGGAAACCGGATTAAAATTTTCTTTATAAATACTTCGTTTGCAATTGAGTTGACAAATGTACCTATATTGATTTTCATTATGTGAAGATGATTTCTTTTTTCGTGGAAATTTTATGGAGTGGTATAGTAAAATTTTTGTCCAGTCAGCTTTTGAAAATAGAATTTGGTGAATCTTCAAATGCAATGAGTAACTAAGCCAAGCTTATCTCGGGCACGGCCGCGCAATGCATGGTGCCCAAAACTAGTGTTTATATATATATAAACATTTGATATTGCACTTGATATTGCAAGAGTTAATTACAAATAAGGGGACACTACCCTTATTTCCTTCTTTACTATATCAACCAACCATATTGGGAAATCACATTCCCATCCGATGTTTTGGACGAGTTTTACAGCAAATTGAGCTAGTGCATTTCTGATCTAGGCACAAAAGAAAAGCTACAGTATTCAAAATATTGTCTCAAGTCCTGAATGTCTTCCAGGACAGTTGCAATGTTATAGTCATAATCATTGCTTGTGTTAATCTGATCCACTATTGATTTGCAGTCTGTGTAGTCCTCTGTTTTAGTCCACCCTACATTCTTGGCCATCACTAATGCATCTCTCACAACTAGTGCTTCCCCTTTACTTGCCTCTTCCTTTCTCTAATTTACTATCCCTTTTGCCCTTACAATCTTCCCTGTCCAATTTCTTGCTATTATCCCCAGCCCAGTTCTTACCATCCTTACAGATATGGCAACGTTCGTGTTTAATCTTATCACACATTCGTTTTGTGGCTTCCTTCTGATTTGTTGCCGTTGCTGCTCAGTTTCTAGGATAGTGTCTTCTTTGTCTATTTCTCTTGCCTATTCATACTAGAACCATTCATGTTGGGTTTTCTACACAACTCTACTTGGATCCGGGTCAGAATTTTTAAATACCTTTTTGTTTCTAGCTTTCCAAATTTGCCATAAGTTCTGATAGTAAGAGGGATGCTTTCTATCAGTTTTGTATCTTTTTTATAGAATAGTTGTTGCAAGATCTCCCCTCTCTATCTATCACCATCTATCAATTCACTCACTTTCTTCAAGTGATAAATTCTAGGCTTGCCTGTGGTCACTCTACCATTTTTTGAGCTTATTATCCACTTGTCCTTCCATATGTTCACTCTGTTCCCATCTTCCATTCTTTTCCATAATCCAACAAGTAGTAATTTCCTTGCATTGTGGATGCTTTTCCAGCTCCATGATGCTAATTTTGGAAGGTCTTTTTCCATCTAGTTAGGGTCCTTCATATATTTTGTTTTCATCACCTTGCTTACTAGAAAATTAGGAGAAGTTAAGAATTTCCAAATTTGCTTTGCCAACAAGGCTGTGTTGAAAGCCTCCAAATCTCTAAAGCCAATCCCTCCTGTTCCTTTAACTTTTGAGAGCTTCTTCTAGCTTGATCAGTGTATACTATTTTCCTTTTCTTCATTGCCCCATCATAATTTAGCTATTCATTGATATGGTTTGAGGAACCCTTGGTTCTTTAATCTATCAATCCGTATCAATAGGGCTACTTGAAAAGTTAATTAGATTGAATAATTGGCTAGTTGTAGTATGTTTAGTAGTTGTTTTAGTAGTATTTTTATTAGTCTTCTTATTAATTTTATGAATAAGGGTTGTAATTGTGTGGAGAAAGAAGAAAGTTTGTGATTGGTGCTGATTCAAGTCGAGTAGGGCACCCGATGTAAGACCCATCATGTTCTGGTTCCTGTTTAGCTTGCAGAGCTGCTAAGATGGGTGGTGATCATTGAGCCCGATAAAGAGCTGAACATTGCTAGACATCCTTCCAACCAAATAACACACTTTTGTTTATTAGGGTTTCAGTGGTGTTTGTTTCCTTTTTAGAATAGCACTCATTATAGCCTATAAATAGGCGTAGTTAGCGCATTTGTAATATATCAAAGTTTTCTCCAAAATAAATATATCATTGGTTGGTGTTTATCAATTGTGAGAGTTTCTCTCGTTTTCATGAATCCATGATTCATGGCTAGGTCTCGTTCAAGTAACGATTCTCGTTTGGAGGGTGTTCGTGAAACCCCCTTCGTTTCCTAGGCTTTCACTACCGCATCATTCTTGAAGCAGTATCTCTGCATAATCCTTTAGGAAGCCTAAAACATGCTATTATATATGTTGGCATTGCGATGATGACTGACTTGATAGGTACTTCCTGCGTTGCAACCTCTGTTTCCAACCTTGCATTTTGCTAATGATTTTGCTCTTTATGTATCCAAACACCTATTTGTTTGATCTTCCAATGGCCATAGGAAGTCTTAAATATGTCCCATTTGTTGCTTCTCTCATTTTGTCCAATGCCTTGCTTGTCTCTTGCCTTGTTTGGTTAGTAGTCCTCTTACTAAAGTATATTGCTAACTTGTCAAAATTCACCACTTGGCCAAAAGCTTTGCCATATTGGTTAAGAATATCTTTCACCTTCAGTGCCTCTTGTTTTGCTTGTTTTGCAACATAGCAAGTGAATCATCTGCAAAAAATAAGTGGGAAATGGGAGGGTTATTTTTGCAAATTTTTATTTCTATTAGATTTTTGTTATCCACGCCTTTCTTGAGTAAGTTGGATAGTCCTTGAGCACAAATTATGAAAAGATAAGGTGATAAGGGGTCATCTTGACGAATTTCTCTATTGGGCTAGATGTATCCTATTTTTTGACCATTCAAATTAAAGGAGTAAGACACAGTTGACAAGCAGACCATGATCCACTTAACAAACATCGGACAAAACCCCATCTGTATCATCAATCTACCCAAAAATTTTCATTCTACTCTATCATAGGCTTTGGACATGTCAAGTGTAATAGCTATGAATCCTACCTTACCTTTTCTTTTATTTTTTAAGAAATGGAGAATTTCATGAGTTATAACTACATTGTCTAAGATTTGTCTGCCTGGGATAAAAGTAGATTGGGACAACTAATACAGTGCTTAAGAAATTTTTTAAGCGTATTTGCGAAGATTTTGGAAATGATCTTATAGAGAACAGTGCACAAGCTAATTAGTCTATAATCGACAACACTCACAGGGGCTTCAATTTTTGGAATCAAGGAGATAATAGTTTCATTCATAGATTTGAGAAGACGACCATTATGAAAGAAACTATTTATAACAGAAACAATGTCTTTGTTAATTATGAGCCAGTAATATTGGCAAAAAAAGTGGCGACATTCCATCAGTACCTGTTGCCTTATTAGGGTGCATGGAGAAAAGAGCCTGTGTAATTTCTTTTTTTTTCAACAGGTTTAATCAACTACTCATTCATTTGACTAGAGATAGTGCATGCTCCTTCTGCTAATATTTCCTCAAAGTTGTCTGGATTAGAACTGGTGAACAATTCCCTGTAATAATCACTTAGCTCCTTTTTAATTTTCTGCTTATTTGCACACTAGCTCCCATTAGGTTTCTATAATGTGCTGATTCTGTTCCTTTTCCTTTTTGTCCTGACACTAATATGGAAGAAAGCTGTATTTTTGCCACCTTCTTTCAACCATCTATTTCTTGATTTCTGGCTCCAAAACAACTCTTCTTCCTTAGGTCAGCAACCAGGCCTCTCTTTTAACGACATTTAATTGATCTTTCAGCTCCTTGATCCTTACCTTTGAGTTCCCTTTCACCTTCTTGTTCCATTCTAAAATTGTTCCCTTTCACCTTCTTGTTCTTTTATTTTCCTGGTCATCTTATACATTCTAGATCCTGTTAGCATTTTTTCCCAAGCCTCTTTAATCACTTCTTTTGTTTTAGGGGGTTTTTGGTCCATCTTTGATCAAAGTAAAATCTCCTTTTGTTCTTGCAGGTCGCAGGATTCTTATCCAGAATCAGTAGAAGATGATCAGAAGCCTCCTTTTCCACATGTGTGCAAATAGCCTTATCAAATTTTTGCATCCAGTTTACATTGCTTAAGCACCTATCTAATCTCTCCTTTACTTCACCATCCCCCTCCCAACAATTACTCTATGCCCATGGTACGCCTAATATCCTATATCAATAAGTTCATTATCTCTAATGAAACTATTAAAATCTTTTAAGCTCCCTTCGACTTTCTCCCTCCCTCCCCATTTCACCCCATTTGATCTAATATCATTAAAATCTCCCATCATCACCTAGCTCTCTCTCCATTCCTTTTTCCTATTATCTATGTCCTTCCACTGCTCCTTCCTAGTATTGTTGATACAAATCCCGTTGATGACGAAATTCGCGACAACGAATCTCGGATCAATGGTGATTATCGCAAGCTTGAATTTTGGTGGAATTTTCTACTCAGACCCCTCTAATCCCCGTGATTAGAATCTTGATACTATCTCGACCCTAAATCCTATGAATTAGCGAACCCTAGGAATGTTAGAAAGTGCCACAATCAAGGATGGTGAACTTGATTGATAAGTCGAATGAACACTAGATGATTATAGATGTTCAAGAGAGGCTCATAGAGCCAAGAGAGCAACTCTTAAGAACGATGTTCTATAAAATATTTCGTAATCTCTTCCATTGATGAACGAAAAATGATGTTTTATGTTTCTTGATACAAGAATGTGTAACTAAACTAGACTAACTAAGGACACGATCAATTGGACCTTAACACTCGGCCCAAAACCCTAACAACTAAAGATGGATCCAAGTTTAAGGCTAGACCGTTTTATTTAACTACTAATCAAGCCCACATAATGTTTAACTACGGACTAAGCTGATGACATTAACTAATAAAAATATAAGTTCGAAAATTCGGTCCATAAAATCATTCTTCCAAAATGACCTTGAGCAGCCATTTTAGTGGAGAACTCCGAGCTCATACCAGTCCCCTGCTCTTGAAAGCGATTTGCCCTCAAATCAAAGCACTGCTTACAATAGAGCACATTGAAGAATGTCTTGATGAATGTGAGCCAAGAAATATGCATTCTACTCAACTTGAGTTCGTGAGCATCAAGAGGTTGCCTAAGCACCATGCTACTAGGATTGTCATCATTCACATGTTTCCATCATGTTGCAATTCAAGTGATTCAACGATTTGAGAGCAAATCTTTTCAAGAGGAGGGGAAAGATACAATTCCTAAGAGCTGCCCGTGCCCTATTTCAAGATCAAACAATGGTTTGTTGGGGTCCAATGAATAGGGTTAAATTCAAGTCTCTTATATGTTTATTCAGTCCATGTTAGTGAGTGTTTCATTATTTGGTTGGTTCAAATTAGGTCATGCTGAGCATAGGTTTTATTTGACCAATAGTTAGTCGTGTGGTTAGTAGATTAGTTAGCTAGTTTAGCTTAGGTATGACCAACTAAAGTGAGTTATGGCCGTGAGTTTCTTTTGTTTGCAAAGTCCTAATTAGGTTAGGAGTTGAATCTTGTAAGGTTATAAAAAGGCAACTCTTTCATTCAATAGGGGAAAAAGATGATTTTATGAAAATGCGAGAGTTTAACTCTTTCTCTTGTTTCTTTGTGAACACCCCTTGATACAAAGTGAGTTGTGTCTCTTTTGTTCAAGTTTTGGCTTATCAATTTAAAACCACGTTGAATTGTGGCGCCTTACTACCTTCTAAACAATCTAGAACTGTCCTTAGTTGGTTTAGAATCTATCTTTTGTATTCATAGCCTGTTCAAGATAGATCATTCCACTACCTATGCAATTCGTTTCTTCAAGAGCGGGAGTTTGGAGATTTGAGATCGCATCAATTGCTACCAGCACTCATATATAAACAAACTAGCTATCTTCTATCCTTACTGATATATACCAGTTAGTGTCCTGCACTTGGTTTATCTTCACTTCATTATTCCAAAACAAAGCCAATCCTCTTGCTTTACCCACTGAATTCACAAAATATCCATTTTCATACCTAATCTATTTTTACACTTTCTTTATGAAGCATTTCTAATTTTTTTTTCACACAAAAACACGATGCTGGGAGAGTGGAGGTTTAGCATCTCATTCAATTGGGAAATTGTCAAGGGTCCTCTTGCACCTCGACAATTCCACGCCGCAACCTTCATTTGCACAGTTGAGGCATTATGGGGTCAGCCTCCAATTCCCTAACAGACAATGTACTTGTTATCTCCATCTTCATTGTTTTTTATTTTGAAACATCTGCAGAGTCTTCCTCCATTGATTCTATCTACTGATGAAGTGTTAACATTTTCCTCTTTTCTCCTAGCTCCCCTATCTTTTCCATATTGGTGATATCCTCTAGTAATGTTATGTTTATCCTTGTTACTCTTTTAATGTGTCTTCTCTCCTCTCTTCTATTGCTATTCCCTTGTTCTTGAATATTCTGCTTTTCCTTTTTTCCTTGAGTGGCTTCTGACTCCTCGAATACTGAATAGGGATTACTTGTTCGGCCCTTTATATTCTTCTCCTTTATAATCATATCCACCGAATCATGGTCTCCTTTCCTTTTTTCCGTGGGTTCCTCCTCTGAGTTTCCATCTTTCTTCATCTCTTTCTCCTTATAGAGATTACTTTTCCTTTCCTGATACGAACTCCGTTGCATACGAAACTCGTGATCAACAAGCCCTGATCGTGATGGTGATATTCAAGTTTGGCAGCGGAAAATCTACGACCCAATCTAACCCCCGAGGTGCGAACTTCTTAATATTATCTCAACCCACAACCTAACGAGTTAGTGATCCAAGATTTTGGTAGAATGACACCACAATCAAGTGTGATTCTTGATTGATAAGCCAAGGTTGAACACTCAAGAGAACCTCTAAAGTATTCAAAAGGACCTCACGAAAAAGCCAAGAGAGAACCTCTCAGTTTTGCTGGGAAATTCGATTAATTATTGAAAAAATTTTTTAACTCTTTTATAGAGTTTACAAGACACTTAACCAACTCCAACTAGGAAACTAGTTGACCATTCGGCCCCCTAAGTCTTCCCTAAGTTAGCTAACCCTAATAACCTCAAAAATTATTAGAAAAGTCATGAAAAATAACTCAAAACAGCAACTAAATAATTCATCATGCATCTAAGACAAAAGCTAGCCGAATGCAATACTTAAACAACGACTAAACAAATGACTCTAGGGACTAGCTTGCTGGATCAATTGAAGCAATGTAACAATTGAATGTTCTTCTTGATTAAGATCTTCAACCATCTTTGAACCTTCAATTGATTCACAAATAACATGAACTGATGTGTTGATTTGGTTGTTAAGCTTGGCTTGCGAGCGAGCTAGTGACGGAACCAAATTGAATTGGATTATCTTGAACTTGACCGACAACTTGCATGTCCTCATCATTTCCTCTTTCTGGTGCTTCTTTGTTGTATGGCTTGGTCTTGTAGAAATTTTCTCCACTTCTCCTTATTTACCTTTCTTCTTGTGGGATTATGGTTGTTTTCCTTGTCTTTTCCTTTCTCTATTGGAAAAGAATTCTCCTTATTATTTTGCTTCCCTATGGCTACTGTTAAAACTTTGTTACCTTCTGCTCCTTCCATTATTCTCCTTACTTTTTCTTTAACTGATCTTTCTCACATTTTTTAGAGGTGTTGCCAAATATTCTCTGCCCTCATCCATGCTCCATATTGTTCTTCTCCCAAAATCTATCCTTCTCTACCCTCCTCCTTACAAGATTTATCCCCATGCCCTATCACCCTATGCTTGTAACAAAAATCTGAACTTCATATTTAAACTCAACCCACATAGCCTGATCCTTTAGTTTTACCAGTGTTCCTCTAATCAAAGGTTGTGTCAAATCAATTTTTGCCATTATTTTCATGTGTCTTCCCTCTTTCCCACTAGTTGTTGGTATTATTACTTCTCTCACTTGAATCCTACAGCTCGACTATCCAATGAATTGGAAGGTTCCATAGCTAGATCTATATAGAAGTATGCCTAAAGCTGTTAGGTTTCCTTTCGCATCCTTTTGTCCATTCCTTAATTATCAGTACCCGGTTATCAATTATTCATGGGCCACCTGCTAAAACCTTTCTTCTATCTTCTTCCTTCTCAATATGAAATTAGAACAGATTTGGACCCAACTCAGTTACCATCATCTTCCTAGGGTAACCCCAAGTATGATTTGTAAAGTTCTGGACACTTGTGAAGTTTGTCACTTTGTCACCTATAAGCTTTCCCACTAAGCTGCCACTACGGCCTTGAGCACTTTCCTTTATATCTTCTTCATTTAGATATATGCTCCCTATTTCTTTTTCAAACAGATCAAACTTTTGGAATGCCCGAGCTAAAGACTCTTACATTACTTTGGAATTATTAGAGAAGTGCCTTCACTATTCACAGTCTCTGAACTGCCCAATTGATTAAACTTGCAAGTAAAATCAAACAGATAAGACTCCAAAGACAGATTAAAGACTGGACGAAAATGGTAGGCACAAAGAAATTTAGTCTATCAAAATGATCAGTTATAGATTCATTGAAAAATCTAACAAGACAAGGGTTCCTTAGTCACAATCTTGCTAGTGGATCATGTTCTATACTGACATGAACTCCAACAATAAATGATTGTACTAAATGCTATAAGCACTAAGACAATTGGGGGAACATTGTGAGATTTTGGAGTGAATTTTGTGTGGAATCTGAGTTCAATGGAGTTTGAGTTTTTGAATTTTTGGGTTTTTTGAATTTTGAAACTTCTAAATCGAGGAAGGATTCTTCACAGTTAGAGAGAGAAACTATTATGTAAGAGAGAGTCCTAACACTATCACTGTCTCACTCTTTTTGTCCAGAAGCCTTTCCTACCCTCATTGAAAATAAAGCATCTTTAATCTCTTCTCTAGTAATATCTTTTTGTAAATCTCTGGTTTGGCATTGAAATGTATATTTTGTAATCACAAAACTCAACTACTCCTTATACTCTGCATGGAATGCACAACTTTTAGAAAATAAATTTTTATAATAATTAACAGTAATCCTCTTTACTTCCTCATAATCATCTACTCTTCTGCCCTGCTTATCATAAAGGGATAAAACATAGTTTCTGGCCTAATACATCTTTACAGTTTTATGAAAAAATTTTATATTTTTTTCTCCATCCTTCAACCAATTAAATCTTGATTTATCTTTGAGGAAACATTCTTCAACCAAAGTAAGTTTTGAATAAGATCAGATCATTGAATAAGAACAGATCAATTCCTTTTCAAGCTATTGCAATGAACAATCAAAAGGTATAGCCTACAATTGCTGCTAAATTTGTAATAAGTCATCAGCTACTTGCGTAACTTTAATAGTAATACTTGCCTAACTTCAATTTAGCACACAACTTCTATGCAGGATTTCCAGTAACACTAACATTCCAGACTCCTATAACAAGGTAAAAAACATAAGGTGTGTCATCCAAAAGTATGAAATTTAAATGATTTTGGCCCAAAATCAAAGTCATCCTTTACAGTAACTAATCCAAGGATATGATTAGATACCGAGAGGGAAAGAAACTCAGCTTCCTATGTTTTAAAAATAGAAAATCAGTATTATTACATAGAACTCTATCAAACTTGCAATAATAAATACGAGCATTTCCAAATCTACCATTGCACCAAGTCAACAAAACACCTCTATAAGGCATGTCATCAACATTTAATAGTTGTAAACAATTTTCAAATTCTTTGATGGCTTATGAATCTCTTTCACTACTACCAACTTACACATATGGTGCATATAGTCTATGAATAGACGCTTTCAACAACTTCAGTTTCCTTTATAATAGTAACCTGTCCTCTCTCTCATTTGTAGCATAAATCATGGAAACATAAATTTGACTACCCCATAATGAATGAGACACAAGCCAAGCAATGACTCGGTCATGAACATCCGCTAAGATAATATTTACCACCTATGGATTCCATGCAAATTAAATCTTAGAAGTTTCTTGATCATCACAATTTGTAATACAACCCTATAGAAAAATTTTCATTATTTACTTTTGTGTCAACTATATCCACTTTATAAGGTTGTATTGCATTTATAATAGTTAGTTACTTATAGGGCCTATTCAGGCAATGTATATTCCAACACTAAATATTCATGGTTAAGAAGAAGAATGGAGGTTTACAATTACCCCTTGTGGCCTTTTTTGCTCCATTCTTAGTACATTAATACATAATCGAGCAAATGACAATCGCGACTAATCTGTAGTCAACTTTTCTGTGTAAAGAGGTTGTCTAATAAAACTAGCAAGCTTACTGACAATCTTTGTACAATAGTAATGAAGTTTCAAATTGTGGAACTTAGTCCAAATAGGAACTGAAATGAGTTCTTTCTTTGAAAAATCAAGATTACAAAACCAAGGCTTAAAAAAAGACCATCTTGCTCATAAATGGCCATGAAGATTGATCTAATACCTTAGCCATAGATGAAGTATTGGCAAAACGAAAGATAGACATATCAAATTTGAATAAGACAATATCAACATTACCAAATTGCTTCCACTTAAATTCAACAAACCGCTTTATAATCTGGAAAAAAGCACTGCTCCCAAAATAAATCTCACCATAACATGATTACACTTATCCAATCCTTCCTCTACATCTTCTTCTTTTATTCAATTTCACCATAGCTTGTTCATAAGCAATGTAGGAAATAAAAACAAACCCAATCCATCATGAACATTAATATGGACACCTTGGCCAATTCGGCTAGGATACAACTTCATCTAGATATATCCTATCTATCTGAGGTGAAGTTAAGTCCCAACTTATTGATTGATGCACAATTCTTGACAAACATCTGATATGATTGATGTGAAAAGTATCTACTTTATGACTTACGCCTACTTCTGATGCCATTGCAAGTTAGATTACCTAGACTTTATTATTTCATCCCCCAATTCCACTAGTATAAGTACTGACCATTTGTTAACTTGTGAGGTATGTAACTTAACCTACCTGATTTTATGCAAGTCATAAATATCTAACTTAAACATTGGAGTGACCCTGAGGGAGATAGCCTCGACCTCTCTTTTTCTTGTGTTGCAGGTGAGCAGGCAAGCATACTAGCACATTAGACATCAACTCGGCTTGCAAGACCTTGTTTGCACAATTGGCGCTGTCTGTAGAAAAATACTTTGTTCCATATTTCTTTAACAATGATACCCACTCATTCTAGGAGTCAGCATGCTCTTCCTACTAATAACAAACCCCTTTGAAGCAACTAGAAAGGAGACAATCAGTGAGAACCAGATCCTCAGCCTACAAATGAGGATGCCTTGGCTCAGATGGCTGAGTTTGTAGTCGAGAACGTCGGTTTTTTTTTTTGAAGAACTAGGGAGATATTTCAAGAGAAACCAGAAGGAGAGGGCTAAAACCTCTAAACGCCAGTCTAAGGTTTCCCTCAAGATACCTTCCAAAGAGGAGTCAAACAATCGCCATTCTAAGTGGAGCGACTCCAAGGGGCTTCCTTTTAAATAGACTTCAAAAGTGATAACCATATCTGGAGCCTTACCCCGCGGTTTGTTTGGAAAGAAAAAAACCAAACAACCGAGATGAGATGTAGGATTTGTTGCTGATTATATGAGAGTTCCTCTGTTTACTGATAATATAAATAATGAATTGGTTCCTTTTAACTTTAAGTTACCTAATCTTCCTTATTATGATAGGAAAAGGGACCTCGAAAATCATATTCGAGCTTTCATCTCAGTGTTTATATTATATTGTTTTCCTGACTCAGTAATATGTCAGGCCCTTCCTGTACTTTTGTAAGAAAATGCTCAAAAGGATTCTGAAAATTAAAACATACGAGCACATCTTGTCTTAAAGAACTAATAGATAAATTCGCTTACAGATTTGTATCTTTCCGACCTAACACTAAGATTTTAATGTATTTAATAAATATCCACAAGCACCAAGGAGTCCCTAAAATCTTATCTCTATTATTGAGAAGAGTGTGCAGATTTTCAGATCTTGATGAACAGGTCACCATAGCTACTTTCACAAACAGGTTGAAGTTAAGACTATTTGAGGATACTGAATGAACTCCGGAGGCATATGGACCAAGGTATCTAGGGAAAAGATGCTAATAGGATGATGAGAGAGACTCTAGCTGTAGGAGCTGCTCCAGATCAGAAGAAGAGAGATCAAAAAAGAAATGATTCTATAAACTCAACAGGATCTAATCAAGGATCCAATCATGACCGATGCAGTGTCTTTGACAAAATAACTAAAGAAAAACCTTCCATCTCAAAGAATAAGTTGACTTCACGTATCATTATTCGATTCTATATTCTTGCAAGAATTGAATAACAAACTCTTGATAAAAACTGTAATGATTTGAAGCAAGAAATTAAGAACCTCTTAAAGCAGTGATACTTTGAGCAGTACGTTAGAAATGGCCGAGATAGGAATCATGGAGATAATTGCTGAGATGACCATTATGATAAGCATCGAAAAGATCGGGGTGATCCTCGTACTTATGATAAACTGCTCGAGATTCTAGGGAATCTGACCAATATCCCCAAAATGGATCTTTGATTATAGGTTTAATATAGCAGGGGTCATTAATACTATCTCGACCGGACCCATAGGATGAGATAGCTAGAACTCTCGAAAGAGAACTTATCTACAAGTCAACCTCAATTTTATAAAATTGAGTTCTTGTCTTACAATAGTTGTGGTTTGTAGTCCCCATGACCCTGCGCCTACAGCTTCTAACAACTATAAAGCCTTAGTTATTGAGGTTTTGGTCAATATTTTATGATAAAAAAGATTTATATGGATGCCAATAGTTTAGTCGACATTCTTTACTATCGAGCTTTTGAAAAGTTTAATTTGAAGGACGATCAACTTGCTTAGGTTTGGACCCCCTTGGTAGGATTCGGGGGCCATGTTATGTATCTAGAAGGGATGATAACTTTAATAGTGACTGTTGAAAAATTTTCTTGTTGCCAAGCTATCTATGCAAATTTTATTGTAGTCCAAGCGGACTCTTCTTATAATATGCTCCTTGACCGTCCTATTCTGAATACTCTTAGGATAATATTTTCTACTTATCACTTGAATTTTAAATTTCTCACCCTTTGGAGAATAACCAAAGTATGCAGCAATATATAGGCAACCCGAGAATGCTATTTGGCAGCTATGCAAGATCCAATCTCAACAAACTCTTCTAAATCTTTACCTTGGATATCAAAGACTCCCAATATATTCACTCTTAATGGGATTGAACCTCAAAAGACTAGAAAGCTTAAAAGGCTTGAGACTAGAGATAAGGTGGAAAAGGTAGTCATTGATCCAGATTTGCCTGAGAGGACTATTCGTGTCAGTTTTCTCTTCTTTCTCATATTCGAAAACTCCTAATCTAATTCTTACAAAAATTTCGAAGTGTCTTTACTTGGACTGTGGAGGATGTTCTCAGTATTTCTCACAAATTGATGGTACATAAACTTAATGTTGACCTTCACGTTAAACCTATCAAGTAGAAGAGAAGACACTTCGATACCGAAAGGAACCAAGCCATCATTGTTGACGTAGATAAACTGTTGGTGGCCAAGATAATAAAGAATGTTCAATATCCTTCATGACTATCAAATCCAATAATGATTAAGCAAGACATGGAAAGTTGGTGAATGTGTGTCAATTTTACCGACCTTAATAAAGCCTACTCAAAGATTGTTACCCATTGTCAAGAATTGACTTTTTGGTTGATTCGGCCACCATATATGAATTTGTGTACTGCTTGGACGCCTTTAAAGGTTACCATTGGATTAGTATGATCGAAGAGAACTAAGAAAAGACAGTTTTTATTACGGATTAAGGTATGTATTATTACATTATCAAGCCTTTTGGATTGAAAAATTTTGGAATCACATATCAATGCCTCATCAATAACCTTCTATTGTCAAATTAGCCGTAACATCAAGGTCTATGTGGATGATATTTTGGTTAAAGCAAAACCTCAGATATCTTTCTTCAAGACTTACAAAAAGTTTTTGAAGTGATTTGAGACAGTCAAATGATGTTCAATCCAAAAAAATGCATGTTTGTGTGAGTTTGGATAAGTTTCTGTGATACATGATTTCACTTAAGGGAATTGAGCCTAATCCAGACAAGGTGAAGGCCAATCAAGTTACTGCTCCACCTCACAACATCAAGGAAATGCAAAGGTTAATAAGTCGGTAGGCTATCCTGAATCAGTTCATTTCTCGGTCTACTCAACATGGATTTCTTTTTCTCAAGACACTATAAAAGATCGAGAAATTCAAGTGGGATGACAAATGTCAGAGGACTTTTGACCAAATGAAAGAGTATCTTAATACTCTATGGACTCTTCTCTGAGGCCTCAAGAAATACTCTATTTGTACACTGTCTTGGTAGAAGAAGCTATCACTGCCATGCTGGTACAAAAAAAAGCTAGTACTCTAAAATCGATTTACTATGTTAGCCGAGTTTTTCATGGATTAGAATGTCGATACCCCTTAATAGGGAAAGTACTTTTGTGTTTGGTTCATACTGCTAGGCGCTTGAATCCTTATTTTTTAGCATACCCTATTTATGTTCAAGTTGGCCAACTTGTATGGCAGATCTTGACCCCACCTGAAGTATCAAGAAGTTTAACAAAATATGTCACTGAATTGGGGGAGTTCAACATTATTTAAAAGTTTTGAACGGCTATTAAGGCACAGGCTCTTACTGACTTCTTAGTTGAGTTTACTCCTAGAGTAAGCGAAAATATTGACACTTTACCAAAAGATATACCCATTTGGTATTTGTATATGGATAACTCATCCAATGATAAAGAAAGCAAGACTGAATTGCTCCTTTTCAGTCCAGAAGAAAAAGAATACTTTTATGCATTGCGTTTTGATTTTTCAGCTTCTAATAATGAAACGGAGTGAAGCTTTACTTGTCGGCCTCAATTTAGCTTAGCAACTAGGCGTACGCTGACTACAAATATATAGTGATTTTCAATTGGTGATCCGACAAGTTACGAGACAATACAAGGCAAAGAAGGAAAGTATGCAAAGGTACTTATAGAAGGTTCTAAATCAAGTCAAAGGATTTGAATCATTTGAGATTCAAACGATCTCCCATTCTCAAAATACACGAGTCGACGCCCTTTCCAAACTGGTCCCCATTTCATTCTCTCAATTGAATAAAACTATTTTGATAGAGGTTCTTATAGAGCCCAACTATTTAGAGAAACTAATTTGTCCTGTACAGCATAATAAAAGTTGAATGGACCTAATTATTAAATTCCTGAATCAAGGAATTCTTCTTGAAAATTGAGTCCAGCCAAGGAAGATTCAATATCGCTCAATGCGATATGCTCTTCGCAATGGTTAGCTACATAAAAGTCTTATCTCAAACTTTGACTCAAATATACAACTCGTGAAGAGGATAATAGAGTTTTCCAAGGCATATATAAAGGCTTTTGCAACATTTATATTAGATCCCTGAATGTTGGCCAAGAAAGCTATGCTTCTCGGATATTTCTGGACCTCATTCCAACAAGACTCTCAACTAGTCATAATATTTGTTCTTCTTGCCAATTTTATATTCCGAAACATCATCAACCTACTTAGTCATTGATCCCAATTGTGTCGCCTTGACTATTTGAGCGATGGGGGACTGACATCCTTTGGTTTTTCCCTTGAGCACCTAGTAATTATTCTTATCTAGTGGTCGCAATTGATTATTTCACTAAACGGGGCGAAACTGAGCCTCTAGTCAGTATTACCGGTCGGACAATTCAAAAATTCATTTGGAAAAACATTGTTTGCCAATATGAAATTTCTCAAATCGTCGTTTCAAATAATAGAAAACAATTTGCTGACAATCCCTTTAAAAAATGATGCGAAGGCCTTGGAATTCACTACCATTTTCCCTCAGTTGGACATCCCCAAACTAATAGGCAAGTAGAAAATTTTAACCATACCCTCTTCTATGGATTTAAGACTTGGCTTCATCGAGCTAGAGCAGCATGAATAGACGAATTGTCAAGTAAACTTTGGACATAACAAACTACTCCTAGATCAACAACCAAAGAAATTCAATTTTCTCTGACTTATAGAGTCGAGGTGGTTGTTCTAACTAAAATCATTGTCCCGAACCTACATGCTGCTGCTTACGTTATAGAAACTAATAGTAAAAAATGATCAGTAGATCAAGATTTATTGGAGGAAAGAAGAGACTCTATAGTTATTAACGCTGCCTTGTACAAAAACATAATAACTCGTTACTATAATGTTCGGGTAAAGGATCTATATTTTAAACTCAGAGACCTATCTTTCGAAAGAAATCGGTTAGCCGAACTGAGCAACGGCAAAAGTTAATTCCAAAGTGGGAAGGACCTTATAATATGACCAAAGTCAGCCACAATAGTTATTAAAAATTGACTTAACAAATAATGCACTTAACAAGTATGTTTAGTTATCATTTATGTATGCACTTATTTTCATGGCTTAGTTTATTTTTAACAAATGCAAAAAAAAAATACTAATAAAAGGGAACATAGGGGCTGAGTATAAATATAAAATACCAAAAAAACAGATAAATGAGACGAAATAAGAAAAATGACATTCATTGAAGTTTTAAATGGTACAAAGGGGTTAGGAGTACAAAAAATCAAATTAAGAGATACATCTAAGTATCACCTATCTAAGTGGAGTCATTGTCGTTTAAGGTCTCAATGTCACCGTAACCTTCTAACTATTCTATCCCCTCACTCTCGGCCTCCTCTTGAAATTCAAACTTGACAGGCTATGTATTAAACTCGCTCTTCACTTTGGTGAGGTCTTTCCATTTGATTACACAACCCTTTGACATCCTCATTATAATTGGCATTGGTCTTGATATTGTTCAGCTCCTTCTTTGGGAGTAGATGGCCCAGCTTGTCGATGATAGTGACGAAACTAAACATGAAGTTCAAGCTGATAACCTCATCGAAGTCTTTATTGAACTTCTCAGATTTGAGGAAGGCTTTCACAATAGATTCTTGAACTGTATCCAGGGCCACCTGATTGGTCACTCTCTCATCTTAGAGCCTTTTTGCTCCTCTTCATGGGTCGCTCTAAAAAAATTTGTCTGGGTGATAGCATTGTCTCTTTCTTATCTCGTCTCGGCCAATTCTATCTCCAAATCTTTCACCTTCTTTTGTAAGGGCCTAGCTAATTGCTAAACATGTCATATTTAGGCATATTTACGAAATATGTAAATGACAAAAGCATTGATCAAGACCCAGGCATCGTCGAGTTCAGTCCCGAATAGTTACTTTGTCTAATCTGTATCTCAGGGCAGTACTAAATTAATGAGCAATTCCTGAGTCGTGTTGGAGTTCTAACATCTATCATTGATGCCGAACTGTTATGGTGAACAAAAATGATCCCTCGAAAGTCTTATTTCAAGACTAGATAGTTTCAAAAATAGAACAGGGTATCTATTCCACAAAGAAGACTTTACAGTGATTGAGAAGGAGGAGTGAAGGGATTTTCCATTTTCATGCCTCGAAGAGGCAATAGTGACTCCTCGAGTTGTTATACCCTCTAGGATTCGAATAGGATGTGCCGAAATCCTCTCAGGAGCTATCACGAGAGGAATGGATCGGAAAGCAGCTAAACTACTCTTTTACTGCTTCTTCTTATCCCATCTAGTTTCAGCGAGAATCATGCACTTTTGTTTGTTGACTATTAACCCTACTCTTGAGGTGATCAGATCGAATACCTTTTATCACTGTAAAAGATAAATGAACTATTATTCAGTCATCGTAGGAATACTAAAATCACTTATATTGAAAAGAAATTTTACGAGTCCTATCGAGCCTCGATGAATGATAGGGAGACTTGATCAGGTCTATCAATGCTCGGCTAACGCCTTCATCTACTGGACTACCTCGTGAAAGAATCAACTATTTATTATGAGAGCTGACCCTTTGAGTTTTTTTAAAGTTTGCTTGTTTGATATTTCTCAGGGATGGATCAATAAGTGCATTTTTCAGCCTCCCCTGAAACATCCTTAAAAAATCTCTGGTCGATACAAATACAAATTTATTTTTCCATCTCTTGATAGATTTCAACACATCGACTACTAGCTTCTTGATTCTGTTAGATTGAGTGTCGAAATAAAACCATCCCTCCTCATTTCTATTAGATCAACTCACTGTGGAAATGATTCTCAGTTCTTGACACAACATTTCAAACTGCACTAAAGTCCAAATAGTATTCGGAGTTAACTATGTGATTCGGGTTTCTCAGTATCATAAGTTGTCTTGGAGAAATTGAGACATTGGCATCCTAAAATCAGCGTATATTTGATCGGCATACATGGCTACTAACCTATCCGAAAGGATTGCTGCTAATTGTTTTGACTCAACCTAATAGATGTTATGTTCTTAGTAGAAGGATATGCCTGCATCAAAGTCATGGCACCGGCTTCTCCAATGATGCTTCTAAATAAAGGCACCTCTCCGATATCAATAAAGGAAAGGTTATCGGATGTCTTAGGTTCTATTATCTTCACATCTTAAGGAATCTCAAATCCAAGAGTGCATTATATAAAGTCTCGAGTTCTTCATCAGACTTTGTTGTGCCCACTTTGGTTCTTACTACCCCAGATTCATTTTTCGAGGAATTCTCTTCCGAGTTGGTAGTTTCCTCTGTGTCTGTGGTCTCTTCTTCCATAGGGTCGGATCTTTGCTTTGAAAAATCTTGGCCTTATTGCGTTCTTGTGGGTTTTTGTTGTTTTAACCATAATTATGATAGTAGAAGGAAGAACGCTTATTGTTTGCAAGTTCTCGATTTGAACGAGCTTTCAATTAGTCTCAGGTAATGACCTTGAGAACCTATTTGCAATTTGATGGTGCTATAAAAATAAACTAAATGTTACCCTCTATTTATAGAGGCTCAAGGAAAGTGAAAGGACAGACTTCTAAAATTTCAAAAAGCTCGCTGCCTCTCTCCTCATAAATGACTAATAGTTCATCTAACACCCTTAAAAGTTGCAACCCATCACTCATCTCCAATTGACATGACATCCCATCCATGTACAATGTATTGCTACGTGTACTTATAATTCATTCCAGGGCATCTCAACTCTCATGTTAGAAGACCTCAAGAGAGAATGATCGTTTGGACCTCCCATCTTTCTTAAGGTAAGGAGCTTATTATGAATACCTTGACCTATTTAGTTAGGATACAACTTCACCTCTATATATCCTACCCATTTGAGGTGAATTTAAGTCTCAGCTTATTGATTGATGCACAATTTTTTGGTTGATATTTGATATGATTGATGTGACAACTATCCACCAAATAGCTCAGCCCTACTTCTGATGCTACCTCTGTACTCTACTCTATGAAGTCAAGTTACACTACTAGATCTCATCATTTTATCCCCTAGTTCCACTAGTATAACTGATAAGTATATATTTTACGTGTATTTTATTAGTTAGTTTTGGTGTGTTTTATTTACTTTTATAGCTAATTAACTAGAAATCTAGTGAAAATATGCATGTTGTGGTTTAAGTGATAAAAATTACATTTTTATGGATTTTTATGTTAAAAACTTCATGTTTTTATAGGTTTAAAGATTCAATCATCAAATGGAGTGATTTGAGAAGATAATTGGATGATTGATGATGATTTGAAGTAGTTTAAAGAAGATATGAAGTGCAAAAGAGGAAATGCAAGCAAGAACAAAAGGAGGCAAGTTTCACAGCTTTGACACCTTGTGATATTTCGGCTATATCTTGAGTTACAAGCATTGGATTGAGATGATTCATAAACCATTTTGAAGATAAGAGATAGAAATACATTTGGTATGAAGACATTGAAGTCCAGTTCAGTCATTTTCCTAGTCAAAAAATCGAAACACAGAAGTGCAACTCCGCTGTCGAAAGCTGAAATAGAGATCTGACCAGTCAATGGTATTTTGGTCATATCTTAGTCTATAGAGCTCCAAATTGGATGATTCTTGAAGCATTGAAAATCTAACTCAAAGGCTACAACTTTTATGTTTTGTACAAGAGTTAGTTCGGCCTCCATCATTAATAAAATAGCAATTGAAATGGTGCCAAATGCACAGAAGTGAAAACGCGACTTTTTGAATACGTGGTTTGAAGTCGCATATTCTATATTCGCATATTCTATAGTCGCGTATTCTCACTTGATTTCTGCAACCTACTCATCAACTTGCCTTGTTTTCACACAACTTTTTCAACTCAATTTCAGCTATCAATCTCGGTTGTATCTGATCAAGAAAAGGTTGGAAAGTTGGAAAGACAACTCATAGGAGTTCAAGAGTAAAAAAATGACAACTTTAACTACTCTTCTTGACCTTGAATTCCTCCATAAATAGAGGCCTTTGGAGAACATTTGAACAACTTTGGAAGGCTAGAGAAACTCACCAAAAATGTAGTCTTCACTAGAATTTCCTTAGTTCATTAGTTAGAGTAGTGTAGTATAGTTAGTGTCGCTTTTCTTTCTTGTATCTGTAGTTAGATTTGGATGAACATTGAAGAGTAAGGATGGAGAGTTTGAAGCTCATGTGACAAGGGTGACTTCTCTCCTATTACTTTCTCTTTTGTATTTGATTTCATGTTTAACTATAATACAAGTTTGGTGTTTGTTTTCATATTTAGCTAAAGTTTATACCTAGAGTATGGATAAACTTTCTATATCTTATTAGTGATGTTTACTTGATTATTTGATGATATTATTTTGAACAAGTTATTTATCACTTTTGCTTTTCTAATCATGATTAACCGGCCATTAGTTGTGATTATCTAAAGGTGTTAAGTTTGCAATGAGAATTGGAATTTAACACTAGCTCAAGGAAGTGATAAATCTAGGGAGTTCACTCACGAGAGTAGAGGAGCACCTTTGTGGATTTAGTGATTTGTTTCATGTAATTTCATAGAACAAATGAATTTGTAGTTAATTCATAACCACAAGAGTAGGTATGGTTTAATTATAAGTATAGTTGATTCACTATGAGAGTAGGTTTCACATACATGAGAAAATTACGCCATAACTAGTCAAGATAATAGCATTCACATAACCGGTAACTTCATTTGCAAGAATAGTAAGAAATTCCATACCTCTAGGAGCTTTCTAGTGTTATTTTTATTACTTTTATGTTTATGATAGTTTAAATAATAAAGAAGTTAGAAAATCACCGGTAATTAAAATCTTCCTTGTGAAATCGACACCTAATACCCCTATACTCGATAAACGATTCGTATATTAGCGAAAAATCGCTTGTGGGGTAATTTGGATTTATAAATGAAAATTTTGATTGTGGATGAGCTAATTGTATATGTATACCCTGTGCTCGTACTCTACTCTATGAAGTCAAGCTACACTACTAGATCTCATCATTTGATCCCCTAGTTCCACTAGTATAACTGTTAACCATTTATTAACTTGTGAGGCATGTAACTTAATCTACCCAATTTTGCTCAAGTCATAACTATCTAACTTAAGTATCAAAGTGACCTCGGGAGAAAAAGCCCCAACCTCCCTTTTTCTTGTGATGTAACCGAGCAGGCAAGCAGATCAACGAACTAAAGCTCAGCTCAACGGACCTTGTTTGCACAATTAGCATGCCACTTCTAGCCATGATTTTAAAGATAATGATTCAGATCCTATACCCTCCTTGATACAATCTATCCAAGAAACATGCTTAGGCCGACAACATCTTAGACATGTTTGCAAGGCCCACAAGAAGAATTAGTCATGGTTGAATAGATAATATCTATTTCTATACTTTAATTATATCCTTCCTTACCACCACCTATAAATGATTTGTTATAAATTTATGTTTATTTTGTGCAAAATATTTTAACATCCATTGGCTACTCCATGAGCTTTCAATTAAATTAAATGCAAATTAAATTTCACTGAGAATTGTTGTTATTACTTCTTTCTTCCATTTATAATTTTTTTAAAATTTAAAGCTATCATACTTTGTTGCTACCTTTCAATATTTCATTGCCTGGTTGTTTTTCATTTCTTTATTTTCCATATTTCCAACATTCAATTACATTTACATTGATGCTTCTACCTAACTCACCCTAGAAATTCTAAATCAAAAAAAAGATACGTCTTATTTCTATATTTCCCATTCAATTGAATTGAATGCAAACTGAATTTCATGAAAAATTATTGTCACTACTTCTCCTTACAAATCTTAAAAAAATTTAAGGCAATTATACCTTACTACTACATTCCTTTGCCCACGTTTTTCTTATTTTTTATTTTCCATATTTTCAACGTTCAATTGCATTTACACTGATGACTCTACCTAACTCAATATAAAAAATATAAATAAAAAAGATACGTCTTATTTCTTTATTTCCTACTGTTCTATATTGTGCAATTTTATATTTTATAAGGGATCTCACTATAAATTCATTTTTTGATAAATTGCCTCTCGAAACTCTAGGCTTAGAGGTGTCAACGGGTCGGGTTTGGGTCGGAATTGAAAATTCTGGACCTGGACCCGTTTTTATATAGTAGACTCAGACCCGACCTGTATATCCGACGGGTTTTGACCTTAGAGTCTCAAAACCGGATCCGACGAATTCAGGTCTAAAAGGTTCAAATTTAAATATTTCAAAATTAAATCTAAAACCAATCACCAATTCAATCTCCAAACTTAAACAAATCAAATTATAAAGCTAAATTACAAATAACTCGCAATAGTCAATTCCAAACTAACCACAAATCAATTTACAAAGTTATTACTAAATTGTTAATTTTGTAAAAAAATGTATTTAAAAATATTTATATTTTATAATTATTAATATATTGTTCGGATCCGGATCGAATATGGGTCAAAATCCTATATTCTGTATTCGACCGGATTTGGTGGGATGTGATTTGAGACTGGTTCGTGAGATTCTAGGGGCAGAAAGAGATCATTCCGAGCTTTGTCGGCTGTCATTTTTGCTTTGGAGGAAGTCTTGGCTCGTGATCATCACAAGGTTGGCCCGATAGCATGTAACTCTCCTCGTAGCAACTCGTGCTTCGATTTGTGGGCAAATTGCTTTCAAGAGAAGGGGAATGATGTGAATTAAGATATACCATCACACAAGTTTCAAGCATCTTCGGTTGAAGATTGATGGAGTAAGCTAGCTTAGTTTAGTTACAAGTTGAATTCATTTTATTAGTCTTGTTAAGCGAGGATTTAAATGTCAATTTCCTTGCTAATTTTAGTCGTTTTATTAGGAGTTTTATTTCGGCCAGATTAAGTCCTTTTAATGAGCTGAATTATGGTTAATTTAATTAGAGTTTTAGTCATTTAGTTAAGTCCAAATCACAGCCGGTTTTTGAGTCCATGTAAGGCTATAAATAGCCTAGTCTTTCCAACATTTTTAGGCAATCAGAATTTTCCAGCAAATATTGGTGAGTTATTCACTTTCTCTTGTCCAAAAGAGCCTTTCTTGAATACTTGAGAGTTTCTTGAGGGTATTCAATCGAACTTATCAATTAAGTATATACTTTGGTTGTGGCTCTGATACCAAGCTGATACGAACCCGCTCGAAGGTATAAATTCGTATCCCACCAAGCTCTAGATCTAGACGAAGAATCAAGTTGATTGCAGAACTCTTGACCCCTCTAAATCATGAAACTATGAACTAAGATAGAATCTCAACTCACAACTTAATAATTTAGCGAACAAAAATTGTTTGTAGAATAATGCCACAATCAAGGTGTATACTTGATTGATAAGTTCGATTGATTGATAAGTTTGATTGAATACCCTCAATGTAGACACCAAAATTTCATTTATTTAATTCAATTTTAGCTTTATTTTTATTCTTATTTTTATTTATTTTAATTAATTAAATGATAGTTAGTCTTTATTTTTGCTTATTTTTATAAATTAGGTCTATCATTTTTATTTTTAAGATATTTTTGCATTAAATTTCTGAAAAGGAAAATTTTCACAAAAATTTGTTTTAATGCTCTTAGATTACATTTCTTTAAAATAAATGAAAATTTTGCAATGCATTTGCAATTAAGAATTAACATTTTTTTACCTAAATTGATTTTGAAAAACAAAAATATAATAAATAAATAAAAATAAGAAGATAAGGGGGGTTTGCATGTTGGACAATTGTGTTAGGGGAGTATTAGAGAAATGTATTAGGGAAGCATTAGACAAGTGTTAGTGCTTGCAAATAGGACAAGTGTCCTTATTTAGTTGACACCACATGCAAGGAGGAGGGTAGGTGGCAAGACACTTGGAAACCTAGGAAAATTTGGAAACAAAAGGCAAAGGGTAAAGCAAGAGGCTACGGGCTGGTTAGAGGAAAGGGTGAAGGAAAAAACTGGAAAAAAAAAGAGAGAGAAAGGTAGACTAAGGGAAGATACGGGAACAAGGGGAAACAAAGGAAGCCAAGAGAGGTTTTTGAGCAAAAAAGAGAGGACTGAACAAAAGGAGGAAAACCAAGGGGAAGGCTTGGGGGCTGAACAAGAAAGGAAAAAAGAGAGTGGCGGTTGAAGGAAAAGGTGGAACCAAGAGAGGAGCTGGGAGGAGAGCTTCGGGCAAGTGAGGGAAAGCAAGAAAAAAGAGGGTTTGAGGCTGAGGAAAAACAAGTGAAAAAGAAAAGGAAGAGGCTTCGGCTGGGTAAGGAAAAAGGGAGGAGAAAATAGGGTTTTGGGGCGTAGAAAGAAGGAAGAAAAAGGCTCAGACAGGAGGAAGTTTTCTAGAGGGAGAAAAAGAAAAAACTGAGCGAGAAAGAGCGGAAGGAGCTTGAGGTCAAACAAGAAGAAAAACAAAAAAAGAAAATAGGGAGCTTCACGGAGGATCAGAAAAGGAAAAACAAGAGAGAAAGGGAGAAGGAGAGAGCTGCGGGAAAGGAAGAAAAAAAGAAACAAGAGGGGAAGGAAGAAAAAAGAAACAAGAGAGGAGGAAGAAGGAAAGTGAACCCAACACAGGCTGCAGTGCAGAACCCAGGTGGTTAAACGTATTTAATTTTCCCAATCTTCAAGTCGAAGTCCATATGCGACCCAACACCCCTGCTTCCATCCCTTCTCAATTCCCCAAACTTTCAACTAGTTTTACCTTCATCTCCATATTTTTAATTCATGGGTTCACCGAATAAGCCCCAGTAAATCCACAATAACGAACAAAGTGCAGCCTCCAATCTCAGGTCATGAAAAATGACCTCTGTTTCAACTTCCAGGTATTTGATAGCTATCGCTCTCTTCCTCCCGTATTTCGAAATTGTATATGCCGACTTCAACGTCTCCTTCACTTCCGAAAATGTTGATAAAGATCCAAACTTTGAGTCTCTATTTGCTTTTATGGTGATGCTAAGCTTGTTAGCGGCCATGATAAGGCAGTACGGTCGTCTAGTTTAGTTGCTCCAATTGGAGCTTGTGATTATGTTTAGTTGATTCTTGTTCTGTATGTGTATAGCCTTTCTCCTTTTCTTTTACGCTGGGTTCAATATTTGGTAGAGGATTGGATTTTGTTTTTTGTTAACATGGCATGCCATAGTTTTCCTTCCTGCCCTGTGTTGAATGTGCAATAGATCTGAGTAGGTTGTGAAAAATGGCGGCTACCAATTTGCAGAAAGAAACCAGCGAATGAGGAAGAAAGCCATCGAGCATGATGCATGAAAATTTTCAAAAATTACACTTTAACCCCTAATTTTTCAAGTAATGCTACTAAGGCCCAAAAAATTGGAAAAATTAATCACTTTTGCCCCCTTAACATGTTATTTTTCTTTGGAATGATTTAATGTGATTTTTGGATAGATTTTTAGTGAGCTTTAGGATGAATTTGAAGGTTTAATAACTTTCGCTAAATCTATAGTTTTATTTGAATTTTTAGTAAAACAATTAAATATTTGGGTAATATTTTTGTTTTGGGGTTTGATGAGAGGATTTTGATTTATTTTGTGAACTTTGGCATTTAGTTTTGGTAGGCTTCATCTTAAATCCTTAACTTTATTATATTTTAATTGAGACCCTTAATATTTGTAATAATAATGATTTGACCCCTCAAACTTCTTTATTTTTTAAAATTGGGTCTTTGTTTGTTTTAATTTGTTGAATATGGGTTGTTTACTTTTATTTGAATGCTTTGATAATTCAATGTCATGTGTATTTCCATTTCTTGTGATTATTTGTTAATTAAAGTAATGTCTTGACCATTTTCTTTGTTTTGGAGGGAAAATAAGAAAAATTTCATTTCTTTGGGTCAACAATTCAAGGGAGGTACACTCTACTCCTTTATTTTGATTTTATTTGATCCTATGTGCTATTATGTGACTTTATGTGTGAAATTGCATGCTTTTTTGAATTTTTTTACTATTTCATTTATTTCTTTATTCACTTTATTTATTTTAATTTAATTTTGGTTATTTGAAAGGCGATTAAATGCCAAATTATAATAGTTAGCTTATTATTTTATTTCATTTCATTCTTTCCCTTTTTAGATTGTAGTTAGAGTCCCCAAATGTAATAGTTAGGTCTTTATTTGCTTTATTTACTTTGTGTGTTTTGCATGCTTGTGTGTTGACGTGTTACTTACTTTCTTAGGGTCTTGCATCTAGATATCATGCTTATGTGTTATGTGCTATATGTGATTTATTTGTTTATTTACTTTTATCATGTTTTATATGATTTATTTGATTATAATAAATGCATGACGTCACCACGCTAGTCCAATACTAGTTGTAGCCCCTTTTTCGATTACACACTAGTCCAATGCTAGTTGTGGTCCTCTTTCCCGTTTTTTCGCTAGCCCAATGCTAGTGAGAATGTATAGACATGGGCTAGTTCAACACTAGACCCTTAGGGACCATCCACGCGTTAGATCATGTTTGTGTATCAATCACTACATCTTCATGTATATTTTCTACTTTTTAGGGTTTTTTTTCACTTTGCATGACATTTTCCTTATATGTATGTATTCCTTATCCCATATTTCCTTTATATGTATATCGCTTATCCTATATTCTCCTATATGTATATTCCTTACCCCTATATGTGAAACATGACATGTAGACTTGCATTCCATTTAAAAAATTAAAACTAGGTCAGATCATTTGCCTGATTAGATAGGAGAAATACTCCTCAAATATGGGATATGGACGAGTATGGCTCTCTAGTCTTAGCACGATCGTATTCCGTCTATTAAAGGAAAAATTAAAGTCACGAATTTTAGCCCCGGCACCCGTTATGATGCATTCCTTTAGATCATGTATAATTATTATTTTCTTTTCTTTTCTTCGAATCTCATATTTTTGCATATTCGTGACCTCTTCAAAGAGTCACTTTTGGGTATCACAATTAATATGATTTGCACCAATTAAGTTTTGAAGATATATTCCGACCTCTTGATATCCTCCTAGGGTTAGGTTTTGCGTCCATATAGTGACATCCAAATGTGATAAATTCTCAAGTTAAAATAAGAAAATTTTTTATTAAATCACGCAACTAATTTTGGCTAGATTAAAAGGGTACCTTGAATTTTATCATTGCCTTCCCTTTTTTCAAATGTGATTCCCGACCCCTTTTCTCTTGATTTTCGCAGACTTGGAGTCGTTTAAAAAAGGCTTTCTCTACGGTTTCTTTAAAAATTCATTTTAGGTGGTTTGGTACACCTTAAATCAATACCAAATGGCGACTCCTATTTTTCATTAAAAATCCTTTTTGAACTATTATTTTTGGGTCAAAATCGTCGCACTTTTTAGTCCTATTTAGACCCATTTTCTTTATTTATTTTCTAAAAATAAAAAACTAATTTTTCATTCAAAAATTCATTTTTATCAAAACTCGTAATTTTATTATTTTTTCAAAAAATGGGGCGCGACACTCAAGAAACTCTCAAGTATTCAAGAAAGACTCTCTTGGACAAAAGAAAGTGAATAACTCACCAATATTTGCTGGAAAATTCTGATTAGCTAAAATGTTGGAAAGACTAGGCTATGTATAGCCTTATATGGACTCAAAAGCCTAATGTGATTTGGACTTAACTAAATGACTAAAACTCTAATTAAATTAACCATAATTCGGCTCATTAAAAGGACTTAATCTGGCTGAAATAAAACTCCTAATAAAACGACTAAAATTAGCAAGGAAATTGACATTTAAATCCTCGCTTAACAAGACTAATAAAATGAATTCAACTTGTAACTAAACTAAGTTACCTTGCTCCATCAATCTTCAACCGAAGATGCTTGAAGCTTGTGTGATGGCATATCTTAATTCGCATCACTCGCGAACATGGATATAATTGTCATTTGACAAATTTTAGGGTTAATTTTATGGCTGGACTTTTATATTTGGAGGGAAAATTACTTTGTTTTATTTGTCATTTTTATGTCAATGTTAGTTATATAGTTAATGAATAATAGAATTTAGTCACTTAGTGCTTTAATTGTTTTTGAGGATGATTAATGATTTGTATGGCATATTTAAGACTTAAAATGATTTAGATCAGTGGCAGAGTCAGAAAAAATTTTCAGTAGGGGCAAAAACAATTCTAAAATTTTTTACCTCCTTTTTTCTAGTTTTTAAGAAAAAAATTCACCAACAAGTACAAATGATACATATAGTCCATGAAAAATATAAAAAGATAAACTCAAAATTATTAATGTAATAATAATTTTATTTCAAAAAGTAAATTAAACCATTTACAATTGCTCATGATGAATTTTCATATTTTGATAACTGTTTACAACCTTTTTATTTTGAACTTCACAAAATATATTTTTCTCAATATAAGTAACTAAATAATTATTCATCCAAGTGTTTTCCATTTTATTTAGTAACCGATTCTTTACTATATTCATAATTGAAAAAACCTTTTTTACGGTAGCTGTAATAACAGGTAAAATTAAAAGCAACCTTATGAGCATATAAATCAATTGATACACAAAACTTTAAGGGGCATATTTAAAATTATATCAAAATTTTATGAGTATTATAGAAATTTAAGGAAGGTAGTAGAGGACCATGCCCCCAGTGTAAATCCGTCCTTGATTTGGATTCGAGCTTTTTCGAGCATGTTTGCGAATCGCTCATTTATGTTAAACAAGTCAAATACGAATTCAAACTCGAACATGAACTTTGCTTAACAAACCGAACACAAATATAGGTTTGGAATTCGAAAGTTAACAAACGAACACAAATCTTGTTCGAATCACTTAACGAACAGAGTTTAAACATGAGATACTGGATTCGATTCAGCTCGTTTACAACTCTAATAATGGTTTAGTTTCAAAAATTGTCCCATCATTGTTGAAAAAATAAATAAATAAAAGAAATAGTTGGCCTATTTGGTGGTGGAACTTTTGCCAAGTTTTCTTTGACAAGTATTTTACCAATTTTTACTACAGGAATCTTAAAAACTCTCCAAAGTTTTTTAACATATACATTTCAAAATGCCCAAAACACATAAATAATTCTTCCCTTCTTTCCTTTCTTCTTCCTTCTTCCCACACTTCAACACACCACCACCTCTATCGCTAGCTAGTCGGCTCTGTAGGCAACCTCTTTTTTTTCCTCCTACTCTCTCCCCTTCTCCTCCCCCTTTCCTCTCTTTTCTCCTCTCTCCTCCCTCCTTCCTCCCTCTGCTCCAATCACGCAATCGGAAGCTGCAGGGGAGAGAGGGAGAGTGGCAGGGGAAGGGAGAGGAGAGGATAAGGGGAGAGGGAAGGAGAAAGAAGAAGGAAGAAGGAGGAAAGCGGAGGGAGAGGGGAAAACAGAGAAAAAAGAAAGAAAAATAAAGAAGGTTGCCGGCATCAGTTACCAGTGGGAGTGCTAGCTAGACATGTAAATGGGTAAAGTTTTGATTGGATCTTTTTAATCCAAATCCAGACCTATTAAAATTAATTAAACTCAAATCCAAACTCAGACCCTTTTGGGTTTGAAAAAGTAAGTCCAAACCCAAACTCTCATGGATCTAGATATCCAATAAGTGTCTATTGTATTTTTTTGAATATACTAAAATCAAAATATATTAAAACAGATAGAGTTAAATAAATAATATAAATACCATCCAATTTTTATCTTCAAATAATAAAATTAATATTCAAAAAGTTGAATGCAATACTATGAACTCAAAAAAAAGAATTATTATTGACTACTTCTATTTATTTTATTTTCAAAGTTTCAACTATACCCACGTTCAATCTTTCATTTGTTTGCCTTTACTTTTCTCCTTTTCCTGAAAATTTTGTATCAATTATAATGACAACTAGGATTAACTTGAAAAAAGAAAACAATTATGAAGTTTTGCTGTATTCGATCCAATTGCCATAAAATATTAGATTATTTTATAAATCTACTAATACACACACATAGATATATATATGTATATATATATTATATGAGTCTGGTTAGGGTCTGGTATAGATTTGAATTTGAGTATGGATTATAAAAAAATCAAATCTTACCCAAACTCGCAACTCTCTTACAGGGCATGGGTCTGAGTAGGGTTTGGATTTAATTTTAAATCCAAACTGTGACGCCCCCACTTCTCTCTAGAGCGAATCCAAGGGTATTCGCAGACCGCCTGCCCAACTCTCGTCGGGGTTCACTACAATTCATAATTCAAAAGTTAGAAATATTTCAAATATTTTCAATATACATTTAAAGTACTTCAAAACATTAATACTTAAAATTAGTTAACCTTCAAACTTGACTACAACCCAAAAGAGTATGTACTATAGTCATTGCTATAATACAACTTGAAGTCTCTAAAAGAAAACAATTTAGTACTATTCATGGGCACTCTCGGTTTTGAACCCTGTTAAGGAAAACAAAGGAGTGGAATAAGTTAAACAACCCAGTGAGGTTCCAAAACACACAAGCAGTTCTAATAAATCAAATAAATTAAGCATAATGCACATATGGTTCAAGGTTTCACATTGACACATTAAAATGAGACATTTATCATTTTACAAAAATAAACACACATTAAAAGGATACGGTGTTCACGTGAAACTATTTCGGTCAGCTGCACTTTATAACTCCAATAATTCCCCCGATTTGTCTGACCATCATCTTATTCCTCCAGCGGTAATACTCGAGTATACCGAAACGGTGGTCCGGGGTTCCAACCTATTCGACCGAACCCATTTCTGGTTCGAGCAGGTTAGCAACCAAGGGCAGGACCCAGTTCAACTAAGAGCTTACAACATGCGCAAATAATCAAATAAACCGGTAAAAGGTAGAAATTCATGGTTAAATGGTAGAAATTTGTTATTTTAATAGGTCGAATGTGATAAAGTATGCACTCGCCTTAAAACGGTGGAAAATTACATTGGAGCAATTATAGGGAACACTTAACACTTAAACATACAAGAAATATGCAGTAAACATGTAGCAAAACTATTTAACTCACAAACATGCAGGGAACACTCACAGTTACATGCGATATGTTTCGGTTCTTGGATAACACCCTTGATTACCCTCGAGTTCTGAGGTAAGAACCAACAAGTTTATATGAAAGTGAAAATCAAAATCTTAGGGTTTTCGCACTTAAGAAGTGAAGAAACAAGAGTTGGTAGATAATTCTCAAATGTATACTGAAGAATAAAGCGAGTCGTTATAGCCTTTTCAAATTCAAAGTTCAAAAGTAAGAATGGAACCATGAGAAATCAAGTTCTAGGTCCAAAATTAAGCATAATAAAGAACATTAAGATTTCTCATTTAAATCCAAGGAAACATCAAGTACAAGAGAAACTTGTATCCTCCATGAAATTGAGTTTAAAATGAACCATCAATTTCAAAAGAAAGTGAAAAGTTCTTAAAAGCTCATTTCCTACAAAATCGGAAATTTTCAGCTTTACACGACAAAATTTGGAAAATCAGATCTTGAATTTGGTACGTCCAAAAACGGAAAACTTTACCCCATTAGAAACTAGATTAAAATTACTAAAAGTTCCTAGAAGAAACTTTTCCAAGATTCTAAACGGAAAGCCTTCATATTTCAGCTCAAAGCTGCTGACTGAAGAGGTAAGACAGAACCAGTCTTGGTTTTCGGCGATATTTGGAAATTCGGCAAAATTCACAGAAAGCGAATCAGTTTTTGAAATTTGTAACACAATAAGAGTTCCATACAAAGTTTCAAACATAACTAGCAGAACTAAATTTTGGGTTTTTGAGCAACAAGATATAACAGTTTGAAGTCAGTTGATTTTTGTATTCTAATTAGCGAATTTTCAGATTTAAAGAGCAATCTTTGGGGCATTATTTGAGTATCGAAATGGTATTGAAGTCACACTAAATTTGGTACACTTAAACTTCTGTATGTGGACTACCTCTCTATCAAAATTTAGACAAAAACTCACACGAGAAGGCAGTTAACGAAATGACCAAAGTTTGTGAAATCTTTCAAAACTAATATGCCAACCCTATCTCTCTTTCTCTTTCAAAAGTTTTGTCCAAAGAAATCAGCCTCCAATTAGCTCCATATTTGAAACCAAGATTCCAGAAACATTTAATGAGCAATTGACACTAAAATTTTTGAAATATAACATCCCAAAACGGATTTGACCATTCGGTCAACAAGGAAGGGAAAAGTTTCCAATTTCTAGCTTTGTCACATTTTCGAAACCAAACTATATCAAACTCTATACAACTCCAAATTGAGATTGGTTTATGGTGTTGGAAACTAGGTTCCAAATGCTATATTTCATCAGAAGACATCATTTTAAAAATCTTTTTACAAGTGGAACAAAATCGAGCTACAAGATGCAGCTTCCCAGTTTCTCTTGGACAGACTGGCAAAGCAGGACAGTCCACTTTGCTGAGTCGCTACGGTCTACTCAAAACGAACTATCAGGGGGTTTTTATACTGTTGGAAAGTTATGAATGTCTAGTTTTGAATGCCACAATTTTGACTTTTGTACAAAGAGTTATGTTTGGACAAAGAAACACTGTCCGAGTACCCTGTTATGTGTTTTCCAGATTTGAATCTTTACCAAAACTCAAGTTTTGCACAACCATTCAATACGATTTTTGAAAGACACTTTGTACACACAATATACAATATATATCCATAAATTTCATAGCCAACCAAGTATCAAAATTTTGAAATAAAAATAGAACAACATGGACAGAATTTTCAGCCAGCTTGCCTTCACAACTTTCCTTCGATTTCTCTCCATTTTCTAACCGAAATCATCTCATTCATCACATAAACAATCATAATCAAACATTAAAGCATCAAGTCAGCTACCTAAAGGTCTCATCAAGACAGCTAGCTTATGATTTAAAGCGAAATAAATGGTTTCCCAAAGTCCGCTAGCCTACAACGCGGTTAGGGTTTCAAACCCATGAAAATTAACCGCTAAACTTTGGAGAAATGGAAAGATTAAAGAGATGAAATGATTACCCTTAGAACCCTAGATGAATATCAGATTTTTCCACCAAAAATTCTCCAAAAAAATCCACAAGATTGCTCCTTGCTTCTAGCTAGAGTGGTACTCTAAATTGTGAATGATTTAGTGGAGGATTTGTAAGTGAAATGGAAGTTAGAAGATGAAGTTTTTCCTTCCCTTTGTTCTTCCTTGAGGGCTGGCCAAAAATGGAGAGAGAGAAATGAGTGTTTGAGTGTTGTGGCTTGTCTTGGAAGATTGGAGGGAAAAGTAGGCATTAAACTTGCCAAAGTCAACTTTGAATAGTTGTCGTAATAGGGTTCCGTACCACCAATTTCTCTCGGGTTTGATACACTCATGTACAAATCCTCTAATGTAATTCCTTTAATACTACAATTACTCATACATATTAGTTTAGTATTAAATTTTCAAATCTCCAATTAGTCATATTGGTGTGACTTTCGAGAAACTATCAATGCGCGCGCAGTAAAAGTTTAAATTTTGACTCACTCATATTTAATCGCTCAATTAACTTTTCTTAGTCTACTATTGATCATTCTTAATTCTCCAAAATTATTGTATTCTCGGATCGAACATTGTCTAAAAAAACGTGTATTCACTATTCCTTACTAAACGAGTCGCAGAAAATTAATTTTGCTAACGTGACGTTTTAAAAATATAAGTGAGATATTGTTCTCTGAAAATGGACTTTAAATGGTTGAAATAAATTATTCAGAGAAAACGGGTGAATAAATAATTAAATAAACCAGTAAAATAGATTTAAAAGTAAATAAAATTCGGGTCCTCACATGCTTTCACCCTTAAAAGAATTTCGTTCTCGAAATTCATACCTTCTAAAATCTCAGATAACCCTGGACCTTGTTGTGTGATCATTGCATATGCTCTTGCAGATGCCATTGGTCGGTTTCCTTCTTCATTGACTTGTCGAGGGATAATTTTATTTTCTTGTTGAATAGTAGTTTCTCGTGGATACCTCTTTGGGCAGTCATGAACTTTATGGTTGGTACTCCCACATCCCATACACTTTCGTCCCTTCACCCAACAGTTTTCTTCGGTATGATTCGTCCTTCCATAATATCCACAGATCAGACGAGAAGTTGTGACTTGATTTGCCTGCGAAATTTCCCTTGATTGTATCTGTTCTACTGGAGTTCCATGTGACATAGTTCCTTCTGGTTTCTTTATCATGGGTGGTGAAGGAAGTGATAGTCTTATTCCATCCACTCCTTTTCTAACTTTGGGTAGCGGTCCAATTTCTCTTGGTACTTCAAGGTAGTGACTACCATTGGATACATCTCTTTTTCTCACTTGAAAGGTTCTCAGTTGGGATTTTGTGCTCTCCACCCTTTGTGCTTTCTTAATAGCGTTGTAGACACCAAATTTTAATTTAATTTAATTTATTTTATTATCTATTTTTATTTATTAAACCCATGATTTTTAGACATTTTTTAGTATTTTTATTTCATTTTAGTTGACTTTGTTTAAATTTTTCATTTTTGGTTTTATTTTCATTTTGTTTAGAAAATCATCTTTTAATTAATTTTAATTAATTCATTCATTCGAAAAGAAAAGAAAAAACAAAGAAAAATGACAAGTGGGATACATGCAATGGAGCAAGTGGCACACATGCAATAGGGACAAATGTCCCTTTACTCATTTGACAACGCAACACCTAGAAGGTGAGGTGTTGGGACACATAGGGGGCTAAGGAAATTTGAAAGAAAAGGGAAAAGAATGAAAAAGGAATTGAAAAAACAGGGCAACAAGGCTTCGGGGATTAGGAAAAACAGAGGGAAAAAAAGACTAGGGAGGAAGAAACCAAAAAAACAGAGGTCTTTGGCTGAGAAAAATGGGGAAACTATTCGGGAGGCAAAGCGAGAAAGAAAAAACGGAGAGTAGGGAGCTAAGGAAAAAACAGAGGAGGCTTTCGGCTGAAAAAAAAACAGAGCAAAGGAAAGAAAAACCAAAGCAATCGAGACTCTTCTCCTTCTTCATTCAAAAAGCCGCGAGAAAGAAAAAACGGAGAGGAGATGGGAGATTGAGAGAGGTTTCGGCAGAGAGTAAAAACAAAGAAACAGAGGAAAAGGGTCGGCGGTCGAAGAGGTCTGGGGAGAGAAAAAACAGAGCAAGCAAAAAAGGGGGGAAAATCTGGACAAATTGGGGGAAGTTTTCGGGGAAGCTAAAGCGAGAGAGAAAGCCAGAAAGTAGAGGGAAAATCTGGAAAAATGAAAAGAAAGCAGAGGAGCAAAGCTGAGGAAGAACGTGAGCTGCCACCACCTCGTCGGAATCCACCACTGCCATCTACAAATCTTCACCGAGAGAGTGTGCGCGGTAAGTTATCCTTTTAATTTCACTTTTCTCTTCAAGCTCAGACTTTTGAAGCTCAAAGCAGAGAATTATTTCTTGAATTTTCTTCGTGGGTTATCCACAATTTTGAATGTGCGTGTTTTATGTGTCAATTGGACTGGAGTTTCTTGGGTTTTTGACAAAATTTTGGGGCTGAATATAGCTTTAATTGAGTAGAAGATTAGCGAAATTTCTAATACCCCTAACCTATTTGATGAAAGGCCTGATTGAAAATTCTAATTGAAAGATGATTTGTCTGTATTTTTGCGTGTGAAGAAACTGGATAAGTCACCAAGTTCTTTTTCTTTCGTTTGAGAAATTTTGATGTATTGGTGTCTTGCACTTTCTCTGATTTTCGTTCCCTTATGTTTTCCCTTTGCATGAATCCGAATTAATGTTACGAGAGAGAGTTTGTTTTTGTGTGGATTTCATTGCCGAATTGGGGAATGGCAAGAGTTGAAATTGATTCTTGGTGTCACTTTGATTGCAAAGAAGAACAGGAATGGCCGTCTGATGTAGAACCCGTTTGGAGAAGATGATTATTTGTTTAATCTATAATTTCAGTCCCTCCATTTTCTTTTGGTTTGTGATTTGGCCCCAGATTTTCTGAACTTCATAATTCGACCCCAAAACCTTCATAATTCCTTCAATTAGGTCCCTATTTGTATTGCATCTGAACCTCTCAAGTTTTCCCTTATTCCGCTATGGCCCAGAAATTGGAAAAGTGAAACTTGTTTCACCCTTTTTAGATTTTAATCATCCTGTCATTTTTTTTAAGTAGTCTTTTGGGTAGATTAATTCTTGATTTTATGACATAATTGTGGCTTAATAATTTTAGTTGATTTTTTCATTTGGGTTAAAAGGTTATTTGGGTTGGGTTTGTGAAAATGGATCTAGTTTATTTTTTGTGGGTTCTGGCTTGGGCTTAGGAAGTAAAAGCCAATTTTTTTTTGTTGTGTTTATTTTGTTAAAAATGAAGGCCGGCCCACTTGTCACCTCTAGACTCTGCGACGGGCCTAGCAAGTTTTCGGCCCAAACAAATAACAATGGCCCATTTGCCTCAGGCCCGCTAAAAACTAGAAAATAGATTTGCACTTTAGCCCCTGATCTTTGCATTGGTTTCATTATGGCCCAGAACACTTAAATTTCTTTCAATCAGGTCCTTAATTTAATTACAAATAGGTCCTTAAACTTTATTTTCTTGTAATTTTGACTCCAGATTTTTGCGATAATTATAATTTAACCCCTAAAACTTTATTAATTTTTGCAATTACGTCTTTGATTGTTTTAATTTCTTAAAAGTAGGTTGTTTCCATGATTCAATTGATTCAATTTCATATTTATTTCCATTTTCTTATGATTATTTGTTAATTAAAGTGATGCCTTGACATTTTCTTTGTTTTTGGAGGGTAAGTAAGATAAATTTCACTTCATTAGACAATCAATTCAAGGGAGGTACACTTTACTCTTTATTTCGATTTTATTTGACCCTATGTGCTCCTATGTGATTCTAAGTGTGCAATTGCGTGATTTTGAATGTTTTATTTTTATTTCATTTAGTCACTTTATTTGCTTCAATTTTGTATATTTATTTTAATTTAATTTGTAATTATTTGGAAGGGCATTTAAATGCCAAAATTGTAATAGTTAGGTATTTATTTTACTTATTTATTTCCCCCCTTTTAGATTGTAGTTAGGGCCCCCAAATATAACAGTTAGAAATTTATTCGCTTTAGTTGCTTTGTGTGTTTTGCATGCCTATGTGTTACGTGTTTACCACTTTCCTAGGGTCTTGCATCTAGATATCATGCTTATGTGTTATGTGTTTTATGTGATTTATATGTTTATTTGCTTTATTATGTTTTACGTGATTTATTTGATTACAATAAATGTGAGACGTCACCACACTAGTCCAACGCTAGTTGTGGCCCCCCTTTCTCGATTCCACACTAGTCCAACGCTAGTTGTGGCCCTTGGTTCGGATTTTTCACTAGTCCAACGCTAGTGAGGACTCATAGACATGGACTAGTCCAATGCTAGACTTTTAGAAGCTTCTCGCGCGTTAGATTATGTTTGTGTGATAAATCACTACATTTCATGCATGTTTTCTATCTTTTAGAATCTTTTATCATTTTGCATAGCATTTCCCTTCTATGTATATTTCTTATCCCATGTTCTCCCTTATATGTATATCTTTTGTCCTATATTTTCCCTTATATGTACATTCCTTACCCCTTTTGAATGAAAACATACCGTTAGATTTGCATTTCATTTAAGAGTTAGAATTAGGATAGCACATTTGCTTGATTAGATTAGAAAATAAACCCTTGAATATGGAATATGGACGAGTTTGGCTTTTCTAGTCTTAGCACGCTCATATTCCCTCTATTAAAGGAAAAATTGAGTCACGAACATTAGTTCCCTGTACCCGTTATGATGCATCCCTTTAGGTCACGTATATTTGTATATTATTATTTTACTTTTCTTTTCTTAGAGTCTCATATTTTTGCATTATTCATGACCTCTTCAAAAGGTCCCTATTGGGCATCACAATTAATATGATTGGCATCTATTAAGTTTTGAAGAGATATTTTGACCCCTCAATACCCTCTTAGGTCTGGGATTTGCATTCATATAGTACGTCCAAATGTGATAAATTTTTAGGTTAAAAATAAGAGAAATTTTTGACTAAATCAAGCAACTAACTTTGGTTAGGTTGGAAGGGTGCCTTGGATTTTTATCCTTGCCTTCCCTTTCTTCAAATGTGACTCCCGAACCTTTTTCTTTGATTTGCGTAGATTTAGGAGTTGTTTAAAAAGGGTTTTTTTGTAATTTTCTTTAAAAATTTTATTTTTAGGTGACTTGGTACACCTCAACTCAATACCAAGTGGCGACTCCGATTTTTTTTATTCAAAAAATCCTTTTTAAACTATAATTTGGGTCAAATCGTTGCACTTTAAAGTCCCATTTAGACCCATTTCTTTATTTATTTTCTAAAAAATCAAAACCCATTTTTTACCCAATATCCATTTTTCTAAACTCGTTTCTTTCTTATTTTTTAAAAATGGGGTGCGACAAGCGTCGCTAAATGTTTCAATCTATACTGCGGCACGGGCATCCAGGATTTCTAAATTTAATATTTGGATAAACCGTCTTATTCTCTTCCGTTTCGTAGCCACCAATTCTGGAGCATATTTAGATAATTTCGTGAATTGTGTTTTATATTTAGCCACACTCGAAGTTCCTTGACGAATTTTTATAAAATTGTCTTTTCTCTTTTCTTGGACTAGTGGAGAAAGAAATTTCTCATTAAACTCTCGTACTTTGTGTATCCAAATTCTTGGAATTTGATCTCTTTCCCACTTGTTTCTTATAACATTCCACCAGGTTCGAGCTGCTCCTTCAAGTTGAAATACAGCAAAAGTGATTTGTCTTTCTTCTGTGTAGTTCAAAGTATCGAATATATCTCTTATATTTTCTAACCAATTTTCAGTCACTTCTGGGTCAGGTCCTCCAGAAAATTTGGGTGGGAAGAATTTCTGAAACCACTCCAAAACTCGATCCTCTCTTACCTCCTAGTTTCCACGTTGGTTTTCTTGTCCAATCCCCTGACCCTGTTGTACTACTAAGAGTTCTAGTACATCAGTCATGTGAGTTAAAACTAATGCCATTTGGTCATCTCCTTTCCCAACCCTTGACTTGGCATTTTGATCAGTAGTAGACTCATTATCTACTCTTTGATTTCGGGGTTGTCTGGATTGACGTCCCTGTCGTTGTCCTCTAGTTTCCATGTTCACAACTAATCTATATGCACATACATAAACCCCACACCAAACCATAATTGAACTATACGCACATACCAGTAACAACAGTAAAGAAAAATGAAATTACTTGCACAAATAACATTATCACCGTACAAGTCAAATACGACTAGAACTCATTAGATCATAACACAAGTTACAGTCAAGTAAAGCACATACAAGGTCAGTAAACAAAAGTAAACAGGTGATTAACAAAAGTACATGCATCTCCAAAGTACAAATTTCTAAGTTCTACTCCCATCGTCCCATTACAAAAGATCAAAAGTAATGCTTCACTAGATTAATTGGAACTAAATGATTCCCGTTCCCTAACACTAGGATCTTCTGGGCCACGATCTTCACCAATTCTCTTTCTTAATTGTTGTGTCATCCTAGTCAAACAATTATTGGTTTCCTCTAACTGTTCACGTAAAATATCGGCTCATTCTTGCTTCTCGAGCACCTTAGTCTCAAGCACCCGAATGCAGTGATTTGCTCTTTCATTCGCAATGACTAGCCTTTGTCTCTCCTCTGCTATAACTAGTACCACACAGTCAGGATGCGAATGTGTTATCCAACAATCACATCGACGATCCATCCTACGCTCTGGGACGAACTGCCGAAATGGCTCGCCCGGCCCTGTTTGAAACATAAGAGGTCGAAATCGCCTCCTAGGCAGTCCTCGTACACCATTTTTTTTCATTCCTACAATCCCAAGTAAGATTATTGGCTTAAATCAACTTTTACTAGGCGACGTGTCACTTAACAGTCCAACGAGTCTCACAGTCTGGCATCCTAAATTTTAAACCTAGAATACACTACAGAGATCTAAAACCTAAGCTCTAATACCACCTGTGACGCCCCCACTTCTCCGTAGGGCGAATCCAAGGATATCCGCGGAACGCTTGCCCAACTCTGTCGAGGTTCACTACAATTCATAATTCAAAAGGTAGAAATACTTCAAATATTTTCAATATACATTTAAAGTACTCCAAAACATGAATACTTAAAATTAGTTAACCTTCAAGTTTAACTACAACCCAAAAGAGTATGTACTACAGTCATTAGTATAATACAACTTGAAATTTTCAAAAGAAAATAATTTAGTACTATTCATAGGCACTCTCGGTCTTGAATTCTGTTAAGGAAAACAAAGGAGTGGAATAAGTTAAACAACCCAATGAGGTTCCAAAACACACAAACAGTTCTAATAAATCAAATAAATTAAGCATAATGCAATATGGCTCAAGATTTCACATTGGCACATTAAAATGAGACATTTATCATTTTACAGAAATAAACACACATTAAAAGGATACGGTGTTCACGTGTAACTATTTCAGTGAGCTGCACCTTATAACTCCAATAATTCTCCCGATTTGTCTGGTCATCACCTTATTCCTCCAGTGAAAATACTCGAGTATACCGAAACGGTGGTCCAGAGTTCTAACCTACTCGACCGAATCTAGTTTTGATTCGAGCAGGTTAGCAACGAAGGCAGGGCCCAATTCAGCTAAAAACTTACAACATGCGCAAATAATTAAATAAACCGATAAACGGTAGAAATTCACGGTTAAACGGTAGAAATTTGTTATTTTAGTAGGTCGAATGTGATAAAGTACGCACTCGCCTTAAAACGGTGAAAAATTATAAATGAGCAATTATAAGGAACACTTAACACTTAAACACACAAGAAATATGCAATAAACATGTAGCAAAACTATTTAAATCACACACATACAGGGAACACTCACAATTACATGCGATATGTCTTGATTCCTGGATAACACCCTTGATTACCCTCGAATCCTAAGGTAAGAACCAACAAATTTATATGAACGTGAAAACCAAAACCTTAGGATTTTCGCACTTAAAAAGTGAAGAAACAAGATATTGGTATATAATTCTTAAATGTATACTGAAAAATAAAGCGAGTCGTTATAGCCTTTTCAAATTCAAAGTTCAAAAGTAAGAATGGAACCATGAGAAATCAAGTTCTAGGTCAAAAATTAAGCATAATAAAGAACATTAAGGTTTCTCATTTAAATCCAAAGAAACATCAAGTCCAAGGGAAACTTGTATCCTCCATGAAATTAAGTTTAAAATGAACCATCAATTTCAAAAGAAAGTGAAAAGTTCTTAAAAACTCATTTCCTACAAAATCGGAAATTTTCAGCTTTACACAATAAAACTTGGAAAATCAGATCTTGAGTTTGGTATGTCCAAAAATGGAAAACTTTACACCATTAGAAACTAGATTAAAAGTACTAAAAGTTCCTAAAAAAATACTTTTCCAAGATTCTAAACGGAGAGCCTTCATATTTCAGTTCAAAGTTGCTGATTGAAGAAGGTAAGACAGAACCAGTCTTGGTTTTCGGCGATATTTGAAAATTCGGCAAAATTCATAGAAAGTGAATCAGTCTTTGAAATTTGTAACACAATAAGAATTCCATACAAAGTTTCAAACATAACTAGCAGAACTAAATTTGGGGTTTTTGAGCAACAAGATATAACAGTTTGAAGTCAGTTGATTTTTGTAATCTAATTAGCGAATTTTCAGATTTAAAGAGCAATCTTTGGGGCATTATTTGAGTATCGAAATGGTATTGAAATCACACTAAATTTGGTACAGTTAAACTTCTGTATATGGACTACCTCTCTATCAAAATTTAGACAAAAACTCACACGGGAAGGCAGTTAACGAAATGACCAAAGTTTGTGAAATCTTTCAAAGCTAATATGCCAACCCTATCTCTCTTTCTCTTTCAAAAGTTTTATCCAACGAAATCAGCCCCCAATTCACTCCATTTTGGAAACCAAGATTTCGGAAACATTTAATGAGCAATTGATGAGCAATTGACACTAAAATTTTCGAAATATAACATCGCAAAACAGATTTGACTATTTAGTCAACAAGGAAGGGAAAAGTTTCCAATTTCCAGTTTTGTCGCATTTTCAAAACCAAACTATATCTAACTCTATACAACTCCAAATTGAGATTGGTTTATGGTGTTGGAAACTAGGTTCCAAATGCTATATTTCATCAAAAGACATCATTTTAAAAATCTTTTCACAAGTGGAACAAAATTGAACTACAAGATGCAGCTTCTCAATTTCTCTCGGATAGACTGGCAAAGCAGGACAGTCCACTTTGCCGAGTCGCTATGGTCTATTCAAAACGAACCACCAGGGGGTTTTTATACCGTTGAAAAGCTATGAATGTCTAGTTTTGAATGCCGCAATTTTGACTTTTGTACAAAGAGTTATGTTCGGACAAAGAAGCACTATCCGAGTACCCTGCTATGTGTTTTCCAGATTTGAATCTTCACCAAAACTCAAGTTTTGCACAACCATGAAATACGATTTTGAAAGACACTTTGTACACACAATATACAACATATATCCATCAATTTCACAGCCAATCAATCATCAAAATTTTGAAATAAAAACAGAACAACATGGACAGAATTTTCGGCCAGCTTGCCTTCACAACTTTCCTTCGATTTCTCTCCACTTTCTTACCGAAATCATCTCATTCATCACATAAACAACCATAATCAAACATTAAAGCATCAAGTCAACTACCTAAAGGTCTCATCAAGACAGCTAGCCTATGATTTAAAACGAAATAAATGGTTTTCCCAAGTCCGCTAGCCTATAACGCGGTTAGGGTTTCAAACCCATGATGATTAACCGCTAAACTTTGGAGAAATAGAAAGATTAAAGAGATGAAGTGATTACCCTTGGAACCCTAGATGAATATCAGATTTTTTCACCGAAAATTCTCCAAGAAAATCCACAAGATTGCTCCTTGCTTCTAGTTAGAGTGGTACTCCAAGTTGTGAGTGATTTGGTGGAGGATTTGTGAGTGAAATGGAAGCTAGAAGATGAAGTTTTTCCTTCCCTTTGTTCTTCCTTGAGGGCTGGCCGAAAATGGAGAGAGAGAAATGAGTGTTTGAGTGTTGTGGCTTGTCTTGGAAGATTGGAGGGAAAAGTAGGCATTAAACTTGCCAAAATCAACTTTGAATTATTGTCGTAATAGGGTTTCGTACCACCAATTTTTCTCGGGTTTGATACACTTATGTACAAATTCTCCAATGTAATTCCTTTAACACTACAATTACTCATATATACGAGTCTAGTATTAAATTCTCAAATCTCCAATTAGTCGTACCGGCACGACTTTCGAGAAACTATCGACGTGCGCGGGTTAAAAATTTAAATTTTGACTCACTCACATTTAATCTCTCAATTAACTTTTCTTAGTCTACTATTGATCATTCTTAATTTTTCAAGATTATTGCACTCTCGAATCGAACATTGCCTAAAAAAAATGTGTATTCACTATTCCTTACTAAACGAGTCGCAGAAAATTAATTTTGCTAACGGGATGTTTAAAAATATAAGTGAGACATTGTTCTATGAAAATGGAGTTAAAATGGTTGAAATAAATTATTCAGAGAAAACGGGTGAATAAATAATTAAATAAACCAGTAAAATAGAATTAAAAATAAGTAAAATTCGGATTCTCACACAAACTCTATCCAAGTAAATTGGGATCTGGGTTAGATTTGGATAAGATTTGACCCATGGACATGTCTAGTATCGACGATGGCGTGACATGTCTAGTATCGACGATGGCGGTCAACAGTAGAGAGGCTGGGAGAGAGGAAAAGCAATAATAGGGTGGGAGAAAAGAAAAGAAAATGAGAGGAAAGAAAGGAAAGAAAAAAGAAAGAGAAAAAGAAAAGGAAAAAGCAAAAAAAAAGAAAAAGGAAAAACAGTTTTTACAAATTAAAAGTTTTTCTACAATTTTTACAGTAAGTTATAGTAAAAGTTTAGATAAATAACCAAAAAACTCACCATCCAAACAGCCCAATAATTTGGAGACTAAATTAACCAAAATGAAAATTTAAAAACCGAATTCTTTAAGTTAGAAAAATTGGGCTTTAAAAAAAATAAAAGTTAGAGAAATTGGAGGACGAAATGAGCTATTGTCGAGGCAGTAAGTAGGAATGGCAACGGGACGGATTTGGGGCGGGGAATCCCTCCCCCGTCCCCTGTCCTGTTGCCAAAAACCTCCCCTTGCCCTTGCCCAGTCTCCCGCACCCCACGACCTACCTCGCCTCACTTCCCCTGTGAGTAGGGGTGGGCAAAAAACCCCGCCGATCCGAAAATCCGACCAACCCGATCCAATCCGAAAAATAGGATGTCCAATCCGATTTTCTTAGCGGGGCAGATGCGGGTCGAGTATTCGCAAAAAACGGATACAAATACAGGTCAGGAAAATAAAAACCCGTGGGTACCCGACCCGCAGGGTATATTATTTAAATATTAAAAAATTAGGGGTCATTTTATAATTTTATAATTTTTAATCCTAAGTGTAAGTGAAGTGGCTCACAGCCTCATATTCTAATCCCATATGATCCGTCTCTCCTCATCTTATTTGAAGAAAGCAAATATTCTTGGTAAAACCTGAACCAAATGAACAAAACGAAGAAAAATTTGTGAAATTCTATCATAAAAATTGTTCATCCCTTTCATCATTTTCATTTTTATTCTACCTCCATCGATCTTTCTTGCAAATTTTTCATCAATTCAATCAAAGATTTGTGTTTGGAGTTCTAATTTTCTGTTAGCTAGATAATTAAAACATTTGTGTCATTTATTTATTTATTTGATTTATTTTATTGAAATTATGTCTCTTAAATTTGTCTCTTTTATTTTACTGAAAGAAATTTATTTTTCTTTTTCATCACCTTTAATGCCATATGGTCTATTCCAAAGATGTAAGAGAGTTGGGGAAGGTTTTTCAAACTTATTTTGGTTATACTTTTTCCAAAAATTATTAGCTCTATTCAATTCTTTCCGGATTTGATTCCACAGTCGACTCATTTGGGATGCAATCTTGTACCATAATATCCTTAAGGAAGTTGGGAAAGTTGCCAAATACTTATTATTCTTGTGTTTGTTATGTTGTAGAAGGATGAAATATGTGAGAATGATGATGTACTCAAAATTATCATGAAACTTCATTTTATCTATTAGATATTATAATTTTCATATGTACTAAATTTATGAAATCGGTTTGATTATTGGATGAAATGTGTGAGAATGGTGATATATGGTCTTTGATTACAATACCTCTAACGATATTAATTGGAAAGCAAGTTTTTTTTTATTGAAAAACATGTTGATATTAAATAGAAAGCAATTTTTTTATTGAAAAATAGTTTTTTTTAAGGGCGGGTACCCTATGACCCGTCCCTTTTTTTCAGGTATCCGAGTAGCAGGTACTCAAAAACATTAGGAGCGGATTAGAGTCACAAAATGGCTAATCCGATATGTTAGGGTCGGGTCAGCCAAATCATGTTAGGGGCGGATACCCGACCCGTGCCCACTCATACCTGCGGGTGATAATTTAGTTTTTTTTAGAAACTTTTATTTAATAGATCAAAGTTAAATTCAAATAATAAAATAAAATACAGACCTGAAAAATGTGAAAAAAAAATTAAACAAGAAAAGTGTTGAAATAAAACATCAAAAAAGTATTAAGAAATTCAATTGGATTGTATAGATAATATTTGGGAATACTCATAAAACTAGTAACATGTTTGTACTAAATATTAACTAGAAATTTGGATAGAAATGAAATAAAAGTTATGTTTAATTGTCAAATATGTTAAATTTATTATTATTAGATTATGTAATATATTACATTTATTTATATTAATAAATTGAAGTGGGGGACGGGGCGGAGGTACCATCCCTCGCCCCTCGCCCTATTTAAAATGGGGGGACAAAAATTCTCTCCATCCCCGCCCCCGCCCCCACCCTGCCCCATTACTCCCATGCTGGGCGGGTGCCCGTGTTAGCAATAAGTCTTTCCTTTCCCTTTTTATTGGTTTTCTATCCAAAAAGGAAAAAAAAAAAAATCAATCCAATAGCCTTTTTATTTTCCCTTATTTTCGTTTCTTTAATAAAATGCCAAACATGGCCTTAGGGCTGCAACTTATATACTATAGGCCTATTTAGGGTTTTACTCAGTCCCCATTCCCCAGTTTCAGCTCTCCAGCTCTCCAGCTCTCTCATATTTCGCCGCCGCCCCATCTCTCTCGAATCCCTCTTAGCCTCCGTCTCTCGTCTCCGCTTTCGACAGGTTATCTCCTGAATATTTTCTCTAAGCTTCTTCCTTTTCGTTTTCTGTACATCGATTCACTGATTTCTGTTTTCCTTTCCTCTTTTCCATGATGGTATTGATTTATTTCTTTTGCTAATTAGTAATAATATCAGTGAATTTAGTAGTTAGTGCCCTATTCTTTGTACTCATTGATTCTTTCTTTTTTGTTTATATAGTTTTTGTTGGTGATATTGCAGTTTGTTTTGGGTTAATTTCATAGTCTGTTATTTTAAATGTTAATTACTTTGAGAATCTCTTACTGTAATGTTTATATAATTTTGACAAATCTCTTTGGGCTTTTGATGATTCATGGTCCTTTATTATTTAAATCTTGTGTTTGTTTTTTTGGTTGGGTAGTTAGTTTGGAGTAAAATGCTCTTGCAGCTGCAAACACATAGGAGTCCTGTCGTTCCTTGTCATTTATTGTAAAAGAATTTTTTTGGAGGATCAATGTCATAACAGGTTTTCCCCTTCCCCCAAAAAAACTGCTTTCCTTGTTTAATAACAGCAATCTTATAAGGCATGAATACTCTAGATTGGTAGTTTCTTTGGTAGAGCTGGTTCAGCCAAAGATTTTTGGCGATTCAAGTTATATAATATTGTTTTGCTTCATGGATTGATTGCTTTAGGCTTCTAATATGATCTATGGAATACATTTTTGATTTGAGAAGTGCCTTTGTTGAATTTGATGAATGTTAAGTATTGCTCTGTTTTCTTTAGACTTCTAAGTTGATCTCTGTATTATGGTGTTGTTCTGAGAAGTGGCTTTTGAATTAATCTAATTTTACTATTTGTATATGAAATTGTGGTTCAGTACACTGCTCTCTATTTAATGGATGTAATGCAGTGCCCGGAGTACTCAGTCAGAACACACAGCTCAAGTATGCTACATAGGATATCTTTAGAAAGTTAATGTAGATTGTGCAGCACAAAATAGAACTGTTTTGTGTGATTCACTGATGCTTATTGTCTAAATGGAATGGATGAATTCCTTATCTATTTTTGTTTATCCATACTTTGTGGTTAATCTTAGTTTTCTGAAATAAAGTACGTCTGTTATTCTGCAGAATGGATTCTCAGATCAAGCATGCTGTGGTTGTGAAAGTGATGGGTCGCACTGGATCCAGAGGGCAGGTGACTCAGGTGAGAGTCAAGTTTCTTGATGACCAGAACCGATTCATCATGAGGAATGTCAAGGGGCCAGTCAGGGAGGGTGATGTCCTCACTCTGCTAGAGTCTGAAAGAGAAGCAAGGAGGCTGCGATGATTGGCTCTCTTCATGTCTGTTCTTATTACGTGTTGCAGATCTGAAATGCAAACATTGTTCTGATGTTAACCTTGAATCAGTTTTGTGCTTTTGAGATGCTTGTTGAAGACTTTTTAGGCTTTAAGGAATGATGAATCAATGTTGTTTACATTAAATTAAGTGTTATTCAGTGATTAGTAGCTGTGTTGAGAAGTTTAATGCTTTCGTTTTAAAAGCAAGATGGTGTGGTAGTGTTTATTTTTCTTTGGTGAAGTCTGGTCGGTCCTCCAGGCTCAGAGATGCATCTTAACGCCGTTTTAATCCTTACACCTTTTATGCTCCTTCATATGGAACATTTGGCTGTGTCAAGTCTTCCTGGCCTTGCAGGTAATTTCTTCAGCTAAAGCTTTCACCTCTTGTATAACCTTAAAAAATTTAAAGGGTTGTAATGGGGGAGATGGATCTCACATCAGATGCAATTCAGGGGGCGCGTAATTGGAAGCTTAGTGAAACAGTTGATGGTCTACAGTTTTAGTATAGCTGGATAACGCATCTGATCTCTCTTTCAAAGTTTATAACTTCCGCCGCTTCTAGAGTTTAGACACGTGGGGACGGTATGCACATTCTGCCTTTTGTTATGAGATTTTGAGCATTGTCCAAAGTGAATTCCAGGGGGCGAAGATCCATTGCCATGTTACCTGGAATCTAATCAAGTGACAATAAATAAGAAGAATATAAACATAATGAGAAGAAAATATAAATGAGAACCTTAATAATGCAAACGGGTTAGAAGATCTTTCGCATTAATAGGGTCTAAGCTCGGACCGACCTGGATCCGGTCCATTTTTCAAGAAGGGAATAAGTAAGCTCGGACCGACTTGGACTTGGACCCCGACCATTTTTCAGGAAGGGAATAGTTTCAATCCATTTTATCCATAAACTATAGACCATATATGAATTTACATGTTCAGGCCCGATTTGGGCCTGGATTTGGATAGTATAATTATTTTAATAAAAAATTATGTATTTCATTAACAATTGCTACTAATCTACTTATTTTCAAATTAAAAAATATTTTCTATAGATGAAATGATTGTTAGAATTAATTTAATTATATTGTCAATATTGTATTGATAAAATTGACGTATAAAATTTATTTTTAAAAATGAGTATACCTGACTCAGCTCCAGATCCGACCGAGTCTGAATCCGAACCTATACATTGAGACTCATTCGGATTTGTATTTGGATCTTTTCATTACATGTTGGATTCGGGTCCGAAATTACCAATTTCGATTTGGATTCAACTCAGTTGACATCCCTACTTTTGCGCATATTACCTCCAATCTCAAATGTGTGCTCACTTGCATGGCTGATAATGATAAATTGAAGCAAAATCCAGGATGATAATAAAAAATAATAACTTTTTTTAAATCTTTTCTCGGTGGTAAAAGAACAAGATTTTATTTTCTAGGTGAAGGTGAAATTCTTAGCAACAACAAAATGGGGTCAAATACAACAAATAAATTTTACACAAAGTTGGGTGTGTTAAGTACCATTATTATTATTATTATTGTTATAAGGGGAACGGATGAGTTAGGTGGTATGGGAGGAGGGAGCGTAATTGAGAAATTCCGGATTCGAGACCTCCCATTTATACTAAAATTAAAAAAAAAAGGCACCATTATTACTCATTATCTGGATATTTCCTTTATTAAGTTGGGTTCCACATGAAAAGTAAAGTTTTTTAGTTTCCACTTGAAATCTCCAATCCACACACATTACATGTTCTTACCACAAAGCAAAATGCATGTGAAAAAAATAAACTAAATAATTTTATGCAATATTTAAGAAAAAAAAAAGATGTTTCCTATTAGCATCACTTTACATACTTTTCTTTGTAATTATCATTTTCAATACTTTATTAGGATGCATGTAAAATTTAATAATAGCTTTAACAAATTTATATTGCCTTTTTTTGCAAAAGATGGAAACAAACAATCTTTACTTTTCATTTTCTTATTTTTTTTATAATAAATTTAAGTGAATATACCAAAATTGAATATGATAATTGAAAGACTCGTCTGCTCCTTGGCTGAAAACATGAGATCAATCTCTCGGGACCAAAGGCGGACTTCCTCCCCCATTCATTGCTACTTATGATTTGCATTTTAAAAGGAAATTTAGAATCCTACTTCCTAAAGGAAAGGAGTGCCCATATTCAATCTAATCACCGCCACCAATTAGTAAAGACTAAAATCTGCACCCACATGCCAAAGTACAATTAGAAGTCTACTTGGAATAGGAAACTTCTTTATCGGCTGGAATCCCGCATCTCCGGATTTGAAATACTCGACTCTGGTGCAATCACACGGAACAGGTTAAGAATCTTCATTAAATCACTTTTTACTCTTTTTTCTTGCCATATTTCTATAATTAACACCAATTACCAAATATAAGTAGAATCCATCAATTAATGTAATATTTGACCAAAATCAAGGAAAAATATTCATAAATTTAATAACAATTACGCACCCTATCAGTAGGCCTCTTCTTGAAGTTGTATAGCTTCAAACCTTGATCTTCCCTCTCCTGCTCTCTCTTATGTTTGCTTTAGTGATGAGATAATCCTCACAAATTGATTGAGTGGAGAGATGGACCAAGAGCCTATTTATAGATGTGTAAGTGACCCATCCCATCATTGATCATTAATAAGACTCATTAATTCTTCCTACTTGATAAGATGAATCTTGCCATTAACCACTTGTTTCAAGGATATCTATACATAGTCATAAATGTATATATGTTCATTTATGTGAAGTTTCATAAATGTATGGATAAATTCCCTTTTTACTTAAGTTAGATTCATGATTTTGATCATTGAATCTTGTGTCTTATTAATTTGGTACATGATTTTGGTCATGATACCTTGATCATATCCATACAAGTATTTGTTCTCTCATGTATGTGGGACTTTCATTATTTATACATTTATGTGGTCATGTAGGCCATAATAAGTAATTAATATAACATTTTTGCACTTGGACAAATGATCACATAAATATTATAAAGACAAGCGAATGGTGGCCACCACAAAAAAAAAATATCCTACACAATTATTGTAATGGATCATAGCGGTCATGTATAAATATCATAGTTATTAAACCCAACGCGGGAAGGAACCCGACGAAAGAGGTGGGTCAATGAGTTATTGGTTCAACCAGTGGGTGAGTAGTGCAATCGGTGGGTCACTAAATATACTTAAATATTATGTCTCATAATTTTTGATATGTTTGAAACTATAATAAAATATGCCATAGTAAATGTTCATTCACTGTTTATAAGGCTACTCTGGATTGTCCAAAAACACATATATTTGGACATTTCTCACAACATATTACGTGAGGTACATATAAAATTTCTCACGATGCATGATGTGAGATACCCAAGAGGAAGTTTTAATATTTTCGTAAAACTTGTTCAATATTTCATAAGTATGCAAATGCTATAACGCATATTAAAGATAAACATATAATGGTATATCAAGATTTCCATAACCTTAATCATGTCATGCATTTCTATGATGACTTGAACCATAATGTTATTCTTCATAAATATCATTCATGCTAGAAATGCATAACTATGCTAACAATGACATAAAATGATTTATAAGTCATGATTTCAGCCTGGACCTGATGCCACATGTTAGAAAAATAAGATTAAAATCTTCAACCATGACTTACAAACATGGATAAAGAGGATTAAGACGTACCTTATGCCATTGAGTATGTCTCTTCTTGAAGTTGTATGGTTTCAAACCTTGATCTTCCCACTCCTACTCTATCTTATGTTTGGTCTAGCAATGTGATAATTCTCACAAATAGATTGAGTGGAGAGAGGGACCAAGAGCCTATTTATAGATGCATAAATGACCCATCCCAACATTGATCATTAACAAGACTCATTAATTCTTCCTACTTGATAAGATGAATTTTACCATTAATCACTTGCCTCAAGGATGTATATACATAGTCATAAATGTAAATACATTTATTTATGTGAAGTTTCATAAATGTATGGATAAATTCATTTTTTACTTAAATTAGATTCGTGACTTTGGTCATTGAATCTTATGTCTTATTAATTTGGTACATTACTTTGTTCATAATACTTGATCCTATCCATACAAGTATTTGTTCTTTCATGTATATGGAACTTTTATTACTTATATATTTATGTGGTCATGTAGGTCACAATAAGTAATTAATCTAACATTCCTGACTACTAATATGGCTTACATCTCTTTCTTGATAAAAGGATTATATTGTGTACACAAGAGCTCTTCCTAAAGGAGACTATTCACTTGCAAAACACTATATGGATCTACTTGGAGAAGTGGTCAATAGAAAGTAAGTTTTATTTACATTCTAATAATAGAACACATAACTTAGTCTTCAATGTTCCCTTTTTTTTTAATTTTACTTTTAAATGTACACCAATTTTATCATTCTCTTATAGTTATCTAGCACAATCTTTGGTTAGAAGCTACACGAGAAGTTGCAACAGATTTGCAGCCTATCTTACCAAAGATGAGCAAAAAAAATTAGCCAGTGAGTACTCAATGACCACTATACAATTGACGGGTTTTTTCTATAAGTGCAAGTTTAATTCCGATTTATACCCGTTTAATTGCAAGTATATAGGTCAAATTGGTAGATTAGGGTATGTATCGGGTCGATCCCATGAGGAGCAACTTTAAACAAGTACTAGGTCTTTTACTTACTTTATTATTTAGACTAACTAATAATTTAAGCAAGAGAATTTATAACTACTACTACCTACAAATCTTAACTAGACTATTGCAAGATAACAAATGGAGAAAAGTCACTAAATACTTAAGTCTAGGGAAGTAGATTCCACTTATGGCATAAACAATACAAATGAATAGATTTACCTCTTGTTACAACCCTTGTTTAACTAGGGATTTATTTCCAATATTACCAAATCTCATTCTCATGATGAAATGGTCTAGAATAGTCTAGTCTTCTCTATTCTCATGGTGAATAACTAGTTCTACTCTTGTTCCTTCATGAAATGCAAGTTAATCCACTTAAATATACCGCTATTCTCATGAGTCTATTACTCAAACTCTACTCATGTTGTTCCATCATTATTACCAATTTTCATTGAATAACAACAACTAAGAGCTTGTTATTTGTGATCAAGCAACAACAAATGATAAGCATGCATAAGTAGACAAATTAATACAAGATGTAACAAGTGTAAATCATATCCACTTCATATCAAGTAGCCATAAGTTTCATCTACTCCCTAGATCTAGAAATTTAGCTACTCATGTAAGATATAACAAGAAAACACATAGTTTCATTGCATAAACACATCATGAATCACAAATAAAAGATAGATTAAAGAAAGCTAAGCCAAGGTTAATGAAAAAGCTCCCAATGATCTTCAATTTCTTCAACAAAATGGGTACAATGAAATCTTCAATTGTTCTCCACAAAAAGTCCTAGCTAGAGAGAACAAGACAAGACTAACTTCTATGTTCTAATGCTAAAATCTAATATGAACCCCTTCTATTATGTTCTACTCCTCTCTAATAATGTTTTTTCCTCCTTTTCTTTCCAATTTTGCCCCTCATTGAAATCATCACATCTTGCTTCTTCAAGTGTACAAGAGGTCTGCCAGCTTCCAGCCAAAATTTTGTGTGAAACATGAGTCAAAAAGTAAGTGTGAAATGAGCACAAGTTGTTCTGCAAATTGCAGAGGAAAGAGGAAGATTCGAGGCCTATATCCAAGGGGTGAAAAGTTGATCCGAGCTCGGATCAGTTCCTTCATCATTTTCTTCACCATTCTTCATGCAGTATCCGAGGCCTTCTTCAAATCGATCCGAGCTCGGATCGCCTGGCCCTCGGATCCACTTCTCTAGAAGATCAGACGAGGGCTCGGATCACAGGGGGATAAAATGGATCCGAGCTCGGATCCTTCTCCCTTGTTTTCATCTTCAAATTCTTTCCTCTTTTGCTCCATTTTGCTCTTTGTTTCACTTGCACGTTGTCCTCCAACTAGCACTTTGCCTCTTCTTTATCTTATGTACGTGTCTCATGCACCAATAACCTACAAAATATCATATGTTTATGCATTAATCTACTCATTTTGCAAGTTCCGATCACTAAACAACACTTGAAACAATTTGCACCAAAAAGAGCTTAAATATGACTATGATCCTCTAAAAATATGATAAGAGCTCGTGCAAAACCATACAAAATATATTAGAAATATCCACTTATCAAACTCCCCTGCACTTGAATCATTGCTTGTCCTCAAGCAATACAAGAAACCACTCAAACAACCATTCAGGTGCCAAATAGAAAATATGCTTTCTCAAATTCACTTCTCACAACTTGGCTATTAATCACGATGCAATTCTTCAAAATGCACTCAATAGTCATAATACTCAATAAAGGAGAAATAATTATACATAAATTTAACCATATTCAAATCGTTCTCTCACCCTAACTTGTCTTTACAAATAACCGACTCATATAGTCACAAGGTAATACTTTCCTTTATATCCATTTTTTTTCCTCAAAATTTTACTACAGGAGAGTATCATAAATATATGCTCAGTACCAACACTTGAACATTGCAAATGCCTTTTTACGCGAAGGTCGACACTTTTAGGTGAAAATCCCCGGTTACTCCACACTTACACATCAAGGTCACAACACCTTTTCACACCAAATACCTTTTTAAGCGAAAATCGATATTTTTAGATGAAGATTCCCGATTACTCAGTACTTAAGTAGTCGGTGCAAGTTTATTGCTCTCTTTTCTATTTTTTTTATTTTACTTTTTTTCTATTTTTCTATATATATATATCTTCTTTTTTTAGAACATATAAATATATATATATAACCCTCTTGTATCATGGAAATGGAAATACATTACCAATAGACTATATCAATCACCTATTTGTAAATCAAAGTGAAGGGAAAGATCTCATTAAAGATAGAAATAAAGGCATAATTGTCTCCACTTTATTAAGTATACTTTCTAAAATGCACTTATCAGAATCACATAATACTAATCGCAAGGCACGAAAGAAATGAATTCTTTAAAAGCATATTTGAATTTGTTCAACCATTAGGGAAATTTGACAATCCATCGCGATTGCTTGGGCCATAGTGCAATTTTGGAAAAGATTTTGAAAAATTTTTGACAGAGTTTCGCCTATAAATAGACGAAACTCCTTGCCAGCAACCCACAATTCAACAAAAATTTAGTCATAATCTATATTTCCACAATCATTTCCAACATTTCTCAACAAAAGTAAAAAGTTACTTATGCACTAACCCTCCCCCACACTTAATAGTCACATTGTCCTCAATGTGAAAGGAGGGTGAAGAAACAATACTCCCCTAATCAATGGGAATGAGAGATCCAGCAATTGATACAAACATCTCGAACATCACGAACATCCCAAAATCTACTTAGATTGCAGGGGGGAAAAAACATAACAATAGGGGAGTGAGACAGTCCAAAAGACTTAACTAAACAAAACACTTAACTAAAAGTCAACAAAAGATAATCTAACACAAAAGAAAGGTTAACACTAAATAAATAAAAAAAACAAAGGAAATTAAGCTGAGGGGCCGCCGAGTTCCGAAGCTGCTTCTCTTCCAACTTCTTCACGAGCTTCTCGTTCAACGTCACCTCTTGACTCAGGAATAGACGCAGCTTGACCTTCGCCAGGTATGGGAGTCGGAGTCGACGTAGGGCAACGGCGGATTTGGAAATGGTCCTCCAAAGCATGAACTCGCCGATCATGCCTCTCCAACTTCTCCGTGATAACACGCTCCTGTTGGTCAATCTGCCAATTACTCTAGTCTCCATACAGCAAATGGCATTGAGGACCTCTTGCCACCGAGACCTAGAGGGAGGTGGTGGAGGTCGAACTGGAGGCGGTTGAGTCGGCTACGCTTCAGTCTCTTGAGCTTCTGGTCTCGATTAAGGATGAGGTGGAGGTTGAGTGGACATAGAAGCTTCCCCGATAGTGCGTTCTTGAAGTAAAGAAGCAGCAAAGTCGGTAGGAATGGCCAATGATCTTAGCAAAGTGATAGTCACCTCATCAATGGACTTGGTGTTCATTGCCTTGTCAATACTCACATCGACTTGGAGCTTCTCAAACAACAAAGAGAGGAGTCGAGAAAATCTAAAACAAGAATCGCCGGGTCGCATCCTAGCTGTGGTGTGCATATAACTTATAATTATACTCGGCAATGGAATGCCGGTCAGTTGTGCGCCCACCCCATGTATCATTTTGTCGAGGAAATAGAGGTCACTATTCCGCAGCTCTCTTTTACCACTTTTCTTAGGAACCACGTTGTGAGCAAATAGATAAAAGATTAAGTGGTATCGAGTTTCAAAAGAGTCAGCATACACTATCTTCTTGCCGGAACATCCTCGATCTCTATATTGCCCCTTAAGGCGGGCCACAACTTCCTCAACTAGCCACGGGTCACGTGCCTTAAATTCCTTAGTCAACTTCACGTCCTCCCCATCATTTTTGACCTTAATAAACTTGGCGATTGTTTCCCTTTTAATGACTAAGCGCTTCCCACGGACCCACGAGACAATCTTATTAGCGCTATGTCCAGGTTTGTCCACCACATTTGCATAGAATTCCCTCACCAAGTTAGGAAAGTACTGTCGCGGCAATTGGAGGATATTTTGCCAGCCAAGGCGAGCAAATGCCGTCGACACTTTGTAGTGAGCATCCACCTCAGGCGCCAAATATTTCTCGATGATAATCTCCTTGAGCAACCTAGCGTCATACCACTCTTGATTCTCGAGTGATGTGAATCGAGTGACATCATACTCTGGAGGTACTTCCTCTTGACTTGTAGATGCTTGTTTGCGTCTTGAACGTGGTGGTTGCTCAGGGGAAGAAGATTCTTCCTCCACTGACGGTGTTGCTTCAGGACTTGGCGAAGGAGTAGGCGTTCGAATAATGGATCTTCTTGTTCTAACCATCTTACCTTCATTCACAAACAAGTGAGCTTATATGAATATACAAGAATAGGAGTGGAATTCTAAACAAGTTAACGGCCCCTTCTTATGCTAATTGTCTTGTTCAAATCCAACCTAATCCACATTAATATGAGTTGAATGGTAACTTAAGCATTTTAGCATTGTCACTCATACAATCACCTCCACAATCACCTAAAAATTACTATTCCCTAACATCTTAAAATCTTAAAATTGCATCGCTAACTCATGACATTTCTCTTCAAGTCATATGAGCAATATTCATACCATTTGCCACAATTGGTCATACAAAGAAATCAAGATGTTCTAACAATTCCTCAACACGTTAAATTCACCAACAAATAGAGCATTAAAACACATGTGAATTGCACACATTCTATGAACTTAATAAATGAGAGAAAATAAGATTACTTCACCAAGGGTACAAATTCCTCAATATTAAGCATCACAACAAGTTGAATGACATTTCTAAGCATCAAGGAGCAACTAAACAACAACAATTCACCATTACAATTTACCTCACAAAATATGTCAGAAAACTCAGGAAATTGAATTCTTAGAACTTTAAAATACCATAGGAAATCAAGAAAACTTACCTCAAACGTGTAGAGTGATGTTAGAGGATGCAAAAAATGCAAAATGCAGAACAAACAAGCCCAATTTCGGCCCCCAAATGGATGGATTTCAATTTGGCCCTCCCCCTTTTTGACAATCAAGGCCCCCAAATTGATGTTTATGATGCAAGATAGTTGAGGGTTAATGGCCACAAGAGGTTTGGGGATGTTTTTGTGGTGAAAGATTGGAAGATTAATGGATGAAATGGAATATTGGAAGAGAAGGACTAGAGTTTCGATGAAGAAGAGGAAGAACAAGTGAAGAAATGCAGAACCGAAGGCTCGGTTCTGCTATATCCCCTGAACCGATCCGAGCTCGGATCTTTTTGATCAGGCCTCGGATCGGTTGAACCTCGGATCGGGTTGTACAGAAGTTTATCCGAGCCCTCGGATCCAATGCTTCTTTATTGGATTCGAGCTCGGATTCCCTTTTTTCTGCAACAATTGCAGAAACTGCAATTTTTTTTCAATTCTGACAACCTTTTTATGCAATTCCAAATTAATCTTGGGATGAATTTTTTAGCAATTTCAACGCCACCCGCAAGTGTAATATACCCTAAACACTAAATCCAACCTCCCAAAACACATCAAACAGATCTAAATTGCAAATCGAGAATTGAGGTTCTTTGATCATTTTGGCACTTTAACACTAAAATTGCACTTTTAGGCATGAAATGCACATCAAATGAGCTAATGAACATATATAAACATGTTATCACCGAAACTCACTTGAATATCATGAAAGTGCATAATTTAGGATATGAACGAGAAATTTAGGCACTTAAGACAAAATTCAAGATTAAACTTCCCTTTTTTTTTCGATTTTCGCATTCCTTGTGAACCTTAAAGGCGATCCTTCAGACTTGGTGAACCCTACAAAACCAACGAAACATTAAAAATCACACCAACTAACGAAAAATACATTAAAACTAAAGAAATCATTGGGTTGCCTCCCAACTAGCGCTTTTGTTTATAGTCGTTGGCTCGACTCAAAAGGGTCAGATGTTTAAGTTAAAGAAGAGTCACCCAAAGGACATATGAGTCCCTTAGGAACGATTTCACCTGCCAAGTAGGGTTTTAATCGTTGACCGTTGACCTTGAATCGTTCGTTTCTTGCATTAACTACTTCAACGGCTCCATAAGGAAACACTTGAGTGACTTCAAAAGGCCTTGACCATCTTGACTTTAATTTTTCGGGAAACAACCTAAGGCGTGAGTTGTATAATAGCACTTTTTGTCCCATCTCAAATTGTTTGGGTACAAGATGCTTATCATGCCAATATTTCACTTTCTCCTTATAAATTCTTGCATTCTCGTAAGCATATAGCCGGTGTTCTTCTAGTTCGCTCAACTCAAGTAGTCTCCTCCCACCTGCAAGATGTAAATCTATGTTAATCGCTTTAATTGCCCAATACGCTTTATGTTCAATCTCTACAGGCAAATGACAAGTTTTTTCAAGTACTAATCGATACGGCGACATCCCCAAAGGTGTCTTAAATGCCATTCGATACGCCCATAATGCATCATCGAGACGTCTCGCCCAATCCTTCCTTGATTTATTCACTGTTTTCTCCAAAATGAGCTTGATCTCTCGGTTGGCTAACTCAACTTGTCCGTTTGCTTGCGGGTGGTATGGTAGTGATGTCTTGTGCCTACAACCATATTTAAGCAGTAAGGAATCAAGTTGTTTATTACAGAAATGTGTTCCTTCATCACTTACTATGACTTTAGGTATACCAAATCTGCTAAAAATGTTCTTTTTAAGGAACCGAAGTACAATCTTAGAGTCATTAGTAGGTGAAGCGATTGCCTCTACCCATTTCGAAACATAATCCACTGCTACTAAGATATACTTATTATTAAAAGAACCAGAAAATGGTCCCATAAAATCCATCCCCCACTCCTCAAATAATTCAACTTCTAAGAAAGTAATAAGGGGCATTTCATTTTTCTTGAGATATTCCCGATTCTTTGGCATGCATCACAACTTTTAACATATTCCCTAGCATCTCGGTACATAGTTGGCCAATAAAACCCCGATTGCCAAACCTTTGCTACGGTCTTTGAAGTACTGACCACCCATTTCTAGATTATGACAATGATATAAAATATCATGTACCTCCTATTCGGGAATACATTTTCTTATCATACCATCGCTATAATGCTTGTAGAGCAATGGTTCTTCCCAAAAATAGCTTTTAATATCATGCAAGAATTTCTTTCTTTGACGATAATTAAATCCTCTTGAAATTACTCCACTTACTAAGAAATTAGCATAGTCCGTATACCATGGAGATTTAGTTAGTGCAAGAACGAATTCGTCCAGAAAATTCTCCTTGATTGGAACTTGATCATTAATAGGGATGTACTTTAATCGTGACAAGTGATCTGCCATAAGGTTCTCCGATTCCTTTTTGTTTTTAATCTCTAAATCAAATTCCTGCAATAAGAGAATCTAACGAATTAGTCGCGGTTTTGCATCTTTTTTATGGAGCAGATATTTAAGAGTTGAATGGTCCGTCTAAATGATAACTTTAGATCCTACTAAATAAGATCTAAATTTGTCTAAGGCAAATATAACCGCCAAAAGCTCCTTTTCCGTGGTCGCATAATTAATTTGTGTTTCATTGAGCACTTTACTTGCATAGTAAATCACATGCAACCTTCCTTCCTTCCGTTGACCTAACACAATTCCGATTGCATAGTCGCTTGCATCACACATCAACTCAAATGGTAGCGACCAATCCGGTGACGTTATAATTGGTGTTGAGGTCAACTCTTTTTTCAACCTATCAAAAGCCATCAAACAATTATCATCAAAATGAAATTGAGTATTTTTGCATAATAAATCACATAAGGGCTTAGTTATTTTGGAAAAATCCTTAATAAAACGTCTATAGAAACCCGTATGTCTAAGAAAGCTTCTTATCCCCTTGACATTGGTTGGAGGTGGCATTCGCTCAATCACTTCTATTTTTGTCTTATCCACATCTATTCCTTGAGATGAAATCTTGTGCCCAAGAACAATTCCTTCATGAACCATGAAATGACACTTCTCCCAATTAAGTACATGATTTGTCTCTTCACATCTCTGCAAAATCAAATCCAAATTATGAAGACAATGGTCAAATGAGGAACCATACACTGAAAATCATCCATGAAAATCTTCATAATTTTCTCAATATAATCAGAAAAAATTGCCATCATGCAACGTTGGAATGTAACTGGGGCATTACAAAAGCTAAATGGCATTCGTCTAAAAGCAAATGTGCCATATGGACAAGTAAAGGTGGTATTCTCTTGATCTTCGGGAGCTATCGCTATTTGGTTATAATCTGAAAATCTATCAAGGAAACAATAAAATTCATACCCAACAATACGCTCCAATAATTGATCAAGAAAGGGTAGGGGAAAGTGATCTTTTCGTGTGACTGCATTTAACTTTCTGTAATCAATACACACTCGCCATCCTACCACAAGTCTAGAAGGAATCAATTCATCATTCTTTCTTTAATTATAGTAGTTCCACCTTTCTTTGGGACAACATGAATAGGACTTATCCAAACACTATCTGAGATAAGAAAGATTATACATGCATCCAACCACTTGATAATTTCTAATCTTACCACCTCTTTCATATTCGGATTAAACTTTCTTTACATTTCGACCACCGGTTTGCAATTCTCCTCCAAAAGAATGCGGTGCATGCATATAGACGGACTAATTCCTTATATGTCGGAGATGGTCCACCCGATAGCCTTCTTGTACTTCCTTAAAACTCTTAACAATTTATTGAGTTGCTCTTCTTCCAAATAAGCACTGACAATCACTGGTAAAGTTTCATTTTCACCAAGAAACTCATACTTCAAATGGCTAGGAAGTGGCTTGAGTTCAAGTTTTGGATCTTCTATCTCTGAAGGTGGTGGAAGTCCCTTTCCTTGTTCAAGATTCTCATATATATACTCTTTTCTATATGAAGGTTGTGCATCCAAGTATTGGGTCAATTCTTTGACTTCCTCGTTCTCTCCTTCATGCAAACCTGTATTCATCAAACAAAACTCAAGAGGATCTAAGCCAAGATGAACTTGACTCATCTCTTGTGTTAATTTATCAATGGTACTAATGGAACAAGCATGATCGGTAAAAGAAGGGTATTTTTCCATTGCATTCAAATTAAACTTTACCTCTTCTTCACCTACTTGAAACTTGAGTTTATCATTTTTAACATCAATAATAGTACCTGTAGCGGTTAGTAATAGTCTACCAAGTATGATTGGCATAGACATGCCTTCTTCCATATCTAACACCACAAAATCTACGGGAATAATAAATTTTTGCACCTTGATCAACACATTTTCCAAAACTCCCATTAGATATCTAATAGACCTATCGGCTAATTGCAAGGTAATGTTGGTTCGTTTGAACTCATGCAACCCTAGTTGTCTACCCACGGTCAAAGGAATTAATGACACACTTGCACCAAGGTCACATAAGGCTTTTGAAAATTCAATGTTACCAATAGTGCAAGGTATAGAAAAACTCCCCGAATTCCTTCAACTTTGGCGGTAGCTTGTTTTGTATGATAGCACTACAATTCTCAGTTAATGCTATCGTTTCGCGATCCTCCAATTTCCTTTTTCGTGTCATGATCTCCTTGAGAAACTTAACATATGAAGGAATCTGTAAAATAGCATCAACAAAAGGAATATTAATATGTAATTGTTTAAAAATTTTGACAAACTTATCAAAATCCTTGTCAAGTTTATTTGACTTGAGTCGTTGAGAAAATGGAACCGCCGGAGGTATCGGAACGGTAGTGGAGGATGTAGGTTGTTCTTCTTTCGATTTTCCTTCACTATTCCCCCATGTTTTCCTCTTGCTTCATTAGCTCCTCTCCTTGTCTTTTATTCTCCTTGTTCCCTTCACTTTCTACCACCGGAGGATCCTCTAATTGTTTCCCACTACAAAGAGTAATGGCCTTGACATGTTCCCTAAAATTCACTTCTATTTTACTAGGCAATTCTCCTTGATTTCGATTGTTGATAGAATTGGTGATTTGACCAATTTGGACGTCCACATTTCTATACATTCCAGTCAATTGATCCAACCGTCCCTCTAGCCGTCGAATCTCTCTGATGTAGCCTTTGTCAATTTCTCCACCACAATTTTTTAATTCGATTTGGTATTCGTCTGTTGTTGCCTTGGTTGAAATCCCGGCGGATTGGTCGGCCTTTGTACATTGCCTTGATCTTTCCACCCAAAATTGGGATGATTCCTCCACCCCGAATTATAGGTATTCGAGTATGGGTTATTTTGAGCATTCCTATTGTAATTATTAACAAATTGAGCCTGCTCAACATCAACATACTCGTTAGAATCGTGTTCTCCTCCATATATGGAACAACAAGCAACATGTGCATTGGTAGAAGAACTCGGACCACATCCGGTTTGACGACATTTGCATCATATTATTCATTTGCGTACTAAGCATATTGATAGCATCAATTTCAATCATACCTGCTTGTCACCTTGAATTACCTCTTTCATTAGCCCATTGGTAGTTGTTGGCCGCTATCTCTTCTATCAAATTTTGAGATTCTTCGGGTGATTTACCCATTAAAGCACCACCTGCGGCTGCATCAATAGTCGTTTTAGTAAAGAAACATAAACCGTTGTAGAAAGTTTGTACAATGAGCCAATTAGAAAGTCCATGGTGTGGACATCTCCGAAACAACTCTCTAAACCGTTCCCAAGTTTCATACAACGATTCACCATCATATTGACTAAAACTAGTGATATCCATTCTAAATTTAGCAGTTTTATCCGGTGGAAAGTATTTATTCAAAAATGCCCTAGATAAATCATCCTAAGTGGTGAAAGTGTTAGGAGCATGAGAATATAGCCAAATTTTAGCTTTATCTCTTAATAAAAATGGGAACAACCTTAGCCTTATTGCATCCTCACTAACTCCATTCATTTTAATAGTGTCATATATCTCCAAGTATATGGCTAAGTGTGCATTTGGATCCTCTACGCATTACCTCTAAATTGAAATTGTTGCATCATTTGGATTAATGATGGTTTAATCTCAAAATTATTAGCGTTTACCGTCGGCCGCGCTATACTTGTTTGGGATTCTTGAGTTTCCGGTAGAGCGAAATCCCTTAGAACTCGTTTATTTGCTTCGTTTTCCGCCATTTCTTCTCCAAACGGTAGTTCTATTGCAATTCCCTCTATTGGTTGCCTAATCTCTTCTTCTTCTTGTTGTGGTGTACGCCTTCTATGTCTACGTAGTGTCTTTTCAATTTCAGGATCAAAAGGTGCTACTACCCGTAACGCCCGGTGCATACACTACAAAGATGAAGAATAGAGACAATGTAGTAATTATATCACAAAAATAAAAATTCAATCCAAAATATTAACAAGAATTTTCACTACACTAATACCAACTAATCTAATATAAAGGTCTAAATTAATAAATCTTGTTAAACCCTAATATTGCCGCTCCTCGGCAACGGCGCCAAAAATTTGACAGATTTTTTCTATAAGTGTAAGTTTAATTTCGATTTAACTGCAAGTATATAAGTCAAATTGGTAGATTAGGGTATGTATCGGATCGATCCCACGAGGAGCAACTTTAAACAAGTACTAGGTCATTTACTTACTCTATTATTTAGACTAACTAATAATTTAAGGAAGAGAATCTATAACTACTACTATCTACAAATCTTAACTAGACTATTGCAAGATAACAAATGGAGAAAAGTCACTAAATACTTGAGTTTAGGGAAGTAGATTCCACTTATGGCATAAACAACATAAATGAATAGATTTTCTTCTTGTTACAACCCTTGTTTAACTAGAGATTCATTTCCAATATTACCAAATCTCATTCTTACGATAAAATGGTCTAGAATAGTCTAGTCTTCCCTATTCTTATGGTGAATAACTAGTTCTACTCTTATTTCCTTCATGAAATGCAAGTTAATCCACTTAAGTGTACCTCTATTCTCATGAGTCTATTACTCAAGCTCTACTCATGTTGTTCCATCATTATTACCAATTTTCATTGAATAACAATAACTAAGAGCTTGTTATTGGTGATCAAGCAACAACAAGTGATAAGCATGCATAAGTAGACAAGTTAATACAAGATGTAACAAGTGTAAATCATATCCACTTCATATCAAATAGCCATAAATTTCATCTACTCCCTAGATTTAGAAATTTAGCTACTCATGTAAGATATAACAAGAAAACACATAGTTTCATTGCATAAACACATCATGAATCACACGTAAAGATAGATTAAAGAAAGCTTAGCCAAGGTTAATGAAAAAGCTCCCAATGATCTTCAATTTCTTCAACAAAATGGGTACAATGAAGTCTCCAATTGTTCTCCACAAAAAGTCCTAACTAGAGAGAACAAGACAAGACTAACTTCTAAGTTCTAATGCTAAAATCTGATATGAACCCTTTCTATTATGTTCTACTCTTTTCTAATAATGTCTTTTCCTCATTTTCTTTCCAAATTTGCCCCTCATTGAAATCATCACATCTTGCTTCTTCAAGTGTACAAGAGGTCTGCCAGCTTCCAGCCGAAATTTTGTGTGAAACATGAGTCAAAAAGTAAGTGTGAAATGAGTACAAGTTGTTCTGCAAATTGCAGAGGAGAGAGGAAGATTCGAGGCCTATATCCGAGGGGTGAAAAGTTGATCCGAGCTCGGATCAGTTCCTTCATCATTTTCTTCACCATTCTTTATGTAGTATCCGAGGCATTCTTCAAATCGATCCGAGCTCTGATCGCCTGGCCCTCAGATCCACTTCTCTAGAAGATCAGACGAGGGCTCGGATCACAGGGGGATAAAATGGATCCGAGCTCGGGTCCTTCTCCCCTGTTTCCATCTTCAAATTCTTTCCTCTTTTGCTCCATTTTGCTCTTTGTTTCACTTGCATGTTGTCCTCCAACTAGCACTTTGCCTCTTCTTTATCTTATGTACGTGTCTCATGCACCAATAACTTACAAAATATCATATATTTATGCGTTAATCTACTCATTTTGCAAGTTCCGATTACTAAGCAACACTTAAAGCAATTTGCACCAAAAAGAGCTTAAATATGGCTATGATCCTCTAAAAATATGAAAATAGCTCGTGCAAAACCATACAAAATATATTAGAAATATTCACTTATCAACAATTTTTTACATAGTTAATATTCAAACAATATTACATTGTACAAAACTACTCAATTTTTTCTATTTGACTACAGGACACAAAGATGTATTGTCAATATTCCCAAGTGAAACTCTACAACTTTACACAACAAATCATGGGGCTTCATGAGTCTTCCTTAAACAACCCAACAAAATCTTAGCATTGAAAATGAAATAATCATAGGGGTTATTGATACTGGAATTTTGCTAGAATAAAAAAGTTTTAATGAAGAAGGTTTTGGTCCTCTACCAACGAAATGGAAAGGAGCTTGTGAAGGTGGCAAAAACTTCACGTGTAACAAGTAAATTTTGTAATTTCAATCAAATTTATTACTCTGTATGTGAGGATCCGTAAAATTTTCTTATTTTATATTCTTTTATTTTATTTTTCGTGTGCCATTTTTTTATCTTACCCTATTATATTAATTTACCAGAGATTTTTATAAGAAAGTACAGTTTTTAAATCATATTTCGAGTATAAACTAGTTTATGGGACATTAGTAGTGTATATTGTACGTGGGACCCGTTAGGGCGTTAAGTGCGGTGAATTGACCACTACTTGGAGTTTTGTGTTAAGTGATATTATTTTACAAGGTGTTAGGAGATAATTAGAGGTTAGCTAGATAGATTAACCATTGGGAGAAAGAAGATAAGCTTAAAACCTAAAAGGTGCCAAGTGTCGCGACCCGATTGGAAGTTGGACTTTTGACCAAAACTTTCTTACTTTACTAAAACAAAAATTTGACCAAAAATCAATCCATTATTTCCTTCTCTTGGCCGAAAATTGGAGAGCAAAAGAGAGAGAGAACCTTCATCTTTCATTCCAATTTCTTGCTCCAATCTTGAGTTTTAACCGATAGAGTTGCAAATTACTCCATAAAAGTTGTCTTCTAAGGAGATTTCAAGAGGTTGGTGGAGTGGTTTTGGAAGGGAAAGCTCTAAGCTACCAATTTTCTTGGGGGTTTTAAGGTATCTTGCCAAGAACTTCCTTTCTACTTCAATTGATTGTTAATTGGTGGGGTAAAGTTGTTAAATATGTGGTTTTGTGAGAAAGTTCATGGTTTGAAGTAGAGTTATGTAAAATTTCAGTTTTATGGTGAAAATTCTGGTCACATGTGATGTTTGAGGGTTGTTCATGTTTTGATAGCTTTGGTATATGAATTATTGAGGTATTATGTGTTAGATGGACTTGCCTAAAGAAATTTTCAGTTTGTGTGCCTAAATTTCAGATTAGGGTTTTTAATTTTGAGCATGATTAGGGTTAGTTTTAGAGCTATCAATTGGTTGTAATTGAAGGGTATTGTGACCCTAATTAAGTGTGTTAAATGGTTTATGATTTGAATGTGAAAGTGTGGCTGAATTGAGGTGAGATGGGGTGGATGTTAGGTTGGAAAAGTAAAGAGAAACAAGGGAAGTGCTGCTGAAATTTCGTAGGACCCTTGAGCAGTTTTGGGAAATTTGCTATATCTTGTTGTAGAAATATCAAAATTAAGTTCCGTTCATTGCGTTTTAAACTAAATTCATAGATCTATTAACCACGAAAATTTCAGACCCTAGTTCGGTTTTTCTGATTTATGGTGATTTTCCAAAATTGACTGAAATTACGTACCTGTTCTGTCTTTTACTGGAAGAAGCTGCGACTTGAGACTGGAATTCGACCGACTTGTGATCTGAATCTTATAAATATGTCTTCTAAGAAATTGTACCCCTTTGAGTCTATTTTCCGACGGTATAAATTTTATCAATTTTAGACTTAAGAATCGTGAGATATGATTTTTCAAATGATAGTGCGCAAAACTGAAAAATCCCATTTTCTTAGAATTATTCTTACTTTCATTTTATACCTTAAGTTTGGAGTTAGTAAATCATTGTAGGTATGGTTTTTGGTGGAATCGAAGGGTTTTTGGATCGTTCATGTTTTTAGGACCAATTACTACCTTTTCACTCCAAAACTATACTTTTGTGTTGCATTGGTAATTTACTTGGTTAGGCATATGACTCGTAATCGAGTCTCAATTGTTTTACCTTCGTGGTCTAGGACGTGCCGGTGATCCAAGTATTTCGAGAGGAAACGTTTGAAGTTGTTTGTTTAAACTGGAGAGTGTACCACTCTCTTAAATTGGTGCTTATCTGATTTATCTGTACTTGCAACTTACAACCTGATTATCTGTGACTTCTGTATACTTTGTATGAAACGAGGGTGTACTTTATCACACTCGTTTCTCTCATCTGTTTATCCTGGTTCCTGCATACTGTATAAGTCCGTACTTGTTCTCTGTATCTGTTATTCGTATCTGTTCTCTGTATTTGTTGATGTCGTTTGGAGGGTTGAGTCCAACGACCATTCTATGACCTTTGAGCTCAAAACCAGGGGCTAGTTACTCGAGTCGAGCCGGCAAGGGCCTGGTCGATTAGATAACGAACCACGATAGTCCACTTCTAGGAAATCTTTGGGTATTGGAGACTCTGGATTTCCGGTATACTCGAGTATTACCACTTCTGTTTCTGTTGAGGTGTTCGAGTCCGGTGAGGGGTATGTTTGGTGGATGGAATTGGCGTTAAAGTGGTGCTCTACTGGACGGGTTACTTTATTTGAAAGTTGATAGAGTGTCAACTACTATTTGATCAAGCTTCGGTGAAGCAATGAGAATTTTGGCTTCTGAGAGCTACCTGTATCCTTTCCATTTGAAGTGTTTATTTATTTCCCTATCTGGTGTGTATAACTGTATGATTGATAAGTGAAATGCCATGATTCGTGACTACTTGTACTTTTGGTGCCTCATTGAGCGTAAACTCACCCCCTTCCCGATATCTTTGTTTTCCTTACAGGGAACAACACTTTTAAACCGTGATTTTGAAGAAAGGGTCGAGTTAGTGTAAATGTTCTTTTATTACGCTCTTTTGTAATCAAAACCCTAATTGCTTTTATCAAGTATCACGTTTTGATTTGTAAAGTTTTCTATGTATGTATATAAGTGTTTAATCATGTACATTAAGTGTATTCGTTTGAGATGGTACCTTTGGACTTGTTGTGATGCTGCTTGTAACCATTGGGCGATCGGACGAGCGCGGCGTTTGAACAAGGAAAGAATTTCTGGCGGGAACTGTTCATCGGAATCCGGCCGAGTATCCGGCCAGTTCTTGGCCGGATATATGGCCGGATTTGCAGCGGATTCTGGAAAAATTTTGGGTTGCTCTCTGCCTCGAATCCGGCCAGAAACCGGCCGGATTGTGACGTGGCAGTCACTGTTCATTTTCAGTTTCGTTTTCGTTTTCGTTATCGTGGTCATCGATACATTTATTCATTGTATTATAGTTCAGAACGTTTTAGTTTGTGGGTGATCGGCTTAGTAGTCTCCGATTGTTTGTTTTCTTTGGGTTCTATCGCGAGTAATCTAGGGTTTGTGTGTTTCGACTTCGTAGTCCTGGCGAGAGTTGGGCAGGCGGTCCGCCAAACCCTTTGGTTCGCCTTAGCAGAAGGTGGGGCTGTCACACTGTACATCAAAAAAGTTAAGGTTATTCATGAATTACTAGTTATTTTTGCAGCAAAATCATTGGTGCTCGATACTATGGCGGCTTCTTGGACTTTTCTAGAAATGAAGATGGTGATGGATCACATGCTACTTCAACAACAGCAAGGAACATTGCTGAAGGTGCTAGTTACTATGCAATTGCTAATGGTACTACAAGAGGAGGGGTACCTTCAGCACAAATAGCTATATATAGAGTTTGTTCTAGTAAGTGATGTGAACATGCTAATGTACTGGGTGGATTTGATGATGCAATAACTGATGGTGTTGACATCATTTTAGCTTCTATTGGACCATGATATTCCAAATATTTGAAAGATGATGTTATAGCAATTGGTTCCTTTCGTGCAATACAGAAAGGTATCCTTACTATAAATGCAGCAGGAAATAATGGTTTTGATGTAGGAACTACAACAGGCAATGCACCATGGATATTTACTATTGCAGCAAGTAGCACCAATTGCAAGATCATTGCCAAAGTTGTCCTTGATGATGGAACTTCATTAGTAGTACATGTTACATATAAACTTATTTTCATCTAGGTGCAAGAAATATAATGTGTAATGGTTGATACATAATAGTTAATCTCTAGAAGAATTTGGTGAAATTATTTTGAAAAATTAATTGCCTATTTTGATTTGATTTTTGACACTAAATGATACAAGGTAATTCTATCAATTCATTTGATTTGAACGACATAAAACTTCCTTCTATAGATGGAAGAATTCTGCATTCTGCAGTGACTAATGAGCCAAGTAAATTTAAATTTTTGTTACCTAGTTATATGACATCTTTTGTTGTCAAAGGCTTAATATGTATTTCTTTTATATTTTATGACTCGTTTTAGGAGTTGTCTGAAAGAGGAGGTAATAAAGGGAAAGATTGTACTTTGTGGAAGTGCAAGCGCTACTAAAGAAATGTGAATAGTAGGAGCCCTTGAGTAATTATGCTTACAGATGAAGATGATGATGTCTCATTGGTTTCTTCTCTAGCTTCATCAGTTCTAGATTATGACCAATATGGCCTAGTGGAGAGTTAAAAAAAATTCTACAATCTGTCTAGTTTACAAATTTACATACTTGTCATGGTTGATGTCAACATATTTCGTGACAATTAGTCAACTATACATCTAAGTTCTTTTTCATACTTAGGAATCCCCAAGCGACCATATTGATAAGTGAAGAGACAAAAAACATAGTTGCTCCTATAGTTGCATCTTTCTCATCAAAAGGGCCAAATGCAATCCTTCCAGGCATTCTTAAGGTAATCAAAACTAGAATTATGCTTTCATTTTTCTTCTTAATTAGTTGTTCGCATGGAAATGTTGATATCTAAAAATAATTTAACTGCAACCTGACATAAGTGCTCTGGGAACGGAGATCTTGGGCGCTTTTTCACCTATGGGTTAGCCTTCAGAATTTTTTTAGAGATGAGTGATCTATAGCTTATGATTGTAGAACCCAAATTTAAGGTTTCAATAATAAGTGTTGCATGTAGGGTTACAGAATTAAAGGAATAAAATGAACACTCAAAATATATGTGAGAGAGAAGAAAATAATAAATTCAACTCATAATATTATTTAAACCTCAAACAATGAAAAAAGTCACACTACAATAGAAAATCTTACAAACTCTTCCAGACTCTCTCAAGAAAACATCGTAAGTAATATCTTATTTATAATCTACCAAACTTGTTAGGAAAGAAACTACTTGTATAAGAAATTCCTAAATCACACAACTACTAAAAGCCTAACTCCAATAAAACTAATAAATAAATACTTCTAGACTTGGTTTAGTTTGCCAACATTGCCTCCTTTAAACCAAACTCTCCATTGAGACAGGTTCAACACCATCTCGAGCAACAATCTCTATACAAATCTCTATCGCAATACAACTGACATGCAACTCCAACTTGTTAAGTTATTAAATTCATCTTTCCATGTGATAGTAGACGAATTTTATATTTTGCAAACAATTTCTTAACAATTTCTTTTTGATCAAAGTACTTAGTCATACAAACCCATTTATTACTAGAGTAACCATATTTACCACCAATGTAAGTGCACAAGAACACAAAATCATGGATTGCTCTCTTGCTAAAATTATCATCACCAAATAATTCATAATAGCCACATTACAATCATCCAAAAATTTCATATTGCCAATCAACTTTTTTGGAGCAAAAAATTTTTGAACTCTGATGAAATCCATACCTATCAAATCAAATATCTTTCCGTCACCTCGAGGAGAGACCAAATCAATAATTTTTTCAATAACAATTTCTTTTTCTTCACATACCAAGTTAGACTTTTCTTCTTCCATTATCAAATTACCACTTTTTTTTTCTTCAACAAAGTTATCACTCCCAAATTCTCCAAGAAGATATGCAAATCAAAATTCTCGACAGATTCAAAATTTTCAATATTACGCATATCATCAACAAATCTATCATTCTCAAAATCTACAAACCTATACCAACAACCAAACTTCAATTTGAAAGCATAATTCTTCTTAATCGTCTGCAAAATGTAGTAAATATCCTTCCAAAATCTCCAAAATATTTTAGTACGATGAACAAAAGTTTTATAAATACTTTCTAACATTGTTTTATTTATCACTTGAAAGAATAATCGTGCCTTCTTCTTGAAAATATGTTTTGACAATTCACTTGCATCAACTCAACAAAAAATATTTTCCAAATCGCATTGTTTGAGATATTTTTCTATTTTTAAAACTCAATCAAAATATGCATGTCTATTTGTGTTTATAGGAGTCAATATGACAAAATTTTCATCATCAATTAGATCTCTATAAAATTCTATAAATATTTAACAACTTATATACTAATAAATTTTTTTCCATTCTGTTAAGTTTTCCTGGCTTCCTAGTTGATTGACCAATCAAATCTTTCAATTTGGCAGCCCACAACAATCAACAAATCACATAAGATCCTTCTTCGAGTTTTGCCTTTACACCTGCAACAATTTGACAATTCAAGACCAATCTTATGGTCAAATTCGTTACCAACCATACACTTTAGGACCAACCTCATGGCCTAATTCAAACAATTGAATACCCTCTGATAACTTTATGTCCTAACTTTCTAACAGCAAAAGCGTTGAGGACTAACCTCATAGTCTGGTTCATGATACCAATTGTAAAACCCAAATTGAAGGTTTCAATAATGATTGATGCATGCAAGATTACAGAATTGAATGGATAAAACAAAAACTCAAAATATATGTGGGAGAGAAAAATAATAAACTCAACTCACAATATAATTTAAATTTCAAACAATGAAGAAAGTCTCACCACAATAGAAAACCTTACAAACTCTTCTAAACTCTCTTAAGAAAACATCCTAAATAATGTCCTATTTATAATCTACCAGACTTGTTAAGAAAGAAACCACTTGCATAAGATATTATGACATAAAACACATTCTGAAATCACCCAACTACTAATAACCTAATTTCAATAAAACTAATAAATAAATATTTCTAGACTTGATTTAGTTTACCAACAATGATGTTTTATCCAAAACATCCATGGCTTGTCCTCATGTTGCAGATGTAGCTACTTATGTGAAATCATTCCATCCTAGTTGGTCTTCTTCAGCAATCAAATTTGCTTTAATGACTACATGTAACATCTTTACCTTCATAGAAAATTTAAAATGTTTAACTTTTGTAGACTAATTGTATTAATTTTTCATCTATTTCTTGCAATGTTAGCCGGGACCTTTTATCATGGATCCAGTGCATGCATTTACTGTCTCATAATAGGGCAAGGGACCTAGACGGTTGCTAGGCCAACTGTGTATGATGGTACAGATAATGTGGACTAATATCGATGCACAAAATGAAGCCACATCACCAAGTAAAAAGAAGGGAAGATTACGACGTCATTTAAAATAGTGGAACACAAAAAAATGAGAAATTCTAAACAAATACCAAACACTGTTTGCTACAAGTCCCAAACATTTTCTACAGTAAGCATTGATCCCACCTATAGAAGAGCCTGTTGTCACCAAATAAGAACAAAATTCTTTTTGTGAATGAAGACCAATATTATGCAAAACCTTTGCTGAAAAACCTTTATCTTGGAATCGTGTGTATCTATCTTTCAGTTGAACTCACTCCAAGCAAAAGTGGACAAATAGCAAAGGGACATGAGATCAACAGAAGGAAAAGCGGTGCTTATCATATGTCTAAGCGAATATCAACAAATTGAAGAGGGAACCAACTGTGAAATCACAGCGGGAGAGCAGTGAAAGTGGCGCACCAGTTGAAATTGCAGGCAAATACTGTATAGTCCAAGGGTCTACAGTTACCAAAGGTACAAATCTTGGTTTCCGTATTTTATCCTAACACTGAGTTTTAGGGTTTAGGGAAACAAATAAACTCAGGTTTAGGGTTTACAAAAAAATATAGTACAGGTTGAGCGTTTAGGGAAACAAATTAGTTATGGTAGATTGTTCCATCATTTGTACAATTGCTATTTACCTTATACAGATTAGTTATTATGGTTTACAAAAGAGTTCTGATAGATTGTTAATATAGTTTACACATTAGTTATTATGGTTTACAAATTATTATTGGTGTTAATTATTATGATTTGGGGTTTTGTAGTCTCAACAAAGATTTCAACCTGGGATGAGGGGTTAGAAAAATTAAATAGTTGTGACATATTGTTATATTGTTTGTACCAATTGCTATTTACCTTGTACACATAGTTATTATGGTTTACAAATTAGTTCTAGCAGAATTATGGTTTACGCATTGGTTATCATGATTTACAAATTGTTATTGCTATTAATTAGTTATATGGTTTTGGGTTGAGAGTTTAGGAAAACAAATTTGGCATATCAGATTGTTATGTTGTTTGTATCAATTGTTATTTTCCTAGTACTTATTAGTTATTATGGTATACAAACCCAAGTATGGTAAACAAATAGAATGTTGTTTACCTTGTGTACACTGTACAAGGTAAAGAACAAACTCTAAGTGTGGTTATTCAGCTAGTGGTTTTCTAACTACCTAGGAGTTCCTTTCGTTAAGGAACCTTAGGAGGTCTAATGTGTATGCTCTTATTCTTCTAATTTACATCTCCATTTTTGCCTTTGGATAAATATACTACTCAATTTAGTATATAAATAAAGTATTGGTTTTGTTGAGTTTTGATTTTTATAGACATTATATGAGCTCTAATTTTAGTTCAATTGATTAGCAACTCGGTCCTCTTATACTTATATTATAAACTTTATTTGAGCTCTAATTTGATATGCTTGCAAGGCATTTAATTTGATTAGTGAAATCATCAAGTAACCTACCATTGTTTGTATTGAAGGTTTTTGAAGCCATTACTTTTCGAAGTTTTTATTCTCAGCTTGTTTAATTTGTGATTGCATACCACAGTCATTTTTTATATGATATGTTTGATGTCTTTTGTAGTTATGTTTTTGTCATGTCATTTATTTTTATAATGGCAAATTGAGAATACAATTTTGAAATGTATAAATATTTTTAGAAAAAAGGAATTTATTTGTAGGAAATATAATGGATTAGTTTGTGTTTTACTATCACAACTTGTACATTAGTTTGTATTTTATTTGTAGCAAATATAATGGATTCGTTCTTATGGTGCAGTTTGAAATATTACATTATGGGACATCGGGGAACCAAGAAACTAAATCGTACAGAAAAAAAAGGCAAGCAGGTGGAGGGATATTATGACAGCAATCTAGTAAAGCCGGTTAGGTGCCTACAGGTATGTGTGGCTTTTTAGGTGTATTGTCTATATTTGGGGCTTTAAATTGGGTTAAAATCTCATGATTCATCAAATGTCTATGTGATAGGTCTAATCACATTAAATCATGCTAGCATTGACTTCGCATGGAAGCAAAAAGCAATAGGAAAGGCATTAACAATAAAGAAGGTAAACATAGTTGCTAAAAATGCATGAAACAAATTGAAACATTGTTGCTAGAAACACATGAAACAAACTAAGTGATGAGGAGAAGGTGGTATGGAAGAATGACGACTCCAAGAATATGGAGCAATATGAGGAACAGATGAAAATCTATAAGGAGTCAATAGCGAACAGGGGACAAACCATACAAAGTGATGTAGGGAAACAAGGATGTAGCACCGAACTTTATCTTGGATAAATTAATTTTTTTTAGAAGTTTCAAAGGGCAAGTGCAATTATTTGACTGTTTTTTGTCATTTTTACCCACATTGTTATTTTTTTATGGGCATACACGTTTAGGTACACACCTACTAAATTCTTAAAGTTTGTATCTCATATTGATTGGGCAAAAATAGTTGCAATAAAAGAAACAGGTTTTGGTGGATTAACAGAGATCCAATGCCACACCTTTCCAAAGGACATCTGTACATGGTTGGTGGATAATTTGAACCAAACTCACTCACATATACAACTTGAGGGTGGGCGTGTGCTACTTGTAATATCAGAGGATGTAGCAGAGGCTCTTGGAATTCCCGGCGAAGGGCTAGTGCTGGTTGAAGATGCTAGAGATGGTCAAGTTAAGAGAGACTCCTACTACTGGTCCTGGATCCAAAAGACAAAATGCAAGCTCAAGTGCTGCTACTACTACAACTTGGAAGAGCAATCCAACCTCGTCTAATACTGGAGTGGTTAGTCAACCTATGCATTTTCCTAATAGGCATTATGTGGTTAAATAAAATTTATTTCTAATGATATTTAATCACAACATAGGTTCAGATGAAGAAGCACAATTTTGGAGATGCTGTTTTCTCTACTCAATGATCTAGGACCAGTCCCTTGCAAGTTTCTCGTACACCAGAATGTGTTGCTCAGTAGCATTTTGTGGAACTTGGTGAAACTGGTTCATATGCATGGTTTGCTCTTAATGCTATAACTCCTTAGATTTTGTCAACTTTTTTGTTTAGTGGACTGGGTTTTGGAGATTTTGCCAGCTTTTTGTTTAGTGGACTAGGTTTGCTCTCAATGTTGTAATTCACTAGAATTTATGTACTAAGTATGTTGGTATGTCTTTCATTCAAGGACTATATGGATGACAACAATGATAATGTTAACTTGGTTCTAGAACTCATTAATGCAAGAATGCTCAAGAACATTTTCGATTACATTAGGTTTCATTTCCCTACAATAGGCTATGGTAGATACAATTTGTTCTTGTTCATCCTTTTTTCTGGCCAACTAGAGCAAATGTAGCTAGTGAAAGCTACTAAAAGCATAAGAACTAGTACTTTTCTCCATGTTGGCTTTCAAGAAGACTGCCTGGCTTGGGTATTGGTCAACTGTTGCTGCAGATCTTGTTTCTCAACTTCCAAAATAGCATTTTCAATTTGTACAACTTCATACTTTTGCTTCAATCTTGAATGTTTCACTTCCAATTCTTCATGTTCTATTTGTAAATACTTTAGCTTCTTTGTTTTCTCCACAATTCTTGATTGTAATATAGCGTAAATTTCTCTTCCTTTGTGGCAAAACTAGGGCTACCCACTTAAAATAATCACATGCTTGACGATTCTAGAAAAATACGAAAAATAATTTTTTTCTCAAATTATTTTGTCTAAAAGTTAACAAAAAATTAATTTATCGTACAATCATGCCTTATAATTTGAGCATCCAAGAAATCTCCTTCTAGGATTTTTCAGTGTCCATGACTTTCTTAAGGACGCTAATTTCAGATTTTTTGGCTTGGTTCTTATACATTTTGTGATGAATAGCATCTAGACTAAGAGCAACGAAATGAATCTCAAGAAGTTTGGCACATTTATTCCTCTTTTTTGGTTGCAAATATAGGATTGAGAAGTTTGGAGATTGATGAATGATAAAATGATAACAAAAAAATTTTTGATCTTGAAGGAAGACTTCTCTTTATATACAATAGATGGGGGCATTTTCGTTAGAAAATTTTAATGTTTTAACATTTTAGTCTATTGAAGCATTTCAACGTATTCTTTGTTGAGCTGGATTGTTAGAGGGGATAAATTGTTAAAAAGTTAATGTTGGGGGTAAAGTGAAAAATGCCACAAAACTTATGGGGAGTTTTCGTGATTTTTCGTAAAATTTACTACAGGTACCGAATGTCGTCCATAACCAAAATAAATAAATATATAAATAAAAGGAAAGAAAACGAGAAGACATCCAGTATGAACTACACTTCATAGGAAAGTAGAAGTATATCTGTGTATTTACTGGCAAAAGTTGACAGGTCACTTTAGTCACTCCCATTGAGAAAGACATCTAAGGATCAAACAGAGAAAAGAGAAATTAAGAGACACTACTGGTTGCTTCTACGGTGGAAAGTGGGATGAACTTCCCACTGTAGGCAGAAAGAGTGTTAGAAGCACAACTCAGCACAAGCATCTTTATCTATGTTTTTGAGGCTCAGGGTCTGTTTGATAACATAAAAAAGTGCTGAATCTGAATTTTTTCAGACATCAGATGTTTTGAGTGTTTGATAAATGAAAATCTATTTGCTGAACTTGTTAAGTAGTGTTGAACCTGTGTGTATTTTTTTCAACACAAGAATCCTAACTGAATGCTTAATTCTGATATGAATCAATAGAATTACTTCAACTACCTTATCTTATCTACCAAATCTACCCTTGTTTGTTAACTATGTTCAAAATTCTTATCTAATTAAACTATATAATATTCTCTATCTAACGATTTGTAGTTTCTCTTTTCTTCCTTTTTAATGACTTTCACATCTTTTCCATACTTCTCATATAATATATTTAATCTTTTATATTAATTTGATTTAAAAATAAATATTGTCATTTTCATACCTAACAATTTTAAACTAATTAAATCATAGATTCTATTTCTTTTTTGAATAAAAGGATATAAGGGCAAAATTGTCAAATTAAACTTATTAAGCATTCAGCTATAAATATTTATCAAACATTTTAAATAGATTTAGCATTAAAATTCAGACATTCGTATATTTTTTTCAGTGCTTAAAATTCAGCAAATTAATTGTTTCAGTATTCAGATTTCAGAATTCAGACTTCAGAATTCAGATTCAGTTTTATCAAACGGAACCTCAGTTGAGAAAATGTGACAAATAAAGCCTATTATCATCTGAAGGAGTTAAGAGCAAATACCAATATAAATTGGGTTGGGTCGTTAAATGAATTAGTGAAACTACAAATGCTATACTGGAATAACAATAAGAGCAAAAGACCCTATAAATACCAAGAGATTGTAGGGTTTCAGTGAATAATCGAGTCTGCGGCGCCGTCTCAATGAATTAGGATGGAAAAAGGAATTCCGTTAGAATGGGAAATTCTAGAGTGATTTGAACAAAGGGAAGAATGTATAAGAATAAGTCCTGAAAGGGCGAGTTTTTCCTTTGTGAATTTGTTATCATTAGAGGCCAAGGAAACAAAAGGTGGGATAAAAAATTTTCAGCATGCAAGCACTGCAGGGCCCAATCGCAATGAAGAGAAAAACACAGCAATAGCTTCCCAGGGGCGAATTTCTTGGAATATCGTTAAAATTGAAATTTGTCCAAAAATTGGTATTGTTTGAGGTGGGTTGCTGAATAAGGGGTTGCCGCATCTGCGACGTGAGGTTTCTAATAAAAATTCTTTTAATTTTTATTTATTTTGGGGTAGCTTTAGTTTTTTGTTTTTTTTTTTTGTAAAGGTTTCACCGCTCATGAGGACCCATTTTGTTCCATTGTTCTATAGCCGCTCATGAGTAGGGCCTTTTGTTCCATTGTTCTGTAGCCGTTCATGAGTAGGGCCCATCTCATTTTGTTCTATAGCGGCTCATGAGGGTCTAGTGTTTTTTATGCATCGCCGAGCGGCGATACATTTTCTTTTTCTTTTTTTAATAAAATGTAACTTTTAACTGTGACTATTTTTTTTTCATAAAACGAATTATGTGTTATTTGGCTCAATTAGGGTTTAGGGTTTAACGTTTTACATGAAATCCTAATTTTCAAACTATCATAGTATAACCCTTTAACTCTAATTTTAAAATCAAAATTCTTAAATCATATTACTAAAACTCTATTACTAAAATCCTATTATAAACCAGAATTATCAAAAAATTTAATATATGATATTAAAATAATGTTAATTTTATAAATTTAGATGATAATCTAGAAATTCGCCTTTTTCCCTGGCGAATTTCTAAGAATATTGCTAAAATAAAAATCTATCATAAAATTGGTGTTCTTTGAGTTATTTTTGATATTAGGGTCATCGCAATAATGGCGAATTTCTAAGAATATTGCTAAAATAAAAATCTATCATAAAATTGGTGTTCTTTGAGAGTTATTTCTGATATTAGGGTCGCCGCAATTACGATATTAAAATTTATAAATTTATAAAATTAACATTATTCTTGATTATCATCTAAATTTATAAAATTAACATTATTCTAATATCATATATTAAATTTTTGATAATTCTAGTTTATAATAGGATTTTAGTAATAGAGTTTTAGTAATACGATTTAAGAATTTTGATTTTAAAATTAGGGTTAAAGAGTTATACTGTGATGGTTTGCAAATTAGGATTTCATGTAAAACGTTAAACCCTAAATTCTAATTGAGCCAAATAACACATAATTCGTTTTACGGAAAAAAATCGTCGCAGTTAAAAGTTACATTTTATTAAAAAGGAAAAAAAGAAAAATAAAATGTATCCCTGCTCATGAGATAAGTGGCGATGCATAAAAAACAATACAACCTCATGAGTGGCTATAGGACAAAATGGGTCCTATTCCTTCGCCGCTCATGAAATGAGCGATGAAATCTTTACAAATATTGAAAAAAAAAACATTCAAGCGACTCCAAAATAAATGAAAATTAAAAGAATTTTTAATAGAAGCCTCACGTCGCAGATGCGGCGACCCCTTATTCAGCAACCCACCTCAAACAACACCAATTATTGGACAATTTTCAATTTTAATGATATTCCAAGAAATTCGCCCCAGGATGACTTAGCAAATGAATTGGGCTAAGTTCGTTCTTGATGAATTGGTAATTGGAATTAGAAATACCCAAATGAAGAAAGATGAGCAAGTGGATTGCTGTGTTGTCTTTTTGATGGTAAGGAGTCACTTAAATTGCAATTGTAAAATTAGCTATGGTTTTATGTTTAACTTGTTAAATAAATGCAGCTATTCTACATGGAGCACTTCTCAATTCATGGCGACGCACATATCCTATTACATATCCGTGCGAAACCTTGGGTACAATTCTGGGGAAATGATAGACTAAAAGAAGGATCAATAGACTAAAACAGCTTGGCGTCATGGATGGAGTAAAGGTAATCTGATTTTTTTTGCACAAAATTTCGGTGGTTGGATTTTTTCTTTCTTTCATTTTGTCACCAGAAAATGAATGATAATTATATAAATTCATTATAGATTGAAGTAATTGCAGATGATTCTATTTGGTACACTGCTGAAGAAAGTCAAAACTGTAGGTTTGGAAAAAGGATGAACCAAAGTTGAAGATTCTACCAGGGAGTTGAAAGAGGAATACAAAGAAATTTAGGATTCAATGTGCAGCATGGCACAGTCCTTGAAGGCAATGCAAGATGCAATAGTTAGTGAAATGAAAAGATTTATAGAAAGAGTTGGGGATAAAGAAGCGACTGCAATTAGTTAGGGGAAGGGAATGGAAACACCGTTAACAGTAAAAATGGCGTGTGCAAGAACTATATAAGAAAATACAAGGCAAAATGCAACCCTCTTTGTTTTAAAGAGCCTATTGCATGGAATGTACAAAATGTTAACCAAGAGCTGCATATTATATATATACACATGCCTATGCGATGATGATTGGGAATTTGGGAGGAAGCCAAACTAAAGGCACTAGCAGCCTAAAATTCAAATTTTAATCTAATAGCGCCATCTTTTTCACGTCAAATTTTCAATTCAATGGACAGATTTTCAAATTTTGATTGACCACGTGCCAACTACAATTCCCTATACCCTTTCATTGAATATTACATGTCTCGACAATAATAAATAAACACCGTTTGAATACACTTAATTGGTAATATATTATGTAAACAAAATTCAAAAAGTTGCTTTCATAGCGGATCTACTATTGTAGGCAAGTTATGCCAATAGATGTGTGATACAAACATGTAATTAAAATCTTAAATTGTCCTAATTAAAATTGAAATCGAGAATTGCTATGTTGCAATGTCCAAATTGGAATCAAAATTGACTCAATTGAACTACGATTGTAAACGAGTAAATTTAGCACTTACTTTTAAGAGTCAATTGAACAACAAAATCTTTAAATTTAGCACTTACTTTTAAGAGTAAATGTTGATTTTTACTATAATTTGGTTTTCCTTATCATTAGATAATGTTAATATTTAAAAATCCTCAAATTTTGACACTACTTTACTAGTCAAATTTGTGATCTATAGTCTGCCATGTCCAATACAACTAGTTGCAGACTTAGGACTTAAGTTGATAACCATCTAGTTACAATTCACTTATCTAGATATTGTTACTTCCTCGTTTCAATGGATTTGCTATTATTACATAATCCATATCAATATCCGTATCACATCAAAATCTTTATAAATTTAGCGCTTACTTTTAAGAGTAAATTTTGATTTATACACTATAATTTGGTTATCCTTATCATTATATAATGCTAATAGTTAAAAAGCCTCAAAATTTGACATTACTTTACTGGTCAAATCCGTGATCTATCATGTCCAGTACAACTAGTTGCGGAATTATGACTTAAGTTGATAAACATGTAGTTATTTCAATAATTGAAACATTCAATCTTTGAAACATTTGTATTATGTCATTTATGTTTATGATTATTTTATCTACAATTTCAATTCTAATTTCTTGGAGTACTTTGTTAATTATGTTTATGATTACTCATTTACAAATTCAATACCAATTTGAAAGTCACTATGCCATGTATAAGATTACTTATCTACAATTTCTAAATTTAAATTAAAATTTTCCACATTAATTATGTCACGATTCTGGTTTCTTGAAGCACTAGTACTATGTTAATTATGTTACTAGTTATTCATCGATAATTTTGATTCCAATTAGAAAGGCACTATCTATATAATATATAAAGTTAGAGGGGTCACAGTTAATGTAAACTTTTTAATGTCATTTTCTAAATTTTCAATTTTATCCTTAGAGGAAAAATAATTTTTGCTCTAATTACTTAATCACATTTTGTCAATATAACTACTCATAATGACCCTAAGTATTGTAATTACCAATTATTATAACCTTATAAACTAAGATTCTTAAATAAATTTTTAATAAATGTATTTTTGTGAAAAATAAAATTTATATAAAATTAATTCCTTTTAATAATATGTATACAATTACTCACCTACGTCAACTCATAATTAAATTTAAACCGTCATAACTCTTTTGTCACGTAAGCATTTACAGCTTAAGATTATAGTACACATGGCTTCATTCCGCATATCCCCATGGATTATTGCATTTGACCAATTTTTTCTATTCTTTTGTTGGGTGGACTAGGAAAAACGGATACTCAAATTTATGGGCTTTAAACTCACCAAAATTGCCCTTCAAATTTTGTCATTCGCCAGTTTGGCCTAGGGAGCTACTCCCCAATTGATGCCAATTTTTGGGTGCAAACAAGTGCCCATAAGTTGTTGAGGGGCTTGCATTTTATTTCTCGCGGAAATACAATGGGACCCTCATTATCAAATGCAAACGCTGCTACCCGGTACTCCAGTAGCTCATTTAATAGCTACATCTTGCCCGGCCCACAATGATGTGTTGTCCAAATTTCCCTTGTTCTTCCCACCATGCACAGATGAGTCAGCTTTCCACCATAAATGAAACCCTACTTTTAGGCTGCTCATAACAAGGAAAAGCAGAATTGCAAGCAGAAGTATCATTGACCAATTGGCTGGACGTGGGTTTCTTGTGGATCCTTTAGATTGTTTTTACTGGGTTGTTTAGCCATTAATTTCTTGAGTGTTTCTAATCTAATTGAGTGTGTGAGTTTCTATCTCTTGACAGAAAAAAGCAAAAGTTTCATTGACTTCTGGTTCATTTCATTGAGTTTTCTACCCCACATCTACAGTCCATTGTTGCACTGCATCCTCTTCTTCTCCTCCTTCTTCCACTCCTAAATGGACTTGTGAAGTTTTCTTGAGCAAGAAATGAGAAACATTGCCTCTTCTTCTTTATCTTGTTGTTCTTCTTCCACTCCTAAATGGACTTATGATGTTTTCTTGAGCTTTAGGGGTGAGGATGTTCGGAAGAACTTTGTTGACTTCCTCTATAGTTCTCTAGAACAAAAGGAAATTTACACCTTCAAAGACGATGAAAAGCTCGAAAGAGGAAGATCCATTTCATCGGCATTACGCCAAGCTATTAAAGAGTCAAGAATTGCAGTTATCATATTCTCAGAAAACTATGCTGCTTCTTCATGGTGTTTGGAGGAGCTTGCAGAGATCATTTACTGCAACCAAGCGTTGGGACAAACTATTCTGCCGGTTTTTTATTATGTGGATCCATCTGTGGTACGGAAACAGAAAGGCAGCTTGGTTCAAGCTTTTGTCAAACATGAAGATGAAATAGAGGACATGGAAAGGATTCGAAGGTGGAGGGCAGCTCTTGCTAAAGCTGCTTCTATCTCTGGCTGGGATGTTCCCAGCACTGCTGATGGGTTCGCTACCTTGGTCTTTCGACGATTGAACTTGCCTTTCCTTTTAACGGAAAAGTCAAGTAACGGTAGTATGATAACGAAATTATTTTTTATCTAATATGACAGATAAATACACTTTTGGCGACCATTAGATTATCTGTTGGACAGGTTACCTAAACAAGATAATATCTAAAAATTTGGTTAGTAAGTTTCGCATTAAAAATAGTAAGTTAACCCCATAAATTAGTAATTTTTATGTCTCAAAAGGTAAATTGAAATAAAAATGAAAGTTACTTTTTTTTAAAAAAAATAAATTACTAGTCTATATTTGAAACTTACTTTTTGGAGAGTAAGTTTAGTTCAAATAATAGTAAGTTTTTATAGATTAATAGTAAATCTTGTTGATAGAATAGTAAATTTGGTTAATCGTCAAAACTTACTAGTTTGTGGCATAAATTTACTATTTTACTTAAAGAAACTTATATGAAACAAGTATTAGGAAGTTTATTTAAAATAATGCTAAGATTTTTTTATTAATGATTGAAACTTAATATTATAGTTAGTAATTGTTGGTAACGTAAATGTATAATACATGATTGTATGTATCATTCATAAATGTTATGTGTTTTAAGCATTTTAATAAATGTATTTTCTAGGTCACAAGTATAAAAGTTAAAGTTGTACTAATGTAGCATAATCTTTGAAAATTATAGTAAATTTACCCATATATTAAATTTCGTGAGTTTCAAATATATTTTGTATCATTTACAATATGGATTTATATGCACATTTTTTTTATCAAACTTATTTTTAATTGACAAATAGTATGTAAATGATTATAAAATGTCATTTTATAATAATCATAATTTTTATAGGTGAATGGTATATAAACTGCTAAAATTGTCAATTTATAAATGGTTAAATCTTACTACTTTATGGCATATATTAGTCTGATCAACTAAAAAATTACCGTAATTAAATGTACGTTGATTGTTGATTTGAAATTTGCACCCTTGTCACTATTTTGTTATTACTACCACAAATTTTTCTAATCAAAGTAAAACAAAATCAAATATCTTTTCCTTTTGTATGCAGTATTTATGTTTAGTAAAAACTTAATAAACCATGATTACATTACATAATTTGTAATGAAATTAGTAACATTTTCTAAATAAATTAATAATTTGTAAAATATGTTATTTTTTTTACCAATATAATCAAACGAAATTTGCACTATTAAAAAGCAAATGGGAAGAAAGGACGATGGCATAAGTATAAATATGAGCAACTATATACACATCACACCATGAGTTTAGGTTTGATTTGTTTAAAACATCGGTAATTTATTTGTTGGTAGATATAAAATGCATATTATTTTTCTACAAATGGAAAATACAATTTAATATATACTAACCATTAACAAAATATGTAGTTTGAACACGATCAATTGAGCTCATATTTCATTTGTTTAGTTATCATTTATTTTGTTACTTAGGTTGAATATTTACATTTGAATAGAGTATTGCTATCAGAACATCAATTATTCTTAATTACACTAATTTTATGCTGATAAAAGTTGGTCTAGATAATTAAGTGTCAATGACAACAATTGCTAAAATATAGTTTTTTAAAATTTTTTTGAAAAATGACAAAAAAGTACACTTTTTTTGTGAAAATATCAAATTGTTAATTCAATTCAAATTAATTTTATAATAAAAAAATATTACTCCTCAAACTAGTTGCTTAATTCGTATCTATGCCCGTACTAGTGTCGAATGGATAACTAAAATTGGAAATTGCAACAAAAAATAATGTTATAGGAAAGTTGCAAATAAGTAGGACTTTTGCTTTTAAAATTACAAAAGAAAGGATAGGCTTTTTTGTGGTTTTGAATTCAAAAGTGTTGTGGTTGTGATAGAATTCTTTGTTAAAAATTTGAAATGGTTGAGAATTCCAGAGATAAGTGACAAAGTGACTTTTATTAGCTATCAGTTTTAGTTTGAGCGGGAAAGGTCGATAAACTAGGGCACAACATAATCGGTGACGGGCATAAGAAATAACTACCTTTATTGCATTTCTCATTCCACCATCTCCATCAATGACAACTGAAATAGGTGCCTTTTTTTCCATGGCCTCCAAAAATGTTTCCAATACCCACTTATATGTGTCCTCAGTCTCATCGGCAATCAATGCACAGCCAAAAATTGTGGTAACATAGTGATGATTTACGCTGGCTAAAATTACTAGTGGCTTCCTATAAGCATTAGTGCGGTATGTGGAATCAAAGACAAGAACATCACCAAAGTATTGGTAATCCAAACGAGATTGAGAATCTGTCCAAAAGAGTCGTATCAATCCCTTCTCCAGGTCAACAGCATACTTGTAAAAAAAATTGGGCTCACCATTTGCTCGACCATCCAAATATGCAAACACCTGAGAGGCATCACCAACTTCAAGTGCATTCCTGTGGAATTGGTCAACAGCATTTCGTAGATCCTTTTTTGTGTATCCTATCTTGTTGTGGCCCCCACCTTGGTAAGCTTGAAGGTCCACTATTTGAGGTATTCGAATACCAACTCCATGCATCAAAATAGCATGCTCCAAGTCTGCTGTGTTGACACTCCTATGTGACCGAAGAAATTGTACAAATTCTTGATTTGCCAATTGGTGATTGTGATCCATATTAAACAGCTTAATTGTAAACTTCTGAATATCCTTGTTCCATTGCACAATTATAGTTGCCAGACAACCAACTCTCGTAAGACGTTTTGCCTCTTTCTTACGGTTAACTAAATTTAACCATTTGCTATTTCTAAAGCCCTCTCTGTTGCATACCCATCGTTTGTATGTCACAATACCTTTCTGATCTTTCTTTTCATCACGTTCTCTAATACCAAAACTGACCATTTTGCTATGACATAAGTAAAATTCTCTGGCATCTTCAATGGAATCAAATGTTAGTAGTTGAATTTCATCAGAAGATAATTTGTCAAGCCGATCAACAATGGTTCTCCAACTTATACCACCACCAAGCTTGGCCGATTTGTTAGATAACTGTACTGGCTCACCTACATGAACTGTCATTTCTTCCATTTTCAGCATGATGCTAGAAGCTATCATGTCAAAGAAGCTATCATGTCAATGTTTGTGTTGATGTATGTTTTCTGAGATTTTTACTTAAATTCTTTGTAGTACATATGAAATATTGCAACTTTGGACTCCTATGCAATCCATACTCAAGTTGATCATACCCAAAGATTGGAATCCTACGCAACCCAAACCCAAAGATTGCTGAAAGTTATGTCAAACTGCATAATTACTTTGGCACGACTAGAATTTAAGAGGGGAAGGAGAAAAATACTATCTAGATTCAAAAATAATCGAGTAACCATAGTAACAGTCCATTTGGCAATTAGAACTTTTTATTTTCTCACCCGCACAGAGTAGCAATCATAACATACAAATTTCTCTTTGATATTTTACCAAACATCTTATATGCATTCCCAAATTAATCACATTTAACTTAAACGCCTAGTCTCAAGTCATTTCCTAGATGTTTCATATGGCTATTAAGCATATTTTACCCGTAGACAATCAAAACTACAACCATTTCCTAGATGTTTCGAAGGACATTTCCAGCCCCAAAATTGCAATAAAATTTTCAAATTCTCAGCCCTGATTTCGCAAGAAAATCTTGACAAACAAAACAAATGAAATATAAATAAATTACAGCAATATAATCAAACGATTTCAAGAGAACATGAGCGTCTAACCTCGTCACTGCTATTTTTCATATGCTCTTTGGTTGGCTACCACCGTCGCTAATCCTTTTGTTGTTTCTGCATATGGCAGCACTCAAAACCAACCGATCGATGAGGAAGGATAGAGGGAAAGTGTGAACTAAAGATGAAAATTTTGGAGCGAGAAAATTTATTCAATTGTAACCAAGAGAAAGTGTGGACCAAAGTGGGAACCTTTGCCTGGAAATTCAATCGTATCATTAGAACTGAGAACTAAATAAGAAGAAGGCAGACAACTTTAAAGAGATAGGTGATACCTGAAAGCATTTCAGGAAATAGGTGATTTTTACTTAACGATGCAAAATTTTTACTTTTAGTATTAGTAAGTTTAATTTAAACAAAAATAACTTTTGTCAAATTATAAGTAAATTATATTATTCAAAGTGTAAAATTTTCATTTCTGACTAAAACTTACTATTTCAGACATATACTTACTAATTTTAATTAAAAACTTACTAATGTTGATATTAATTATTTTAATACAATATTTAAAAAGACGCTAAAATATGTGATGTGTCGCTAAAGTTAATAGAAACTTATAATAGTAGGTCACCCTGATATCGTTACCATAACTATAGACACTATAGCATTGTCCAATTTGGAGATAACCACTTGGTTTAGCCCAGTGCGTCATAGTATCCCTATTACTAGTTTAGTAGTTTAAAATCCCAACCAACCAATTAATTTCACAGAGCCCAAAAGTTTCACTTTGGGAAGAGGTGGTTTTCACTCCACTAAAAGGGTGTTTACCTACAATTGGAATCTAAGGGCACATTAGGAGTAAAAGAGGTACTGATGTAATGTACATATAATTGTTTGCCTATTTCTTTTTGTTTCATGCGGCTAATGGCACTTTGAACTTTTCAACCATACTTAGATTCCTACTCTAATTTCTAAACTTAAAATAAGATACTTTAGTCTCTATATATAAAATTTACCCCTTTCGAGTAAATTCGTTGACTAACGAAAGTAAGACAAGTTTTATACTTAGGTAGAAGAAATTTTGTACTTTAAAGACTAAAGTAAGATAGATTGTATATCTTAGGACCTAAGATGGCACCAGATTTATACTTTAGGAATTAAAGTGTCCTATTTTGAAATTCAAAAATCAAAGTGGAAATTCAATTCATAGTTGAAGGATGCATCCACAGGTTTAAATAATTTATTTAATAGTTTTATCATCTGATTTTTTCTTTTAGTCTTGAAGAAATAGAAATTACCGAACAAATTAGTGCAGTCAACTTGTCCTCTTAAATTATGCATAAAATCGAACTTTTGTATGCCTAATGAATACACTACCTAGTTAGAAGTTAAAATCCTTGTTGCATTTGACAAATAAATTACTCTGTTTGGGTCGGTGGATTTGAATTCAATAAATCATTCAGTTGAATGGATTTGGAATTATGATCAATTGAAATACATTGTTTGGATGGTTTTTCAAACCAGGGAAATTCCAAAGTTCACAAATATAGTTCAAGCTCTAATTTATTGTATACTAATATTTTACACACCATACCCCCCTCCCCCCCCCCCCCAACAAAAAAAAAAGAAGATGATCAAGTTAGCCGGCGTAACTGAAATTCGTCAATTGTGGTTTTAATCAAGTGGTTTGGTGCTTTCTAACCCCGTACAGGCATCAATCATTATCATACAAATTTCTTTTTCACATTTCACCAAACACCTTATATGCATTCCCAAATTAACCACTTTTCACATAAACGCCAACACACTACTATGTTTCACATATAGGGTCTAAGTCGTTTCCCACATATTTTCCAACAAAATATTGACATTCAAATCAAATGAAAGATAAATAAATTAAAGCAATATAATCAAGCGATTTTCAAGAAACATGATGGTCTAACCTCTTGGCTACTATTTTGCATCTGCTCTCTTGCCGGATACCACCACCGCAGCCCTAATAAAAATCTCAATTTTTGTGTTGGGTCTGCATATGCCAGCATCCAAAACCGATCGATCAGGAAGGAGAGAGGGAAAGTGTGGACTAAACAGGAAAAAATTTCTATTCCATCAGATCGTGAGGTGAGAAGAAAATAAAAAGAAGGCAAGTAACTTTAGAGAGACTTGATAACCCAAAACCGTTTCAGAAACCGGTAATTTTTTTACTTAAATATGCAAATTTTTTACTTTTAGTATTAGTAAGTTTAATTTAAACAAAAGTAAATTTTGTCAAATAATAAGTAAATTAAGTTACTCAAAGTATAAATTTCTATTTTTGACTAAAACTTACTTTTTTCAGGCATATACTTACTAGTTTTAATTAAAAACTTACTAACGTTAATAGGGGTGGCAATGGGACGGGGGTGGGGCGAGGGATTCTTCCCCAGTCCCCCGCCCCGTTGTCAAATAACTCCCCCCATCCCCCACCCCTTGCCCCCCACCCCCCGCCCCGCCCCCGCCCCGTTTCCCCTGTGGTCCCCCGTGAGGAAAGATTAGAAACTTTCGGCAACTAATTCCAAGTTAAGATTAGAAATATGAGCTTACAATATCCATGATCATACTAGTGTAACATGATTTCTTGTCCAGGTATCAATGAGTATCCAGTAACATAATGCACACTAAAGCATGTAACAAGGAAGAAATATTACCTGTAACTCACCCCGTCCAAGTGATGGCTTCAATAAATTGGCAATATCAAGACCAGATCCCTTATTGCCTCGTCCTACTATCCCAGAACCAATAAGTGTGTGGACCTCATCAATAAAAACAATGACATTGCCTGCAATACTGTCACAACAAGTTAAGCCACAATAGACGACTTACTTCAAATGCACCAAAAAGAAATGGGCACACCTGACTTTTTTATGTCCTTAAGTAATGTAGTCACGTGTCCTTCCAGTTCACCTCTCTCCTTTGCGCCTGCAATTAATTGAGTAGTGATTAGAACTGAGGGGAATGGGAGGCAACAGCGGAGGCTGCGAAGGAGGGAACGAAGGAGGAACTGAGGGGGATAATAAGGGGTTTTGTTACTTTTGTATATATATACATATATATATGTGTATATATATTTTTTTATGCGAGGGACGGGGCGGGGGATGGGGCGGGTGTATGTTGCCCCATCCCCCGCCCCGGTTTAAGGAGGGGGTAAATATTTTGCCCCCACCCCGCCCCATTTCTACCCCCGCGGGCACCCGCTCCCATTGCCATCCCTAAACGTTAATATTAATTATTTTAATATAATATTTAAAAAGTCGCTAAAAAATTTGATCTGTCACTAAAGATAATAAAAACCTATAATAGTAGGTTTTCCTAATATCGTTACCATAATTATAGGCACCGTAGTATTGTCCCTTTTAACATGCAGATACTTTGCTTTCTATTATATTGATCTTCTTAACGTATGCATATTCAATTGTAATAAGACCCATCATCCTTTTCCAAAAGTACTATTTTCTGATTCGCAAAGAAAACTTTTATGATTTTGACCAAGAAATTTGATCTTAGGAATGGATAGACATATCACATATTTCCAATCCTAATATTGAAGTGCCAGATCCGGGGCCAGGCAGGCCTTGAATGATAACCGTTGTCGGTTGGTGGTCTAAATTAGGCCGTGTTGTTCTAGATCTAAGTTGCTAATTTCAAATTCAAAATATATATAGTTCTGCCCACGTAATCATTCTAGCCTTAATTTCGAAGAAACAGAATGGGAACTGATGTCTTATCTTTTTATTTTTCTAACTATTCTTTTTTCAAGAAGACTAATGGGAAAATTGAGAATTTAGGCCAGAATTCAAAAAAATGAGGAAAAAAGATTTACAGGCATTTAGCTATCATGAACTTAGTCCGGCGACGGAACTTCATCCCCAGTAAGAGAAAGAACAATTTTATGGGAAATTCAGTAGTTAATGGGCTTCAACTTGAAATTCATGATCAAACTTTTATGAGAACTACAGTTAATAGAGAACAGACAGCATTCTCCGTATAGCATTTTAAATTCAATCATGGTTTCTTAAGAGTGTTCTTTAGCATAGGTATATTAGCTCTGTCCATCTTGAGAATATTGTTGACAACTGCAACTCCTCCTGCATGATTTTTTCTTACCTAGTTTCTGGCTCTGTGTTTTTGCTTTCTTCTATAGGCACGAGTCTAAATGCATCCAGCAAATTGTTGAAGATGTCAGGGGTAAATTGAAAATTTTGTAGAAGATGATGAAGAAAACCACGTTGGTATTCATTCTCGAGTGCAGAAAATAAATGCATTTCGAAATTTGGTGGCTGATGAGGTTCGCTTTGTAGGTATTTGGGGAATGAGTGGAATAGGTAAGACAACCTTAGCAAGGGCTGTTTTTGACAGAATTTCCACTCATTTTGAAGGTGCTATCTTTCTTCATGAAGTCAGAGAACATTCTAAAAGATATGGTCTGGAAAATTTGCAAGAGAAGATTCTTTCTGAAATTCTGCGCGTGAAAGAATTGACGATCAGCAATGTTTTTGAAGGATCAAACATGATTAAGAAAAGACTATGCCACAAAAAAGTCCTCATTGTTCTTGATGATATTGACCATATCGATCAGTTAGAAGCTTTAGCTGGAAAGCATGATTGGTTCGGTACAGGAAGTAGAATTATCATAAGAACGAAAGATAAGCATTTGCTTGTTAAACATGACATAGACAGAATGTACAAGGTGGAAGTGTTGGATAAGTATGAAGCTGTTCAGCTGTTTAGTTGGAATGCTTTTAAGAAGAACTGTCCAGCAAAAGACTATGAGGAGCTTTCATTACAAATAGTGCATTATGCTGGTGGCCTTCCCTTGGCTTTAAAGATTTTGGGTAGCTTTCTGTATGGCAGAGACATGACTGAATGGAGAAGTGAAGTGGAGAGACTAAAAAAAATTCCAGAAGATGATCTTATGAAAAAAACTCATGGTAAGTTTCAAAGGACTTGAAAGAATTGAAAAAGAAATTTTCTTAGACATTGCACGTTTCTTTAAAGGGAAGAAGAAAGAAAACATAGCAAGAGTACTGGATAGTTTCAATTTCTACCCTCATATAGGCATCAAGGGTCTCATTTGTGACGTTTTGGCTAGAGACAGGGTAAGTGATCTACAAATTCTAAGGCCTATCCAGTTTATGAATTTTTTTTTTTTTTTTGGGCTGGCCTCTTTCTAATCTGCCTCATTTCATGGCGGGTTACAGAAAATGTTGAAGGCTTGGGGGTTGCACTTGTCTACCCCGAAATATGTAGCAATTAAGAATGAAGCCTTTGAAAAAATGATTAATCTAAGGTTACTCAAAATCCACAATGCTTGTGTTTCTCGAGGCCCTAATCACTTGCCGAATGAGATAAGGTGGCTAAACTGGCATGGTTACCCTCAAAATCCCTTCCAGATAGTTTTCAAGCTGAAAAACTTGTAGGCCTCAAGTTACAAAATAGCCGAATCATTGAGCTGTGGAAGGGAATAAAGGTGCCATCTTAAATCACATTTTAATATTATTACCTAATGAAGCTTGTTTGATCATACAATATTGTCTTTCTTATTTTTGTCTTACAATCTTCTAACTTTTGACAGTTCCTGAACAAACCGAAATTCATCAACCTTAGCCATTCCCAGAAGTTAATAAGGACTCCAGATTTCACAGGGATCCCCTCTCTTGAGAGATTGGTTCTTCAAAGTTGTTCAAGTCTAATTGAGATCCACTCTTCAGCAGGATATCTCAAAAGTCTTAAATTACTCAATCTGCAGAACTGCACAAGTCTTAGGAGGCTTCCTAAGCAAATTCTCTTGGACAGTCTGGAGGTAATTATTCTTTCAGGCTGTTCAAAAGTTGATGAGTTCCCAGAAATCTTGGGTACCATGAATCATTTAAGAGCTGCATATTTGGAAGCTACTGCTGTAAAAGAACTACCACCGTCAATTGAAAACCTAACAGCTCTTGTTGTATTGAATCTAAGCTACTGTAAAAGTCTTGCAAGTTTGCCAAGTAGTATCTCTAAACTAAAATGCCTTAAAGCCCTTATTCTTTCTGGCTGCTCAAAGCTTGGCAGATTACCGGAAGAGCTAGGGTACATAGAAAGCTTGGAAGAAATTTATGGTGATGAAACTGCCATCTCACAGCCACCATCCTCTATCATATTGCTAAAGAACCTCAGAACTTTATCTTTCAGAGGATGTCAAGCCATGGCTCTTTCATGGAGAGCACCGTTATCTTCTTGGGTGCTACATGCAAGAAGTCAAGATTCAAGGGGTTTTGTTTTTCCATCTGTGTCAGGATTAAATTCATTAGCAATTCTAGATCTTAGTGACTGCAGTATGTTAGATGGAGGATTGCCTTGTGATCTGGGGAGCTTATCCTCTCTACAGGAGCTAAATCTTGGTAGAAACAACTTCTCCAGTATCTATGCTTCAAGTATCAGAAACCTCAACCGCCTTAGAATCCTCGAATTGATTGGATGCAAGAGGCTTCAGATACTTCAGAGCTTCCTCCGAGTATAGAGCAAGTGTACGCAGATGATTGTACAATATTGCAGGGTGAAACTAATCTGTTGACAAAATCTCAAAAATTAAACACGGTTTCATCCACTAATTGTTTTCAAATGCTTCAGGATCAACAAACTTCCGAAATGGTACATGCAACATGGAAGAACATGCTAAAGGAATCTTTTTAACTTGTATGATTCATGCATGCTTGCACAATCCAAAACTTTTTGAAATCTTACTGATCATAGAGGCCTAACTTTTGTGTGACAGGAATTACCAGTCCTACATACTGAGTTCAGTATCTGCATTCCTGGACAAAATATTCCAGCCTGGTTCACCTACCAGGATACAGGGCATTCGATTTCAGTTCAGCTTCCTCCAAGTTGGTACTGCAACGAGTTCATGGGGATGGCAATTTGTATTGTTTTTGGCTTGAAAACGCCCGTTATGGTAGTAAGAAATGTTAACCGAGAGAATACTGCAGTCATTCCTGTCCAATATAGGTACAAGGGCCGAGATAAGTTGTCCACCCCGGCAGTGATTTCTTTAGGTGTTATTGCAAGTGAAACAAATGTTGATTCAGAACATACTTGTCTTGCATATCTACCTCGTAGGAAGCTTAGCCATATCCCGTAAAATTGGAGGTCTAATGATTGGACCTGCATTAAGCTATCCTCGTATACTCCACAATTCATGGAATTCAAAGCATGGGGTGTCCGACTAGTGTACGAGAAAGATGTTGGAGAAATTGAGAATGTCCACCAGGATTTTCAACTGATTGAATGACATTAGCTAGACAAGTTGCAATTGACAGAGGAAATCCTAACTTGATAGCTTCCAAATTTTGATTGTCTGGAATTTAATTTTTGACTTGAGTAGTGCTTTAGGAATTCAGGTATCTTGGGACGGGAGTGGTAATATGACATAACAGGGGCTCTTTTACAGCGTCTCGCTTGTAGAATGGAGAGTTTGCTTGAGGATGTCCTTCACTTTAGGTCGTCTTTGTCGAGGACATAGAGACTTTAGGTTAGAAGTCTCAAATACTGCACGGGTCAAGAGATGTAACAATAATATGGTAACACATGCGATTAATCCTAAATCTATTTGTAGCAATGTTTGTTCTTCACCACACCTTGTGAAGCCATTAGCAGTATCTTTGAAGGTTAATGAAAACTTCTATTTTTGGTAAAAAGAAAAAAAATAAAGAACTCTATAGAATTGTACCAAAAAAAAAAGAGCAAATTGTGTGAAATGTCACTAAACTATTGTGAGGTGCCGGTTCTGGTCACTAAACTTTTTTATTAGCCAAAAATGTCATTGAACTAATAAATTTGTATCGTTTTGATCACTCCGTCTTTTTATGCGTTAGGAGATGCGGAAATTAACTTTTTGAGGGGTTATTTTGTCTGCACGGCCTTTTTTGGTCTTTCGCTCTTCTTTTTCCACTTTGTAACAAAAAATTTTAAATAAATTAATGGAGGAAGGGGCATGTCGGCAATACCTAAAACCAGGACTCCGTCGTCGGTGACGCCATTATCGCCGACGACGATGAAGGACATTAAAGCCCGAGTCTCATTCTGCTCCAACTATCTCTGGAACCGACTGCTGACCATTTTTCCTAATCCAAATTCTAGTTTTCGCACCAAAATTTTCAATTTTTATCATTCTTCTACTACTAGTACTATTTGCGGAAGCTCCAAGCGATGCTAGTCGCACCACTTGCCTTCCAAAGAAACCCCGAAAATCTCAGAAAAAACCATTTTCAACTTTCAAGAAAACTTTTGAAAATATTTCAAATAGTTTATACCTCTTACTGTTGTTCAATGCTCCTGACCTTCAGGAACTCCATAGCTAGATTTCGCTCCGCTGCTAAATTCCCATTTCTATTCTCTTCAAGATTCCATTTTTCAACGACTTCCTTTCCTCGAAACCCGAACCCCACAAAACCCCTCTCAAAACTAGACCTGAATTCCTTAATTCTCTCTGATTACAGCCATGGCAAGTTCCACAACCTCCTCCAAAAAGTCGTCGCATGCCCTTCAGTCCTCTTCACAGCTTGTTAGAATCTCGAGCCCAATTCCCTCGAGTCTCTCACTCTTGATTCAGTCTCAGCCCATTTCTTCTCCCTTGAAGAACTCTCGCCCCAGCTCAAAACTAACCAATTCAAGATTGATTCTTGCTGCTTTACCATTCCTTTTCCTCTGACCAATTTCGTCTGCAATTGAAGGCTGTGCAGACACTTGAACGAAATGGCTTCAGCAGTTGAGTGGAAATTGGTTAGTCAAAGGGACGGTAAAGAGAAGTTTCATCTGCACAGCCTTTTTGCAATTTCCGAATATGGATTATGAAGTTTTGTATCTCATTTGAAAGTACTGTATGCAAGTTAGTTTCATTTTAGACGAAATTGGCTCTCAAAAAGTTAATTTTCGTCTCTTTTAACGGCATAAAAAGACGGAATGGCCAAAACGGTACATATTTACTAGTTTAGTGACATTTTTGGCCAATCAAAAAGTTTAGTAACCAGAATCGACACTTCGCATTAGTTTAGTGACATTTCGCGTAATTTGCTCAAAAAAGAGTATTATATTGCACTAAAGATGATTATGTTGTTAGGTGTTTTAAGATTGCATGGTATGGAAGAAGATAATGTAAATGAAGGGTTCTGGTTCGAGATTTCTCACTTATATTAAAAAAAATGTTGATATATTCTTTTACTTGGTGCCCTAAATTGCAAAACTTTCAAAAGAAATTTATCCTTTCATCAAAAGAATAGCATTAGGTTCACTTCTCATTGTGAGTCCTTAAAACATCACATAGACGATTTTTTGTATTTAATTCAAGTATTTGACCGGCAAGTGCCTCGTAGACACTTTTTAATGTGGTCATAAATAATTTTTTTTGGCAAAAGTGAAAGTTAATTTGGGAAATGTCTAATAAAAGGGTGATGTACACATTCCCATGATAACTTAGATATAATTTAAGTGTACCAACTAATGTTTATTGGGAATCAATTAGAAAAATTCTAATTTGATAGACAATTTTTAGGGAAAATCATTCAAAATGTCCTTTATATTTTGTAAAAGGGTTAATATCAGAAACCTCCCCTGAGGTTTCTTCTAATCACATCTAGCACCCCCAAGTTTTCGAAATCACACCTAGCACCCCTGGCAGTAGGATGTGACAAGTTGTCCTAATCAAAAGGTGAGAAATTACCCAAAAACCACCAACATCTACCCCATGGCACAAACAACCTTAACTCATTGAGAGGCAAAAGAAATCAGGATAAGTAATGTTATACCATAACCAAAGTTGAATGGCCATAATTTAAAAATAATCAATGTAGTATACGGAGACCAATACTCCACTGCAAAAACTAAGAAGAAAACTGCAAACCAAAAAAGATAAAAACAAATCAAAAAATTCTTCTAAGAAACTGCTGATAACTATTCCGAATTATGTAATATTTTTTGTACAAAGTGTAACTCTAATTGAACTATTTGTAAAACTTATCAACACGAATACGATTTTTACATATTGGACCCATATGTACACTAATAACTTATCACACTTCTGTTGTAAGGATGTACAAGAAGTTTATATAAAATTATAAAATGTTCAAAAAATGTTACACTATTTAGGGATGGTTGATCTAACAACTGTTCCTATTCCACTCCTTAATATTAAATAGTCATGGAGTTTCTAGTGATGTTAACTTTTGGCAATGGACATAGTGCCAACATAGCGCCATTGCCAAAATTGCAATTCCTAAGTAAATAATAACACAATTTAAAAGTAGTTCAAAGATGATGGGAATTCATGAGTATATAGCATCAGCAAGCCATTTCTACTTGACAATAGGGTATCGCAATCCATATCTTTCCAAAACACCATCTACAAGCAATAATCTAGACAGTGAAGATTGCAATATTAATAATTTACAAACTCCATTCGACTAGGATGCACAAAAAAGCTATTTATACTACCTCATTTTCACAAAAATGGAAGAGCAAGTTTATTTACAACTACAACCACGTACTGAAACTGTTGCTGCCATTATGAGAATCCATAGTCAAATTTTTTTATCTCCGTTCGGATCAATGTAACATTTTTTAAACAATGTGTAACTCTATGTGAATTATTTGTAAAACTTAATAATAGAGACGTAATCTATTGTAAAGATGTACAAGAAGCTTACATAAAATTACAAAATGTTCAAAACATGTTACACTGTTCAAGGACGATTGATCTGACAACCTTCCCTACCTCGCATCCCTCCAAACGATACACATCATCATTCTCCATGGTATATGAAACATCAAATTGTGTTACAACCCTGATGGTATCCTATTATTTATTAGATGATCATTTACATATACTAAAAGTTAAGATTTATACCTGTTATGCTAATAGGAAATATACTCTAAAATTCACTAATCATTTTGGGCTATCGGTAAAAGTGGAACAAAAATAAAGTGTCTCTCCTACAATTCATTTTTTACTACCATTTTCAAATAGAGGGGCTGACAATGATACCAAAGTTGTCATTTTAGGGGTGCTAAATGTGATTTCGAAAACATGGGGGGTGCTAGGTGTGATTAGAAGAAACCTCAAGGGAGGTTTCTGATATTAACCCTTTGTAAAATGAATTTTTTCGTCCCTCACTTTTAAAAGTATAATTTTACGTTCCTTACAAATTTACATTGGTCAAATTTGGTCTCTATCTAGGTTTTCGACTAATTTTTTACTGGAATCCATCACGTGCCTTGCACATGATTATTTTGAAGGGCAAAATTGTCAAATTAAATTTTATATAATTCAATTTATAGTCCCTCACATTTCACAAAATGATTTTTTTTGTCCTTCATATTTCACAAAATGAATTTTTTCATCCTTCACATTTTTCAAATGGATTTTTTTATCCCTCATTAATCATGTGTGTGAATAGTTTTTTTTAAACCCATGTATATATCTATTTAATTTCACCTAATCTGTATGAATAGTATGTAATATATCTCTATTTGATATATATTACATGCTATTCGTATTGCTCAGGTGAAATCAAATAGATATATATATATGGGTTTTAAAAAAATTGTTAGTTTTTCACTCATATTCATTTCCTTTTACTTGAAAATTGAAAATAAATAAAACATTTAATCCTAAACACTATTGAGTATTTATATCAAATTAAATTTGGACTAAAAAAAAAGAAAAAGTATGACAATAAGAAGTAAGTGATTAACGCTTTCAAATTTTAAAACAATCACAATGTAAGTAATTCAACTGTTGATCTTAAAAGTGGCGAGTAAAAATTTTATAGTTAAATTTCAATTTGTTAGCATGACTATAGAATACAAATTATGACCCATTAATTAGATGGCATTATTATACAACTCAATAAATAAATTATTACCAAAAGAGAAAAGTCACAAATATTGAATAGGTTCACATTGTGAAATCATATAGATATATACATGGGTTTCAACAAAATTATTAGTTTTAAATCCCTGTATATATGTATTGAATAGCATGTGTATAAATACGATTAGCCTGTTTAGGTAGAATCAAATAGAGATATATTACATGCTATTCATACTGTTCAAGTAAAATCAAATAGATATATACATGGGTTTAAAGGAAAAAAAAAAGCTATTCGTACACATGATCAATGAGGGATGAAAAAATCCATTTTGAAAAATGTGAGGGATAAAAAAATTCATTTTGTAAAATGAGAGGGACGAAACAATTCATTTTGTAAAATATTAGAGATGAAAAAATTCATTTTATGAAATGTAAGGAATTATGAATCGGATTATGTAAAATTTAATTTAATAGTTTTGCCCTTAAAAAATAATCACATGCAAGACACGTGATGAATTCCTACCAAAAACTAGTCGAAAACCTAGATAGAGACCAAATTTGACCAATGTGAATTTCTAAGGGATGTAAAATTACACTTTTAAAAGTAAGGGACGAAAAAAGTCATTTTACAAAATGTGGGGGACGTTATGAATATTTTTCCCATATTTTTATCATTTAGGATAGAAAGTAAAAGTTCGAATATAGAAAGTGCAACTGTAATAAGATTCAAGTTTACTTATTTAGAAGGGGAAAGTTGGGTTGGATGGTAAGGTGGAAAGGATTGCAAATATGAGGTCTTGGTTTAAAGACCTCCAACTGCCAAAAAAAAGTTTACTTATTTGGAGAAATGTGATATTGGTCCTTGATATTTGGCCTATAAGCCAAGCTGGTTCATAATATTTTGATCAAAACGAATAGAGTCCCAAAAGTCTCTGATTTTAGACAAATTTAATATAATCAATGAAAAATCATAATAGTTAACAATCAAAATTAAATTGGCATTAATAAAAAATTTTGACTTTTCAAGTACGATTTCCACCATGTCTTTCTTGTTTGTGGCTTTGGTGCTTTTCCTTTAAAAACATTGACAGGGAAAGATACACAACAACCCTTATTTGTACGATGATTAATTGAATATGCTAGTGAATCTCTAATTATCTTATTTACCGGACCTCAATTCAATTTTTCTTTTTTAAGGTTAAGTTGAAGTTTACAACACCCCCCACCTCCCCCCAACTTCTTTGTAGCCACTTTGCCCTGCTTCATGCATGATATCCTTGGATGAAACTACCCCTTCCATCTTAATTATTTTTATTTTTCTTTTTTGCTTATCAATTTTTTTAGTTTCTTATTTTTCTTTTCTTTTTTCTTTCTTTATCTCCCATGCTATGATTATTTGTATGTGTGGAATAATATTTTTAATTTTGTTTAACTCAGCATAATAGATTGATGGTACTGGGGGAGGGTTGGGATGAGTGATAAGGTAGGAGGAATTGTAAATAAGAGATCCTAAATCAAGACCTCCTACTTTAAAAAAAAAAAAAAAGGATTGATGGTACTTTGCTTTTGGTTAGTTTTCAAAGTCTATAATTCATAAGAAACTTCCTATCATAACAAGATGTATGTTTTCTACATTATGAAGTATATTTCATCTAAGAAGTTGAATTATTTAGATATATATGAATAAAATAGAAAGATTAAATAAAGAATTATTCAATGTGAATGTGATACTGTTTATGTACACAATTGAGTAATTTGAAGCTTAATTAGTTTTCATTGAATTTATTTATTAAAAAAATCTTTACAATGTAAGGTATATATTGTTTCTAGTAGTATAGAGTTTATGACATATTATGAAGAGTAAATTTAGCAAATAAATAAATTACAAAGAAAGGGTTAAAGAAAATTAAAAGATTAAGTGCGCATTTGATAAAACTGAAATATGAAAACTAAAATTTGAAATTTGGTGTCTAAATCCATTAAATTAATAAATTGTTAAGTACTAAATGTAATATATTTGAATGTATATCATATTAAGTAATAAATGAATAGCTTATTACTTATTTTTTGGGGCAAGTTTTACCTAGAAAATTTAGTGCCGCTTAATTAATTTAGATGTTCTATTTTTTGTTTTGAAACACGTTTGAATATGTTAAGATCTAAATTCATTAAATTTAAGTGCTGAATTGTATTATCAAATAGGGTCTAAATTTAAGTAGTTTACTGATGGAAGGAAAGAATTGCCTATTGACACAATAGAAAGCCAAAAAAGAAGAAAATAAAAGGAAAAAGAAAAGGGAGAAAAAAGAAAAAAATGGAAAAGATTAGCAAAACAAAAAAAATTAATGTAGCAAGGTTAGTTTTGTCCAAGTATATTATGAGGGCAAGAACAATGTCTATAAAAGAAGTTATAAGGGCAAAACTGCAACTCGATGTACATTTCAGGAGAGTTTAGTGCATTTAATCAAGGCCGTACCAGAGAAGAAATCAACCAGGGATAGAGGTCACTTGTATAAATTATATGGCACATTTTTTGTTTACTTTTCTTCTGTTATTATTCTAGATTTTGTTTCTTATGCTTTGGAATAATGATAATCCAATTGACTTCAACACTTATATTGACCATCAGATATTGGAAATGGAATCAATAATAATCTCACGATTCATTTTCGCTGAATTTTATCTTGAATTTTCTTTTGGCCTCGAATTTTCTTCGACATCAATTTGTAATTACTATATTCTTAAGAATAAATCTATAAATCTGACTTTACCAAGTGATATTCGAATCTCAAACTATCTGTATTGAAAAAGGAATTCAGTTTAGTACTTGTACTCGTTATATGCATTCTTTTTTCCGTAAAGAAAATGATTTAATTGCCTGATACAATTGGACTGGAGTATAACTCTCTGTTACTTTAGTTGCATAATCCCTTCATCCTTTATGTCATAGTTAATTATAGCTTAGGATCAAGTTACTAAACTTGACTAGTAACACTTGCAACATTTTTCAGTTTTTTCTCCAGAAACGCTGAGAGCATATCAATAATACATTATGATAGTGGTGAAAGCTAATTTGATTACCAACTTGGCTAAACACACTACATTAAAAGTTAGAATTTGAAAATTATGATTACGTCCTTATCTTGAATGATTGGTCTGTTAGGAAATTGACTTATTTCTTTTAGACAAGTTTCTTAGCTTGTTTAAGTTTAAAAATTAGAAATTATTTCTTAGCCTATATGAGTTTAGGAATTAACAGTTATTTCATATTGGTATTTGGTTTTTAGTCAAAATAATATTTTCTATAAATAGGTAGATTGGCATTCTTGATATAAAAAAAGGGGTGAGAGAGTTCTTTGGAGGACGGGAGGATGAGAGAGGCTATACAATGGTTGGATTTGGAATTCAAGTTGTATTCATATAATATTTTTCTGAGTGAGTTTTCTTTCTATGAATGTAGGTTTGGTCATTAAATCAAACCCATTAAATCTTGTGTTTCGCTCACTATTTGTGCTAGTTCTTTTTTTTCGTTAAATCTGTTGACTTTTGCATATTTCAAACAGTTGGCAATACCGATGCGAGATTTATCAGGGACATACATAGATGATTTAGGCTCCTTACTATAGTTAATCAAGACTTTACTGCTTGTGTGCTCAATAATGTGTTGGTTTTGGCAATTCCCACTTATCAAAAGAATTAATGGAAGACTAAACTCATCCATATTTCCAAACAAGCATTGCAACTTTTCTCCTATAAGAAGTTTCAATTCAACAATGTTTTGCGCTTGATCTGTTATTACAGTTTTGGACTAACACCTGGAAATAGGGCTCCGACGTAAAAATCATGATGCATGCAGGCGTTTTCTTCAAACTAGTGCTGGTTTTTAGATTTCAGCACTGTTCTCTAAGGCTTATTTTGATTTGCATGTTCAATAACATGTTAGAGGCCCATGAGCAAAGATTGCCCATGAGCAAAAAGTAGACAAGATCTTTATGTAAACAGCATTTGACTATTGCTTAAGATTAAATCATCATGCAACAAATACATGTTGTCAACATAGAATTTATTAATAACTATAGAATGACTCAGTTGTCTGTTTTCTCTTGCAGAGATTTTCCAATTGTTTGAAAGCATAACGTATAAATGCTTAAGCATAAATCAGGTTCCAGAACAGAAGGAACTTACTGAATATTTGGAAATTGCAATCAGCCATTGAATAAAAGAGTGGAAGTAAGAGATTCGAATTCGAACCGTTTCACTTATACTGTAGAAGATATAGTACTTTCAAATTTTAGTACATAAATTTAACGTCAATTTTGCTAAATACAGAGGAGACTTGGTTTTGATGCAATATCATGTGATGATATGAAAAAACAATTTTCAATAGCAAGACAAGGAGATCATATTTTGGATACACATAATAAACTACGTAATTCGGTTCACAAATAACACATTTTTCCCCATTTCTGGAGACGTGACATTTGAAGGAATTCCAACTTTGATCTCTTCTGTCCTTACTCATTATTCCCTGCTTCAGCAAGATTCAACTGTTTCTACTAAATTACGAAAGTAGAAACGACAGGTAAATCAGCAGCTTGACAACTAAGTACCCAAGCTACATCCTTCCTCGACCTTCTGAGCTCTTGTTCCTAGTATGATGGGACTTATTTTGGTGGAATCCTGGAAAAACCTTCACGACCTCGTCTTTTCTTTCTGATGGATTTCAATCCGTTGGCAAGCACACTGGACGACAATCCCCTTTCTCCCAACTCAGAGCTTTGTGGGATCATCGAAAGTTCAGTATTCTGCCTAACATCATCCTTGTATACAAGACTGATTCCCCATGCTTTGAAAACCATATATTTCTTGCTATAAACATCAGCAGACAACTCAACGCAAGTCCACTCATTTGGGCTGCATACTTTATCAAAAAACAGAAGCCAAATCTCATCAAATGAAAGATATGCTAGACAAGTATGTTCCGAGTCGATTTTTTTTTCACTTCCTACGTAACCTAAGGTGAACATGCCGTCGCAGATCTTCTCCTCCTGATCTATCAGATTAAACTGGATACGAACACCTGGAATTTTCTGTAGCAAATCCCGCCCCTCTAAAGTGGTCGTTATCAAATCAGAAACAGCACAAACTGCAAATCCCATGAACTCATCACTGTACCAATTTGAAGGAAGCTTGATTCTAATTGAAGGCCCCCAATTCTGGTAGGTGAACCAGGATGGAATTCTCCCTCCAGGAAGACAGATGCTAAAGTTATCATCTACGAGTAAAAGTTCCTACATCACAAGTTAGGTCTTTCTCAGTAAAATAGTGAAAGTTTTAGCTTGTGAAGCACATCGAAATTAGTAGTCACTTCGTCTCAAACAGTTTTAGTTTTCAGTTTTGGATGCAAGGAGTATACTGTGAAAAGGATACCTCTAGCATATGGTTCCAGGTTGCGTCTATCATGCTGGAAGTTTGTTCATCCTGAAGCAGCTGGAAACAATTACTGAATGAAACCCTGTATAACTTCCCATACTTTGTCAATAAATCAGTTGCACTCTGCAATGATGTACAATTATCTGCGTACAATTCCTCTATACTCGGTGGAAGCTCCGGAAGTATCTCAAGTCTCTTGCATCCAACTAATTCAAGGATTTGAAGGCGGCTGAGGTTCTTGATACTTGCTGCAGAGATTCTAGTAAAGTTGTTTTTGCCAAGATTTAATTCTACCAGGGAGGATAAGCTCCCCAAATCGCAAGGGAATCCTCCATCTAACAGATTGCAATCACTAAGATCTAGTTTTGCTAAGGAATTTAATCCTGAAACAGATGGAAGAACCAAACCCGTTGAATCTTGACGTTTTTGACCTAGCAACCAAGAAGACGAGAATGCTCTCCACGTATGTGATACCATTGCTTTACATCCTCTGAAAGATAATGTTTTTAGGTTTTTCAAAAGTACGATAGAGGATGGTGGCTTGGAGATGGCAGTTCCATCAACATAAAGCTCTTTTAAGCTCAGTACATGTCCTAGCTCTTCTGGTAACTCGTCAAGTTTTGAGCAGCCAGAAAGAATAAGAGCTTCAAGACATTTCAATCTGCAGAGGCAATTTGGCAGACTTGTGAGACTTTTGCAGTAGCTTAGATTCAACAAAACAAGGCTTGTAAGGTGCTCAATTGATGGTGGTAGTTCTTTTATGGCAGTAGCTTCCAAATACACAGCTTTTAAATGATCCATAGTACCCAAGATTTTTGGAAATTCCCCAACTTTTGAACATCCTGAGAGAATCATGACTTCGAGACTTTCTAAGATAATTTGTTTTGGAAGGCTCCTAAGATTTGTGCAGTTCCTCAGATTGAATAGTTGGAGCCTTTTCAGATACCCAGCCGACGGATGTATCTCAGTAAGACTTGAACAATCTTCCAGGATCAACCTCTCAAGATTAGGTATCCTGGTGAAATCTGGGGTCCTTATTAACTTCTGGGAATGGCTAAGGTTGATGTATTTCAATTTGTCCAGCAACTGTCAAATGTTTTTTGGCAAAATGAAGAAAACGACACAAAAAGAAAAGAGAAGGGGGGGGGGGGGAACATGATATAGATTCAAGCAAGATTCATCAGGAAACAACAACAAACCAGAGTTCTAGGTGGTACCTTTATCCCCTTCCATAGTTGTATGACGCGGCTATATTGCAGCTTGAGTCCTACGAGTTTTTCAGGTTGGAAACTCTCTGGAAGGGATTTTGAAGGGTATCCATGCCAGTTAAGCCACCGTATCTCATTTGGTAAGCAATTTGGGCAACGAGAAACACAAGCATTATTGATTTTGAGTAGCCTTAGTTTCCTCATCTTTTCAAAGGCTTCATTATTAATTAGTACATCTTTTGGTGTAGACAAATCCAACCACATGCCTACAACATTTTCTGTCACCTGCCATGAAATGGGATTAAAGGAGGAGCAGAAAAGGAGAAATTGCATAAACAAAATATTCGAGAAATATACAATTGGAACATTCTACTAGGTGGAATGAAATTAACTTATGAGGTGGAAGATCGCTTACCTTGTCTCTAGCCAAAACATCACAAATTTCCTCTGCTACCCAGAGCCTGCTGTGTTTTCCTGGCTCATCTGGAGCCTTTTGGCGAACAATATGCCAACCCATTTCTTGTATTAAACAATGCATCAGAATCCTTCCTCCAGAAATGGTTACCAGAGATTTCTCGATGAGAACCTTTATGCCTATATCAGGATAGAAATCGAAACTATCAAGTACTCTTCTTATGTATTCTTTCTTCTTCCCTTTAAAGAAACATGCAATGTCCAAGAAAATTTCTTTTTCAACTTCATTGAGTCCATTAAAACTTACTTTGAGCTTTTCCATAATTTCATCTTCTGGAATTCTTTTTAACCTCTCCACTTCACTTCTCCATTCGGCCATGTCTCTGCCATACAGAAAGCTACCTAAAACTTTTAGAGCTAAGGGAAGGCAACCAGCATAATGCACTATTTCAATTGAAATCTCCTCATAATCTTCTGCAGGATAGTCCTTCTTGAAAGCATACCAACTAAACAGCTGAATAGCTTCATATTCATTCAACAACTCCACCTTGTACATTCTGTCTACTTCATGTCTAACAAGCAAATGCTTATTTTTTGTGGTTATGATAATTCTACTACCAGCACCGAACCAATGATGTTTTCCAGCTAAAGCTTCTAATTGATCTAGGTGGTCAACATCGTCAAGAACAACAAGGACTTTTTTATAGCATAGTCTTCTCCGAATCATATTTGACCCTTCAAAAACACTGCTGATCCTCAAATCTTTTAAGCAAAGAATTTTTGAAAGAATCTTCTCTTGCAAATTTTCCAGACTTTTTGATTGTTCTCTAACTTCATGGAGAAAGATGGCACCTTCAAAATGAATGGATATTCGGTCAAAAACAGCCCTTGCTATGGTTGTTTTACCAATTCCACTCATTCCCCAAATCCCAATAAAGTGAACCTCATCAGACCCCAAATTCAGCAATGCATTCACTTTATGAACTCGAGAATCAATACCAACTTGGTTCTTTTCTTCAACTGCAATAACTCTTTCCAATTTAACCATAACATCTCCAACAATTTCTTGGATGCATTTAGACTCATGCCTATGCATGAAAAAAGAAAATAAAAGGTGAGAAAAGATCATGCACGAGAGATGCATAACCATATTCTCAAAATAGATAGATCTAACAAATGCTAATTTGGACAAAACACTAATAAATGCTCCTACAGAGCAGATACCCCAATATGATAGATAGATACTTCAATGTAATGTATGCTGGAGTACTAAGCAACATCATTGTTTGTCATCATGTATACATTATCAATATTTATTTTTGATACAATACTTATGTCGGCCTCGGAATCACAAGTATTGAGGATGCTACTAGCAAAATACCAGTACATGGAAAGCAGAAAAATATGTTCCTTGGAAAATTGATAAATAGATGAACAGATATCAACGAGACAAAGACTACCAAGGGTGGTAAATAAAGTAACAAAGCAGTAATAAATGAAATACGGAGTTTTCTTTGGGGAGGGGGAGGAGAGGAAGGGCGGAGAGGGGGGAGAGAGGAAAAGCCATTGCCAAACGATAAGAGGTGACAAGAAGAAAATTTAGAAAGGAAGACTAACAAAAAAGAAACTATCGGAAACATGTCAAATGCAGAAGAGAAGATAGCATGGATGAAACCTTTCCAAATTGAAATAAAAGTGAGAACTCATGGGAAAGAAACGTTCACAAAGACAACATATGTATACTAATAGAGACCAAGGATGACAGATGATAGTGTTTGACCTGTTGAAGTATACAGAAGAATAGTTTTTGACTTACTCATTATGGACTGGTTTAGGGGTCAAATATGGTCTTATTACTCATTACGCATGACTTGCCAAGTTCTTAAAAACAATTTCATGTAGTAAAATGAGAAGGATTTGATTTTTTTGGCATCCTAAGTTTCACATGATATGACAATCGGACTTGAGTCACCTGGTTGCTACTTATCTTCTGTTGTGTACAATTAACTCCTAATAGGGATGCAGACATCAATGAAAGTACAGAAAAAGTTTAGGTCGGAATTAGTTATTTCTTCATTTCTGTTTCATAACCTTATACGCATCTAATTAGAAAGAAATGACATGAGTCAATAATTCGATTTAAAGCGTGAAATGATCCATCTTAGAATAAACTCAAGAATGAAGGCAAGGATCCTTCTAAAACTAAAATGAAAAGTTGAAAAGAGCACTAGCCAAATTCTGCTAGAGTGAAAGCATGAATATATTCACATGATACCAATTTTGATTACATGAAGAGCTAAAGCTTGGAACAACATGTCAACTTAAAATGCAAGCAAGAAAAGAGATACATTTAGATTCTGAAGAAAGTGAAAGGAAAATTTTTTGAAAAAGAACTGATGATAAAACAATATTTTACTCGGTTCATTGAGAAGTTAAAACTAATGACAATTTTATTGACACACATCCCACAAAATACAAAATGACGTGCTGCAGAAATTCGGGTGTGACAAGCAAGTATATACTACGTTCTCTGAAAACGTGCTAATGCATGTAACAAAAGTTCAACCAAAAAAAAAAAACAAAACAACAACACTGCTTTGGCGAAATTTCAGGCGTTAGACACTTCATGATAATAGATTATACTTTTGACGAAAAATAGGAGCAATTATCCACGCCTCTGAGCTCCATTACCAGTAGTTCGCATGAAAACAGGTGATCAATTTCAAGTTGAACCCTCAAAATTGATCTAGCACCAATTGAAAAGACAAGATACTAAACATCTTTGTGTGGTCGTCACTATTCTATATTACTGAATTCTCTGTATAATTTTGTCCTTTTTCGAATAACACATTGCTTTGATAGAGAAATCGATGTAGTTATATATCAGTTAATGGTTCAGAATCCTGTTTTCTCCCGTTCCCCAACCCCTCCAAGAAAACTGAGTGCTAGAGGAAACAGTCAAGAAATAAATTATAAATAACCTCAGAGGTGCTTGATTGGTACTTCAGTATCAGGATTGGTGTCATGGGATGGGTCAAGTCAACCTCAGATCTAATTTCTTTTAGCCAAGATCATTAACAATCCACCAAAAACCGCCAAATTGATAAAGAGTAGTGAACCACAAAAAAATAGCACCAAGAAAAGGATCGATGACCCATAGGAAAACAAATACCCGAGAGAGAGAGAGAGAGAGAGAGAGACTAACAGCTTATTACAATTCAAAAATGATAACCGAATAGCCAACTATTTGCCCAAAAGGAAGGGATGCTAGTTCATATTTTTAAAGATCAGAGTTAGTGAATTTACCCATCAGCAGTGTTGGGAACATCCCAGCCAGAGATAGAAGCAGCTTCAGCAAGAGCTGCTCTCCACTTTTGAATCCTTTCCTTGTCCTCTATTTCGTCTTCATGTTTGACAAATGCTCGACCAAAGCTGCCTTTCTGTCTCCGTACCACAGATGGATCCACGTAATAAAAAACCGGCAGAACAGTTTGTCCCAACACATGGTTGCAGTCAATGATCTCTGCGAGCTCATCTAAACACCATGAAGAAGTGGCATAGTTTTCTGAGAATATTATAACTGCAATTCTTGACTCTTTAATAGCTTGGATTAGTGCAGGTGAACTGGATCTTCCTCTTTCGAGCTTTTCATCGTCTTTGAAGGTGTAAATTCCCTTTTGTTGCAGAGCACTGTAAAGGAAGTCGACAAAGTTCTTTCGGACATCTTCATCCGTAAAGTTCAAGAAAACATCATAAGTCCATTTAGGAGTGGAAGCAGAAGAAGAAGAAGAGGCAATGTTTCTCATTTCTTGCTCAACAAAACTTCAGAAGTCCATTTAGGAGTGGAAAAAGGAGGAGGAGGAAAAGAGGGCAATGTTTACCACCTCTTTTTACGCGGTATGCACTATGCAGTACAACAATGAACTGTAGATGTGGGGTAGAAATTAGAAAGTTCAATTGAATGAACCAGAAAGTCAATAAATCTTCTTCCGTTTGCAATTTTGCTTTTCCTGGTTATGAGCATCCTAAAAGCAGGTTTTTTTTTTTCGGTCAAAAGCATCCCAAAAGCAGTTGCACTAAACTGCATTTTATAGAGTCTCTCTCTCTCTCTAGACAAAGGGAAGTGACCAAAGTGACCTGTCAACTTTTTGCTGCATATTTTAGAGTCGTTCTTGATGTAAGGGGGTGACTAAAGTAACCTGTCAAATTTTCCAACACGGATACCCTACTTATCAAGTATAGATCGTCCTAGAATTTTTCATTCCTTTCAATTTCTTCGCCGTTACCTTTCTCTTTTTTACTGGAGAAATTTGAAACTTGCAGTAAATCTTATATTACTTGCCTATTCATGATGGTCAGATTCTTGATTCAACCATCAAACTCTACTCCTGATTCAAAATTTTATATCACTTGCCCTAGTTTTTCCTTGAAAGTTTGTAATTTATAACCAATTTTTCCATCAAATAATTTGAAACTTTTCTTAGAAGTGTGTCCCAATATCTACCAAATAAATAAAAATACAACCCTCTTAACTTACACTGCGCCACATGTCAAAAGAGAATGGGAGAAGTTGTGCTAAAAATGTACTGATTGCCAATTAGGTCCTTCAGGTTTTCACTCTTGTTCCAAATAAGTAATTGTTGAGGGGTATTTTTGTCTTTAGAATTGCTAAGTTCATATTCAGCCCTTAAGCGTTAAAAAAAGGTCCAAATAATTTCATACTTTTTTTTGTCACAACAATAACATTCTTATAATCTAATCTATCTTATTACATTAAAAGGAGTTTAAAGAGGTTGTATAAGGGACTAACAAGTGTACAGATTTGACTAAACTAAAAGAGTATTCTGATACTGTAGACACCAAAAATTTAGTATCTTTTATTTTAGGGTTAATTCCACTTGGACCCCTCAAACTATGCCCGTAATCCCACTTAACTCCTTAAATTTCAAAATAGGACACTTAAGTCGCTAAACAAAAAAATCCGTCTCACTTAAGGAAATATTTTGACGGAATTTGGGGTGTCATAAGTTTTCCTAGAGCATGCAAACACGCTCTGTTAACCGAAGGGTGTCTCAGTTGTGTGAAGGAAAAAGGTGAGGACATGAACGTAAATTCACCTGTAAATATTTAAGATTGAATGAAGAAATTGTTCTCCATTACTACCTCTGTTTGAAAGGGGACAAACAGAACGAGAAGGATAGGAATAGGAATAGGAATAGCAAAAAAAAAAAAAATCTACCATTGATCGGGATTCATAGCTGGTGATATGGGAAGGAAGACAGGGCATCGAAAGGCATCTCTAGTGAAGGCAAAGAAAGGGACTCTGAAGATGGAAACTGGTAAGAACCTTTAAAATTTCAATTTAATACTATTAGGTGGTTTGGAATTGGAATGTGTTGATGGGTCGAGATTTGTATTGACATAGAAAAATGATAAATAGGCTGATGAAATTAGGGATTAGTGAAAAATTAGGGTTTGTGAAAATATTTAAATATGTAATATACTTACTTGAAATTTTTTTGCTTCAAAAATGACCTGGAAATTTATGATGTTGGAACCCTAATGCTCCTCCATTGAAGACATTAGGGTCCTGATCGTACAATTGGAGTATTTTTAAATTTATTTTTCTGATTAAAAAATTCTTGCTTTTAATAATAGATGGTGGTAATGGAGCAATTTTGGGTCAACCATTCACTTTGGAAATACACCATCAAGGTGACTTCACAGATCCTCCCAATATACAATACTTAGGAGGGCAGGTGGATTATATAGACGGTTGCAACCCGAAGAGTGGTCCTTGATAATGTTAGATAAATGTGAGTGGAAACTTGGATACCTAAAAGACTCAGGTTTTTTATGGTACTGTAGATTACTAGGGATGCCTTTGGACACAGGGCTGTATTTTTGCATGTGTGATAGAGATTGCGCGGTAATGATGAATACATTACCAAGTAATAGAGTCGCAGAGGTGTATCTAAAGGTTGTACCTGGAGCAAACACGATGATGCCTCACACCCAGCAGGCATACAATGAAGCTAAGTCAAATCAATATAGGGAAGATGAAACCACAAATGAGAGCAATAGTGACATTATGATATTAGAAGATTGGGGACCTGATGATGAGGTAGCAAAAGATGAAATGACAAAGAAAGAAAAAGCTACCTTAGGAGAGTCGAGAGTTGACAACAACAATGAAGTGGAAGGGGAACCAGTGGAGAAACATGACATCAATGAAGTTGATATGAATGCTGAAAAGGGAAATATCAGTAGCAAAGGTAGTGAAGTGCAAGCTGCTAGAGGAAGCAAAAATGACAACCCAAGTGATGATCAACCTAAGGAGGCAATGGAAAATAATAATGGTGAAGGTGAAGGCATGCCTACTGAAGAAAAACTGGAGGACTCGGACTATGAAATGGCTACAAACTAAGCTGATATCATTGATGAATGCATAAATGTTGGGCAACAATTCGGCTATAACCCCACAGAAAACGATGTTGAGCCTTCTAACCCAAATGTGAAAACAAGGAAGAAAGTAGGCAGAAAAAAAGAAAATGTAGTTGAAGTCAATGCTTGTGAGGATGTTGATGTGATAAATATTGATAGCATGCAATCAGAATATGAATCAGATGCTTCTGCAGAGTTGAAGAGTGAAAGTGACTCAGATGAAGAATCTGGTCTCCGTAGAAAAAAGTGACCTAAGTTTCTAGTTTTCAATGACAAGACTGATATGAAAAGTGCTAAATTTACTGTTGGCCAGCAGTTCACATCATTGGTTATCTTCAGATTGGCAGTCAGAATACAAGCCATTATGGATGGGAAGGATGTTTACTTCACCAAGAATGACACAAACAGGTGCGAGTGAAATGTAAAGCTGTGCGTGGGAGCTTTTTGGCTCGAAAATGCAAGGTGAGAGCACTTTTCAAATTAAAACAATGAGTGATGAACATAGTTGCGGCAGAGTATTCCATAACAAAAATACGACCTCAAGGCTGGCCAGTAAATTGCTTCTAGATGAGGTGAGAAAGACACCTTCAATGAAGTACATGAACTACTTACTAAAGTGACTGAAGAGCTCAACGTAGATTTTTCCTTAAAACAAGGATACATGACACTTCGGAAAAGTTAGAGCTGCAATTCAAGGGTCCCATGAGAAACAGTATGAATTGCTAGAAGACTTCTATGGAGAATTGAGAAGAGCAAATCTAGGGTCTACTGTTTTTGTAGAGGCTGAGGTTGATGATGAAGGAACTTCTAGATTCAAGAGGTTGTATATGTGTCTAGAGCCATTGAAAAGGGGATATTTAGCAGGATGTAGACGTTGGATTGGAATGGATGGGTGCTTCTTAAAGGGCCCTTACGGTGGACAACTTTTGACAGCCGTCGGCATGGATGCGGATAATAAAATGTATCCTTTGGTAATAGCAGTTGTAGGAGTGGAAAATTATGATAACTGGAGTTGGTTTTTGGGACTACTTGTCCAGGACTTGAGAATTTCAAATTCAAAGAATTGGTGCATAATGACTGATAAACAAAAGGTAAATGAAAACTGAAATTAGCATCCTAGACTTACTAATTAGGAAATACCTTGTTGTCATATTGTAACTAACTATCTGGTTTTGACTTGGATTGGGTTAGGGACTGGTCCAAGCAGTTAGAGACAAACTCCCGGAGGCTGAACATAGGTGTTGTGCTCAACATTTGTACTCCAACTTCAAACTCAGTCATAGGGGCCTGGCACTAAAAGATAGGATGTGGAGATGTGCAAGGGCATCATATGTGAACCAGTTCAAACGTGAAATGGAGTTGCTGAAGCAACAATCTGAACTTGCACATCAATGGCTGGATGACAAAGACCCTAAAACATGGACAAGATCTCATTTTAGGACTGGTTTGGACTGTGACATTCTGGTGAACAACATGTGTGAGTCCTTCAATGCTGTGCTATTAAAAGCAAGATCACTGCCCATAATAGGCATGTTGCAGACCATTTACCTTTATTTATTGAGGAGAATGGAGATAAATAGGGAGGCAATGGGTAAACATGAAGGTTAAGTACCTTTTCATCTTTGTTATGTGTTAATGTAATGACTGTTAGCTCCCCTTCTTTATAACTACAGTTGAAATGATCCTATTGTATTTTGCTGCTGTAGGTCTCCTTTGTCCCAGAATTTTTGAGATACTTGAGAAAGCAAAAAAGGATCAATGCATGTGTATTGCCTCTTATGCGAGGACAAACAGGTACCAAGTATCTTGTCCATTTGGTGAGCAATTTGTTGTTGATATGGCTGGCAAAACTTGTAAGCTGTCGCAAGTGGCAACTGAGAGGAATTCCTTGTGGTCATGCTGTTGCATGCATTAATAGAAGGCATGAGCAACTTGAGCAACATGTATCTCACACATATTTGAAGACTACTTACGTGGCAAGCTATGAGCCCGTACTAAATCCTATCAATGGCCCAAATTTGTGGGAGCACATTAATTTACCACCAATGAAGCCTCCAAACTTTGGAAGATCACCTGGTAGGCCCAAGAAAATGAGAAAAAAGGGTCCAGGTGAAGAGGAAGCAACTTCTAAATCATGTGTCAATCCAAATAAACCTCACAAAGTGAGCAAGGTTGGCACTAAGATGAGCTGCAGTTTGTGCAAGAAGTATGGCCACAATAAGAGAAGCTGCCCAGCTAATAAGAAGTCAGGAGATGAAACAGGTGCTAAACAACAACCTGTTACTACACAAGATGGGATGCTAGTATGGCACATGGTGCTGCAGGAGATGAACTCCAATCTGCCTTCCCTTCTAACAACAATTCAAGTGCTCAAGAGCCATCTAAGAGTGGGTTAACTGCTGATGTTGGTATGCTGAATACCCAGGAGAGCATATCAAGTATGCCCAAGATGTGCCATCCAATCAACCAACTGGTGCTCAAGGACAACCAGCTATCAAAAAAGGCAGAAAATGCTCATTTTGTCGTAAATATGGCCACAGTAAAAACAATTGCAAATATTGACAGTGGACATTTAGAAACTCGCTTGATATGATGGAGAACTTGGCTGAAAAGGGTACTGGCACAGGAGATGAGCCCTCTAACCCATATAGAGCTGCTGGCAATAACCAAGTGACTGAGAAGACTCCCACTGATACTACACAGGTATGTCAAGTGCCTAAACACAAGCTTAAACTTACTGCTACTTTGACTATTCACTTTCTTATTCGTTTCTACCTTGTTTAATGAATGCAGTTGAACTCCAATGCTGCAGGTATAGTTTATTCCCACAGTCCCGGAGTAACAATGAAAGCTCCAGAATTATACCTAGATGAGAGATACACAGAGGACTTATCTGCAAATTTCCACCTTGCCCAAGGACTTCAGCCAGCACCATTCACTTGGAGGGGTCATATGTGCATTAACTTGTCTGCGTTACAGAGGGTTGTGGGCCACCACAAGGATTCAACTGGCATTGACAATGTGCAGCTCCATGGAGATGGGAACCAACATGCTAGTTTAGGGAATTTAAATGCCAAGAACAAATAGGGTTGCTTTTGGTGTTAGGGAATTAACAGATTGCATGGACTTACTAGGTACTTGGATTATGCTTTTAGGTAATGAGCAGTTTTTGAGTGCAACTAGAACAACCTGCTCCAAAACTTTTTGAATTTGCTACTTGTGCTTAACAATGAGCAGTTTTTGATAGTACTAACAACAACCTGCTCTATATTTGTAAACATTACAGTTTTTAGTAGTAACAGCACTCTTTGTTATCTGTGTAAGGCTAAGCTTGCTTTTTCTCTACGAAATGCTGTGGTTGGTACCAAGTTATAATGAACTTGATAACAGGGGACAATTTAGAGGAACTATTCTATATAATATGTAATGATGAGACACTTCAGTTATTTTACACTTCTAAAAGGATCATTTAAATCCTTAAATTTTATTTGTTAGGGACACTTGAGTCCCTAAACTACAAGGGTACACTTAGGCTCCACTAATAATGCATTACATTCGAAAATAATAGCTGATACTGCTAATTACATAACCAGCAAAAACACTCATCCATTGCAGTATTGCAGTATCAACACCAGAACCAGTTTATGTACATAGTCCACTACACAACCTATTCCGAATACCTACAACTATGAAACTCGGATAACCTACCCCCTAATGACCTTTGATCCCAGCATTAGGCAAAAATAATAATTTCCCACATCATGGTGCCAGCTTCTTCTCCAACTTCATTTTTAGCTTTTGCCTCAGATTTGAAGAAAAAGAGCCACAAGAGAATGACACCCCAATGAAGCATCAGGTACATCTTCAACCTCCTCGCATTTCCTTGCTGTACCTTGGCCATCTCCTTCCACGTCTCGACCTCAGCTGCAATCTTGTTCTTGGACCGTAACAGTCCTGGTATTATTTCCTTAGACCTTTGACGCATCTCAGGATCAACCCAATCCCAATATTTACAGCCTCCCGATTCCTATTTACATACCACAATATCATCGAACAAATCACAAAAACACCTAAATTCCAACAGTAAGCCAAATTACAAAAACTTCTTGTTCATTACCTTATACTGAGGACATAAAACAAATCTTCTTCCTGGGTTTGTATCTGTCCATGATGTCATCAGTAGTGTTTATTTTCCACAATTACAAGTTTCCCGACCATTCCTCCTATTTTGCTGTAGCCTGCTTCTTCTTCTTCTTTCTTCGTTCTTCCCCTCCCCATTTGAGGAGTCCCACTTTGTTCTCATTTTGATTAGAGCACATCCGACCCTTTTTATGATTTGGATTTGGATCGGGTCATGTAAGGAGCTACGGGTATTAGTCAAATGGCGGGAAACTTTCCCTCTCTTGGCCTATTTTATTTTCCTTTTTTGAAAAATTTCATCTATGCCCTTCGGTTAACAGAGCGTGCAAAAAGAAAACTTATGACACCTCAGATTCCGTCAAAATATTTCCTTAAGTGAGACGGTATTTTTTGTTTAGGGATTTAAGTGTCCCATTTTGAAGTTTAGGGAGTTAAGTGGGATTACGGGCATAGTTTGAGGGGTCCAAGTGGAATTAACCCTTTATTTTATTTCATTTTATTCTTATTCTTATTCTATTTTATTTTATTCGTGTTTTTATTTTATTTTTTATTTTATTTTATTTCTTATTTTTGCTACAAAAAATCATCTCACATGTTTTTTAGAAAATTGGAAGGAAAATACAGAAAAGAACAGAAAAAAAAGAAAAAAAAAAGAAATAGAAACACAAATTAGATTTAAAAAAGAAAAAGAAAAAGGGGAAACCCACTGGGTTCTCTTCTTCTTCGTATGAAGAAAACAAACGAGGCCAGTACAGATTTGCAGCTCCATTCGATCCTATTTCCACTTTTTTTTTTTTTTTACATTTTTGTTTTCCCTCCAAGGCCCCAGTACATGCCCACCTAGCCTTAATCCAAAACATCAAGAATCTTCTGGAGTTAAGCCATTCTAATGGCTCAAAAATTTGCCAGAAAATACAGCTAATCTGCACCTTTGATGTTAGGGTTGGGGATGGGGGTTTTGTTTTATATAAAAAGGCTCCAAACGCAGTCATTAGAAACAAGGGAGAGGGACAGAGTGAGAGGGCGGCGGAGAGACCAGAAAGAGAGAAAAAAAAAGAGAATAAAGAATATCAGAAACCAAAAATCTTTGTTGGAAAAATTAGGGATCAGGCTGACTTATCCGCCTCCTTCCTCGTCGAGTTTCGATCTCATTACGAATTTTTAGAAGGATTTATTTGCTTTTGCACCTTCCCTAGATGTATTAGAACAACTTTCGTGTAGAAACTTTCTAGGAAAAACAACTGCAAGTCCGTCGAATTTGGGCTCCAAGTCACGAGCTCATCAGCCTTTTGAAGAAATTTTGCAGCAAAAAACTTTGCTTCCACCCATGATTGCTTACATCTGGACCCATTTCTTTGGTCATCCCGAGCTTTGTTTTGTCTTTTAAAGTGACGAAAGTAATCTTTTCATCCTTTTCCACTGATACATCATCAGATTTGAATCAGAAATGTTGAAATCTTGCTGTAGTATCTGTTTCCTTGTTCTTCCTCTTTCTACTGTTTCTTCCCCTTGCTCTTACAAGACCTTAGCTTGAATCCCCTTTACATGAGTTGGTGTTAACTTCATGCACTTGGATGTTTAGATTTCGTGCTATAATCCATGTGTCTTGGTCTGAAATCTTAGTATTCAATTGGTATGGTTTCTGCGTTTGATGAACCTAGAGTTGCAGAAGAAGAAGAAAGCTTTCGAAGGCTTGCATGGAAATTTTCCAAAATTTGCATTTTGAACCCCCTTAATTTTTACCTAATTGCACTATGACTCATATCTGAAAAAAATTGATTCAATTTTGCCCATTTTAAGCTTTAATTTTCTTTTGCATGTTTTAAGCATGTTTTTTAGTAAATTATTTCTGGGTTTTAAGATATAATTAGACCATAATAATTTTTTAGTTGATTTATTATCTTGTTGGGTTTTAGTAAAAATAAGTAGGGTTTTGGTTTGTGGGTTGTTTGTTTGGGTTTTTGATAGAAAGTTTGGTTTATTTTGTTGGGTTTAACATGGGTTTGAAGGGTAAAATTATGGACTGGCTTGTGTATTTTTCTTTGGACTTTTCGCTGGGCTTGGGAGGCTTTAGTCCAAAGAAGAAATAATAAAATGGCCCAATGGCCAGGTTTCTTAAGAAATCTGATGATGAAATTGCATTTCAGTCCCTGTACTTTTGATCAACTTCACTGTGGCCCTAAAAACTTTGGTTTTTCGTCAATTAGGTCCCTAATTTAATTAAATATAAGTTATTTATCTTCTTTAGTTGTTAATTATATTTCATTTAAGTGTTTTAATTGGTAGATTTTGTGATTATTTTCATTTCTTTATAATTTATTTGTTAATTAAATTGATACTTTTACGATATTTGTTGATTTTGGAGTAGAAGTAAGACAAATCCAACCCCAATTAACCACTACTTTAAGGGAGGTATCTTTTTTTAGTATTTTGAATCTTCTTATGTGCTTCTATGTGTTTTATGTGTAATTGCATGTTTTTGAATGCTTTTTCTTTTATTTACTCGTTTTATTCATTTTAATTTTCATATATCTAATTTAATTTTGATGATTATTTGAGAGGCATTTAAATGTTAAATTGTAATAGATTGGTGCTCAAGACATGTATTTAATTATGTTACGTAATAGATAGGTTTTAATTTTGTTAAAAATATAATTAGTTAGATAAATGTAATAGTTAAGCTATTATTTTAAATTTCTCCCTTAGATTGTAGTTAGGGTTCCAAATGTAATAGTTAGGTCCTTATATGCATTTATTTGTTTGTGTGTTTGAATGCTTATATGTTTATATGTTTATTCGCTTTCTTTAGAACCTTTGCATCTAGATATTATACTTATGTGTTATATGCTCTATGTGTTTTATATGTTTACTTGCTTTAATTATATTTTATATGATTTATTTAGTTATAAAAAATGCATGACGTCACCACTCTAGTCGTGGTCCCTTTTCTGTTTTTCTTACTAGTCCAATACTAATGAGAACTTATATACATGGGTTAATCCAACGCTAAACTCTTAAGGCTGCCTACACACTAGAATCACATTTGTTACGTGATATTCATCGTATTTTATGTATATTTTTCCTTTTAGGATCCTTTTCTCATCTTGCTTGACATTTCCTCTATATATTATCCCTCTTATTCTTATGTGTGCAAAACATGACATTTAGACTTGCATTTCATTTAGAAAATTAGAATTAGGCAAGTTCATTTGCTTAATTAGATTAGGAGAGTCCCCTTTCAAATATGAAAAATAAACGAATATGATTTTTTAACCTTAGCATGCTCATATCCCCTCTATGAAAAGGAAAATAGAGTCACGAATCTTAGTCCCCCTACTCATTATGTTGCATTCCTCTCTTTTAGGTCACGTATATTTATATATTATAATTTTTCTATTTCTTCTGGTCTTATTGTTGCATATTCGTGATCTCTTCAAAAAATCACTCTTGGGTGTCGCAATTAATACGATTTGCACCAACTAACTTTCGAAGAGACATCTCAACCCTCTTGATACCCCCCTAAGTTTAGATTTGCATCCATATAGAAATATCCTAATGTGATAAGTTTTATAGGTTAGATTAGAAAAATTTTGATTAAATCGCGCAACTAACTTTGGTTAGGTTGAAAGGGTGCCTTAAATTCGATTTCATCAAGTCTTTGCCTTCCTTTTCTTCAACCGTGACTCCCAAACCCTTTTCTCTTGTTTTCAAAGATCTGGAGTCGTCTAAAAAAGGGTTTTATTATTTTTATTTATTTAAAAATATTTTGGGTGACTTTATACACCTAAACTCAATATCAAGTGGTGACTTTTATTTTTTTATAAAAACCCTTTTTAGACTATTATTTTGAGCCAAAATCGTTGCACTTTTAAGTCACATTTTAGGTTCTTTTCTTTTTTAAAATAAAAAACTCATTCTTTCAACTCATAAAGCATCCTTTAATAAAAGCCCATTTTTCTAAATCAAAAATACATTTTTTTAATTAGTTTATATTTTTCAAAAAATGGGACGCGACAGCTGGCGACTCTACTGGAAATTTTTAGAGAGTCCAAACACTTGATTTAGTCAATTCTTTTTCTTTTTCTAACCATTTTACATATCACATTAGATGTTTAGGTTGCATCCTTTTTTTTCTTTTCCTTTTTCTTTTTACTTCTTTTAGGGTTTTTGCATTTCCCACACGTAATCGTCTCGATACCCGTGTATGTGATAATAATTTGTTTATTTACTTTCATTTACTTATATTTATATACTTGTATCGCGTTTTGCATCTTGAGAGGGGTTATAGTTACGCTAGAGCCTTCACACGTATTTAATGGTATTTAATTCCTCCCCTCAAAGGAAGCACTTCATACATGCATGTATTACTTTTATTTTATTTTTATTTTTCTCATGAGTGCCATCCCACATTTTCTTGTGGGATTAAGATCGATTTTCTTAGGTAGGCGGGTGGTATGCTCTGTACCCATAGCGATGTGTAAGGGATCACTCAAGCTATCAACTGAAAGTTTTGGGAATGAAGACCTTTCGCCTCTTGGTCTGAAGGCTTGGGAAGCTAAAATCTTATCAAATCTAGATGGATTAGTGAACCCAATTTCATGCGTCCATATTAGAAATCGCCTAGAATAGGTCAACCTTACCCTACTAGGTCTACTAGACACAAGCGGAGGGATTCTACCCTTTTCTCTTCTTTTATATTTCTGCATCATTTTATTGTTCCAATGTGTTATGTGTTATTTATTAATTGAACTAACCTTTCTTTGTTTTCTTTTTTCTTGCATTCACAAACCTTAGAAATAAGAGTCTTGACATGGTACTCGTTTAGGATAGACCGTCTTTTATAAAAGGTACGTTTAAATTTTAGTTATTGCATTAATAATGCGTATATATATTACACATCATTTTAGCTTATTCTGACATTTAAATCGGACACTTTTAGGTCATATTCCAATTATCGCATTGTATATTTACACGCTTTAATAAACTGTCATCATGCATTAACCATAGATGAAATGCCTTATAGGGAATCCCACATTTAGGAATAAGCCACCTTATATCTCAGATATGTAATCTAATGAGATTTGCATGTTTATAATTTTATATTTTCTAAGGGATAAAATCTCGAGATAAGGTAAAAAAATTAAATTTTTGCTCAGAGGACTCTTTGCAGAATGTTGAATCAGATACCTCGAGAACTAACCAACTAGAAAAATAACATGTCGTATGAGGTAAAAAAATTGTTCAAGTACGTGGGGCATTTGCCGAATTTTCTAAACGTGACACCAAATATTGCAATCATCCAAGTTTTACTTGAGTATTGGGGTCTAGAGAGTTCGATTTTTCGATTTGGCGAATGTGAGTTAACGCCGACTTTGGAAGAAATAGAACGACTATTGCAAGTACCAGGAAAAGGTCATCCTATAGTATATCCGACTAACGGAATAAAAGAGCAGTTATGTAGGTTTTTGGGATTGAGGCAAAATGCGATGAACCAACATCTGGATACAAAGTCATGTCCATTAGAGTTTCTGTATGAACGATTTGGGGAAAGGAAATCCTATGAATAGTACCGCGCCGATTTCTTCATAAGTAAAAAATAATGGGAAGAGAAACGAGTGCAAGTATTTGGATTAGTTTTGATCAATCTGTTATTGCTTTCGCAAAAGTATGGAAAAGTCACTTTCTTAACTATCAATATGATTCAGAGTTTCTTTTTAGGAATCAATGGAACGACCCTGCTTTGGTACCTATTATCATTGACGACATCTTCACGGCCGTTGCTGAATGTCAAAAGAAAAGAAGGTTTTTTTATGCATCAAATTTTATATTTCAAATGTGGATAGTGAAGCATCTAGTGAAGAGGATACTCAACCCCTTGGAATCTTGTCTTTCAACAGAGAATTGCGTATGTTCCGCAACGAGTCATGAGGTAATTTGGGTATCCACAAAAAGTTCCGATGATACAAGGAATTGAAAATATCAGATTCAACATAGTTGCTGAGAGCTGAAGCATGGTACTGGAAGTAAATAAATTAGAACCTAAAGTCATTTCAGAATATGACGAGTGGATTAAACTGACAGTCGAACAAGAAAGAGAGAAGTCGTAGTCTACTCCCGCCAGTCCTGAGGAACAGATATAGAAGCTAAAAAAAAGTTTGAGAATTACCAATTACAATTTATAGTGGTCAACCATACCTTGGAAGATGCCCGATCAAAATTTAAAAGAGATACAAGAAAAACTGAAAAGTTGAAGAGAGCACTGGATGCATTTGACAAAATTCAAGAAAGAATTCAAAAATTTAGTATATGAAGTTCTAGGGAGTCTCAACGTACTAGTTTTGTAAGACATGAAAATTTTGCAAAAAGGGTCAGCCAGACCATCAATGAATCTTTAAAAAATGATTAAACTTATCAGTGTTTAATGATAATTTCTACTTTAGTTTCTATATTCACTTACAAGTTTCAAATTGGGATTTTATCCCGAAAATGTTGCATCATGTTATGCCGACCCTTGGCATAAAAAGGGTTTTTTCATAAGACATGCATCTAAATTATTTTGATATCTACTAACTCATGTATTTTTTTTCTTTTTCTTTTGAATAAATTACAGTAATTGTGATAGAAAACGCACTCCTGAGTCGATTTCTTTTCCTTATCATCATGTACTTTTCAAAATAACTACCCTTAAAAGCCCCATCATTACGCGGTTCCGCAGTCAAGTCTCAAGAAATCGTAAAAATATGAGTTTCCAATTTGGAATCATTGGAGAGATCTGCGCTAATTTCATCTTCAGATGTTGCAAATCTGGGGGCCCAGTTAAGTGAGATGTTGAGCAGATTCAATGAACTAAGTGCAAAAATGGCAACACAAAGACGCATGATTGACCAACTAGTCTCGAACAGCACTGGCGGTGTCCAAAACAACCATGTACCGGTTGACAATAACCAACACAAGTTAGAAAATCCACCATCTCATATGTCATACCATTAGACTACTTTCATTCCACCTTTCACAAATCCACTTGAAGGCGCTTTCACTTATCCTATCCCCAGTTTACCATGTACGTATTCAAGCAATATCTTCGTCAATACGATTAGCCATCAGATTCCCTAAAGTTATCCACAAATCAAAATGAACATTCTATCTAACCTTCAAGGACCCCATCACCTTGTCACAGAACTATTCATGTTGGACACAATATTTCACACGAAGGTCGAAATTGATGAACTATCTACCCCGATCGATAAAAATTTGCTAAAGAGATTGGATCGATTTGATAAGTTTATGAAGAAGAGTTAAGGATTGAATAAGTATGGAGGCTTAGACTATGACAAGCTATGCCTCTTCTCGGATATACAGTTGTCTATGGGTTTCAAAACTCTGAAATTTAGCAAGTATGATGGTATCAAAAATTCAAAAACGCATCTCCACATGCTAGAAAAGCCAGTAGATGATGAAAACCTACCTGTGCGTCTGTTTCTTGAAAGTTTGGAAGGTAATACTCTAGATTGGTACTGGAATTTGAAGCTAGAAGAGATGAGAACTTGTTTAGACCTGTCTATGATTTTTGTAAGGCAATATGAATATAACTGTGAACTTGCAGCAACAAGAACCACACTTGATGAAACCAAGAGAAAATCATCGAAAAATCATAAAACGTATGTTAAGCTTTGGAGAAAACTTACTGCTAAAGTGGAACCCCCCATGACTGAGGAGGAAATTGTCCGAATGTTTATCAAAACTCATGACCCACCTTACTTTGAGGAGGTTTTTCGTATGATTGGGTATTCATTCACAGCTGTTGTTAACAAATTTTGAAGAATTTGATGAATTTGTAAAGGTCGGACAAATTGTTAATGTGTCGACGTTGAAAATGCAACTAAAAACCCTACAAGGTCAAAATAATAATAGTAAGAAACCCAATTCAACAAGAAGGAAGGAGAGACCGCATTTGTTTAGGATCAAAACCCCTTGATTAGACCCAGATTTCAAAACCACCTCACTTATTCATCACCCTATCCGTACTACTGAAACCCCTGATCTGTTTATTACACTACCACTAACTATTCTTGACCTCGACCAAACTATACAAGCACACATCACCACCTTTCCAGATGTCTCAACCAAGTTTGCAGACTTGACCTGACCTCTTTTTAGTCCAAGACCCGTTCTGTCAAACAACCAAACCTATAACTATCTTCAAACTAATGAATCTCAAAATCAAAATCAATACCACACCTTTATTAATTTGGGTCGACCTCTCGACCAATTATACAAGCAACTTAAGACTGCTGGTAAAATTAGCATTGTGCCTCCTAAGACTTATTCTAGGGATGTTCCTACTGGATACAATTCCCAAACAATATGTGCCTATCATTCTGAAGGCATTAAAACATAAGATTCAAGACATGATTGAAATCAGAGACATGGTTTTGAAAAGAAAAGGTGAATCAAGACCAAATGTCAACAAGAACCCTCTTTCTGAGTATAAGGGAACCGTAGGGGCTATTATCACTGATGAGGAGTTCGAAGAGCCTGTCCAATATATCGTGGATGAGAATGAGGTAACTGGGATAGTCGAGAAGTTTTTCATACTAGAAGGAGAACTTTTGGAAATCAATCCCTTCATTTTAGATTTGTCAGAACCTGTGGTGCTTGAATTTCCTGAACAATCACCTGTGCACAACTTGCAAGAAGTATCGTGAGATTATAGTGAGTCTGCTCTATTGATTGGAGATGTCAAGGTGCCAAAGGAGGAGGGGGTTACTAACTCTAAACTTGGAAAGATTGTGGAGGAGAATCTTATGCCATCGAAACTGTCTGTGACTGAAAAAGAAGTTTTGGATTTTTTCAAATTACTGAAAAGGAGTAAGTTTAAGGTCATGGAGCAATTGGAAAAGATGCCTACCCAGATTTCTATTCTAGACTTGTTTTTAACTTGCGAGTTGTATAGAGAGGCGCTACTCAAGGTTTTGAGTGAGACTCGAATATCAAAAAATATTATAATTGTCAAGTTTACTCACGTTGTAGAGAATGTGCTGGCTGTCAATCACATAATTTTTTCGAATGAGGATTTAACCTCTGAAGGGATCGAGCATAATAAAGTATTGTATATCTCAGTGAGGTGTGATGGGAAGTTGCTGTTGAGAGTTTTGATAGATAATAGGTCTACTCTAAACATCTACTCGTGAAATACTCTTGTGAAACTTGGACTTTCGGACACTAAATTGCGACTAACTGCCACGATAATAGCAGGATTTGACGGAGTCAAAAGAGAATCAATAGGCGAAATTGATTTAGTACTGGAGATAGGACCTGCCCAATTTCAAATGGTTTGCCTAGTCATGGATACAACGTTTTATTTGGACGACCTTGGATCCACACTTCTAGTGCTGTTCCATTTTTTCTCCATTAAAAGTTGAAGTTTATTGTCAATGATCAACTTATCACTATGTTTGTCGAAAATGACTGTACCATGATCGTCAATTCTGGTTCAAACAGAGAAAGTAGTAAAAAAGTTCTCAATTCTCCTTATCATGTGGTAGATATCATGTTAGTTGGATGAATTTTCAAAAAATAATGGATGCACCTAAAGCCAGTGTCATGATGGCCAAGAAAATAATAAAATGAGGGTATGAGATAGGCAAATATTTGGGACGAAATTTGTAAGGTATCTTGGAGCCTATATAGCTTTTTCGGAAGAAAGACACATTTGGACTGGGATTCTAACTGACTGCCAAAGACAAGAAGGAGATACAAACTCGTAAGAAGGTAGAAAAGGAGGGAAAGTAGATTGTTATGAGTATCCAACTGTTGCACTACACCTTTCCTCAGCTATCTGGGATAATTTTGTCTGAATTAGATAAAAAGGACCCAATTGAGGAGATCGAGGTGGACCTTTCTCAACTGTTTGTTGGATTCACCTATGAGGGTGAGTCATTGGACAACTTGGAGTTTTTGACCATCCCTAAAGGAGCTATACAAAATTGGCCTGCTGATTACATTCTTTCTCGAAGGGAATTTTGATAAATTTAGGGGATTATTTTTGACCGAAATCCCTGACAAAAAGTCATTTTATTTTTAGTTATTTGAATCCTTTTAAGTATTATGTTAATACGCATTTTATTTATATGAGAGTCCGTTCCCACTATACAGCCTCATTAGGAATGCGTTTGTTTTAATTGATATTTCAGTTTGTAAAGTACTCGTTTTTATTCCAATGTCTATCTGCTTTTTAAATTCAATGATATGAAAGATCATTGTCTATCTTTATTATTTCCTACTTGTTTATTGTATATGTTTACTCTATTTTCAGATGGTCAAAAATAAAATCGTTTGACCTTTCGGATATCACCATTCTGGAATTCAATGTTTACAAACTCAATATCTCTTATGAATTTGAAATTATGGAATTTGAAATTCAAAACGAGAGTGATAGCGAGGAGGAATCTGAGTCTATCTAAAAACTTTTTGAACAATATGAAGAGAAATTCAAACCGAACTTAGAAGAGACAAAAAATATTAACATTGGTACTAAGACGAAGGTTAAAGAAATCAAAATCAGTGTGCGCTTGAATAAGGAGCAGAAAAAAGAGATAATTGAATTCTTAATCCTATTCTAAGATGTATTTTCATGATCGTATGGTGATATGGCCGAAATTTCAACAGATATATGGTTCACAGATTGCTGACCAATCCAAATTTTTCACCGGTAAAACAAAAATAGCATAAATTTAGGCCTGATGTAAGTCTCAAAATCAAGAAATAAATCGAGAAGCAACTCAATGGCGGAATTATTATAGTGTCTCATTACCCAATTTGACTTTCAAATCTTGTACCTGTTCCAAAGAAATGTGGAGAAGTACGGGTGTGTGTCGATTACAGGGATCTGAACAAATTTAGTCTGAAGGATAATTTTCCGTTGCTGAGCATTCATATTCTTCTGGACAACACCGCCGGACATGAAATTGAATCTTTCGGTGATTCATTCGTTGGGTATCACTAGATCCTGATAGTGGAAGAAGATAGAGAGAAGACTGCTTTCATCACGTTGTGGGGAACCTTGTGCTATCGGGCAATGTCTTTCGGATAGAAAAATATCGGAACCATGGACCATGACCACTTTATTCCACGATATGATTTATAAGGAAATGGAAGTTTATGTGGACGACATCATCATTAAATCTAAAAAAGTTGAAAATCATCTGGTTAATTTGAAAAAATTATTGTAAAGGTTGAGAAAATACAACTTGAAATCAAATCCTGCAAAATATGCTTTTGGAACTCCCGCCGATAAATTGTTGGGGTTCATTGTCAGTAAAAAAGAAATTGAAATTGATCCAACGAAAATCAAAACAATTCGAGAGATACCCTCACCGAAAACTCAGAAAGACATAAAAATCTTTTTGGACAAAATCAATTTTATTGATAGATTTATTGCACAGTTAATATATACATGTGAGTTTTTGTTCAAATTATTGAAGAAAAATGCGCCGATGCACTGGAACGAAGAATGTCAACAAACTTTCGATAAGATCAAAGATTATCAGTTAAACTCTCTGGTTTTAGTGCCACCCAATCCGGATCGACCTCTGATTATGTATCTGTCTGTGCTGGATAAAGCTATGAGATGTGTGTTCAGACAACATGACGACTCAGGGAAGAGGGAGCAAGTCATCTACTACCTCAATAAGAAATACATCACACACGAGGCTAATTATTTCTTTCTTGAGAGGAGTTGCTATATTTTAACTTGGACCGTTCAGAAGTTGAGACATTATTTAATCAGTTACACTATCTACCTCATTTCCAGTTTCAATCCTTTGAAATATTTGTTAGGAAAGCCAATGCCTACGCAAAGTAGAGATGATTCTCTCAGAATTTGATATAGTTTTTACTACGCAAAAGGCAATCAAGGGATCATAGCAGATCATTTGATTGAAATTTCGAGGGAAGATGATTACCAGCCATTGCATATCTATTTTCCTGATGAGTAGATCTTATTTATTGGAGCATTGGAAGACATGAATGAACAATACCTTCGGTAGAGGCTATTCTTTGATGGCGCTTCAAATTCTTTAGGTCTGGAATTGGAGCTGTCCTAGTCTCACTTGAGAGAAATCACTACCCTGCTGCTGCTAAACTACGATTTTCTTGTACTAACAACATGGCTGACGAGGAAATCTTATTTATTGGAGCATTGGCAGACATGAATGAACAAAACCTTGGGTGAAGGCTATTCTTTGATGGCATTTCAAATTCTTTTGGAGCTGGAATCAGAGCTGTCCTAGTGTTACCTGAGAGAAATCACTATTCCACTGCTGCTAAACTACGATTTTCTTATACTAACAACATAGTTGAGTACGAAACTTGTATTTTTGGACTAAAAATGGCATTGAAAATGAAGATAAAAGATTTGATCGTGTTCAGTGATTCTAATTTATTGGTGAATCACACGCTCAAACAGTGGGTGACTCGAGACTCAAAGATTATGCTATATCATTGCAGTCTGCTCGATTTGGCCAATAAGTTTCAAAATTTGGAGTTTAGGTATATCTCTCGCACTTGCAATGTTTTCGCCGATACTCTGACTACCTTATTTTCTATGATTTGACATCCAAATAAATTGGTAATCGAGCCTATTCAGATTCAATTCTAAGATAAATCGGCACATTGTTTAGTTGTGGAAGAAACCTCTGATAACTGTCCATGGTATAGCGATATCAAGGAATTCATAAAGACAGGATCTTACCTTTCGGATGCTGATTTAGTTGCCAAAAGCTCATTGAGTAGAATGTCATCAAAATTCTTCTTGAACAAAGAGGTGTTATATAAGAAAATATCATATTTAGGCCTTCTCAAATGTATTGACAGAGCGAAAGTTGATTAAATGATGAAAGAAGTGCACAGTGGCATATGCGAACTCCATAGGAGTGGGTACTTGCTGGTTAAGAAGATCATGAAAACAGAGTATTTTTGACTCATCATGGAGCATGAGTGTGTAGATTTTGTCAAAAAAGGCATAAAGTATCAAATGCAAGCCAATATTATACATGCTCCTCCTACGAAACTACACAGTATGACTGCTCCTTGGCCACGTTCGATGTGAGAAATGAACATGATTGAAGCTATTGATCTCCCTGCCTTGAATGGGTATTGATTCATCCTCGTCGCAATCGAATATTTCACCAAATAGGTCGAAACAGTATCCTACAAGAATGTGATCAAGAAATAGTAGCCGATTTTCTGAGAGATCACATTATCTGTCGTTTTGGGGTACTAGAAACATTGATCATTGATAATGCCAGAAATCTCAATAATGACATGATGGACGAATTATACGAACAGTTCAAGATCAAATACTGAAATTTCACTATCTACAGGTCTCAGATGAATGGAACTGTGGAAGCCGCAAACAAAAACTTAAAGAAAATCATTCACAAAATGATAGAAAAACATCGTAATTGGCATGAAAAACTACCATATGCATTAATGGCTTATTGAACTACAATCAGAACTTCTATTGGGGCAACCCTATGTATTGGATGCAAACAGTATTACTCGCAGAGGTTGAGATTCCCTCCTTACGCATTTTAATGGAAACTCAGTTGGAGGAAGCCAAATAGATCAAATAGTGATATGATCGTCTTTGATTGGTGAAAAACCTTTAAACGTTGTTTGCCATGGATAATACTATTAAAGAAGAATGACTCGTACTTAAAACAAAAAAATCAAATCTCGCCTATTCGAAGAAGGAGACAAAGTCTTGAAGTGAATTCTTCTTATTCAAGATGAAGCCAAAGGAAATTTTGCCCCAAATTGGCAGGGACCTTTCATCATCAAGAAGGTATTGCCCGGAGGAGTACTTATTCTCACAGAGATGGATGGACAGGTTTTTTCTCAACCAATCAATGTAGATATGTGCAAGAAATTTTTTATCTGATTATGTGAATTTTCTTTTGAAATACTATCTAAGGTACACTAAAAAACGGACTTCTTCTTTTCACCTCAAACATCCTACCCATAGTTTTCTTCTTTGAACCTCCAAAATAATCTAATCTTTTGTTTGAGAGCCCCTAAGAATCACAAACCTCACATTGGGACAAATTTTATCTTCCATTTGTTAAAAAAAATCGAAAGCCAAACTAGGGCAATTTTAGTTTCAATAGCCCTATATTGGGGCAAATTTTAATAAGATGTGATTCTAAAATTTTAAAACCTCCTTAAAGATTTGCCTTCGAGCTTTAACATTTCTTAACACCCTACCTGACCTCGTTACAAAAATCATAAAACCCTGGCCTCTGCCTTAGCAGTATTTCTAAAGAAAATTACTTAATCAAATGGTAGATGATATTAATACACTTTAGCCAATTTTACAAGGGACGGATTGTCACATTGATACTATCAATTTTGAAACATATTTATGGATCGATAAAAGTTGTTGGCAAAAATTTGTTCATTAGGTGAAAACTTGAAAGGGCGCATAAAAAAAGAAGAAGAAGGAGAAAAGAAAAGAAAAAAAAGAGAAAGAAAAATAGAAAACAAAAGGAAAAGTAAAAGAAAAGAAAGTAAATGGGCGGGGGCAACCTTACTGAAAACCTGAAAGCACGCTAAGGTAGGGTCTTGGATTACAAACTGAGTCAGAAATAGGAGACCGAGGGTCGACCGTTGAGAAATTGGTGACTATGTTCGTTTGGATTTCTTTTCGTGTTAAGGTTCTTTTGGTAACACCGAATTTTAGGAATGCGATATTTGAAGAGGTCAAATGCGATGTTTTTTTCATCATAAGAAGAGCCATTCAAATTTGTACCTTAGTCTCCAAGTTTGTTTTGATAAACTTACTAAGAGTCGTTTTCTCATTAAAAATCATTTTAATCTATTTTGCATCTTCGTATGAAATAATTTTGTCTAAAATTTTTATTTGCTTTTCATCTAATTCAGTCAAGAGACAATCCCCATAATTTATCGTAATTAGTGCACAAACATATTTCTCATAATATAAGCATAGTTGGTTGAGTACAAATACTAGCGAATTAAGAGAGGGTTACACAAGATTTTTAAACCGAACAGTTATTCAACATCAAAAAGTTCATATTTCTCAAGGCTCAAGGGACTGCATGATGGTGGTATTATATTTCGTCGCGATTATTTTTATTCTCTTTCGCAAGATTGAACTACACACGTTTTTTAAAATGAACAAAAATCAGCAATTACTCAACTAAGTCTAATCTACATTGGGGCAATTTTTATCGCAAAGGCGATATCTAATTTTATAAGAAAATTTAATGTTTGTTTAGAGAAATAGCAAAAATATTTTCATTCAACCGTTATTTTGTTGGATTTAAGTTTTATCCCACCAACCGTATTGGATTTGGGTTTTATCACATCAATCGTTTATTTTATTGGATTTGAATTTTATCCCATGAGCCATTTACTTTGTTAGATTTGGATTTTATCCAACCAACCTTTATTTTGTTAGATTTGAATTTTATCTCACAAATCGTAATTTTGTTAGGTTTGGATTTTATCCCACCAACTGGCATTTTGTTGGATTTGAATTTTATCCCACCAACCTTTATTTTATTGGGTTTGAATTTATCCCATTAACCGTGTTGGATTTGGATTTTATCCCATTAACTATTTATTTTGTTGAATTTGAATTTTATCTCACAAACTTTTATTTTATTAGATTTGAGTTTTATCACACTAACCATTTATTTTGTTGAATTTGGATTTATCCCATCAACCGTTTATTTTGTTGAAATTGAATTTTCTCCCACAAATCGTTTATTTTTTTTTGTTTTGGATTTTATCCCACCAACTGTTTATTTTATTGGGATTGAGTTATATCCTACCAACTTTTATTTTGTTGAATTTGAATTTTATCCCACAAACTTTGATTTTGTTGGATTTGACTTTTATCCCACCAACTTGATTTTGTTGGATTTGAATTTTATCTCATCAACTGTTATTTTGTTGGATTTGGATTTTATTCCCATCAATCATATTTTTGTTGGGTTTGAATTATATCCCACTAACCGTGTTGGGTTTGAATTTTATTCCATCAATCGTTTATTTTATTTGACTCGAATTTTATCCCACCAATTGTGTTGGGTTTGGATTTTATTGGATTTTATCCCATCAACCGTTTATTTTGTTGGGTTTCAATTTTATCCCACAAACCTTTATTTTGTTTGGATTTTATCCTATCAACTATATTGGGTTTGAGTTTTATCCCACCAACTGTTTATTTTATTGGATTTGAGTTTTATCCCACCAACCATTTATATTGTTGGGTTTGGGTTTTATCCCACCAAATATTTATTTTGTTAGATTTGGATTTTATTCACCAATCTTTATTTTGTTAGATTAAAATTTTATCCGATAAACTGTTATTTTGTTAGGTTTGACTTTTATCCCACCAACTATTTATTTTGTTGAGCTCAAGTTTTATCCCAACAACCGTGTTAGATTTGATTTTTATCCTACCAACTGTTTATATTATTGGGTTTGGATTTTATTTTACCAGCTGTTTATTTTATTAGGTTTAGGTTTTGTCCACCAACCTTTATTTTGTTGATTTGAATTTTATCCCACCAACTATTATTTTATTGGGTTTGAATTTTATGCCATAAATCGTTTATTTTGTTGAGTTTGATTTTATTCCACCAATCTTTTATTCTATTGGGTGTGAAGCGAAACACTACTGGATTGATTATGTCCCTTGAAAGTTGACGAAGTGTCAACTACTACTTGATCAAACTATGGTGAATCAATGAGAATTTGGCTCTTGAAAGTCATCTGTATTCTTATACGTTGATTGTTATTCGTAATGTTATTGTTTTTTTTAGAAAAAAGAATTTTATACTCGCTCATTTTGAAATTTGCTACTTGAAGTGTTATTATTCACTTTTATGAACTTGTTATATTTACTACTTTGCTACTTTGATACTCGTACTATTAAATAAGGTCAACTTGGTATTTGGAACCTCATTGAACTTTTATCTCATTTCATACAATTTGTTTTCCTTATAAGGGGTACGAGCGAGAACGTAAGACTAGTACAAACTAGTATAGTCTAGTTTTTTTTTAAAGTTTACAATTGTACTCGTGCTAGTTCTCGATTAGGATTGAATGTATCTGAAATTCATATCTTTTGATATATTTGGGATTGTACGAATGTTTGGAATCGGAATGAATGTATTCGTGCGCTCCCAACTTGGGAGTTATTATTTCATTGACTCTTGAGGTTGTAACCTATTTTATTTGAAGCGAATGAGTGGGTCTTGGCGAGAGTTAGGCAAGCGGTCCTTTAAACCCTGGGGTACGCCCTATGGGGAGGTGGGGTCGTCACACGACTAAGATAGAAGTTGTTGCTAAGTGGAAACAATCGGAAAATCCTATTGAGATTCGTAGTTTCTTGGATCTAGTAGGGTATTATCGTCGATTTATAAAGGATTTCTTAAGAATTGCAGGACCCCTAATGAATTTGACAAAGAAGCAAGAAAAATATATTTGACATGTTAAGTGTGAAACTAGTTTTCAAGAATTTAAGAAACCATTAACTATGGCACCGGTATTGGTTTTGCCAATTGGGAAGAATATATATACGGTATATACAGACGCTTCGAGAGAAGGATTAAGGTGTGTCTTAATACAAAATAGGAATGTAATTATTTATGCTTTTCGAAAGTTAAAATCTCATGACCAGAATTATCCAACCTATGATTTAGAACTCGTCACCGTTGTGTTTGTTTTGAAAAAATGGCGGCATTACTTGTATGGTGTGACTTTTGAGCTATATACAGACCATAAAGCCTTAAGTACTTATTCTCCCAGAAGGAACTAAATCTGAAACAACATCGATGGATGGTGCTCTTAGAAGATTATGACTGTACCATTAATTACTATCCAAGAAAAACCAATGTTGTGACAGATGTTTTAAGTCGAAAGGTTCAACTAGCAGGTTTGATGATAAGAGAGTGGAACCTGTTAGAAGATGTTAATGAATAGAACTCTCATCTTGAACCACAGAAAGTTATCTTTGCCAATATTGTGGTGAAACCAACATTGTTGAACTGAATTAAGGAGGGTTAAAAGAAAGAACCAACAATACAAAAATGGATGGAAAGGGTGAAAAAGGAAAAATTACCCGACTTCAATTTAGGTCCTGATGACATTTTAAGGTTTTGAAATCGTATTGTTGTACCAAAAGATGAGAAATTGAAATGGAACATTCTAGAAGAATCTCACTGTTCTAGGTATACTTTATATCCAAGTAGTGGTAAGATGTACCAACATCTCAAGGATCTATATTGGTGGGACAACATAAAATCGCAGATTGCTCAATTTGTTCAAAAGTGTCTTACGTGTTAGCAAGTGAAAATCGAGTATAAAAAATCGTCGGGTTTATTATAACCTCTTGAGATATCTGAATGGAAGTATGAACACATAACGATGAATTTTGTATCAGAATTACCACGAATTCAAAAGAGGCATGATGCGATTTGGATAATAGTGGACCGATTGACTAAAATCGCGCATTTCTTACCCGTTAACATGAAATATTTTTTGAAAAAACTTACTAAACTTCAAATGGATGAGGTTGTAAGATTACACGGGGTACCGGTGAGTATCGTATCTAATAGAGACCTTAGATTTGTATCTCGATTTTGGCAGAATCTGTAAGAGGATCTAGGAATTAAGTTGAACTATGGTACGGCCTATCATTCTCAAACAGATGGAAAGTTGGAGAGAACCATTCAAACTCTTGAGCATATGTTAAGAGCCTGTATTGTGAATTTTGGAGTAAGTTGGAGTCAGTACATGACCTTAGTTGAGTTTGCGTATAACAACAATTATCACTCTTCTATTCAAATGGCCCTATATGAAGTACTTTATGGACGAAAAATGCCGATCACCGATCCATTTGGATGAAATAGAAGAGAGAACAGTTATAGACCCGACAATAATATCATGGGTTGAGGAGGCCTACGAAAAGGTAAAAATGATACGTCAGAAACTTCAAACGGCTCAAAATTGACTAAAGAGCTATGCCGACCATCAGAGAAAGGATTTGGAGTTTGAGGTAGGAGGTAGGGTGTTTCTTAAGATTACTCCACTGAAAGGAAAGATCAAGGTAGAAAAAGAAAAGAAGTTACAACCCAAATATATAGGACCTTTCAGCATATTCAAACTGATAGGAAAAGTGGCTGACCGACTAGAGTTGCCAGTCAATTTATCTCGAATCCATGATGTTTTTCATGTCTCTTTGTTTAAGAAATATCATCCGGACTTGACTCATATTTTACTGCTAGAGGATATTGAGGTTGATGAGTCTTTGACCTATGAGGAACGACCTATTCGAGTACTAGACTGAAAGATGAAGGACTTAAGGAATAAACAAATTTCACTAGTTAAGATTCTATGAAAATACCATGAGGTTGAGAAAGCAACTTGAGAACTAGAAACGGACATGCAAGAGAAGTACTCTGAACTATTTGCAAATAAAAGTATGAATTTCGATATCGAAATTCTTTTAAAGGAGAGAGAGTGTAGGAATTTGAAAATTCATCTATATTTTTCTTACAATTTCCTTTCATTTGAAATGAGTTAATTTATAATTTCTTTACTACTAATTTACACCTTTAATAGTTGTATTAAATAATAGAGTTGAGAGTTTTATCTTTACTTTTATAGTTAATGTAAGTTAGGGTTTTGGCTCATTCATGTAGTGTGATTGATAGATTGTCGAGCCTGTGCAATAATAAATACATGTTCAAACAAAATATAACTTTTGTAAATAGTGATAAGTAGGGTCAAATCCACAGAAACTGGGGTTATTTGTCTTTTTTTCAAATTCAAACTAACAAAGGGGGATTTTTTTGGTAATTAAATGACAAATTATTAAATAGCCAACTAAAATTAAATGACAAATTATTAAAACCAAATTAATAATAGCTAAGCTCTAGTCAACAAATAATTCTGGTAATGATTCAACTAATTGATCATCGATGCAAAGGTAATTCCAATTATTAACTATTAAATAAATTATAACTGCCAAACAAGCGATAACAGTCAACTCCTCCTTACTGTATTGGTGATTATGGTACGCCCGTTAATCACTATTCTAATCGAGAAATAATTCAAAGTACACCCATAAGATTTAATTCCCCAATTGCCCTACGTATTAGAGGATCGCTATTCTAACCAAATAATATACTACTAGGGTTATTTTATATTGGCTCACGTATTCCCTTGACACAAACCCAATCGTGCCAATTGTCACTATTTTAGAGCAATTAAACAATTACGGATTTAACGCTCCAATTAACATTAGGTTGCTAAATTAATTCAACGTTCGGCCCCAGGATACTCAATTAATAAAACAACCATAAGTACTACAATCAGAGAATATGCAAATACCAATAAATAAAAGGAATAAATAAAATTAATTCGATCTCACAATTTTTATATGAACAAAAATCTCCGTTATTCTTTGATTAGAAAAGAAAACTAGCCGCGCGTCATTGAGAAGAAACCGCGCGAGTTCATTAAGAACCTTTGCATCAGCATTCAATAAAGAAAACTGAGTAATAAGAAAAGACAACCAAGCGGCTGCCGTTTGCCCACAAAGAGTCACGGTCCTCTCCATTGCGGCCAAGGGAAAAACCCCAATTTAACTTAAGTGACTAGTCTGCTGCACTTGAACCAATAGATATGGAAACGATCCCCATTGGTCTCTTGTTTCCTAATACTACTAACCTACTTTTACTAATCAAAATCAAATTTCCACTACATAAGGGATTCTTTCAACAAAAGTAAGATAAACAAGTTAGACTAGTGCCCCAATAGAGAAAGGAGATGAATCATCAGGTGAAGAGACGGACATCCACAGATTCAATTTGAGATTGGAAATCACGTGCCGAATTACGAGTTCCTGGACTCGCAGAATTAGATCCTTGACGCGCCCACGCCAAATTGCACAGAAATTAGTTAAAATTCATGTTCTTAACTCTTTTTTGCTCTGAATCCCTACAATCAACACAATTACCAAATATAAGTAGAATCTATCAATTAATGCAATATTTGACTAAAATCAAGGGAAAAATAATTATAAAATTAATGATAAAAATGCAACCTATCAATTTTTTTCACACCTAAATCATGCTTGTCCTCAAGCATGAGAACAACAAATCAAACGATCAAACAATGATTATTGCTCAAATATTCTATTGCCAAGATATATTTAAAACACACATCAAGTATTATTGACAATTTTCAAGAAATATCTCTCCAATTAGTTTTCAAGATCAGGGAATCTTCCAATTTATGACTAACTAATATAAGAATATAAAATATTCAACCAGCATCCATCAGCAAATGGTTCGACTATTAAGCAAAATCTCAACATTAAAATTCATGGATCAGTGGGCTAACAATTCATTCAAATACTTCCACATTTTTCACTATTAGCACATATTTTTTGTTTTCTAAAATATCCCCATACTTGAATTTTTTTTTTTAGGGAGAATGTTTAGTCTTTAGCCATTTAACTGTTTTGACGCGAATTCCAACATTTGCCAAATGAAAGAATCCGGTTATTCAGTTCTCATCGTTTAAAAATCACATACTCATAACTATCGTCGCTTTTTGACGTGAAAATCGACACTTGTGATGAAGACCTTCGGTTATTGAGCAACGATACTAGCGGAATATAGCCGAATACTATTCATAAATAAATACCAAATTAAAATTAAAAATCACAAAAATCCGCTTCATTTCTTAAATATGGAGAACTAAGATTAACAGTTGAACCAATTTGCACAAAAAAATACTAGACAAATATTTGCAATACTTAGAGAAGTTAACCCAAAAATGCAAAAGTCACAAAATCTCAAATATTCATCAAAAGAGATACCCTTAAATTAATCATGTCATATTAACACTTTAGAGTGTAAAATCTTAGTAATAGAAAATTTGAAACTTTTAACTATCGTTTATCAGGAACAACCACAAGTATGCATAAAGATAGGTCAAAAATTGGATAAAATTCAACAAAGTCAAACAAAAAATTCCAACAAAAATGCCTACAATTGTACTTTTTCAATATACTACTCTCTCCCACACCTAAATATTACATTGTCCTCAATATAAAAGATAAATAATCAAAAAATGAAGTAGAAGAGACAACAAAACTTCCCTGAGAATTGAGGGGGTCTGTGGACAATTACGGGTAACGAGTAAAAGGGCATGTAGAGTTCAATGGTGGCGGCAACGGCAATCGACGGGGTAGCAGTGGAATTTGAGATCCTAAAGTTGTGGTCTTGCGGCCTTTCCTAGGAAAGAAAGGAAGAAAAAGGAAAGGAAGAGAAGAAGAAAAGAGAAAGAGAGAAGAAAGAAAGAGAAGGACAACAAAGAAAGAGAAAAAGAAAAGGAAAAGGAAAAGAAAAAAATTTTTCGATTTTTTTTTTACCCTTCCTTAGGATACGATGTGGGCACATCATGATGGTAGGAATTCTATTGATGATGACTCCTTGCATTGAAAGTTACCACGTACCCTATTGACGGGGGCATATCATGTCGGTCAGTTTGCTCCAAGATCAAAAATAGGGCTTGCCAGGCGAGTTAACGCGGGCATGTCATGAGGAAATGAACCCTTCTGATGAAGAACTTGGGAATTGCATATTACCACGCGCCTTGTTGACATGGGCGCATCATGTCGTGAGGACATCTACTACTCATCAAAAATAAAAAATTAAACCCAAAATTTTTGAGAATTCTAAGAAAACATATTGAAACAATCAAATCGAGTTTAACAAATAACGAAAATAAATTGGATTGCCTCACAATAAGTGTTTTTCTTTAATATGTTTGGCTAAACATTGTCATGTTTGTTCAGGGAGGATAAAATCTTGTGACTCGTTTCAGTACTTCATCCTCTATATAATCCTGATAACCCTCGTAAATAGAGTAATTCTTAAACACACGAGTTACGGTCTTCCATGGACTAGTAGATAGCGCCAAACAAGTCAACAATAATCTTAATATTTCACTCACTTCTCCATCACGCGCACTTACTGGTTCAAGATATTTTACCATCGCCACTCTTAACTTATTACTGTCATAAAATTCAAAATTTTCTGGTATAATAAAGTCAGTCTCGTTAACAGGAATTAAAGAATAAGAGTCAGGAGAATGTTGATTAAGGAACGGAGGAGATGTCACCGCATTTGGAGATTGTTCACTGGATTCATTTACTTGAACGATTTGATGTTGAGGTCTCATTTCTTGCATTTCAACTTCCTTTTCAATTATATCTTTAGATCCATTTTATTGAGAATCTTGCAACTGCATGTCACTTGTCAGGATAATTGCATTCTCATCTTTCTTAAGGTTGATGATGGTCTGTAAGGGCAATTCTTTATAAATTAAAGAAATCAATTTGCTCAGTGTAGATGCCAATTCAGGCCCTCCATCTTCCATCCTTTTAATCGACCTTCGTGTCTCCTGTTGATAATTATGTATCATTTCTTCAAGAGACATACCTGACATGGATGATGGCTGTTGCTGTTGATACTGATGTTAAAAATCGATTGGTTCTGGTGCATAATTAAAGTTGGAGTTGTCCCACCATCTTTAATCATACCCATTTGAATAAGGGTCATGCCACGTTCGAAGTTAGGGTGAAAAATTTCCAAAACTTATTGATTAAGGCATTCAAGTAATCTTGATATTCAAGACACATACCAGTTGAATGATCCGTGACATAACAAATTTCACAGGTTGCAGCAGCAATTTTTTCTATAAGAAAGTTCAGTGAGTCTAAATATTGATCATAAAAAAAGCATAAGCCTCGTTAATTTTCGTAGGTATAAAATCCTGTCTATTACCAAAATACGGAATGTCAGCAGCCATAAACTAGTAAAAAGATAAGAGAAAAATAAAAATAAAATGAACTTAAAAAGAAACAAATTAATCAGGCACCAATCCCTAATAATGGCGCCAAAAATTGATAGGTTATCGAGAATGTGCAATAATAAATAGCGGTTCAAACAAAATATAATTTCTGTAAATAGTGATAAGTAGGGTCGAATTCACAAGGACTGGGGTTATTTGTCTCTTTTTGAAATTCAAACTAACAAAAGGGGTTTTTTTGGTAATAATTAAATGGTTCAAATAAAAATAAATAGCCAACTAAAAATTAAATGACATTATTAAAACCAAATTAATAATAGCTAAGATCTAGTCAAGAAATAACTTCAACAATGGTTCACCTAATTGATCATCGATGCAAAGGTAATTCCAATTATTAACTAATAAATAAATTATAACTGTCAAATAAGTGATGACAGTCAATTCCTCCTTACTATGTTGGTGATTAAGGTACGCCCGTTAATCACTACTCTAATCAAGAAATAATTTTAGGTATGCCCATAAGATTTAATTTTTCAATTACTTTACATATTAGAGGAGCCTTATTATAACCAAATAACACACTACCAGGGTTATTTTGGATTAACCCGCGTATTCCTCTGATGCAAACCCAATCGTACCAATTGTCACTATCTTAGAGCAATTAAATAATTATGGATTTAACGCTCCAATTGATATTAGGTTGCTAAATTAATTCAACGTCCGGGCCCAGGATACTCAATTAATAAAACAACCATAAGCACTACAATCAGAGAATATGCAAATACCAGTAAATAAGAGAAATAAATAAAATTAATCGATATCACAATTTTTAGATGAACCAAATCCTCTATTATTCCTTGACTAGAAAAGAAAACTGGGCGTGCATCATTGAGAAGAAACCGCACTAGTTCATTGAGAACCTTCGCCATTAGCATTCAACAAAGAAAACTAAGTAATAAGAAAAGACAGCCAAGCGACTGCCGTTTGCCCACAAAAAGTCACGGTCCTCTCCATTGCGGCCAAGGGAAAAACCCCAATTTAACTTAAGTGACTAGTCTGCTGCACTTGAACCAATAGATAAGGAAACGATCCCCATTGGTCTTGTTTCCTAATACTACTAACCTACTTTTACTAATCAAAATCAAATTTCCACTACATAAGGGATTCTTTCCACAAAAGTAAGATAAATAAGTTAGACTAGTGTCCCAATAGAGATAGGAGATCAATCATCAGGTGAAGAGACGGGCATCCACGGATTCAATTTGAGATTGGAAATCACGTGCTGAATTACGAGTTCCCGGACTCGCAGAATTAGATCCTTGATGCGCCTACGCTGAATTGCACAGAAATTAGTTAAAATTCATGTTCTTAACTCTTTTTTGCTCCGAATCCCTACAATCAACACAATTACCAAATATAAGTAAAATCTATCAATTAATGCAATATTTGGCTAAAATCAATGGAAAAATAATCATAAATTAATGACAAAAATGCAACCTATCAGTGATCGATTTGGTGAGGTGTGTGCACTAAATTTGGTGCATAAGAGCAAGTATTAAATAAGAGGAAGGATGTGATTAAAAAGTGTTAAGAGTAAGTTAGTGAACCATAAGTTAAAACAAAAATATAAGAGAATTAAGAAAATAGGGTTGAACCGACGGGCGCCGTTTATTACTGGTGGAGGGACACCACTTGACCAATACTTTCTTTCCCTAATCTCCTTGTTTTTATTTCATTTTTCCTTTCCCTAATTTTATTCCTAGGATGGTCGAAATTCTTGACTAGAAAAGAGGGGAAAAGAAGGCAAAATAAAGGAAAATTGAGGGAAAACTAAGTGTTGGCAATCAGGTATTCTTTGACCAATGTAACCTCTAGACCTTATCTTGCAAATTTCACCAATAATACCTCATTTTGCTTCCCCTCTTGGCCAAACCTTAGAGACAAGAAAAGAAACAAAAACTTCTCCAATTTCACCTTGATTCCAAGCTAGAACTAGTAGGAAATCAACCTCCAATCCAAAACCAATTCATAGGAAGTTATCACAAGGAAGAAAGGTGGGTTGGAGTGGAGTTATTTTCGGAGAAAGCAAGCTGTATTTTGCTGCTCATCTTGAGGATTGAAGGTATTCTTGATTGAAAGTTACTTTATCTCCTTAATCTTGCATTTGGTGGAAGTTTTGGCTTGTTTATAGAAGGCTTTGTGGTTGATCTTGTAGTTTTAGGTTGTAGGCTGTTATATTCAGCTTTTATTGGTTATTTCCAGCTTTTGTTGAGTATTTCTAGTTTTGCTATGGAGTTGTAAACCTGTCATAAAGATTTTCCAACTTATACATGAAATTTTGGCATTACTTGAGGATTTCTAGCCTTGTTTGTGAATTTCCAACTTTGGTAGTGAATTTTTCCACCTTGGGGTTTTGATTTCCAACTTGGATATCATGGTGATTATGTGATGGATATGTACTTAATTTAGGTGGTTTTTAAGGCCTAAAATAAGAGGCCTTTTATGGTGCAGTTGTTGCCGTGAAAAATGGGTAAAAACAGGGGAGATGCTGCCCATTTGGTTTCGTGTAATTTGAGCAAGCGAAAGTGCAATTAGGGCTGTGATTTTTGGATAGTTTAGGCCTAGGGTACTTGCGGGTACTTAGGGCAAATCTAGAGATGTCGCACAAGCAGAAATTGTTTGCCAAATTACATGTTTTAAGGGGGAAGTCACGACCTCTTCTAAATCGATTTTTTTTTAGTTGTATATATGTGGTTTTTAAAACTTAAACATTTTAATCATTTTCTTCCTCCAAGAGTATAAGTTCATTTACTTGATTTTCTTTTAACATTACTAAGTAAAGATAGTGCATCTTGAAAACCTTATTTACTTGCATTTTGCCATTTTAATTGATCACAGACCTTGCGAGTAAACAAGGGTCCGAACTTGCGCTTAATTTTGATAAGCCGTGAACTATTGTTGAGTATTTCCTAATGCATGGTTGAACTTGATACTTGAATGAAATGCTTTGTTAATGTGATTGGACAGTGCTTGATTTGTTTGATTGGGTAAGAGTGTACTTTATCGCACTTACCTTAATGTGACTTATTATCGTACACTGGTTACAACTGGCTTGTTACATCTATGTGTATGACCTGAATACTGTATGGAATTTCAAAATGCTATTGGCTAGTTAATCGAGTCGAGCCGACAAGGGTCTGGTCGATTAGATAACGAATCCTAGATCTACTATTTTGTCAGGTGGAGTGTTATCTCCTCAACTAATTGGTATACTCGAGTATTACCACCACTGTTTATAGTGAAGTTCGGGTCTGGTAAGAGGTTTGAATGGTGGATGGAGATTGGAGTTAAATGAGGTCTACTAGATAGGTTACACTACTTGAAAGTTGACGGAGTGTCAACTATTTCATGGCAAGCTATGGGCGAGTTAGCTTGTAAGAGCGACTGTATCCTTTTACCTGGAAATGTTGGATATCTAATGATTTGCTATTTGAAGTGCTATTGCTCACCTTTATGAACTTTTGCTCGCTATTTTGATATTTCAAGTTTTATATAATAGTCAACTCGCTACTTGGGTTTGCATGACGTTTTGGAATCTTACTGAGTTTTGGTTCACCCTATTAGTCTTTCTTTTTCTTACAGAGGGTGCGAACATAGGCGTGAGACTGGTACAGGTTGGTTTCGTCTAGTTTTTGACTTTTGTGATTATACTCGCGCTAGTGCTCGATTATGGTTGGAAGTTATCTAAAACTTGAATGTTTTGTTATATTTGGGAATATATGAATGTTTGAAATAGACATGAGTATAAAGGTACATTCTAAGTTTGAAAACTGTTGTTTTATTTACTTTTGAAGCTATAATTTGTTCTCTTGAAGATGATAGCGAGTGAGTTATGACGAGAGTTGGGCAGACAGTCCGCTAAACCATGGGGTGCGTCCTAGAGAGGGGTGGATCGTCATAGGAACATCTGGATGTGTCATATTTACTATAGATTATCCATCATGCTAAAACAAATCAGTGAGTTTTACCAAATCTTCTTCAAAAGTAATATGCCCTTTCGTTAAGTTCTTTCCTGTATAAAAATTTCAAGACAAATTGAAGGTCTGGCAGCACATTCACCTCTTTGAACCTATTAATTGGAATACCATCTTCATGTTTTTTGCAAAATTTCCTGTGTAAACTGTCTTCAATTAAGTTCAATTTACAAAGTAAAATAAATTTGTTATAAGGTTCAATTTTCCAGACTTAATCTTACTAAGATGTTACAAATCTGAGAGAACACCACGTTTTGTAAATACAGATTTAAATCAACTAAAACTGAATTTTCTAACAAGAATTTCTAAGCTACTAAACATCGTAGTCTATGATTAAAGAGGCAAAACTACAGTTATATAGCAAGTTAATTCTTTTTCCGGTGGAATGAATAGAACTTTTAAGGTTGTTTTAATTAAACCAATAACTTACTTACTACTTCAAGCAAGTGCTTAAAATCTAATATTTGAGAATCCTTGTCTTGGGCAAACCTTTAACCACCTATAAACAGGAAAACCATTATAAGATCCCTTGAATCAGAAACAATTAATCAAAAAAAGATTGCTGAAAATACTTGGTTTAATATCCACTTAAGGCTCATAAAACAAGCATTCAAAAGGTTTTAACAAGCGACAATTTTCTGTGGCTAAAAGACAAAAAATTCAACACCAAAGCATTCAAAATAGTAGCATCCCAAGATCTTTTGTAACTCAAAATTTTGGCCAATGACCAACTTGGCATAGAATTCCTAGAGAAGAAATTCATTAGTTCTTCAAGTTTGGAAACCCAATGAAGGAAAAAGAAATAGAAGAACCGAAGCAAAAGAAAAGACATTTTGAAGATGAAGAAATATATTTTTAAACAAGTGAATCTTTTTAGTTACCATATGGATTGCCTTTTTTGAGAAGATCAACAAAATACCTGCGTGAAAGACGCCAAAAAAATGATTAAAAAGAAAATTTGAATGAGTTTGAAAAGAGCAAAGGCCAAAGAAAATGACCAAAGAGAAAGCATACCAGGTCTGAAGAGAGCAATTTAAAGGAAAAAATTAAATCAGAACAATACAACAAAACTTATGTTTCCGCTCACCAGTTATTTTTCACGGGTGGCCACTTTTGCTTCCAGCTCGAGAAGAAATCCAAGAAAGGCAAAAGCTTAGGTTAAGCTGAATAAACAAAAGGTCATTTTCTTCAGCAAATTATAGGCACATAAGTAGGTGAGGCAAATCATTTTCACCATTCTGATTTAAATAAAAAAAGAAAGGCAATCTGCTCCAATACAAATCTAGATTTGCTCACAATGAACGAGAACCAATTTAACCAATTTATCATGGCATCGACATAAAAAACATATATGATCCAGAATAATCAGTTCAAAGAGAATTAACCAACTAATTAAAAACATGCCTGCAATTCATGAATTTCTTATAATAGAAATAAAAAATTCACCATAATTGCATTCACAAAATAATCACACCAAGGACAACCTCAAGAAAATTTGCGGATACCCTATATTAAAGAACAACATATGATAGAATTGTTGATTCACATTACCAATTCAAGTGCAGGATGGCAAATTTATGAACGGCCAAATTGTTTCAAAATGCCAAAGCAAATAAACAACTTGGGATCTATTTATCTCTAATGGCAGCTTGCTCAACAAAATCCGCTAGCAAGGAGGCAACACCTTTTCTTTCAATAATATTGGAACGACAAATGCAAGAAAATTCAAAATGACAAAAATGGAAAAACAAGACCCATAACTCAGTATCACAGAGTGCCAACAACCAACTACAAAATTCTTAAATTGGCATATACTCGTATCAAGAACCACAAGCACAAGAAAATATAAATGCAAAATCAGATCCTAACGTGAATATGAATATTGACATGACAATGAAAACAACAACCACATCATAGTAGCTCTATTAGTTTTTTTTTTTTAAAGAAGGTAACAATATGATCATTCCTTTCTTAAAGCTTCAAATCCATTACCTTAATGAATCCAATCTCCTTAGCATTGCTGTGGAAGCATTGTCTACAGCACATCAGGCCATACTCTCTGATAATACCATGGGATTTTCCACACACACGGCTGTCAAAACGAACCAACGTATAACCATAAGCAACAAGGCAATTCATCAAATAGTTCAATCAAAAAAAGCCTCCAGGTATTTAAAAAAGAAAAAGCACCAAACCACCAGGAGGAGAAAATATCCACGTGGTCAGGTACAATTCTTAAAATGCCATAGTGAATAATACCGTTATCACTACAATACTACTTACAACAGCTTACTAAACTCCCAAAATTATCGAGCCATCAACGACACAAGACTTTTTCAGCATGAAAATCACATTGGCACATCATTAGGACCAATTTAACTTGAAAACAAGATTATATACCATATGATCTAGTATACAAGGCAATACACCATAAACCTACAATTTCTTGAATTCCAATCAAGGACTCCAACATCACTGATACAAACACCAGATTATACTGGTAGACAAAATACAATAAATAGGACTAAGAACGATCAAATGTACGAAAACTCACACAAAAATCAGTTTAGGTTCATGGAATTAGATTTCACGGAGGATTTTGAGTATTTGAAATCCAGGTTATTCCAAATAAATTGTTTGGTAAAAAATTTAATTGTAGAGGAGAACTTGAAATACAAAACAACTTGAAACATGCTTCTTAGAAATACTTCCGTGAGGTACTTTCTCCAAAACCACCAGGCGGTTCAGCAACTTTAAAGACTCATTTGCCTTCCACATACTCCAAAACTGAACAAGAAATACATAGAAGTCGTCATCCAAACTACCTACAAAATAAACCCCACATGATAAACACTTAGACAGAAATCCATAAAGGTAAAGCAAGATGAAGAGCAAGTGATTTATTTCAGGAACATTGATCTGCTTTTTCTATTTTCTTCCTTAAACTGAGAGGGTTAAAGAATACACCTTTTTTAGAAAATAACCTTATAGAATCTACCTTCAAAAGGGAAAAACAAGACTTACAAAACTGCATGAAGATGGTGGAGGAAATTTCCAGATTATGTACCTGCAACATCACAACATAATAAAAGGAAAAAATTAGACAACTAATCTGGTAAACAATAGGAGAAAAAAAAACCAAAAGGCTAATAAAGATGCTTTAGAAAAAAGAAGTAAGAAGAGTTTTTGAAGCAAAAAAGATTCCAGCCAGTCTTTTGATTTTGTTTTTGTCCATTAGAAAGGGAAAAATTGTAAATAATAGGAGGAAAAAAAAGAACTTAAAGATTAATAAAGATACTTTGGAAAAAATGAAGCAATGAGAGTATTTGAAGCAAAAAAGTTCCTGCCAACTTCTTGATTTTGTTGTCGTCTATCAGAAAGAAATTGAAGAGAGAAAAAGTGCAACTTTCTTCGTGACGATGAGAAGAAGACGAGAAGAAAGAGAAAGTAAGGGTTAGAGAGAGGGAGTCGGATGGCTAATATAAGCAGTGGAGAAAAGGGAACCCGCTACTATCACTGAAAAGTTGGGAGTAGGTAACCTTCTCCCATAAGAAACAAAGGGGAGAGTGGTTGGGGTTGGCGGAGCCATTCCTGATTTCCTGTGAAGAGACTGAAGACCAATGCACTACCAAATGAAGGAAAGAGAAAAAAAGGTCACGTACAGGACATGTTCAAGGAAACCAAACTTGCCACCAATCGCCTCGTGCCACGTCACCAGGAAGCAAATCACCTCTCGCCACGTAGCAGACGACCATACCGACGTGGCAAGAGGGCTTTCACCCTGAATCTATATGGTTGATAATAAAAGATGTCACAACTGGAATCATCGAAACCCGAACAATATCAGAACCGATTTCAATCCAACTGGAGATGGCCAGTCTCAGCAAATAACTGCTAAATCATATGAGGAAGCGATCACTCATGATAGACAGATGTATTATAAAATATACGCCACAATGTCCACCAAACTTCACTGAAAACGTACAGATAGTGATATATGATGACAGACTCATTGAGGACAACAGCAGACAAGCTGAATTCGCATTTTTCGTAACATATTTTGTAGAACTTACATATTTTGGATCATCATATGCATCATCTCAGGAGAAGGAATGTCCATGGAGAGCCACATACCACCCGGAAGGAAGCAACCTCAGGTCTAACACACATTTTAGCAAAATAAAAGGATATCTCAAATTCTGTGCATCTACATTCCCAATGGATGTTAACATTAGACCCCTGACAATCAAAGTAGTATCTTCACACCTACCAGTGGACAGAGTTGGTGCCATATCCAAGTGCTCCATAAAAACATCAAGAGTGTTTCGAAGCGGAGATATGTTCGGAAGAAGCAATGGTATAATTTTTCAAATCCTTTTCTAGAGAATGATGGATGTGATGCTATATTTGCAAGTAAATCAAAGGGCCTTAGCGAAGAGGTATGCTTCCAGTCAGAGTATGTGCATTATTTGTCTCTTGGTTCATCTACTAATCTGAGACAAGGGCACAAGATAAAGCTGTCATCCATGTAGTTATTAGGATTCATGTGTGTGAAGTCTTCTACTAGCGATATGGCTGACGGAAGTGTATCCCGGAAGGATCATCTTCGTCTACCATTCATCTGTATGAAAGTTATTTTAATTTCTTGCATCGCAAAAGATATGTAATCATTAGCTTTTTAGATGGTTGCGAAAAAATTACTGGGGAGTTTGATAATTGCAAGACAAATGCAATTATCATGTTCATTTGTGGGAACCCGTAAATAAGTGTACTCTGTGCTTCAGTATTAATCAGAAATTGAAAAATTATCATTGATTATGATCTGATTTCTTACGTTTTATTCGCCTTCTATGAAATGATATTTGTTCCTGTTCATTGATGTTGGTTGAGTTGTTATATTTTTCTTTAAGTAATGGGGAACAATGGATAGATAAAAAATAATTACTAACTGATGTGCATTGCAATTATGGAATAACAAGCATAAATATCATTAATCGGTCACAACTTAGAATTTACTTGAATCTGGGCTTGTCAATGTTGCTACTATTAGGCTGCGTTTTAATAACTTGTATAACGGCATCAATTAATCGGCCCATTTGTTTAGGCATGACTGTTAAATGTGATGGTCCTGAATTGGATCCACTTACTTCACTTATTGATGGGTTTGGATCGCCTTCATGTTGTTTCATGGTTCCGAATTCGGATGTGGAATTCCTTGCAATCAATTCTGATGCAGTGTAATTAATGCTAACATAGGATCGAATGATTCAAGTTCAAGTGATGCAAATGAAGGATCCATTGAAGTTCATCAAATCTGCCCTTCCTTGGCTTAGCTTTCCTTAGTTTTTAGTCAGTTATGTTAGTCAAGTTCTTAGTGTTGTTGGTGTCATTAATTCCAGCAATAGTTGGTAACTTTAATTAGTAATAGTTTAAAGAATGTATATAAATTGGGAAGAGGGTGCCAAAGCATGGTCGTCCTCCATGTCTTGCTCACGTGTGGGTTGTGAAAGTGGCCCGAGCTGGAAATTTTTTTTTTTTGTATTTGTTTGTTCTTTCTTTCTTGGAACCCAACGTCTTTCTTTATTGTGAAAGTGGTCATCCTCCATCAAACGTCTTTTGTCCTTGGAACCCAACAGTAATTATAGCGTCTTTGCTAGCGACCTTATATGAAAGGCAGCGTGCATTTTATTGAGCTGTTAAAATCATCCTTGGAACCCAACATTAATTGTAGCGTCTTTGCTAGCAACCTTATAAGAAAGGTAGCGTGCTTTTTATTGAGCTGTTAAAATCGGGATGGTGATGATTAGCTTCCTATTAAAAGCAGATAACAGCATGCTAGAACCTGAGTCACTTATCAGCACTTGCTTCCTATTTGAGCGAATTTCAGCTTGAATTACCCCTACTATGGGATTTATTAGCTATAAATTATTAGTTAAATAGATCATAGTGTCCAATAGGAACATTTAATTTTGACTTAATTACTAACACTGCCCAACAATAAATATATATATTCGAGTAGACAGGACGCCTATACATTCGTTTGCTATGCTGGCCTCAGGCGTCTTAATGGTTCCTCGGATTTGAAATGCACAGGCACTCTTTGCAGCTTTTCATGAACGGAGGTGGAGAGTAGCTTTTTAGTCGTTCTTCATGCAGACGTCTGAGCTTATATTCCTCTCCTCCAGCTTATTTTGCACCTGCTGCTAAGCCTTCACTGGTTCTGTTGCATTTTTTGGACTCTTACTGTCACCGTCAATATACTTCTTGTTGCTATTAGCTCGAAGAGGTGTTCGTTATGTTTCTACTTTACAGTTCTTTTTTATGAGATTATATTTCTTGTTTTGTGCCTATCCAGGTTCTAAGCTTAATGAGGCTGTTCTTCTATCTATCTGCATTCAGCTTCGCTTGTTTATTTACTGATTAATATTTTTCGTTAGTAAGATTAGTTCCTGTCACTATATTGCTTTTCCATGGTGACTGCTGTTTAGTTTGTTTACGTTTGTCAACTACTTAGCTGGTTATGTTGTGTGCATTGCCTTTGTTAGCTCCTTACTTGTTTTTTTCTCTCTCTTTGCACCATTGTTTTATATGCTGATGTTTTTTAAGTTACTGCTATTCCTCTTATCTGTATGTTTTTGGTTTTATATTTTTTTGCTCATTGCATATGTCATTGTTCCTTGAACTGTTCTTTGTTATTTCTTTACAGATGAGTTGCTGCTATTTTGTATTATTTATGCCATTTGTTGCCGGTTGAATTGTGAAAACGTATTCATGCCTTTTAAGTTTATGTTAGCTGTTTGCGTTGGATGTTTGTTGTGGGGGTTTGATGCATTTTCCTTGGTTTCACACTGTTCCTGCGTTAAGTGAGTTGCTTCTCTTTCTTGCATGCAGGTTGTGCGCTCCATCTCCTAGAGTTGTAGGTACTCTCTACTCTTACAACTGTGTGAGCTTTTGCTGATTAACCTATGTGCTCATTGAATCTTTTTTGTTGCTAATTAGCCTCCATGCTCATTCAATCTTTTTGGTCAATTTGTTTAGCCTGTTCTGTTTTCCCTTTTCAAGTTTTCATGCTTTCTTCTACTAGCATTTGCTGTTCCTTTCTTGTTGGTATTTTTTCTATCAATTCGATTGCATGGTTTGTCTGCTCCAGACGTTGTGTGGTGTGAAAGTAAAAGATGTATTCCTCTCTTGTCGGTGTTCTGCTATTTTATGGCTGATGGACGGCTTGTGTCTCGGAGTGCATGAATTATTTACTTCCGTGGTGCCAGCTTAATGGATAGAAATGCCAAACGTCGCAAGTGTTATGCAGAAATGCCACGGGAAAAGAAGGATGATCTCTTGCGGCGCCGCAGGGAAGCTAATGCTACAAGGAAAAAAATATGGCCCTTCCTGCTTCTGGTCCTGGATCTACAAAAAGAATGAGATCCGAACAGAGGCATTTGGATAGTGTTTTGGCCGGTGAAACATCAGGTTCCAAGGTTGGACGAAAAGTGATATTACCGGCCTATTTTATTGGTATCATAGTTTCCATGTTTACTCCATCATGAAAAATGAATAAATTTAGATCAATCAAAAATAAAGTTTCCCTGCATCGTGTTTCTTTTTTCAAGCGTTTAATATAAGGATTATTTTCGCTCATACATTATTCCATTCTCTGCAACTTCTTTTTCTTTACCACTTACACTTAACAAATGAAAAACTCTCCTGCTGAAAAAGTTGTCCACAACACAACTTCTTCCAGACATTTTTTTTTCTAACCTTAGTGCCTCCGTACTTGCTCCTAAAAACATCCAAGGTGCATGTCAAATGTTATAGGACAAAAAATAAAAAATGTACTTACATTTCCAGTATATATTCTATAACCATGCTAAGAATCCAAAAAAACATCCGACCGAACTAAATAATTTCTCTGTACGACAAATCTCTTCTGAAATACATGTTCACTATCCCCTCAACCTGGGCATATTTATAATATACTGCGCACGGTGGACATCTCCTAGTTAGGGACTAAATGGCTGGGTCATGTTGACCATTGGTTGGAGCCGAATTAGTGTTAGGTTTCCTAGTTATAGCCGATTTAGGTTTTCTAATTTAGTTAGGAGTTTTGAGTCTTGTAAAGGTTATAAATATGTCTTAGTTATACGTTGCAAGTAGACAAGACATTAATTAATAAAATTTGGTGATGAATTTTCAGAATTTCTTTCTTGAGAGAAAGAGTTCTTTTGGTTTGTAAAAGCCATCTTTGAATATCTTAGAGTTGATTTAAAGTGTTTTGTTAATTTATTAATCAAGTATTCACCTTAATTATGGCGTCGTCCTACCCGTTTTAATCAATCTCAAGTTGTACATTACTATGTATACATTTCCAGTGGAGTTTGGTGGACATTGTGGCTTATATTTTATGATGCATCTGTCTATCATGAGTGATCGCTTCCTCATATGATTTAGCAATTGTTTGCCGAGACTGGGCATCTCCAGTTGGATTGAAATAGGCTCTGTTGTTGCTCAGGTTTCGATGATTCCAGTTGTGACATCTTTTATTGTTGTTAAATGCACATGATATGCCATCAGCTTATTTGAAACGAATGATCTGTATGCTAAACGGTAGATGATAGCCAATGTTGGTGTGTGCTCGATTTGTTAGCTACTTCGTATTTATAAACTCAAGAAAGTTAACTATTTTGATTATTTACATAATAGATATTTAATATTTACAACTTTAGGACATATAAGGCTGTTAAATAATCTCATATTTATAAAGTGCCTGCAGGGCACTCACGTAATTATTTAAAATGGCATTCTCGTGAATACCGGAGGTTTACAGCACCACGCTACCGTGCACCCCCCAAAACTCTTATAGAGGGTTGTAGGCCCAACAAATTTTTAGCTGACATGTCGGAAGCAGATTGGCTCTGAGGCCCCTATTGGCCTCTATAGAAAGTTTTGGTATCGCAGTGTCATCTAATATTGCTTTTATTGTAGAAACTACAAAACGGATCACCAAGTCACTGTATATAACTAATTTGGAGATTGGCCTATCAGGCCACCTGTTCGGGCGTTACTATTGAGCACTGCATATCATGTGCTGCTCACGTGATCCGGTGTATTTAGTGGAAAGTGGGCCGCCGTAGGAATGATGACGCGCACCCTTTTTTGGCGAAACTTTAATTTAACCAACAAAATCACTACACCACTATATTTCTCAAAATGCATAATAGCCGAGCTATGAACAAATGGCAAAATTTGCTTCAAAAAATAAGTGATGAGTTATTTACTAATCACTTAATGTGATATACACTCAAATGCTCACCGGAAATCATTTTAAAAAATTCTAATTCGATAGGCAATATTTTTATCGTTTAGGATAGAAAATAAAAGTAGGAATATAGAAAGTACAACTATAATATTATTCAAGTTTACTTATCTGGAGGGGAGGATTAGATTGGGTAATAAAATGGGAGGCATTATAAGTATAAGTTCTCGGGTTCAAGACTCCCAACTTATCAAAGAAAAAAGTTCACTTATTTGGAGAAATGTGATATTTGGTCCTTCATGTTTTGCCATATGCCAAGCTGGTTCATAATATTTTGATCAAAATGAATATGGTTCCAAAAGTTTGTGATTTTAGACAAACAGAAAATGATCAATGAAAATTTATAACAGTTAACAGTCAAAATTGAATTGGCATTAATAAAAGATTTTGACTTTTCAAGTATGATTGCCACTGTTTCTTTCTTGTTTGTGGTTTTGGTGGTTTTCCTTTCAAAACCCCCTTAACGTTCGGTGCCACTATCAATTTCCTCCTTAACGTTATTTTTAGTCACTTTACCCCCAAAACTAACGGTCAAACTTGACAAAGTTTGTTAATTAACATAAAAAGACAAGTTTAGCTCTTAAAGTTATTATCATTTTATCCCCATAAACTATAGTCTCATTATCAATTTACCCCATAGAGTTATTTTTTAGGCAATTTATCCCACCATTAAACCAATTTAGCAAGTTAAAAAATTTTAGAAGAAAGTACCCCCCCTCTTTGTATAATAAAAACAATAAAAAAAATTTAAAGTGGCTCTTCTCTTCTTTAGTATCAAGAAAAAGTCAAAGTATTAATTTCTTTCTTCTTGACTATCTTATTAATATTAAAAAAATAGAAAGATCAGAAGGGGAAGGGAGAGGGGGAGAGAGAGATAGAGAGAGAGAGCTCAATGCTTTTTTAAGAAAATACAAATAAGAAAGAATTAAATACTTGTATTGTTTTAAAATTATTTCACTTTACTGTTTACCGCCAGATTTTAATTTTAATTCCAACAGCCTTAAATTAATACGATAATGTTAGACTTTTTTTTCTTTGCAAAATATAATTTTCTGTCTCTTTTCCTATCTCTTTTTCTTTTCATAGTATTAATAAGTGTGAAAAAAGAAAATTGAGAAAACCCTTTTATTTTTATATTTTTGGATCTCTTAAAGTGAAAAACAAAGAAGAATAATCATTCTAAATTTTTTATTTTTAATTATATATATAAGGGTAAATATATTTAGGGTTATTATCACTTTACCCCCTTAAACTATATCACTACTATCAACTTACCCCTTAACGTTATCTTTTAGTTACTTCACCGCCATAAGTAATTCAACTCAACATGTTAAAAAATTTTGGACAAAAATACCCTTTTATTCTATAGCATTACTACACTGTTATTATTACTTTATTCCTTTAAATTATAGTGATAATCGATTTAGTTCCTAACATTATTTTCTTGACATTTTACTTCATCATTAATCTAACAGCTATGATCAAATATTTTTAAATATATGGGTTATTATCACTTTACCCCCTTAACGTTTGGTGCTACTATCAATTTTCCCCTTACGTTATCTTTTAGTCACTTTACCGTCCAAAAACTAACTGGTAAAACTTAACGAAGTTTGTTAATTAAAGTGAAAAAGACATGTTTAATACCCTTCAAATTATTATCACTTCTTACCCTCATAAAAATATAGTCTCATTATCCAATTTACCCCATAGAGTTTATTTTTTAGCAATTTATCCTACCAATTAAACCAACTTAACAAGATGGAAAAAACTTTAGAAAGAAAATAACATCCTCTTTGTATAATAAAAAATAATAAAAAATTTAGAGTGACTCTTCTCCTTTTTAGTATCAAGAAAAAAAAGTCAAGTATTAATCTTCTTTCTTCTTGGCAATCTTTATTAATATTGAAAAAAAATAGAAAGATGGAGAGGGGGAGGGGGAGGGGGGAGAGGGAGAGAGTGAGTTTCAATTCCTTTTTTAAAAATTACAAATAAGAAAGAATTAAATACTTTTATTATTTTAAATTATTTTCACTTTTTGTTTACCACCAAATTCCAATCCTAATTCGATAATCTTAAAGTAATTACGATAATGTTAGACTTTTCTTTATTTTCTTTTGTTGCAAAATCTAATTTGGTTGTCTCCTTCTTTCCTATCTTTTTTTTCTTTTCCTAGTATTAATAAATGTGAAAAAAAAGAAATTTGAGAAAACCCTTTTATTTTTATTTTTTTGATCTCTTAAGTGAAAAAAAAGAAAGAATAACCATTCCAACTTTTTTATTTTTAATTATATATAAAAAAGGGTAAATATATTTAAAATTTTTTGACCATACTAATTAGATTAATGATGAGGTAAAATGCCTAGAAAATAATGTTAGGAACTAACATGATTGTATCATTATAATCTAAACGAATAAAGTAATAATAACAATATAGTAACGCTCTAAAATAAAAGGGTATTTTTGTCCAAAATTTCTTAATATGTTGAGTTGAATAATTTATCGAGTAAAGTGACTAAAAGATATTATTAGTGGGTAAACTGATAGTAGTGATATAGTAATGCTATGAACAAATGCCAAAATTTGCTCCAAAAATTAAGTGATGAGTTATTTACTAATCACTTAATGTGATATACACTCAAATGCTCACCGGAAATCATTTTAAAAAATTCTAATTCGATAGGCAATATTTTTATCGTTTAGGATAGAAAATAAAAGTAGGAATATAGAAAGTACAACTATAATATTATTCAAGTTTTACTTATTTGGAGGGGAGGATTGGATTGGGTAATAAAATGGGAGGCATTATAAGTATAAGTTCTCGGGTTCAAGACTACCAACTTATCAAAGAAAAAGTTCACTTATTTGGAGAAATGTGATATTTGGTCCTTCATGTTTGCCATATGCCAAAGCTGGTTCATAATATTTTGATCAAAATGAATATGGTTCCAAAAGTTTGTGATTTTAGACAAACAGAAAATGATCAATGAAAATTTATAACAGTTAACAGTCAAAATTGAATTGGCATTAATAAAAGATTTTGACTTTTCAAGTATGATTGGCCACTGTTTCTTTCTCGTTTGTGGTTTTGGTGGTTTTCCTTTTCAAAACATTGATAGAGAAAGATACACAATAACCCTTATTTGCACAATGATTATTGAATATACTAGCGAATCTCTAATTGTCTTATTTACCGGACCTCAATTAAATTTTTTTGGGGTTAATTACATTTACCTCCCTTGAGGTTTGTCCATATTACTAAATAAACCTTATGGTTTGGCCAAATAACCAATACCCCCTTCATAGAAACTTTTGTTATTTGAGCTTGACAGATTTAGTGAAAAGTCGAAATTGCCACTTAAGATGTTCTTAATTTGGGGATTAAAAAATTAACAAAAATCTGTTTACCTAGCTCTGGTGGGCAATTTCACCTAAATCTCTTCCAAAAATGATAAGATATCATCACTTGGTTGTACATCAACGATGTCTAAAATTCACATGACGGAAAGTTAAAGATTTAGGGACATCATGGGAACTGCATCCAAAATTCAACTCAATGCAAGGATCCATAGTCCAGACCCTATGATTCCAACTCTAGATTCCAGGTTTGGGGAGAAAGGGAAAAAAAAAGAAAAAAGAATGGACTCTTCATCATCAATAACTCAGAGAACAATAGAACATGCTACCCAGATACTTGTAGTATATGTGGAATTACTAGAAATCCCGTTTGATGAAACCACACGTCACTCCAATTCTCCAAACTCACAAAAACTTAAGAAACTGTAATTTCACAAAAGCCATCTCCCTAAACCCAAGATCACTTCTATGCGGCATTTTGTCGAGCAAAGCGTAGATGACCACGGTTGTAGCAGCATTCACAGCTAGTATTGGTAGGTATTTTTAGTACCACCATCATGTTCTTTTGGCCTCTAATCTGATTGCTATTTTGACCCATTCTATGAGGACCCGAAAATTATTTCATATTTTATTTTATTTCTTTGAATGCATTTTCTTTACTTTAATTTATTGCCTTACTTTCTAGATATTTTTATAAGTAAATCAAGTTTTTAAATCATTTTTTTCTTTTATAAGTTAGTACATGTTAAGTTCGTGATGCATTATGGAAGTGGGACCCACTAGTGTGTTGCGTAATAAATTTAGTGAACAAAAAACGGATACTTTGTTAAAGGGTGTATGTGATTAGCAGTGGTAAGAGTGGATTAGAGGAAAACAATATGGATTAGTGAGATAAGACAAAGGAAAGATAAGAAGATAAGCTTGAAACCCTACGGCAACACTTGTCGTCAATCCAAGGCACCTTTGACTAGGACTAGTTTTAGTCTTCATCTTGGAAAAAAAAATTGACCAAAATTTTCATTCCCTTTCTTATCTCTTGGCCGACTCCTTGGAGAAGAAAAGGAGAGAAAATAAACTCCATTTCCAACCTAGAAATTCTTGCTTGAATCTTGAGATTTCACCATAAGCTTGCATTCCAATCATAGAAGTAACTTTAAAGAAGGAAGAAGACCTTGGGTGGAGGAATTTGGGGAAAAAAGGAAGCTTTGGTTGCTCGTCTTCATAGGATTAAAGGTTATCATGGCTTGAAACCATTTCTTCTCTTTTAACTTGCATTTGAGTGGATATAAGACTTGATTATGGTGGATTCTAGGGAAAATTTCATGATTTGTGTGGTGATTGGAAAAATTCCAGCTTTGAGAGAGAAATTTCAGCCTTGAAATGTTGATTTTAGCTATGTTATGTCCTTGTTGTCTTGCCATGGAGTTTCTCTAGCTTTTGTGTGCGCTTGTGACTTTATTATATGAACTTTTAGCTTTAGTATATAAATTTCAGCTTAGGGTTGCATTTTTTTTTTCCAGCTTTGATATGGTTATGATTGAGCTAGATAATGGTCTATTTTGGGTAGCTTTTGTGGCCTTAAACAAGTGTACTTTATAGCCTATAACTTGTGGTTGTGATTGAGGTTGGATTGCTACAAATATAAGTGTTGAATTTGGAAAGGAAAGTTAAGAAATCAAAGGGAAATGCTGTCCGATTGGGAATCATCTTGGTTTTCTTTGATTGTGGAGTGAATTTGTGGCAAATTTGCCTAAGATACTGGGTTGAATTTGAGATGAAATGGAGGGTTTTCATTGGTACTTTTCTCTAATTTGCTGGCTACAATTGTTGCTTGTTGGTCGAGTGGATGGTGATGTATTTTACCTTGTTTTTCTTCAACTTTTTATGATAAGTTTTGGGCAAAACTTGTTCCAAACATTGGTAGGGACTTTTCTGTGTTAAACATGAATAAAAGCTGTGAATTTTGGAAGGTGAAAGCCTCATGATTTTGCTTGTTCCATTGTTGAAATTTCTGGTAGGCAGGGCAGCCTTGTACCCTGCCATCTTTTAGCCTTAAAACCCTTAGTTTGGTAATCTTTTGGACACAATCTTGCTCATTTCACTTGCTAAAACCTTGGACAACTACGGTGTGTTGAATTGGAGTGAATGTCATAACCAAAAGAGGTGCACTACCATGTTTTCCTTCATTTTTTTGCTGCTGGAAATTTCAGCAGGAAACTCTGCACAGCTTTGGGAAATTAGTTATAACATCATGTAGAAAGGTCATAATTGAGTTCTGTTTGTTGTGTTTGAAACTAGATTCAGAATATTTCTACCGTGAAAATTTCAGAATTTTTCTCAATTCCTATGAATATCTGTGATTTTCCAAAGTTGACTGAATTTTCACACCCGTTCTGTTTTTCTACCGGATGAAGTAGCAACTTGAGACTGGAATTTGACTGAATTATGGACAAAATCTTACAAATGTGTCTTCTAGGAAATTGTAACCCTTTGAGTTTATTTTCCAATGGTGTAAAGTTTATAAATTTTGGATCTAAGAAGCTTGAGATATGATTTTTCAAATAGCATTGCGCAACACTGGAGAAAATTCTATTCTTCAAAAGCTGTTCTTGCTTTCATTTCCAACTTCAAGTTGGAGTAGTAGAACCATTTTGAACTGGGTTTTATGATTGAAGTTGAGATAACTTAGTTGGTTTGGAAGTGTTTTCCTTTGAATATGGTAGCTTGGAGCAGTGGATCTCATGGCACTTTACATAATTGATTTTAGGATTTGAAGGTGAGGCCGGAAGTGCTCATGAGGCAAACACTTAAACTTGTTGCCGTGGTGAGTGTTCAACTGCATGTTTTGTGCTCATTGTTGCTAGAAATTGCTAGACACATGATTTGTCGTTTCATAGGCAAGTGTGTAATTAATCGTACTTGACCTAACTCGACTAAACTTTGATGTCTTGTTCATGCATGTACCAGCAATTTGATTTACAAGTAACATGTATCTGGACTTGAAATACTTGAAATGCTTGGAAACATGATATGCTGAATTTACTTGTGATTTGATCTTGTCTAGGCGAGTGTGCCTTTCTGTGCACTCGACTTTCGTGAACTTGAAATAATTAATCCTGCGTGCGGACTTGCATGTTTATGTGCATGGTTGTAGACCGGCTACATTCCTCTTGCAGCGGTTGAATTGTAGACCAGCTGCATTCCTCTTGCAGGGGTTGAACTAGGCCCTTGGACCCTTATCCGAGACGTCGGTAAGTGAAAACTTGGATTACTCATGCATATGCGTGAATATAGGTCGGTAACGGCTGAACTAAGCCCTCGTTGGACCTCTTGCTTTAGACCAGCCCCAGAGCGGTCGGGTAAGCTGGACAACCTTGGGTAAAGGACAAGTTCCTAACCTATTTACTCTTGACTGGAATTCATGACTTGAACTCTGATATTTCTGAATATGGAGCGTTAAGTGACAACTAACGTCTCCAATCAATAACTGCGTGAGCGTTGGATAACAGCCAACAACTCCACTCTTGAATACCTGAATACTTGGGGCTGTAAGCCAGATCTTGAATACCTAAATATCTGGGGCTATAAGCCCAACCCAGGGCTAGTTGGTCGAATTGAGCCGACAAGGGTTTGGTCGAGGAGATCGACGAATCTTGGGTACTTCTTTGACGTTCGGGCTCGGTAGGGGAATGATCGGTGGATGGAGATTGATATTTAGTGGTGATCTACGAACATTATAATTTCATGGTTGACGGAGAGTCAACGGATCCTGGACAAGCTGCCGTGGAACCTGCTCCTAAGAGCAGCCTATATCCTTTGTCATGAACGTGTTCTTTACTGTATACCATTGTATGATCTATCTGATTACCTGCTTTATTATGCATTATGTTCTACTATATTTGGGTTTGACTTAATGGTATCGTACCTGCTAGTTTACTTGCCTGTTTACTTGGAACCTCACTGGATTTCCAGCTCATTCCTTTTAGTTTATTTTCCTTAGTAGGCATGGGCAACGGGGAAGCGGGAAAAAAAGACGGTTCAAGAGTTGACGTCCAGCTTTAAGTAACTTGTCATCCTAGTTGTACTTGGTGATTTGATTAAATGACTTAGAGTTTATTTCGTTCGATTGTATGTATATAAGTAGGGATAATTTGGAACATTGGATGGTCTTGTAGTGTTTAACAATAAAGTTTTGATGCTCATTTTGCTATTAATATTATTGGAGCTTGGGAATTGTTATTATTTTCTGAGTTTCGTGAGTGAGTCCTGACAAGAGTTGGGCAGGCGGTCCGCCAAACCCTTGGATACGCCCTAGGGGTGCACTACTTGCAGAATTCTTATCAAAAAGCAAGCAAACAAATGCACTTTTTCCTTTCTACAATCTTGATCTATCTTGCAAGAATTAAGAGGGGAGAACAATTTGGGCAGATTGCCTTGCAAAGGGATTTCTTATTGGCTTGGTAGGGAAAATATGGAGTTGAAGTTTAGAATTTTCTGGTGGATGTTGATAAAGGTGGGTAACGGAGAATACGATATTGTGGGAGCAGGATTGATAAGGATTGGTCGTGAGAAAGAATGGAAGAAGATTTTTATGGGTAAAATAAAAAGTCCGGTGGAAAGAAAAGGCTATATGTTCCTAGGAAGATAAGGGCATTTTGGGGCTCCAAAACTTCTCCTTTGCTGATGTCACTATAATTATTAACGGTTGATAACAGCAAGGGACTTATTGATAAACGTTTGGGCAATCAAAGGAGTTGAATGCTATTTGATTTAACCATAAGGTTTGTTTGGTAATATGGACAAATATCAAGGGAGGTAAATGTAATTAACCCAATTTTTTTTTAGGTTAAGTTGCAGTTTATCACCGCCCCCTTCTCCACTTCTTTTACAGCCACTTTGCCCTACTTTATGCATGATATCCTTGGATGAAACTACCCCTTCCATCTTAATTCTTTTTCTTTTTCTTTTTCTTTTTCACTTATCGATTTTTTTTATTTTCTTATTCCTACTTAAAAAAATAGATCGATGGTAAGTTGCTTTTTGTTAGTTTTTAAGTCGATAATTCATAAGAAACGTCCTATCGTAACAATATGTATGTATTTTACATTGTGAAGTCTATTTCATCTAAGAAGTTGAATTATTTAGATATATATGAATAGAATAGAAAGATTAATTAATGAGTTACCAATGGTGATAAATAAAAAATTAACCTTTCTTTCTTAGGTGGTCCATAATGTGATACTGTTTATGTAAACAACTGAGTAATTTTGAGCTTAATCAATTTATATGTACTTAAATCATTGAATTTATGGATTAAAACATATTTACAATGTAACGTATATATAATTTCCAGTAGTACAGAGCTTATGAAAATTATGAAGAGTGAATTTAACAAATAAATAAATTAGAAAAATGGGTTAAAGAAAATTTAAAAAATTAATTTTAAGTAGTTTACTACAGGAAGGAAAGAATTGGCTACTAACACAATAGAATAGTGAAAAAGAACAAAAGAAAAGGGAGAAAAAAGAAAAAAAATTGGGAAAGATTATCAAAACAGAAAAATTAATATAGCAAGGTTAGTTTTGTCCAAGTATATTATCACGGGGGCACAATTTCTACAAAAGAAGTTGAACGGGGATACAAAAGAAGCTGAATGGGGTAAACTGCAACGGGGTAAACTGCAACGCAGTGTACACTTCAGGGGTATGTAGTGCATTTAACCTTTTTTATTACTTAATCAAGGTCGTAACTTGTTTAAATTAGATGGCACATTTTTTGCTTATCTTTTTTCTGTTATTATTCTAGATTTTTTTTTTCTTCTGCATTGGAATGCTGATAATCCAATAAACTTCAGCACTTAAATTAATCATCATCATCAGATATTGGAAATGGAATCAATATCTCACGGTACATTTTCACTGAATTTTATCTTGAATTTTCTTTTGGTATCGAATTTTCTTCAATTTCAATTTGCAATTACTATATTTTAAGAATAAATTTGACTTTATCCAGTGATATTCGAATCTCAAACTATCTGTATTGAAAAAGTAATTCAGTTAGTACTTGTACTCGATATATGCATCCTTTTTTCCGTAAAGAAAATGATTTAATTGCTTGATACAATTGGACTGGAGTACAACTCTCTGTTACTTGCTTTAGCTACATAATCCCTTCATCCTTTATGGCATAGTTAATTATAGCTTAGGATCAAGTTACCAAACTTGACTAGTAACACTTGCAACATTTTAAAGTTTTTTTCTCCAGGAATGCTGAGAGCATATCAATGATACATTATGATAGTGGCAAACGCTAATTAGATTACCAACTTTGCTAAACACACTACACTAAAAGTCAAATTTTGAAAAATTATGATTACGTCCTTATCTTGAATGATTGATCTGATAGAAAATTGGTTTAATTTCTTTTAACAAGTTTCTTAGTTTGTTTAAGTTTAAAAATTAGAAATTATTTCTTATCCTATATGAGTTTAGGAATTAACAGTTATTTCATATTGTTATTTGATTTTTAGCTAAAGTAATATTTTCTATAGATAGATAGATTGGCATTCTTGATATAAAACAAGGGGTAAGAGAGTTCTGATTAGCCTTTATTTTACCTATTTCTAGTTAGGTTTTAGGTTAAGTTTTGGTGTGTTTTAAGTTAAAATGGAAGAATTGAATTCCTTTATAAGTTATCTTTCATACAAGTAGTGTTTTTTAAACCAAAACATGCAAAAGTGTAGGTTAATATGCAAGTTTATGTTGTTTTTGTAGGTTTTGGTCTCATATGAATTGATTGAAGACGAGAGGACTTTCAAAAGCTTTGATACACCTTGACATTTTGACTATATCTTGAGCTACAAGTATTAGATTGAAATGACTCTTGAACCATTTTGAAGTTAAGACATAACTCTACATTTCTTGTAAGACATTGAAATCTAGTTCGTTGAGTTTTCTAGTTAAAAAGTCGAAATACAGTTAGAAAAAATTTCTGTCAAAAGCTGAAACAAAGCTTCAACTAGTCAGAAGTATTTTGCTCATTTTGTAGTGCACATAACTCCAATTTGGATGATTCTTAATGCATTGGAAAGCTGACTCAAAGAGCTACAACTTTCATGTTTTGCACAAGGGCTAATTCAGCTTCCATCATCAATAAAAATGCAGTTGAAGTTAGCCCCAAAAGAAGAGCAAAATTGAGATTGAAACTGAAAGTGCAAAATTGAGCACAAAGAAGATCCATGAGGAAATCCGCAAGGTATAGGGTCACAGATCCACCTTGCTGATCCTTGATTCACAGCTGCAACTTGCATTTTATTCACACAAACTTTTTTGACCAATTTGTCTGCAAGAAATCCGGTTGGAACCAGCAAAGTTTGAGTTGGAGAAGCAAAAAATAATTTTGTGACTACATGATGTGCACATCTTCTCTTCCAAAAATATCTATAAATACCCCTTGTATCTCAATCGTTTGAGCATAATGTTAGTAAGAAAAACACCTTGTAGTATAGAGTAGAAGTAGAGATATGAGTAGTTTAAGCTCTACTTTCATACTGTAAGTTTCAAAGTTAATTTAAGGGTTTTGAGAGGGAGGTGCAAACACTCTTGTATCAAGCTTATTTGAGAGATCAACTTGTGAAGGAATTTAAGAATTCAAGTTTCAAGATATTGAATAAGAATTTTTCTTCCTAAACTTTATCTCTTGTTCTTATTTTTCATGCTTTGTTACAAATTTGTTTCATACTTAGATGTTCTTAATATGATGTTTAGCTAAGCTTTTTTGTATTCTAAGGTGAAGATGAATTTGTTATAGTTTTGATTTGAAATAGATAAGGAATGATTATGCTTTTTCATGAGTTGTTAATTTGAGAACTTGTGCTTATGTTTTATAGTTGTTTGGCCATCAATTATTAATGATTTGATACTTATTGAGCAATGAAAATTGCCTTCAATAGATCTAAATCTAAAACATTAGTCTTATTCTCATGAAAGTAGTAAATAATGGTTGGTTGAATTCATACAATAATTTCATTGAACTTATATTACTTGTTTCTTACCTTTTCTCTATAAACATAGGTGAAGGATGATTCAAGGTGATAAAGAAATTGGCAAAAGCAATTTTTAGAGGAATTAGCTAAGGCGGTTTCTCTTAAAATTATCCATTGGCAAAAGCAAGGACATACAATTGGAAGTTATTCCTTGACAAATCATGAAAGTATAACGATAATCACCTTAACTAACTTTTAATCTTGACATAATAATGGATTCTAATCCCTAGGATCCTCTCAGTTAATCTCTAAGTAACTTTAATCTAATTTATCTTTACCTTCATTTGTTTTCTTGTAGCTTACCGCCTAAATGGTTGGTTCTAGCACCTAATGGTGGTTTTATATTTATTTCTTTTGTTTTTACGGCCGGTTGTACCGCCTAAACTAACATCTTTCATGGCCGGTTTTACAACCTAGCTAGCTTTCTTAGCTTTTACTTCTTTAAACTTTGATTGTTTAGATGATAAAGCAAGTGACTAAACTCAAGTGCTTGCCACATTTCTAAATCCCTATGAGATTGATACCTCGTGCACTTGCGAAAATAGAGTAATAAAGTTTTAAAATCTGTAGTGTAATAAAATATCCTATCTTTGGGAGAGGGGAGGATGAGAGAGATTATACAGCTTTTAGATTTAGAATTCAAGTTATATTCTTATAGAGTTTTTCTCTCGTAATAAAAAGTGAGTCTTTTTTTTGTGAATCTAGGTATTAAAACGAACTCATTAAATCTTGTGTTTCGCTAACTGTTCGTGCTATTTTTTTTTTTTTGGTTAAATTGTTGACATTTGCATATTTCAAATAGTTGGCCTGATACCGATGCGAGATTTATCAACTACATCAAACAATTTTATCGGGGACATACATAGATGATTTAGGCTCCTTACTATGGTTAATCAAGACTTACTGCTTGTGTGCTCAATAATGTGTTGGTTTTGGCAATTCCCACTTATCAAAAGAATTAATGGAACGCTAAACTCATACATATTTCCAAAGAAGCACTGCAACTTTTGTGCTATTGGAAGTTTCAATTCAACAATGTTTTGGACTTGATCTGTTATTACAGTTTTGGACAACATCAGGAAATAGAGCTCCGACGTAAAAATCATGATGCATGTAGGTGTTGTCTTCAAACTAGTGCTGGTTTTTAGCTTTCGGCACTGTTCTCTAACCTTCTTATTACTTTTAGGCTTATTTTGCTTTTCATTTTGAATAACATGTTAGAGGCCCATGAGCAAGATTGAACCAAAATGTCGACAAGATCCTTGTGTAAACAGCATTTGACTAATGGTTAAGATCAAATTATCATGCAAGAAATATATGTTGTCAATTTAGAATTTACGAGTAACTAAAGAATGACTCAGTTGTCTGTTTTCTCTTGTAGAGCTTTTCCAATTGTTTCTCAATCAATGAAAGCATAATGTAGAAACGCTCAAGCGCCTAAATCAGGTTCAAACAGGGGTAGAAGTTATAGTACTTCGAAAATTTAGAACATGAAAATAACGTCAATTTTGTTAAATACAGAGGAAAGTTGGTTTTGATGCAAATCAGGTGATGATATGAGAAACAATTTGTAATAGCAAGGGAAGGAAATCCATTTTGGATACACATAATAAACTACATAGTTTGGTTCACAAATAACACTTTTTTCATTTTTGGAGACGTGACATTTGAAGGAATTCCAACTCTGATTACTTCTATCCTTACTCATTATTCCCTGCTTCATCAAGGTTCCACTGTTTCTACTAAATTATGATAGTACAAATGACAGGTAAATCAGCAGCTCGACAACTATGTGCCCAAGCTACATCCTTCTGAGCTCTCGTTCCTGGTATGATGGGACTTATTTTGGTGGAATCCTGGAAAAACCTTCATTACCTTGCATTTTCGTTCTGATGGGTGGAATCCTGGAAAAACCTTCATGACCTCGTCTTTTCTTTCTGATGGATTTCAATCCGTTGACAATCACATTGGACGACAATCCCCTTTCTCCCAACTCAGAGCTTTGTGGGATCATCGAAAGTTCGGTATTCTGCTGAACATCTTTCTCATATACAAGACTGATTCCCCATCCTTTGAAAACCATATATTTCTTGCTTAAAACATCAGCAGACACCTCAATGCAAGTCAAATCATTTGGGCTGCGTACTCTACGAGAACACAATGACCAAAAATTATCAAATGAAAGATATCCTAGGCAAGTATGTTCTGAATCAATGTTGTTTTCACTTCCTAAATAACCTAAGGTGAACATGCAGTCGCAGATCTTCTTCTCCTGATCTATGAGATTAAACTGGATACGAACACCTGGAAGTTTCTGTAGAAAATGACGCACTGACAAAGAGGTCGTTATCAAATCAGAAACAGCACAAACTGCAAATCCCATGAACTCATCACTGTACCAATTTGAAGGAAGCTTAAATCTAATCGAAGGCCCCCAATTCTGGTAGGTGAACCAGGATGGAATTCTCCCTCCAGGAAGACAGATGCTAAAGTTATCATCTACGAGTAAAAGTTCCTACATCACAAGTTAGGTCTTTCTCAGTAAAATAGTGAAAAGTTTTAGCTTGTGAAGCACATCGAAATTAGTAGTCACTTCGTCTCAAACAGTTTTAGTTTTCAGTTTTGGATGCAAGAAGTATACTGTGAAAAGGATACCTCTAGCATATGGTTCCAGGTTGCGTCTATCATGCTGGAAGTTTGTTCATCCTGAAGCAGCTGGAAACAATTACTGAATGAAACCCTGTATAACTTCCCATACTTTGTCAATAAATCAGTTGCACTCTGCAATGATGTACAATTATCTGCGTACAATTCCTCTATACTCGGTGGAAGCTCTGGAAGTATCTCAAGTCTCTTGCATCCAACTAATTCAAGGATTTGAAGGCGACTGAGGTTCTTGATACTTGCGGCAGAGATACTAGTAAAGTTGTTTTTGCCAAGATTTAATTCTACCAGGGAGGATAAGCTCCCCAAATCGCAAGGGAATCCTCCATCTAACAGATTGCAATCACTAAGATCTAGTTTTGCTAAGGAATTTAATCCTGAAACAGATGGAAGAACCAAACCCGTTGAATCTTGACGTTTTTGACCTAGCAACCAAGAAGACGAGAATGCTCTCCACGTATGTGATACCATTGCTTTACATCCTCTGAAAGATAATGTTTTTAGGTTTTTCAAAAGTACGATAGAGGATGGTGGCTTGGAGATGGCAGTTCCATCAACATAAAGCTCTTTTAAGCTCAGTACATGTCCTAGCTCTTCTGGTAACTTGTCAAGTTTTGAGCAGCCAGAAAGAATAAGAGCTTCAAGACATTTCAATCTGCAGAGGCAATTTGGCAGACTTGTGAGACTTTTGCAGTAGCTTAGATTCAACAAAACAAGGCTTGTAAGGTGCTCAATTGATGGTGGTAGTTCTGTTATGGCAGTAGCTTCCAAATACACAGCTTTTAAATGATCCATAGTACCCAAGATTTTTGGAAATTCCCCAACTTTTGAACATCCTGAGAGAATCATGACTTCGAGACTTTCTAAGATAATTTGTTTTGGAAGGCTCCTAAGATTTGTGCAGTTCCTCAGATTGAATAGTTGGAGCCTTTTCAGATACCCAGCCGACGGATGTATCTCAGTAAGACTTGAACAATCTTCCAGGATCAACCTCTCAAGATTAGGTATCCCGGTGAAATCTGGGGTCCTTATTAACTTCTGGGAATGGCTAAGGTTGATGTATTTCAATTTGTCCAGCAACTGTCAAATGTTTTTTGGCAAAATGAAGAAAACGACACAAAAAGAAAAGAGAAGGGGGGGGAACATGATATAGATTCAAGCAAGATTCATCAGGAAACAACAACAAACCAGAGTTCTAGGTGGTACCTTTATCCCCTTCCATAGTTGTATGACGCGGCTATATTGCAGCTTGAGTCCTACGAGTTTTTCAGGTTGGAAACTCTCTGGAAGGGATTTTGAAGGGTATCCATGCCAGTTAAGCCACCGTATCTCATTTGGTAAGCAATTTGGGCAACGAGAAACACAAGCATTATTGATTTTGAGTAGCCTTAGTTTCCTCATCTTTTCAAAGGCTTCATTATTAATTAGTACATCTTTTGGTGTAGACAAATCCAACCACATGCCTACAACATTTTCTGTCACCTGCCATGAAATGGGATTAAAGGAGGAGCAGAAAAGGAGAAATTGCATAAACAAAATATTCGAGAAATATACAATTGGAACATTCTTCTAGGTGGAATGAAATTAACTTATGAGGTGGAAGATCGCTTACCTTGTCCCTAGCCAAAACATCACAAATTTCCTCTGCTACCCAGAGCCTGCTGTGTTTTCCTGGCTCATCTGGAGCCTTTTGGCGAACAATATGCCAACCCATTTCTTGTATTAAACAATGCATCAGAATCCTTCCTCCAGAAACGGTTACCAGAGATTTCTCGATGAGAACCTTTATGCCTATATCAGGATAGAAATCGAAACTATCAAGTACTCTTCTTATGTATCCTTTCTTCTTCCCTTTAAAGAAACATGCAATGTCCAAGAAAATTTCTTTTTCAACTTCATTGAGTCCATTAAAACTTACTTCGAGCTTTTCCATAATTTCATCTTCTGGAATTCTTTTTAACCTCTCCACTTCACTTCTCCATTCGGCCATGTCTCTGCCATACAGAAAGCTACCTAAAACTTTTAGAGCTAAGGGAAGGCAACCAGCATAATGCACTATTTCAATTGAAATCTCCTCATAATCTTCTGCAGGATAGTCCTTCTTGAAAGCATACCAACTAAACAGCTGAATAGCTTCATATTCATTCAACAACTCCACCTTGTACATTCTGTCTACTTCATGTCTAACAAGCAAATGCTTATTTTTTGTGGTTATGATAATTCTACTACCAGCACCGAACCAATGATGTTTTCCAGCTAAAGCTTCTAATTGATCTAGGTGGTCAACATCGTCAAGAACAACAAGGACTTTTTTATAGCATAGTCTTCTCCGAATCATATTTGACCCTTCAAAAACACTGCTGATCCTCAAATCTTTTAAGCAAAGAATTTTTGAAAGAATCTTCTCTTGCAAATTTTCCAGACTTTTTGATTGTTCTCTAACTTCATGGAGAAAGATGGCACCTTCAAAATGAATGGATATTCGGTCAAAAACAGCCCTTGCTATGGTTGTTTTACCAATTCCACTCATTCCCCAAATCCCAATAAAGTGAACCTCATCAGACCCCAAATTCAGCAATGCATTCACTTTATGAACTCGAGAATCAATACCAACTTGGTTCTTTTCTTCAACTGCAATAACTCTTTCCAATTTAACCATAACATCTCCAACAATTTCTTGGATGCATTTAGACTCATGCCTATGCATGAAAAAAGAAAATAAAAGGTGAGAAAAGATCATGCACGAGAGATGCATAACCATATTCTCAAAATAGATAGATCTAACAAATGCTAATTTGGACAAAACACTAATAAATGCTCCTACAGAGCAGATACCCCACTATGATAGATAGATACTTCAATGTAATGTATGCTGGAGTACTAAGCAACATCATTGTTTGTCATCATGTATACATTATCAATATTTATTTTTGATACAATACTTATGTTGGCCTCGGAATCACAAGTATTGAGGATGCTACTAGCAAAATACCAGTACATGGAAAGCAGAAAAATATGTTCCTTGGAAAATTGATAAATAGATGAACAGATATCAACGAGACAAAGACTACTAAGGGTGGTAAATAAAGTAACAGAACTGTAATAAATGAAATACGGAGTTTTCTTTGGGGAGGGGGAGGAGAGGAAGGGCGGAGAGGGGGGAGAGAGAGAGAGGAAAAGCCATTGCCAAACGAGAAGAGATGACAAGAAGAAAATTTAGAAAGGAAGACTAACAAAAAAGAAATTATCGGAAACATGTCAAATGCAGAAGAGAAGATGGCATGGATGAAACCTTTCCAAATTGAAATAAAAGTGAGAACTCATGGGAAAGAAACGTTCACAAAGGCAACATGTGTATACTGATAGAGACCAAGGATGACAGATGATAGTGTTTGACCTGTTGAAGTATACAGAAGAATAGTTTTTGACTTGCTCATTATGGACTGGTTTAGGGGTCAAATATGGTCTTATTACTCATTACGCGTGACTTGCCAAGTTCTTAAAAACAATTTCATGTAGGAGAATGAGAAGGATTTGATTTTTTGGCATCCTAAGTTTCACATGATATGACAATCGGACTTGAGTCACCTGGTTGCTACTTATCTTCTGTTGTGTACAATTAACTCCTAATAGGAATGCAGACATCAATGAAAGAACAGAAAAAGTTTAGGTCGGAATTAGTTATTTCTTCATTTCTGTTTCATAACCTTATACGCATCTAATTAGAAAGAAATGACATGAGTCAATAATTCGATTTAAAGCGTGAAATGATCCATCTTAGAATAAACTCAAGAATGAAGGCAAGGATCCTTCTAAAACTTAAATGAAAAGTTGAAAAGAGCACTAGCCAAATTCTGCTAGAGTGAAAGCATGAATATATTCACATGATACTAATTTTGATTATATGAAGAGCTAAAGCTTGGAACAACATGTCAACTTAAAATGCAAGCAAGAAAAGAGATACACTTAGATTCTGAAGAAAGTGAATGGAAAAATTTTTGAAAAAGAACTGATGATAAAACAATAATTTACTCGGTTCATTGAGAAGTTAAAACTAATGAAAATTTTATTGACACACATCCCACAAAATACAAAATGACGTGCTGCAGAAATTCGGGTGTGACAAGCAAGTATATACTACGTTCTCTGAAAACGTGCTAATGCATGTAACAAAAGTTCAACCAAAAAAAAAAAACAACAACAACAACAACACTGCTTTGGCGAAAATTTCAGGCGTTAGACACTTCATGATAATAGATTATACTTTTGACGAAAAATAGAAGCAATTATCCACGCCTCTGAGCTCCATTACCAGTAGTTTGCATGTAAACAGGTGATCAATTTCAAGTTGAACTCTCAAAATTGATCTAGCACAAATTGACAAGGCAAGATACTCAACATTTTTGTGTGGTCGTCACTATTCTTTATTACTGAATTCCCTGTATAATTTTGTCCTTTTCCGAATAACACATTGCTTTGATAGAGAAATCGATGTAGTTATATATCAGTTAATGGTTCAGAATCCTGTTTTCTCCCGTTCCCCAACCCCTCCAAGAAAACTGAGTGCTAGAGGAAACAGTCAAGAAATAAATTATAAATAACCTCAGAGGTGCTTGATTGGTACTTCAGTATCAGGATTGGTGTCATGGGATTGGTCAAGTCAACCTCAGATCTAATTTCTTTTAGCCAAGATCATTAACAATCCACCAAAAACCGCCAAATTGATAAGAGTAGTGAACCACAAAAAAAGAACACCAAGAAAAGGATCGATGACCCATAGGAAAACAAATACCCGAGAGAGAGAGAGAGAGAGAAAGAGAGAGAGAGAGAGAGAGGCTAACAGCTTATTACAATTCAAAAATGATAACCGAATAGCCAACTATTTGCCCAAAAGGAAGGGATGCTAGTTCATATTTTTAAAGATTAGAGTTAGTGAATTTACCCATCAGCTGTGTTGGGAACATCCCAGCCAGAGATAGAAGCAGCTTCAGCAAGAGCTGCTCTCCACTTTTGAATCCTTTCCTTGTCCTCTATTTCGTCTTCATGTTTGACAAAAGCTCGACCAAAGCTGCCTTTCTGTCTCCGTACCACAGATGGATCCACGTAATAAAAAACCGGCAGAACAGTTTGTCCCAACACATGGTTGCAGTCAATGATCTCTGCGAGCTCATCTAAACACCATGAAGAAGTGGCATAGTTTTCTGAGAATATTATAACTGCAATTCTTGACTCTTTAATAGCTTGGATTAGTGCAGGTGAAATGGATCTTCCTCTTTCAAGCTTTTCATCGTCCTTGAAGGTGTAAATTCCCTTTTGTTGCAGAGCACTGTAAAGGAAGTCGACAAAGTTCTTTCGGACATCTTCACCCCTAAAGCTCAAGAAAACATCATAAGTCCATTTAGGAGTGGAAGCAGAAGAAGAAGAAGAGGCAACGTTTCTCATTTCTTGCTCAACAAAACTTCGGAAGTCCATTTAGGAGTGGAACAAGAAGAAGAAGAAAAAGAGGGCAATGTTTACCACCTCTTTTTACGCGGTACGCACTATGCAGTACAACAATGGGGTGTAGATGTGGGGTAGAAATTAGAAAGTTCAATTGAACGAACCAGAAAGTCAATAATAAATCTTCTTCCGTTTGCAATTTTGCTTTTCCTGGTTATGACTTATGAGCATCCCAAAAGCAGTTTTTTTTTTTTTTGTCAAAAGCATCCCAAAAGCTGTTGCACCTAACCTTTTCTTGTTTTACTGCATTTTATAGTCTCTCTTGACCGAAGGGGAGTGACTAAAGTGACATGTCAACTTTTTGCTGCATATTTTAGAGTCGTTCTTGATGTAAGGGGGTGACTAAAGTGGCCTGTCAACTTTTGCCAACAGGGATACCTCTACTTATTTAAAGAATGTATATAAAGGAAAAAGTCTGAAGTAACGATCGTTATAGTAACGAAACTGTTTTTACCTAATATAACAGGTAAAAACACTTTTAGCGACTATTTGATTACCTATTGTACTGGTCATCTAAATAAAATAGTATCTAAAATTATGGTTAGTAAGTTTTACATAAAAAATAGTAAGTTAACTCAATAAATTAGTAACTTTTATGTCTCAAAAAGTAAATTTGAATAAATATGGAACTTACTTTTTTTTTTGAAGTAAATTACTACTCTATATCTGAAACTTAGTTTTTGGAGAGTAAGTTTAGATCAAGTAATAGTAAGTTTTTATAGATTAATAGTAAATATTGTTGATAGAATAGTAAATTTGATTAATCATCAAAACTTACTAGTTTGTGGCATAAATTTACTATTTTACTTAAAGAAACTTATATGAAACAAGTATTAGGAAGTTTATTTGAAATAATGCTAAGATTTTTTTATTAATAATTGAAGCTTAGTATTATAGTTAATAATTACTCATAATGTAAATGTATGATACACAATTGTACGTATCATTTATAAATTTTATATGTTTTAAGCATTTTAAATATACTATGAAATTTTTTTTTTTTTTGCATATGACCTTATAAAATATGTAAGAATAATTTGTCATATTATAAATTTTAAAATATTGTTGAATTTGTGAAAGGTTAGAAAGTTTGGATGACAGTAACAACAAATCTTTCGAGTAATATATAGAATTGCACTTATCTATACATCACAATTTCTATATATTGACACCTATGAATATAATAAAATGGTACACAATTTTCATACATTAATGCCTATGAATTTAATGAAATGGTAAAATCTTAATAAATTTATTTTCTGGGTCACAAGTATAAAAATTAAAGTTGTATTAACATAGCATAATCTTTGAAAATTATAGTAAAATTACCCATATGTTAAGTCCTGTGACTTTCAAACATACTTTGTATCATTTACATTATGGATTTGTATCCTTATGTTTTCTATCAAACTCTTTTTTTATTGGCAAATGGTAAGTAGATTATTATAAAATGTCATTTTATAATAATCATAATTTTTATAGATGAATTTTATGTAAACTGTTAAAATTATGAATTCACAAACGACTAAATCTGACTACTTTATGGCATATATTAGTCTAAATGACTAAAAAAATTACTGTAATCATATGCATGTTGATTGTTGAATTGAAATTTCCTTTATTACTAGTACAAGTTCTTCTAATCAAAGCAAAATAAAATCAAATATCTTTTCCTTTGTATGCAGTAGTTATGCTTAATAGAAAATTATTAAACCATTTTTACAATACATAATTTCTCCTAAAATTAGTAACATTTTCCATGACCTCTAACCTTGTCAATAATACTAACCACTGACATGTAGATAATCTTAAAAGCAAAAGCCATCAATATGACAAAAAAAGAATGTTTTCATGCTGAATGAAAAAAATTGCGATTCTACATAGAATCGAAGAAATTCATCATGAATGAGAATGAATTGCAAAGTTATCACATTTCTAATTTCATATGCATCCAAAATTTCACGCAACAATAGTTTAGAAGAACTTTCCTTTTTCATACTAAGGAACCAATCCCAGTCTCTACGTCTCTTTTATTTTTCTTTAACCATTAAATGGGGTCTAAGTTGTTAGCAGTAAAATACTAAATAAATTTAATTCCATTTCAAACTCTAGTTAATTGTATACTAATATTTTACACCACAATCAATTGAGCACCAATTTCCTTTTTTTTTAAGTAGCTATTATTTATTTTATTACTTAGGTTAAATAGTTACATATAAAATAATAGCAATAAAATGTCAATCCTCGGATCAATGGAACTTCAATTATTGTTAATAAAACTACTATTGCATTGATAAAAATTAGTCTACAGAATGAAAAGTCAATGGCAACAATTGCTAAAATATAGCAATTTTTAATTATGGGAAAACAAACAACTAAGTTCCCAAAATATTTCACTTTTATTGTTTAAAAAATCTCAACTTGTTAACTAAATTCAAAATAATTCTATTGTCAAAAATATTTTTTGAAAATTAACTTTCATGATTAGATGTGAGATACAAATATGGTAAAATATCCCTCATATGTATGTCATGGATATTTCAGACTTTTAGTAAAAAAAAAAATTTTTGTTGTTAAAATAACATTGTATCATAGTGTACTAATTATTTTAGAACCATTTTATACTATGAACTAAATTTAATTTAAATTATACAATAGATTATATATGCATGTGATTTTCATTTATAATTTTTGGATCCTATTCTTATGAACAATCTCCCAAGGAAAAAAATCCATATTATACTGATTTTCTTATATTAATTGTTATACTAATTTTGTCATTTTTATTATTATATTATTTTTCATTTTTTTAGGCTTTTACTCTTATTATTTCTTGTGTCTCAGATGTAAATTTATTAAAACTTTATCATTTTATTATATTCATAGGTGTTAAATTATAAAAATTTTGATATATAAACAAGTAATATTCTATATATAACTAGGAAGATTTGTTGTTATTGTTATCCAAACTTTCAAACTTTTCAAAAATTGAAAATGATTAAAAACTTATAATACGACAAAATTTTATCACATATTTTACAAGATTATGTGAAAAGTCAAACTATTTTTCATAGTATTTTAAAATATATAAATAAATTTTTTTAAATTATACCTATAATCATGTATTATACAGGTATATTATGAGTACTTACTAACTAAGGTACTAAGAATTAATCATTAATAAAACATCTTATCGTTATTTCAAATAAATTTCCTAATACTAGTTTGAAATATGTTTTAAAGTAAAATAGTACATGTGTCCCATAAATCAGTAAGTTTTGATTATTTATCAATTTTACCATGTTATCAGTAAGAATTACTATTTATGTATAAAAACTTGCTATTACTTGAATTAAACTTACTCTCTAAAAAGTGAGTTTGAGATATAAAGTAATAATTTATTTATTTAAAAATTAAGTTTAATATTTATTCCAATTTACATTTTGAAGTATAAAAGTTACTAATTTATTACTGTTAACTCACTATTTTAGATGGGAAACTTCCTTTCTTATTTTTAAGTGTTATCCTATTTAGGTGGATAGACCTATCAAATAATCAAATGGTTGCTAAAAGTAAATAAAAAAATGGTCATATAAGTGTTATCCTATTTATGTTTCAAAGAGTAAATCGAAATAAAAATGAAAGTTACTTTTAAAAAAAATAAATTACTACTCTATATTCGAAACTTACTTTTTGGAGAGTAAGTTTAGTTCAAGTAATAGTAAGTTTTTATAGATTAATAGTAAATCTTGTTGATAGAATAGTAAATTTGGTTAATCATCGAAACTTACTAGTTTCAGGCATATACTTACTAGTTTTAATTAAAAACTTACTAAAGTTACTATTAATTAGTTTAATATAATATTTAAAAAGTCGCTAAAAAACTTGATCTGTCACTAAAGGTAATAGAAACCTATAATAGTAGGTTTCCCTAATATCGTTACCATAACTATAGGCACTGTAGCATTGTCCGTATATAAAGTGGGAAGGGAGATTACCAAAACACGGTCGTCCTCCCATGTGCAGTGCACATGCATATTGTTTTTAGGTAGAATTCTTAGGCTCTGTTTGAATCCCCTATTTTTTAGGTGTTTTTCAAAAATTAATTTTTCAAATACAATAAAAAATTTTAAAAAGTACTCTAAAAGGTAATCTAAAAATTAGTTTAAAATTTTTTAAAAATTTAAAAAATATCTCAAAATATATACTAGAAACTTTTCTACTCTTAAATATTCCAAAATATATTCTAAAAACTCTGCTACAACAAAATTTTTAAAAAATATACCCAAAAATAGCTAATCTAAACGGAGCCAAATTTGTGTCTTGGAACTCAAAGGCAAAAAAACATATAAAAAAGCTCTTTTTTGTGTCTTGGAACCCAAAAGAAATCAGTATGTCTATATGAAAAGCATAAAAAAGGAACGATGCTTTAGCTTTAAGGGGCCCGAGGCAAAAGCCTCGTTTTATTCACCTCCTTCCTCTCTTACCATTTGCATCTTCTCTTTCTTTTCTCACTTCTCAAAAATCATCGAGTTTGTTTGGATAGGAGTTTATTTGTATGATTTATTTGAAATAATTACTGTAGCACTTTTTATGATGTGATATATGTGAGATAAAAAAGTGATTGAGAAGATAAAAGATGATTAAAATTTATGAAGTAAGTTATTTTATCTGAAATCAAGTCAATCCAAACAAACCGGCCTCTCCATTTTTTCCTCTCTAAAAAACCCCAGACAATTGTTATGACCCACGGCCATGATCATCATCTCTTTTCATATTAAACTTCGGTCTTCTAAACCCCTTCCTTAATCAATCAAAGGACAATCTGGAAAAAAGGGGACGAGAAATTTAACTCATCAATCATGCTGAACGCTTTCCTGAAGTCGCCCGAATTTGACTTCAAAGAATCCTTGGAACTAACTTCACTGCCATGGCATATTCCGGCAGTCTAAGCTTGCTAGGGCTCTTGAACGACACCAAAACCATGAAGAGAAAGGGAGGGAAAGTGAAGGGGCGAACGACACCAAAGCTTGCTCTCAGGTTGAATTTTGTGCGTCTTTTCTTAAGGCAACCAGAACTTTGGATCTTAGGTGCTTAAGTTCATGTTGTACTTTAAGTACTCAACCTCTGAATAACTGGCTTACTATCACAGTTTCCCTCATTTTTTTTTTGTTTCTATAGAATGGAAATGGTTATTTGGGTTGGCATGGATTAAATTTAAAATTAATAATTGTTCTGACTTCTGATATGGGCGGGGCTTGCTTGAGGGCCATTGTAATTGATTTTTAGATATTTTTTGTTATCTAGAATGCTTAAACATTTATTACTTCCTTCTAGGAATCTAACTATTGCTTGCTTTTACCCCTATTTTTGTATCATCTGTTTTTTTACCTTAATTTGCTGCTATTGGCTATTCGCACATTATGGGGCCTTTGCGACCTTTTCGTCTTTATGCAATCATCCAGTTTTATGAAATGAGTCGATAGAGTAGCTGGAGGATGTAATTCGTGTTTGCTTCCATTTTTTTCCCTGACTTCAAATATGCTAAATTGATTTTTCCATTACATGACATTGGATCATAAAAGGTATTCATTGGTATGGCCTAATTTTCGTCTGTACAAATAGGATTGATAATGCTGTGAAGAGTCGATTCTCTACCATGTAAGAAGAAAGCAAAACATAAACCAGCAGCTAATAGCACAACCTTCATAAATCCATTTGAATAACAAAAAGAGCTCTCTCTCCAAGTCGTATCAATACAGATGGGTATCCAGGAAATTGCAGGACCCCTTAAAAAGATGAGGTATTTCTGGTGCAATAAGCTTCACAATTTTAGATTAACATCACGATCAAATTTAGGTACCAATAGTTTGTTCTTGTAATTCAGTGCTTGAACCATGAAGCAAATTTGTTAAGCGTCTTCCTGTTTCTCCTGAAGTGCCATTGGTGGTATATGCGTATGTAGTTGTGTTTTCAGTTGTTGCTTTGCTATTGAGTCCTATATTTGCTGTTCGGTTGACAATGCAAACATGAACTATTTGGAAGTTTTGCAGTCTACCTTTCATCAAATTTCTTGTTTTTTTAACTTTCTGAGAGTTGAGCGAGGGTAAAAAACAATTGTAACGGAGCAAGCATGAGTTTTGCTCAATTTCCAAAGTTTGTAGCCAACTTGCAAGTAGGATAGACTGATCAGCTTGCCAGTGTAAAATTAGTTGTCATGTTAGCTACTATTTAAGTTAAGGATAAATGCTTTTCTTATCAAGATAGAAAAAAATAAAGTTTAGAATTATTTGCTTTAGACAAGTTTCATTCTTGTTAATCGTTTACCTGTACCACCATTTACCCATTTGTTGGTTTCGAGGTTGCATCCATCTTTTGCTTGCTTCATTAGAGTACCGCTTCATTCTTTCCTAACGCCTAAAACATGTATGCAATTTATTTTCAACTACTAAATTATACTACTAAAAAGTATTCTCCTTAACAAATTAAGAACTAATTAAACACAATTTTTATCATTATTAACTTTTACTGGGCATATTCAAAAATATTTTTCCACCGTGCGCAAGCACGGTCGTATTTTGCTAGTCAAGTATAGATTGTCCTAAAGCCTTTCAATTTCTTCGCCTTTGCCTTTCTCTTTCTTTTATTGGAGAAATTTGAAACTTGCAGTAAATCTTATAATACTTGGTTATTCATGATGGTCAGATTCTTGATTCAACCATCAAACCCTGCTCTTGATTCAAAATTTTATATCACTTGCCCTAGTTTTTCCTTGAATGTTTGTAATTTGTAACCAATTTTCCATCAAATAATTAGAAACTTTTCTTAGAAGTGTGTCCCAATATCTACCAAATAAATAAAAATACAACTCTCTTAACTCACGTTGCGCCACATGTCAAAAGAGAATGGGAGAAGTGTGCTAAAAATGTACTAATTGCCAATTAGGTACTTCAGATTTTCACTCTTGTTCCAAATAAGTAATTGTTGAGAGGTATTTTTGTCTTTAGAATTGCTAAGTTCATATTCAGCCCTTAAGCGTTAACAAAGGTCCAAATAGTTCCTTACTTTTTTTTTGTCACAACAATAATATTCTTATAATCTAATCTATCTTATTACATTAAAAGGAGTCTAACGAGACTGTATAAGGGACTAACAAATATATAGATTCGACTAAACTAAAAGAATGTTCTGACACTGTAGACACCAAAAATTTAGTATCTTTTATTTTATTTCATTTTATTCTTTTTCTTTTTTATTTTTTTATTTTTTTATTTTATTTTTATTTTATTTTATTTCTTACTTTTGCTATAGAAAATCATCTCAAATGTTTTTTTTAGAAAATTGGAAGGAAAAGACAGAAAAGAACAGAAAAAAAAAAGAAAAAGAAAAGGGGGAAACCCACTGGGTTTTCTTCTTCGTACAAAGAAAACAAACGAGGCCAGTACAGATTTGCAGCTCCATTCGATACCATTTCCACTCGTTTTTTTTTTTTTTTTGCATTTTTGCTTTCCCTCCAAGCCCCCAGTACATGGCCACCTAGCCTTAATCCAAAACATCAAGAATCTTCTAGAGTTAAGCCAATCTAATGGCTCAAAAATTGGCCAGAAAATACAGCTAATCTGCACCTTTGATGTTAGGGTAGGGGTGAGGTTTTGTTTCATATAAAAAGGCTCCAAATGCAGTCATTAGAAACAAGGGAGAGTGAAAGAGTGAGAGGGCGGTGGAGAGACCAGAAAGAGAGAAAAAAAAAGAGAATAAAGAATATTAGAAACCAAAAATCTTTACTGGAAAAATTGGGGATCAGGCTGACTTATCAGCCTACTTCCTCGTCGAATTTCGATCTCATTACGAATTTTTAGAAGGATTTATTTGCTTTTTCACCTTCCCTAGATGTATTATAACAACCTACGTGTAGAAACTTTCTAGGAAAAACAACTCCAAGTTCGTTGAATTTGGGCTCCAAGTCGCGAGGTCATCAGCCCTTTGAAGAAATTTTGCAGCAAAAAACTTAGCTTCCAACTACGGTTGCTTACTTCTCGACCCATTTCTTTGGTCGTCCCGAGCTTTATTTTGTCTTTTAAAGTGACGAAGGTAATCTTTTCAATCTTTTCCGCTCATACATCATCAGATTTGAATCAGAAATGTTGAAATCTTGCTGTTGTAACTGCTTCCTTGTTCTTTCTCTTTTTGCTGTTTCTTCCCCTTGTTCTTACAAGATCTTAGCTTGAATCCCCTTTACATGAATTGGTGTTGACTTCATGCACTTGGATGTTTAGATTTCGTGCTATAATCCGTGTGTCTTGGTCTGAAATCGTAGTAGTCAATTGGTATGGTTTCTGCATTTGATGAACCCAGAGTTGCAGAAGAAGAAGAAAGCTTTCCAAGGCTTGCAAGGAAGTTTTTCAAAATTTGCCTTTTGACCCCTTAATTTTTACCTAATTTCACTATGGACCAAATCTAAAAAATTGAATCAATTTTGTCCTCTTTAAGCTATAATTTTCTTTTGCATGTTTTAAGGATGTTTTTCAGTAAATTATTTCTGGGTTTTAGGATATAATTAGACCTTAATAATTTTTTAGTTGATTTATTATCTTGTTGGGTTTTAGTAAAAATAAGTAGGATTTTGGTTTGTGGGTTGTTTGTTTGGATTTTTGATAGAAAGTTTGGTTTGTTTTGTTAGATTTGGCATGGGCTTGAAGGGTTAAAACTCACTGTTCTTGGTTGGGCTTGATGGGTAATATTATGGGCTAGCCTGTGTATTTTCATTGGACTTTTCGCTGGGCTTGGGAGGCTTCGGCCTAAAGAAGAAATAATAAAATGGCCCAATGGCCTGGTTTCTTAAGAAATTTGATGTGAAATTGCATTTCAATCTCTGTACTTTTGATCAACTTCACTGTGGCCCTAAACACTTTAGCTTTCCTTCAATTAGGTCCCTAATTTAATTGCATTTTAGTCCTTGAACTTTATTTTTTTAACCTTTGACCCTAAAATTTTGTAATAATTATGATTTAACCTCAAAAACTTTCTTAATCTTTGCAATTAAGTCCCTAACAGCTTTGATTTCTTAAATATAAGTTATTTATCTAGTTTTAAGTGCTTTAATTGGTAGATTTCATGGTCATTTCCACCTCTTTATAATCTAGTTGTTGATTAAATTGATGCTTTTACCATTTTTGTTGATTTTGGAGTATAAATAGGACAAATCCAACCCCAATTAACCACTACTTCAAGGGAAGTATCTTTTTTTACTATTTTAAATCTTCTTATGTGCTGTCGCGCCTCCATTTTTCGCAATGAAAAATAAAGGTGTGTTTATAAAAGACGTGATTTTATTTAAAAATAGGTGAAAAAGGACCTAAAATGGGATTTTTAAAAAATGCGACAATTTGGGTCCAAAATTTAGTCTAAAAAGGTTTTTAAGGAAAATAGGAGTCGCGCACTTGATATTGAGTTTTGGTATACCAAATCACCCAAAAAATATTTTTTGATAAAAATGTAATAAATAAAATAAAACCCTTTTTTCGACAACTCCAGATCTTTGAAAAACAAGAGAAAATGAGTTCGGGAGTCACGGTTGAAAAAAAAGGGAAGGCAAGGTTCGATTAACTCAAACCTAAGGCACCATTTCAACCTAGTCTAAGTTAGTTGCGAGGTTTAGTCAAAATTTTCTTAATCTAACCTTTAAATTTATCACATATAGATGTTTCCTACATGAATGCAAATCTAAATTTAGAAAATATCGAAGGCACAAAATGTTCATTCAAGGGTTTAATTGATACCAATCGCATTAATTGCGAAGGGCAAAATAATTCCTTGAAAGAGTCACAAGTATGCAAATGATGAAATTTAATGAAAAAAAAGAAAATTAAATTATATATAGATATAAATGATCAAAGAATAGGGATGCATCATAATGGATATGGGAAACAAAACTCGTGACATAATTTTCTTATACAGGGATCAATGGGGTATTTAAACTAAAGAATTATAATCACCCATATCCATGTTCAAAGAAAAATTCTCTTAACATGAACAAGCAAATGAACTAACTTAAATGAGATGCAATTCTAAATGACATGATTAACACATATATATAGGGTAGGGGTTAGAGGATAATATAATAATAGTAAATATCATGCAAATGAGAAAAATCATAAAAATAAAAAATAAAATAAGCATAAAAATGTAATGAATATCACACAAAATGAGTCTAACACACGGACGATCTAAGGATCTAACGTTGGATTAGCCCATTTCTAAAAATCTTTACTAGTGTTGGACTAGCAAATAAACGGAGGGAGAAGCCACAACTAGCGTTAGACTAGTGTGGTGACGTCATGCATTAATAATACATAGTACAATAAATAATACATAAATTAAAACAAATAAACATATAAGAGCACGTAGCACATAACACGTGAGCATAATATCTAAATGCAAATATTCTAAAGAAGCGAGTAAACATGTAATCGCACAATCATGCAAGCACACAAACAAATAAAAGCAAATAGAGACCTAACTATTATATTCGGGGGCCCTAATTACAATTTAAAGGGGTAAAGAATGAAAAATAATAATCTAACTATTACAATTTGACATTTAAATGCCTCTCAAATAATCATAAAAATAATTTTATATATGAAATTTAAAACGAATAAAACCAATTAACTAAAAGAAAATCACTCAAAACATGCAAATTCACACATAAGAGCACATAAGAGAATTTAAAATAAAACAAGAAGATACTTCCCTTGAAGTAGTAGCTAATTGGATTTGGTTTTACCTATTTGACTCCAAAATTAACAAAATCACCAAGGCACCAATTTAATTAACAAATAAATCATAAAAATGGAAATAAACATGAAATCAATCAATTGAACACTTAAATGAAGTGCAATCAATAATTAAAGAAGAAAAGTAACTTCTATTTAAGAAAATCAAATCTGTTAGGGACCTAATTATAAAAATCAATAAAGTTTTGGGTCAAATTATAATTATCACAAAGATTTGGGATCAGAATTAAAGAAAAATAAAATTTAGGAACCTATTTGCAATTATATTAGAGACTTAATTGAAAGAAATCTAAAGTATTTAGGGCCATAGAACAATTATTCAAAAGTACAGGGACTGTTCTGCAAAATTATCACCAGATCACTTAAGGAATTGGGCCACTGGGCCATTTTTATTTCTCCCTTAGATCAAGGCCATTTCGGCCCAAAGAAAAAACAAATAAAAAGGGACGGGCTACCTATTTTTATTTATCAATGAAACCCAACCAAATTAATCAAAACCCAATCCAAAAATCCAATCCAAAGTGTTATATTTTAACCTCCTAAACCCAAGTTAAAACCCAGGAAAAATAAGCCAACAATTCTATCAAAACCCAAACAAACAAACCACAACCCAAAACTTCACTTATTTTACCAAAAACCCAATAAGATAAAAATCATCTAAAAAAATTAAGGTCTAATTATAACCTAAAATCCAGAATTAATCTACCCAAAAAAACTACTTAAAATATAAAAGGATGATTAAAATTCAAAAAAGGGCGAAATTGGTACAATTGCAAAAGCATTTGGCCCATAGTGAAATTAATTAAAACTTGGGGGAGCAAAAGTGTAATTTTTAAAAAATGAACATGCAGCCTGTACAAAGAAGCTTTCTTCTTCCTGCAATAATTCTTATGCAACTTTGCTTCATCTTGGCCGTCAGCGGTGACACACCGCCACCAGTCGCCAATCACCGGCGATTTTTCGATCACGAAAAATTATCGAAATACACACCTCAATTCAATTTTTCGTGTAGATTCCATTTTTGAACTTAGTTTAAAAAAAATGAATCAAAAATGGCAAAATTGCCAAAACAGTCCGATTTTTTATTATTTTTTAAAACACTATAATTACTACTAAAAATCATAAAAATTATACTACAACCTTCCTTACAACTTTATCAATACAACTATGATTTTAATTTGACAAGAAAACAAAATAAAAGGGCTAAAATAAGGCAAAACAACCCCCTAAAATCCCTTTTTTATTTTGGCAATTTTTTTTTCAAATAATTACCATGCATTCGCAGAAATCATCTTTTTTTTTAATGCTTATTCATGGCTTCCCCAAAACTTCAACAACATCAGTAGCAACAACAACAAACGAAACCAAGGGACAAACAAGCATCAAAACATGTATTTAATTTAATAAATTAAAGAAAGGAAAAAGTTGGAAAAAAAGGAAAAAGAATAAATACCTCAATGAAGATTGTAGTCTCTTGACTAAAATTTGATCAAAATTACGAGCCTTCAACCGTTTTTATTGGTCTTGCCCTGTCCAAGAGAAAACTTGAGAGTGAGTGTTTTATTTGCTAAAAATGAGAGGGAGAATCTGAGAGAGAGAGCCGAGAGATTTTTTTTCTTCCCTTATGCACCCGAGGCCTGAGAGAGGGAAAGTGAGGAATGTTTATTTTTCTCTTCTTCTGCCCCTGTCCGAGAGAGAGTCTGAGAGTGAGAGTTAGGCGCCTCCTCTGCAAAACCCCCATTTCTTCCCTCCTGTTTCTTTCCGCTACCCAAATCCGAGGGAGGGAGAGAGCGCTTTTGCTTTCCTCTACATTTTTTTCTGCCGTCCCCCGCCAGAGAGAATTTAGAGGGAGTGTTATTTTTTTTGTCCCCTCTCTCAAGAGAGAGCCAGGGACTTCTTCTGCAAATTTTTCTTCTTCCACCCGTTGCCTTTCTCTCCTCCCTTTCGTTGCCTTTTTTTCCTTTTCTTTTGGCTTTCTTTTGGTAAAAAAGGGTAGATTGTGGTGGCATATGATGACCAAGGTCATCATGATGTCTCCACTTTTATTTTTTTAATATTTTTTTATTTTTTGATTACATTTTTTATTTTTACAAAAATCAATTAAAAAATTTTGTTTTTGTTGTTTTTTTTTCTAAAACAAACCTGCAAAAAATAAATAAAAAATACACATTAAAATGCAAGAAAATAAATAATTCATTAAATAGAAAAATATCCAAGAAAATATTAAAAATTGACAAAATTTTGGTGCCTACAACTTGCCCCTCTTTGTCTAGAGTTATGAAGAAAGTTAAGACAAATACGTAGACACCAACTTAATTACCTGTCTCTTCTAACTGCACCTGAGTTAAAATAAACAAGTCAACACTTGATTGAAATTATTAAACACAAGATGTCATGAAATTACAAACACGTGACCGAACTCATGTAGAGTTGCCTACGTATCCCGTCATAGGAATCAGGTCAAACGTAATTCAAATACTAGTGAACCACAATGAAACAAGTGCATTGACCATTTGTGATCTTTGCAAAGTCGAAGAAATCTGAGCTCTCAGAAATTCTAAACATGAAACACAAAATGAATGATAAAACACAATTATTAATCAAAACAATCAAGAAAAGTAACTTGTCATAATTAGAAAACGATGCGTGGAGGGATGCGGTTACGCTCCAACAGGAAATTAAATGCAATTATCAAGAAGGAAGGTAGAAAGGTGCGCGGTGGGCGCTGAGACTCACCAGCAGAAAATTAAATTTGATTTGTCAAGAAGGGGAGTAGAAGGGTGCGCGGCGGACACTGAAACTCACCAACAGAAAATTAAATTTGATTTGTCAAGAAGGGTAGGTAGAAGGATGTGCGGCGGACGCTAAGATTTCACCAACAGAAAATTAAATTTGATATGATCTTTTGATCGTTAGATCTTTTGATCTTTCAAGAAGGAAGGTAGAAGGGTGCGTGGCGGACGCTGAGACTCACCAACAGGAAATTAAATTGTCTTTTTGTTCAAGAAGGGAGGTAGAAGGGTGCGCGGCAGACGCTGAAACTTTACCAACAAGAAAATTAAATTTGATATGATCTTTTGATCGTTAGATCTTTTGATCTTTCAAGAAGGAAGGTAGAAGGGTGCGCGGCGGACGTTGAGACTCACCAACAGGAAATAAATTGTTAAGAAGGGAGATAGAAGGGTGCGCGGTGGACGCTGAAACTCACCAACAGGAAATTAGATTGTCAAGAAGGGAGGTAGAAGGGCGCGCGGCGGACGCTGAGCCTCACCAACAGAAAATTAAATTTGATTATGATCTTTTTTTATCTTTCAGGAAAAAACAGATTGGTAAGATAAAATTCGAGTCCAATCAAAATAAGAATAATTGGTGGGATAAAATCCAAACTTACCATGAAATTGGTCAGTGGGATACAACTCAAACCTGTCGGAAGTAGGAAAACACGTTAGTGGATGATCTCGATGCTAACGGTGATAGAAAAAACACATTAGTGGATTGAATCCGATGCTAACGGTGATAGACAAAACACACATTAGTGGGTTGGATCCGATACTAACAGTGATAGACAAAACACCCGTTAGTGGGTTAGATCCGATGCTAACGGTGATAGACAAAACACACAAAACACACGCTAGTGAAATAAATTCGATACTAACGGTGATAGAAAAAAACACGCGTTAGTGGGTTGGACCCAATACTAACAGTGATAGACAAAATACACGTTAGTGAGATAAACTCGATACTAACAGTGATAGAAGAAACACGCATTATTTTATGAAAAAGTTCTTGAATACTTACCTAAAAAATCTTTTCAAACATTGCCCCAATTTGAATCAATTTTTGTACAACCAATCATTTGCTTTGCATTGTGGCGTGTTTGCTCAAATTGGTGGATTTGCAATTTTTTTTCAAACTTTAAAAGAAATGAAAGAAACACACCCCTTTTTTTTGAAAAAAATCAAAAGTGACGAATTTTAAACTTTGAAGAATACCAATGACAACTCTCCCTTCAAGAGATTTGTCACTATCCTCTTGATTTAAAAGACTTTTTTTTTTTTACAAAATCGATTTAAAATGCATTACCAAAATTGGAGCTCACTCCTTTTGATATTTGCCTCAGTTGAGGTCATGTTTAACGAAGGCCACATTTTTCATGTTTTCGAGAAAACAGAAAAAGTTATCACATAATGCCACCACTATGTGATCCCTCGTGGTCCCTTTGACCTTGAGAACCATGGAAGCATGATCTTTCGATGTCAAAACTGCTCCCCAAGAATTGTGTTGTGTCGCAACTTGTCTTGAATCTTCTCAATTTTACTTCAAGTTTCGGCATCCTGTTTTTTCGTTCATGATTCTCTTGTACTCCAAAACCTTACCTTGATAACCTTAACTTTTTGGATTTTCACCAAGGTCACCCCTCTCTTTCTTTTTCTTTTGCTTTCATTTTTTATTTTTTTTCTTCTCTTTTTTTTCTTTTATTTTTGTTGGTCTCTTTTTTTTCTCATTTTTTTTTGAAAAGACTCCCTCTCGGGTTTTCACCTAACGAACAAATCTTGTCAACAGCCCTTATCAATTCAGAAATGTGTTTTAAGAAATGATGGCATCAGTGCGATAATCCTTCCCATGCAAAATTGGCGAAGGTGTATTGATATCATTTGCCATTTGATTAAGTGATTTTATTAGAAATAATACTAAGGTGGAGGTCGGGACTTTATGATTGTTATGATGGGGTCAGGTGGGGTATAGAAGAAATAATAAGGGTTGAAAGCAAATTTTCAAAGAGATTTCAAAAGTCCTAAGACCGCGTTCTATCAACATTTGCCTAGGTGTGACGGTATTTAAAATTGAAAAGTTGCCCAGTTTGGCTTTTGACTCTTTTTTTTTCTTTTTGTTTTTTTCTTTTTTTTTATAACAAATAGGAGATAAAAATTTGCCCCAGTGTGGATTTTGCGATCTTTAGAAAGGCTATCAAATGAAGGATTAAATTATTCTGGAAGCTCAAAGGGGAAAACTAGGGGTAGGATGTTCAAAGAGAAAAGAAGAAGACCCGCCTTTAATCCACCTTAAATGGTATCTCAAAAAGAAAAATCACATGATCTGATAAAGAATTTCTTACACATATCTGAATTAATTGACAGATGAAAAATCTATCCATCCAATTTTGTGAGAATGAGCGTTCCTCTGGATAGCACTCTTTGAACAATAAGGGTCCGTTTGGTTGGACGGAAAATATTTTCCATCGAAGTCATTTTCCTGGAAAATTACTTTCTTCCCCATAATTTTCCCCATAATTACTTTCTTCCTAAGACCGCGTTCTATCAACATTTACCCTAGTGTGACGGTATTAAAATTGAAAAAGTTGCCAGTTTGGCTTTTTGACTCTTTTTTTTCTTTTTGTTTTTTTCTTCTTTTTTTATAACAAATAGGAGATAAAATTTGCCCCAGTGTGGGATTTGCGATCTTTAGGAAGGTTATCAAATGATGAATTAAATTATTCTGGAAGCTCAAAGGGGAAAACTAGCGGTAGGATGTTCAAAGAGAAAAGAAGAATGCCCGCCTTTAATCCACCTTAAATGGTATTTCAAAAAGAAAAATCACATGATCTGATAAAAGAATTTCTTACACATATCTGAATTAATTGGCAGATGAAAAATCTATCCATCCATTCTGTGAGAATGAGCGTTCCTCTGGATAGCACTCTTTGAACAATAAGGGTTCGTTTGGTTGGACTGAAATATTTTCCTAAGGAAAATATTTTCCATCGAAGTCATTTTCCTGGAAAATTACTTTCTTCCCCATAATTTTCCAGTGTTTGGTTATTAAGTGAAAATATTTTCCAAATTCCTTTTTTCATAAATTTCCAGTGTTTGGTTTGTCAATGAAAATATTTTCTGATATGTTGTTGATATGTTGCAAAACAAGCTCCATCGCTTGCATGCGCTCAAATTGCACACCTTTTTTTTTCAAGTAAAAACAATCTTAGAAAAAGAATTTATATTTATATACTACGATATATACATACATACATATATATTTTTGGTGTAGTTGGTGGTAATTACTGCAAATAGAACGCAATGAATTGGACAGCAATGAATCATCAAGTGTAGTAGCAACTGCTGCTGCTACTCAGAATTGCAGAAATGGATCTCAACTTGTACAGAGTCTTATAGGGACATGCAAGGCAGAACAGCAAATAAGATGAGTCTGAACTGAATGCACCACTGGTTCATGTTCTTGGAATCTGATTAAAAGTGTATGAAAGTGCCTAACTCCAACTTATGTTCTAAACACTAAATATTGAAGCTCAAATTAGAGGAGCAACGTAACTCATTCAAGAAAAGGTCACTTTCTAATTCAGACCCTGGAAAAGGAACAGAAATATATGCAACACATAGGGAATGACAATTGTAACTTCCCTTATGTTCAGTTGTAAAGTAAGCATTCTTGTTTTCTAGATGTATATAACAATCAAATTCAAATACTTCTATATGGCAATTCCTCCATGTGAAGGCTGCTAAATGCACATCTTTAACCACAAATCTAAAATCCTAGTAAATGTAGACAGAGTTCCTCCATAAAAGCCTGAAAGGCAAGAATTCATATGCCAATACTTAAAACTTGTGCTGACAACATCAAAAGCATGTATTGGAACACATTGAGAAGACCAACTCAAGCACTGATCAGCTAGAATATCAGCACCAATAAACTCGGATGTCTAGACACATACATTGCTGAGTTAACTGCAGCCTGCAGGGCTGTGTCTCTCAAATCGTCCTTAGGACCTCAAGATATCAAATGAAGTCCTCAAACTCATCTAAACTAGGAATCCACAAGCCATACAAATTCAGTGAGAAAAGCATACTATAATAAAAACCAAGATTTGGAGTCTAGATCACCTCCAGTCAGCCCTCCTTTTTTCCACTTCTAGATCACCTCCAAGGTTCAATGGTGCTGAAAGACAACAAGAAAAATAAATATCTTAATACGTGAGAGAAGCATCAAGTCCACTCGTGAAGTACCATACAAGAAACAATTATTCTGACAAGGCAATTGCATAATTCAATTCACGTACTTTATTGAATGAACGAAGTAATTGAACAGAAACAAGACCATAATCTACTAGCAAAGTTGTTGAGCAGAAAAAGCCAAGTACAAGTTATCTGTGAACGTTGATCAGAAACAAGCCAAGTTTGTCGTCTAAGAGTATGCGAAGAAGGCAAAGAGCAAGAAAGAAGCTGAGAGATTGGAAAGAGTCAGTTCCTATTGACAGATTTGCTGCTTGCAATGAATAGGCAGGCGAATTTCAATACCATAAAAAGTATTTCACTAAAGCATACCGACATTTTTCTGATTTACACCCACAAAAATGCAACTAAAATGTTTATTAAGGCTTCTAAAATTATCCCTTAAGGTTTTTCTAAATGTCTTTACGCTAATTGTGGCCAGTAAATGCATGTACGAGTGATAAAATAATCATCACTCTGTATTGACAGCTTGACTGAACTCTTTTTAATCAGTGGCCTCAAACTTCAAATAATCATAGTCAATAGTTAATCCTTCTAAAATTGCTAAATCAACCTTTAAAATTAAGACTTATGCTGGAGGGGCATTTTCCAACCACCCGCAACATTTGGCAAGATTGTGAAATAGGAATTCATCACTTTCTCTGTAACAAAAAAACTTGGCAGCTTAAACAAGATTTCATATAATTTAAAGTGGTACAAGAATTTTTATCAAACTAAAACAAAAGCAACCCACAAAAATTCATCCATCCAACTTCAAGAATCTACACCAGTAATTGTGGACAATTTTTCAAAAGAAAAGGGAGGGAAAAAACTAATAAGAGACGATATATCTCTGGAAATGCTTAAGGAGTTTTCGCCCTTGTTGGAGATGCTGTTGCAGGAATGGGGATGAGATGTCGCTGCCAGAGGGGGATGAGCCGTTGATATTGGCTGCTTTTAAAAGAAAAAAAAATTTAGAGAGAGATAGAGAGATGATAATTTAGCTGATTTTTAAAAAGATAATGACCTAATTGAAAGAATAGCCTCCCTCTGGATCCCCCCTCCCCCCCTCCCTCCCTCCCTCTCCCTCTCCCTCTCCCTCTCTCTCTCTCTTACCAATACTGAGATCCCAAATGTCAATGATAGAATTGAAAACTCCTTGATTTTAGAGTATAGATGGCCCCTCTTTCTTTCCGTTATTGAATACCAAATTCAATGGTAGAGTCAAATTCCCTCAACTTGTATCTTTTTTCTCTCTTTTTTTTTCTTTCACTCTTTTTCTTTATTTGATGTCCCTTTCAAAAATTTTGAGCATCTTTGCCATTTTTGAAAATTCTCAAATCTCCTTCCTCGGTATAGGGTGCGATCATAAGTGCTTTTGAAACGAACCACCAATTTAAACTCAAATAAGGATGCAAAGGACAAAAAGTGTTTAGATGGTAGAAACGATGGCCAAAACATTCTTCTTATTTCTCATGACAAGCAAAGTAGAGAATAACCCGTTGGGAAAATCCATTTCTTTTTGACGTTTAAAAATTTTTTCATGTAGGATCATGATCATTGAGGTTTTTATTTGAAACGAAATTCTATTTTTTCAAGTCTCAAATGGGAAAACAAATGATAAAATCTGTATAGATAGAGAAACGGAAGTCTAAAGTATCATTCCAAATTTTCAAAACAAATAAGAAGTAATGTACATTTTTGCTTTCACTCAGATGTGAATTGAATTTGTTTAGACACACCGGACATTTTTACGGTAAAAATTGTCTCATTTGGAAGCTAGTCAACCAATGCAATTGACCTTGGAAGCTCAATAGAAGTGGACAAAAAAATGAAAAAGAAAAAGTGTCGGAATTGATCTTTTATGACAAGCTATCAAATTTGAATGACCCCTTTTATTTTCGACTACTCTCATTGAGTAGTTTATACCACAAATTTAGTGTATAGAACAATTTTTGGGAATTGGACATACACTCATGAATTTTCAAACAAGAGGTCGAAAAATCTCAATTTAGTCTTATTTCTTAGAATTCATCATGAAATCCCCCAATGAGCAAATAAAGAATGAATATATACAAAATAATAATTATCTAAATAAAAAATTTATTATTCAAATGTTTGAAATTTTTTTTTGTACTCAAATATAATACATAAGAGAAAATAAAAATCTCTAAAAAATATACTTTCAAATATATACACATTTTCTCTTTCTATCTTTTGAGACAAAATGTATTAGAACCAATGAATCAAGAGATTTTTGAGATGCTTTAGACTGGCATTTTTCAGATGAATTTTTCATTTTTTTTAATTGTTTTTATTGTAAGATCTGTCCAAGAATCAAGTAACACTTGTAATTTTCAAAATTTATCAGACCAAAAATATTATTAGATATAGGAAAAATATTTTTACCTTGTTGAAACAACTTTTATAAATGCAGGAGAGAGGGAAAAACAAAAAAAAAAATACCCAGAATTAGTAAGTAAAACTGTAAAATCGGTATACATGTCCTATGGGGGAGCTCTTTTATGCCAAGGGTTGGTCTAACATGAAAAATGCAATTCTCTGGGGTAGGCACCATACAATACCTAATGGATCCAATTGATTTATTGAGATTCGGATAAAAGATAATTTTGAAAAATTCGCCTAATTGGAGTGACAAGAGACAATTTGTCCTAACAAAATGAGGACAAAATTCGAATGGATTGATTGCTTTGATTGACACATAAAGTGATATTAAAAATCAATTTAGTGTGAAAAACTTATTTTTGAAAGGATTGAAATGTCTTGACTAGTTTATGAAGCTTGGATCGAAATCTTAAAAGAAAATAACTGATCAAATGAATTGAATGGAATTGATGATTCATTCGAAAATTGACCGAATTGTCTTAAAATGAATAAAACTAATCAAATGAATTGGATGAAATTGATGATTTATTCAAAAATTGATTGTATTGTCCTAAAAATGAATGAATGGATTGAATTAATGATTTATTCAAAAATGAATGAATGGATCAAATAGATGAAAAAGAGCTAATGATTTATTCAAAAATAACTGAATTGTCATAAAAATGAATGAATTGATAAAATAGATTGGATGAAATTGATAAATAAATTGGTCAAATGGATTGAATAAAATTGATGATTTATTCAAAAAATTTGAAATTGGATGAACAAAAATTGTATGGAGTGGACGGTCTATCCAAAAAAAAAAAATCGACTCAATCATCCTAGATTTAAAAATGGGATGGATGGAATCGATGGATTATTCAAAAATCGATGGATTACTCCCCCATTTGTAGTTTCAAAACTCACAAATTTTGTTACAATGCATTAGTCTATGAGCTTTTTATAATCAAGATTTGACCTCGATATATTTATCATCTCAACAATAAAGAATTATTTGTGAATTTCTTCAATTTAATGTCCTTTATGCAAGGGATTTTACCAGCTTTGACAAAATGACCAAAAAATAATTATTAGATGCTCATATTCTAATGTACAAAAATTGTTCCATCATCTTCAATACTATCAACATGGAAGGAATCAGATCCTATCTTACCTTGTGCACTATCCCTTTGGATGGTACAAGAAATATAGACGTGCAAATCTCATTGGATTACATATCCGAAACACAAGGTGGCTTATTCCTAGCACGGGATTCCCTAAATGACATTCCCGCTAAAGTTTATGCATGATACCAATTTATTAAAGCAATTAAATATGCAAATTTGAAATGAACACATGACCTAAAGGGACCATTTGTATGCCAGGATGTGTTTAAAATGATGTGCAATTATTAACCTACGAATGCAATATATCAAAATTTAAACGTGCAATAACCTATCTAAGAGGATAGGCTCTAAAAGAGTATCATGTCAGAACTCTTATTTCTAAGGCTTATGAATGCAATAGAATAAGAAACAAAGAATGGTTAGTTCAATTGATATATGACACATAACACATTGGAGCAAACAAAAATAATAGAAGGCAATCATATATATATATAATAAAGTCGTATCCTCATTCTTATCCCTTCATCTTTTCTCTTTCCTACATGGCTTAACGAGACGGTAAGTAGTTTCCTACGTGGCTTGCTTCTTTTTTATTTGAATGTATATAAATTCTTATTTCCTATAAAAATTCTTACCATTATATGATTCTTATTTCCTACCCAAAAAAAGAATTGGAAAGTAATTTCCTACGTGGCTTGCTCCTTTTTTGTTTGGATGTATATCAATTCTTATTTCCTACAAGAATTCTAATATTATATGATTCTTATTTCCTATCCAAAAAAGGAACTAGAAAGTATGCGATATAAATAAAAGAGACATAAATATCTCTATTAGATATATCTCCAAATTCATGCCAATAATTTGTGTACTGCATAGGAACCGAAGTAAATAAGAACTGTTATCATTACAAGAAGTAGAAAATTAACTAATTTCAGAAGGAACCATTAATAGCAGAAGTCAATATCTGATGTTGGAAATAGAATTTTTAATAAATTTTATTATTAAGTGCGTTATCCAAGACATAGTGTATAGCACGAAATTTATGGACAAGAAAAAGTTAATTGAATCCAATTAACTATATGTATTTGACCCGTACGGTCAAATATAAATTTCTATTTGAGTACGGGTTTGTAAATTCCTATTGAGCACATAGTAATATACTTAAGACAGTTATAATAGATTATACATAAAATTTGTATTTTATATCGACATTTATTATTTTTCGACGATTCCCGTTCAACGATCGGGTACAAAACTAGTTAAAGCAAGAAAGGTGTAATCCCTCCCCTTGTGCCTAGTGTTCCTATTCGGATAAAGTTGACTCTAACTTAACCAATTTTCTATCATGGGTGAATGAGGTTGGGCTTACTAATGCATCTAGACTCGATAAAATTCAGGTTCCCAAGCCTTCAGACAAAAGGGCGAAGGGTCATCAATTCCAAAGCCCTTGGTCGGTGGTTCAAGTGATCCCCCAGACATTGCTACGTGCACGTCGTGCCACGGTCACATGTCCAAGTGGATCGATCCTAATCCTAATAGGGAAGAGTGGTGTGACAACCACTAAAAAAAAAGAAAAAAGATGTAGAGTTGTAAATAAATAGCGTATGCACGTATGAAGTGCTCCTTTGAGAGGAGGGATTAACATTAAAACACGCATGGAGGCTCTAAGGTGATATATCCCCCACCCAAGATGCAAGCGCGATACAAGTATATATAAACATAAATAAATGAAAGTAAATAAACAAGCCATCGCATACGCGAATATCGAGAGACAATTCGCATGTGTGAAATGCAATAATCCTAAAAAGAAAAATGAAATCTAAAACATCCAAATATGATAAATAAAGGGTTAAAAAGAAAAAAAAGACAACTAAACCAAGTGCTTGGACTCTCTAGCCTTCCCAGTGTAGTCGCCAAGCTGTCGCGCCCCATTTTTCGCAATGAAAAATAAAGGTGTGTTTATAAAAGACGTGATTTTATTTAAAAATAAGTGAAAAAAGGATCTAAATGGGACTTTTTAAAAAATGCAACAATTTGGGTCAAAAATTTAGTCTAAAAAGGTTTTTAAAGAAAATAGGAAGTCGCTACTTGGTATTGAGTTTTGGTGTACCAAAAAATCCAAAAAATATTTTTTGATAAAATGTAATAAATAAAATAAATAAAATAAAACCCTTTTTCGACAACTCCAGGTCTTTGAAAAACAAGAGAAAATGAGTTCGGGAGTCAAGGTTGAAGAAAGGGAAGGCAAAAGGTTCAATTAACTCGAACCTCAAGGCACCCTTTCAACCTAGTCTAAGTTAGTTGCGAGATTTAGTCAAAATTTTCTTAATCTAACCCTTAAATTTATCACATTTAGATGTTTCCTATATGAATGCAAATCTAAATTTAGAAAATATCGAAGACACAAAATGTTCATTCAAGGGTTTAATTGATACCAATCACATTAATTGCGAAGGCCCAAAATAATTCCTTGAAAGAGTCACAAGTATGCAAATGATGAAATTTAATGAAAAGAAAAGAAAATTAAATTATATATAGATATAAGTGATCAAGAATAGGGATGCATCATAATGGGTACGGGAAACAAAACTCGTGACATAATTTTCGTATACATGGATCAATAGGGTATTTAAACTAAAGAGTTATAATCATCCATATCCATGTTCAAAGAATAATTCTCTTAACATGAACAAGCAAATGAACTAACTTAAATGAGATGCAATTCTAAATGACATGATTAACACATATATATAGGGTAGGGGTTAGAGGATAATATAATAATATAAAATATCATGCAAATGAGAAAAATTCTAAAAAATAAAAAATAAAATATGCATAAAAATGTAATGAATATCACACAAAATGAGTCTAACACACGGACGATCTAAGGGTTTAGTGTTGGACTAACCCATTTCAAAAAATTCTTACTAGCGTTGGACTAGCAAGTAAACGGAGGGAAAAGCCACAACTAGCGTTAGACTAGTGTGGTGACGTCATGCATTAATAATACATAGTACAATAAATAATACATAAATTAAAACAAATAAACATATAAGAGCACGTAGCACATAACACGTGAGCATAATATCTAGATCCAAATATCTTAAAGAAACGAGTAAACATGTAATCGCACAATCATGCAAGCACACAAATAAATAAAAGCAAATAGAGACCTAACTACTACATTCGGAGGCCCTAATTACAATCTAAAGAGGTAAAGAATGAAAAATAATAACATAACTATTACAATTTGGCATTTAAATGCCTCTCAAATAATCATCAAAAATAAATTTATTTATGAAACTTAAAACGAATAAAACCAAATAACTAAAAGAAAATCACTCAAAACATGCAAATTCACACATAAGAGCACATAAGAGAATTAAAAAAAAAACAAGAAGATACCTCCCTTGAAGTAGTAGCTAATTGGGTTTGGTTTTACCTATTTGACTCCAAAATTAACAAAAAGCATCAAGGCACCAATTTAATTAACAAATAAATCATAAAAAAATGGAAATAAACATGAAATCAATCAAATTGAACACTTAAATGAAGTGTAATCAATAATTAAAAAAGAAAAGTAACTTCTATTTAAGAAAATCAAATCTGTTAGGGAACTAATTATAAAAATCAATAAAGTTTTGGGGTCAAATTATAATTATCACAAAGATTTGAGGTCAAATTAAAGAAAAATAAAATTTAGGAACATTTGCAATTATATTAGAGACTTAATTGAAAGAAATCTAAAGTATTTAGGGCCATAGAATAATTATTCAAAAGTACAGGGACTGTTCTGCAAATTTATCACCAGATCACTTAAGGAATTGGGCCACTGGGCCATTTTTATTTCTCCCTTGGGTCAAGGCCAATTCGGCCCACAGAAAAAAACAAACAAAAAGGGACGGGCTACCCATTTTTATTTATCAATGAAACCCAACCAAATTAATCAAAACCCAATCCAAAAATCCAATCCAAAGTGTTATATTTTAACCTCCTAAGCCCAAGTTAAAACCCAGAAAAAATAAGCCAACAATTCTATCAAAACCCAAACAAACAAACCACAACCCAAAACTTTACTTATTTTACCAAAACCCAATAAGATAAAAATCATCTAAAAAAATTAAGGTCTAATTATAACCTAAATCCAGAATTAATCTACCCAAAAAAAACTACTTTAAAATATAGAAGGATGATTAAAATTCAAAAAAGGGCGAAATTGATTCAATTGCAAAAGCATTTGGGCCATAGTGAAATTAATTAAAACTTGGGAGAGCAAAAGTGCAATTTTAAAAAATGAACATGCAGCCTGTACCAAGACGCTTTCTTCTTCCTGCAATAATTCTTAATGCAACTGTGCTTCATCTTGGCCGTCCAGCGGTGACACACCGCCACCAGTCGCCAATCACCGGCGATTTTCGATCACGAAAAATTATCGAAATACACACCTCAATTCAATTTTTCGTGTAGATTTCATTTTTGAATTTAGCTTTTAAAAAAAATGAATAAAAATGGCAAAATAGCCAAAACAGTCCGATTTTTTATTATTTTTTAAAACACTATAATTACTACTAAAAATCATAAAAATTATACTACAACCTTACTACTTCATCAATACAACTATGATTTTAATTTGACAAGAAAACAAAATAAAGGGCTAAAATAAGGCAAAACAACCCCCTAAAATCCCTTTTTTATTTTGGCATTTTTTTTCAAATAATTACCATGCATTCGCAGAAATCATCTTTTTTTTTAATTCTTATTCATGGCTTCCCCAAAACTTCAACAACATCAGTAGCAACAACAATAAATGAAACCAAGGGACAAACAAGCATCAAAACATGTATTTAATTTAATAAATTAAAGAAAGAAAAAGCTGGAAAAAAAGGAAAAAGAATAAATACCTCAATGAAGATTGTAGTCTCTTGACTAAAATTTGATGAAATTACGAGCCTTCAACCGTTTTTATTGGTCTTGCCCTGTCCAAGAGAAAACTTGAGAGTGAGTGTTTTATTTGCTAAAAATGAGAGGGAGAATCTGAGAGAGAGAGCCGAGAGATTTTTTTTCTTCCCTTATGCACCCGAGGCCTGAGAGAGGAAGAGTGAGGAGTGTTTATTTTTCTCTTCTTCTGCCCCTGTCCGAGAGAGAGTTAGGGGCCTCCTCTGCAAAACCCCCATTTCTTCCCTCCTGTTTCTTTTCGCTGCCCAAATCCGAGGGAGGGAGAGAGTGCTTTTGCTTTCCTCTGCATTTTTATCTGCCATCCCCCGCCAAAGAGAATTGAGAGGGAGTGTTATTTTTTTGTCCCCTCTTTCAAGAGAGAGTCAGGGGACTTCTTCTGCAAATTTTTCTTCTTCCGCCCGTTGCCTTCCTCTCCTCCCTTTTGTTGCCTTTTTTTTTTCTTTTCTTTTGGCTTTGTTTGGTCAAAATGGGTAGATTGTGGTGGCATATAATGACCAAGGTCATCATGATGTCTTCACTTTTATTTTTTTAATATTTATTTTTTTTTATTTTTTTATTTTTACAAAATAAATTTAAAAATTTTTTGTTTTTGTTGTTTTTTTTATAAAACAAACTTGCAAAAAATGAATAAAAAAATACACATTAAAATGCAAGAAAATAAATAATTCATTAAATAGAAAAATATCCAAGAAAATATTAAAAATTGATAAAATTTTGGTGTCTACATGTGCTTCTATGTATTTTATGTGTAATTGCATATTTTTGAATGCTTTTTCTTTTATTTACTCATTTTATTCATTTTGATTTTCATATATTTAATTTAATTTTGATGATTATTTGAGAGTCATTTTAAATGCCAAATTGTAATAGATTGGTGCTCAAAACATGTATTTAATTAGGCTATGTAATAGATAGATTTTAATTTTATCAAAAATATAATTAGGTAGATAAATGTAATAGTTAGGCTCTTATTTTAAATTTTCCCCTTAGATTGTAGTTAGGCCTCCAAATGTAATAATTAGGTCTTTATATGCATTTATTTGTTTGTGTGTTTGAATGCTTATGTGTTTATATGTTTATTCGCTCTTATTGAGAAAACGAATCAAAGTTACATTGTTGATTTTGTTGTGGAGCAGCTGGATGATAGATGATAAATGGTGGAGGACCTTGTCATTTTCTCATGGTATGGATGAAAAACACGCATATAAACAGATTGATAATTTGACAGTAAAACTGAAACTTTTAACCAACTTTACTGATTTACATAGAATTTTGACCTATTCTGATGATAAGTGTGGTGTTGGTCAGTTCGGATCTCTATTCTTGAACCTTGAAGAGGGACTTTCATGTTGCTTTTGAGAAAGATATGCATTAGGGGATGTATGGTTATGTCCTGCAACTCCTAAGTTTCAATCAAAGATTGCATCCTTGAGGCAGCGAATTGAAGCAGAATATGATTCTACTTCATTGAACAACTATTCATTTGATCCCAGCCTCTGCTGAGGGATTATGATCTTTGGAAGCAATTTATTTCCTCTCTTGGGTGAAGGTTTGCGGGATCTTTACAACGGGAAAGATGAGTTGCTTCAGCGTCATAGGGTTACAGCTGCGTGCCATGCCAGAGATGCTAGAATCCTTGAGGTGCTTTATCTTCTATGTTGAAGGTAATTACCTATTCAGATATCTCTCAAGTCTTGAGCTATTCTTGTCTGCTCAGTACATGTATCTTACTTGTGGTGGCTTGAGAGAATGAAAGAAAGCATGACCTAGTAATTAGTTTTTGATGCCTTTTGGATCTTCTAAAGATGTTGAAGTCAAGTACACTACAAGTAATAGAAGAGTATCTCAAATTATTCAAGATGTCATTGTCCTTACCGACTGCAACTACTGTTGTGGGCCATGTATTTTTCAGGCTTATATTCCTGAGGAGGCTGAACTTTAATTCCTTTTTAGAGGGTTCATGCACCTGATAATGTTCGTGCTAGTGAGCTTGTTTTTTCACTTACCGGTCTCATGTGGACGAAACAATCGCTGGCATAGACAAGAAAGCTGATCCAGCTCCTGTTAAGTTGCTTGAAAAGATGGGGATTCCAATGTTGAGGTGTTCTTCTGGAGTTGCTAAGCCAAAATATCCATTTGGAGTCCCTTGTGGAGAATATTATTGATTCTCTCTCAATGATTTACAGGGCTTTTGTGAATCTTTGTTGCAAAACAAATACACCTTAGGGAAACAATAATGTTCCTAAACCAATCTCAATGAATGGTAAATCTAAGGCTAGGAAGGGTAACTCTTTCTCTGTCTCATTTCATGCCAAGTCGATGATTGAAGATATGGCCAAACATTGAGCTTCTTAAGTTTCTTGACCAGCTTAAGCTGTTAAAATGGAGCTAATTCTGGAAGTGCCTTTTGATGGGCAAGCACATATGATTTTAAATGTGAAAAACAATAGAAGCCTATTGTGAGGGGCTTACAGCATTCAACATTTTTCTGCTGTGTCTACTAGTGGGGAATGATGTAATGAGCTTGAAACACTTGGAATCAGCAGCAAATGACACAGCTTCAGTTTATTATGCTTTTCGTGCTAAAGCTATTGTAGAAGATACTGAGGAATTGTTGCAATTTGCTTGCCGAAAGTATAAAAGATTAAACTTGTCATCAGAGATCAAAAGGATTAATCCACCTGTTCAATGCATTCTACTTTCACCAAAACTGATGGATTTGGCTTTCTGGATTTCCTTTTAGGGAATCTGACAGAGCTGCTGTGTCACTCTCCCCTGAACTGAGGTGAAAAGATTTCCTTTTCTTGTGCCAAAATTGAAAAGCAAAAAACAAGAAACAAAAGCCAGCTTTTCAGAGGAAGGAATCAAACTTTTCTCTGGATCTAATGCCACTCCTCAACCTTCAAAGTTCAAACTTTTTCTGGTGGGGAAGTTGAAGAGAGTTTTAGGAAAGTTGTATTATGCAAATCTGATCTATTTCTACTGTAGTGAATTTTAGGAAAAGATTCATTAGATGGAGAGGAACTAAAAAGTTTGAAGCATGATTAAAAATAACAAATTTTTTGAAGACAAGATGGCTGGATCTTCATACCCAACATTCGAAAGATCTTTCCAGGTAACTCTTGCACGACCCAAGCAATTGTTTACAAATCTAATATTTTCTAATGTCTTGGCTCTTAGAATAACAAATAATATGCAGCCTTAAACTTTGGCCTTTAACTTTAGTAATTGATAGGTCATTTTAGCAGGTCTGGTAATATTGCATCACATCTGGTAATAACAAATAACAAAATTTTCAGTTTTTCTTTCGCTTTAGAATCCAAGGAAAATATTACGAAAACAGGAAAAATCGCTAAGAAGCTTGTGTTGGAGGCACTGAAGTTGTAATCATAGAATTATAGAGACAATCAACTCTTTGATTATAAAAGAAATGGTCCATAGGCAATACATAGCTGGATACGAGTATATCTGAAATTATGCATGAGGAATATATCTTGTAAGCACTGATGTTGTAGCTAAAGATTTATTCATTTTTATGACAGGATACTCCTGTATTTTATACGTACAATTATTCTCAGGGCTTTCATCTGTGGCTTGTTTGATTTCTCTAAAATATTTGTAGGAAGTGGCAATCCTTTCTTCGGGTTGACTGTGATTTAAGAACAGAGGAAGGGAGAGAGAGTAGAAAATATGGAGTACTGCCTTGACTTTAGCTTGTGGTGGCATTTGTTAGATATCCAGTTCCAGGTAAAATTTAGACAGTTGTCCTAACTGCATCCTCTATGATTCCCTCAAGTATCATAACAAGAGTTAATAGAAAGTCATATAACATTTCATCTGCTTTATGGATTATTCAGTGGAATTCACAAGACTTTCAGACTTTCAAGTACAATGACACCAATCTATTAAGTTTCAGTTTTCTTTTGCTCAGAGAATTTCATGTCTGAGACCTTACGACGTCTTTTTAATGGTGCTAGAAATCTATGTACTAACGATAATAAGGGAAGAATTAAAAAGGAAATAACCACACGTAGATTCTGTTTTTTGTTCCCAGACTTCTGGAGAAAATTCACAAATGCTTCAGTATCTTCCGTTCCTTGTCAGATCAAAGAGATCTAATATCACATGGACCCTCGAAGACTTTCTGTCTTTGTGCTTGGAGCAGTTGAAATGATAAATTTGAGCCACTCAGTTTTTTGTCCATAATATTGCGTAGCCGGTCAACCATCGATGGGGTCATATGATTGATCCAATCTCCCACCTCACCTTTCCTAAACAAATCCTTGTTTTCAGAATCAGCAAAGATAGCCCCTTTTCCATTTTTGTTCACTTCCAAATCTTTCAGGGTTTGGAAGCTACACAGCCTTGATATCTCGTCAACAACTCCTCCTTTTTCCTCTTCAATTGAGAAAGGGAGTCCTAAGAACTCAGCCAACTTCTTCAACTGAGAATTAGTATCTTCCTTCATTTCCTCATACTTGAGAAACAACACCTTTTGGGTCCTTTGCAAACTCTCATTCCAGTACCCCAGCAAATGGTCCCAATAGGGACCATACCCGACAACTCCTCTGCAATACATGTCAAATGCTTCTTCAAAGGATAGGCAACCAAAAGATTCCGGTCTTAGTTTCTCCATGAAATGCCATATGGAAACAAATGTGTCAAATGGATTCCGTGCAAGGTAAACCACCCGACAACCAGTTTCTTTGACTGACTGGGGCAAAGCAGAAAAGGGCATGTGGGTTGCCAAAAGTCTCGGGCATGGAATCGTCGAGAAATCTGGAATGCAGTTGTCTGCATAAAGTTTATATTCAAGAAAAGGGACGAGCTCATGCGGATTGGAGGTGAGCAATGGATGATGGTCATTTTGGACAGGAATATTCTTTCGATTCATAATGGTAAAAGCAATTGCTTTTAACCAAGTGGTGCCAGATTTTGGTATGGTGGCAAGCACAACATCGCTGTCTTGAGCTATGAAGTTTCTTTGGACAGACATTATGGCCTGAATCTCTTTTGGTTGGCACCAAAATCCTTGGAAAGATAGAGATGCTGTGTCCTCCATCCTCGTTCTTTAGGAAGAGTATTCAGCAACTCCTGGCATTCTTCGCTGAGCTGCTGCTGCTGCTCTTCTTGTGCTTCATTCCTTGACTGGCTTTTATTCAATTTGGTGATGGCCATTTCCTTTTCTTTAATCTATATTCTTTTCTCAATATCCCAGATCAATTTGCCGCACAAAACAAGGTAATAAGCCACTACCATATATAGATGTTAATTCCCTTTACTAGATGTGCACCATGCTCATTTAACTCCTCCTTGATATGATTTGGATAAATGTGTCATCAAATTGAGGGCCACCTTGTCACCTACTTCTTCCCATTGCCGACCTCAGTCTGAAAGGATGAATTGATGACCATACCAAAGAACCCTGCATTTAGTTCTGTCGGCAATGTTAGCCGCCCTAGGAACATTTTAAACATGTGCTGACTAATTCTCCTTCTGCCCATCAAATACAAGGACACCACGTTTTTTTCTGATTTGTTCTGTCCCCTCTGATTTTGCAGACAGCAAACTATCACAGCTTAATTGCCAACAACCAACTATAAGCAAAATGCATATTTAATTAGTTTAGTACAACAGAAAGGTCTTTACTTTGAACATAAGTTTTGCAAAATCGGGCCCTTGGAATGCGAAATGGAGAGCAAAATACTAATTTTCGTTTTGGTCGTCATTATTGGTGTTCTATGAATTTTATTTTCCTGTTTATCGTCATTATTGGTGTTCTATGAATTTTATTTTCCTGTTGCTCAGAACCTAACATGATGGCTGTAAATAAATTGCTGTTAGAAAATAATTTTGGAAACCACACTGGGACACCAGGTACAGTCTATGATTGTAATACAGTTTATCTAGTTTCCAATTAATGGCAGAAATGGCCTCTTACATCTTAACATTTTTTTCACCTAAGTCCTTCACATTCAAAACACCGTCCTATTTGGATTTCAATTTTTTAGAGTTTTTGTAAAAAATGTACTGTAATGATTTGATATATGTGAGGTAAAAATATGATTCGAAAATGTGTTTACGGAAAATGTAGAAATTTTTTTGATGAAAATGGCTTTTCAAACAAGGTGTAAGAATTCGAACATAGAAATGCATCAATTTCTTTGGAATTAAAATTTAGCATTTCATTATTTTTGGGTGCAATGGAGACTTCAAACTTTACAGGGGGAGACGAAAGGAAATGGCTTCAAATGATTGCAAATGATATTGCAAACTTTGAAGTGGTCCTTATATATGTTTTTTGTTTAATTTGATTACAATTTACCTACAATGGTGGCAGGAAAAATTCATACATATTATAATTCAAAATATTACAAAAAATGACCAATTAGAAAAATAACATTTAATTTGAATAAACTCAGCATTGAGTGAGACTTGACTCTAAAACTTCTAATTCCTAAACTCGACCATAAAGCAAAGGCTTCATCAACACTTCCATATATATTAAATACACAAGTTTTTGTTCCATGGACAGTTTAGTTCTGTCTTCCAAACTTACAACCTCATGTCCAAGCTATATGTATAATTGGAAAGGCACAATAGGAGTAGTGGATTGTCTCTCCAAAAGAAAACTCAAGTGATTTGCAGTCAAATAAGAAAAAAGTGTAAAAACCAAACTTCTGCTCATGAATAGAAATATAGCTCATGTATAAGTGGGTGGCTAGTGAGTCCCAAAGTGTGCTCAAAGGAAAGAGGTTTCAGAAGGTTATAAAAAATCAATAGAAAATCTTATATATACTAACAGTATATGAATTCATAACACGTACAAAACTTGGAGCTCAAATTCAAATTTTACATAGTTGTCATTCATTTAAAACTGCCAGTGTATACATTGTTAGTGTAAGAAAATATTAACACATGAATCAAGTCATGGTCATGAAACAAGATGTAATTAACCCTAGAAAGTTACAATAGATCAAGTCATACTAATCAAACGAGGGGAACTCACAATCAACAAAAGAGTGCTTTCCTGAAGAAAAGAGGAATTCAGAAGCAAGTAATATTTATAACCGAGTGTTGAACCTTTCCAAAAGCAGATAAGCAGAACTTAAATGATACAAGACTTAAAACCTGTGAAAGTTATGATTCAGGAGTGGTATAATCTTGGTTTGAATGGTGACCAGAAGTCTAACAAAGCTGAGGTGATCAGAATCATAGGAAAAGATTGATTTTACTCACCTGAAAATAGAATAACACGCTAAAGTTCTACCAGAAATTTCACAGGTGATCAGAAATCCAGGTCTCAACAATCAATATAGACCTCCAACTCATTCCCCATGTCGAGTTGTTCCTGCTGAAGCCATGTAAAGTTGCATTGAATCAAGTCAGAGTCCTCAAAAAGGGGAAACTCAAAAAATCTTTCAAAATGTATTCGTAATCTGGTGGAAGCAGTAAGACATAAAATTTACCAAGTTGTCACCTTTGTCAGAATTCGGAACTCAGTCATGTAAGATCATCCAGATTCCCATTTTCCAATATCTGCTGAGACTTCCATTTTCATCACCTTGAGAGGCTTGCTTCTCTTTTCCACAAGCAAACTGAAACATAAAAGCATATTAGCTCTGCTTAGAATGTCCAAATTGTGGCCTAAAGTACCAAACTTTGGCAACTAAGAAACATTTGGCCAGAACAAAATATGTGTTTAAATCTGTCTTTATTGCATTTAGTGCAATTCTTCTCTTCTGCTGGCATTAATTCTTTTTAGCAGGTTATCCAAAATTTTTACCAATAATTAACAGGATCAAAACCTCTTAGAAACTGTACTTCTATTGGAGCAAAATTAAACTGAAAATGCATAACCTATGAGTGATAATTCAAGAGTAAACTGATCATGATTTGAGGATCCAGTAAACTGGTAATAGAGGAAGTAAACAAAACGTAACACATACAGACTGAACAAAAAGTTAAATTTACTCACCTGCAAACAGAATGACAAGCAAAAGTTCTATTAGAAATTATGGAGGTGATCAGAAATCCATGTCTCAGTGATCAACAAGGACCTCCACCTCATTCCTCATATCAAGTTGATCCTCTTGAAGCCTTCTCACAGATTCTTCAGGAGAGCTCACCTAAATCATCTCCAGAGTAGCGCTATCCCCAAACCCACTGGGGACCTCCTTGAGCTGCCTACTACTTCACAAAATTAGTGTTGAAGCTGTGGCAGGTGATTACTAGAGGCATTCCATTCAGCAAGGTTCAGGCTGTTGAGCTTCAAAAAACTACAGGTTAGGAACTCTCCAGCTTTCATCTCCCACTCTTTCTCCTCAAAGGTAGAGAGTAATTTGAGAACCTCAAAATCTGGTAATAGCCAGCTAATTTTAAAACAATCCAACCTGTGAAGTAAACGGAATAGCCACACTTTCTCCACAAAAGTATTAGCTAATTTTAAAGTCTGGTAATAGCCACATTTTCTCCAAATTACAATCCCATGGGCAGGCGAAATTTGGAGAGTTAACTTCCTGAGATTCAATGGGAAGTCAAATTTATAAGGAAAAGCAATCCTGCTCGAGTAGAGTACATTGAAGGACTCGAGCTCTGTCAGAAAATCAGTATAACTGATTGTACTTCATAGTTTTCAGAAAACAGACATCTCAGTTTTCAAAGTTTGAGCAGCCTCCTCATGATATTCTCTGTACCTTCACCACAAAGGAGATATCAAGAGGAAAGACTGACCAGATTAAGTACTTGGGGAAAAATTGTCCTTTAACCATCTTGCAAGGTGGTGGCAGCATAATTATTAACATGGACGTCTCAACTTTTCCATGCTCCAAAGAGTATAAGGTAGTAAAACTTTACCTTTTAATCCCTTCACAATCAAGTTCTCAAGATCCCTGAGATGGGATACTGATGCTGGAAAACTATCTGGATTGCCACAGAGCTAAAAATCTCAGACCAACTAAACACTAGTACTCCAGTGGGGAAAGAATTCCCCATATTGATGCATTCCAAATTTAGCACTCTTAATGTGCAAAGTTGTCAAAAATGAAGGAGATGTCATAATGAACGTATGACCCTGAAAAAAAAAATTTTTTTTTTTGGGCTCAACCATGAATTTTAAAACTATAATTATCTCCATTCATAAGTTCTTTATTTCTGGTAGAAAAAAACCAGAGTTACATCTCTAGATGAGGTACAATGGAAATTATTTGGACAGAGTGGAAGACTAATATATATCCTACCCCTGCAGGTACGCAGTTTTATTTATTACATTACGAGAATACTCTGAGATGTTACTCTGGAATCTGGACATAGGCGACTAAATTTAGATACTACCCTTGATAGCTGAACTGTATCCGTTGTCAAAATATTTGTTCCAGATCATGACCCCCTCCGTACTTGGGTGACGACTTGATGGATGGTAGAACCTGAGAAATGAGCACATCTGATGGAATATACCCACCATTGGCAGCCCCTGGAGCTGCTGGTACACCTAGGAAGATCTGATTGGACTGAACTGAAGTCCATTGATTCCAACTCGCTATCAAGCTATCAGCATTAGTCCCATACTGACACTGTCCATTGTTATAAAATTGTATCCAGACGTAATCGAAAAAGACCAGTGCCGATGGCCGTGTTTAGATTAGCATCAGGAAATGGACATTGTGGAGCCGCAGATAAGTACACCTTTTTCTGCGAGCTGAAACCAGAGAGCGCTCTGGCCAGATCGTCCCCAATACTGGCCCGTCCCGGTTTCAATATCAAAGTCTATACCGTCTAAAACAGCATCTCCAAGCGGGCGGGAACCTGATTGACCGCCCAAGAAGGTGTTCCATAGGTAATTGGCAACTTGTCCTGCATCATCGGCAGAAGTAAGGCCATAGCTTCCAGCCCCACCTCCAAGGGAAAGCAGCACTTTAATGTTTTTGGCTCTGGCAAGCTTTTATTTGATCACTGAAGGAGGTGCAGGTGCCTGCGTCGGGGCTGCAGTGGCCTGCTAAGTTCAATACTGGTGTTCTCCCCACCGCCAAAGGTCGACAGAAATGCCACGTTCACAAACTGATAGTTTCCACTTGGCGCATGTGTCGGCCAAGCTTCCTTCACCGCCGTTTTGACCCCAGTAGACGGCAATTCCTGCAGCTTGTGAGGACTGGAATAAGGATACCATCAACAGTGAAGATGCCAAGAATGACAATAGCCATTTTAAACTCGCCATCTTTTCACGTTCTGAATCTATCTATATTACTACCACAGCTTATTTGGTTTTGTGAATGTCTATCCCTCTTGGTGATTGTGTTGCCCCAAAGATCCATCCATTATATAGGTTTAAGATCATGCAAGTTCACACATGTTTCGAGAAAAATGTAAACATGCGTGTTCTGACCGTAAATTATCGCGACCAGGACGCCATTCTGGTATTGACAAGTCATTGAAAGAGAATACACGACATTCATTTTTCCCGTCGATTGATACAACTTTTTCCAAATTCGTAAATTCGTACCCTTAGAAAATTGAATAGCGATTGACTAAGTGCAGTGGCGGAGGGAATAGCCGCGCCCACCACCCTAAGTTAAGATCTGAGATTTCTTTGCCCCTACTAAATTTTAACAATTTCATTAGATCTCTCCTTTACCCGCCAAAATTTTGACAAAAATTTCTTTGCCTGCCTAACTTTTGGCTTATGAAAATTTTAAACTTTTATTCATCTTTGAACATTTTTGACTTGAGTCATTAGTCATTACTTCTATTAATTGTTCTAGTATTATATTTTACATTGTTAAAATCTTATCATCGTTTTAAGAAAAATCTCTTATCAGGTAAATTGTGGACACCTTTTTAATTACCTATTTTATTTTAATTTTCATTATTGATCAGCCAAATTTCAAAATTAACTATTCATTCTACATTTATGTGATATTTTAAGTGTAAAACAAGAAATTAAAATAAAGTACATTTTAGAAATTCTTCTTCCTAAAACATTTAAAACCAACATTATAGCTAATTAGAAATGTATGTTGTTGATGCCATTACCTCTAGACTTAATGGAGACTCAATTGGAAGTAACTCATAAATGCTATATGGCAAACATTCTTCGCAACTCCTATATATCTAATGAATGCCATGGCTAAAGATGATTCAATTCTACTTGATATTCCAAATCGAGTTCGGCTTGATAGAGTTCATTCAAATTGGTTCACCAACTAATCACATCAAGTTTGAACAGCAATTTATATTTGATGAACTTTCAAGTTTGGCTCAATTAGAATACAAATAAGATTACATTTAAAAATTTTATATTACTTGAACTCGACTCTAATTGATTAGTAAACATGTTCGAGCTCGACTCGGGAAATAAATATGTCAAATATAAACAAATTTTTAAATTTATTCAAAATAATCAAACAAGTTTGAACACTCAGCTGTTTGATTTATTTAGGCTCGTTTACACCCTTACCTAAGCATGTTAACATCACTACTATTGCTCTCCTATGTCCCCCTCCCCCGGGGGCCATTCGCGTGGGTTGTCTTCTTTCCAGTATCCTTGCGTCTAAATCCATATTCAGGACTCAAGTTCGTCATCCCACCTGTCTCACTAATTTTTTTTTTTTTTTTTTGTTGAGTCTTGACTACGGCAAGTCTGCAAGTACAACGCTTTAAATGAACAACTGGAGTCTTTTAGGCATTGACCGACCTATAAATAAATAAAAACTTCTAGGAAACAACCCAAGAATTTGGTGGATTATTGATGATTTATGACCATATTTTTCTAACTCGTATTCCACACGCAAAATGGTTTGGAATTAACTGCGAAATTTGATGGTGTAAGGAGGAAGTAACGGAAACTTCCATTCATCCTAAATTACTGAGGTGGTTTTGTCAACAAGTTCGAGCATGTTGTGTCAGAGAAGACTGGAAAACTAGTCCCTGTCCGCATTCTCCTTTAAAAAAAATTTATTATTGTTATTCTCCTATTTTTGGGTCTAAGTTGTTAGGATTTTGATTCCGTTAAAGCCAGAGTTGCATTTGAACTTTCCGCGATTTACGTGATTAAATTGCATGAAAATGTAACACGGTTCACCACAACAGGCGCGCGCGCAGCCGCGCACTCGTTTTTCCATTTCCTTTTTTTTTTTTTTTAATTTTTTCATCTTCTTTAACCAATTGCCCTTATAACCGTTATTTTAAATTGAAAAGGACCGGTCGTATTTCTCATTTGTTAAGATTTCTTTGGGGGATTTTTATTTGAATTTATAGATTTGTGAGCTTTGTTTTTTAGCTTTCAAGAGGTTTTACTAATGTTACACTGGTAATCTTGTTAAACTTAAATCATAATATTAAAGTTTTTTATACACAAAACAATTTTTTTTAGTCGAGAAAATATGTGTGTGTGTGTATATCAAGCATGGGAGCAAACAAAACACAATTTATAGTACTAATAAAGTAAAAGTTAAAGCTTAAAATATTAAAAATCTGGAAGGGGCATCACGATCCATGTATTTCCTTATTTATTTTTAATGTTTTAGGATATTTGTTATGCTATTTTTTCACCCTTAATATCCCCTCCAGCATACCCTAAATTGATTTGTTTGATTTCTTACATAGTCATGCCAAAATTATTAATTAGTTAGAGTACAAATATGTCTGTTTTTGAAGCAAAAGTAAAACTCATGACAGACTTTGAAGTGAAATCTACAATTTTTCCACAATAAACAAAAAAGAAAAAAAATATTTGACCAAGATATAAAAGGATTTGACAAAATATCAATATTCTGAATGGTATAATTACAATGTTGATACTTATAATTACTTCTTTTGTTTTTTCCATGAAAAAACAAATTATGATAATATCATTAGAATAGTTTGATTTTTAAATAGATATCTGAACAATTTTTATTTTTCATTGGAGTTCAATGACTTGAAGTTTCAGGCTAATTAAAAGTTATTGTTTCCACTAATATCATTTGCATGCTCTACATTATTATTTTTAGTTACACGAGTTAAATTGTTTTTGTTAGTACTTTTGATGAAATTGCTAAATATTAAGTTAAATGCTATGTTTTTGAAAAAATAAAGAGATGTAGAGTCTTTGAAGTTGAAATTCTTTGTATCATTTTGTATGCTATTTTTGTTAATAATAGAGTTGTAAATAATACACTAGATATAAATTTTTTCCATCCCACTGTTCATTTTTTGACAAATGAAAATTTCATTGGCAGAGATAATTGACCTTTTCTTTTATTCATTTTTTTATTTTTTGGGCAGAATCTAAAAAGGCACAAATGACAAAGATTCCATAGTCCTAAGAGCACCTGATTTTGGTATCAATTAGCAATATGTTTGACAATTTAAATATTGAATTAGATTGTGACTAATCAATAATTTTAAATTGAAATAACAATTAAAAATGGAGTGCAACTTGACGGATTAGATTGAAGTATTATATTTTCCTTATTGCCTTCATAATTAGAGTTCGATTAAATTTACAGTGTTCTCTTCATACTGCTTCACTTATTGCTATTATTAGAATGCAATGAATCTAATTATTAGGGGACTTACACTCTAATGCTACCATTTTGTGTTGTCATCAATCATTATTTTTTTCTAATAAATATATATGATATAATGAATTTCAATTATCATAATATGAAACTTCAATAATCAATAATAAGGATATAATTGGAATAACAAATTAAAACTAAGACGACAAAAATGCTTACACTCAAAGGTTTCATAACTCATGATACTGTTACAATAGTAATGACAACGATAATGATATTGATATAAACAGACCTATATATAACACATAAATCCAATTCTTAAGAGTTTTTGGGGTAAATGTAATGAGTAAATCTTATATATACTAATAGTATATCGTTAGATCCATGACATATGTGCATATGTTGAATTTCAAATTTAAAATTTGTATAGTTATTATTCATTCAATTCTAACAGTGTATACACCGCTAGTCTAGGAAAAATTAATCCAAATATAATTGGGATCAACTACGTAGTCTAATATCCTCGTGAGAAAAACCAATAAGTTCATCATACCCATTTTGGAACTGCAATAGGTTTCTCTTCAGACTTTCGGACTCTTCTTCTTTTGGGAAGGCATTACTAAGCTTCTTCCAATCAGATCCCTCAAGTACCTCTCTGCAATATCTTCTATGCTTTCTACCCCTGCATCTGGTATGAATCCTTCCACTCTCCATAACCATGCAACTCCCTAACTAGAATGTCTTTATAGTTTGTCCTCCAAAAAAAATTTGCAATATAAAGAAAGCAGTGTTTCAGATAGTTGCGAAAATACCTGTAGCTTAGCGCTAGGATGTCCATGCATCTCGTTTCAGGATCATTGTCAATTTGTGAGCAAATACTTTCTGAAACTTGTTTCCGCCTGTCCCGTATCATGTGAGTCGTTTCAAGGAGACCAGATACTACAACAACAGGAAGAGGGAGTCCTTTTACAACCTTCAACAATTTGCTTTCCAACTTCCATGTGTTCATTAGGACACTCTTTTGGGACAAACAACCTCTGCTGTAGTAGCTTCTAGCTTTCATCATCAGGGAGTAGCCGAAGGGATGAGGAATACAATCCGATTTAGTTTTTGTAGCCACATCAGAGTGATGACTCGTGATGAGTATTCTGCTTCCATTGTTGTCTTTCGGAAATGATCTTTTGAAATCATACCGTGCCTCAATGTTCCAGATATTGTCCATAACAATGAGGTACCTATTTCTCTTTAGGCATCGGTACAACTTCATCTCTAGTTCTTCATCACTCATTTTAAGGACATCCTCTGTAAGTTCTACAATATCACCTAAAAGCTGAAGAAGCAATTCGCTTCTCTGATATGGCACAACACCATGCTCGAACGTGGAACACCATGCCAAACGGTCAGCATCTAGCTGTGATGATGCTGCTATAAGTCTATCAACAATCAATCATTTCTGATCAGCAAGACCAACTACAACTTCATCAAATCATGTGAATCTTGTCTGGTGATATGACCTTCATTGAAGACTTGGGCTAACTCATTGGATGCTGACCCTATGTGCATTCTTACAGATTTCTGTTGCCTGAACCTTGATGAGGTTGAAATCTTCTAAGAGATCAAAAAGCCATAGTGGATGATACCATCGACAATGTCCAAGCACAAATGACTCAATGAGATATTCTGCCTCAAGTATCATTTCTATAATGCACAACACAAGACTCTTCAAATCTAGATGCTCATTGTACTGCTCTTCAATACTACTCAGGAATGATCTGAAGAATCCTATCTTTCCATGAACAACATTAATTTGATGTTTAAGTGAAACAACATAATCATTTTTATAGCTCAGAAGCCTCTTTAGATCTCCTGAAAGAAAATGAATGAAGCCAAATCCTTTTGTTTTATAAATATCTTTGATCTCTGCATCGATAAGCTTCTTCTTTTCAACTAACTCAGGAAGCAATTGACTGAATTTGCTCACTGTATCTTCTGTAATTTCATTTCAAGAAGAGAGTAATAAAAGCAAGCTGCCTCCCTTGCTACTGACTCTGCTTGTGTCAATATCAGTTTCTCATTCTTCTCTAGCGGACCCCATTAAATAGGTTCTGCTGACTATTAGCCCCTCGTCAACGTTTTCCATTTGATCCTTCACATTGACTATCAGAGTTGGATGTATGTTAAGAAACGCTTCCAGAAGTATCTCTGTCTTCAAAAGGTTAATCTTCTCTTGCAACTTAAATAGCTCATCTCTGTACTTTTCTTCAGTGACAGATTTTTCTTCAACTTAAATCAGCATCCTAGACTTGAAAAAGCATTCACAATGCAAAGAACCTGCTACTAGAGGGAACCTGGAAAACAGAGGGAGATAGCAGTAGTGCGAATATATGAAAGGATAAATGGGTTATAGGATCACAAAGTCGCAAAATATCATCAAGAAGACCTACGAACTGTTTGATGGAAAAGGTCAGCGATCTGATAGATGGATGAAAATCAAGGAAAGAGCTTTTGCAACAGCTCTTTAGTAGGGAGGATGTTGAGCTTATAGCTAGCATACCACTCAGCTAATATAGGAGGATAGAAAGAGTGTTTTGGAAACACTCAAACTCTGGGACGTATACGATTAATTCTGGTTATGCAGTAGCAAAGCTGAAACTAGGAAGCAAGGCAGAAGAGAGGAATCCAGAGAAGAGACAAGCTGAGAAGTCAGGAAGCATAGCATATGGAAACAGCTGTGGAATCTGAGACTGAAGAACAAGTTGAAACACTTTATTTGGAAGTGTTTACAAAACTATATCCCAGTTACGGAAGCAATTTACAGAAGAACAGGCAAAGGTGACAGAATGTGCAATTGCTGTGGGGAAAAGGTCGAAACTGTAGAGCACTTGTTCTTTTTTGCTCAAATGCAGAAATCATTTGGAAGATAGCTAATTAATTTAGGTTAGTATAGTTTATACATCTTGTATTGTAGCTAAACAAAGATGAAGTTGAGGACAGAGATGGAGAGCTTAGAGCTCAAGTGACATTGTGACATCTCTTTTATCACTTTATTTCTTGTATTGGTTCTCATGTTTAGTGAATATGCAAGTTTGATTCTTGTTTTCTTAACTTTTATATCTTGCTATTTTTTATACCTAGGGGATGGTTAAACTTTATGATTGTTATGTGATCTTTTCATGATTATTTGAGTTATTTCTTGAGCACGTTATTTAACACTTTTGTTATTTCAATTATGATTAACTTATCACTAATTATTATTATCTAAATGTGTCGTTTCATCAATGAAAGCTGTAATTTAACACTAATCCATGGACGTGTTGAACCTAGGGAGTATTCTTACGAAAGTAGGGAAACACTTTTGTGGTTTTAACTATGTAATTTATAGAATTTAATAAATTTATTTATAGTTTTTTCATCACAAAACATAGGTAAGGGATAATTATAGATATGGTTGGTGCACTGGCAAAAGTGGATATCACATACATTAGGAAATTAGCCATGACTTAGCCAAGACAATAAACTCAATTAATTGTTAATTTTCACTTGCAAGAGTTGTTAGGAATTCCATGACTCTAGGAATCTTTTTCTTGTCAATTTTATTACTTTTGTTGCATTTTAATAGTGTAGATTTACTTGCTTTATTTGTAGTGGTCTAAATAATAAAAGAGTTCAAATACCATTGGTAGTTGGCAATCTTTCTCATGAGATCGATACTTTATATCTCCTATACTCGATAAACAATCTGCATACTTGTAGAAAGTGGGGTATTTAGATTTTTAGAATTTGGTGTGAAGTAAAAGGCTCGTCAAGTTTTTGCACCGTTATCGGGGAAGATTTGGTTCAATATCGATGGTAAAAACAAATTTATTAGTTTAGATATTTTTACTTACATTTCGTGTATTTGTCGAGTCTTATGTTTTCATGTTTTTGTGTATGCGTCGAGTCACCTATTCTTCTTGACTAGTCTCACTTTTGAGTTAGTTTGAAAACATGTTTAGGAGCTCAAGAAGGATTGTTCGAAAGAGCAGACAATGCATGAGAAATGGAAACTTGGCTATAGACTCTTAGCACATGCAAAGTTTCATGAATAGAGGTAACCAAAGGATGTTCAAAGGTATGTCATTTGAAAATGGTGTAAGAGTTTTAAATGCTAAACTTGATCATTTGGACAATATGATGATGCATGTGATTGAGTAAAATAAGAATGCTAATATTTTTAATTCTAATCATGTGGCTTGTGACTTGTGTGGAAGTTATCATGCAACTTATGAATGTATGCAAGTACAATATGTGGATTATTATAATGAATTTGGCATCATAATTCTTATTTTGATCAATGCAATATATTTTAGTTGGCGTAATTGTTATGATAATGGTTGGAATAATCAATGTGATTATGGTGATTTTCAAAATTCTTATGATTATCAACTCAAATATATCCAACATGAATCTAAACCATCTTGGGGATTAGCTATAGAAAAGTTAGCTGATGCACATTTATCTTGGGAGCAAGCTAGTGAAAGATTAGCTAATAATTCTACACCATCTTGGAAGGTAGCTATAGAAAGGTTAACCAATCAAATTGATTTGAATTTAGAAAAGTTAGCTAATGCGACTTCGAACCATTTTTATAAGGTTGAGAAAGACTAGATGAATTAGTTTTCATGTTTTGGTAGAATACAAGACCCAATTGCATGCTTTATGTGAAATTATTGCTTCTAATGATATGCAAATTGATCCTATGATGAATGATAAGAATTGTTACATGTGAAAGTGGATGTCTTTTTTATGATAATGATGACCTTGATTATTGTTTTAATGAGAAAATATCTATTTCACATGATAATGACTTTGAAATGAAGTTTGAACCTCAAAAGGCAAGCATGAATAGCTCATATTTAACTCCTCTTGAGAAGTGTGTTGAAATTGAAGGTTTTGAAGGTTCTAAGGACATTATTGCCTCAGAAAGCTATGCGGAGGATCCTTTGGTAAGTTCTCCAGTGTTGCAAATTGCAAGGTAACAACTATGAAACATTTGAGATTGATAAGCCACTTCTAACTCTCACATCATTTGAAGATAAGGCTTATAGGGTGGAGCCACCATTCATTGGTCCATCATGTTTAAAGTTGGTGGATTACTTATTGACAAAGCCACCTTGACGTTGATACATAAATAGTCAAGTTAATGACTATAAAGAAGCGTTTATTGGGAGGCAATCTAATATTTTGTATTAAGTTACTTTACTTTGGTATATTTCCATGTTTGTTCTATGTTTTAAAGTATGCTTGCTATGTTTGTTTTGTAGGGTTCAAGAAAAAATAAAAAAGCAAAAAGTCACTTTTTGAGATCAATGAGGCAAAGAAAGATCAAAGAATTCAACCTCTCATTTTGCATTTTAGTTGTTTTTTATTTGTTATGAAGGGATGGAATGTATGCTTAGGTTATTTTAAACTTGCATAAAATGTTAAACTAGGTGAAAAGGTGATCTAGAATGCATTTTTGAAATAGGGGGTCATGTCTGTATTTTTTAGAAATAGTGCTGAAATTTTGCATTAAAACTACAGAAACTGAGAAACAAGACCCAGTTATGCGGCCCATCTCACATATGGCCACATTTCTTTGAAAATTGATAATTTCTGGGTAGAAACATCGGCCAAAACGTGGCATAGCCGCGTAACTGTGAGGGCCCCGAATTTTTTTATATTATTTATTTTATTTTGTTTTATTGGCTATTTAATTATTTATTTATCCAACTGCTCCAATTAATTTATTTCATTCATTTTAATTGCATTTGCATGGTATATTGTCTCAATTTATATTTTAGCACATTTGTCCTTAAAGTTAATTTTTCTACCGCTCGATTAGTGAGAATTAGAGAAAACACGTTTTTCGAAACAATATTCGGTCCGAGAGTGCAGCGGTCTTGGAGAATTAAGGATGATCAATTATAGACTAAGAAGAGCTAATTGAGGGATTAGAGGTGAGTGAGTTGAATTAAACTCAATTAGGAGCACTAATGGGTACTATTCAAGTGTTGACTTTTTGTACCAAAAGATAGCTTTATGTCCCATTTTTCTTTCCTCCAAATCACATCACCAAAATCACACAAAGCTTCTTCCTTTCTCTTCCTCTTGGCCGATTCTCCCTCTCCCTCATTTAGCCAAGAAAGCTTCAAATCTTCTTCTCCATTTTTGCTCCAAAAACTTGCTTCAACCTTACTCATCTTCTTGGATCATCCTCAAGCTTAGTAGGGGACTTGGAGAAGGAGGATTATTGGTGGTTTAAAGTTTGATTTCTTGAAGTTTTGCTCACTACTCTTGGAAGAAGGTAAAACCATTCAAAGCTCTCATTTTTTTCCATATCATGGTTAGTTTTAGTTAGTTTTAGCCTAGATAAGCTTGGGTTATTGATGGGTTCCATGAACCTTGACTTTAGGTAGACGTCTTGAAGAAGATTCTTAGGTAGTGGCCTTGAGGATTTCTTGCTTGTTTGGTTGTTGTTTTAGTGATTTGTAACTTTATTTTGGGTGTAAAAGTTGAAGAGAAAATGTAGCAAGCTGTCCGATTTTTTCTGGTTCATTTCCCTTATTTTAATTTCGAATTTTGTGGTTATATTGATGCCAAAATACTTGTTGCATGGTATATGTGTGTAAATTATCTCCCAAAAAGCATTCCATTTGGTTGAGTTAAAGAGAGGAAAACAAACCTGGAAATTTCTGATCAGTGTAGCCGTCCAGTGCGCACTCAACAACCCATAATTTTTCATACAGCAGTCGAAATCAAGTGCCGTTTCCTGTCATACGAAACTAGACTCCAAGGACTTTCCAACGGTATAAAATGCACCTGCTAGTTCGTTTTTTATGAGCCGCAGTGAACCGGTAAAATGGACTGTTTTTCCTCACTGTTTTAACCGAGAAACAAGCACAGCTGCAGTTTGTAGCTCGTTTTCACTCATCTTACAAAATGAATTTGAAGACAGTTTTCTTCTAGTGATTTTTAGCATTTGAATCTAGTTTTCATCGCCATAAACCACGCTAATTTTGGACTTGTATAGCAGTAGATATGACCTGATTTTCGAAACTATGTCGGATGTTCCAAAGCTGGAATTCGTGAACCAGGTTTCAAAAACCAGCTTTTATAAAACTGTTGTATCTTGGTGTAGAAAAATCCAAATTGCATTCAATTTGTTGTGTTTGAAACTAGACTTGGAATTCTTTCAATGGTATAAATTTCAAGGGCTAGTTCGATTCCTATGAAATTTGCCAAATTTTCAAAGTTCATTGAATTTTAAGACTGTTTTTGCCCTGTTCTTACTAAAGCAGTGATTTGGAGCTAAGATTTGACTGATTTCTAATTTGAATCTGAAAGAAGTGTCTTCTAGAGGGTTTTATTTCATTGAGTCTATTTTCCAACAGTACAAGATTTGCAAATTTTGGACTTATGTAACTCAAGTTATGATTTTTCAAAGAATGTTGCCGAAACTGAATTTTTCCTTGTAAAGTGACAAAAACCCCAAAGTGACTTGGAAACATTTTCTAGGTTTCAAGCCTAACTTTCTTGGTTATTTGCACCTCATTTCATATTTGGGAAATGGATTCCACCTCATAGTCTTATGCCCTTGGTTTCCATGAAAATGAACCATAAATTGGAGCGTTTAACTAGAGTAATTCTTGAGAAATTTCACTAGTTTTATATTCGAAACTTGGAACTTTTAACTTCAACATTTACTGTGAAAATAAGTAGTGTTTTGATAGATTTTGACTCCATAAGTTTAGAAAACGTGAATGCTCCTTTATATTCTAAAACTTGGGCATAGGATTAGAAGTTTTGAGATATGAAAACTATTTTTCCTTTCCTCGATTTTCGTGCCAAAAAATAGGTATGGTACTTTCTTTTTGGACTCAAGATTTCTTGCTACGACTTGATTCGAAAATGACTTTTGAATTCTTCTTGAGTATTATTTCAATGATTAAGCGAGAAAAATTCTTTTACTTCGACTTGAACATGTGACTTTTGAGCGTGGGTAGCAAGAGGGTATTTTTCATATTAGCTTTGGTCGAATATCTAGGTAATCGTGATTGTGCATGTCTCAGGTAATCACGTTGACACCAAGGAGCTCGCTTGACCTCTTGCTTTTGCTCACGTTTTTACCCTTGATTTTTGGTGAGTGTCAAGTGCATGTTTCATATTACTATGATTGAAATTATAATTGTACAAGTGCTATGTGATTCGTGAACTTGCCGAGACGATAGTGTATTTTACCACCCTCGTCCTCTCTTTCTTGATTACTTGTTGCATGAATGTTTGTGAACTTGCACTTGTACTCGAACATGTTTAACTCGTTAGCACTGAGCGGTAGCATGTATCATACCCCTATTCGGGTGGGAGGTGTCTTTCATACCAACTCAATGCTATGATCGATTCTAAATCGATTGGAGCGTTGTCTTATCGACCAATTATACTTAGGGAGACGCCCCAACCCATTGGCTAACCTCGTAACTTGAGCCGGCAAGGGCTTGGTCGAGAAACTTGGTGAACCTTGGGAAACTTTATAACTTGATTTTTTGATATCTCACTTAGCATACTCGAGTAGTATTGCTATCCCATGCGTGTTTGGTTCCGGATTCAATAGGATATTATGTTGGATGGAGGAAGTAAGTGGAGCACTACGGTCATGTTATTACTTGAGTTGACGGAGAGTCAACCTCAGATGGATTGAATCAGTCGAGACGTGGAACTAACTCCTGAAAGCTCATGTATCCTTCTACTTGTGTTTTATTTCTTATTTGAGCACTTAAGTGAAATTTCATGTTAAGCCGCTTTAAATGTGATATTTGATTTAATTTGTGCCATTTGATTGTTTGCTTGATTTTCTTGGCCTTATTGTGTGTTAGCTCATCCCTTTAAGTTTGTTTTTCCTTAACAGGCTTTAGAGGTGGAAGTTGGAGATTCTAAACTAGCGGTTTTGGTTGAAACTAGTATATCTTTTGTATGATATTAGAGACTTTTGAAGTGTAAATTTTGTTATACTTGGGTATTTGGATTGTAATTATAAATGTTAGCTTTAGAAGGATTTGGCTTTTATATTTGAAATATTCCTTAATCCCAATTCTATGATCGACTTGTTGATCTCTATTAAGTTTGAATTATTGCGTGAGTCCTGATGAGAGTTGGACAGACGTTCCGCTGATACTCTAGGGTTCGCCCTAGGGAGAAGTGGGGCGTTACAGTAACCGCCAGTGTAACTAGCCTGTTGTTTTGACTAGAAATGCGAGGATGGGTCGCGCACATATCCCAACCTCGAATTTCCGAATCTGGAAGTTTTCTTTAGATACGTAAGCGAGGAACACGCCCAGCCTGCTAATGGCCCACATAATGTTTCCCTTGTTTTATAACATCAAAAAGCGAGGATGTTTTTTTCTTTGCTCTTCTTCTTCTTCAACCCGCGTAATAAACACAGTACACACACATACTTCACAAACCATCATTTTGCAACAATTTTGTTGATTTAAATCATCATCCCAACATCAATTAACTTTCATAGAACCTTTTTAACCAATCAAAATTCACAAAAAAAATGCCTCAAAATTCAGTTTCAAAAAAAAATTGAGAGTTAGGATTTTTAGATTCTAATCTGATCTTTTGGAGGCCAATTCGGGTGAAATTTTTGAGAAATTTTGCATCATTTGTATCACAAAGTATGACTGTACCAATTGGAGGTATATTTCTTTAACTTAATTTGATAGTTTAAATTTTGCCATTTGAGCTTTTCTTGAATTTCTTGACAAATTTTGAATGGTGAATTTATTATGTTGTTGTTGATGTTTATGAGTTCCATTATACTTATTTAACATTTTGAAACATGTTTATATGATCAAATATGGGAATGTGATGATCTATGAAATGTTTCAATTTTATGCATATTTTTATATTATGATCAATGTGGTAATTGGATTTGGAATGTTAGTAAGTGTATTTGGATGATTCAAATAGCCAAAATATGACTTAATTATGATGTTTATATATTTACATTCATTATGTGATGACATTGTGAAAGGAATTTTAACTTATAAGCTTTGGAGAATGGCTGGTTTATCTAGTTTGAAAAATGATGCATTTAAATGGATATTTTGGTGTTATAATGGATCAAATTATTGCTTATTCTTCATATGGAACATGATTGGATGATGAATATTGAATATTCGAACTTTAGGAGCTTAACTTAATTATGTGCATAGTGTATGTTTCTTGGTTTAATTTTTGCTCTTAATTTGGTCTTGTTATATTATGGTGATGCTTATAACATGCCTAGTTGAAGATTTATGTCTTACACTTGTTATTCTAGGCATTTTGAGTGCAAAAAGTTTGAATATTTAAGAAGTTTGAGAAGCGTTGCATGTTTTGTACCTTAAGTTGTTTCTAATCTATTTTAATAGGTACAATAATAAGCCAAAGGTAAGAAGTTATTTGTAAGAACTTTTCATGCTTGTGACTTTTACATTATTTGAACCTTAAATAGTTTGCTTGCCCTTTTTGTTTTTTAGGTTTTTATTACTAATAGTTCTAAAGTGGAACTCATGAAGATTTGGAGATAAGTGGACAATGGATCGTGGACTTTCATGATTGTGACACTTCAATTACTAAAATAGGGTAGTATTCCATTCCTTATCTTATTTATCTTCTTTACACATTAAGGACAATGTGCATTTTAAATGTGGGAAGGAGGAAACTTTGACTTATTGGTATTGTATGTGATTGAATTTTGATTGGAAATGTTGGACTTGAGTTTGGAAATGTTATTATGGTTTAAATTTGTGAAATTTGAATTTGCTGGCAGGAAGTTTCATCTATTTACAAGAAAAAACTCTGCCAAAATTGAAAATTGTGAAATTTTCAAATTGCTCAAAAATATTTCACAATTTTTCAATTTCATCCGAAGGGCCAAATATTCCACACCATTAGTAATTCAAATTCTCTAACTTTTGAAGTAAATATATTTGCCTATAGAAATTCATTTCTCATTAAACTTGGAAATTGTTATTATGTGATTATAATTTTTACCTTGTAGGAAAGTATATCTTGTAAAATGGAGGAAATTATATCTAAATTTTTTATGTTTGATGAAATTGCTTCTTTTTACTTGATTTTACAATGTTGAGTGATAAATGTGGTCAATAAATGCAATAATACTCCTATGATTATTCTTTTTGAGGGAATGTTTAGTTGTTATCTTTACTTTTGAAAAAGAAGAAAAAAAGAAAAAGAATAAGAGTTGATTCTATTCTTATGGTCCTTATACTTAGTAAACAGGAGTTTTTATCTAAAATGTTTACTTTCACATGAAATAATACTTGAATTAAGAGTATGCATAGCAACTCTAGAATGTGAAATGTTGAGTAATCGGGAATTTTCATCTAAAAATATATATTCTCACGTCAAAAGGAACTTTCATAACTTGAGTAAATATTTAGATATGTTTTATGAATAAATTCCTCTTTTGACACTGATAAAAGGGGGTGATTATTGGATTTGAAAGCTACTTATTGACTTTATGAGTTGCTTGTGAAATTAGGTAAGAATGAGAAATTGAATTGAATGTGTTGAAATTATGGTATAATAGTCTTTCTTTACTTGATATTATGAGTATTTGAGGTAGAATAAATGATTGAATAATGGTTATTTACCTTATTTTGAGAAATTGAATTCAAGGGCGCATACATGTTTTATTTCAAACTTTTGAATCATTAATTATGATTTGTATTTCTTAGTGTTTGAGACCAAGAAATGATTCAAGTGTGCGAAAATTTGATAAGTATATATTTTACATCCTTTTAGTGTATTTATAGCTTAGTTTTAGTGTGTTTTAGTTATTTTTATAGCTAAATGACTAGGTTAATGGTGGAGTTTCAAATTTTTCTCATCTTGCCACATGAGAGGAGCCTTTATCTAGTTTCTTTTTGTATGTGTGAATAAAGTCTTTCTTACGGTCTCTTAAAGTTTTTTAATAAGAGTTTCTTCTCAATGCCTGGTATGAATTTTCTCATATCTTAGACGTCTTTAGTGAGGGTTTTCTTCTCTCATAAGATTTCTAACAAAAATTTTAGATAGTTTTATCATTCTTTTTATTATTAGATTTGAGTATTTTTAGGTTTTGATTGTTGAATCTGGAATATCTCAAGTCTATTCGATATTTCTCATCATAATATTTGGATTTGAAGCAATTAATCAATAGATTTAGCGATTAAAATCATGCACATATGTTTTCGGGATTACAATTAATTTATTTTTATTTTTATTTGTTCTTCAGATTGTAGTATCCATTATTCTTAGATTTGTTTTTTGATATCTATAATTGATGATGTAATTTTTGTCATTAGTGCAGATTCTAATAAAAATTATGATATTTTACTTTTTTTTAAAAAAAAAAGTCAATGGTCCCGCAGACACAGCCCCTTTGAAGTAACAGGTGTCATTTATATTACAACTGGACATGGGCATACTGATAAATTCACAAAATTTTAAAAATCTTTATATTGTTGTGAACAGGATCCAATTCTCCAAATACGAATTTGTCTAAACTTGTACCCCTATTACGAATATGCAAACATCTGATTACCATCTCTTTTTTTTTTTTAAATCTGATTACCATCATAATTCAAAGTTTCCCCCCAATAAATTTACCATATTAAAAAAGTTGCAATTAGGAATTGGATATAATCACGTCGTGTAAATTAAGACGCAACACAATTAATCGAGTCATGTCGTGTATTATTCTGTGATGAAACTCTAACCTTTATGTGACCTAAGAAATAATCATATGATGCTGTTATATTTATATCCCAAGTCATTAAGCTCTACACTTCCCATGTTTGTTCTACTCGTATCCTATATATGCTGTTATATTGACATATTTAACCTACTTATTCTTAGCAAGAGTATGATAATTTGTTTTTTTTGTTTTTGATAGACAATGCAGGGCCAATGTTATTAATGTGTTAACTAGAAATCATCCAGCACAATTTGTTATAATAATTTATTTTGACCCGCTAACATATTCAAATTATTCATTTAAAAATCGATCATATTTTTGGATCAACCTAGATCTAACATAGAAAATTTAATGTATATTCATGACAAACAGTATATGGCATTTAAACTAATTCCTATAATGGTGGATCTAATTTAGTGTACCTGATCAATTCTTCATGTCGCATACTTTCGTTAAGTTATAGTAATAGAAATTTCAAACGCAATACCATAGCTTAATTTTTTCTTTTTGGTAAAAAAATTTAATGCATTTTAGATTCAACTTTCATGTCTCATCCTACAAGATTAAAACGAGAGAGGTAATGCTGTAAAATAGGTAGAGTTGAGATGAGTCTATTAGTTTATTACTTACTTTTTCAAGACAAAAAAAAAAAGGGAAGAAAACTGAGGTTTAAAGTCATTTTTGTTTATAGTTTGGCTATTGGATTAGGTACCGCCAAGAGGGGCCTCAGTGCTAATTTTTCTTTAAAAATTGTGGTTAATTTGAGAAAGTGTCTAAATACACAAAGTGCAATAATTATATCAAATGTATCCGTTAAGAAGTTAAGAAAGTACTTTCGATACTCAATCTTACTGTGGAGTCCCTTATTAAGTGATCTCATGTGACAGAGTTTAAAGAGTGAGATTTGGCAATGAAGCTCCATAGTGGAGCTGAGTATTTTTAGTGGTTAAGAAGTGTTCAATAAACATCCGTTAATGTCTCATTCACAGTACATTTGCGCAAGATTTATTTATAGTAAATTTGCGCAAGTGCATGAATGGTTAACCAGGTTACCATGATAGTTGATACAGCATGGTAATATTACGACACAACATCATTCTAGAAGATGAAGTTGGTGGTGCGTCATAAACTAATTGAGATATCAATGATACACAAACCAGATAAGGTTTGATCCTAACATACTAATTGATCTACAAACCCGATAAAGTTTGACCATTTCCGTGCTCCTGTCCAGGACAGAACTGCCAACCCTATTATTTGCAATACTAAATTCCGTCGCTAGTTGCACAAAAGCCAGGAAAATGTATGAACAAACTGGTTACAGTTGTCAGACAATTGTTATTTTTCATCTACCGATACAACCATTTGTAATTTAATAATGCAGACGTTGATGTAGATGTACGAATGTACATGCTTTAATCCACTAACCCAAAACAAAAACTCATTCAAGCATTCCATTCTCAGCAAAGCTCCTCTGTATGCCGTTCCTTTTCACTCTTCAAAACTCAAACAAGAAGTTTAGAATACCAGTTGTACTTGTATTTCAGGATCTTTTTCCATGGAGTTCTTTGGAAAACTTGTTAAGAGCACGATCCAAAAAGCCGTTCAGAGTGTGAATCGAACTTCCACTGATGTTTTTGATTCTCTATGTGAGGAGTTGTACCAATTGCAACAGCGTTATTATGATAGGGATAGAGATGCTGCAGATCAAATTCGAATCCTTGAAATTGAAGCAGGGCTGATGAGAATGTTTCTGATGTTGGTGACGAATTGGGATGATGCTGATAAGCAGCGTGGTGCTGGTCAGGGGTTGGGGTCTGTAGTTCGAGATCTTGAAGTTGCATTTAAGAAGGCAATGAATGATGTAAGAATTGCCGCTCGAGAAGAGGTTATTGTAGTTGCAATTTCTAAGTTAGAACTGAAGCATATGTGTTCGAGCCCACAAGTGGAAGCAGCTTATGAGTATGTTGCATCTAACTACTCTTTGAAATCCCACGATTTTTTAAGCAATTATGACAACTGGTATAACTTCTTTAACTGTCTACGAGTTATTGTTTGCCATCAAATTGACTTGCTCAGCCATATCTGCCCACAATTTGGTACCATGTATGATATGCTAGAGTGTCTCGGTACTTATGTTCAAAAAATGAGATATTCTTGTCCTAATCTACAATTAAAACTTCGGACTCATTTTGGAGGTGCACTTGTCCGCACAGCGCATTTTTCTTATTTGTGCTGGATTCATCGAATGCACGAAGACAAGAAACAGGAGATGATCATCATGCTTTCTGATCTGCTAAAGGCGTTCAAGCCTGATACTCCACAAGTTACGGAGCTGTGTATCAAATTAACCAGCGATTATTGCTCATGCCACTCCGAGCCATATGCATATGTGTATCTGGTAGAAAAATTTGTTGGTTTTCTCATTCCTAAGGAGTGTTCTCGACTCCAAACCTTCTGCAAAAGGCTAAAAGATCTGGTATTCTTTGCCCGTTCCATTTATGTGTCAGATCTCTACAGGGGGGATGATGTGAAGCTGACTTTAATGGAGATTAAAGCAACCATTATCGAGCTTGGATCTTTCGGTTATTCAGTTCATGATAGCGACGAAACATGGGACACCGATCCTGCATTTTTTAGATTGGTAGAAAAGATGGAGCTTCTAAGGGTAGAGGTCTTCTTGATCCAACTGCTAAACCAAAGAGGCAGTTTAAAGTTCCTTGAGCGTCAAATTGATTCTTTCCACAATGAACTGAAGTATTTTCGAGATTACCAGAGAAATGCACCTGTGGCGAAAACTAAAGTTCCTAAGTTGATTTGGTTGCATATCAGACCTATGGCTGGGGAGGCTGGCTCTGTTTATCGATCATTTCTTGCCAAGTCCATCACTGAAGACAAGTTCACAGATGAGTTACTTAAGTTGCTAGAGAAGATTAAACTTTTGAAGACAGAGGTACTTTTGAAGAGCTTCTTAGTAGACACCCAAGTCTGACAGACAATGTGAAGCGCCAAATTAACAGCCTTGGTCATTGGCTGGTAGTCAGCAGAACTTATTTGATGGGTCCGCTAGAGGAGAATGAGAATCGATCTTGACACAAGTAGAGTCAGTAGCAAGGGATGCAGCTTGTTTCTATTACTCTCTTCTTGAAAATGAAATTACGGAAGAAACAATGAGGAAATTCAGTCATTTGCTTCCTGAGTTAGTTGACAAGATGAAGGTTGTCAATGCAGAGATCAAAGAAATTTACCTACCTCACAGACGGTCATTAAGATCTAATTTCCCCAAGATGGAAGGACTTGGCTGCATTGATTTCTTTTAGTAGATCTCTTGGAGCAGCTCAAGTCTAAAGCCGGCTCTGTTCTTTCCGTGAAACATAAATTTCATGTCATTCACAGAGAGATAAAGTTCTTGAGATCATTCCTCACGAACATTGAAGAGCAATATGATAAGCATCAGGGTTTGAAGAGTGTTGCTTCGCGCATTGTACAAGTAACACTTGAGGCAGAATATCTCATTGATTCATTTGTGGCTGGAGATTCTTTAAGATGGTATCATCCATTATGGCTTTCTGATCTCGTGGAAGATCTCAAACTTATTAAGCTTCAGGCAGGAAAAACTTGTAAGAATGCACATGGCATCAACATTCATGATGTTCCCACCGCTTCAACAATGGTATCATCACCAGCGGAAATTCCCAAGGTTGATGAAGTTGTTATTGATCTTGCTGATGAAAAAAAACTGGTCATTGATAGACTTATAGCAGGATCAGGAAAACTAGGTGTTTTCTCGGTTGTTGGGATGGCTGGACTCGGCAAGACAAACTTTAGCCAGGAGGGTGTACAACGATCCTTCAGTTACCTATCACTTCCATGTTCGAGCATGGTGTTGTATCTCCCAAACATATCAGAAGAGAGAATTGCTTCTTCAAATTTTAGGCGACATTGTGGAACTTACAGATGACGTGCTCGAAATGAGTGATGAAGATTTGGTGATGAAGTTGTACCAATGCCTGAAGAGAAATAGGTACCTCGTTGTTATGGATGATATGTGGAGCATTGAGGCATGGAATGATTTCGAAAGATCATTTCCGAATGACAACAATGGAAGCAGAATACTGATCACGACCCGTCACTCTGATGTGGCTGCAAAAGTTCAAGTAGATAGTACACCTCATCCTCTTCGGCTACTATCTGATGACGAAAGTTGGGAGCTGTTACAAAAGAAGTTGTTCGACACAAAAGAGTGCCCCAGTGAACTGATGGTAGTTGGAAAGCAAATTGCTGAAAGTTGTAAAGGACTCCCTCTTGCAGTTGTTGCAATAGCTGGTCTCCTTGAAAAGCCTGACATGATACCTGACAGGTGGAAACAAGTTTCAGAAAGCATATGCTCACAGATTGCCGATGATCCTGAAACGAGGTGCATGGACATTTTAGAGCTCAGCTACAGGTATCTACCCAACTATTTGAAACCTTGCTTTCTTTATATTGCAGTGTTTTTGGAGGACAAAGACATTCCAGTTAGGAAGTTGGCATGGTTATGGAGAGCAGAAGGACTTATAACAGATTCAGGGGTAGTAAGCGTGGAAGATATTGCGGAGGGTTACTTGAGCAATCTGATTGGAAGAAGCCTATTAATGCCTTCCAAAAGAAGATCACGCGGAGGAATGAAAACATGTCGTGTCCATGACATGTTGCGTACATTATGCATCCGAAAGTCTGAAGAAGAAAACCTTCTGCAGTTCCAAAATAGGTATGATGAACTTTTTGATTCTTCTCATGAGGATATAGACTATGGCGTTGATCCCAATTACATTTACCCCAAAAACTCCATCAAATACCAAAAACGTCGGCTGTCTATTTGTTCCAAGAGAAATCATTTAGCATGTCAAGACCTTCTGGGCCATTTGTCCGCACTCTGCTGTACTCTGCCACCAGTGATATGTATCCAAGATGTCCCTATGACATCTCCTTCATTTTTGACAACTTCAAACTTCTTAGAGTGCTGGATTTGGAATGCATCAATATGGGAAATTCTTTCCCCGCAGGAGTCCTAGTATTGGTTGGTCTGAGATTTTTAGCTCTTTGTGGCGATATAGATAGTATTCCAGCATCAATAAACTATCTCCGGAATCTTGAAACCTTGCTTGTGAAGGGATTGAAAGGTAAAGTATCACTACCTTATGCTATTTGGAGCATGGAAAAGTTGAGACATCTCCATATCAAGAATTATGCTGTCATCACCTTGGAAGATGGTGAAAGCACTGTTTTTACCCCAATACTTAATCTGGTCAGTCTTTCCTCTCCATATCTTTTTTGTGGTAAAGGTACAGAGAATATCATGAGAAGGTTGCTCAAACTTCGGAAAATGAGATGTCTATTTTCTGAATTACCTGATGATACAGGAAAGTGTAATCGGTTTCCAATATTGAATTTTCTAACAGAGCTTGAGTCCCTCAATGTACTGTACTCAGGCAGGATTGCTCTTCCTTGTAACTTTGACTTCCCGTTGAATCTCAGGAAGTTAACTTTGTCGAAATTTCGCCTGCCATGGGATTGTATTTCGGAGATTGGGAGATTACCAAACCTTGAGGTTCTTAAATTACTCTCTAAAGCTTTTGAGGGGAAAGTGTGGGAGATGAAAGAAGGAGAGTTCCTTAAACTGAAATTTTTGAAGCTTGACAGCCTAGACATTGCTGAATGGAATGCCTGTAGCGACCACCTGCCGCAGCTTGAACACCTAATTTTGCGAAGTTGCAGGCAGCTCAAGGAGGTCCCCTCAGGTTTCGGTGACAGTTCTACACTGGAGATGATTGAGGTGCAATTTTGCACAAGCTCTCTTGAGGAGTCCGTGAGACAGCTCCAGGAGGAACAACATGACATGGGGAATGAGCTGAAGGTCCTTGTTGATCGTTCAGACTTGGATTTTTGATCGCCACGGTTCTTTCAGGTAAAACTTTGGCATGTTATTCTAATTACTGCCGAGTAAATCTATTCTTTTGTTATGACTATATGCAGGGGCGGAGCTAAGACCCCATATTAAGTGGGGTCAAATTTTAGTAGAATAATACTTATAATTTTTTTAAAAAATAAAATCTACTAATGTTACATACAGATTAAAATTAAACCATATGAGTGCTCATTTTTTTTAAAATGTTGTAAAATCAATTCATTATCAATTTTGTTAAATACATCCTTTTCAATATAACTAAATGAACCTCTTATTTTTTAAAAAATAATTTGTGAATCACCAACAACTTGACCTTTCACGAGTTTTTTTTAAAGAAATCTATCTTTATTGTGTTAAAAATAAAAATCATAGTAACTAATTTTGTATTATAAATAAAAATTTATCATCCACTTGAAAATTTCTTGTTTTTAAAAATTTTGAAATTGAAGAATTGATTTTCTCACTTCCCTCAAGAAAATTCACCTCTTGTTTTTGGAAATTTTGGATGAATTTATTCTTGAACTAACTTCTATAATAACTTGAAATAAATTCAAAATTATTGTGATGGTAAGAATTATGAAATTTTAATTGTTCGGGGTCTATGTATATAAAAAAAAAAGAGAATTTAGTAAAATTTAGTGGGATCAAATTAAATACAACTTTAAAATTTTTTAAAATTACCTAAGCCTAAAAACTAATTTTCCAAAATTAAGTGGGGTCAATTGACCCCACTTGCTAGGCTTTGCATACTTTCTTTGTTACCAACTTTCAGGAATCTGTGCTTTTTGACACTTCCTTCTATCGCCTCTTAAAAAATCAAGATTATTTTACTCTTGAATCATCACTTCATAAATTAAGGTCTGGAAGTTATCATTTTCACGGTACAGTTCCTAAGAGGTTTTGATCCTGTTAATTGTCAGTAAACCTTTTGGATGAACTCTTAGAAAGAATTAATGTGACCAAAAGAGAAGAATTGCACTGAATGCATTAAAGACAGATTTAAACACAAAACTTTTGTTCTAGCCGAATTTTTTTAAGTTGCCAAAATTTGGTTCTTTAGGCCAAAAACTTGGACATTTGCTCACGGAACTAATAGACCAATATCTGTTTCTAGTTGGCTGCGTGGAAAAGAGAGTAAACCCCTCAAGGTGAAGAAAGTAGAAGTCTCAGCAGATGTTGGAAAAAGGGAATCTGAATGATCTTACATCACGGAGTTAGCTTGGACGAGCAAAAGCCTAAATCTAAACGGTTTTTCCTCACATTTCGGTGGCAAAATGCACTTGCAGGGTTGATTTTTCTCACTGCTACTAGCATGGTTAGTGTTGAAGATTCAGCTTTTGTAGTCTTTTCTTTAGTCTGTATCCACTTTTTTTTTTTAATAAAAAATCTCCTTTCCAACACTTTCCCCTCAAACCCAATCTCAGAATATTTTGGGAAAACACAGGCTTCAAAATCTCTTTGTGCTTTTTTCTGGAATAATCAGTTTAGGGGCTCAGTTCTGCTTCATATCATGTCTTTCTTCTTGCTATTCAGATTTTCTTAGGAGGAGTGGCTTTCTACTGTGGGTTTCCTTGCCAGTTCTTGTATTTATCCCCGTTTTCTACAATTCAGGAGGATCTTTACTGTTGTGGAGTGAGTTTTACAAGACTGGTGGCAATTCTAGAAGATTGTACATTGTAAGAGGCCTTGCTGTCGTTAATATGGCCTTTTGTTGCTTCAATTTGTTTGGGTTCTTATTGCCTGTTTTCCTCCGAAGGGTCTTCAAGATATATTATTCATCTGGGAATGGGAATAAAACTTTATTATTTTATGGCGGAAACTTGAAGATTTTATATTTTGAGGGACATTGGAAGAGGCCTTCCCCCATAATATGAATACATGTTTGAAAGATTTTGTAAGCTTCCCTTTTTTTGAGGAGTCTGGCTTTGATTTATTGTAGCTTACATTGCTCTATTTTGAGAATGGATATTTTGAGAAGTCCTTTTGATCATGTTATTGCTTACAATGTGGTCCTGTGTTGGGTACTGAACTATTTTTTGGTATTCTGGTGTCACTTGTTTCTTTCTTCATTTTGTCTCTGCTTGAAAGGTTGTACCGTCCAAGTTGAATTGCGATTGCTCGTGCATGATGTGTAGGGCACACGGGATTCTCAGTGCCACTTTTCCAGTGGTAATTCGGTGCCACTTCTATATTTATGCCAAGTGTCCTGTTTATTTAATTTGTCATGTGCTGTTTATTTATATTTCTTCTACCATCACGTGATAAGTAGAATTAACACTGGATTGGCACCGAATAGTGACACAGTGGATTCCAACTGTGTATAGGAACCCTACGTTTATCTTGAAACAACATTTCAGGATTTTTGCTGGAGCAACATTTTTGCCAACTAAGCTAGTAGATAAATGCTATGGGAACATTTTACGTTGCTGATTTTCAGGTTTTGATGTCAGGTGACTTGCTCTCATTTAATTACATAAGAGAAATAAAAGATAAATTCCACATAACCCATGTGATTTCACTTACACATGGTTCCCTTAATCTTTCAAAATATCAATTTCACTCCATATGGCTTAATGTAAAGTGAAAATTTGAAGGAGAATAACTTATATAATATCATTAGTTGAAATATCAGTTGATAACTTTACTTAGGTATTAAATTGAACAACTACCTAACCATTTTGCATAAAACCATAACGGATTATGTAGATAAATAAAAAAAAGCACTTGAGGATAAAGTGATATTCATGCAAATTATAAGGATGTTAAGTGGATATTTTGATTCTATCACACACGCACATCTCGTAGAATCGCGGTAACCAAAAGGTGCATTCGGTAAATTTTTCCTTTACATTAAATTACATGGCAGTTATGTGACTATATTTAAAGGGTCATCTGCCATTATGCAAAATTGCAGGGGCATATATGCAATTTACCCAAAAATAAACAGTCAAAGGGTCTCCATTGTCAATGAAGGCGGTGTAGTTTAACCGTATCCTGTACTGCCTCTGGTCGGCCAAATGGATGGGGCGTTAGTGTCGGACCAGGGGCCTGGACGGTTGTCAGACAACCGTCCAGAAACTTTTCATGGCCAAAATGTGATGGCCCATCATCAACGGCCAAAACGAAGCCACGTCGCAAAGTTATATCAGGTGAAGAAGACGGCGTCGTTTTATTGAGTGGCAATTTAAAAAATAAAAATTTTGGAAAACGGATGGAGCATCATCGTCAAACGGCGTTTGCATACAACAAATTTATCCCGCCCAAATTATTACTGAAAAGTTCATTTTTATCAGAAATCCCCATTTCACTTTCCCCATTTCCCAAACCCTTTCCCCGTTGTCTGCTAATGTAAAAAATCACTCCACAAAAGAACAGCCATTTCACTCCACAAAATCACTCCCATTTCACTCCACGTTGTCTGCTAATTTCCAAAACAACTGCCTGAATTCCTCCTAAAGAAGACCCACGGTGTTTTTGGAGGAGGAGAAACTGCATAATCCAAGGCCCTGGGTGTTGCAATAGTTGGAGATTTCAGATTTAATCGAGGCCAACTGGTGACACAAGATCAACGAATCCGTTGAATGGCAAGATGGGATCTTTTACACTCTCTGCACTGCCTATGCCCTTGTCTCCTCTGTTGCCCTTGCAATGTTTATCCGCAACATTGATACTCTTCATTTCTTTACATTTTTTTTAATTCATTGGGATCAAAATTTTTTGGAATTTTTCGAGTTAATTTCTTATTTTAGTGAGTCTTGAAGTTTCACATTAGTTTTCGTGGGATAGATTGAAGAAATTTTGGAGCTTTGTTTATTTCGAGTTGGGTTAGCTCAGCTGAAGTAATTAAAAGTGTTTGAAATTATGTTTGCTAAAAAAGTTGTCTTTTTTATTTTTCTTCTTTAGGTTGCAAGCTTAGTTAGTTTGCGTACAACATATATATCAGTTTGTACACATAAAACAACAACATGTAAATGCTATTAAATTAAGAGATCACCATAATGTGTACCAACTAAAATACATCGTGTACCAGAATAATAACATGATGTTAAAAACTAAACAACGGGGTGATAAATAATTGTAACTTGTACGATTTAAAAAATAAATGTGAGCAAATAACCCTTTTGAGGAGGTTCGTTGTTTCAAGAGAAAAGAACTAATAATTTCTCTGTAATGTTTCCTAGTGGAACAGCACAGGCTTCTGTAAAAGAATTTATTGATTCCATTGTGGAAACTGTTGTTAGGATTTTTGGTTAGATATGAGTACCTCTCTTTTCTTTAATTTAATGCCTGTAATTACTTCACTACTTTCTGAACAAATCATTATGATTGCAGAGAACCATGTTACTGTTGAAGAGCTTTTTGAGACAAAAGCTGCCCAGCAGGTTGACCTGAATACACCCAAATCCATAGTTGGAGATTCCAATTGGAACCCTGATCCTGAGGCATCACATGATACTGGTGGTTATAGCATTGGCTTCTCGCTGACTATTTTACAGGTAGGTCTCTTATGCTTGTGATTTTTTTGTTAAGGTTGAATTTCTTACTCTGGTGAAGTGCTTCTGCAATCTTTGCAAGAGCAAAATTTGTATATCATCTTCATTTGTCTCTTATTTGAAATCACAAAATTGATTGATAGTTAAGGTTAAGTTACAACTGGTGCAATTGGACTTACAATTTGTTGATTTGTTTGGACAATAGAAATTTCAATGCATATAAAAGAAATTGTTGTAGGGAGTATAAGAACATCATGTGAAAGGTGACAAAAGAGTTTTTATTAGTTTGCTTGCTTTTTTTTTCTGTACCTATTCTGAGAATGCAATAACTGTCAATATTCACAGTTAAACAGCAATTCTTCTGTTATTGCTATTAATTTGTTATATGATTTTGGATTGAGAGTTTAGTCCAAATAAAGTTGGCATGACATATTGTTATGTTGTTTGTATGAATTGATATTTTTCTTGTACATATTACTTATTATAGTTTACAAACCCATAGCATGGGTAACAAAACAGAGTGTTCTTTCACCTGTGTATAGTGTACATGGTAAAGAACAAACTGTAAGTATGATTATTCAATTGTTGATTTTTTGGGTTATTTAGGAGTTCCTTTCATTAGGTAATGGCATAATATTCATTATTCAATTGATGGTAATTGATTGTTTACTTAGGAATTGCAATTTTGACAATGGCATAATGTCCTATTGTTGCTGTTAACATCATTGGAAATTCCATGACTGTTTAATATTAGGGAGTGAGGTAGGAACAGTTGTTAGATCAAACCGTCCGTAAATAGTGTAACAATTTTTGAACATTTTTGTAACTTTATGTAAACCTCTTGTACATTTGTACATCTGTGAAGAAAGCTCAAGGGATAGGATTTTGAAATTATCCCTTATGTTTTTGTCATGTCATTTATTTTGGTGCAGTTTTGAAATAATACACTATGGGACGTCGGCGAACCAAGAAGATGAATCTTACAAAAGATAAAGGCAAGCAGGTTGAGAAACATCATGATAATAATCCAGTAAAGCCAGTGAGGCCACCAACTGATTTCATTGCATACAGGTATATATGGCTTTATAGAAGGATTATTGTCTACATTTGGGAGCTTTGAATTAGTTAAAAAAAACTCTTGATAAAATCAAAAGTCTATGTGATGAATCTAATCATATTAAATCATGGTAGGATTGACTTCGCACGCAAGCAAAAAGCAAAGGGAAAGACATTAACAATTCAGGAGCTAAACATAGCTGCTAGAAATGCATGGAGCAAACTGAGTGATGAGGGAAGCTTGTATGGAAGAATGAAGCAGATATGAAGAAATATAAGGAGCTGATAAAAATCTACAAGGAGTCTATAGCGGACAGGGGAGAAAGCATAAAGAGTGATGTCGCAAAACAAGTAAGTGACGTAGCACCAAATTTTATTATTTTTAAATTAAATGATTTAGAAGTTTCAAAAGTGCAAGTGGAAGTATTGGACTGTTATTTGTTAATTTTTATCAACATTGTTATATTGTTTTTATAGGCATACAGGTTTTAGGTGCACACCAGCTAAATTTTAAAGTTTTGTGGGTCGTATTTGATTGGAGCGAAAATAGCTGCAATAAAAGAAATAGGTTTTGGTGTGATTACTAGAGATCCAATGCCACATCCTTTCAAGTCATTATATGCATGTGGTTGGTGAATAATTTCAATCCAACTCACTCATATATACAACTTGAAACATCAGAGGATATAGCAAAGGCTCTTGGAATTCCTGGTGAGGGGCTAGTGCCAGTTGAAAGACACTAGAGATGATGGAAATTGATAGCGAGCCACATTATTCTTGGAAGAAGAAGTATAATTGGCATGATATAGAAGATGAGCTAATATCCATGGAGGTCGGCGGATGAAATTCAAGAGATTATTTGTTATTTTTGCATGTGGGGTGCTTGCTTGCTCCAACAACACGAGCTGAAATTAAAGCCAATTTTATGGGCAGACGTTTACAATCAACTTCAGAAATAGCAAAATTTAATTGGGCTGAGTTCGTCAGAGCTGATTTATGCAAAAAATTGTTGAATATGGCAAAGCAATGCCACAAAATATTGGAGGTTGCATCCTATTTTGCTGGGTAAGTTAAGAAATCTCAACTATTGGATGATCTTACCTTATATTTGTTCAATTATATCTAACAGGGATAAGTTGTTATTATTTTGCAGCTACATTATTATGATCGAGTAAGTATACTCAATCATTGTGTTCGTAGGACCTACCCTATAGCAAAAGCATGGACTGATGCCAATATAATGGAAAAGAGAAACACTAGAATTAGGTGGTCTTGAAAAATTTGCAAGGGAAAACTAGTAAGTATTGCTGAATCAATGATATTTTTATAATTTGAGTTAGTAAGACATTATATTATACAGCTAACTATTTTGTCAAACTTACAATATACTTTTTTGTCCACAAAGGTAGGGTCAAACAAAACGGGACAGAGAAGAAGATGAGGAAGAGGAACCTACTGAACTTCCACCGGATATGATTAGCCGGATGGTGAATAATGACATGGAAAATTGCTGTAAGATAACAAATAAATCTAATACGAATGCAAATATGTCCCAAGTTATACCAATATGAGGATTAATTGCATTTATTTTTTTATATTCAGGTTCATCTAGCCGCTCTATATACAAAAGGCTGGCAAATTGCCGAGCAGATAGCAATCGAGTGTCAACATAGTGTAATGAATATATCAAGTATCCTTTGCTCGCAACGTAGTGCCATGGCATCATCTTCCCAGCCAGCCGTTAGATCCACAAGAAAACAGGCAAAAAAGCGAATGATCCATGATGAGAAGGCAAAGGTTGTTATAGAGTCTGATACGGACAAATCTGAATATGAAAACAACCAAGACGAGACATATGTTGGGGATAGGAATGATGATTTTGGTGAAAATGAGGCAAATGAGCCCGAAGATAAAGAAGGAAAAGATGATGCCAAGGCAATTGCAACAGCATTACATCAGTTGCAGCAGCCCAGTGTCAACAAAGATGCTTGGGATAACAGAATTGCAGAAGTTCATTGCTTGGATGCAAGTATAACTTCCCTATCAGGAGCTGCAGTAGAGCAACATTCGCTATGTGCTGCAACACAATGGAAGGGTCGGTTTAGATATAAAAAAAAAGTGTGAATGCAAGCTATATATGTTGTAGTTAAAATTCTGCTTTCATTTGTTATTGCACTTTGTAAATGATATAAAAATTGATCATTACAAAAAAATTTGCTATTCTTGACTTAATATAGATGCGGAAGATGGCCGAATGCACAAGACATTGCGGACGACAAGGCACAACACCCTCATTAGGTCTACTGATTATCAGCTCCAAATCCAGGCTACTTTGACACAATGTCAAAGGAAGATTGCGAATTTCACATGGCAAGACGAGGGAGATGAGAGGTAAAATCATTTTTGTGTGATAATATTCGGAGTTATATGCTATTTTTATTCATATTCATTGATAATTCAACTTAACATTATTGACTCAAATGTTCAATGTAGTGAGATATTAGTGTCTATGTTCGACTTTAGCCTTAACTGGAAAGATATGCAATCCTTGCGGGAGAAGCATTGGGTATCAGATAGGGTAAGCCACGAGAAAAGCCAAAAAATTTTTATTTGACTAATTTACTTACTGTAGTTGTGGAGATAGTTTCACCTTTTGGAATGCTAAAAAATTTTGCATTTATACTCACCCGTCTTTTAGGTCGTTGATATGTATGCAAGGTTATTGAATATGGATATGAGTAAAAGACTGATGAAGGTTAAGCGGTACATTGTCGAGCCATGTGTTGTTGTAAGTATAATGGTCAACTTTTATTTACTACCAACTAACACCATGCATATACAGTTTCACTCATTGTTAGTTTAGTTAGAAAATTTGATTCCAATATTTAATAAATAGTATGAATTACTCGTGCAATTTCTAACTATCCTATGACTTTCGATTCAATTTCATTGATTTGTTGGGTAGGCTGCCATTCAACGTGTAGACCGATTTGAGAAAATGTCTGATGATGACCTATATTCGCAATTGAATAAGTGGTTCAAAATAAGAGCAGATAATGCTTCAAGTCTAGCAAATGCCGATATCGTGATCAATCTCTTATAACTTCTGGATCAAATATCTTTTACTTTATATCAAATGTGTTGCATTTGTAAAGTCTAATGCATTATTTTTTCAGATACTGGTTCCAGTGGTGAACAAAAATCACTGGTTTGTATACTCATTTGATAATGTACAAGGCATTGTTCATCTCCTTGACTCACGAGTTGATTCGTCACGGGTTCGAGAGACTAACATCTTACGACGACTGGTGAAATCTAAATACTATTTATAACTTGCATTTTTAATGCATCTGCTCCATGGCTTTAAATTATATAACTAGTGTGAAAGTGTAATCAGTAAAATTATATTTGTATGTTGCAGAAGCGAACCTTGGGATTAATAATGGCAAAACAATTTGATAAGTCGGTGGATTTCAAGGAATTTATATTGCAAGTCAATGTGTGCCTCAACAGTCTCCACACAATAGGTATATGTACTGTAAATAAGAGTTTATTTATATTCTATCTTGGAATATAACTAAATACTAAGTTATATTATTAGGATGATAAGGTAAAACTTGTATGTCCAATTATCTGGTTCTCACGACAATGTATACCTCGTGTTTCAGCTATGATTGTGGTGTGTTCATAATGAAATTTCTGGAGCACTGGAATGGAAGATTAGGCATACGCATTACGGAGGTATATATATTATTTTGATTTATAGAAATTTTTTGGAAGCAAGTATTTTTATGATGACTTATGTATAATATGTGGTGCTGATTATTTCAATGTTTGGATAGGATAACATGTGGAAGTATCGAGTGCAATATGTGTCTATGATGGTTGCAACTGAGCATAACGAATGGGCCGAATCCATCCTTGAGTTGTTAAATATCCCTCCCCGACGAAAAACAGTTGTAATAAATGATTGACAAATATCTAGTAATTTATAGTTGTGTTGTAGAATTTTGTACTTGTGTTGTGTAGAATTATCTCCTTTTGGGATTACTGTTGGGAGCAAAGTTCATTAGTTATGAAGTTTTTATTACTAGTGGGACATGTAGAATTTTTTGTTGGGAGCAAAGTTCATTACTGTTGGTACATGTAGAATTTTTTGTTTGCGGTAGACAGGTTGGCACACCACGATTAATATATAACTTCTTGTACTCAATTAAAGAGATGTAAATGGTCTAAAACTATTCTGCATTGATTGCAATTGTCAAACTGCTATCTAATATAAAAGAAAACAATCATTTTAGTATTACATTGATCCAATCCAATTCCAAAAGGGTCACAAGATTTGACATCTTAGCATACATATTCATGGAATGCAATTAGCTTCTACCCATTTATATCGTAGGTAGTTGCACTTCTTCGTCGCTTATATGTATGGGAGTACTGCTTTTTGACCTTTCCACAGAAGCCACAATGGGGGTCTGGCAATCATTGAAACAAGCAATAAATTATTTAAATCAAATATTCAGTGTTCATAAAAGCATGCCCTACAATAGTCTTGTAGCAAGGTATGAATAATTCTAAATAATAACTTTAAATAAATTTTTTTAAACAATTACTGACCATTAAGAATTCGGTGAAAGAGCTGTACTTTGTCTTACTCACAGGATCGTTAGGAATCAAAAGTGGGAGATTGTTACGATCTTGAATACGGATATCACGAGCACCCAATATTTGAGGAGTGATTCCAGGTTCACCGGGCTAGATTTCAGTATTGTACTGAATAAGATACTGTAAATTTGTCCAAAATCTTGATTATCCACACAAGTGCAATATCTCACTTACCATTCTACAAGACTGCATATCTGAGTGAATAACTGGGGATGATCCAAAATTTGATTCACTGAATGACTGTTATCACGAGTAGCACATTACATTAGTTGCAAAGTCATACTAACACTATGTATAACAGCAAAATAAATACACATTGTGTCCAAAATTTAAGATGCTATGATGTACGAAAATTATGATGCAAATGTGTACATAATGTATAACAACGTGTTCAACTGTATTAACAATATGTAAACAAAAATCAATTGAAAATAGTCTAAACAAAAATCAAAATTCAGTACATACGTGACCATAAATGAATACATTGTAAAATTATACTACAAACTTATGGGCTACTATGAATCTAACACATAACCAATACATTAAATTGAAATAACTATGCAACAGATTTGGAAGGGTCTTTTTGTAGTGTGTACCAACTAAAATACACCGTGTACCAGAATAATAACATGATGTCAAAACTAAATAACGGATGATAAATGATTGTAACTTGTACGATTCAAAAAATAAATGTGAGCAAATAAATTAATAATCTGTAAAAAAATTTATCCAAAGGTGTAATCATATGTCCAAATGCAATAACGATTTTTCAAAACAAAGTAACCAGTGGTACATGGTATCAATCAATGCGTACAACATATATATCAATTTGTACACATAAAACAACAACATGTAAATGCTATTAAATCAAGGGATCGCCGTAATGTGTACCAACTAAAATACACCGTGTACCAGAATAATAACATGATATCAAAATATAACAGGTCATAAATGATTGTAACTTGTACGATTTAAAAAATAAATATGAGCAAATAAATTAAGGGATTTGTAAAAAAATTTATCCAAAGGTGTAATCATGTGTCCAAATGCAATAACGATTTTTCAAAAAAGAAGTATCAGTGGTACATGGTATCAATAAATGCGTACAACATATGTATCAGTTTGTACACATAAAAAAACAACATGAAAATGCTATTAAATCAAGGGATCGCCGTAATGTGTACCAACTAAAATACACCGTGTACCAGAATAATAATATGATGTCAAAACTAAACAACAGGTGATAAATGATTGTAACTTGCACGATTTAAAAAATAAATGTGAGCAAATAAATTAATAATCTGTAAAAAAATTTATCTAAAGGTGTAATCATGTGTCCAAATGCAATAACGATTTTTCAAAACAAAGTAATCAGTGGTACATGGTATCAATCAATGCGTACAACATATATATCAGTTTGTACATATAAAACAAAACATGTAAATGCTATTAAATCAAGGGATCGCCATAATGTGTACCAACTAATATGTACAAAATGTGATATTACTATGTCAAAAATAAATAACATGTGATGAACATCCTATCACTAATATGTACACCTTAATAACCAATGTGTACAAGTAAAACATTAATTGTAACAACTAAATAACTAACAGTGAACTATAATGCACATTTATGTAAAGTATAAAATATATACTTACTACCACAGAATTATTCGATGACAAAATTTGCTTGATGTTTGGCTTTGGATAGGTTGATAGGATTCTGATGACTGACAAGAGAAGAATATACAACAACTGAGTCGGCTTATGATAGTAGAGTCAATTGAAATGATATAGTTATGTAAGTCCAAAAATAAAATTCAATACTAACCATCTCAGGAGTGCTTGCCTTGGACAATCTAGATTTCTTCTTTTGCCTATGAAACCTGTCCACCCAACTACGCAATACTTTCTTAGTTTTTTTGCCACTTCGTTTCTTCAAACCCGTTGGAGTCACAAAATGGCCA